>CM057386.1:72815576-74119147 GCA_030015415.1 Cynopterus sphinx
AGGAAACTCATTCTAGACTTTGTGTTCTTAAATTATTTTTATATAGTTTTATAGTATTAAGTACTAAGTTAAGCTGATATAACCCTATATTGTAAGTTATATAATTCAATTATATGGTTGCAAACAATGGAAACTGCGTTTGATAACTTGAAGTGAAAAGAAATCTGTGGTAAGGATAAGAAGTAATTCACATAATTGAAGGGAAAGCTGGAACATTATGCTTAAAAGAAAGAGGTTTAATTGGTTTGCAGCACCAAGGCTGTAAGAACTGAGGAACAGCCATTTGAATGAATTGTCTGCAAATTGTCTCAGCAACTTGGTCAAGACTGAAATTTCAGAGAGTGAGCATCATATTGGTCTGGCTGGGGCATATGCCAAACTCATGGGTAGAAAAGACAAGAATAGAACATGGTGATCGGCAATCCAAACCTAGCTGTATCCAAGTGGTAAAGATTCACACCCCCAGAGCAAAAGAAGAAACAGTGAATAAGTGGATTCAAAATGACAAGTCTACTATACTCCCAATCTTTAACTTTTGCCAAGACCTCTCATCAGCTCCAAACCTAAATATTTTATGACTTATCATTTCTATTTAAAGTCCTTAGTGCAATGGTAACCACTTGCTCCTCTTTAATTGTGTAGAAGTCTACGTTACAAATACCTCTCCTGCTACGTTTCTCACTCTGGAGAATGTTTCAAAGATATGTGTCATTCTTTCCCTTATGAGACTATGAGCCCCTCCACTGTGTTGCATTTTTCTTTATATCCTCTAGCACTAAGCATGGTGTCATGCATGCAGTCATTGCTTAATAAATGTTTGCTGCCTGATGGCTGAACCAAAACTACCAACTTGAGGGGAACTAGAGTATCGGACATTCATGTAACAAAATCTTTAACATAAAGACCTTGAAATTTTAGTTGAATACAGGTATAATATGAGCCAAAAGTGTTTTACAAATTGTCAAATAGTAAAGGTAATCTTAACTGTGTTGTTAAAAGTATGGTGCATGCCAAAAAGAGAGTCTGTGATACCTGACACTGATCAGACTGCATCTGGAATATTATTCCTATTTCTTGTCACATTATAATAAGGAGATTGAAAAAACTAAAATATTTATAAACTATATCAAATGGACAAGCATAACTGAATAGGGAATATTTATAATGGAAAAGAGAAAAGTTAGGAGATTTTATCAAAGGCCTCTGAAAGTCAGAAAACTATCTGCTTAACTACACATAGAATTGGAATCAGTAGGCAGAAAAAAAAATCTTCAAAGAGTTGTTCATAAATAAAATAATCTATTTTATGATATAATAAGACTTCTATGACTAGAAATGTTCAGAAATTATGTTAACAAATCTCAAGATATTGTTTAAGTGAAATTTCATAGCTTAGTACATTGACTAGATTAGATGTTACTTACTCAAATGTCTTTGGAACAAGGCAATGATTGCTTTGCATGAATGAGGTAGGTTGGGTTTAAGATAGTCAAATATGATGGCATGGTGGGGACTGTTATGGAGACTAGAGAACATGTATCTGCCTGAAGGTATTTGAATTTATACATGTTTAGAGCATGATGAGGGTCAAATAAAATAATCCCAAGAGCAAATTATGTACTTTGACTACAAATTTGAACTTCATGAAATACATCTTTAAGATCATTTCTAACTTGAAGTTTTAACCATGTATGAATAATATACTTCTTAAACAGAGTATCGTTGATGGTGCAGAGAGTTGTGAGGAAGGTAAGATCATTAAGAAACTTAGTTGTGAAAATGAAAAATTATTAGGATCACTATTGATTCTAATGAAATTACTAAGAGTTTGGCAAATGTAAAGATGTTGTGCAGAAAGAATGCAGAATCTGTCAAGATGTTATTTTAGACAGCAAAAAATAACTGTAGATATGCATAATTTGCTTCTGAAATAATTTACAGATGATTCATTCAAGTAGCTGGACCTTGAGGTAGGGAGTTTATCTTAGACTATCCAAGTAAATCCAATCTAATCTTAAAAGTGAAAAAACTCCCAGCTATTATCGGTATGAGGGAGAGATGACTAAAGAATAAGGGTCAGAGAGATGCAACATTGCTGGCTTTGAAATGGAGAAAGGGAGCCACAAGCTAAGAAATGTCAGGGACCCTTAGAAGCTGAAAAAAGGAAGTAAAAACATTCTCCTCTACAGCCTTTTGAAATGAATGCTTCGCTGTTGAAATCTTAATTTTAGTTCTGGAAGACCCACGTTGGATCTCTGATGTACAAAATTAAGATTTGTGTTGTTTTAAGCCACTAGGTTTGGAGTAATTGTTACAGAAGCAATAGGAAACTAATATAGATGCTTAAAGTTAAAATGATAATGAGTATAAGAAAATAGTCATTTACAGTCTTATATAAATGCTTGGCAAACAGGACCTCATGTCATATTTAATACATATATTTAATACATAAGTTATAAAATATAATTTATTTGATAGGAGACATACCCTGTGACTGAATTATGTATCTAGTTGTCTAGGAATAAATTTGAAAAATGAAAAAGAAATATAAAGCATGATCTGCCTTCTCAAAGACCAAAACTTTTAGAAAAAAGAAGATTATAAAACAGGATAAAATCAGTAATATATATTTATAGCAAGAATAGAGAGCTATAAATATGATTATTACATATATCAGGTTTTCTAGACTTAGGCAAATTTCATATATCCTGATTGGCTGTGGATATAACCATTAAAAATTTTAAAAAGTAAAAATTCCTCCAGTTTAGATCTAAAATTTATCTTCTACCTAGAAATGATAAATCATCTTCAATGTCTAGCATTTTGGCTTAGAAGTTATAGTCATAACTATATGATAGTGACAGTGAATGACGTTCAGTAGGGCTAGAGATGTCAGAAGTGTGTGTGCATGTGTGTATATGTCCATGTATATAAAAGAAAAGAACTTGATTAATATTCTAAAATAGGAAATACATCTTCTCACCTGAAACTTTTAGGAAACAACTTAAATGGTTATAAGTGGAAGGTAACATCGAAGTGAGAAGAAAACACCTGGTACAGGTTAAAAGTCAAAAAATAATAACCAAATAATAAATAACAGTTGTGAATTTGCAGATTACCTTTTTTTTTATTTATGAACAAGTAGGTTTCCTAGGTTGTAAGTCTACATAATGAAAATTTTGAAATAGCTAGTTTGGATTTTTGATTAGCGCAACAGTGAGTTTGAACTAAATGGGAAGCACAGTGATGTGAGTTTGTAACAGCAGAAGCCAGTTGATGGTTACATATGGTAGGTTTCACAAAGATAAATTGAACTTCTCTAGTTCAAGTTTCCGATGTAATAGCCAAAAAGGAGGAAGAGAGCCCAAAGCTGTGGGAGGACCACATCAACAGAACTGATGGTGATCTATCAAGAGTAGAGAATATACACTGAGGTGGGCAGAGGGACCCAAACTTTGGAAAGTGAATAGCATTTAGAATCCCTGTAATCTCTAAAAGCTAATTTTAGAGGAGAGAGTTTATTCAGGCCAAGGCTATTACGATGAACAGGATTAGCATAGGACATTTTCATACACTTTAAGCAGGAGACTGTGCAAGTACTTGCAATGACTTCAAAATTCTCTTATTTTTAGTTCAGTGTTCCTTTGTGTCTGTTTAATGGCAGTTAAAGATAGGCATATAATAGACACTCATTTTTAGTCAATGATTAGCCAAGAACTATTTACCTTGGTTTGCCACTGCATTTCCAACTCTTATGTTTGGACAGTCTAATAATGATAACTCAGCCTTAATGGTCAGCTGGACATTCGTGCGTCAACAAATCTAGATTTTGGGAGTTGTTGTTGATCTGCTCCTCTTCCCTTATTAGTTACAATCAAGTTACCACTCCTCAAAGAGAGTGGATATACCACCACTTGTATACACTGCCATCTGCTCCACCATTTTATCTTAACAGCCTTGATCTGGATGAACCCTCTTCCCTAAAATCAGTTTTTAAGAGATGAAAGAACTGGAGATAAAAAAAAAAAAGCTTAATGTGAATGAAAATGCTTTATTGACATTAAATGAGGAAGGTGTGCTCTCAGAATCAGAGCATTTCCTTAAATTGATCTAAACTTACACAGTTGGAAGGGTTTTTTAAAAGTACAATCTACTCGACCTTCTAAAAGTACATTTATTTTTCTTTTTAATGTAAAATCCACATTTGATTGAAAACATGAAACACATTCTCAGTTCAGTGTTTTCCAGAGAAGTTGGTCATTCACTAGCTCACATGCTTAATATAAGTTTAAAGCAAAGATTTAGGACAATTTATTTTTAGTAAGGAAAATGAATGTATATGAATCAAAAAACAAACTAAAATTACAATGTTCCTTTGAAGCACACTTTAAGGGACTAGTCAATAAACATTTATCAAGCATTTTCAATGTTCAACAAACTATCATGGGAATGGAAAAAAATATACAAAAATGTTTATGACATAGTTCCTTCTCTTGAGAAGTCTACCACCTAATAAGAAAGAGGAACACACAAGTATCTTAATTGTATTTTTATTATAGCAAATGTCAAAAGAAATACTAAAATTAGCATTAGGAATCAGAAGAGTGATGCAGTCTCTTGTATGATAGGGTCAAGAGCATGTTGGAGGAGCATGCATTTGGCTAATTTTTAAAGGATAAAGTGACAAAGGATAGAGATGAAGAGGTATGGGAGTGGTCAAAGGAAGAAGAGCCACTGGAAAAGCAAAGACAAAGAATAAAATACTATGGAATGTGTTTATGAACTAGTGGGTGAAACATGTAGTACCCAAGTGGGAAAAATGGAGAAATCAGGCTTACAACACCAAATCATAGGGAGTCTTAAAGGCTTGGAGTTATTGAAGGTATTTTTAAAAGACAGTAACATTATTAGAGCTATGCTTCACCATGACAAATATGAATTCAGTATAGAATATAACATAGAGTCAAGATAAATAGGAGGCAACTGAGATAGTTCAAGAGAGCTAACAGAGGTCTTAATTGCTTTATCTGCCTGGCTGGACTTTTCCCCATGATTTACTGCTGAATTTGCCACTCTGAACCTGGTGCTCAATGAGATGCATAATTCAAGGTACCCTCTCTTCCCAGGTTTTATCATTATGGTACAGTTAACAGAGCCATGGCTGGCAGTGTATCAAAAAACAATCACATACAGAAGAGTAGACTATATGTATACATAAGGGGCCAATGAAAGAGGCAGAAAAGGAGTGCCTCCAAGAGGTAAGAGCAAACCTAGAGAGTGCAGTGTTATGGAATCTATAAGGAGGATTTTAAGAACAAAATATTCAAAATTATCTATTTCTGTAAAAATAAATAAAAAGGCTATGGTGTTTAGGAATCAGTATATCTTGTACATACCACATCTGTTCTAATGGTTGTACTGCAATGCAAATGTCTCCCAAAAGCATGTTCTGGGGTCTTACTCAAAACCTACCATAGTGCCTGTCATGTAAAAATAACCAGGTAATTGTTTTCTAAATAATTGGGTAGTCACTCATTGTTACCTTCAAAAGAAAGTATTGCTAATGATGAGGTCAAGAAGAAGGAGATTTAAAAGTGAGTAGAAAAGAAAGAAAAGCAAACAATGCCAGCTGAAATATTATAAAAGGAAATAGAGAGATAAACTTGAAGTTAGTTTTTATGTTAGTGGTGGTTGATATTGTTTGCTTTTGCCTTTTGTTTTGATGTGTAAGGAGATTTGAGCCCCTGTATAGGTTGTGGGTAAAGACAAGTTTAGGATGGTAAAAACCAGAGGGGAGATGGAGGAGGTCGGAGGTAGAGAACATGATTTATGGAACAGATGTCCAAAGAAAATCAGAGGACATGGGATAAAGAGCTCTCATCAGAAAAGAAAAGTGATACTGATTCTAAGAAAAAAAGAAGACATTCTGTTATGTAAGAACCAATTGATCTTTGGAATATATATCTTCACTGTATACAGAGAAATTCTGAGCTAAAGAATTATGGTGGCTTTGACCTCTCATATGAGAAGAGAATGGGAGACAGTGCAGAGTTGAGACAATTAAGAAGAGTGAAAAGGGTGAGAAAAGCTTCCTTGGAAATACATTTAAAAGATATAATACCGAGTTATTAGCCCTGAGGGCCCCAGGCAATGGCATAGGGCTTTGTGAATTGTAGGTAGTTCAATCAATGTGGTTTCTGGCTTACTCCAACAGCTCAGGAATTTGTTAGACAGATATAAGCAAAGGTCACAGTGAGTTACCAAGTACTCAGGTGTCAGTGAGAAAAACCCAGTTGCCAATAAGCAAGAGCCAGAATTTCTCATAAATTAATTTTCATGATTAGTTGTTTAGCAACAGTCTCTCTCACTTAGGTGTAAACCCCATGAAATAGTGACCAACTCAGTCAGAGCTGGCCCTTAATAAATAGCTGCTGAGCGTAGAAGAGAGAAAAGAAAGGAGGTAGAGGAGAAGGGAAGGAAAAATAAATAAAGGCAAGTAGGAGGACTTTTAGAGCTTTTGTTTAAAGATAATAGTTATGCTGTCATTATGTTATTTAAAAGGTTTTCCTCTTTATCAGAGTTTAAATACCCACTACACATTTAGAGTATCAAATCACATGCTGAGGTGTTGGACTGTTTTCCAACATCTCATTTACTTCCACAGAAGTTGTTAAAAGCATGTCAATTGCAGATTAACTAGAGAAAAATATAAGGCAGTCAATAAAATGTTCATAAAGTTTTAATTCCTGAGAGAATGTGAAGTCTGTTTCTGACAACATCAGATTAATCAAGAAGTCCGTCAGTGACAAATGATAAGAAAAATGGCACAATTTACTATTGTTACCAAGGATATATTCAAAAATAACTATCTCACTAGATCTTTGAGAAGTATCTCACAATAGAACAATCTCAAATAGTGGAGAAAATGTATTTCTGCCTCTCAAATGTGTTCTCAGATAATTCTTCAGAGGAAAATGGTGTTTGTTATTCAAATGATAGACCATATTTATAAAGGGACAGTTTAGTGAGTAATTTTTAAATACTCTTTAGCCAAGTTTGTGACAGCTAAAAAAATGTTTTTTTAATATCGAAGTTATATCAATACTCAAAGCTTTGTCCAGGCCAAAATGGATCCTGATTAATGAAAAGGTGTCTAGGAGTAACTGTGACCATGGGGTCAGGCACATACATCATGGGAGGACTTCAGAATTTCATTGGGTGTCTGAATTTCCAAGGTTGACATCTTCCAGAATTTTCTGAGGCCAAAATATTATTTCTTTTGATTCATCCTCTAGTCCAAGAGTCTCACTTATAGTATAGAATACATAATTCTAGTGGGCAGCTTTGAACCATGTAGTTCACAGTTTGATGCCAGCGGACACAAGGGAAATAATGCAAACAATCAATGGGGACTTAGAAGCACCAATAGGCTCAATCCTACCCTAGTTATCAGATTAAGAAATACAGAAATAATTTTGGCCTCCCTCATTATTCTGTCCCTCGCATCATACCACACCTTCATCTCTTCTGGCCAGACTTTAAATGTAGCTGCTCTGCCCAGCACTCTAATCACAGTTGAACTTGGGTTATGCTAACAAAAGCCTTTAAGTGCCTACCATGCTGCTTAAGTCATATCTCCACACACCCACCAGAGACCTCATTTTGATAACAGTGAGCTCCCTATATAAAAGTATTTCCACGTGACCACTTCAATATTTATTCTGATACATTCCTGGGATCTTAGCTCCCCTGAAAGGTCTGTGGTCCTGCCCTTATTTTTTTAAGATTGCTTCTCAGGGAATCAAGGTTTAACTCTAAGCACTAGCCGAGTATCTGTGTTGTGTATGTCCTACCTGAATTGCCAACACTTAGCACAATTTCTGGCATAGTAGCAGCTACCTAATAAATACTAGTGGCATTGATTTGAAGCATGACCTGCTCTGGGTTTCCTGGCACCACACCAGTCATTCGCCTGAAGCATGTCTGAGGACTGCCACTTCCCACTCACTCTCTGTGCTGTTTCTTGCTTGCCCAGCTGCAGCTCTGTGGCCAGTCAGGCTATCATTCAGTGTGGAGGGCCTAGTGTCGGGTTTTAATCAACTGGCTGCCATGTCCTACTTTAGGTAAGAGGCAAGGTTGGTGAGCAATTTCTAAAATATGACAAGGACAATCTACTTCTGTGTCCAGTGTCTCTTATAGGTGCCTTACCTTTGACAAAGTACCAATTTTGAACTTGAGTTCCTAAGTCAACTCAAATTTTATGTGAAGCTCCTTAAACAGCTAAGCCCTGGCTTGCCATATTATATATGGAACTTACTTTCTCTACAATGCATATGACCATGCATATAACTTATATTGATGTTGAGCTTTCTGCCTGCTTCTGAATTATCTAGACAAAATGTACTAGATTGTCCCAGAATATTTTGAAATTTTATCAAGTAGACATAAATCATTATTTCTTGGCAAGAGAAATTGTAGTCACCCTTGGAAAATGGATGCTTAGAGAAAGTATTCAGTGACTGATCTTGTGTCAAGTAAAATTTTAAGCAAGAAAATATATGTGGTGATGGTAGCTACCCATCTACAAAACAGACCATGTATTAAAATGCTTTTATTATTTCACAGTGGAAAACTTTAAGCTGTAATTATTATCAGATGTTTAAATATGCATAGGGCTTAGATTTAAACTCATGCTTTCATCTTCTGTCAAAAACAATCTTCAGCCTGAAAAGGTCAGATAAGAAAGAACCAAAAAAAGCAAGATAAGTGTAGAGGTGATAAGAATGTAATTCTGAAAGAACTTAAGTCTCATGGTCTAAAAACATGCATAAATATTTCGAGGGGAGTGGCCTGGGGGATGCAAATAAGTTCTCTGAATTGAATCTTTGAGCAGCCAGAGAAAACAGAAGATGAACCAGTATGGTTCACATTTCCAAAGAGGAGAGACAGAGTCCACAAAACATAAATCAAAAGATTTGGGCAAGTTTATTGGCTGAATTATTAAAAACATGGTTTGTAATACATGAAAAGAAAACAGGGATAATAAGGAATAAAATCATCCCAGATTAAACTAATTGTTGGTAGAGTTACTAAATTGGCAAGGAAGAATGATATAAACATGACATAGCATGATTGCAGCAAGATGTTAGACAATGGCATATAATATTTTGTCTTATTTTCAAAACAGAGAATTATAAATTGAGTCAAGAAAATTGACTAAATTTAAAATGGATTGAACAACTGTGTTGGGAAAAATCAGTATTGTCCTAAAGGGAATTCTAAGGGCATCTCTCATATCTCATTAAATGCTTTTACCAGTGGTTTGAATAAAAGCATTCTTAGCAACTTTGAGAGAGCCTGCACTGGGACAGATAGCAAATACCCATGTGCTGGAAACAGGACATAAAAGATCTCAATTGGCTTAAATAATAAGCCAAATGAAACAAAAATTAATCTTAAAAGAAATAAAGATTTTTTTTATATAAATTGGAAGTAGCAGAATGTTATTATGACAGAAGGGAAAGAAAGATCACTAAAAGGGCAATAAAAACAGAGAGCTTTAGTGAAAGGACAGTGTATTAACTTCCTAAGATTATAACAAAGTACTAAGAACTGGATGACACAACAAAGTATAAAGAACTGGGTGACTTAAAACAAAAGAAATTTGTTGTCTCACAGTTCTAGAAGTCAGAAGTCCAAAATCAAGATGTCAGCAGGGCCATGCTCTACCTAATGACTCAGGGAAAATCCTTCCTGGCCTCGCTTCTGGCATGTGTCAGAAAACCCTGGCATTCCTTGGCTTGTAGATGCATCACTTCAGTCACATGGCCACTTTCTCCTTGTGTCTTCACATCATCTTCTCTCTGAGCATGTCTTCTCTGTGTCCTAATTTCCCCTTTTCATAAGGACAACAGACACATTGGATTAAGGCCCCCCCTAATGACCTCTTTTTACTTAACTACCTCTGTAAAGACCCTATTCCTAAACAAGGTCACATTCTGAGGTACTGGGGGTTAGGATTTCAACATACCTTTTGAGGAGGACACAATTCAACTCACAACCAACAACTCAGTGTGAATTGACAATGATGTGCACAAAGTGAAAAGTATGACTGCACAGATCAGGAGTAAGTGGGGGACTCTGTTCAAAGAATTCACCTGGGAAACTGCCATGGGTTCTGGGCCTTTAACAGGCAATCAGGATGATGAGAGAGCTTAAAACAAAATTATTGGATTGTGTTTTAGAGGAAATGGGAACGTTTAGCCTGAGGAAGAACAGACAGAGGGGGAAATGAAAGCTGCTTTCAAATACGTGATCAACTGGAAGTAGAACTAGAGTTGTTTTTTATGGCTCTGAAGTCAGAATTGTATTACTGAGAAAGATTGATTCAAAAGGATGAAAAGAAGATTCTGAAAGGTACCATGTCCAGAGGCAGCTGTCATCTCATGGAAATATCAAATTCCCTATCTTTGGACGTCTTTAAGCAAAGGCTTACCACAGAGGGAGGGCGTTTGAAAGGGAATGGAAGCATTGGAAATTAGCTGGGATCATGAGTCTTCTGGCCTGAATATTCAAGAATTCTGTGGAAGAAGTTCTTTTAAGTAAAGAATATTAATACCCAGACAAAGAAAGCCATAATATCTTGTAAGGAAATGAAATGAGCTAACCAAAACTTAGGGTTGTTTTCTATTAAAGAAAATTTGGAGGAAAGAAAAATGAGAGAGATCACATAGTTTGACCACATAAATAAAAAATAAATGGTTTAAATAAACATAAAATATACTCAGTAAGAATATAGAAAAACCACACAATCAAATAAGAGAAAGCAAAAACCTTATCTAAGTCACAGGAATTTTTAAAATAGAAGTAGAATTGCAACTTTTATGGATGAAATATGAAAGATAAAATCTAGAATAATAAATAGAAAACTCAAAAAGGACCAACATTTTTCCCCCAATACCCAGGAGCGTAGAGAATTAGTACTATCTGATGAAGTGAATTGATTTACCTGAAAGAAGTTTGAAGGCAGGAAGAGATCAGTGAAGAAGGGCCAGAGGAAGGAGACTACAAGGGCAGTGCAAAGGGCACCAAGTTTGAAGTAAGTCCGCAGATCAGCTGGTCTTGGCTTAGCCATCAAGCAGCTGCACAAGCTCCCACAAAACACTTCTCTGCTTCTCGATTTGTTCTGTTATTAAAAAACAAACAAAAAAAAATCAGATGATGTTTTAACAATTCTATCTAGCTGTAAAATTGAGGCTCTGAAGAATAGCCACAGGTAGAGAGTGAGGAAATACTTTAACACAATAAAGGCATAGGAACATTCAACTTTAAAAGATAAAAAGAATGAAAGGCCAATGTAGGTGCTTAAAAGAACTAAACTAAAAGTAAGGGATTAAAACAATATGCAAATGGAAATTTACTATAAATGGAGATGTACTTATAAGGCAGTGTCTACAAGATTGTTTTAAGTTTTGTGAAAGTAAAAGGCAAGTCATTAGGCAGTTAGCATATAAATTATTACAATATAAAGTGTTAGCTTCATGTTACCAATAAAATTATGAGTAATTTGTAAGCAGCTATTTCCAAATATTTCTGTAAACTCTGAGGTGTAATATATTCCTTAACTTGAAGCTTGAGGCTATGTGCTTGACTTCCAAGTCTAATAATAACATCTAGGTAGCATGATTTAGAATCAAACACTTTTTCTGCAATAGCAATTTTATTAAAATTCTCCACCATATTCAATTCAACACACAGTTAATAGCTACTATAAGACTTACCAGGGAATTTTTAAGTTTAAAAAAAGAAAGACATAAATGAGAACATTTAGTTATAAAACAGAATAATGGACATAATAAAACAAGAATACTCAACCTACAGAAAAGTGATTAAAGAGGCAGTGCTGCCTGAGCAGGGTTTTGAATGATAAACAAGAGTGTATTCAACACAGAAATGAGAAAACATTCT
Source organism: Cynopterus sphinx (assembly GCA_030015415.1). Classification (NCBI taxonomy): domain Eukaryota; kingdom Metazoa; phylum Chordata; class Mammalia; order Chiroptera; family Pteropodidae; genus Cynopterus; species Cynopterus sphinx. The sequence goes on from CM057386.1 coordinate 72,827,544, forward strand.
TCTCAGAATGTTCAAAGGCATGAAAGCAAGACACAAAATGAAAGATCTGGGAAATTACAATTGGTTAAATATTTCTGAAATAAAGTGCTAGAACAGTAGCAAAGTGAAATAGAAGAAGGGACAAATATCCCACAAACAGCTTTCTAGGTCATTCTAGTAGCAAAGGTTATTTTTCTTATGGGCAATAAAAAGGCATTGAAAGATTTTGAGTATTTAAGTGATAGACACAAATTAGCATTTCAGGAAGATGATCCCAGCTGCAGAGTGGAGGGAGAATACAAGCTGGAAAAGAAGTGAGGAGATGGGCAGGGAAAGAGATAGAAAGGAACCGAATTAAAACTATGGTGAAGAGAAAAGGTGGAGGGGCTTTGGAAGTGGAATTGTTGAGATTCTGGTAACCAATGAGGCATTTCAGACCTGCTGTAGAGTCAGTGACAGAAAGAAACCACAGAAGGCAAAACAGGTTTTGGGCTGGGATAGCTAGTTTGGACCACTACGAAGTTTGAGACGTCCAGAAGACAAGTAACCCCACCTCTATACCATCTTTTCTTTTATAACCTCTGCACATTTGAAAAGCCTGTTTTTAGAGAATGAAAAACCTAAATATAAGGGCCCTTTTATTAATTAGATGTCTATTTAAGAAAATGAAAAGGAACTATGTTTTCCTCAGAGTAAGCACCCCAATGCTCTAAGGAGTTACATCTTCTAAAATGATACCTGCCCTGATGCTGTAAAATATATTATCTAATCAAAGACCAGTTAGTTAATCAAATGCTTTGCAGCTAGAAAGTACCTGTATATGTCACAATGGATTATCAAAGCTTAAAGAAGTGGAATGAAAATGATATGCTTAATAGCAAAACTGAATAGAACTTTATCTTCCCAGAATTCAAAGACTCTCAAGGTATCTTCAGTGTGCTTTTATGGGCCTCACTCAAAACTGTACACATGTATGTGGAAAAGTTCTTGCTTTTGCTGTATGCCAAGTCAACTACCCTGCTTCTTGTAATGGTCTGCACTTGGTTTGGGTAGAAGAATTTGAGGGGTGACAATGTAAAAAAGCAGGGGACAGTGGGCCAAGTTTGCATTCCTCTTAAGCAACATAGGGCCAGACTCATAGGAATGTGGTCAAGGCATAACGCAAAGTTTAATATTTAACATGTAGCTGGGAAGGCCACAGAGTTGCTTCAGTGTGTGTCAATAAGCCCTATGAGAAAAACAGACTATGCAAATGGTATTTCCAAAAGTCACACATTGGCAGGCTGACAGACACTAACACATTTGAGCAGCAAAAGCCAATCCAAAGTTTTCTTGCATAATTAGTAGATTTGGTACTCTTGAGAAAGGACATTTTCCATGAAGAACTTGCTTTGAAGGCAGGCTTTCACTGCCAGGTCTCCTGGGAGAATCATTTTTTCCAGCTCTCACTTTTGCTATCTCTGACTCATCTCTCAAAGTTTAAGGAAAAACATTCATTTGGCGGGAACATGTGGGGGTCAAGATGGAACTATTTGAGTGTCTCCAAATGTCCCCTATTATCAATGCTTCACATAAGTTTGCTAAGGCTCCACTGTGATGACCCCAGCTCTGGGTTCCAATAGTGGAGGAGAACAGATGACCCATATGCAGAGAAAGTGCTCCACATGACCCAGCACTAGTCCGAGGTCTAGAAACGCTGTCATTCTTGGGAGGAAGAATGATTTACTCTCGAGAGAAGTAGAAATGAAGTTCTTGGTTGTCAGGAGTAAAAGGAGAAATGAAAGATTATCTGGACACCTTAAGAAATAACTAGAAAATACCAAACTTGGGTGGCCTTTCTGAGACCCTGCAAAAATAACCTCCAAACTACAATTGCCTAATGATGGAAACAAATATTGCCCAGAGGAACATGCTTTGACTGACATGGTCTCTTGAATTTTAAGAGCATTTGGGGAAAACAAATTGAACCTCTGATGCTGCAGTCATAAAATATGTTACTGACTTCTTGTTGCAACAGGTTATTTTAATCCTTTCAATTCTTTTTTGTTCCTATCAGCACCTCAGGATTAAATTGATCCAAGTGTGGGTGGGTGGGAAGGGGGGTTCAGATAGTGACAGCTAGTTTTTGGCTGGTTTGTTAAAGATGACCCACACTTCTAACCAGTAGACTATGCTGCACACCACTGAGCAGTTAATCCTCAGGATCTCAGTTCAATCTGTCAGTGGCCTCGGCTGAGAATGATTCCCTTCACCAAAGTGCAGGGTGAGAACTAAAGCTATCCCTGACAGTTGAACTTGGCAGAACACTGGCTGTATGTCTGAACACTGACAATGCAAACTGTCTCTGTCTCTGGAGGCCCATCACCAGGGTCCAGGCAGCTTTGGCACTGCATAAATTATACAGAAGAAAAATAAATGGCTTCTCCTTTGGCGAGGGGCTGAAATTTTCTGATTTTTTTTTTTTTTTTTTTTTTTTTTTTTTTGGTAAAAACGCTTTGCTGTTCTATAAACAGTCTCCTATAGCTCTGGTTTTATTTTAATTACATGTATCCCTCTTTATTCTTTTTTCTTCTCACAAACCTGGGCAGTAAAGTATTGCACATTAAAAGAAACCACATACAGAGAGAAACCACATTCTTGGAATGAGACACCCGGAAATAGCATCTACATGTTTCTTTGGACTGATGTTCATGAATTCCATATACACAGGTTTAAAATTACTTTCTGCAATTGGGCCAGCTTTGAGTGGGTTGGGAGAAGAATCCTTTCTTTTTCTGTGGGGTCTGATAGGCTTCTGATCTATTTCCTGTGAGCAAGTCATAGGCTCCAGGAAATTTTCTTGGAATTCAGGTCTACTTCTTACTAAAATATAAAAGATTTTGATACCACATTTGTAAGTCATAGGAAGATACATTTTCTTATTGGAAGCCAAGATCCCAATTATGGAATGAAAGGCTCTGTTCCTTTGAATTTGATTTTACATAAGAAAATTTCATACACGTATATACACACATACATATAGATACACACGCATCCATAAAAATTTACATTTACATTATATGTGTAATATTTTTTTATTTTATGCTACATTTTGTTAGATTTTTAACTTCATAACTCCTCAAAGGCAACTAATAAGAAATATTCAATGAACATACAAAAATTATAAATTTGAAATCAGAAGATTCTCTCAGTGTAACTCTGTTGGAGCAGAATAGTAAGTTCACAGAAGAGTCCTTCAATGATAGCACTTTATTGGAGCAAAATCTGTGGACAACCAAATCACAGAGGGTTGCATCACACAATGACCTACTATGGGAAGCCCAAAGGAACAAAATTTTCATATGAAACACAGCACCAATGGCATAGAGTAACCCTTTGTACTCCCAAAGGCTTTGGAAAAATGGACAACCTTGAGCTATGACATTCTTGTGTCTCTGGAGAGATGCCATTTCTAAGTGATAGCCATGGCCCTTCCGCAAGAGACAGCCTGTGTCTCCCAGACCACCGCAATTATGCCTCGCCTCTCCTGGCCTCTGGCCGCAGCATGGGTCAAGATGCCACTACCCACTTAGAACATTCTCTTGTTGAGAGTCCCAAGGGGATGCTCAATACCACATATGTGAATTTGGGGGAAATGACACTAAAAAAATTACCCAGCATGGTTCAGAAATAGTACAACAGCAAGACCTAATGTATAGTCAGTATTTTTTTAAGGATTCTCTATATATGAATGTTTCAGAAGTATCTAAGTGTTTTTAAATATGATTGATTTAATCAAATATAATGTAAAGTATTGTCACACTCTTCCAGGCTTTCTGGATATCTGGGCAGAACTTTACCTTTGTTAATAAATTGGTATCATAATATTCAACTTAATTAAGAGCATCGCCAATCTGGTGGCATGTGTATTCCCTTTAGCTCCCTTATCTCTATCTTCATATACACTGAGTTTAGCCAGAATTGCTGCCCTCCCCTTGCTTTTGGCACTTGCAGCTTTTATTAGGGCTGCACAGGCTGAATGATTTCAACTCTTCTCCAGTCCCCATTTCCTCAGCCTATGTTCTTACCACTTCTCCTTACCCTGCTATACTAGGTGACCTTTCTGTAAATCCCTTTTTCACTCAGCTACTGTAAATAATATTTCCCTAATTGGATGTTAATTTGTTTTTGTTTTTGTTTTGACATTTGTCACTCTGTCTCTCTTTGTGATTATTTGTATACTATTTATGTGAATACAAGTTGTTGAAAGCAATAACCATATTTTATATATCTTAGTTTACCCTGTTGTGCCTTAAAACAATAGATATGTTTTAAAATAGATATGTTTTAAAAACATTTTAAAGGCATTTATTGAATGAATTTAGAGTAATGGTCCTGGCTGGTCAAAACTGAAATGCAATACAACTCACCCCACTCAAAACTCCTTACTACCACAATCATTGATCTATATTAGGGCTAAGAGTTTCTCCAGAAAAAAAAAAAAAAGAAAAAAAGAAAAAAAACACTCTAGCCATGTTCCTAATTGGAATCCATGCCTTACTTCTAGTGCATGAAATAGAATCTAGCTCATAGAATGTGTTCAATAAAAAAAAAAAAAAAAAAAAAAAAAACACCTAAATTCTATAACCTATGCAGGCCTAATTTAACTTTGTCTTGGCTTGCTTTAAGAGAGCATATCACCTCATCTTAGAGAAGCTGTTAGTCTTCAGTGTCAAGAAGAGTAAGGATATTAGTGATTGCAAAGATTATAAAGGAACTGAATTATGGAGGCCTAGGCGAGATGACGGCCACTGTGTCACCTCAGCTCTGAGTGGCAGCCCCTGCATCTTGCCTCCTCAGGGAAGACAAAGGCACTTGAGGAAAAGGAGTCTCAGATGTTTAGAGACAGGGGTAGAAATGCTGGAGAATCTCACTCACTTTGTGCCTGGAAAAGCATTGGGGGCCAGGAATGTTTCACATAAATCATAGACTCACAGAAAAAATTTTTCAGTGTGTCTTAGAAATATATGGGTGGGATTTGCAAGGTAATGGAGTTCTTACATAAAAACATGACCACCATTAGCTGATAAAATTTGATTTTATCGTTTAATGTGACATCATTTGCCCAAGGATAGATGTGGAACCATTTAGGAAATGAATGAAGAAAAAACTGAATTCTTAGAAAATGGTTTTTCCTCTATATGATGTTAAATAGTTTAGTAAATCCTAATTGAAAAATACTTAAAATTAAAAGATATCAGACCTAATGAGGAGTTTAGCAACCAACCTGTCTGAGAATTTTCTATTCCTATAACTAATTTTTGACTGAGTTGGGTTGAGTAACTAGGCTTGATGAGGCCTACGATGGTAGCCTTCTTTCTCTATATTAGAATAGATACTCCCTAAAGTATGATGCAAAAGTTAGTTTTGTTTGGAGCAAAATTACAAGTAAACTGCAGAACACCCATCATTGAGAATCACCTGAAGTCAAGCTGAATAGTCTTATGTCCTACAACTAAAGATAAACAGAAGAAGTCACCTAGAGATTCATAGGAGAGGCAGATGTAGAATGAGCTGGTCTTACATCCCATGTGGCAGTTAAAAATCAGGAGGGATATCTCAGCTTTGGAGGTTTCCCAGAGGAGTGAGGGGCCTCAGCTCCACACAAGGCTCCCCAGCCCAGGATTCAGTGGTAGGAAGAGAATCCCCTACAAATTTTGGCTGTGAACACCAGAAATTGTGGCTGAAGTCCCAGATGTTCCTCTTAAAGGGCACACGGACAGACTTACTTACTGACGGACTTACTTACTTTGAGCTCCAATGCTGTGGTAGCAGCTTGGGGAGCATTGGGGACATATGGGAGGAACTGCGTTGTCTAGCTTCAGGGCAAGGCCTGAAGGGGCAGCTTTCTTCCATAAAGAAGTGGCAGAATCCATTGTTTCCTCATTGAGCCCTTCCTCATCCCAGCATGCAGATGCAGGCAGGCACCATATCTGAGTCTCTACCAATCTGGCTATTACCATTTGCCTTTCCTTGGTGATTCCCAGAGATCCTGTCCCACCCAATGTGTAGACCCACCCAAGCCACTACAGTGGCTTTTCCATCCCAATAGCCTATCTTGGCTCATGCTGTGGACTTTCCTAAAATATCTCAAAGGTTCACAAAACCCAAACAAGCAGTATCTGGCTTTGGCACGCCCTGTACCTCTTGGTGAGCATCCCCAAGTACTGGCACCTGCAGCATCTGGCCTCAGTTCACAGCTTGGCCTCTTGAGGCACCTCCAAGCCCAGCACACATAGCAGCCCCTTACAGACTGCATGTTGGTTTATGCCAGGTAGCCCCAGGGATAGGCTGCACTGAACTTAGCCTGTGGCAGGGCACCTCTCAGTAGGCCCTGGAGCTAGCACACCCAGTGGCTAGCTTCAGACCAAGCCAGAGCACCACCTAGGGCTACATGGAAGTATGACACACTCAAAGGGCAAAATGGGCAGGCACCAGAGCCCTGCTAAAGCTAATCCTGCTCCATAGGATCAGCCCCTGAACAATAGCTCCCTGCGCAACAGATTGTGAGCCACTAGCCAGTCCTCTCAGTCAATCAGCCTGAGGATCAATCCAGTCCACTAACATGCAAATAACAATCAAGGCTCAATAACAATGGGAGGGTACACACAACCCACACAAAAACTACAACTGGAGCACTTGGCTCAAGTGATCAGGGAGACTATACCACTGAGCCTTACTACATAAGAACTACTACATAAGGCCACTCTACTAAGACTAAAAGACATAACAGCTCTACTTAATACACAGGAACAAACACAGGGAAGTAGTCAAAATTGGAAGACAAAGAAACATGTCCCAAATGAAAAATACACAACAAAGTGCCAGAAAAATAACTAAATAAAATGGAGGCAAGCCATCTACCAGATGCAGAATTCACAACACTGGTTACAGGATGCTCAATGAACTTACAGGAAGAGTAGATAAAGTCTGTGGGAACTTTAACAAAAAGATAGAAATCATAGAAATGGAGATGAAAACATAAAAAAGAACCAGTCAGAAATGAAGAATACAATAACTGAAATTCAGAATATATTATTGAGAATCAACAGTAAGGCAGATGGAACAGACTCAAATCAGCAATTTAGAAGATAAGGTAGCAGAAAACACTCAATTAGAATAGCAACAAGAAAAAAGAATTTTAAAAAAATGAGGAAATTTTAAGAGACCTCTGGGACAACATCAAATGTACCAACATCCACATCATAGGGGTAACAGAAAGAGGGGAGAGAGAGCAAGGGACTGAGAACCTATTTGAAGAAATAATGACAGAAAACTTTCTAACCTCGTGAATGAAATAGATACAACCCCAGGGAGTTCAAAGAGTCCAAAAAAAGATGCACTCAAAGACATTCACACCAAGACATGTCATAATTAAAATACCAAAAGCTAAAGACAAAGAATTTTAAAAGCAGCAAGAGACAAGCAATTACATTCAAGGTAGCTCCCATTGAATGTCAGTTGATTTCTCAACAGAAACTGCAGACCAGAAGGGATTGGCAGAAAATATTCAAAGTGATGAAAAGTAAGGACCTACAACCAAGATTACTCTATCAGGCAAAGCTGTCACGTAGAATTGAAGGATAGATAAAGAGCTTCCCAGACAAGAAAAAGCTAAAGGAGTTCATCACCACGGAGCCAGTAGTACAGGAAATATAAAGAGATGAAGAAGATGGAGGAGAAGAAGGGGGAGGAGAAGAAGGAGGAAGAGAAAAAAAGATAAAAAATATGAATAATAAAATAACAACCAAATATCTATGAATAATCTCTTTAAATGTAAATGGATTAAATGCTCTAATCAAAAGACATAGGGTGGCTGAATGGATAAGAAAACAAGAGCCTTACACATGCGGCCTACAAGGCTTACTTCAGATAGAAAGACACATGCAGACTGGAAGTATAGGGATGGAAAAAGGTGACATAAAAATGAGGGAAAAAAAAAAAAGCTAGAGTAGCAATACTTATACCGAACAAAAAAAGGCTTTAAAACAAAGGCTATAACAAGAGACAAAGAAGGACCCAGTAATCCACTTCTGGGTATTTATCCTGAAAAAACAAACAAACAAAAACAAACAAAAAACAGTTATTTGAAGGGATATGTGCATCCATGTTTTTTGCAGCATTATTTACAACAGTCAAGATATGGAGGCAACCTAGGTGTCCATCAGCAGATGATTAGATAAAGATGTGGTACATGTATACCATGGAATATTACTCAGCCATAAAAAAGTATGAAATCTTACCATCTGCAACAACATGGATGGATGGAACTAGAGGGTATTGTGCTGACTGCAGTAAGTTAGACAAAGAAAGATGATTGCCATATGATTTCACTTATATATTGACTCAAAAGAACAAAAAAAAAAAACAAAACAGAAACAAACTCACAGATAGAGAGAATATTTTAACTGTTGCCCAATGGGATGGAAGTTGAGGGAGCAAAAAAGGGAAAGAGGTTAAGGTGTATAAATTGGTAATTACTAAATCGTCATGGGGATGTAAAGTATAGCATTAGGAATATAGTCAATATTGTAATAACTGTTATGGTGTCAGATGAATACTATCGTGATGATAACTTTATGTTATATAATTGTGTAATCACTCTTGCACAACTGAAACTAATTCAATATTGTATGCCAATATAATTTAAAAATTAAAAAATTATTTTAAAAAGTAATGGATTATTGTAAAATATTCTTAGTCTCCTTTAAGCCAAATTATTTTTTATCGTCTATTCTTGGTTATATAGATTATGAGAGGGTTAAGTAAGAAGAATTAGTATTTTAGATCATTTTTTAAATAAAATTTTTATTTACTCTGAAAAAAATTGGTTAAACAATATTCATATATTTTGTTACAGTGTAATAGAGAATAACCATAAAGTGTAGTAATCAAAGCAAATTAACTTTAATTGACTGATTTAGAAAGGATTCATTTGTGCTCCCTCTTAAAGATTTTGCTGTTTATCTTTATGATATACTAATTCATTTCCTTTTGCTTTATATACTTTGTTTTTTAAAAATATATTAAAATATTTGAAGTGCTATTGCTTTTAGCTGAAAAGAAAAGAAAAAGAAACAAGAAAAGTCTATACTGAAGAGAATCAGGTACTAAGTCCTGATGTCCAGGTCAAGCCAGTAAGCATTAACGACTTCTACCAATAAACAACCCAACTGTTTTCTATTCCCGTTAAAAGAAAGAATTATTTAGTGTCTCACAAATTTGATTTTTTTTTTTAATGAAAGCCACCACAAAGAGCATTCTTCTCTTGAGCCATCACTTCTCTAAAAAGTGATTTAGAATTGTATGAACTAAGAAGCATTTATTTCTCTGGCTTTTTTCTATTCAAAAGGAAAAAGGAAAATTCATGGATAGCAGTAGAATAAGGATAAGTGTACCTGAAAATTTTCATTTGGCCACTGGAATCCTGAAATCAGAGACTCCATATGTATATGGAGTCATGTCAGATATTTTAATTACAAAGGCGATATTCAGCCTTTCAGTCATTCAACAAATACTTATTGAGGGCCAATATCCAGTCAAGAATTATGCTGGAGACAGAAAAATCACAAGGATCTAGTAGAGCAAGGCTGTATGGAGGTGGAGAGCATGGAGGACTTCCCTGAGGAGCTGAGTCCTGATGGATAATAGTTGTTAACCACATGAGGCCTGGGGTGAAAGACATGGCAGAAAAGGCAGCAGGGAGCATGGTGTTTTGGGAACAGAAAGAAGATTGGTGAGCCTGGAGTACTGAGTGTGGGAAAAGGGTGCATTGATAAAAGAGGGAGAGAAAAGGCAGTGTGAGGAGTGTGAGCTGTGTGTCAAAGGTGATGGGGAACTATAAGAAATATCAAGAAAGTGGTAAATGATTCAATTCGTATTTTAAAACTCTCATTTGGCTCTTAAACATAAGACTATCAGTGAGAACTCAGAGATACTGCAGAGGTATCGCTTTTCACCCATCAGATTAGCAAAAAGCAAAAAGTTTGAATAGGGTAGAGAAAAGGGCAGGTATCCACATTTCTGGCAGAAGTAATAATTTGACAACATACATTAAAATCATAAATACATCTTTGACCCAGTAATTCTAATTCTCCTGCAATTACTCTCACACTAGTATACTGTGACATATGTACAGTTTCATTCATTGCAGCATTGTTTGTTATAGCAAAATATCAAAAACTATTAAATGGCTACATATGATGGAACATTTTGCACTTAAAACAAAAAAAAAGAACTTCCTTATATGGAAGTTCTAGACCACGTGATATATTTTTAAAAAGTAAGTTCCAAACAGTGTATATGCCATGGTATCTTTGTGTAAAAGGGAAAGACGTGTTAATATATTTTATTGCACAGTATGTATAAAATATCTCTGAGATAACACAAAAAAAATTTTTTACTGTGGTCGTCCATGTGGAAGGGAACTGGGTGGCTGGGAGGTGGGGAGAGAAGCCATCCTTTCCCAGGGATGCCATCTTTTGTAATCTTTGCCCAAAGAGTTTCACAGAGTGTTGTGGGTAGAACCCAAAGCATGGTTGGGTGTTAGATTGGTGAGAAAGTGCCAGGCATGAGTCCACTTTCAAGAAGTTTGCTTGTGCAGGAGAAGAATGATAGGGCAAGGTTTTGGGGAGGAGTGAAGGAGCAATGTCATATCAAGAAAAGTTTCTTTTAGACCAGGAACCAGACTTGAGCTGTTTTTAAATACAGACATGGATGAAAAATGATAGGATAAAGAGGACAATGTTGATGAAGTAAAACAAGGGTAGAAATGAAAATATTGCAAATGTCCAATATTTTCATTTTATTCTCTTATTTTTTTCTTCTTTAATTATCTTCTATTGTTTCTAGAGTAGTGAGTTATAAGTAGGACTCATGAAACTTTTTTTACTCTGATGTTATGATGCCTGGGTTCATGTTTTGAACTATCTCCTTCACCGAACATTAGCCGCCACGTGACATAGCCAAAAAGAAATGCAAAAGAAAACAACATATGCTCCCATCAAAGCAAGATCAGAGTGGCATGCACCTACTTTAGAAAGTGTATGCAGGAATCCCACCAACCTTACATCTCTCCTTGTCCCTGGAAGGGTAGGGAATGGTGCTCTTCCCTCCACCTCCTTGGCTTCCACAGTCAGCCCTGGTTGCTGGCGAATCCTTCACCAAGAGCTATGCTTCCAACCTCACAAATTCCTTGAGAAATTTTTAGTGTTTTCTATGCCCCAGCATTCTAATACCCCTTTCCAGTATATTCTAAGAGAAAAATTTGACTCACACTCCCCCTAGTGACAGGACTAGGAGCGTCTTTCAATGACCTAAATCACACCTCCCTTTTAGCAAATGGAAAGAGCTGACCTGAAATGTCGATTATTACAGAAAAATGTACCTTCAGTTCCCCAACTCCCCGCTTGACACATACACTAACACTGCTTTCTTTGAATGGGAAAAAAATTTGGCAAGCTGAATATGTAGAAATTAATAGTTTGGAGGGAATGAATTTCATTCACAGTGTAATGTCACCAGATCCACCTTGTATAATGAGGAGGAAAGTGTTAGAAGCAGGAAGACTCTGGATATATAAAAAGGAAAAGAGAGGAACATGGAATATACTAGACCTGTCTCAGTCTGCACTGCTGAGCCCAAAGCTGAGGCAGTATGATCGCTGCTACATTTAGGCTCAATTTAAGAAGACAGAAATCATAAGGTTTACAGAATCTGTACAAAGATGACTTAAGGGAACAGTGATGGCAGTGATTAAATATTTGTCAAGCTGACATGTGGAAAATTCAACTTCCTTATTCAGAACAACTCCAAATTAATTATTGTGAACTGTTTCAGGGTCAGAACTGATGAATATATAGACTTTCTCTCCAGGAAAAAATACTTTCATACTTTATAGACTGTTGCAGAAAAAAATTAATGGCTCATAAACATTGAAAATGATGCTCAATCTCACTAAAAATTTCAGACCAATGTAACAGGAATATACTATTTTTTACCTATCGATTTGAAAAAGTGTTGTCAAAAGTGTGGGAATGTAAGCACCCTTATGCTAGTGATGCATTATATAAACTGGTACCGTCTTTTTTGAATGACAATCCACATGTTAACCAATTTCCCATGCTATAGTTTCAGTTCCCGTATCTAGGCCAGTGATTCTCCATTTCATATCATCCATTCCCCTCAGACCTTTCTTTGAGATTTAAACATTACTAATCAACTGTCATCACTTGGCTGTCTCAAAGGTTCTTCAAATCCAACATAAGCAAGACAGAACTCAAAAAATCCCACGAACATTGGCCCCAGACAGTATTTTCTGATAGCATGTAACACTCTCATCCATTTATTGTGTAAGTCAGAAATCTCAGAGGCATCCTTGACATTTCCCTTTAACTACTTCTCCCCACTTCCCGGTCACCATACCAGGTTAAGCAGTCATCATTTCTCACTTAGACTATTGCAATAATCTCCTAACTTCTATCCTAACACCCACTCTGTTCCTCTGATCGGTTACCCTCATTGCAATCAAAATAACCTTTTCAAAACAAATTTACTCATGCCAGACCCCCTACTTAAGTCCTGCAACTGTTTTTAAGATAAAGATAAAAATCTGAAAAGCAGCCTGCTGACTCTGCAGTCTCACCTCTAACCACTTTTCCAGGTCCCTCTACCTTCTTCTGTCCTTTATTCTCAAAGTCCAGCTCCCTGGCTCCTTTTTCTTTCTTTAAAGCTACTTTTTTCTCTTGTCACAGGGATTTTTTTATATTTCCTCTATTTCAAATTATCTTCTCCCTCTTATTACCTCATTAATTCCCACTCAAGACATAATCTTAGTTCTCTGAGGAAGGTGTCCCTGTCACCCCAGTTCAACTCAGTTTTGTTACTTTGTATATGAAAATATAGAACTATGTCTTTTTTTATGGCACTTATAGCAATTTGTAATTATGCCCTAATCTATGTAATTATTTTAGTTTTATCCTTTCCTGCTACTAGACTATAATCTTCTTGACAGCAGAAATCTTGTCTTTCCCAAAGTGTAGTAGTAGGTCTTAAAATAGCAAGAGGTAGGCAGTGTGTGTGTGTGTGTGTGTGTGTGTGTGTGTGTGTTACAAAATGTGAGGAAGAAAATATACAGAAAGGTTAGCAGTGGTTATTTCTATGTAATGGGCTTAGGCATGATTTTTTCCTTCTTTTATTTTTCTGTGTTTTTCATGCTTTATGCACTTATTTATAACCAGATAAAATCAATAAGTGTTATGTTATTAAAGTCCTAATCACGGAATTTCAGAAGAAATGCTTGTTAACCACTTATCCCAAATATGAGTGAACCACAAAGAATCATCAGAAAAAGTTAGTAAAACTAGTTTAAGAAGCCATAAATCCTATTTTGAATAAAGTAGGACCTCCAAAGATTATATAGTTAAGTACTTGAGGAAGCCTAACTCCTTTAAGAATTGACTTTACCAAGTGCTAACATCACTGTGCTGGTTTCATCAGAGGTTGCTTTAAGAAAGAACCATAAAAATATATATTTCCTCATTTACTGTAAAATTGCTGTTGAGGACATTGTTTATTACATGACTCAGCAAGTCATCAAGTGAATCTCTTTTAATCTCAGTGCTAAACAGAGCTTTGCTTCTGCTGAAGACTTTCTTCTCTGTGACTAAGAAAACTCTTCATTGGTTACGTTTGGCTTTTTGACCCAGAGTCAGACTCTAAGCCTCATTTCAGCAAATGTGTTACCCCATATGGGTGACGTATTTGTATTTTCCTTCTCCTTGGTCCTGGTTGTATATATATAGTTTATCATTTAATTTTAACATATTTGTGATATAAACTGTGCGATGTGAAATAATTTGTAAATTAAAGGGGTAAATAAGTAAAGTTTGTTGCATGGTAAAATATACTTCTTATGAACATCAGTGAAATGCATAATTCTTCTACTTTCCCATGTTATCAAACCTTACTCAAAATTTTTTTTTTTCCCATCACCATAGAAGCTCTATTGGATAAATTTAGATGCAGTTATACAAAACACAAACTAGAATGTCCTTAAAGTTTCTCAAACTCAGCAAAAGTTTCAAGCATACATACAAAAGGAAAGTTTAAATACAATAAGTATAAATACCAAATATAAAGGAATGTTTCCCAATTGTTAGAGCAGTCTAAAGGTGAAAATGGGCTGCCTTATTCCCAGGAATTTGTCTTTTTGTGGCATCTAGACCACGTTCTGATGGAGGTAAGGTAGGCAGACACATGTCTAGATACCTCTCATCACCAACACTGCCCAATATCCTTGCCTCTGAAAATCTCAGTGTGAACATGTCCCTGGATTTTATTGCAAATGCTCAGGGTGGGGTTCTTGATATCTAAATCTCTCCCTTGACCCTTTCATTTCCCCAAAATGAAGGTAAGCTGGTGTCACTGGCTACTACTGGCTCTGTCAGTCTCTGTCGCTACATGCTTCACATGTAGCCTTGGTCTATTTGGCCATCACACATTATATGAATGGTAGTAACAGCAGGTAATACCAGTAATAAGATGTCTTCAAAAGACAAAGGATGCTGAATCAGCAGCCTTATATGTAAAAAAGAAGTTTGGAGAGCTACAAAGAAGGTAGGTACAACATTAAAATGAACACATGGTTCTCCATGAGCTCACCTACAGATCAGAGAACTAGTACTAATTTCAGCTGTTTTGCAAGCAAGGCATGATAATCGTCTGATATGTATAACCATTGAAACCGTATGTGATCTATTTTCATAAATTGCTGAGTCATTTACGGTGCCCATTTTTCTAACATTTTAGGCATTATACTTAGTTGAGCAGACATGTTTACTCAGTGTTACTGAGCAAGGTCTCTTCTGAGGTTTTGAATGAATTAGGAAAAGCTTGGGGGAGACATTTCAGAGGACTTGCATCATTTAAAGAATCATGTCAAGTAAAGCCATATAAGGTCATAGAACAAAGAGCAACTAGACCACTGCTGACTTTAATTCTCTGAGGGTGGAAACTGTAATGACTCATTCGGACCAAAAGGGGCTCCCGTGCCTGATCTCCACAAATCCTTTCATAGCTCAAGTTGCTGTCCTGTCCCGGGTAGGTGAAGAGAGAGACTAGGGAAGAGAGGCTCTAGGCTGAGACTGAAGTGAGGGAGGGAAACTGAGGACTGAACAACCTATAAACTGTACAACCAAAACCGGACACATCTGGACTATGTTCAGATGGCGTTAGAAAAAAACTGTTTGTAAAACATTATCTTTTCCCATGGTTTTGCTATTTTTCATTTTTTTTTTTTTGTTTTATCTAGACATGTCATGGTTTAAAAAATGGTAAAAAAATTATAGATATTACATAAATGATAAATTAAAAGGTGATTCTCCACTTTACAAAAGGATTCTTGGTTTCACTTAAGAAAAGGTCATAGTATTTTTTTAAGTGACTGTGTCCCTTTTCACACGTAAAATGTGATATCATTTTGTGTTTGTCAAGATCCCAAAAGAATATACTCCATTCAAACCAGAATAATTTATTATGTAAAAATCTCTTAGTTCATCTTTAACTAGAATAAAATCTTTCACTAGAATATAAGCAATGTTATGCTAGATACTGGGGGAGATTCACAAGTAAAAAACTTTCTTTTCTTTAAGTCACTTAAGTTTAACAAAGCTTAAAGTTTCATTAGAAAGATAAGACATGTGCATATGAAGTAGCAACAAGCACTAAAAGCAGAATTTGTTCTAGATTTGGGGGTGGTAGTTTACAGCAAGTTTCCTGGTGACAGTTCATAGGGATTTTAATTTGGTTGTATGTGGATTGAAAAGACACTGGGTTTTCAATGAGAGGAAGATGGCAGACTAGGTAGAAGCAGCGTTCACCTCCTCCCAGGTACACATTGAAATTACAACCAAATTATAAAATAGTCAGTGTGGAGAATCACCTCAAGCCCAGCTGTTCATAACAGGTATGTATGATAATATAAAGGAGCCACACTGAAGCTGGTAGGAGAGGTAAAGTCGCACACTGGGAAAGAATACACAATGGGGTAAAGACAGTCTCTTCAACAAATGGTGCTGGGAAAACTGAACAGGTATGTGCAAAACAAACAAAAAAAAAACTTGACCATCTTCTTACATCATAAACAAGAATAAACTCAAAAAGGATTAAAGACTTAAATGTAAGAGCCCAAACCATAAAACTTCTAGAAGAAAACATAGGCAATAAACTCTCTGATATTACTAACAGTAATTTCTTTTCAGATAGATCTTCCCAGGCAAGGGAAAAAAAGAAAGAAGAAACAAATGGGACTACATCAAACTAAAAAGATTTTGTAGAGCAAAGGAAACCATCAACAGAATAAAAAGACAACAGACTGATTGGGAGAAGATATTCACTAATGATACATCTGATAAGAAGTTAATATCCAAAATATATAAAGAACTCATAGAACTCAACAACAGAAAACAATCCAATTAAAAAATGGGCAGAAGACCTGAACAGACACTTCTCCAAAAAGGAAATACAGATGGCTAATAGATACATGAAAAGATGCTCAAGGTATTAATCATCAGAGAAATGCAAATTAAAACCACAATGAGATATCACCTCACACCTGTCAGAATGGCTGTCAGCAATAAATCAAAGAACAAGTGTTGGTAAGAATGTGGAGAAAAGGGAATCCTCATATATTTTTGGAGGGATTGCAAATTGGTACAGCCACTATGGAAATCGATTGGGAGTTTTCTCAAAAAATTTAAAATGGATATACCTTTTGACCCAGCAATTGCACTTCTGGGTATTTATCCAAAACACTAATTTGTAAAGATCTATGTACCCCAATACTCATAGCAGCACAATTTACAATAGCCAAGATATGGAGACAACCTAAATGCCCATCAACAAACGATTAGATAAAGAATTTATGGTTCATATATACAATGGAATATTACTCAGTCATGAAAAAAATCCTACCATTTGCAATGACATGGATGGATGTAGAGGTTATTATGTGAAATAAGTCAGACAGAGAAAGATAAATATCATATGATTTCACTTATATGTGGAATCTAAGGAACAAAAAGAACAAAGTAATCAAAAACAGACACAAATATAGTGGACAATTTGGTGACAGACTGAGGGGAGGCGTATTGAGCGGCTGGGAGAATGGGGTGAAGGGTTAGAGGAGTACAAATGAGTAGTTGATAGATGGTCACGGGGCTGGGAAGCACGGCATAGGGAACACAGTAGCATTCTGGTATTTGCTAGGTGGAAAACCAGGGGAGAGAAGGAACAATTAGGAGGATCATTTTATAAATGATATTAATGTCTAACCAATGTACTGTATACTTGAAACTAATTAAAATAAATAAATTAAAAAAAAAGACAGTGGGTTTGAAAATCTATAAATTTGTTTTTCTGTTAACTGTGACATCAATGTTTTACTTGTTTGTCCCAATTAAATATCGTTTCTTACTAGCTGAAGTGAGTCCCTATTGACCAAATAATTTTTTTTGAAAAATCACATCGTCAAGTTGTCTCATTAAAAACAACCTCTGATGCTTTCCTGCCCCTTCAGTGCTCTAGGTGAAAAAAGCAAAGAGGACATTTTGACCTGGAAATCAGAAATACACAAGCCAAACTAATATGCATACAAATGGTAGGGTGGCGAAGTAATTTAGTCACTGTCATTTTCCTTCCTTGCCTCACTCGGTTTTTTTTTTTTTTTTTCAGTAGCCATGACATTGCCAGTAAAGACAAGGATGACCTAGAAATCTTGTGGTATTTTCAATTACTGACCTCACCAAGGGAGAGTAGGTGAGAACACCACAAAATGCTTAAAGGAGCACCTAATCCTAAAGGCATTTAATCCTCCCAAAACAAAATTCTGTGTGACTCATCAGGATAAAGATCAAACCTCCATCTTCTTTTCCACAGCAGATGTAGTCACATAAGAAACTGGTTGGAACTAAATACCCAGATAGGATAGAGACTTTAATATTTTAATTGCAAGGTGAGATCTTGAATATTAAGGAATTCTTGTACTTTCTTTTCTCTCCTATAATATTTAGTTTTTGATTCCTATAGTTCTCAACCTGGCTACACAAAAGAATCATTGGAAAGCTTTTTTAAAATGCTCGCTCCTGTATCCCACCCCAGACCAATTAAATCAGGATCTCTGAGGGTGGAGCCCAGGAACTGTTACATGTGCAAGCTTCCCCATCTTCCATGTTTATTTAATTAGCTATTTGTTAGTATGAACTGATTGATTCTTAATTTATTCAATGGGTTGTAATCCACCAACAATCAAATTATCCCGATTGGCTCAAACTGGTTCATGTGTCTTTTGTGACATGACCACTTTCTTACATTTAGTTACCACAAGATGTTCCAAATTCATCTTGAACTCTTCCTGCCCTAGCCCTAGTGTCAGCAATTACACCAAAAAGCCAAGGTTCCATGTAATGAAAGATGATATTTAGAAACCAGGACCTGTAATCTAGTTTTGTTCATTGCAACTGTGGTGCCATTGTTTCTAATTCTGGGTGTATATTTATACCTATGTGTATTTATGTACATATTTAAGTACATATGTACAGGGTCCCCCTGAATTTTAACTCTCAAAGCTGTCCACACTGAGCAACATCCAGCGATTCATCAATTATAATTCAGATTTTCCTACCCCAGCCCTGATTTCCTTATCACTCATGAGTCTCTGCTCTAGTAAAGCTATGATGACCTGTGTCCACCTGTCTCACAAATCTTGGGGACAGCAATTCGCCCTGTGTCCTCACCTCTCTTATGGATCCAAAAAGAGTTCTTCATTTTTCAGTCTGTTCAGCTTTTTACTTGTTGTTAAGACAGAGTCCCAATTCCTTGCATGCAGAACCTGAAAGCAGAAGTCTATTTTGTACTTTTGTTTTTATGCAACAGTGTATCTCAGAAATCGCTCTGTGTCACAGAAGTCTTTGTCATTATTTTTTTAAAAGCTTCCCACTATTCAATTATGTATATGTACATTAGTTTATTTAGCAGCCTCTCTATGTTTGGGCATTTAAGTCATTTCTAATATTTTGCAACTGCAAGTAATGCTGTAATGAATAACCTATTGTGCATGTATTTATATGTGATTGGAGGTGTGTCTCATGAATACTGCTACAGTCTGAAGGTTTATTTTTCCCCGAAATTCACATCTTGGAATCCCATCACCAAATGTGATGGTTTAGGAGTGGGGGCTTTTGAGTGGTGACAAAGTTGTGAGGATGGAGCCCTCGTGAATGGGATTGGTGCTCTTTTAAAAGATCCGTACAGCCACTTCCATGTGGGAAATACAAGTCTGCCCTCAGCAGACCATGCTACACCTCTACCTGCCTTCCAGTCTCCAGAACTGTGAGAAATAACTTTCTATTGCTCATAAAGCACCCAATCTGTGGTATTTTTCTACAACTAACCTGAACAGACTAAGATTGATACATTCCGAGAAGTGGGAGTACTAGATTAAAGGGTAAATGCATATACAATTTTCTTAGAATACCAAATTTCTCCCCATAACAATGTATAAGACTGACTGTTTTCTTACACATTTACTGACAGAGTATATTGAGCTTTTAAATATTTGCCAGTCTGATAGATGAAAAATAGCTCAGTAATGTTTAATTTTGTATTTCTCTTGTAAATGATGAAACATCTCTTTTGTGAATTGTCTGTTCATGTTTTTGCTTATATTTTTATAGAATTTTGGCCTTTATTTTCTACATTTTTTCTCTGATTTTAATTGAGATAAAATTTATAGTCAGTTAAATGCACAGGACTTGATTTCATACTTCAGTGAGATTTCACAAACATATACATACCTCTGAATTATCACAACCCCAGCCGAGATACAGAATATTTATCACCTCAGAAATTTTCTTATGCTTCCTTCCAGTCAATCTCCACATCCCATAAGCAATCCCAAGTTTTGACTTAAATCATATTGTATGTACTTTTGTATCTTTCTGATTGCTTTTGCTCAAAAAAGTGTTTTTGAAATCTATCTTCACAGGTACATATAAAAGTCATTCATTCTTTTTAATTTTCAGGGCATAATTCAGTGGATAATTTAGTGCATAATTTAGTTCATAATTTATTGCATTCACATTGTTGTGCAACCGCCAACCTACCTCTGTACAGTTCCAAAAGAAATTTCATCATCCCAAAAGAAAATTTCATATCATTAAACCGTCATTCCCCGTTCTCCCCTTCTTTTAGTCCCTGACAAACACCAATCTGCATTCTGTCTCTATGGATTTACTTAATCTGGACATTTTGCATAAATGGGATCATATCATAGGTGACCTTGTGTCTGCCTTATTTCCCTTAGCATAATGTTTTCCAGTTTCATCTGTATTACAGAATGAATCAGTACTTCATTCCTTTATGACTGACTAATATTCCATTCTAGGTTCATGCCATATTTTGTTTATCTATTCATTGGTCGACATTTGTTCCCATCATTTGGCTATTGTGAATAGTGCTGCTATGAACATTTTGTACAAGCATTTTTTGAGTACCTGTTTTCACTTCTATTGGGTATCTAGCTGGGTTAGAATTGTAATGGTAATTCTGTTTAACTTTTTCATGACTCACCAAACTGCCACCCACAGAGGCTGCACCATTTTATATCATCCAGCAATGTGCAAGGGTTCTAATTTCTCCACATTCTCACCAACAGTATTCATTCCTACTTACTGCTGTTAATTTTCCATTGCATAAATATATTACAATTTGTTTTCTTATCAGTGGACATTTGGGATAGTTGACTATTATGAATAAAGATACTCTGGACATCCTGTTCAGTCTTTTTTGGATATATGTTTTCATGTCTCTTTGGTAAATACCTAAGATTGGAAATGCTGGCTCATAGGATAGGCGTACTTAAGTTAACTTCATAAAAAAATTGCCAGTTTTCTAAAATAGTTGAACCATTTCACAGTCCTATTGGAATGTGTGATAGTTTTCAATTCTTCATACCATGGCCAACATTTAGTGCTAGTCAGTTTTTTTAATTTGGCCATTCTAGTTGGAATGGAATATTATCTATGGTATCTCATTGTGGTTTTAAAATGCATTTCCCCACAGACAAACAATGTTGAGCACCTATTCTTCTGCACAGTGGTCATTTGATATTTTATGAAGTGTGAATTCAAGTGTTATCCATTTTTAATGGGTTGTTTGACTTTTTATGTTTGATTTGTAAGAGTTCTTTATATTTAATTATTTCTCAAACATAAATATTGAAAATATCTTTTTCAAGTCTGTGGATTGCCTTTTCATTTTCTTGTTGAAATCTTTTAGTAATCAGAAGTTTTCAATTTCGATCAAGTTCAAATTTTTATTATTTGCTTTATGGTTAATGCTTTTTCTGTCCTATTTTAAAAATCCTTAACTACCCCAATTTTGTGAAGATATTCTCTTATGTTTTTAAAAGCTTTTTTAATTTTAACTTTTTTGTGTAAGTCTATGTGATCCATTTCAAATTTATTTTTGACTATAGTATGAGCTGTGTTGATATACTTTTTTTTTCATAAAATTATACATTTATTCTGGCACCATTTGTTCAAAAGATTTTCCTTTCCTCTTTAAATAGCCTTGGTGCCTTTGGGAAAAATCAACTGACCACATATGTATGCTTCTCTTTCTGAATTCTCTATTCTATTCTATTGACCTCTTTATCTATCTACCTATTTTTATACATATACCAAGCTGTTTTGAGTACTTCAGCCTATTAGGATGTTGAAACTGGGTCGAATGATGCCTCTAACTTTGCTCTTCTTTTATAAGATTGTTTTGACTATTCTAGGTCCTTTGATTTCCCATATAAGTTTAGAATCGGTTTCTAAATTTCTGTATTAATAAAAAACCCTACTGATATTTTGGTTGATATTACATAAATCTATACTTAAATTTGATGAAAATTTATATCTTAATAATATTGAATTTTCAATTCACAAATATTGTATATTTATTTATTTAGATTTTTAACAGCGTATTGTAATTTTAGTGTTGAAGTGTTACATTACACATGGTTGGTTAAATGCACTCCTGAGAATTTTATTTTTTATTTTTTGTCCTGTTTTTTTATTATTTTTTTCAATTGTTTGCTACTAGCATATAGAAATAAAATTGTTTCTTTAGTATTGATTTTATATACTGAAATCTTTCTAAATTCATTTATTAGTTCCAGCAGTTGTTTTGTAGACTCCTTAAAATGTTCTATGTAAACATGGTTTCTCCTGTGAATAAAACAATTTAACTACTTCTTATCCAATCTTTTGTGACTTTCCTTTCCTTTTTCATGTCTTTTTGCACTAGGTAGTTACTCAAGTATGAAAGAAACGGTAAGAGCAAACATTTACTCCTTGTTCCCATTCCTGGGGGGATAAACAATCAGCTTTGCCTCTGATGTCAGCTGTTGTCTTTTAGAAGGTATTATTTATCAAATTGAGAAAAAAAATTTTATTCTTAATTTGCTGAGAGCTTTTAATCATGAATGAATGTTTAACATTGCCAAATGTTTATTCTTAATTTTTTGAAATGATTTTCCTCCTGTACTTTCTCAATATGATGAGCTACATTGACTTTAAAATCTTAAACCCTCACATTCCTTGGAAAAACTTGATCATGATACATTCTCATATATCAAATATTTCTGGTTTCTGTTTGCTGATATTTTGTTAAAAATTTCATTGTCCATTTTTTTTGAGAGACATCAGACTATAATTTTATTTGTTCTCAAAGTTTTTGTCTGTTTTTGGTATCAGGATAATGTTGGCTTCATAAATGATATAGAAAGTACTCTCTTCCTCTCTGTTTTCTGAGAGATTTTATATAAAGTTGCTAATATGGTTATATTATTTTGTAAATTTTTAATAGTCTTGACCAGTGAAACTATCTGGACATT
Organism: Cynopterus sphinx; assembly: GCA_030015415.1. Lineage (NCBI taxonomy): Eukaryota > Metazoa > Chordata > Mammalia > Chiroptera > Pteropodidae > Cynopterus > Cynopterus sphinx. Next base: position 72,850,501 of record CM057386.1, read on the forward strand.
TTCTTCATGAGAAGGTTTTTAATAATAAATTCAGTTTATTTTAACAAATATAGAACTATTCACATTTTTATTTCTTCTCGTGTTTAATAAATTGTATTTCCAAGAAATTTTTCATCAATTGTCAAATTTTACTTGTCTGTTGTTCATCATATTCTTAGTTTGTAACAGTCCCCTTAAGAATTTCTATAGCTCTTATAAATCTATAACATATCATATTGAAATTAGTGCACAGTACAGTAATTTTTATGTGTGTTGGTTTTTATTTCTACAACAGTAATCAAAATCATAGGAATATAAGGTAGAAAGGTGGTTACCAAGGGCTGGGGAGAAGAGGAAGGGAGAATTAGTGATTAGTGGGTATAGAGTGTTTTATAAAATGAAAAATTTCTAGATATCTGTTGAGAACTGTGAATATACTTAACACTACTGAAATGTACAATAAAAATTATTAATATAGTAAATTTAACATATCTGTTTTTTTACCACAATAAAAAAGGAAGTCAGGAAAGACTGAGCAAATAAATAAAATTTGGGGCCAAGCTTTGAAAGGTATATAAGAGTTCATAAGGAAGACAAAGTAAGGGGTGAGAGAACATCGAAGCAGAGGGAATAACATGGGCAAAAATGTAGAGACATAAAGGAACTTGATATTTTAAGACGGGAATATCTATATCAACTGTGGGGGCTGAGATATCAGAGATGACAGAAAAAGTATCTAGGAAAGGCCTCTGGCATAGATGAAGTATTAGCCCGAATGTGGTCTAAGGTCTGTGGGCCCTAGGGGAGAGTAAGCCAAAGGAAAACCTCCTATCCTCACCTCCCCCACAAGTTTACCTAAAAATGATTCTGAATTGTTCCTCATTTGACAGACTCACACCAGCACAATTGTCAATATTTTCAGTAATATTATTCTTGTCATCCCCCGATCCTATTCAGAAAGAAACAGATTTGATCTAGCTGTCTTCATGTAGAAAATGCTAAATTGTATATCTGTTACTCTTTACAGTCATGACCATCAAAACATTTTTTATAAAGCATTATCATTCTGAACATCCTTTAAGCAAAAATATATCTCAAAATTAGACTCTTTAGAAGGATTAGAAATCCTGTAGACTTTAGACAAAGATTTGACTCTTCTTAAGGAATAACTGATCAAAGGGTGCCAGGGTCATGATAACCTGTTTGTATGATTTCACCTTCTGTTTCTCTTTTTTCTTTGACCTTATTCATTTCCTGACATTGTCTAATTTTTTAAATAAGACAAATGGCCAATCTCCATCCTAAATTAATTAAATATGTATTATCAGAATTTCAGTTGCAGAAGCCAATCTCAGACTTCTCCTGACCCTTAAAGTTCAGCCAATTCCTGATTTCTCTACCTACTTCTTGCTCACAAATGATTACAGGAGTAATTGTATCATGTGCTAGAAACAGTCAATAAACAAGTTGATCAGCAGCCTTTTTGCAGGCATCCCTTTAGTTCTATAGTAATGAAACTGGTCCAAAAAGAGAAATTGATTGAAGTCTCCCGGGTCAGGAACTATATACATGGATGCCAGCACCACAGCAAGCATCAGTGTCTAATTTGCCTTTCTCAGTTGTTCTCTGGAAGTCAGCTTTCAGTTCTACAGTGGCTGTGTAGTGGTAATAGAATAGGTAGTGTTTCACTGAGCAGGTATAATACCTGTAACCTAATAAGCATCCTTTCAGTCAAAAGTAAATTTTTGTCTTCCTGGTAGGTGGCTGAATTGAATATATTTTACTTTTGTCAAATCCATAAACAGGAAAAGCCAGTCTCTAAGGTCTGAAAGAGAGAAGAAAGAACCAGTAACAAATAAGCAGCCAGTTAGAAAGGGACGTGCAAGCTTTTGAATGGAATCCCTTCCCTGAATCATCCATTCTTTGCTTCCACTTTTCTTATCAGTAGTTCTGTATTGGAAAAAGCAAGGGTGGGGGACAGGCATACGGCATGTAGTAACAGATGGTAATTAGATAAATATCTTCAACTGATATCTAATACCTTTACCAATCAAACCTTTTCTTGGTTCTGATATTTCCTTCCAACACCATATACAAATTGAACTACCTACTTCTGAAAAGACATCCCGCTTCTGCCCCTAGATAATTGCTGCATTGTCACATTAAAGTCAATATATATTTTTACAAGTAGAGGGTATTTTATAGAGATCATTAAATGCAATAGGGCATTAATGCCAAGAGAGTAAACAATTTACCTACAGTTACACTTAAAAGTACAAGGCAGATTTTTCTGATTTTGAAAAAGCTAACCATCCATTACTCAGTCTTTAGTCTCTTCACATAAACTGAATGACAAAAACTGTGATAGGCAGCCTTGACAGTGAGCTGACACTGAGATACTGAGCTGTGCAAACAACATCTGAAATCATTCATTGCATATGAGAAGCACAATTATGAGTAATTGTTGCCACTTCTATAACTGAACACTGCAATTCTAGCAAGAGCAGGAATAGAAGGAAATGGGCTTATGACCCTAGGGAATGTAGCTTTCGCATCTCTCTGCCTCTCTCAGATTATAAATCAGTGAATAAACATAGCCTGGTATTTCCTGAAGGCTAGATAGTAAAATCACTAAGATGTTATAGAGATACTCATTTCCATATTAAATAGCTAAGAATAAATATGTGAATAAAAGGAATAAGATTATATATATTCTTGGAAATGGAAACTAAAACACTAACTGATAAGGTTTTGTTCTTAGTCCAAGTACGAGTACTCTGTTACTTATTTTGGCAGCTTTCATTTTATTACCTAATATTTCAAGGCCACTCCAGAGGAACTTTTAAAAATGATTTTTACCCTCTGTCTCTTCTTTTATCTTTTTATCCCAACTCCACCCTGTAACTACGGGAAAAGAGGGTTTGAAAGTGGCGTATGAATAAGATTAGATTATAATTAGGACTATTTTTAGAAAAAACCTCTATTCCTTTTTTGGGTTTTGTGTTTTGTTTTCAAGTGGCCCACCTTTAAACCTGCTTCTAGTATAAATTCAATGAAAGTGAAACATAATTTAGGAAACTTTTTTTCTTATCGCAAATGTTTTCATAGTTTTATTTTCATGGTAAAAAAAAATTAAGGGGACATAAAAATAAGTTTTAAAAAAGCAACAAAGAACCCATTCACAATTCTACCACCTAATGATAACCACTTTTAATGTTTTGGAATATATCCTTCCAGATGTGCGTGTGCGGGTGCAGGTGCGTGCGAGGGTTTTCAGTAGCCCTTGACAATACTGGTACTTGTAAGTTCCTGGCTTCTCAGTCCTGCACCAACCTTTTCCTGACTCCTCTGAGGCCAACACTGGTAACATAGACACAGCTCCTACCAGCTGCTGTAGACTGGAACTCACCTTACTGTTATGGTTCTGTGGTGGCCAAAGTGAGCCCTGGACTCCTGTGAGTATCTGGAGCTACAGTCTTCCCAGCCCATGTTGAGTTTGTGCAATCCGCAGGACTGGGAAGCTGGGTTGCCTCAGTTCCCTGGTTTGTACTTTTGCTCCCCACCCAAACTCTTCATCTGAGTCCTAATACTCAGCTGGCTCTTGCCAGTGGTCCCCTTCTTCCTGGGTCTCTGACTCTATGTTCTGATGCCTTGGCTGCTGTGCCCATCTGCCCATGAACGTTTCTTGGAGATTTCAGCTGCAACAACCCACCCAACAGATCAGATGTCCCTGGGGAGCTGAATTCGCCAGGCATTTTTAACACTGGATTTGGGCCACTTTCATCAGGAATCAACCCTAGGATGGTTACCCTTATTTGGTCCACCCAGACCTAGTAGCCCATCTCTTCCCACCAGTCCACTGCAGACATCCAGCATCTGGCTCACTGAATATTTACAAGTTTTTTATTTTCTGTAAAATGTTTTGAGCCATTTGCTTTCTCTTTGACTTAAAACTGACTATTCTTTACTAACCTCTCATTTATTTAATCTGCAGTCAAGGTATCAGTTATAACATTTTAATTAATTGCTTAGCAATGTTGTTTCAAAGCAACAAAAATTTACATTTACACCCACACTTTCTTGTGGATGGCTCAGAAGCACCTGATACAAATTAGCCCTCACATGGTAGCCTTTTCATCCTGTCAGCAGAAACAGCAAGAAGTAAAAAGGAAAGTGTAGAAATAACCAAGGATATTTATTCACATCATGTTTTCTCTTTCACATCAAGATGTGTGGTATCCTTTCATCCACTAACATTAAAATGTCTGCTTTTCTTATGATGCATTTTCATTTGGATCTCGAACAGTGAACTGGGCTCTATCTTTCTGCCTTCATATTTTAGACAACAGCCCTTCTGTGATAATAGAGTGAGAAAGCCTGTGGCGCAATTTTGCCCAAAGTGGTGTATATGAGGGATTATCTTAAAAGCAAAAAGGTGCACTTACCTAATAAACAAACTTGGACAAGCTCAAGTGGAAGGCTTATCTTTCAAAAAAGGAAAATCACCAGGAGATATTTTGTGGCATACTGAGCCATTATTCCTTAACATCATGTTTTTCCTCAAAAAGAAATGACACTGTTTTCGAGATTGTTCAGTTAACGAGTACATTGTATTGAGGGACAGTGAGGAAATTGCAAACCTGTCTCAATCCCGGCTGTCAGCTCCCAGTTGGAAGGAAACCATCTAACAAGTTAAAGACAAAACACCTTTCATAGGCCAGGATGGAGACTTGGGTCCAAAGTGGGAAAGAAATTGAGCCCTAATCCTCTTGGGTTTTGTTGTTATACGTAATAATTATGGTAGAAGAAAGAATTCAGCAGACATATGGTTAGATGAGAAATAAATTTTAGTCACTGGTCAGTCAGAGCAAAGTATTTGTTAAAAGTGTCTATGCCCATTTTCTTAATTATCAAGTTTTTATTTATATAATTTATATACATGTTGGACCCTAGATGAAAAAAAAAAAGTGAGCAGCTACTAATCAGTGTGAACTGAGCACAATTCTCTAGTCCCACCCTTCCAGCAGCTTGCAGCAATATGTAATTCCTATCACAGGATATGGAGCAGGAGGCAAACCTAAAACAAGGCTGCAAATCTAGCCCCTCCAGGGCCAGGCAGGGAGGTGAGTGGGTGAGACGGACCCAGGGGGGATGCTGGTAACCAGAAGGACACACACTTCATCTGACAGCCAGCTGCTGTTCAGATTCAGCCTACCAAGGCCAGTGTCGACAGATATTCTGAAGCTTTGCAAGAGAAGGCGGAAATATGGATATTTATGAGAATTCTCCAGATTTTTAAATGTTGGCAATTGACTTAAAGAATTTGCAAACTCCCAGCAAGCCCAACAATAAACATGTGCAGGCCAGATGTTGCCTTCAGACTCCTAGTTTGTGAGCTGCCATCTAGAATTTGGGAAGGAGAAAGAGAGGGGCATGAAGCAGGCTGGGTGAGCTGAGTTGACCTGCACACTCCAGAGCATGGCATCCACAAGGTTGGGGAACCCAGGGGAGCAAAGACACACTTCGATCAGGTCAAACTGGTCAAAATGTGCATAGCCCTTTTTTTAATATACATGTACACATTTAAATATTTGATTTTTTTAATTTCATATATTTACATGTATAAATATATAACCCTTTAAATCAAGTAATATATAATATACATATACATTTATTGAAATGGTCTTTCACTAATAGTCAATAATATTGTATGTTTCTCCCATATACAAAATCACATTGTTATGCACATAGAAAGGAGCCATTAAATGTTCAAAATATATTTGTTGAGTACAAATTCATTCAGGAACTCTTCTATGATCCTGAAGTGAATTAGTGAAAAAGCCAGCAAAGATTCCAGTCCTCAAGTGGGTAGAGTTCCAATGCTGGCAATCAGATAATCAATAATGAACATGATAAATAAGTTGTATTTTGTAGTAGGAGGTAGAAAGTTCTACAAAAAAGAAAAGTAAGGTAGTATAAAGAGGACTGGGATTACTGGGAGTGATACAACTTGAAAAATTAAAGTGGGTAGATATTTTTATTTTAAAAAAGCTGAATAGGTAATTTTTATTTTAAAATAATGATAGAACAAGATGGAAGGCATCCATTAAATCCATTGATAATTCCAAAGGCTTGTTTTAGTGATAATGCCTAATTCTTCCTCTAAATAAATCTTGCCAAGGATTATTTAAAATATGAAATGAATTTCTAATTTAACATTTTTTGTATTATTTTGGTACTCATATACATGCCAGCTATTAATTTGTTTGCTCAGCTATTATCTGATGAACACCTGCTATATGCAAAGCCCCAAATCAGGCATCAGGCAACAGGCACAGGAAGGAAGATATGACTGAGACAGTAAGAGAAAACATTGGCAACCAAAACATGACCTCGGGCACCAAAACTTCTGTGTAGTTATTGGCCCTTTTTCTACCCAGTACCCCAGGAATGAGATTACTTTAAGGACCAGCATGGTTTCCATCATTTCTGAGATAGTTCCACCATCATATCTGTGGAAACCACCATCATATCTGTTCAACTGCAAGGATATGGGCCACATCCTGAGTAATTTCACTCTATTCACTGTTCTTCCTCTAGTCAGACACAAGACGTGCTAAGAGTTAAATCAGCCTGTGTGATCTTAGGAGCCAATCAATGCTCTGAGCTCTCTGTGGTTCTCCCCTGTAACAATATGCTTGAATATTCGAGTGTTTTTAAGTTCTCTCTAGCATGAGAGAGAGAGAGTACATTATTTTTGAGACAAGGCAGTAACAAGACCACTGGTTTTGGAGGTTAGATTTGTGTGTGTGCCCCTGTCCCCACCCTATAATGCTGCCTCTGATCAGTTATAAGATCTAATCCTTCCAACTGTAAAATGAAGTAGATATATGTCCTTCACATTTTACAGGAGTCTTGTGAGAATTAAGTGTTGATACATAGAAGAGCTCTCTGTAAATTGTAAAGTGCTAATAATAATAATAAAAGAGTTTCCATTTATCAAGCTCTTCTCACATGCTAAGCATGTTTCTACTTTACACGTATTAATTCAGTTAATGCCTGCAATAGTGTATGAGGCAGGTGGCATTATTATCCCCATTTTCAAGTTGAGAAAACCCAGACACAGGGAGGTTCATTGATTTACCTAAGGTCACAGTACTGTCAAGTGGTGCATCCAGGAATCCAACCAGGCTATCTGACTCCAGAAACAAAGTGTTTAATCTCGCTTGTAAATGCTGCTACACAACTTATGGAAGTAAAATCCATTCCGTAACATTCATCATTTTCAATATGCAAAGCATCATGATGAATATATAGATTAAAAGAAACCTCCTGCCTTCAAGAAGCTGACAAATTAGTAGGAGAACCAAAACAATCTAGTTCATACTGAAGTCCGAGAACCAAAACAATCTAGTTCATACTGAAGTCCTTAAAATCACACGTGTGTGCTCCCACACACAACAACACCCATTCCTGTGTTATGATTTGACTAAAACTACTTACTGTCAGTAAAACTCACATGAGAGTTCTTAGCTCAGAGGAAGAGATCTACCCACGCATGAGAGGTCAGAATCAAGCTCAGAAGCAAAGGGGTTCTCAGGAACAGGGTGGGATGCAGTGGATGTTAGACAGCTAGGACTTAAATTCTCTCCCACCAGTGGCTACCCTAGGGATGTCCTTTGAATTGAAGGCAGAGGTGGACAGCTCCTTTTCTCAATGTCACATTTTAAAATTGGATTGATGTCAAAACCTCCCAAATGATGTCAAGGAATAGGGCATACTCAAGAGAGATAAGGAAGGGTAGGAAGATACTAACGAATACATCATAACTCGGCAATGCCACACACCCACTCCCCAAACACTCTGTTCCAAGATGTCTTGAGGCCTTTGCTGTCCTTTGGGAGGTAGAAGCAAGAAGACCTCTAAAAAATAACCAAGGACTCATTTCTTAAAATTCATTAGAGCACCAATTCATTTCATTACTTTGTTCTATTTTATTTCTCAGCATCCCAGCGGAAGTTCTATTCCGAGTGGTCTCCTTCAGAAGCCCACTACTTTGCTTCTTCCACAATCCAAGTTTTTAAAAATGCAAATCACAATTTTTATCTATCATTTCTACTTAGTATCACAATAAGGAATAAAAAAATTAATGATCTGCTTTAATTTCATATACTTTTGGAGACATACCACATTAGGAAGTAGTTAGAAAAGTGGCTATTATCGTGAGTTGTACAACTCAGGTTTGGATCTCTGAAAGGCATTATGAGTAAGCCCTCAGGGTCTATTCTTACTCAGTACTCTTCCAGAAAGGCCAAATATAAAAACAGATAAAAGAAAAAAGAGCCCTCAGGACCCACTCTGATTCCTAGTTTCTTCCTCAAGCCATGTGGGGGTTATTTAACTTTTGCCTTCTTAACTAGAGCATTAAAAATAATAGTAATTAAAAATTCTTTTGCAGAAACAAATTTAGATTTACCCATCATGGCTAACATAAACTGAAACTCCCAAATCTTTGGGGACATTAATTATAGATACAGATAAGGCAGCAAGTAGGACCCAAACCTCAGAGATTCAGAGGAACAGGGACTGTTCCAAGAGGCAGGTACAAAGTCTTAGAGAGGACTTTTTATTTCTGAATGTATTTGGTTCCACCTGCTCTAAAATCATGGGAATCAGAGAGGCCAGCTAAGTAGGTTAAGATTTCTGTGTTACTCAACCAGGATAGCTTAACCATTTCATTTTTAAAATCTTAATAAGGTTTTCCTCTATTCTTCTGATACAGAACTCTCAAATGTTTTATGCTCAACTCTTATCTGCAAAATATCCCTAAACTTCAAAAGTATATCTCAGCTTCTGAGGACTCTCACATAAATCAAAAAAATTTTTCTCCACTCTATACCCAAATCCTTTTTCAAAAAATACATATTCCTCTCAAGTATTTATTTTTATTTATGGCAAATATTATGAATTGACTTTATGCACTGTAATATATGCTTGTTTTGATTGCCTACAATCAGGAGCAAAAAAAAAAATAGAATTGATTGAATTGGCTAAGACTTTTTTTCTGGCCAAACTCTAGCTTTATGGGGCCAAAGGAGATGGATGAGGAACACTCTTTTAGCCTGGTGTTCAAGAATATTTGACATTTAAAGAAGGAACTCCTCCTATAAACCAAAAGGCAACTGCCCTGACTTCAATGTTTACTAAAAATGTCAACAGATGAAAATGGAGGAGTAAGTTATAATGATATTTGCCAATATTCAGGTGTACCTGCAAAAATTTAGGTGACAAAGCAGTCTGTCTCTTAATTCCTACCTTGAAATCTATCACACTATTTCATCTACAAGTTGTGTCCTCTACAATCACGTAAAGAGCTGCATCTTATTTTGATGATAGGTAAGAAAGATAGAACCTTGTCATCACAGGAAGCTGATATTTCTGAAATTTGATATAGAAGAAATGAAAAATCAAATCTGTTAATTTATTCTAAAAATTTGACATAATTTAAAATGACTAATTATGAAGCTAAAAAATTTATCTCTTTACATTCAATGCTTAGCTAGTAATTTGCTTAATTGCATGTGATTAACCAAGCTAAACATGTTTTTTTTTCCTTTATATAGCTTCATTGTTGGCATGGAATTCAACTATTAAACAACTTCATCGTAGGAGAATATCTTCATGACTACTAGGCAGAGAATTATTTAAAAAATAAACACTAACTATAAAACAAAAAAATAATAAACTAGAATATATTAACATAAGGGAGAGATTGGTAAAAGGGTACAAACTTTCAGTTATAAAATGAACAAGGTCTGAAGATCTAATGCATAACATGGTGACTATACTTGAAAACACTGTATTGTATAATTGAAATTTGCTGTGAGATGAAATGTTCTTACAAAAAAAAGTAAATATGTGAGGTGAGCAATGTGTTAATTAACTCAATGGGAGGAGTCCTTTCATAATGTATAACCCCCCCCCCAAATAATTTGTGTTCATCAAAAGGCAAAATAGAAATGTGAACAGGAAAATTGCAAGTGAAAGAAAATATCAATTCACGAAGAATTTCTACAAATCATTACAAAAAAACAGTCCAATGAAAAAATGGGTAAAAACTTGAACAGATATTACAAAAATAGAATATCCAAATGGTCAATTAATAAATGGAAGGTCGCTCAATCTCATTAATTATCAGAGTAATCTAAAATAAAACTATGATGAGATATGGCTAGACATAAACAAGAATGACTAAAATAACGATGGGAAATAGCAAGTGTTGGTGAAAAGGTAGAGTCTCAGGAACTCACATATATGGTTGGTGGGAACATTAATTGGTTGAAAAAATGGCAAAGCCTGTTAAACTTGAACATAAGCATATCTTTCCATCAACATAAATGTGTGCATATGTTCATCAAAAAAGGCACCATAATGTTCCTAGCAGTCCTACTGATAATATAGCTCCAAACTGGAAACTACCCAAATGTCTATCAACAGTAAAATGAACAAACAAACTATGGTATATTCACACAATAAAATACTACACCACATGAAAATAGTCACCCTATGACTGTGTATAACAGTGTGGATGACTCTCCCAAACGTAATGTTGGGTGAAGCAAGCCCGAAATAAAAGAGTATATGCTGTGTGATTGCAGTTATATAAAGTATAAAAATTGGTGAAAGTAACATTAGCTATTAGAAGTGGTTACACTTGGGAATCAGGGGCCAGCTCATGAGGAGCTCTGAGTGCTGGTAATAATCTGATAAATTTTTATCTGATCATAAAAATTGGTGTCCAATTTGTGGATGACATTAGTAAGTTGTCTACTTATAATTAGAGTGCTCTTCTATGTTTATACTACTCTTCTAAAAGGTAATAAATAAAAATCTAATTGAACATGCATAAAATGAATTTTCATTAAAACACTTTTGGTCACAGCATTACATTTTAATAGATAAAATTTACATTTCTTTTTTCAATCGACCTCTTTGTAACCTAGAACGTATACTTTTGAAACACTTTCTTCTACCACAAAGAAAACAATAATAAGCACCAAAAATTTACAATGTCTTTTTCTTGAAGAAGTACGATAATTTTTTTTATTAAACTTACCAAGTAATATAAACTAAGAAGGGTTTTTTAGCGCTGATAATTATGTTTTGGTTTACCTAATGGTTTATGTTTAATAAAATACTTTCTAATTTCACACACAGTATCTCTTTCCTGAGCCACATGTTGCATAGAGCAGATGTCATTATTATTCCCATTTTATGAATAATGAAAATGAAGCTCAGAGAGGCTCAATGTATCCATGATCAGAAAAAAAATAGTCACATGGCCTGAATTCAAAAATAGTCACATGGCCTGGATCTTCCTTGTTGGAGGATTAATGCACTATACTATAGTTCAGCAAATATTTTTATTTTAATTTTTCCTATACTAACAATCTGCCATGAAACAATTCCTACCATGATTCTAGTTTCATTCCTCCTTCATTTACCAAAACCTCAAAGTGCTTCTCAGTGCAGCATAGCATAAAAATTAATTTAGAATGTTTTTTTTTAATGTTTTTATGACTGGCAGGTAAGAAGGGACCACATAATAGAGGTGAGTCCTCAATGACGTTTTGTGAATTTTCTGTGTATTATAGGAGTGAAAAATTCAAGAGCCCAAACTTTAAGTCTGTTTAGCACCTACTGTGAATTCTCACTTTACAACAAAATATCTTGGATAAACCTAGAATAAGAAAAATACACACACACACACACACACACACACACTTCCTTCTAGATAATGAAAGAAATGGGCTAATGGATTAAGAGCAGAATATGTGAGAAAACACTAAATAAGTGATGTGTGACATGGAGCAGAGAAACCTAAACGGAAACCTGGTTGATTATTTTTCCAATGTTGTCCATCTTTCTGGTCACAGAGGACAGAAAAGATAATAAAAAGGTGAAGTAAATATAACAGATGGTGTGGCTTTACTCACAGGCTCTAGATTGATTTATGAGCCACAGAGGCAGTTCTTTCCAAGGAAGATCTCTAAATTTGTCCTTACTCTGGTGCTGAAGACTCAGCAGTCACTCAGGTTTTCAGTACAACAGAAATCCTCCTCTTCTTAAAAATTGTACTTTAGAGAAAATAGGTACTATTTTGTTGTTGTTGTTGTTGTTGTTGTTGTTGTTGTTGTTGTTATTTTTGACTTATTTTTTAATGTATTTTAATAATCATCATACTTTATTTGTATCTTTGGCCTTTTAGTGATAGGTGGAGTTCAGTTTCACCAGTTGAAAAACATTAACACACAAATAAGACTACCACAAGAGAGGTATACTTTGCACATAAGAAGCTGATAGGATAAACATATGCTTCCTTTGGTATTGTTACTTGAAATTTCCATAAGCTTTCCAGTTAACCATTCTTCAGCGTAATGAATAATAATATTCATAAATGAAAAGGGCTTTAATTTTTAATAAGTCAAGAAGTTTTATGTTAAAATATCTGAGACTCTAATTTATTCAATGCCAAGGCTGATCACCAAATGTACAGGTAGGATGCCTTGACAGCATTGGCTCTGTGCCACTCCAAAATGCCAATAAAATACATAGGAACATGAGACTTAAAGTTTCTTTTATACACTGACTAAAAAAGCACAGCATTTCAGATGTCTCTCACCCTTGCAGATGAGCATATGGAATAACGGAGATTGAAAAAAGGGATACGAGCATCATTTTCTTTAGTAAAGAATATCATAGCAGAAGTGTGGGATTCAGTTTCTGTACAGCTCTGAATTTTCCAGATGCCTCCACCAACTCCTACACACCCTGTTGTTGAACATGACTTACCTACTATTTCATTCCAATTATTTTCAGTCAAAATCTCTACTGACTCACAGTGAAACACGACAAATGCTATAGTTCACCAAAACTACATAATTGCCTTCAAAGAACAGATTACTACAGTGCTTAAAAATGTCTCTGACGGTTCTAGAATAGTTGCTAAAACACAGGTCTGTATGCTCTTTGATTAGAAGTGAAGAATTCTTTTATGTTTGGGTAACATTTAGACTTTGGAGACTGAGGACTTTAATTCACAACCAAATGTATTAGTTTTTTATTGCTGCTATAACAAATTATGGCATAACAAATTACACCATAACAAATTACCACAAACTTAGTGACTTAAAACAACACAAACTCTAAAGTTCTATATGTCAGAAGTCTAGTATAGGTTTTAGTGGACTAAAGTCAACATGTGGCAAGCTGTGTGCCTTTCCAGAGTCTCTAGGGGAGAATCAGTTTCCTGCTGACTTGGGTTGTTGGGAGAATTTAATTCCTTGTAGTTATATGCTATAGACTGAGGTCCTTGTTTCTTTGCTGGCTATAAGCTGAGGGCCATTCCTCATTTCTAGAGGCCCCTTTCTGCATCTTTAAAGTCAGCAATGGCAGATTGAGTACTTCTAATGTTGCATCTCTCTGACACACTCTTCTATCTTATTTCACTTTTAAGGACACATGTGATTAAAAACAGCCTGGTTATTCCAGGATAATGTCCCCATCTCAGAGTCTGCATACCCTTAATCAAGTCTGCAAAGTATCCTATGCTGTGTAAAGAAATACATTCATAAATTCCAGAGATTAAGACATGGACATCTTTGGGGAGCCATTATTCTGTTTATTGTGCCAACTTATACATCCCTAACTGAACAATAATTCCACTATTGAAGACAATAATCTTAGCAAAAGATTTCAAATGAATAAAATTTGCTGGCAAATTAGTTTACAGAACTTGAATTGGAAGGTGCTATTTATTTTATTCATCTATTCTCTTCTCATCTGCTACCAATAGTCTACATGAAGTAATGAAAGGAATAAATCAGTACTGAGGATTAATTGTTCCCTCCACAAATTTATATGTTGAAGGCCTAACCCTCAATATGACAGTATTTGGAGATGGAGCCTTTGGAAGGTAATTTGATTTAGGTAAGTTCATAAAGGCTTATGATAGGATTAGTGCCCTTATAAGAAGAGATACCTGAGAGCTTGCTCTCTCTTTCTGTCTTCCATGAGGGAACACCTTGAGAAGGTGGCCAACTACAAGCAAGGAAGAGGGCTTTCATCAGAATGCTACCATGCCATCACCCTGATCTTGGACTTCCAGATGTCAGAACTATAAAAAGTTTCTGCTGTTTACATGACTCAGTCTATGGCATTTTTTATGACAGCCCAAGCTGACTAAAACAATGAGAAGTCAATATAAAAAAAGAGAGAGATTCACCCCTATTTTCAATCTAAGGAAATATAGTTTCACAGTAGAGATGGCAATGAACTCTTCAAAAAGCAGTAAACTTTATATTTAATTACCTATAGTCCTACTTAATCACTGACTTTATCAGTTGAGACCAGAAAATGTTACTTATATATATCGGTATTTTCTAAAATTCAACTATCATTGGAATGGTGTAAGACCTTCAACATATTATTTATAATAATTGTTGCTTCTTCTATATAATTATAAATGAGATCATATCTCTATCAACTAACAGTGATAATGTCAAAGAGTAGTTTTTTAAATGTGAAATTTGGGCAAACTATACAAAACTTCAACCAATTATTAAGGCTTAACAAAGAATTTCTCTGACCCTACTGCACATATGGCAATTTTTGTAAACCTAAATGAAACTTAAATGAGAATTTCTAGCAAACTGATTTATCTATAGGTACCAAATTTTTAAATTTTAAAATATTTTTATAGATAATATTTTAAGATTAAAGAACTCATCAGTAACATAGTGGCAGGATAAAAAAAAAAAGAGTGAACACAGTGATAAAGACTCCATTTTGGTTGGCCACCACACCACAGTATGATATCAAGGATCCACAAAGTTCCTTTTGATAGGTTGTCTCCAAAGATGGTTACGCTGAGTTTCTTACCTTTCTGTACAAACATGTCAGTCTCTAGACTGAGAAGAGTTCACTTTTTCCTTTAAAACTACTTCTGAGCACAGACCTTAAGAAGACTGACAGCTTCTACTTTCTTCCTCTGAGAATGCTCCTTCTTGGAACTTAGCCACGGAACAGTGAGGAAGCCCAAGCAGCTATGCAGAAAGGCCACATGGAGGAACACCAAGACCCTTTGCCAATAGCTTCAACTAAACTCCCATCTGGAAGCCAGATATGTCTGAAGTCTTTTGGACCCTTAGGCAATCCTAGTGCCCCAGACAACACCACATGAAGCTGAAGAATTGTCTATTCAACCAAAATGGGGAAAATATACATAAAGTAATAATGGTTAAAAAAAAAAAAAAAAGATGAGCACTGCAATTTCAAATAGAATAACCAAGGGAGATCTCATGAGAATTAACCATGCAGGAGTAAAAAGCCATGTCATTATCTGAAGAAAGAGTGTCCCAAGCAGAGACAATAGCCAGTAAAAAGGCCCTAATCTGTGAGTTCATGGCATATTAAGTAAAAAAAAAAAGTCAAGGAATGCAGTGTGGTTGCAAAAAGGTGATCGAGGGGAAGAGTGGTAGAAAAAGAGATTAAGAGGTAAAAGGGGTCCATAGTAGATGGGCCTTTGTAATTGGTTGAAT
The DNA here is from genome assembly GCA_030015415.1 of Cynopterus sphinx. NCBI lineage: Eukaryota > Metazoa > Chordata > Mammalia > Chiroptera > Pteropodidae > Cynopterus > Cynopterus sphinx. Next base: position 72,866,079 of record CM057386.1, read on the forward strand.
GATAGCCCTCCAAAGTGTATGCCCCTATCTTAAGCCCTAGATCCTATAAATATAAAGACATTTGGAAAAAAGAGTCTTTACTGAGGTAAATAAGTGAATGATCTCAAGATGAGATCATTTTGGATTCTCTCAGTGGGCTTAAATATAATAATAAGTGTTCTTATAAGAGAGGGGAAAGAAGGCCATAGAAAGATAGAATAAGTTATTGGAATGATGCAGCCACAAGTCAAGGAACACCTGTAGCCAACAGAAGCTGAAAAAGACAAGGGTGGATTCTCCCCTAGGGCCTTCAGAGAGAGTGTACCAATACCTTGATTTCATATTCTTGGCCCCCAGAACAGTGAAAAAATAAATTTCTGTTGTTTTAAGCCACAATGTCCATGGGACTTGGTAACAGCAGCCCTAGGAAACTAATACAGTTTTCCTAGGACATTGTAAGAACTTTATTTTTTAATTGGGGTAGAAGGAGAGCCATTGCAGGGTTGGAGCAAAGAAGCAGCATGATCAAACTTATATTTTTTAAAATTGATGAACTGCTAGTTTGAAAATAAATTATAAGAGCTCAAGCATAGGAGTTAGGAGACAGATGGGAGACTAATACAAGCAAGAGAGAATGATAGCTCAGGCCAGTATTGCAGCAGTGTTGCGGACTAGGGGTGGTTAGATTCTGAATATATTTTCAAGGTAGAGAGATCAGAATGACTAGATAGATCAGATATAGAATATGATGGAAAATGAAGAGCCAAGAATGACTCCAAGGTTTTGGGTTAACAGAACGGGAAAACAGAGTTGTCATTGACTAAGATGAGGAGGGTTGACAGTAGAACAGACTATGGAAGAAAGATCGAGGGAAATCCATTTAAGGCATGCTGAATTTGAGGTTTCTATGAAGTATCCAAGTGGAGATGTCAGACACCCAGTTATGTATAAAAATCTGAAGTTCAGAAGAAAGTATGGGCTGGAAATGTTAATTAGGGTATGTTAGCATGCAGATGATATTCAAAACCGTAGAACTGGTGAGATCAACATGATAGCAGGTATGAAAAAAAAGGACTAAGAACAGAACTGGAATACTCTAGCATTAGGAGGAATGGGAAGCAGAAAAACAAGAAAGGAGACCAAGAATGGGTAATTGATAAGAAGAAATCCCCCCTCCACAAAAAAAAAAATGTGGTATCTTAAAAGTTACATGAAGGAAATATGTCAAGGAGGGAATAAATAAACTATGTCAAACACATGGACAAGTAAGATTAGGACTGAGAATTATTTTGTGGATTTAGCAATATAAAGGTCACTGGTGACTTCTACAAGAGTAGCCCTGGTGAAATATTAAGGGCGTAAACCTGTCTGAAGTGGGCTTACAAGGGAATGAGGAAGGTGGATTTGGAGACAGCATGGAGAAATCTTTAGGGGAATTTTAACACAAAAGGGAGCAAATAAATGAGATGGCAGCCGGCAAGGGAATGAGATGGACTGAGCAGTTTCTGAAACCAAAAGAAAAAGCAGCATATGCATATATGCTCATGGTAGCCACTGAGAAAACCAAAAAAAAAAAAAAAAAAAGAGAGAGAGAGAGAGAGTAGAAGAAAGGGAGGAGAATTGCTGGAACAATGTCCAATGGGATGGGACCTAGTGCAAGAGTAAAGGGATTGGCACAGAATTCTCCTAAGGCACAGACTAGAAGGCAGAAGATGTGGATGCTACTGAGCAGGGAGGGAGGGCAATAGTAATCTGGGAACATTCTCTTCTGTTCATCTTATTATGCTCAGTGAAGCAAGAATTGAGGTCACCAGCTAGAAGTCAAGATGGAAGAGAAGGTGTTGGAGGTTGGAGAGAGCAGAGAAGGTAGGAAATAAATGTCCAGGAGAGTGGGTGAGTAAATAGCTAGGAAAGTATAGAATGATTGTCCAGCAGCAATGAAGGCCCATTTGATGTTTGTGGTTACAAATTTAAAATAATAGCAGTCAGCACAGTGGAGTGTTTTTACTAGCCAAGTTCAGCTTCATAGAGGCAGGCACAGAGCAGGCCAAGTCTTGGATTTAACCAGAGTACCAGGTTAGCTATGAATTCTGAGAAAAAAGAGAGGCAAAGGTAGCACATCATGTGCACAAGGGAGAGACATGATGATTTGCCTTGGAATTTAGGCTGGTAAGGAAGGAAGGCAGGCCATGGAAGAAATAAAGGTTGGTAAAGAATGGTGGGATCCATCTGTAGAAGGCCAGGGGCCAGGCAGTATTTAAAGAACTATAAAAGTACCAAAGGGAGGAAGCTGAAAATAAAAAAAAAATTCGGAAGAAAGAATCTTGATGTTATAAATAGACCCCCTGGTCTTCAAATCATGCTAGAAAAAAAGGAAACCATTGAGATGTACCAAAAACAACTTTTTGATCCATTATTTTCTATACTAAAAATGCATTTTACTGTGAAAGCTATTTATTCGTTCAAGTTTACGGAAAAACAGGAAGGCTAGTTTTTTTCCCAAAAAAATTTGGAACTGTTCCATCTTCAGAGATGGTTCTGATTTCATTCATAATACACTTTCATTTCAAGTTAAATGTTGTATGTCCAGACACCGTTTCCCACACCAGTGGTTATGTTCTCTAATCCTCCTTTCTCTCTCATAATCTTTAGTTATTTTCATTCTTTTATTCTTTATTATCACTCATCTCTTTGAAAGTTAATACAATGCTAAAATGCTTAAAATACAATGCTTAAATCTGAATAAAAGCCCCACCAATGCCAAGAATAGTGGGAGGACTGCCTTGTGATCCTTGCATGTCTTTTAATTTCCCAGTGTCTTGTCAGTTTCAGGTTCAGTGTTTCTCAGGAAGTAGACACCCATCTTCTAATTGAGTCAGTGCCAAGAGGAAAGCATGGTCTCTCCAAGCTATCTTGCACCTGGAGGTATCTCCTAGGGGAGATATGCAAAAATAAACAGCAAACCCAGGCAACTAGGCCTCATTATATTTTTTTATTAACAGAGTAACTCTTTTACCCAAGCAATATCCCAAATTAGATAGTTACCTCCCACATTGCTGTCCCCTTGGCTTTGGAGCCAAACACTAAGTTCTTTCTCAATTAGTGTTCTGAGCTCTGAGTCAAGCTCCTTATGTGCTATTACCCAGCTGCTACCCAAATACCCAGATGTTGCATGCAGTCCTTCCTAAATATAACTCTTTAAGCGCATTCAGAACCCTCCAAGGAAAAATAAATAAATAATGTTAGTGTATTATTTTATTGACAAGACTCGATATCCACCACTTAAAAATTATGTCAAGAAACCAGTTAGAAATAAGTCAAATAAGCAAAACTTCATTCTGCCTGCTAAATTTCGAACTACTGACCTGACCAGGATAAAAAGATAATCATATAATAAAATCTGATCCAATTTTATTAAGCAGCACTTTCATCCAGTGATATGTTATGATCAAGTAAATGTAATTTAATGATAAAATGGTAAATATGAAATAAGGTATGGTGGGGGGAAAAATCTGCTTTTGTTTTATGTATAAATGTTTTAGTATTTAAATAGCAACTAAAAAAGCAGAAATATTCTGAAGTAAAAACAGAACTGGAATTTCCATTTCCCATCCACATCATAAATGAGATCATTCCACAGCCATGACTTTTTGCACACCACTTTAAAAGAGTGAACTCAGACAGAATCTGTGGCTGGGACCCAAGGCACTGAAAACTATCCTATATTGGCTTGTGAAGGATGTATCACACATCTGCACGCGTGCACATACACACACACACACACACACACACACACACACACACACTGATCAGAAGTCACATAATCTATGTCTAAGTCTATAAAACTTATGAATAAACTACTAAAGTAGCCTCAAGCAGAAGTGGCAGAAAGCATTGCTCTTTTTATACCACTTTAAAAATAAACTCCATTCACTGGAAAGGCAACAACATATGATGCTTTGACAACATCGAAAATAATATTTAAGAATTTAGAAATCCTCTGGCACATGGTTGTATATCCTCAAAAGGATTAACATCTGAATCCATTTCCTTAAATCTGAATTCGAAGGGCCACTCAAGCTGTCCGTGTGGCTTCTGTCCTAGCACGGGGCTCACATTTGTAAAGCTTTGTCTGAGCAAGTCCCCAATCTGCTGTAGCTGTTCTTTATTGAACTTTCACTTACAAGAGATGTGGTATCAACATGCTAGATCGATTGAGTTATACATCACTTTTCTTCCTCCTCAGCTAGCAGAGAAATTAGCAGAGGAGGGAGTGGGTTGAGGTACAATGAATGGCATTGCTTTGCAAATGAAAGTATCAAAGGGAATGCATAATTGAAAAGAGAAATAAAGTAGAATCAATTATTTCAGTACAGTGAATAAGGGGCATGATTTGCACTGATGTCTTGGCCCAGTGGGAGTTGAGCATGTGAATGTCATAGAGGCAGCCAGCTCCTATCTGGCACTCCCTGGACTGCATCATAGTCATTGGTGCCTCTTAGAGAAGCCTGGGTCTCTGGACTCCCTGGTAATGACCAGCGTCAAGCACAGCTAGAGCTGTAAATCATTCCTTCATTCTCAAAGACATCTAAAGTTTGAAAGAGGAGAAATATTGCTGTGATATTTACACCACACTGAGCACAGTTTTTTTTTCTTTTTGAATTATATAGAAATAAATATTTCAAGATAAACTAAAGGAGATGTGTCTGAGGGAGACTGAAGAAATAGAAAGTGGAAGAATTCCCCTTTATGGGTCTTAAGTTGAGGGGAAAGGGGGCAGAGAGGGAGAGAGGGAATAAAAATAGTGGTTAAGAGAAGAAAAAGTGAATTAAATGAAAGGAATGCTAGGTAACTGTGGAAATTATTTCTTCAAATTCTTAGGTTTCTTTCTAGCATTTCCTGTCAGCTGTCTGGCTATCTACCAGAGAAAAGAAAAATCTCTTAATACCATTCCAGTGGGAATTTGAATTTTAAGTATGAAAAATAACAATGGTCCACAGGCCAGGGAAGGAAGTGGTAAAATTCCTAAATGACTAGAGTTGAAAGATCAAGAAGAATGTTAAATTTTCTGTTTTTCCACTTTCTGTGTGGTAATGCTCAAGATGCATCTATCTGCCATAAAGTACTAGTGATGAATTTATATGAATTAACATGACCCATCACCCTCCCATGAAATTACACATCTATTAAGCATTTTGCTAAATCACTAACAGTGTGCATTCAGAAACATGTGGGAGTAAGTACTGGGTTCTCCAGCCAGCCAGACTACATTCAAATCCAAGCTCTTCTCTCTCTCTGACTCTGGCAAGTGATTCAAACACCTTGAGCCTCAGTTTCCTCATGTAGAAAATAGGAACAATAACAGCACTTCTCTCATACAGTTGCATAGATTAAGTTAATTAATACATTTAAAGTATTTGGAGTAGTACTTGGGACATAGTAAACAATATATGTTAGCTATTAATATCACATTAATATATTAATATATTAATATATCATTACAGCAGTAATACTTACTTCTAGATACAATAGAAATCTTTTGTATTTTCAAAAGTTTACTAAGTTCAGGGGAAATCGATCATCCAGATGCTTAAGACATGACATATAACACTTCATGAAAAATACTATTCAGACATTTTCTTTTTTTTATTTCTTAATATACAAATATAATTTAATTATATATTAGTTAATCATATACACTGTATTATAAATATATAAACAATACAGTGTATTTTATATATTTAACTATACATGTAATTTTAATTTTATGTTGCCAGCCTTTAGATCCTAGTGGAGTTGACTTAAAAAAGAGGTGTAACTTGGTTGAGAAATAGCAATAAAACTAGTCGTTATAGAGCTGAGGCTACATATAGCTCTAGTTTCTTGCCATTTCATTAAAAATTGTGAAACAAAGGCCAGTGGGATCTGTCACTCTGCTTGAGAAACATTAGGTAATCTCATGGGTGAATGAATAAATGAATGAGTGAATGAATATTAATTATCCCAATCTGTTTTCAGGCTATCCCATTAACATCATTTCTCTCCATTCTATTTTATCTATTTCCTTTTCAAATATTAGCTCACATGTGAAAAACCTTTGATTTGATCACAAGACAAATACTATATTTAAACACACACACACACACACACACACACACACACACACACACACGCCATCCACTATGCTTGTCTTAATGCTCTCCCAATTCTCTTTTTCTTTAAAAACCACCTCATCACTCTCATGGAGTTTACTCTGAATAAGTTGAAAACAAAAGTATTTTCTCACCTACCATAACCACGACCCTGAAAAGGAGGATGAAATAAATGTTAAAAAAAAATCATATAATAGTCACTCTATCTCTTCGTGTTCTTAGAATTTAGGCTCCAACAGGTCTGAGACCATGTCTTTTGAAAATTGTAGGTCCTGAATGAGTATGATTTTAGTCTTGCTGAGAGGACTAAAGCTCTCTATGTGAGTATCCTTATTCCAGATTACCACTGCCTGAATGATGCTTATTCCACTTGCTCTGTTTCTCTGTTTTCTTCCAGACTACAGTCAAGGCCAGAAAGTCTACCCTTTACTCAGCTAGGGATGTCTCCTTCCTTCTTCATCTTGCCTACTATTAAATAGAGCTTTGTATAGTACCCAGACTATGTCAGCTCTCTCAGATGAATTATTTTTCTAAAATAAAATAAAATAAAATGATTCATGATCTTGACCCTTGGGGCTGGAAAGTAATGTCTCATTGAGTAAAAAGCCAACATAAAACTTTAGAGAAACTGCAGTTTATATTTCAGCTCATACCTGCTAACTTTCCAGCAGTTGGTGGAAATTATTGTGAAGAAACAAGAAAGAATTTGGCTATGGTGTATGGAAATAGCAATAAAAAACTATTCTGTGTATAAAAAACTAAGCAAAGCAATAATTACTAGTCCATTTACTAGTAGAGTTCAGTCATTGGTTCATTTATTCATTCAGGATATTATTATCTCTTCAGGAGTTTATTCCAAGACATTACTCCTAATAATTCATTTATCATCTTATTTATGTGAAATAGACTTACTAATTCTAGCACCAATATACAAAAATGGGAAAGTAAAATATGTTAGATCAAATCAGAGCATAGGAATGAAGTCAAATTATTTTACCAGTTTGGATATCAAAATTCTTAAAGATTAATTAAATAGGGAATAAAATGAATTAAAAAGATTAAGTTCAGTCACACTTATTATGTTTTTTATGTTTATTTTTAAAAAGTCACATGTTATTTCAATAGAAAAAAACAGTTGTATTTACTATTTTAAATGTAACATAACTTTCTCTATTTTGTATCTTTAGAATTTTACTACTTTGTCCATTTACAAATAAATATTTATTAAATATCCACTTTATGCAATGCAATAATATAAATAAAACATAATTCTTAACCAAACCAATCTCAAGTAAACAGAAATGAAAGTAAAATATATAAAGTATGGCAGGTCCTTGAATAATATCATTTTGTTCAATATCATTTCATTATAATGTTGATGAAATGCTGTAGGAACTTAACTCTCGTTTATATCAATTAGCTTCTGGTAAAATTGATTTCATTATATGTTATTCTTACACAGCTTCAAGAGCCTATGGAAAATGCTAAGTGACTTACTGTATAATAATAGAAATTTCACAAGGTCAGAGATGGTTCAAGGAAGGAGTAGATAATTCTCTCAGAAGAATTAGTAGGTAAAAAAATGAATAAAATATATCAGAGAGATCAGGTGATGAGGAACATTCTAGGAAGAAAATGAGCCATATGCATAAGGATACATGAACAAACATAAATCGTCTTAGGAACTGCAAGCCAAATGTATGGCTGGAGCATGTGAAAAGAAGGTAGATGATGAGGTTGCAGAGGTTGCCAGGGCTGTAGTCACAGAGGGTCTGAACATCGTGTTAAAAAGAAGGGCGAGCTCCATGTGCATGTGACCTGTGCAGCTACACAAAGCCCCACATTTAGAGGGCCTCCATGCCTGATTTAATGCTCTGCCGTCACCATCTTGAAATTTTTAATTTTTGAACAAGGGGCCCTACATTTTCATTTTGCACTGGGCTCCATAAACTGTGGCCATGCTTATGTTAAGAAGTTTAAACAATTAGTATTTCTAGGAAAAAAAAAAAAAGAAAGAAAGAATCAAATTCCCCTTAGATTATTTGTGCTTGTCTGACTTTAACATTCTTGTCCATCAGTGTACATGAATGCCAACAATTCTCAAAAAAATGTTTTGAAAGACTGCTCCTGACCAAATCTACTAATTGAGGAAACCAGTTTAATGATTATGATTCTTGGCCTTTTTTGCTGATTCTTTCTCACACTCAGGTATGAAAATAACTTCCAGTTCATTACTCTGTGAACTTGTACATATTCCCCAGGATTTTCTTTATAAAAACAAACCCTCTAAACAGTACATGCAAAATCATTTGTCATTCCCTTTGCCAGAACATTCAATGTTTTATTGTCAGCCTCCTAACTCAACCTAATTTTCACTTAGAATATTAAGCAACAATATAAAGTTATAAATGAGCTTTTATATAAAGTTATAGATGAGCATTGGACAATGGTTTACAGTATTGCTTATCTATGGAACAACAAATTACATTAGATTTTGCTCATAATGAATTACTCATAATTATGAATTACTCATAATTCATTTACCTGTCTTTAAAATGCAAGTCTTTGGCCCAATAAATAATATTTAATTCACCTCCAGAAGTCATTTTGAAATGAATCTATTTCCGATACCTTTCTTTTATTTGAAGTGTCACGTTTATTTAACTGCCATCAGTTTCAATAAGAAGATTTAATTCTCTTATATGTATTATTCTCAGCAGATTTTCCACCACAACCATAGGTCAACATAAGTAATATATTTTGTTTTTCATTTTTGTTTTTATTAAAATGTAAAATTTATGAAGCATGCTAATCTTTAACTTACACATCAATAAATATATATGTATATGTATACAAATATGTACATACACACATATGTATACACACATGAATGTAATCACTATCCTATCCCAATCAAGATGCAGAATATCTCCAACACCCGAGAAAGATATTTTATACTCCTTCTTAGTCAATATTCCTATAGAGTTAACCTTAATCTGATTTCTATCATCATTGACTAATCTCGTTATTTTTAAACTTCATATAAAGAGAAATTTTGATGTATTCACTGATAATTATGTCTGTGTAATTCATCCTTACTGTTGTGTGTAACAGTAGTTTATTCTTTTTTATTACTATATAAATATATTGCAATTTATTTATTCTGCTGTTAATAAATATTTATGCCTGAATCTTACTGACAAGCCCTCAGTTTAAAAAAAGTTTTTGGCCATTTTCTCTTCAAACATTACTTCTCTTCCAATCTCTCTCCCCTGTCCTGGAATTCCAATTACATGCTTCTTAATTTTTTGATTGGGTCTCATATGCCTCATACTCTGAGCTATGCCTTCCATTGTTTTCTTCTGTGTGCATCAGTTGAATATTTCCTATGGACTTATTTTCAATGTCGTTCATTCTTTCTTCTGTGCCAAATTTGCTGTTAATCCCATCCAATGAGTTATTAATTTTAAATTAATACTGAATAAATCACATTTTTTTGCCTCGCTATTTTTATCATATGTGGTACATTGTATATAGAAGTACTGCAGAGACTACAGATGATTTTACCACCCCAGAGGGTTTATTCTTTGCTCTGTTAGACAAGTAGGGTGTTTTAAAATATATTTATCATTATTATTTAGGTATGACAAGTAAAATAGATCAGGAGATGACTGACATTGAAAAGATAGTGTGTTATACTCACATATACCAAGAGAAGGGGTCATGCCACACCATGAATGTGGGAGTACATTGAGGGGAGCACATAAGGAAGTTTCAGGTTGGTCAGGAGGCAAAAGGAGAATAAAACTGTGGGCAAGAGCCTATGTTGTGATTTCTGTGAAATGGAACTGGCAAAGCAGGGTTAACATGTTTAGAATTGACTAGTTTGAGTAACTCCAGCAGGCTCTGGGAAATAGGGGCTGTCCCTGGTTATCTGGCACCTGGCCCTGTGGTGATTAGGGCAAATGAATGGCCAAGAGTATGAGAGTCTGTTCAAGAAGGTGGCTGGGGATATAGGTTCTGGACTGGTTGGTTTGCATTAGAAACCAACTCATGGTTGAGTTTTTAGTACCCTCATGAACTGACTAACTCTGGAAGAGCCAGTCCCTCTAGGTTCAGCAAAGCCCCAAGACAGCAAAGCATTAGAATAAAGAAAGTAAACGATGTACTTAATACAGTAAGGAACTGATAACTTCATTTCACCAGAGACTGAGCTAGCTGGAGGGTAGGTTGAAACTCTGGTTTGTCCCTTTTCCTCAGGCATTGCTCTTCCAGGCTTTCCTCTGGAAGTTTAAAATTAAATTGGCCTCCTTTCCACACAGCTTTATAATTTGGCAAATGTCTTAAGGGAGAGAACTTTCATGTTTGTGTTGCAGACTATATCCTTTTGGCAAGAATTGACCTCCTCCATACCCTAGGACAATGAAAAACTTTATCCTGTCTTTATGGCCAGCACTTCAGACTCTTGAACCACCACAAGAATTTAGTAAAAGGCCTATAGGAAAAACTACGCTTGTGTTCTGGCCTCCCCTCTTTTTCTGTTTGTTACACCATTTCCAGATTAACTTCTCTTTTCTCAGTAAAGTACCTCAGCTAAGGAAAAACTTGGTCCTCTGTCCACATTGCAAATTGTTGATGTTCCTAGGAGCAAAACTGCTAGCAGACATCGGTTCATTTCAGGAGAGCTGTTGCTCCCTGGAATGTTATTTATCTAGTCCTCATTATTTTCCTAGCTTTTTAGTGCCATTAAAAGTATTGTTTTTGCAACTTACTCTGTTTTTATTTGTTTCAGTGAGAAAGTAGCCTGACACAGCCCACTATCTCCCACCCAGAAGCAGAGATAGGTATAAATATGTGTTTTTGAGACTTCTATTTCAAAAAAAGAATGAAAGCAAACAAATAAACAGAAAAAGATTGTTGAAAGTAAAGATGTAACACATTAGAAGGCATATGAATTACTATTCAGCTATTTAGGGGAAAAAAAGGTGTGTTAACTCAATTTTTATTTTAATCAAATTTACATATGGTCTTTCCAAATAAGTACTCCTATCTGTCTTATTTTGATTGAGTCACTCGTGACAAACACCAATTCACACTCTTGTCATTCTTACTTAATTCCCATCAATAAGACAAGAAAATAGGGCTGGAAAGGGCTACTGGCTTACTTCTAAGTGAGAACAACAGAAAGATATTTTTCATCTTCCCTTGGATGTTATATCAGAAATGTGGCAGTCATCTTGCTACTAGCCAGAGGAAGAGGACCTCACTAGGGATGGCAGAGTGGAGATCAAAAAATAGCTTGTGTTTATGGCCACGCTACCCTGAACAAGCCCAATCTCATCTGATCTCAGAAGCTAAGCAGGGTCCAATAAGTACTTGGATGGGAGACCACCTAGGAAGACCAGGTGCTGTAGACATAAAAAATAAAAAAAATAAGGGGTTGTAAGTTGACAAGGTCCTTGAAATCTGTGAGATCAACAAGGGGTTGCCTCACCAAATAAATAAATTAAATAATAAAATTAAATAATAAAATAAAATAATTAAATTATTAAATTAAATTAAATTAAAATTAAAATAACTTGGGTCATGATGAAACTGCTGAGCCACTGAGCAAAACTTGGTATCTGACCTACCTCAGGATTTCCTGTTATAGGAGATATGAAGTGTACTTATTAAGCCACTATGAGCCCCCACACTAACTACAGTAACTTCTAATTGGTAGGTGCTCAGTAAATATTTCTTAAAGGAATAAAAATTCAGAAGAAGGATGTCATCCAAGGTGAGGTGATGATTAATACTACATATTTCATTCAGTAAATTCTTTTTAAGAAAGCACTAAGAGGAATAATGACTCAAGGCCATTGTCCATCTATATTATTATAATCAATATTTATATTCTATCTATATTGCAATCGAAGCCACTGAAGTGACTAAAGCATTGAAACTTTGTCACTTTAACCAGTAACTCTTTAATATATAAGAGCCTTGGACTTGAAATCAAAAGACCTGAGTCCAAAAGTCAATAGTATATGACTGGATAAATAAAATAGGTGAGAATAATATTAACATAACATTTATCAAATGCTTAACACGTAATAGATGATATGCTAAGTTCTGTGTATACATTCTATCATTTAATCCTTATAATAATTATAAAAATAGATACTATATTATCTGAATTTTTAAAAGTGAAGAAACTGACAATATAAGAAGTAAGATTCGGGGTAATAGAGACATGAAGTATTTGAGCAGTTCCTCCTGAAGATAACAATTAATTAAACTGGAAACAGTTATTAAAAACAACTATTTCAGGGTATCGGAAATGACCAAAGGCAGGCAGAAACTTGAAAAGAATTTATTCTTAAGGAGTGTTACAGAATTAGGCAATAACTGAATTTGCGGCATGCTTACCGAGAGGGTGCAGCCCAACCCAGAACAAAAAATACTACACCTTGCCTAGAGGTGGCAGATGACAGAATTAAGAGCAACCAAGCAGCTGTATTTGTAAGGAGTAAATATTTAAAGCCAGAGAACTATACAAAGGCCAATTTCTAAAATCTGAATATGAAATCTGCCCAAATCCATTCCTAGCCACTAAATTATACAGGGGCAGAAGAGCCTTCCATGCAGACCCATCTAAAACAGCAGCCTCAGCAAGCCAAAGAAAGACTGAGCAAAGACAGCAAGCAGCTGCTGCATACCTCATTGCAGATAGCATTCACAGTTTGAGTCCAGGAAAATTAACTGCCTAATATAGCAAGAATCCAACAATCCTCAAAAGAACATAACAAATTTTACTGTGACATTATCTATATTGCCTACTTTTCAAACAAAAATTACTGGGTATGCAAAGAAATAAGAAAGTGTGATCCTTTCTCAGGGAGAAAAAGTATTATCAACTGGGTCCAGCTGTTGGATTTATCAAAGACTTCAAAACAGCTATTACAAATATTTCCAAAGAAGTAAAGGAAAATATGATATTAATGAGGACACAGATAAGGAATCTCAACAGAGAAATGGAAACTAAATAAAAAAGAATCAAATAGATTTCCTAAAACTGGAAAATGTAATAACTAAAATTAAGTATACAGCAGATGTCTTAAATGACAGTTTTAAAATAATGAAAGAATCAATAAATCTGAGAAAATATTAAAAATTTTGCACTTCAGAAAACAAAAAAAAAAAATTTTAATGAACATAGCCTCAAAGACTTATGGCACAAGATCAAATATCAAATATGCACGTAATTACAATTCAAAATAGAAAGGAGAGAGGGAAGGGGTCAAAAAACTACTTGATGAAATCATGGCCAAAATTTTCCAAATTTTCATGAAAACTTAACTTACAGATCTGGTGAACTCAACAAACTCTAAATAGAGTAAAAATCTGTTTTGCATATAATAGCCAAACTATTGAAAATCAAAGGGAAAAAAAAATCTTGAAAGCAGCAGCAAGAGAAAAAAATAGCACATTACACTGAAGAAACAGCAATATGATTATTGACCTGCTTCTCAACAAAAATGGAGGACCACTATAAGGCAAGAGAAATAAATAAAAGGCATACAGCTTAGAAAGGAAGAAGAAAATCCTTCTTCTTGGTTAATATATATATATATATATTATATATATATATATAATATATATATATAATATATATATATATATTAATATATATATATATATTAACCAAGTTGCAGGATAGTAAATTACCATATAAAACCCAATATATGTTGTATTTTTTTAATTTATAACTTTTCTTCTAATCATTTCATTGTGATACATTTACAATGAAAATGTCACAGAATTAATAACTCAAATAAATTACTCACTTATTTTACACTCTAGAACTCAAAAACAGCCACTGCAAAACTTTAAACACATCCAAAAACTTCTAAAGGAATATATATGTATATTAGAATATGGTGCCACAAAATTTTTCTAATCTACATATAATAATTGCTTTTAAAAGTTAATGATAGAATATGTTTTTGTCTTTCTAATATGATAGCTTCATGATTTGAAGATCTAAGAATAGAAAGGAGGGAAGGAGGGAAAAAGAATGACAGGAGGAAGAATAGAAGGAGGGAAGGAAGAAAGGAAGGAAGGAAGGAAGGAAGGGAGGGAGGGAGGGAGGGAGGGAGGGAGGAAGGAAGGAAAGATGGGAGGGAAAACGTATTAGTTTGGGTCGTTTATCAAAAGAATGTTTCTTAAATATTTGTAAGAATAAAAATCAAGACCCATGGCCTTAGGGCTTTTTATTAAGACAATAGCTTAATCTTTAATTACGGAATAATTAGGCTGGGGTTTAGGCTTAGGTTATGTAATAAAGCTTCTTTATTGCTGTCCTAATAGTTTAATTCTAATAACACTACAACCGACTACTTGCTTAATTAATCAAAATGAAAATAAATATTAGTCCCTGCCTGTCCCTATCTCCAATTAGAAATAGGAGAGGAAGACCAAGGTAAAAGAAAAGCATTTTATTATAACTTTTATTTGCTCTCACTGTTGAGAAATTGTTTTGAAAATATTTTGCAAGACATAATTATCTTTCTAGACTAGAAACTGTAATTATTTTATGAGGCATTATGTTTGCTTCTAAAATAAAAGTATAAAACTTTACTGGCAACAACCATTCATTCCTCTGGAGTCTATGCTGTATCTTAATAATATTAACAAAACCACAGCATCACTCTCAGAAAAATTAAAAAGAAAAAAAGTCCTCTCTCCATGGATTGCCATTCCTGAAATACTATGAATACCCTCCTCTCAAAATAAAGTCTCTTTTTGAAAATATAAAATTTAGTTTGAGCTCTGACGTGCTTCTGCGTATTTCCTGAAAAGCAGCGCAGGGACCAGGCACTAAACATTCAGCTCCTTTCCCTGCTTGTCACCTCCAGCAGCTCTGAGACAGAAGCCCTTAATCGGAATCTGCACACAGCACCCTTGGCTGCCTGCTTTCAGTTCTCACGTTGAGGCTCCTCAAAAGGACATCCAGATCCCCACTGGGAAGGAGCCAAAGGCTAATTAGCTTGTATTAATTACCTTTAGTGATCACCCTCCTGCTGCGGGCAGTCCAGCTTCCTAACAGTCAGCTGTTGGCGGGCCAGGTGATTAGCTTCTCCCCCGCCCTTCCCATGGAATCCAGTGCGCGGCTACATCGCACCATCTCACCCAGCAGCCCAAGGGGCAAACATCCCTGGAGGCTCAGAGAATCATCCAGGTTTTACTAATTTAACCCAGTGCTCTCTCGTGACAAGTTGCTTCCCCAAGCACCCAGTGAGTGGATAGCTGGCCCTGGGCAGCCGCCAGCCAAAGGCAAGGTGATGCCTGCAGACCTGCTGGGCCCCAAATGGTCAGCTCCCCACCTGTACCACGGAGGCCACCTTCAGCTTCCTGTCCTCGTCAGTACAGCCCCACTAGCCTCAGAGGTAAGCGTCTTTCTGTTTCTCCTGTCTTGGTGGCCAGAGAACAGTGTGCCCAAGGGGATGGTGGTTTGCCCTCCAAGAGGGCCCTGTAGGGAGAACCCTGTCTCCAGCACATTTCGGGGTGAGATGGCACCTAGCAGGGCAGGCCCAGGTCTGTGGAGACCCCGCCCAGCTGGAGGCTGGCACTACTTTGTATTCCTGCCTTTTGGGAGCTGGCATTTTGGGGAACGCCTGCTGATTTATGTCCCTGAATTAGGTGGTATCAATTCTGCTCTCTCCTTTTCTACCCTTATGTACGTCCATGCACAGACATTTTTCTTTAAAAATCTGTTTTTAGTTAGAGATTTTTCTCTTGAGTACACCAACACCAGCTAGGCCCACTGACACAGGTACCAGCAGGATCCCAGCTCTTGCTCCCACAGCATCAGAAGGCCGGGCCTTGGCAGACAGTTGTGCACCGAGCTCCTTCGAAAGCAGACACAGTAGGAATGGCAGGTTGCTTGGATGTTGACTATCCCTATTTGCTTAAAGTACTTGTTGGAGTCCATCTTCCCTGTAACAAGGTATCAATGACCTTCTGTACAACCAGGTCAGTTGTGGGAAGAAGGATGTGAATGCTCTCATTCTTTAGTTTTATTTAAATGAATAGACTGCAATGGAATTATTGACTTGAATAGGTTCTTGTTAGCTGGAACTCACAGGAACAATGGAAGAGGCTTGAATTACTTAGTTCAGACCAGCTCTATAATCTGAATTGGTTTTGGGGTCACCACCTCCTCCTTCTCCCAACCTCATTTAGCCCAACACTGCCTCGCTTTCTCCCCTGGGCCGCCTTTTTAAACATTCCCAGTTTCTTTTGCCTGAGATTCTTCCACTCGCCCTCCCTCACCCTTTGGACCTTCCCTAGCCTGTCTGCATCCCAGAGAAGCTCCCTTCATTAGAGCCTGTCGAGATCACTCAGCCTTGTGCAGAAGCTCTCCAAGACTTGAGAGCAGCTGATTGAAATTGGTGGGGGCCAGGATCTCTTTGTTCATAGCTTTCAGCTGCTCCTGCAGGGTCAAGGCCTTCATGCGGATTGTGTAGAAAAGTAATTATTTCTCGCGGGAGAAAACCTGTATCATGGCTCTCAAGTACTGCAGCATTCGGCTTACCTGAATTTTTCTTAGAATAAAGCATGTTTGGGACCCTGTCCTGGTAGTGTGCGAGAGAGGAGACATTTGTCCTATTGGTGTTCTTGTTGAGCTGTTACTGCAGCCAGGAGCTCAACACAGAGGCCTGCCTGGACCGAGGGGAGGCTAGTCTGACCACCCTGGGCATCCCATCCTTTAGCGTCACTGTCAGAACACTGTGTAGTGACCTAGATCTCCTGGATCCAGCTGCAGCTCTAGAGACTTCTGGCCACCATGACCCACAAGGGCAGGTGAGGCAGCCCCTGCAATAATAGTGTGGATGGTTCATGCTGGATCCCTGCAGGGGAGCAGGGGTTTGTGGTTCTGACCCTTCTGTCTCTTGTCTTACAACCTACACATCCATGAGGGCCAGCGTGTCTATCTATGGATGGAGCAGGGCGCCCTGCAGGATGCTCACAGCATTGGCCTAGGCGTCTACTGTCCTCCTGGGCAGGTCAGGGGAGCCCTCCTCCTCCTAGGTGGTGAGAAGTGTGTGTCCGAAGGGAGCCTGCCTTGCTCCAGTATACTGTTCCTGCTCTCACTTTTTCGTGCAGATTAATGTTAACTTGTGACTGGAAAGGCGGTGACATGCCGGTAAACTTTATCACTAAAGCAATAAGCCCAGGCAGTCCCAATGACCCAGCATTTATTTGGCCAAAGATGGGAACTTGAGAGTAGTGTGAGGGAGGGAGATAGAAGGGGTTCATTTCGTCAGTCTTCTGTTGCCTTACTAATAGACAGACTTAATTTTAAATAAAATATCAGCATTAGGATTCATGATATGGTTCCTAGAGGGTCCCAGGCTCTGGGATTTCGTACAACAGCAAGAGGAGATGGGCCACATGGACACTGGGGCCAGGTATGGGGCGCATAGGTAGTGCGAGTCTGCCGCTGCACACCACATGCAAAACCCCAGGCAGTGGGAAGACAAGAGGGGCCATAACCCACCATGTAGTGATATCAGAGACCAAGTAGGGTACCACCTGGGCCTCTGCCTTCCACTCTGCAAACCGCAGTCACCAAGGTCTCCCCACTCATAGAGGACTGAGGCAGGCAGTGGGGCAGTAGCTGTTCCAGGTGTTCAGGCCTGACGAGTGAGTGGCCAGTGCTTGCTGAGAAGGGCCTTCAGTGTTTGAGAAGAGAAGTGAGCTGTGAACCAAATCCCTGAAGTTTAAAAGGGTTTGCATGCATATAGACCCCCACTTTCTCCTCTTGGTTTCAAGTTCTCTATATGTGAAACGGACTAAGAAGTTCATGGGTATTTATTTTCCTAAGATTAGCCCAACTTGCCTGAGGCCTACCCGTGGGCCTGCATCTCCGGGTGCAGTCAACTCCCAGACAAGCACTGCCACCTACCTGTTTGTCTGCCTTACCTCAGGGGACTGGGAGTGCAGCCTGTATTTTATAGCCAAGACCCTGACTCAATTGTACCCAATCACATCTTTCTCTCAGAAAAGTTCTTTATGTCTTTTGACAGGCTGCTGACACTAATTGTGTTGGGAGAGTGTTGGAGTTCTATATGTGGAGTTCTGTAAATATGAAAGGTTCACATATAAAAAAGTGATTTTGATATGGGGATGATATTGATTTGCCACACATAAAATGTGAATTCAAAAAATTCAGACTCTGTTATGAATTGCAAAACTGTAATGATATGACCAACAGCTTCTAAATAAAACCAGATGATTTCTTGCCCAAAGAAAGAGTGGGTTGGGGCAGAGAGAAAGCTCTGAGGATTGCAACTAAATATCCAGAAGAATTGCTGTATCAAATAGTAGTTCTATTCTTTTTTTTTTTTTTTTTGAGGAATCTCCATACTGCTTTTTATAGTGGCTGCACCAATTCACAATCCCAAGAAGATACAGGGGTCCCTTTTCTTCCCATTGTCTCTAACACTCATTTCTTATCTTTTTGGTAATAGCCATTCTAACAGATGTGATGTGATATCTGTTCTCTGTATCTTGATTAACAACCAATGCTGTGTAAATTTGCATATGCAACGTTGGAAATGGGTTTCTTTAAGTGAAAATGGTTGTCTCTTAACTAGCATGATAAAGGTTAGAAACTGACCCCAGTTGGTAAAACTTGAAAAATGTGAGTTGGCAAAATTCCTCTACAGACACTCTCCATCCTTACTTAAGTGGATCAGGTAAAAGAACCTAAGGAAACCTGTACCCTTTATCCTAAGGGGTGAAATTTAAATACTGCTGTGTCCAGCTGTGAATTCTAAATGATTCTGTTTCTTGATAGGTTACAAAGGACACACATCATTTCCCAAATTTTGAAGAAACAGGTGATATAAGGATGGCAGAATCTCACTTCTGGAGTCTGGTTAATTTATTAATCTTGAATTAACCCTCTCTGAACCATATAATAGAAGCACCCTTATAAGGACTGAGAACTGGGGCTCTTGTGAGTCTACAGAACAGGCTGGATGAAGTGTTTTGCTAACACTTAGGTCTCTTTCCTTGGCTTTAGAAATTCAGAGAGCATTAGAATATAGTTGGCATGACATATATAGTATAGTAAATAATGCTATTAATATTAGCTTATACTTTAAAAACACTCACAATGTGCCAGGCACTACTCTATGCCAGGGGTCAGCAAACTTTTCTTAAAAAGGTCAGATAGTAAACATTTTAGGCTTATGGGTCAAGAAACAAAAGTGAGGATATTATGTAGGTATTTCTATAACCATTTCCAAATGCAATCATTTAAGAAATGTAGAAAGCATTTTTAGCTTATAGGTCATTAAAAAAAAAAAGAAAAAAGAAAGAAAGATCATCTGGCTGGATTTGGTCCACTCACAGTGATTTGTCAATCTCTGTTCTAAGCACTTTACATATATTAGCTCATTTAATCCTTTCAGTCACCTATAAAGTAGGTACTACTATAGCCCTACTTTAGAGATAAGGAAATTAAAGCAAGAGTAGTTACATTACTTTCTAAGGTAAGACAGCTAACTACATTCCACTAGTGCAGTGTAAATAATAGAGTATGGTATAGTGAAGACTATCTTCTCTGTGTGCATATCTTTTTTGACAGCCCATATACCACATATCTGCCAACAGAAAAAGACATTGATTGGAAAGTCCCTCTTCTTAAATCTCTCTGACATAAAGATGCCGGGTCACTGGGAAGCATGCTCTGGGGGCTACATTACAGGATGAAGATGTGAGGAAAGAGTCAAGCCTTTTTCTACCCCTTTTCAAGCTTTTATAAACTCTCAGCCTTCTTTAACTTCCTCATTTTCTCAGCTGTACAAGGAGTCAAGGTCAGACATTTGGTGACAATCAAGCCACAGAAAGCAAAAGTAAAGAGAACTCTATTCTCTGTAGTTGGCAGGCAGGAACTCTTCTTTCTTCTGTAAAATAATGAAGCTTTTATCAAAGGCCTCCCAATGCAAATAATAATGCAACATTTACGTTTCCAGATGACATATCGCAATCATTCATCTTTGCATGACCTAATGATTAGTGCAAAGCTAAATCATCTGTCAGTCTGTCTTTAGATCTTGCTGATAATATCAGCCCAATATTTGGGATAACCAATGCCATGCACTTAGATGTAGAAGAGAAGACTAAGCTTTACTGACTCTAAAAGGAACCATCAGAGACGGAAAATACAAAGACTACTTTGGGTCCTAAGCCTCTGGCACCAGTGAAAGGCCCTTACTGGCCAGCATCCTGGAAACAGTAGATGGTTTTCTGGCTAATGGTGTGATGGTTCTCTGATATGGGTGGCATTTTTCCTGACTCTTTAATCAGTAAAAAAAAAAATAATAAAAAAAAAAGTCAAGTGGAAATAGCTTTGTTATGTGTAGCTTCACATCAGATGGTCCTTGGCTGAGCAATCATCACTCTGGGAACAGTTCAAAACATTAAGGACTTGGAACTTTCCAGTTCTCTGACCACCCCTTATTTGGCAAGGCCAGCAGTGAGGGTACTGATCAAATTATAGACAGTATTCTGGATATCATAGGAGGTTGCCACATGTTTCACATGAGGACTTCAAATTGTAAATCATTTCAGTTAATAACTGGTACAATTCTAATGCTTCCCCTGAGCAAAGAGCATGAGGTGTCGTAGTGTAATGCAAAACTTCATAATTCCCTGTCCAAAAGTATAATTAATATGAAAATTATACAAAACCATACATCCTTTTAGAGTTCAGCTGATTATACAGGATTAGCAAAATGGATTGTTATATGATAAATGTGTATGAGTGTCAGAATTATATAAATCAGCTACTTTTTAGGGCAGAAGCAGCTGAGTCTTGTTCAACAGATTTCTAACAACATATAGGATATTTACTATATTATTAAAGTTACTTTATTTTAGAAAGTTTTCTTTATTTGGATATTCTGATTATGTATAGTCCTCTAGCACCTAAAACAAGATCTGAAACCCCGATATCTCCCCTAAAAGAAGCCATGCTTGCTTTCTGAGTCAGCTTTGTGATTTCCCTAATGCTTGGTGGTAGCTGGCACTGTGATAGGGAACAAATCTTGGCTGGTGAGGAAGCCTGCACGCTTTCTTGCTGAGCCCCCTTGGAACCACAGAAAATCCAGTCATGTTGCTTCCGGAGAGAGGGCTTCTCAGACGCACAGCTGACTAGAACTTACTGGTGGGAAATCCCAATCTTCCTGGTTGCTGCCTGTGAAATTTGTATGGATAAAGACAAAATAGGAACCTAAAATCCCATAATTAATTATGTAATTAAGTTAACTCAAATAAATCATTATCTTAAATAGGATATTAATAAAATTATAAAGTAACAGGTAATGCTTCTTCCATTCTGGGAGCTAATGAGAACTTAAGTGAGGTTTATAAAGCACACAAAATAAAAGTCATTTTAGTACCATTTAACAATATTTACTAGATACCTACTCTGTTCCTGATTCTTCCAGTCTGTCATATGTCACTTCTTTTCCTTTTCACAACTTGTAAATACCAGAGCAGGGGTTAGAATCCAGGGTTTCTGAACCACACACAGGGTACCATGGTGCCACATTCACTTTGTGACCTTGCTTGGAAATCTCAGGGCTGTTTAGTAGACATTATGTAATATGTTTTGTAAGAGGAACCAATTTGGTAAAACTGAGAATGAGAACAGTTTCTTTTCATTTCTTTTGGAGAGATAGTGTGCAATTAAAAACTCCTACATTGAGCACAATGAGACTTTTCACTTAGGCAGGGAGTATAAGCAACCTCAATTGGGACGGTCTAAAGCCACTATTTTCTTAAGAAGAAGAAACAAGCCAAAGTTTATGATAATGCCCTTGAACAGAACAAAACTGAACCACCCAGTTTAACTTCCTTAGGAAGAACCTGCGTCAAATTGAACACAAATATTTACCTAGCTGTACTTGAAGAGGAAACTGAGACTCCTTCCTTGTGGATTCCCAACCCGCTCTGAAGACCCAAGTGATCACAGTTCAAAATTAATGACCGTGGTAATAATGACAATTAGTTAAAATGTCAATGCGATGTTCTGATTTATAGCTAAGTTACAGTTTTTATAAATATGCTGTATAAGGTATGTAGAAAATATATTTAGAAATAGTCCAGCAAAAAATTCACAGATTTGTTTCACTTCACTATTATAATATTGAGATGCTCTTGAAGTCAACTTTTCTGGGTAAACTCTGAACTATTTTAATGCTGAAACTACATAACTGAGGCAATTAGGTTAACACCTTTACATTGGCTATCATACTTAATTGTCAAAACCATCTTTCATTAAACCTCATTTTTCAGGTGGGAAATCAGGGCTTAGAGAGGGCACCTTGCCCACATCACCCAGGTAGTCCACAGTGTCAGAGCCGATGTGTAACTACAACACCCTGTCTTTGAGCCTGCACTCTTATCCCCTATACTTGCTCAGACTAATAGCACTGGCTGCCTCATATTTTCTCAAGGGACACAAAAAATCATCTGTTAAAGCCCTATGTCCTCATTTTTATTTGGAAATTGTAATCACTAGAGCAAAAGAACTCAGGCAATGCCACTAATGAAAAGCAGCTAAAGGATGCAACAGAAATCTTATAGCTCCTCCTCTGTTTTCTCTTTTCTGATATTAATCATTCCTCCTAGCTTTTCTATGCCCCCACATCCTATTTGTAAAATAAAAATAACAATTAAGTCTTCATCATAATATTGGTATAAGGACTAAAGTTAGCAACATACGTGGACTGCTTAGCACATCCCTCATTAAAATTTACCTTTATCAATATGCTGTTAGTGTTCGTATTAGTGTTAGTGTCAATTTTGGCATGAGAAACAATGTGGTGTATGGGCAGACAACTGATCTCTTTCCTCAGTAAGACTGAAAGTGTAAGAAAGCAAAACAGAGTGTTAACGTGGGTCAGAGAAAATTAAATTTAGGACCTAATGAGAATTAAAAATTTGTGTTACAGACATCAAGAAGGACACCTGATGTGCTTTATTTTCTAGTCTGTACTCTCCCAATTCTCTGAAAATTTTTTCAGAGGCTTCTCTGGGGCCAACTTCTTAGTCAAACAGGAAGGATTCTATGGGAAGCACTAAATCTCAATGTACTGGAATCCAAATGCTGGCAATTTATCTGTTCAAATTTGTTTCTGAAAAATTTCACACTAATACTGATCATGTAACTGATTTATTTTATATTTTATTGTTTTCCTAGCTATAAATGGTTTAGATATTGGGTCTTGTTATTTGTATTTTACTTGTTTTATGTAAACATTCTATCTTTTCTAATTCTTAGCACAGTGATACACTACAGAAGATGAATAGTAGAAGCTTAATTAATTATTAGGCTAAATAACACTTTCTATCATTCTCTTAGGGAAGTCATTCTCTAGTCCCTCTAAGTCTGGCCACTGTGAGTTTAGAATTTTGGATCCTGAAGAGGGAGTGTACACACCAGGATACCTAGGAAGAATCCCACTGCACGCTAAGCTATCCCTGTTGCCCAACCAGTTCTGGCAACTCATGCCAAAGGACTATCTGGTGAAGGGAGAATCACCAGCTTGGTAGGGGTAACCTACCCTGGTCATCATTCTTGAGGGGAAGGATTCCTATTACCCAAAATGAGCAGGAAGGGTCATCTCTGGCACACTGGTGACCTAGCTGGGCTTCTCTCAGTATCCACTTGCCTGATTACAGTATCCATTAACATAACTTATTTATTATAAATGCTGCAGCCACAACCTGAGAAGGGCCATGCACCCCTCAGGGATGAGGGGTCTCCCACAAGGTCAGCCCCATAAACCAGCAGAAGCACTAGCCAAGGGTGAAGGGAGTTTTGAATGATTAGCAAAGGACAGAAGGAGAATAAGTAACATTTGTGGTCCTGAAACTAACTGTAGCAGCAGTAGTAGTTTGTCTCACTCATGGTCCTCCTGTCAGTTTGCCTCAGAGCCCTACCAGGATCTAGTAAAAGTTGGCCCCAGAATTCACACAAAGTAGACCTGAGCAGAACAAGGCAAGTGCTGTCATGAGAGCAATGCCACTGTAGATCCTTCTTTTAAGACTGAAAGTTTCATTCCCTGAGCTGGTAGGAATGTTGTTGACTGTCAGCCTTCTTTGGAAATTACCTGCTCTAGGGTCTTGCACCCCTATGGGCAGACCACAAATGATGATGAGCCAATGCAAGTTAGGACAACTCCAAAGGGCCATTCCAGCTTCAGAGCCCCCACAACATAAGGGAGAGGCCTTGCTGTGACCACACCTCAGCCCAAATTCTCCTTCTGCCCAGTTTTTCTTCTTTTTTAACCCCCATCTCAGAATTTAAGCTCTATCTCAGAATTTACTTCCTGGAGAACCCAGTTCAGGCACTCTCTATTACTTAGACAAACAGTAAGCTCTTTATCTAGATACTCCTAGTCCTTCATCTTCAGACCCTAACTTATCTGGTGAATCAGATGGACATTAAAGAAGATATGCTTTGGCAATGCTACATAAATAAGGTCTATCTACTAGCAAAAATGACCTACTACAACAGTTTGAGAGGTTTTTTCTACAGGCCAAAATGAGAAGATGGAGTAAGAACTGCCCCCATTAGGAACTGTGATACGAGGGTTTCTCACAGTATTACCTTAAAAAAAAAAAAAACTGATGCATTTACTCCTTAAGAGGGCCATTGTTTTTATGCCTGACACAGAGAAGACATCACCCACTATCCAGGAGTGACCAAATGTGATACACATGTATACAACAGGATTATAGCCAGTGATGTGTTGGCAAAAGTTTTTTAATAAGTAATCAATACAGAGGGGGGAAAAAGCACCAATTTGTAATGTTTGCTTATTTTCATGGTGTAAAGATTCCCACCATGGCTGATTTTAAGTTATCAATGTGACCTCACTGATTGTGAAGCCAGAAATAAATGTGCAGCAGCACACCATTACGTGATATTTCCACCATACAAGTACAATACACACAAGTACATATGAGTACAAATAGCCTTAAGAAAATAGATAATAGTAAAATATAATAAAATGGGATGTGACAAGTTTTGAGTATTTATTACCTCTTTTTAATGTAATTTAATTATAATTTTATATAATTTAATTTTTAATAAGGGCATATTTAACAATTGGCCCATAAAGTTCCTGAAAATTTAACAATCACTTCTAAAAACTTGATTGGAGTTGGTACAGGCCAACTCCAGCTTGTCACTTGGTGCAGGAACAGTTGGGAAAAAAGACTGTCCCTATTCTTTTACTCCTCTCACTAGGCCCCAACACAGCAGGAGAGGAAGGGGCAGAAGGGAAAGAAAACAAACACATGCACTCTTCCCTGGCCAGAGAGAGTTGGGAATGGGAAGTGTTCCAGTTATCTACTACTGGATAGCTGGGGCGGATAAACCACCCTGGAATTTAGTGGCTTTCCTTTCATGGTTCTGAGAGTCAGCTGGGCTCATCTGGGTGGTTCTTCTGTTCCATATATAGTTAGCTGGAGCTGTAGTCATCTAGTGCCTTGACTTGGCTTTCATGACCAAGATGTCTCATTTACATGTCTGGCCCTTGATAGAGACAGAAGACTGGACTCAGGACTGTGGAATGGCTGGGCCGCTTAGGCATTCTGCCTCTCTCTAAGCGGTCACTCTGTATAATATGTTGATATACCAGATTTTCACATAATGGATCAGGCTTCCAAAAGTGCAAAATAAGAGGTTGCCAGGTCTTCTTCTGACTTAGCCTCAGAACTAGCACGGCATCCTTCCCACTGGTCAGTATGAGACATAGGCCAGCTGAGATTCAGTATGGGAGGGGACAACAAAGGGTCATCTTTGGAGACTAGCTACCACAGGATGAGAATGTTTGAAAGACAGGAAGGAGATAAGGTTTAAGTCAGATTTGAAATTAGAGGTTTATGTTTAAGATTGGACCAGATTGAGTTTTTAAATAGCTGAAACTGACAGAAAATTATGGATTCTATACAAAATGTTATGGGTAGAAAAGGAATATTTGACATAACTGTTTAGGGGGCTTGTGAAATAATATAAAATAACTGTACATATATCCCTACTTATTTAAATATTGAAACTGTTTAATAAACTACATAAGACTATAAATATCAGTGGTGACTATGAATTAAGAAAATTAATGTTTTCAACAAGCAATCAAAATTGACATAAATATTTAGAGGTGTTTTCTTCATTGGAGACTGTTCATTGTTGCTTTTAAGACTAAACATTTTAATTTCTATCTGGACAGTACAATCTGACAACTGTTTTACATTTATTTCAGTTTTGTCATATATTTTAGTTTAAGACTCAGCATGTGACCCCCTCCAGTTTTCCATAAATTTTTGCAATATTTCTAACAGTATAAATTATGGAAAAATAAAGTGCTCTCTGGTAGACACCCATATCCTGCTAAATTTTGAACAGACTAAAAAGCAATTGGTTAGAATTCACAATATCTGTTAAATACTTTCCTAGAGCTAAACAGAACATTGGAGTATATTTTTAAAGTATCGTTGGGAATGATATACTAATAGAAAAATTTTTGTAGTAACATTTGCTTAGTTTAAGAAATGCCTTTGGGCATATTATTGCATTCTAGCTTTAAGACACATTGAGAGGTAGACATTATTGCCTCTATATTGCAGAAAAGTTAAGGCCTAGAGAAATTAAACGATTTGCTCTAGATCTGTAGCTACAAATACCTAAACTTGAGTCTTCAGGCTTCAAATGAAAATGGGCTAATTTTTCTAATTTAATGACTTACTATATAATCTTCCTTTCTATGGGCGAAATCTTCCTTTCTCCAGACAGATCAAGTTTAAAAGGACATTATTATAAAACGTGGGAAATAATATAAAATAACCTTGTACATATACAAAGTTATGAATATGTACATTGGGCCCTAGCTCCTAACTTGGAAAGTATTTCCCTGGACTCTTAACCCTAAAATTACTGTCTGAATTGTCTGTTGCTGCTCTAGGGCAGTGTTTCTTTTTTTTTCTTTAGCCAATTTAAGACAGAGTGTCTCTAATCAAGGAAGGCAAGTCCTACAAAGCAGGCAGGACTCTGACAAAGAGGACACTTTGAGCAGGATGCGGAGGGTAATGGTCTTTGAGAAGCCAGGTTGAATAACAGTGTTTAATTCAAGTGTAGCTTCTTGAGTTGAGGTGTGGCTGTAGGCGTACATTTCTGCATGAAACAGTCATTTCAGAAGTTTGCTGTAAAGTGCAGCCTGTTGTAAGAATTAGCTTTGGGCCTAAGTTTTTAATTAGCATCAAAGTTTCTTAATGGGGATTCCATAATAATTAAAACCATGAGCTTTGAAGTGAGGCTTGAGTTGAAACTTTGGTTCTATCACGTATTGTATGTTCGGCCAATTGAGAGCCGCCTAACTCTCTAAGTCTGTGGTTGGATTAAAATAATTGTTTATATTGAAATGGATAATACAACATTGTGTACAGTAAATATAAATGATAGCTTCCATTCAAACTTCTGACTCTATCCAAATACTTCTATCACTTTCTTCATCATTTAACTTTTCTAGTCTTCAAGCAACTTACTTAATATTGCCTGTATGATTAGGTATTATAAGGTCTGAAGACAACCTTTTGCAAAAACACAGTAAGTGGATATAATATGAAAATTGCCCCAAATTTACTTACTACTTCTGTTTGCTTTTGTTATGAATAAAATCTTTAGTTTTACCATTGTCAACAAGATTTAAAATGAAAACATATCCTCCTCTCACCTAGGCACAGAGGCAAAACAACTGATCAACAGTAAGGTATAAATTATACAAAAAATTTTGAGGTCAGGTCTGATGAAGAAAAAACACATCTATAAAATTTAGAATAATGGACTCATTTTATGGGGAGAGAAGAATAACTTTTACTATATTCCTGTATTTTCATGTGTAGTGAATCCATCCAAATTGTTCTAATAAAACCTTAATTGGGACTGATACGGTCTTTGATGGAAATGTGGTGTCACAACATTCCTTCACTTATTTATTAAGCACTGGGTGCCAGCAGCTGTTCTTGTTGGAGGGAGGACAACAGAAAAGACTACACAGCTCCTGACCTCAAGAAGTTTTCCTCTGATGCAAGGATGAATTATGCAACAAATAATTATTATAAGTAAAGGAAGACACCAGAGTAAATGTCATTTTATTGCTTTGAGGCATTAACTTTAAACTTTATTTTGTATCTTTTCAAATTAGGGAAAAATAATTCTGTTTTTACTATACACTTTTATCTCATTATGTATTTGAAATGGTAATGTTTTTTAAATTAGTCTATATCTCAGTTCAAGGATTAAATCTGCTAGTCTTTCTTCTGAAATTCTGCTTCATTTCCACCAGTTTTTGTCACTGCAGGAGGAGTAGCCATAAGTATAAATGCCTTCAGATCAACTTTCTTTTTAATCTCCTTATTCATCCAGATGCAATCATTCCTCCCAAAGAAATTTAGATTGATCAGAAACTACTATAAGAATATTAGATTTAAAATACTAAAGAATAAATACAAATGAGCACTATAATACAAGTTTTCAAGAAAGAAAGTGATGTCAACATCAATGTTCCAGTAAGGGGTGTTTTAGACTTGAAAAAGATAAAAGAATGAAAGAAAACAACCACAGTAATAATAGACACATAACTGGGTGTCATTAAGAACATTTAGAACCAAGACCTCTGGGCCACTTTTATGGATACCTCTCTTCATTTAATGTCACTGAGTCATTCATATTTCTATGAATCTGATTTGTTGTGCTGATTCAATATTAACTGACTGCTTATCACACACAAAGCACAATCCTTAAAGGTGAGATAACAGCCAGCTCAGAGTTTGTTCTTTCTACCTTGTAAACTTACACCACCAAACTTACAGTCTCCAAGAAGGTAGGAGGTGATGCTGTCAGTCCAGTGCTGGTGTGAGAGTAATCTTCATCTTGACCACTTACTAGATGAGATGAACTCTGAAGTGAGTTATGCAGGAGAGAAACAGTTGCCAACAGATGAGAAGAGATCCTTGTCTTACCAGAAGAGATTTAGGGCAGAAGTCAGGGTTAATGAAAGAGATTTGGAGTTAAAGGGAAGAAAAATGTTAGTCATCTTTAATGGGGAGCTCAAGACTTCCTCTTCTTTATCACTATGCGACTTTCCCCTCCAGCTTATAGGGTCAGGCAGTAATAGAGCTGTTTGGCAGAGGGTAGAATACTAACTGGTGAGGGAAGTATATGGGCCCTACACTGTGCCTTCTGAGCGTCTGTCTCTGACTCTTCCACTGTTGAAATTGACAGTTGCTTTTTATTGTTTCCTTTTTCTTTCTCGGGAGATTCGTACCCTGGGCAGGCTTGGGGTGAATAACTTAGATGCAACTCTAGCTCTCGGAGAAGAATGTCCTTCACATCTCATCTTAGGTGCTTTCTTCCTTAATTCCCTCTTCCTGTGCTGCCCCATGTCCTGAAACCCAGGAACTATAGGGCAGAGCTAGGAAAAAGGGACCAGAAGTTTGCTGGGCCTACTCTTAAGGAAGACCAGTCTGGAGCGTCTTCAGGAGAGAAAGACTTGTTACCCCAATTGCTGAGAATGTTAATTGTCTTTAATCATCAACTCTCTTTGAGGATTGCCTGAATGAAGAAAGCTGCCTTCCTCAGCTATCCCTTTTAGCAGGGACAGATCACATTCACAGAAACTCATCCCCCAAAACTCCCAAGGACAGTCCTAGCTCCAGAGCTCCCCCTGGGGTCAGCAGAGGCCCATTTTTAGCTTAATTTCATCTGCCCAACCCTGCTTCATACTCAAGTCCCTAATGAATGTCCTGCTCATTGTATTTCTTAATTAGAAACCATTCATGACTTGTGAGCTGCACAAAAACAGGTGACAAGCTAGATTTGGCCAATGCTTTTTCTATAAACACTTTTGTAAATTAGATTAGCTTTGGGAGTCCATATAAACTTCTATCATGTGATGTTTATTTCCAAAATTAAAATGTTTAGAGTAATAATGCTTATAATATCTAAGTTATCACTGGGCAAATCAATAATGCCACCAGCTCAGAAATATAAAGTAAAACCATTCGCAAGAACAAAAATGCTCCCACTCTCTAGGCTGTTTTCTTTTCTTTTCTTTTTTCATGAAATAAAAGAAAGACTTTGGTTTGAGGGCCAAATATTCTTGAAGTGAAATGTAAAAGCCACTTGGCAAAGAAAAACATTATTTAACAATTAGGTGTGAAAGATGGGAGCTGTGATAAAGAGGGTTTTTCTATAATTTTCTCACTTTGAGTTTCATGGAATCTGGCAGCAGTCTTCAGAGAGAAGGCACAATATCACTTTCTTTTGTAATTTACATTGAAAAGAAGTGACAGGGAAATGTTGCACTGAACACTGTTCTTCAAGAAGATCTATTATGTATCTGCTCAGAGGCTATTTTGACCTCAGGCCACCATGCCACTGCTCTATTCTTCTGCCATTATATAGTGATGAAAACAGACATTACACCCCTGAGGCCCTCCACCTTCCATCTCCACTTAAAGAAAAATCAGCAACAGGGGTTGTGACCTTAAGAGCTGAATACTCAAGGATGTTCTTGGAATGAAGTATTATGAGTGAGTGAATAAATGAGCTCAGAAAAGGTACTAAAGTGGAATTATCCTCCACCTTGATTTTGTTGTTTACCTCCTGCTCAGGCTTCAATGTAAACTATGAACAGAAAATAAAATTTAATGGCTTATTTGACATTAATACCTAGTCAAAGTTGACCTTGTAGGAAAATAGATTCTTTTCCGTTTTCAAATTCTGATTAGCTTAATATCAAGTAACTGTCCCCCCCACCCCGCCCCCACAGAGTACAGGAGTCAGACTATTGCATTCTACATTAGAATTAAAATTTCCCAGAGGAGAGTATCTAGAATAGGCATGGGATGTGACTCATGCTTCTCTTTTTTTCTCTTCTCTCTTGTAGTTGTAATCTTTTTAGAGGAATTCACTCGTAATCCTATAATGATATCTGAAGGGAAATCAGTGTGGATAGAGTAAGTCTGATTTTTCTAACCATAAACACTATCAGTTAGAGCTAGAAATAACTTTGGGAAACCATGGCCACAAAGACTATGGTTAAACTAAAAATAACACGATACAATTTAAAGGGGGTGGATGACTGTGGTTCAGACAAGAGTTTTTCCTTTATTGCAGGTTTTCAGGCAGAGGTCATGATGAAGTCAACCATTGTGGTTTCTAACAAGCCTTATCCAACTTTATAGTGCATAAATTCTGAACGTGATCCTCTCTTATTTCATCTCTTATCCCCCTAAAACTCCCTCAGATTTGCTGTCAATATGAAAATACTAGAGTCACTGAGCAAATTCACCCCACTCTGTGCTGGCTGGCACTTAAACCCCGAACAACTAAGCAGTGTTTTGTACTGCTTTACAAATCAACTTTTTCTTTATTACTTAACACAAATCTATTTTATTATAGGGAAGAATGAATCTTCATAAAATAATCTTTAATACTGCACTATCACATTTCACTTTGATAATTTCAAACTTGAATAGAGTAACCATCCTTTATGGGAAAGTGGATATGATTTGAAACGAGGATATTAATCCAGGACAGGGAAAATTCCCTGAGCTGGAGGAGACCAAGCACCACATAGAGAGAAGAGGAGGGTTCTTTGTCCAAAACCCCCTAACTAACTTTCCTGCCTAGCTCTTTTCTAAGAGCCATGAACCCCGTTATTAGTTTGAATATTGAGGGATGGGAGGTCTCTTCTTCCATATCTGCTTCCTGGTGAGACTGGCCTACAGGGGTTTCATGGAGCTTTTCCCTTTCTGCCTCAGTCAGGGTAGGGTCTTGGGTTTTCTGCTGAAGTCCCACCTCAGTCTCTAGACAAGGAAAAGAAGATACAAACTTATTTAAATCCTATATCTATTAATTTCTATTATTGATTTGCCTATTAAGTGAGTAAAGGAAAACAGGTTTGGTTAATATATTTCTTAAAAAGTAAAAAACAAAAACCTTTGACCTAAAGTCCCCCTCCTTTTTCTTGACTCTAAGGGCCCTGTCTGACTTAACAGTGATTCTGCTAACAGTGGCCTGATGACCCTTATCAATACCCAGAGAATCTGAGTAGCCAGGGCAATTATCAGGATTTGAGGAAGAGGACCTTTTTTCCAAAGAAAGGAGAGAAGAAAACTTAACTAGGTTTACTAAAAAGATTAACTCTGCAAGAGATGTCTCATTTCACTTCCTGCTAAAAGATTAAGAATTTTATAAGTGATGTCCCATCTCATCTGGACTGCTTCTTCCCTACTTTTTGTATGTGAGGAAAACCCTATGCATTTCACCCATTGTAGTTTTGACAGTTTGAGCCAAACACGATTCCTAACTGATACATTCATCTTCACAGGTAAGGAATCCAGGCCTGTTTATCTAGCCCAAGTCACATAGCTGATGCATAGCAGTGCCATGGTTCAGTCAAATCCACAGCTGTTTCCCACTACTTCTTTGTCTTTTGCCTTCTTCAAATGAGTCCTGGGACTTTGGACATTTTCTTACAGCTCAAGTTCCTACAGACAATTACATTCACGATGTTAAATGACAGATTATTCTTTGTCTGACCTGATGCCAGAAGTGAGTTCACAAGTATTTTGCCACTGCTGGATGCTTGATCAGAGCAAGTTCAAAGCAAGCTTCATAAAGAAAAGGGCCTTTGTGCTGAGCTGTGTGAGGTATCAGGGATTTCAGCAATTGAGATCATGGAAGTGCATTTCAAGCAGAGTGTCCTTTGAGCGAAAGCAATGAGAGAGTCAACTCCAATTTGGCAGTAGCAAAGTGTATGTGACAAGCTCTATTTACTTTTTTTAAAAATTTTTTTTTCTTTTTTAATAAGGTAACAATCTATTTGGAAAGGTTTTTCCTATCAATGGAAAAATATGTTTTTAGTGCAATATCAAAAACTCAATGCTACTCAAGAAGCTAAGAAAATAATTATGAAAATGGGCAATAGCAACAGTCCTAATGAATTAGATTTCCTGATTTTCTCTCTTAATTTCTTACAAAGGAATATTAGTCTATCACAATAATGCCCACCAATAATACACACTTATAGATTTCAATATATTTGTGTTGAAAATATTTATATTTTATGTTCCTAAACAGTCTTGAACATTCCCAGTTAACATTAAGTAACTCTTTTTTATTTAAACCAATCATAATAACTGGCCATGGTTAATTTATTTATTTATTTTACAATTGTATTTCAGTTAAACTCTATACATCTTATTTTTACCTTTCTATAATACAAACATATCATAAAAACATCTGATGTAAGAATTTTAGAAAGGCGTGATATCCTTTAGAATAGCACAAAGTATTTTTCAAGTGATCATATATTACTTCAACATCATTAGGTAATTGGAAGTAGTGACAGTTTAAATGTTTTAAAGATATTAATTATAAGTTTCCTTACTAGCTATGCTACTGTGCTGAAACTCTTATGGCATCTATCAAATGCCATTACATTTTTGCAAATAGATATAGCAAATAACTTCAGTGGCCCTGAAAATCCTAGATATAATTGCCTGGGGTTTGGTACAACTTCTTTTAAGGTTGTTTTTTGTTTGTTTGTTTTAACTCTAGTTTGGTGCTTCTCCATCAATCATCCACTTCCTTTAATAAAGGCATCTGTAAACGTGCTGGCAATCTAATGTCATCCCAGGATGTGCTATGATATGCCATACATGAGTGTTTTATCAACATGATTTACTATTCAAAAGAAAGAGTGGAAATATTCAGATATAGACCAAGGAGACATAACTTCATTTATGACGCTAGTTTTCAAGGAATGTATTGAGATTTACAACTAATTTCCTAGGGACTTACCTCTTAAACTATTTGTACTTATTCAGGCCTGTCACTATGAAGTAAGATGTTGAAGTGTTTTCAGTCAGCTTAGCTTCTACATTGCTACACATTTTCAGACTCTTTATTATGGCAAATATTTAGTGTGCCTATCTTGCAATATCACAGATGAACGTTAGTTATATAAATGTAGCTATATTTACTTTTAAAAACTTATTTATGTACTAAATATTTAAAAAATATTTTGAAGTGGTATACAGTGAAAAATGGAGATGCAACAAAACCACACACGCAAAAAAAGATTAAAAAGAGTGCTAAATAATGAATCTGCTAGAAGATACTAATACCATTTAATCTAAGCTAATGACACCTGCAGCTGAGTGCAAAACTGAATTTTGAACTTGCCGTGAGCCAAGAACATAAAACGGATGCAAAAATATGATATACTACATTATGCTCACTGCTAATAAATGAAAGCAGTTTACCAGGAGTTCAGTTTGAAAGCATTTATTGAACATCAGTTACATTGCAGGTTGTTTTTAAACTAAGAATTACAAGCCTGGGAATGTTCAGTGCAGATGGACCCCAGGTTCCAGCAGTGATCCTAAGAGGACACCAAAAGTTGAGAACCAAACATGATGGGCATTTTTTTAATCTCACTAAATCTTGCTAAATCCTCTCTACATATCCTCTAGAATAGGATTATTAATATTCCCATTTTATAAATAGGGAAACTAATATATTGAGAGGGTAGATTGCATAGCCAATGACACAGATCTGGTAAGTGATAGAGTTGAAAATCGATCTCAGAACTGTTTGATGTCATAGCTCATGCTCTTTTGATTACTATACAGACATTTCCTAATGTAATGGTAACAAACCCTTTTCTTAAACAAAATCATTGAAATAGGCCCATCTACAGAACATTTGGGAGCAGGGTGGGGTGGGGTCCTCACTGATGTTCCCTGGCTTCATTTCCCAAGGTCCCTCTCTCCATGAGTAGCAGGTTCCCAGAGACCCCAGCTTGAAGGCCTTAGGGAATGCATGAATTATAGTTCGGAACCATGGTACTGAATAACATCTCTCTTCAAATCCAGGTTCTCCTGGCTCTGAGAGCCAAGGTTAAACAGGTCACCACAGAAGGAAAGGTCATAGATAATATGATGGATTACTTTACAGAACCAGTTTAACCAGCAGGACAAAATCCTTCCTCTTCACAGGGCCATTCTCTCACTGGCACTCATAAAAGCCAAGGGTATAATGCTAACTTACAGATCTCTGGAAGCATTCATTTGGAGACTAAAGTTATGATATACTTCTCAGGTCATCTGACTCAGTAAGGGGCCAAGCTGAGTGCATGATGAGTATGGTATAGAATCTATCAATTTTTCTGTTGGGTATGGATTTTTTTTCAGAATACAAGGAGTAAACATTCAAAATTAGAATCACTAGGGAGATAGAGAAGAAAGGATTCTGTAGTTGATTTCAAGTAATTCCACATGCTAAAGATTGTAGGCTTATAGAAAGCAAGGTTGACATTTTGTAGTAAAAATCAGAGTATCTGACTTGTCTTCTAGCTGCATGAGAGGTCCGGATGTCTTCGCATGTCTTAATTGGTTTTCCAAATTTCTGAGCCACAGTACATGAAAGGATAGACTGTGCCTGGCCATCATGAGGCTGAGTTGACAGTTATACTCCTCTACCATAAGACTCATGGAGTACATTTTGTTTTTAGTTGAATTAGTGCATTCCCAGATAAATGAGATTATACTCAGCCTCTGGTTCATAGATGAGGCCATGACCTTCATTTTTCCTCATAGAAGTAAGAAGCCAGATCCCTTATTTTAAAATCCTTCGGGAAGTCACATAACTGTCAGCATAAATTGGGAGTTTAAAAGACCTGCCCCATCCTCACAGGAGAAGAATGCTTTTAATCACATATGTCTAGGAGTTCAGCTGCACAAACCAAAGTAAAGAATCACAGGTACTTGAGTATTCTCAGATTTCAGCACAAGCTCTCTGGTGGGGCGTGGGAGAAAGGAGGGAAGGAGATGAATAGCTATTTGCTGTTAATGAAGAACAGCCAATTACACAAGAATTGTGTTTGTCAGAGACTGTGGGACTTTAATTCTGAGATCTCCTGAATCACCAAGACTGGTCATTTTTGATGTGGAGACTCTCAAGTCTTTTTAAACATTAAGTGTCTCTGTAAGGAGAAATACCAGATGAGAAATACCAGATTAGGAGGAATATTTGAGTATAAAATCCATGACAGAGATACTATGTAGGGGGGCATCAAAATAGTGTAAAGGAAAATAATAAGGAATTGAATTACAGTCATGGAATAAAAACAAAGGCAAGAAAGATGAACTAGAAATATTAGTGGATTTGACATTAGAAGGAATCTTAGCAGAGAAAAATCTGAAAAATTCACAGGACTCCTGATACTAATGTCAACTGAGGTAAATAAGTCATGATAATTCAACAAAATAACAGATTTTATGAACAAATATATTTGTACTATTATTTATGAGCATAAATTTATTTCTACAGCCATGTCACCCTGAACAAGCCCAATCCTGACTGATCTCGGAAGCTAAGCAGGGTCGGGCCTGGTTAGTATGTGGTTGGGAGACCACCTAGGAAGACCAGGTGCTGTAGGCGTAAAAAATAAAAAATAAGGAATTGTAAACTGGCGAGGTCCTCACAATCTGTGAGGTCAACCAAGGGTTGCTTTACCTAAAAATATTTAAAAAATAGAAAAATTGATAAATGACCAACATGTTCAATAATAAGGAAATGGATAAATAAGCTATTATGAGAATGAAGAGTATCATTTCATGATATGACTACACACTTTGATCTAGAAAACAAAAATTTCATTATAAAACCTAAGGTCCATCCCCTTCCTGAGTTCACATGATTATCTTCTCTCAAGTGAGGAAGTCAAGGTTGTTAGACCTGGCAGGATTTCCAGGAATCTGGGAAGAATATGAGTGAGAGTGAGATATGACTTGCCTATGGCTAGAGAGCTCAGACCAAGAGTGATCTGAAAGGCTAGTCCAGTAGAGCATCCAGCCATCATCATAGGGAGGCCAGGCCTGAGAGAGAGGGAGGGCCTGAGGATGTCAGGTCACCTGAACTCAGAAGGAGAATGGAAGGCAGACCCCAAAGAGTTTTTGTGGAAGGTCTGTGGGTGAGGAGGGCAAAGTTAAGGACTCAAACTTGTATGAACTGTCACAGTTTCTCCACCTGGGGAATGGGATAGGAAATTCACTAAATACTCCCATGCTTTTCTTATACTTCTGTGCGATGTATTTGCAAGGAGCACAACTATAACAGCTGATCTGCAGGATAGGAATTATGCTGAAGACAGAATAACTTTGTCTCAACACTGTGCCAACCCTAGAGACTCTTCTTTCTGTGGCACTAAAAGAAAGATATTAGCAAGGACCAGATAAGGAGTCCTTTATGTAACCATACTTTTTTAATACTCTATTCCAGCCAATGAGCATGTGCAAAGAATACATTTAGGAACAAATAAGGATTTTCAGGATGGTGCTGTGCCTGCCAAGAGTGCTGTGGTATAATCTTTGTGTGGGTATTGTACATTCGGTCTTTAAAACTCTTAAGGGATACACATTCGCCTTACAGGAAAGAGGATGTGGTCAGTTATGCAATTGTTTACTGAAATGTCAGGCCCCATAGTGTGCGGGAAGGAGCCCTGGATTTGAAGACAGACCAGTGCAACTTTCCTGGCTGTGTGACCTCAAGACGTCATTCATTTTGAGTCTCAGTTTCCTCCCCTATAAAATGAGGGTAACAGTGCTTTTCTCATCTTTCAGAATTGTTATGACAACCATGAGATGTTAAAAATAAAAAAATTTAATTATAAAAATATAATTATTTATAGTGCACTCATAAGATAATATTCAAATAATGTACTGAGACCTATTTCAGCCCATTACAGAGACTCTTAAACACCACAGATAGGTCCTAGGATCAATATAACATGTAAATTCTGAAGATTCTCAAACCTGTAGATCTAGCCAATCTTGCTTCTAAGTTCAAGGCCTTATCTGGACATCATACAACCTCAAACTCAAAATAGCAAAAACTTAGTCTACCACTCCTCCTGTTTTCTCTTTCTTAATAAATGACATGACCATTCATCCAATGCCACCAGAAACTTGGGAGGGTGTTGTTTTTGTCTCCCCACCTCTGCCCAGTCCTACTTGGTCATTTACTCCTAAATTCTGTTGACAGAAGTTTTTATATCTGCCCCTGTCATTACTTCTTTAGTTTACTTCTCACTTCTAACTGGCCATCTTGCCTCTGTTCTTCATGACCCTCCTGTTGCTTGCCCATGCTATCGCAAACTATATTTTTCTAAAGCTTAAGTCCAGTCATGACACTCCTATAGTTCTTCAGTGTTTTGCATTGGTTCTCACTGTGACTCTAAGCCCTTTGGCAAAGCTCATTAAGCCCATCATAATTGGACCCACCTCCTCCCACATCTCTCTCTCTGCTCTGGAGTCCAGACACACTGACATGCAGTTCCCTAATGTGCAGCCATCTCCCCATCTCTGCATTGTCAGTGCCGTTCCTGCAATGATTTTCCTATTTAGATTACTCTTATAGGTCTTCAAGGCTCAATTTAAGTACTACCTCTCCCAGCAAATTTTAAACTATCTCCACTGCTCACCACTCTTAACACACACACACACACACACACACACACACACACACACACACACACACACACACACACACACCTTCAACCTCCATGGCCATGGTCTCCCATAACACTTCTATTATTATAATTGTTTTCTCCATTGTCACTACCAGATGAGCTTCTTGATGGCAAGTACTGGGACTTGCATTGTTTTCTTTCCAAGAACTTGTTCTGTATCTGGCATACTCCTGATCCTACCCAGATGTGAAGAGTTGAAGAGATCCACCCAAAAGGAATCTTCTTTTGAATTCCTCCCCAGATAGGAGAAGTTTCTTTAATTAGCCATGAACTTGAGGTTGTCCAGCAGATGGAAGAAAAAAAAAGTTCAGTCATTTAATTACTGGCCCTCTCTTATACCAATGACATTTTAAAGGAAGCTTCACAACCATCTGGCTATTCTTTAAATATGAGCCTGAAGATCAGCCATAGCAAGCTAGGGGAAGTGCCTTTCATTAGGCTAAACACCAGAAGAGAAGTCAATATGGGTGTTTTTTTTCCAAAGCCTGGAGCAGAACTGGCATTTCAAATAGGAATGGCAATTCCAAGGGCATCAGAAGGGCCAAAGAGAGATCTCTCTCTGGTTGTCTCAGATCCTTAACCCTTCTGTTTTCACTGGAAAAGAACTTTCTCCCAGTAATGTGATCTAATATAATACTCTTGCCTTTGACCCATCGCTGCAGGAGATGCAGAGAAAAAGAATAGAAGTTTTGAACATTAGAAATCTACTCCTTGCTTTACAATTTATTGAAGCTTAACTACAATGCCTTCCTCAGTAACAATTATGCACTTTATTAAAATAGGGGTTTAAATAGCATCAATACTCAATGTGCCCAGGAACTATATAGAAATGTCAGGAGATGTGCTCCCTCCACATTAGGTCTTGCTGTCTGAGGAGACATCTTTACCCTAGAAGTGGTTCTCTGCCCATTTCTTCACACACACACACACACACACACACACACACACACACAAATGCACGTGCACACACGCCCACGCACGCACACGCATGTACATAACCCATGGCTCATGAACATCCTGTAATCAGAAACCACATGGAAATTATTTGGAAAGTCAATGCCCTTTCTCTCATTTCACCTTAGTAGAAAACCTGCTTAGATCAACCAAAAAAATAGGAAGTAAGGAAAAGTTTCTCAACTTTTTGGACTGTGGTATGCTTTACTTTTTCTGCTCTCTCAATGACATTTCAGACAGAAGAATAGAGATGTATACCAACATACACATGTCTTTTAGTAAGCAAGGGTTTTTAATCATCAAAGCATACACATTAGAAAAAGTATGAATTCAAGTTTCCTAATATGTGATCCAACAAGTCTTGTGTTTAAACTTGCATTTATTTCACCTTTTTTAAAAACGCAATCACTGTCCTATTTAAGCCTGTAAAAAAAAATGAAACAAAATTCAAACCCATAGGCAATGTTCTTCCAACTTCAGTATCACAGACCATAGGTCCATTGAGGCTTTGCAAACCTTTGAGAATCATGAATATTTGAGTAAAGTTGCTTAATTGTTAATAATGAAAACATAAAGTTATTTCTT
This sequence comes from Cynopterus sphinx, assembly GCA_030015415.1. Taxonomy (NCBI): domain Eukaryota; kingdom Metazoa; phylum Chordata; class Mammalia; order Chiroptera; family Pteropodidae; genus Cynopterus; species Cynopterus sphinx. The sequence continues at coordinate 72,906,418 of CM057386.1, forward strand.
TTGTGATTTAAATAGCATCTAAGAACTTACATTAAAATTCCATTTATTTAAAAATCGGACACCAAATTTGTTTTGATTTATATTCATTTTTAAATTATCTTCAAGGAGTGATTTGTTGAAATTTGATAGTCTCTGTGGTTTTATAAATCACCTTAGGAAATGGTTCCTCACGAATTTGCTAGGCTTCTTAATCAGTTTACATGATTAATGACCATTAAAGGTTATTAAGACCTTAACATGATAAATATTAAATGTTCATTGTGGTAATTACCAGCTTTTATTCCAAGTCATTTTCTGCAGTGAGAGATTCTATGAAAGGTCTCTGGAGGAAAACAAAAATGTCAAAGACAGGCCTGCTTCTTAATAGAAGCTTTGAGCTTCAGATTCTGATTCTCACTGAACAGTTTTCTGACCCCAGTAGAAGGGTATGTGTGGAGCAGAGCTTAGCAGAGCATCAATAGGCAGCTTCTTAGGGTTCATCTGTTTTGGGGTTTTGGTTTTTGATTTTTTTCACTTTTTTGTTTTGGTATTTTTTTTCTTCTATGTTCTAGGTTTACTCTTCTAAGATTTAAGTAGGTGGAAATGAAAGGGTAGAATATTCTCTGCCTGTGAATTTTCTTAGATGATGAAAAGTTTACCTTCCATTGCAAAGGTACCAAAAAAATGCCTTGTTAATAAAATAATGGAACAGTACTGCTCCTGTTTCTTTGCATTTCAAAGAGCCTATTTTACTAAAGTTAGTTCAGAGCATCAAACATGCACCTAGTTTGCTTCAGGATGCTACAAACCAACTATGGAATTCCTTGGGCCCCTTTCAATGACAGCAAGCAAAGGGAAACCAAGGAACCAGAAAAGACAGATTATTTTTCCTGCTCACTTAATATTTTAAGGGTCAATAGGGACAAGATTGAGGAGCAAGTTGAAAGAAAATATGAACTGTCTCATTATTCCTCAATTCCTTTCGTTATTCCTTAGAATTTATCCAACATCTTAAGCCAAATTTGTCAGAGTTGCATCAATTTAAGTAAGTGGATCATCACATATCTTTCATTCAGAAAAGAACATACAACTTAGACCTAATCAGGTAATATTAAGGACAAAATCTTCAATAAAGAAATATTTTTGAAATCTTCGTTCCTAAGATCACATTAGACACATGTTCTAATAATATCTTGAAAAAGCAAAGAAAGGGCAGATTTCAAAGGAGGAAACAACTTCACTGAAACCTGTAATTCGAGTTCACAGCCACTGCCAACAGGCTGTCCCTAGAATCCCTATTTTACTTCCCTCCTCCTGGATATTCAAAACAGGAATCAAATCTAAGGTCAGAATGTTATGAATATTGTTCACAATAAGAAGCCCAGCTTCTGTGTTGCTTTCTGGGAAGATATTTTCAGGAAAACTTTTTTTCAGCATTACTCACTTCCAAGAGCCTGAGAACTGAATCTGATTTATACTGATCACAAAAATCAGAACTTGCTCAGAATCATGACGCAGAAAAATCTAAGCTTCCTGAGATAAATTTGAGAAACAGGTGATTCCCAATCAGTTCTAGAGTCAAAATTCATTTCTAAGACATCCTTGAGAACCCAGAATATTTTGCCATAGAAATATGTTTGACCAGCTTACCACAGCCAATGGTACCCGATCACATAGCCAAGATAATGCTATGGTAACAAAATTCTAGAACCTAATTATTATTGATTTTGACTAAACATATCACAAATCTCAAATAGGGTTACCAGAACCACAGCCCTCTCTCTTTCCCCAGTTTAGTGGCAAGATCTGCCCCATCTTTCAATTCCAATCTTGCTGAGCCACAGGAGGACTCCTCCCAGTGCATGGCAAACCCGTCCCAGCAATGGCTAGTGTAGGGGTGCAGGGGGACTCAGCTCCTGGGAAGCACTCAGGATCTTCAGGGTGAATAGAAGCCTCCAGAAAAGGAAAAAAATTATGTGAGAGCCTCCAGAGGTGAGAATCATAGAGCCAAGACCCAGTGAGGGTCTCAATGAGGATTCTACAGGGACAGCCCTACTGGGTCTGGTGGAGGCAGGAAGAAGACTTAGGTGGGGAGGATGTGGAGACAGCCAGATGGAGAGGGCAGGGAGAGCCAGGGAGTGAACAGAGCATTTAAGGGCCATTGCTTTCTTAGGCAGTGGCTTTGGCAGGGCTCCTTTGGAAGCCCAAGGAGAACGCGGCCATGAAAGTTTCTACTGTTGTCTTTTCTGGTAGAAGCCTCTCTAATGAACCTTAGTGAACTGTGGTTTCAGATCCATAACTCACCTGGGCTCCAGGGACTGCCTCAGACCCTACTCTGATAATCATCCATGACCTCTACTTTGACTAGGATTTCCTTTCTCAATGCAATGTCATTTATCCTTAGACTTAAGTACCAGAGGGGCAGGTCAGAGATGCTTCTGTTTTCAGAGCTAACTAGACCTTGGTCAATTTGCAAGAACATATTCTAGAACAAACCCTTATATCTCTGTGGCAAGCAATGTAAAGATTTCTCTGTTTTTACTCTCAAATACTAAAGACTTACTATGTGCTAGATTGACTTGGGTCTTGGGGAAACAAGAATAAATACTAATGGTGATAGGTGCACTGCTCAGTGACAACACACTTTAACGCAACATGGTAACTATTACAGAAGAAGTTAGAATCAAATGTTATTGTACCAAGAGGAAGGAGTGAGTAATTTGTACCATTCCCATGTTAAAAAGACATAAAAATGGGGCTGAGCTAAATTTGAGGCCTCTCGGGCAGCTGTGTTGAGTATAAACAAATAGAACCACATTTTGGAGGTACCCTGGGAATGTGTCTAGGTTATCCTGCAGCTACCAAGATCAAAGTGATCACAATTCCCCCATCCAATTTGAACTCGTTTCCAACTAATTTAAACAGATTCCCCAGATGTCTACTGACACTGAGCCTCTGAGCTACACGATTGTCCTTCCCACCTCCAGCCTGCAGATGGTCTCATTTAGGGGATGCTTCATGACATGGAACATGTTTTACGGAGTGGAGGACAAGAGCAGTGGCAGCCAGATCTGTTGGGCTAAGCCCTGACAACTCTGCCCCCCTGGGCTTTCTTTTCTGGTTGACTGATTTCAGTACTTAGGAGGTATGTGAATTGGGCAGCTTATTTTAACCTCTGTGGCTCAGCTGCCTCATCATTAAAACAGGGATTGACCAATTTTGCAGATGTGCTATAAGGGCTAAACGACATAACACATGGAAAATGCATGGCACACTGCCTGGCAGAAAACAGACACCGAATTATTGGAAACTGCTTGATCTATTTGCTCCTTCTCCCTCAAGGCTGCCCTCAGGGACGAAATATGAAGGCGACTTCCTCTGTGATTCTCAGAAGCTTTATCTCTTATAGTCCATGTTCCAGGGCCTGTACGTGCTCTCACTTTGGACCCCAGAGAGTCGTGTGTGTTTATGAAATTGCCAGTGAGGACTTGGTCCACAGTGTCCAGAACCTGACACTAAGAGATGTCTCCCTTTGCCTAGGAGTCTCCAAGATGTCCAACGACTAAACACCCTCATTGCTACCTGCTGCCATCCTCAGGGCAGCGCTCCCTGCAGATGCCATGCCCACCGGCAGGAGCCTGGAGCACAGATTTCCTTTCTGCTTCCCATGGGTGATCTGGCCATTCATCCTGTACCATTTAAGGACTGCAGCAAGGGCAGGGCTTGCTTTCCTCTGCCTGTCTCAATCCACAGGGCTGGAGAGCAAAGTGGTTGGATGGCACAAAGTGTGAAGAGACTGATGAGGAGTGTTTTTCCTTCCCTATATTGCCTCTTTCCTTTCCCCCACTTTCAATGCGGAATTGGGCTCTACTCTTACTGACCCAGGGTAGCAGGCAGTGGCCCTGAATGTGTTTTGGAGGACAAGGGAGGGGAGAGGCAGCCTGCAAGTCTCTCCAGATTTTGCTTTCTAAATCTAAACCTTTAAGAAAAAAATAGATGGCACTTGGAAGAAGCAAGAGGAAGAGGTTACTGAGAGAATGATGAAGTGAGGAGCCAACTTCCCTCTTGCTTTCCGACTTCTCCACCAACCGGAAATGGAGGCCCAGGCAGAAGGAGAGGAGCAAAGGCAAGGCCTTTGGTGCCTGTGATAGTGTTTTTTTTTATTGCTGAATAACCAATTGCCACAAACTCAGCCGCTGAGAACATTCATTAGGTCCTAGTTCTACAGTTCATAGTTCCTTAGGTCTGGTATGGTGTGGCTAGGTGTCTGCTCAGAGTATCACAAGGCTGATAGAGGGTTTCAACCAGGCTGAGATCCTGTCTGGAGACTCTGGGAGAAATATACTTACAAGTTCATTCAGCTTGGCAGAGCTCAGTTTCTTGCGGTTGTAGCGCCAAGGCCCATGTTTCCTTGCTGGCTGTCAGTCTGGGCTACTCTCCACTCTGTCTTCAAGCCAGCAATGGTGTGTTGAATCTTTCTCATGCTTTGAATCTTTGACTTCCTTATCTGCAACCAGCAGAAAAAAAGTCCTTTGCTCTTAAAGGATTTATGTGATTAGGTCAGGCCCTCCTGCATATTTTCCCTAATTTAAGGTCAACTGATTTGGGACTTTCGTTACATCTGCAAAATCCCCTCACAGCAGTACCTAGGTTATTGTTTGTTGGATAACTGAGAAGATGTATGTGTACTCCCAGGATGAGGAATCTTGGAGGCCATCAATGAATTCTACGTACTGCAGTCCTAGAACAAAAAACTGCATCTTGTTTCTGGGCAGAGAAGGAGTGGCTAGATGATGTGCCCACAAGAGAGGAACCCTGAAAAGATTCTCACATGCCCAAGACTTTGTCTGAAATTAGTATGAAAACGTCAAATTCCCTGTCGCAAAGCCACCATGTGGAGCTGGGCAATGGACATTTGAAAAGTGACCAGCAATAATCGTACTCTCAAAACTTGTACCATGTTAATGCTCAGACATGCTGTCAGAAGTTAAATTGAGTTATGAAAATCAATGATGGTGGTATTTCCCACACATCCATACTATAGCAGTATCTCCAACACTAACTATATATAGTACCTAATGTATTTTTCCATTATTGAGTAAATGAACAAAGGAACGAAGCTAGTAATTGTAAAAGTTTATAAGCACTACCAGCTTCTTGAATTAATCTCTTTCAGGCATCAGAGGGAAAAACATACACACACACACACACACACACACACACACACACACACACACACACACACACATATTAGGGCAGCTCTTTAAAAAAAAGTGTATTTGGTCAAAAGTTACTACACATTATTTTAAAATAATTCTTTAATCAAGATAGTGGGAAAATGCTAGATCGCAGCAGTAAACTGGTTTCTTTCCTAAAAGATTGGTTTACATTCTTTAAAATGCTAATATACATAATTAATCTTTGAGTAGGACAGCATATGCAGCATTTCCAAAATTTATTTGACACAAAGAACCCTTTTTTTTCTAGGAATGTATCAGTAAGGATGAGTTAAGTAATGCTGCAGTAACATATCTCAGTGATTTATATTAGCAATGCTTTATTTCTTGTTCACTTTGCATGACAGTTGCTAGATGGATGTAGCTCTTTTCAACATCTTCACTCTTGGATCAAGGCTGAAAGGAAAGCTCCCATTTGGGCCATTGCTGGTCTCATGGAAGAGATAAAGGGAAATGATAGAAACTTGTGATAGTCTTAAGGCTTTTGCTGGAAGTGGCACCCAGCATTTTATGTGCCATTTCATCGGCCAAAGCAAGTCATAAGACCGAGGCTGATGGAAATAGGAAGGGGATGTGTCATCTTCCCACAGGGAACATTGTTAGCAATTCTGGTTCGGTATGGAACACACTTTTAAAAACCCCACTTTAGGGACACAGAACTTGAAAATAACTCAGGGCTTGGGACACCCTATATTCCCTCTGACAGAGAAAGAAATCAGAACCACCAAGGAGTGCAAAATTAGACCACATACAAATGTCAAATTTTATCCCAAATCTGTTATATTTGTAGTTTATGCTTTTCTTTCAATTTAAGAAAACCAGTAAGCAAAAGAATATAGTATAATTATTCCAAAATTTCACCCTTTAGCTTATTATGCCTCAGTATTTTTATTTTTAAAAGAAGAAAAACATTTAATTTCCCATTCTGCCTAAAAAATCGAATGGCAGACATATCCAAAAGCAAATTGAAGGCTGCCTGCTTCCCTTGGAAGGGTACAGGGTTTGCTTGGTTTTCAGCAGGCCATGGGGTGGTGCTCCGTGAGTCATGAGGTAACGCTGCCCACCAGTGCCCTGCTCTCTCCATAGCACTCTGCTCATTGCTTCCGACAGGACTGTGCACGCTTCCCCACTTGGCCTCGCCAATGTGTCACTGCAGATAGGCCCAGATGACTTGATGAAAAGCAAAAGTTATTTTGTCTAAATAACTACCTGACTCTGGGCTATATTTGAACCGATAACAAAGCTGGTGGAAGGCTTTGAAATCCTCACAGTAGAAGGTGGTGTTCTCTTACTGAGAACAAGAAGGGGATTCAGGAGAAAAGGCACAAATCCAAGGTTAACAATTGGGACTTTATTTTCTTTTTCTACTTCTTACACTCACCTCTGTTTCTCTGAACTGGGCAGAGGAGAGAGATAACTTGCCCCGATTAAGAAAAAAATAAAAATAATAAGTATACTAATTACCGAGTGGCTAAACCTGAGGCTAATTACGGATCCTAAACATTACTCTCCTGGCTGCAACCTGAACAAACGCTGAAGTTTTTACTGATAATCCTCATAACAGTTCTACCCCCCAACAAATCCATAGCTGACATCACGAGCAGGGACTGAGTATCACACAGGGAGCTCCACTCTTTAAGAAGCAGCTTTATACTCATGACCTTCTTACTCATGCAATAAGGGGGCCACTTTCAAATCCAGCTTTAAAACTGTGACCCCAGCTATTGGACTCCATCTCACCTGTCACTGTCCCTATCATTCACAAAAGTCCCTTTATTAAAAGAACTTTTAACACACACACACACACACACAAAACACATGTACTTATATATAAAAACATATGTACTTATACACACACACATATACATATCACGTACGTGTGTGTGTATATATCAATACTTTTAAATTCAGAGTTAAGCATTGATAGCTAGAGAGACCATGTTTCAAATCTTCTATTGTAACAAAGTATCTTTAGGGTGGTTTTAACTGATGCCCCTTCAAAAAGCCTGGAACTGACCCAATAGCTGTATTTTATGAATGTGTAGGGTTATGCTCTCCTGAGCCAAGTGTTTTGAACAACATAACTAATAAGGATTATATTTTCATCTCTTCTCTGTCCCCAAGCTTCCTTGGTTCACAGACAGTAGGGCCAACCTGGATTTGACTTTGCCTAAATATCCTTCTTCTCAGCCATATCTCATCAGGATTTGAAACCAAAACTGCAGGTGGATATAATGAATGTGCTAGTTCTTTAGAAATGCACAGCTAGAGAGGTTACATACAAGAAAAGTTGTATTTCAAGTCTCTTAAGTAGATTTATGCAAAATAAGTTATTTTGCACTGCCTAAAATGAGGACAAACCCAGCAGTGTTCACAAACAATATCCCACACTCTTTCCTCCACCACAGGGTCTCTGTAGTAGTCTAATAGATTATTTTGTTAGCAAAAATCTATAATTAAATGTAATAAGAACCTCCCACTAAATTATAATTAGAAGTCACAGCTAATCATCTTGAAACATCAAGAAGTTTCTCAATCTGATGCTTATTATAAAACTGTCCAGAGAAAAGAAACATGATATTTAATTCTTTATCTAGGCTATTAAGAATATATTTTTTAGTTATAGCTTTGGTTCAGTGTTATAAATAACTTTTCCAACTTTTCACAATATCAGACAACTACAGGAAATTTAAAGAACAAAGAAAAAGCTAAGGCTGTGTCAAGGAAAACCTCAGATATGAGGAAACTTGACTACAGCAAACAGGTACTCCAGGCTGAAAATAAAATTATATAATGTCATTGGCTTGTAAATATTTTAGGTGGAAAGTTAAAAAAATTTTTTTTACAAAAATGACTTAAGAGAATCAGAATCTAGTTGCCTAAATTTTAAACCAACAGTAAAAGAAATGCCACTCCCATCACCCCCTCCAACCTCATTTATGCATAGCAAATTTTTTAAAAAATTATAAAGCATCCCTCTTAGACTATGGTAGACAAGAAATTCTCCATAAAGAGTTTTGCAGCATCAGGGATATAAAGGTCACTTCCAAGAGCCTAACAGAAAATTTCTGTCCTGCTGAGAAATAATAGCCACATGCTTATTGCACTTTCTCCCTACATCTTGGCAGATGATGCTCAATCATACTCCACTGAGAAAACAGAACAGAGGCTTCTCCAACTTCTTACCACAAATCCACACACCTACTTTTACCCATACCTATATGTTTCGTTCTCTCCTTTGGCAAATGAAGGGGTGTTCCTCTCCCCACCCCCACCCCATTGCTCTGGAACCCATCCTCTTTCACCTTTACAAGAATATCACTTCCTCCACAGTGTCTTCTTTCCTGCATCCTCTATTTCTTCTTCTCCTCTGGATTATTCCATCATATGAACATGTTTACATTTTCATTCTCAAAAAGGAAGTGACAATAGCAATTAAAACAAACTCTTCTAATCTCACAGAACCCCCTACTCTTGACTGACTGTTCTGCTCTTCTTTACAGCAGAACTTCTTAAAATGTATTCACTATCTCCACTTCTGACCTCTTTTTCTCTTCAGTCTACTCTTACAGGGTTTCATCCTGCCCTCCACTGACCGGTGGCTCTGGTGGGGGTCACTGACAAGCTGTATGCTGGCATTTCCAAGGGTCACGCATCTGCCCTCATGCTACACAAGCTCTCAGGAACTCAAATTGGTGACCATTCCCTCATTTTTCAAGCACTTTTCTCCTTGGGAGGCAATGACTCCCGACTCTCCTCATTCTACTTCCATGTTTCTGCCAGTTTCTCCCCTCTCTTTTGTGCCTCTCTTCCTTGGTCCTGTTTCTAAGGTTAAAATGCCTCAGGATTTAATTTTCCTTCTCTACATTTTCTTCCTGGGATTAAGTACTATTGATATGCTAATAACTCCAGAGTCATCAGTTAGGATTCATACTGCAAGTAACCAAAAATCAAACTCTGTCTCAATAAAGGTAGTTTATTGGCTCACACAACTGAAAAGTCCAGAGGCAAGGTAATTCCAGACACAGGCCTTTCTTCACATCCTACTCATGATCAGCTTGGAAAAGCAACAACTTTCACCACGGAACTCTTAGATCCCAATGGCCATTTTGTGACCATAACTTGTCAACCTTCTAGTCCCCTCACTCTATTACTTCAGTCACTCCTTATTATGTTCTCTAGGCCCTTGACTCTTCCCTGATCCTCAAGTATAATAATCCTTCCACCTGAACTTTCTTCCTATACAGCCAAGACAACATAGAAAAAAATTATATGACCATGCAAATTACTGCCAATTGTCCAATATGATCTTTGGTCTTAACTAGGCCTAGCATACTGCTGGACAAAAATATACATCTCTAGACAGATCCTATCCATTTCCCTTTCATCCATCCTCTATGTCATCTCCTCTCTCAACATCTAACTTCTTAAATCACAGAAAAAATAAAGGCTCCCTCAGTCTACTGCCCTGTTAACCACAAAATAAGATATCGCTGTTCACTTTTAATTGTTTCTACCTTATCTCACAGAAGCCTTTTAGTTTGATTTCTGCTGTAAGTACCAAAATATTAAACCAAATGTGGTTTAAACAACAAGGAAGGACATGAAAACCTTCACATAACAGAACATTTGAAGTTTCAGAGCTGGTGCAATAGCTGATGTCATAAAGGACCCAATTTCCATCTTTCCAGTCTTCCTTGTGGTGGACTTCATCTTTAAGTATCACTGCCTCACTCAATATAGTCAAATGTAGAAGGGTTCATAGTGAGATCTCTTCATGTATCTCTTTTATCAGAAGGGAACTATGCACACTCTACCCAGGGTCTAATACCAGGATTGGATCATTGCATTCTGGGAAATGCTTTACCATCAACTCTCCATGAAAATGCACATAACCCCGATAATTTTTTCCAGTCAAACCTTTTTTTACTTGTAATTCCAGATCTATATAGCTAACTGTCTTTTATATATTCATATATTAATATCTCCCAGGCATCTTCAAACTGTAATTCATATTTCCTCTGAAGCTACTACTGCTGCATTGCTAGTTTCCATGGCTGACACCAGTTATCCAGAATAGACTGTTGAGGGTCACATTATATTCTTCCATTTTCTTTGTCCTCATCCCAGTGAAATTCCATTGTGAGTCTTCCTCCTAAATACCTCCCAAATCCTTGCTCTGTTGCTGCCTCCATATCCAGGAACTTGTCACCTCTTTCTGGACCATTGCAGTAGCCCTGAATGTTCTCTGTGTCTCTAGATCATCCTGTATACATGTAATCTATCCAGCTTTTTTTGGAGAAGACTTTTGGTTATACATGTTGGCTCAAAATTCTTTAGTGGTTCTAAATTGCCAAAGATGAAATTGAACCTTCTCAGATCTATGCATGGACCTTCACGGTCTAGAATCTAAAAACCTTCCCATTCTTATCTTTTATCTTCATTCTTTTGTACTAATGTGTCTGCTATTCAAGAAATAAACTGTATGGTCTATTGATAAGAGTACATTATCATATACAATGAGCAGCACATCAAAACATACATTTTGAAATAAAATCAAATATGCAAAAGACTTCTAGAAGCTAATTAACACATTTCCTTTCCTCTATGTTGAATTTAGGCCAATTACATTAGGATATACGTCTCTTATCCTCAATTCTTTATATAATCATATAATTTTCCCAAAAAATTTTCCATATTCTATATTTTGAAACTCCATCCTGAAGGGACTGCTGATTCTCTATTACTGTGCCTTGATCTTTGTAACAATGTATCAATCAGAGAGTAGGTTTGGTAAGAAATATTATTAATTCTATTTGGTTATGTTTTGTTTGAGATGCGAGGGTTAAACTGATCCAGATGGACATTGGATATAGGTCTGGGGCTTGAATTTACCCATTTTTCTTGCTATCTATAATAAATTATGTCCTCGAAAATGTTTGCAAATGACCAGATTTAGGTCAGCTTGTGGTTCTATAGTGTAGATTTTTTTCTTTCATTGTGTCATAGAAAAAATTTAAGGCTGAGTTTTATAACTCAAAATACACCAAAATCAGAATCTTTTGGTGTATAAATGTTAACACTTGCTCCAAAAGATAATTGCCTATGAAATGAATAGACTTTTTATGTAATTTTTCTCAAGTACACATCAAAAATCATATAGTTATTAAAGTTAACCTTAACTAGAGAACAAAATATCTTTAAATTATTTAGAACTCAGAAAGAATAGAAATATAAAGAACAAGAGTAAAGAACAAGAGTTAAAGAGCATTTTTGCGGAAGCTAAGTTTATTTTGTAAAGCTGCATCAGTTTCTTTTCTTTTTTTTTTTTTTTACCCTTCATATATTTGACTTTAAAAAACGTCTTTGGGAATTTTTTGAAGATTTGGACTACTCAGGAATTTAGTGACTTATGGTCATATTATTTTAAATTCTTGATCGCTAATCTACTTAGTGAAAAGTTAATAGCATGACTAATTACCATTTGGCTTACCCTACTGAGGTAGGCTCACCTTAGAAAACTGTCTCCATGTCCATTAGAATTTAAATTAAAATTAAATAGATAAAAGTGTTTTGAGTTCTTATCAAGAGCTTTTCAAATTACAAATACTTTGAAATAAAATCTTAACAAAATTTTATTATGGTTCAGAAAGGAATCAGAAAAATATATGTCTGACCCTTTGTGTTGTCTCTACACTAAATTTCCCTGAAATGGAGAGTTATTCAATATTTTCTTTCTGAAAGAACTATCACCAGATGGATATCCTCCTGCAGCAAAGAGAAATGCCTTAGAATTTGTGCACTTGCTCGAGGGTTAAAGAGGGATTCATAAGAAGAATTTTAGTTGAAAGGAGATCGGGGTGGAGAGAGAGAAAGAGAGAAGGAAAGCCTTTCTCTAGAAGCTCATAAATACAAGTATAAATTCATTTATCTTACTAAAACAGGGGGGGAAATATTGCACCTGCCCAAACTACACGATATCTTTTTGTGTCGTTTTTCACCATCAAAGAGAGATCTCACCATACATAACACTGGTGAGTGTGCAAGGGTGTGGTATTGGAAAAAAGAGGGTACTGGACAATGTGATGTGCCTGGAGCCCCAAAGCCTTTTAACCCTGTGCTTTGATGTTAGTTCCCTATTTTTGTTTTCAAAGGAGAGGAGAGAATTATGATTATGCCATTAAAACACTCATAGAGTCAACCTTCTATTTTGGGTAGTCAAGTAGTAGCAAGGGCAATAAAAAAGAGTGTCTTTGGGATATATTTTAGAAGTAGACATTTGGGGAAATAGCAAACGGAAAAACAAAAAACAAACGAACAAAAAACAATAATTTCCCTGAGGTTTTTCCTTTGAATAACTGAGTGGCTGGGGGATGCCATTGACTGAGATAGAGGAAAAAAGCTTAAATAGATTTAAGTATAAAGATTGGAAATTAAGAGCTCCAATTTGACCATGTTAACTTCGCAATGTCATTAATAGTCCAAGTAAATGTAGACTTAGTAAGTTTCAATGCTGCGCTTAGACTGACATATTTCTCATCTCAGTGGAATGATAGATACGGCCAATCACCCTGTCTACCAAGGGAGAAGCCTAGATGCCATCCCAGACCGGGCCTTCCCTTTCTCTGCCAGTGGTCCCTCCTTCAGTTAGCTTAAGCTGTCTACATTTCACCACTCTGTTATTATATCTGAATTTCATATCAAACTCACCTCATAAATCCAGTTCATATTCCAATCATTAGGACCAGAGAGTATGGTTCTATCACTGCTACTGGGTGGTACTCAGCACAAGACATAACCAGCAGATGATAAAGACTTGATGATCTGAGGTGTGGTGCCATTTTATAAGTTTAAGTCTTTCCTTTTTGTATCTTCCCCACACACCCTAGCACCAGCATTATTTTCTGTATATTACAGTAATTATTAGATGTTATCTGCCTCACTGACATTTAGTTTCCTTGAACAGGGAAATAAATAATGTTGCCAGGACCCTAGCAGAAGCTCCAGTTAAGACATCAAGATTAGTCTCAAAGTCTGAAAAAAATCTCATCCTCACCAAATTTGGCCTAGTGTAGTTTGGCCCAGGATTATCCAGATTAAAAACTCCAGCTTTGCCTAGTATTTCCTTGATTTTTCCTTATCTCTTTCATACTATAAAGCAGTAGAAGGAGCAGAGAAAAAGGAAGAAAAAGAGAAGAAAATAATTGTATATGTTCTTTCATTTCCATCCTCTCAAACATTATCATCATTTTATTTATGACAATATGGTATTCGGAGCGTTTTCCTGTTCTATGGAACATCAGAATGGATCTCCCGTGAATGCCGGTGTCCACTGCATATATAATCAATGTTGCTCACAGAATCAAAAGAGGAGAGATAATCATAAGTGATTGGAAATTGTTTAAATTTCTTCAGAAAGGTTCTTGATATGAGTGTTTCCATTAGTGTTGACAAGGGAAATCGAGAAAAGATATGGCAAAAAGAAATATAGAAATTAGTATGGGAAAGTGAAGTGAAACCAATCAGTTTAGAAGCAGCTCATGAGGCAGTATGCACCAAGAGATGAAGACAGTTATATGAGGCTGGCGTTGGCATTTAATAGAGGTTATTAGAATCCACAGGCAGGAGCTTGAATTTCATGCCATAAGTAACTGCAAATTCCTCAGAGCAAGTTTGACCAATTATATATGACCCTATTGAACCAGCCAGGGTTAGAAACACACTTCCATTCTGTTTTCCAGACCCCACCTCCATAAGAAGTTAATTTGTATTGCACAACCCTGTCTGGCTTAGGCAGAAACATTTCATTTTTTAGAAATTACCAAAAATATTTATAGCTTGACTAAGCTAATTTAAAACACATATCAAAAGCATGCCATGCCTTACATTCTCTGGACTGCAGCTGTGGGAGTGGCTGCAGGACTCTAAGCCAACAAGGGCTCCATGGCTCGGTCAGGGACCCTCTATTAGAAGAAGCAACACTCTCCATTCATCAGGACTCTCGCATAGATTACATAGGACCTCTTCTGTTCACTAAGCGACAGTCTAGTATGCATTCAGCTGTCTCCTGTCATGGTTTCTTCAGAATCTAAACTTTCGAGGCATTTGAACCTTGAGCAAGATCCTGAGCTCATCTCAGAGTGAGGTATTTCATGTCCTGACCCAGCTAAATATTTTACAATTTGTTTCCAAATCCAGGAAAAGCTGAGTCTTACCCTTGGATAAACCTCAATTGTGTCTTGTGGAAAAAAAGAAGAAGAAGAAGAAGAAGCAATTAAATAAAACAAGTGGGAAAAGATTTCCTTTGTTCTTATGAGAAGATCCAACATTTGCCCCAGGGCCACAGCCCTGGCCATCAGGAGTTGAGTTAGTAATACGTGAAGGCGGCCAGGCCTGCCCAAAGGACGAGAACCACTCACCAGACGTTCCTGCCTTGTGTTCTTGGTGCTCCAATGGAAGCAGTGATTATTATTAACTTCTTTAATATTAAGAGACACCTCAAAATGTTCTCAAATCTCCAGAAAATATGAAGTTTATCAATTATAAGTATACTAGACAAACTCATTATTTCTCTAATAAACTGCTTTCTCTGGAAAAACTGTTTTGTCATGAATTAGAAAAGACATGCAAGGAGAAATTATTTTTTTTTTTTTGCTTCAAAATTTATACAGAGAAAATGAAAATGGAAGAAGAGAAGCAAACAGTGGCTGCTAGGAAATGGGAGAGGAGACCGCCAGCCTTGTTTGTTCTGCAAACTTCTTTAAGCCAATGCTGATTTCACATTCTGCATTTGATATACACATGCTTCGTGATAAAAGCAAAGGGAACAAAATTGCAAAGTCCAATATTGTCATCATCATATAGCAATATGCAAATGGTGGCTTGAAATAAGCTGGGGAAAGGCCTGGACAGATTCGCTCACATGAAGGCAATTTCTTTGTTATACTCCCATTGTTTATGCTAAACTCTGGTGAAGTGGGCTTGGAGTTTCTACAAAGTGTGGGGTTGTGACTCATGTATCCAGTGAGGAAGAGCCCTCTCCACAAATGAGCCACACAGCCGAGAATGGGCAGAGAGTAGCCTTAAGTGAGTCATACAACGTAAGATGGTACAAAGATGATTCACCAGGTCCCAGGAAAGTCAGTGGAAGCAAATGACCAGTGTACCCTGGGAAGCTCAGCCCTGATGGGCAGAGGAGATGAGTCTGCCTCACAGAGCCCTGTCAGTGGGCGGAGGGGACAAGGTGCTGGTGGTGGAAGTGCCATCATGGGTAGGCTGAGGGAGCAGCTCCTTCTGGGGTGGTGGCACCACGGTGGCTGCTCGTTTTCCATTAGGGATCTTTGTGGCCTTAAATGCTCTTGAGTGTGTGATGTGAGATGATTTATCCAGAAGGCTGTAGAGCTGGCATCAGATAAAAAGTTGGAAATCGTTTTAGAAGTACGTTACCTAGAAGCAATGTTCCCACCCCAATGCTAAATTTAAACCATTCCTGTCATTTCAGATGCTTAATAAAATGTGTTTCTCATAGGATGTCTGTATTAGAAATAGCATGTGACCTGCTCCCCACAAAGTGGAAGAGAATTTGAAGTATATAAATCACCTGTTCTTCTACCTTCCTCTCCCTACTCTCTCTCTCTCTCTCTCTCTCTCTCTCTCTCTCTCTCTCTCTCTCTCACACACACACACACACACACACACACACACACACACACACACACACCTCTATTAAGAAAAAAATTTTCAGAACAGAAGGAATTCATGGAAGTGATAAAAGATGAGCTTCCCAGGACAGGGTGAGGGTAAGGAGGAGTGGCTGGTGCCTGCCAACATCTCTCAGGCAGCAGAGCTGACTGACTCATGCAAAAGCCCCAGAGGGATCATTGGTTCCCTTAGTTGCCCTTTAGAAGGAGAGAGACAGAAAACATGGTATTGTAAACGTTCCCACAGAATTTCAACTTTACTGGACCCAACAGAACTACCGGATTACCCCACTGCTCACTGTGCTAGAGTATAAATAAGCTGATGTGTGCTACATAGCTAAAAACCTAAGAGATAACAGTGAGCACGTGCATGCATGCTCAGACGCGCAATTCAAGATCCAGTGGGAAGGTTCGCATAGTTGGATTGGGTTTATCCTATTCCAAGCTTGAATATTAAAGTAAGTTTTAAAACCTTCCAATGTTTCTTGATGCCATTTAAAAGCAAAATCACTATGTAGATGTGAATATCCTCATCTCCACTATGGATTCCAAAACTATTTCATTTCATTTCATTTCATGTCGACAAGTGCAAGCAAGCCTTGTTTTGTCTGAGTCACCTCCTCCCCACAATATGGCTCAGAAAGAGCATCTAAGTACAGATTTCTGAGGCCCTCTCTGAAGGTGAGCAAACGGGCAGAAAACCAGGAGCCCGTATCTATGTATCAATGATGGTTCAGTGAGAACAGGACAAGCCTTTGGCTGTTCTATGCCCAAAGCAGTAGATCTTATGAATACTTCCTTAGAGAGACCAAACCATGTGGGGTGCTGGGGCCTTTGAGTTTCCAGAGTTTTCCATCAAGACCTTTTGCCGAAACTGCTGTGGCCACTATGCATTGTGAGCTTACAATGCTCAAACAGTTAATGCAGTTGAAAGTTTCTACTTGACGTTTTAAAGAATGTGGCATAAAGCCACAGGGGAAGAAAGTGGTTCTTCATGGAAAATGAAATAAAATAAAACCCCACATTGTACATCACTTTAGGTGTCAGAACATCTTCTTCTTATGCCACATCATCAACACTTCTGGCCCCAGTTAACGCAAGGAAAACCACCTGCAGTCCTCACTGCCACAGCAAAGAGCTTTAGCCTTCCTGGAGTGTTCTACCGTGTGCCTCACCCATATCCAGTATTGCCAAAACACCTAATCCTCTCACACACTTCTAAATGTGGGATTTGCCACCTGGAGGATGTGCTCTGAAGAGTCAAGCCATTATTGACAACCTAGTGTATGTCAGTAAACATGTGAATGCAAATTATTGTTTTGTATCATTTACCATTATTTTATGAACTCACCACAAGATCAGTTACAAAGTCATCTACAGAATCTAACCACCTGTGTAGTGACACAGATGAATGACATTGCTTTTTCTTAACCAAAAATGTTCTACACCGGCACTATCCTAAAAGTTGGACAGCTAACTACAAATATCTGGGTAGCATTAGCCCAGAGTAAAAGTTACCTGGATGAAGGTGTGTTAATGAAGGGCAGTCCACTCCCCGCTGGGTTAGTAAAATCTTTACTCAGTGCTCTGAACAAAGTTTGATTAATTCTCTGTTGACATTCAGAATGCATACTAAATTTATGTTTTCTCTTTTCTGAAAATATGCAGTGAGTAGCTGAGTCTGGAAATACATAGTCACTCAAAGTATCACAAGATGCTTTGTAGGCAAGAGTAATGAAACCAAGACTCAGTCAAATATAAAACTAGGCACAAGTCTTAGCCATATTATTTTTCTAACAAAAAATATTTGCAGATTTCTCCTACTGACATAGGAAATAGTTTTGGTTCTTCCAATAGCAGTTTACGATACTGGCTGTCCCTCAGGACTTCTGGTGCTCCTGGTCAAGGGTGGGCTGTGCTTTCTACAGAGGAATAGGGTAACTTGATGGCCATTGACAGTGCATGAGGGGGCATATGAGCTATTCCTTCGGGCCAACGCCCAGAATTCAAGGTCTTGCTTTCCCAAGAAGAGCTTATTTTAGAATAGAAATGAAAGGTAATTTTCACTTATGTCAGAGAACCTTGAAGAACTTTGTGCTTTTTTAAAAAATACTAACCTCAGTGGCAACCCACTGAGATAGGAACTGGTGTGAACCAGATTCTGATTGGAAGACTGGAGTACTAGGTGCAGAAGGGCATGGTATGCCAGTGTGCAGATTGCAGTACAATGGAGCAACTGGGGTTCAACATCTTTGCATTAATTTCTGGTCTTTGTGTCACCAGATTGGCTTCCTGCTGAAGCATCTCTTACACTTTCATGTGTAAAATTAAATTCAGAATCATCTTCCTGTTAAATTGGTGTATAAAATTCCCACGAGTTGAAATCTAAGCCCTTATAGCCCCTACCGGTATTGTTAAAATACAGTCATTGTGATGTTTGGTCCCACTTGGAATTATATTCTAAAGGAAAAATCTGTATGAAGTAAATGCCAGGTTGAAAAGTCATAAGGGCAACTAAGCACGTGCATTTATCACTAAATCTATTATTTACAGTTTCTTCAGGTGTTGTTATTCCAAGTGTTCCAACTGAGAGCATGCATTTAAATAGTTCCCCACACTAATCCAAGGTTATGAAACAATGTTTATTCAGTAGCCAGTGAAAACAGCCTTCTCATCTGCGTGGAATAATTGACTATCAAACTGATTTTTTAAATGTGCTCTGTGTAGAGCTAGGCCTTCTGAATATCTCTAGAAAGAGAACTAGGGCCTAAGAAAGCACTTGGAATGTGTGCCCAGTACCCGACATTTTTCACATTTTTATAGGGGGCTGAGCCATGTGCTGGGGCAACTGCAGGGACACAGAGTAGGTTTGTGACAAAACAATCTTCTCGAGCAGGGGATGGAAAGGCAGGGCTCCTGCATATGACAGTCAGCATTTATCCACATGACCATTCATAGTCCAGCATGAGCATTCACAATTAATGGGAACACAGAATTCATCCTGTGGCCTCCTCCTCATATCCTGGGGAAAAGGATGGAATAAAAGAGAAAGTGACTCACCTTTTTATTGTGTTGGAAAGTGAACAGGAGAGCTAGTTGGTCAGGGAAATTTCTTAGCCCAAAAGCTTAAGATCTAGCTTTGTTGGGTAATTACAGTGTGATTATTTTAAAAGTTCCTTCTTGTTCAAAAAAAATTTTTTTTAAAAAGGGCAGTGTCCATAAAGCACATTGTCATATAGAACTCCCTCATACCCCAAAGAAAGGGAATAACTTCAGTCACCATATGTAGTTTGATTTCGTCCAAGTATAACCTTAACAATTCTTGGTAAATCAGTATTTTAGTTCTATAAAAAAGTAAAGTACTTCTCAGTCATTTTCTGATGAACATATGTAAGAAATGCAATGGAGAAGGAAAGGAGATAAAATTTAGGATTCCTTAGAAGAGGAAAGTGCCTGTTTTCTCTTTGTGTTTTGACCCTCATTTGCGTTCCACTGTCTGCATTCTCTAGCCCCTCGCCATAATATCCTCTGCGAGCTCCTTCAACAGTCTCTGCCTTTTACCTGCCTCTGAACCCCACACTTTAGGATTTGTTGGTGAGTCACGCTGCCAGCACAAGGCCCACTGGATCAGATTCCCCCTGCTGCCAAAACTCCTCCAGTCTGCCTAATTCCCAGGTTGCCCATTTCTTTCCCCAATTTGGCCTCATTGTCAGGTTTGGGTCTTTGTTTAGGTTTCCCTTTAACTTTTGCCAGTTAGTTGCCCTGTCTAGGAGACTCTTGACCCTCAAAGTCAGGATGCCCTACCCTGAGCCTGAATTAATTGAGATGGAGCCGTGGTATTTCTTGCCAAACCATGGTGGGGGCTGGCTCCTGCACCCCCATCCCCACCCCAGCCTCTCATCCAGACATGGGCAGATCTTCTAGGATCATGACTCTTGATTGCTGGCTCCAAGAGCTCAAGTCCTCAGTCTATGTGCCTCTATTTACTCACTTAGCTAGAGGATTGTGTGTCTATCTCCAAAATTGTGGCAACAATCCCTTTCATCCTACACACATTTTTTTCTAACTTTGTATGCTGAAGGTATAGACTCACAGGAAGTTGTCAAAATGGTCCCATGTAGCCTTCAACCAACCTCTCCAAATGGTAATGTCAAAAGTATAGTTATAGTATGATATTAAAATTATAGGATATCATGACATGGTACAACAACAAAACTAGGCAATGGATATTAGTTTTTTACTGTTAACTAGACTTCAGACCTTACTCAGTTTTTACCATTTTTTACCTTTGTGGATGTGCTTGTATCTACATATAGTTCTTTGTAATTTCATACTATGTATAGATTTGTGTAACGACCACGACAATCAAGATACAGAACTGTTCCATCACCACCACAGAAGAACTCCTTCATGCTGCCTCTTTGTATCTGTGCCACCCTCTCCCAATTATACCCTTCACACCCCAAGTCTGTCCCCTGCCAGTCGCTAATCTGTTCTCCATCTCTGTACTTTTGTCATTTTAAGGATGTTATATAAATGAAATTATACAGTATGTGATCATTTTGTCACTAAGCATAAGACCCGTGAGGTCCATCCAGCCTGTTGTTGTATCAATAGTTCATCCCTTTACAATGATGGGTAGCATTCCCTTGTTGAGATGTGCCAGTTTGTTCAGTTGAATCAGGGGCAGAAGGGATTATTGTCACCATCTTGGAGACAGATTACACAATCCTCCAGCTACATGAGTAAATAGTAAGTAGCACAGAGACTGAAAACTGTTCACCCATATTGTAAGACATTTGGGTCAAAGGACATTTAATTTGCTTCCACTATTTTGCTGTTACACTTAAAGCGACCATGAACATTTATTTGTATGAAGGTTTTGTGTGAACATACATTTTCACTTCTGTGGAATAAATGTCCAAAAGTACAACTGCTGGGTCATATGATAAATACATGTTTAGTTTTATGAGACATTGCCAAACTATTTGCCAGAGTGGCTGTACCGTTTTATATCCCCACCAGCAAATGAGAGAGAGACCCAGTTTTTCCACATCCTCCTTCACTAACATTTATTATCACTATCTTTTATTTAAGCCATTCTAGTAGGTGTATAATGATATCTCACAGTTGTTTTAATCAGCATTTTCCCAATGATGTTGAGCATGGTTTCTTTCATGTGCTTATTTGCCATTCATTTCTCTTCTATGGTGAAATATCTGTTTATATCTTTGGCACATTTTATACCTGTTCTCTTTTCAAATGTTTTATATTCTAGATGTAATAGCTTGTCTTTTATTCTCTTAATAGAGTCTATCACAGCACAGATGTTTTTAAATCTATTAATTTTTTTCTCTTATGGATCATGCCTTTGATGTCATATCTAAGAATTCTGTACGTGTAAGAGAAACTGAGAACATGTTTTTGCATGAATGTGCATAAAAGAGCTGTACGGACACCTGATCTAATTAAAGTGGGAATCTTGTAGGAACAAGAGGGTGTAGACAGGATTAGAAGGTGTCTTTTCATCTTTTTATATTGTTTGTGAGTTTTTAACTATATAGATAAATTAATTTAAAAAATGGAGCATAGACTTTGGAGTCAGATCAGTTTCAATACAAACTCCACAGATTAGTTGTTAGAGTCTGGGAAAGTTATTTATTACTTCAGTTTTCTCATCTGTAAAATTAAATGTAAACATAGGCAAAACAGCTAACTTTTTATGAAGATTAAATGAGATAATGTATGTGAAAATACTCATTTTAATAAATGATGAAATTATGAAAAGCAATTATGAAATTGAATTAGAATCATAAACCAAAGTAAAGTTTATATTTTAATATAAAACAGTTCAATTTTTCCTATTACTTCATAGTCATCTTTGGTGACATATTGCTCAGTTTTCCTAGGTTTTTTACATTCTGCTAGAGAATTACAATTGCTGCACTTGTGATCTCTGCTTCTCTAATGAATGCTGTTTTAATAAGCATTTTCTAAAGCTTATAAAAATCTATATTCTTTACATGAACTAGCAATCTCTAAAATTCTCATTAGGTGGGAATTATTATTGTTGAACAATAGGTGAAAACCCAGGGCTTGGAGAGGTAAAGTGACTTGCTAGTTTGTCTAATTCCAGAGCTTTTATATCTAACTTTGATGTCAGTGTAATCCAGAATATTCTCCACGGAACTCCAATCTCTAGGGATATTGTTCAAAAAAAAAAAAAAATTCATTGGTTAAATTAATTTAATATAATTTTAAAAGCATGTTGTAAAAGCCCTTCTTGAGTTTGCAATGCCTATTAGCAAATTAAAGGTCCTGAGAAGTTCTGTAGTCTTTCACCCAACATCTCCCAAATTAATGTAATTGAAGGAGTTTTTAGAAATCTATAACACTATCAGCACTACTCAGAATTAGTATTCCATAGAAAACATTTTAGGAAACCCTGCACTGAGCATACATTCTGAGCTGTTTTAAACTGCTTGATATTTCCATAAGGTATCTAATCCTGACGTGAGTGATACCAAAGTGCTGTAACTTCACAAGAACTCTACAAGTAACTTTTATGGCATGATAGCATCTTACTGATGAAAGTAATAAGCCTATGGCAAACTTAGTGAAATTATACATACTGTGTGTGTTTTTAGTTTCTGAACATAACCCTAGAGGAGTAGCAAGTTTGCATCAACAACTCTGAGAGCAAATGATGTTAAAGGGAACATAAATTTCCTTCCTAATAAGCCTGCTTTTCACCTTGAATTGTGTGCTATTAAAATGTTTAAGACTAAAAGTTTAAAATATGGTAATTTGGGGAGGGACTCTAACTAATGCAAAATGAATTGTTCACACACAACCAAAAAATAAAATTATTTAAATCTTAGTCACTACTTTTAATTTCAGTACTTATTACCTGTATCTCTTCTTAGAGGCTCTTAGAAAACAGATATCTTATTTTCACCATTCTCAGCTCAAATGTCAATCCTCTTATACAGTAGCTATTGAAATAAATTATTCCTAATGAGTGTGATGTTGATGGTGATGGTTTTAGATACATAGTTACAGGCATATATCTAACATGAAATCATACTAAATGCCTTTTTTTCTAAATTTTCCTTTTCTAATGACAGCAAAATGAGTCACATACACTGTTCTGTTTTATAGTAACAACATGAGAGTAATGAGCAAACCCATGCCTGGTCAGTCATGTTATTCTTAGAAGGTAAAATTAACTTTTCATTCCAGCTTACTGTTATTTCCATTTTGCTGGAATTGGACATAAAATAAATATTAGAGTTATAAAACTTTAATGTTTTTTCTATTTTTACGATTAACTGCAATTTGTTATTTCTTTTAAATTTTTAAAAACTTTAAATGACTTAATTGAAGCCAGTGACTTATGTAACAGAAGGCACTTTAAAGATACAATAGTAATAAATTCATTTTCTCTAAAAAGTAATTTAAATTAAAATAAAAATGTTCTAGTTCTTCAATTTCACAAGAAATAAAGATTTACATTAATATAATATTTAAGTAGAATTATCTGTAATTTCTACCTATAGAACACTTTAAAAGGGTCTAAACTAAGACATTTAATAGTGTCAGGCATAACTTGTTATGAATTTAACTGAAGATACTTTTATTTTCTATATTATTAAATAGTTTTCCAGTAAGGGTGGATATTATTACTTCCCCTTAGTCTTAAACTCCTAAAAGTATATAAAATATATTATTATAATACTCCAGAACGTATTGTTTCCCAGAACTTTCACACTGGGTCATTTAGCTTGATTTGAAGTTAATGGGGACCTAAAAAACAAGAAAGAAAGCAAAACCATTTTGCCTTCTGACTTTTTAGCTGATTTGGCTCACAATAAAATAAAAGCAAGGAAAAATAAACTGATAAATGCATTTTGTGAAATTCTGTTTAAATGTTTATCCACTTAGCAACCTTAGATGTTTTCATGTAGAATACAAAACTGTTACTTTTCCAGTTCTAATTGTGATACAATTCACAACTTAAAATTCTAAACTAACCTGCCATCTGGGCCTATGAACCTGAAAGCTAGTGCCTCATTTGGTGACTTTCATTACATTAAAACATGAAAATTTGCCCAGTAACCTATAAAAAAAGCTCTAATTTCTAATTTTAGAATACTTTTAGAATTCACGTATTCTTAAAATGCAAGTCTCAAAATACTGATTCCTAATAACGTAAGGGTCAAATGGAACATAAAATTAAAGCCAATTTAAAAAATATTTAATAAAAGTCAACCTCAAACATAAATAACTTATTTTAACTTCCTACTTTAGATTTACATTCTTCACTGATTGATAATCCATACAAGAGGACCCAGAAATTCATTATTAGAAAAAGATTTATTCAATTTTGTTTATCTACTGCTATGCCATATGGTTTATTTTGGTAATTTATCAGAATATATATTTCTCTCTTCATATCATTAATACATCAATATAGGATTCAAAAGTTTACTTTTAAGAAGTCTAACAAGTACTTGTTGTCAGAGCTATGAAACAAGTTTAATATTTGTAAATAATCTAAATGCTTGTGCTATATTCCACCACAGATATTACCTTAAAATATCTGATAGTTAACAGCATAAAGATAGATGTTTTACATTGTACATTTTCTGAAACTGGGGCTTATTTTATGAGGGAAATTTGGCTTGATAAATAAAGCTTTTATGTCAACCAAGTTCAGGATACTTGTTTTATATAGTTTTGAATTTTAATATTAAACACAAGCTAAATCAATATTTGTTCTCAGCAAGAATTCTGTCTAGTTCTTTTCTATAATTTACTTACATTTTTCAGCTTATAACTTTACAAGATTTAAATTATTTTAAAAGTAATACACTTACAGAGCTTAGAAATCAAACCCTGCTAAAAAGATTGTGCCAAAATAGTTGCTACCTCACCCCAGCTCAGAGGTCATCACTCTCAGCTCCTTCAGCTCTTTTAACTGTTTCTTCATTTCATTTTTTAAAATCATTTTATTAAGGTATGATTAACATGTAAAAAGTTGTATATAGTTAATGTATACTACTTGATGAGTTTAGGGATATGTATACACCGGTAAAACCACACCACCATCAAGGGCATAGACATATATCCATCACCTCCCAAAGTTTCCTCCTACCCCCTTTATTAGTAGTATATGCGCATATGTTAACAACACATGATCTACCCTCTTGGCAAATTTTAAGTATAAAATTTATACTGTTAGCTATAGGCACTATGCTGTATAGTAAATCTCCAAAATTCATTTATGCAAGTTAAGTAAGTTCTGGCCCATTCCAACCAACTGGGGAAAGAGCACACACACACATGCACAAGTCAGTACCGGGAAAGTGAGGCCATGCTTTATGATCTGCCAACAGAGGCATGCTATTGAGCACAATGTTAGCTGTGGGCTTGTCATATAAAGCTTTTATGTTGAGGTATGTTCCCTGTACCCAATATGTTGACTTTTTATCATAAATGGATGTTGAACTTTGTCAAATGCTTTCTATCATCTATTGAAATGATTTTTATCCTTTGTTTTGTTAATGCTGTGAATCACACTGATTTGCATATTTCAAACTCTGCATCACTGGAATAAATCTCACTTGATAATTGTGCATGGTCCTTTTAATGTACTGCTGAATTGCTTGCTATTTAGTTGAGAATTTTTGCATCCATGTTCATCAGGGATATAGGCCTGTAATTTTATTTTCTGTGGCATCGTCTGGTTTTGGTATCAGGGTAATGCTGGCCTCATAAAATGAGTTAGAAATGTTCCTTCCTCCTCTATTTTTCCAAGAGTCTGATAAAGATTAGTATTAATTCTCCTTTGAATATTGGGTAGAATTCACCAGTGAAGCCGTCTGGTCCTGGATTTTTGTTGAGAGATTTCTGATTCTGATTCCATCACCTTGGTAGTAATCAGTCTGTTCAGATTTTCTATTTGCTCAAGATTCAGTCTTAGTAGGTTGTTTCCAGAAATGTACCCATTTTTTTTATGTTCAACTTATTGGCATATAATTGCCCAAAGTAGTTTCTTATGATTTTTTGTATTTCTGTGGTTTCAGCTGTAATTCCTCATCTTTCATTTCTGATTTTGAGTTTTTTTCTTGGGAAGTCCAGTTAAAGGTTTGTCCATTTTGTTTATCTTTAAAAAAAAAAATCAAGCTTAGTTTCATTGCACTTTTCTATTGTGTTTTTAATCTCTCTTTATTTCCACTCCGATCATTATTTCCTTCTAACTTTGGGCTTTGTTTATTCTCTGGTTCCTTGAATTGTAAAGTTAGGTTATCTGAAATTTTGATTTCTGGATATAGCCATTACCCCTTAGAACTGCTTTTGCCACATCCCATAAATTTTAGCATGTTGTATGTCCATTTTCATTTGTTTCTTTTATTTCTTTTGAATTCTTCTTTGAACCACTAATCAGTATTCAGTAACATATCATTTAATCTTCACGTTTGTGAATTTTCCAGTTTTCTTGAATTCGATTTCTACTTTCATACCATGGTGGTTGGAAAGATGCTTGATATTTCAATTCTTATAACTTTATTAGGACTGGTTTTGTGGTCTGACATATGATCTCTCTTGGAGAAAGTTCCACGTACACTTGAGAAGAATGTGTATTCTGCTGCTCTTGAATGGAATGATCTGTATATATGTTAATTCCATCTGATTCAGCATGTCTTTTAAGGCCAATATTTTCTTGTTGACTGTCTAGTTGGTCTATGGAAAAACTTTTATTTTCTTAATAGCAAGTTATAATTAGGACAAAGATTTTAGGACAGCTAAGAAAAAAATTTTTTTAAATTTGTTTTAGTAAATATTTGAGATTTTAAAGCAATTTGTAAATATCTTATTTTGCTATCAATAAATAACCCATGATTTAATGAACACACATTAAGGCTTTTAAAATTAATATAGCAAATATGTTTTCCACTGTCTTCTAGTTACCAACCTTCTCTGTGGTATGGAAAATATCTAGATCATCAAGCCCAAAATGGCTTCTCTCTTCTTTCATCTCAAAATATCTGTCCTCAGTACTGTGGTTTTTTTTTTTTTTTTTTTTCTTTTTTAACTTTAGCACAAATCAGAATCAGAGGGCTTGTTAAAAAACAAATTGTGGGGCTCAACTCCCCAATTTTTGGATTCTGTAAAACCAAATAACTTCACTTCTCACAAGCTCCCAGTGGTGTTGATGTTGCTAACCTGGAGACGAGACTGAAAACCACTCATCTGTGTTTATCCTCAATTTCCTCCCTTAAATTTAGAAATAAATAGCACTTCTCTACTTTCTAACAAATTTTACTTTGTATTCTTAATTCCATCTTCATGCCCATTCTGCAATTATTTCCTCTATTCCCAGCATCTCCAATGTCTTTTTATATGCATTGACTAATCACTTTCTGCTTTCTTAATGTGTAGTCCTCCATTTTTTCAACCACAAAACAAGCACTCCATCTACCATGTGTCTTATACCATTCACTGCCAAATTTCTAGATAAAATATCCTTGAATCAAAACCTCTGCATTCTCATATTTTTCTCCATTACTCACATCATCTCTGAATCAAAATCCTAGCAGAAAACAGCACTCTCAACTTCAGTAAATTATTAATAGAACCTTTATAAAACTGTGGACAGGACTTAGAAAAATTATAACAAATATTGCAGTAACCTAGGCTAGAAACAATGGATCCTTTGCTGTTCTTAGATCTGAATGGATGAGGTAAAACAACATTTACCAGAATCTAGAGAGAGAGTGCTGTGTGGATAGCAAGCTGCCTGAAAGGAGCAGGAATCTTCCTATGACTACAGCCAAGACACACTTCGAAGGAACGGGGACATAAATTTTTTTAAAAAATCTTTTCTCTTTCCTCCTGCCAATATTATGTAGTACAATATTATGTAGTAGCCAGTTTGAAACCAGAGGGGAAATGAAGCTGGTCATAACATCCTAAAGTTCAACCTCATGAGACATAATAGTGGGAGAATAGAGAATGAATCCAAGCTACAAATAGATAATATCCAGCACAGTCTGCCCCTTTTGTTCTTTAACATCTATTCTTGTCCTTTATTTAGGTAACAAATTTGTGTACTCAACATAGGAAACATACAAAGTCCTATAAGCTATTATTTCATAAGAAGTTGATGTCAATTCATTCATATTTTCCTCATGAACACATGGAACATTCTCTAGGATAGACAGTAAAAGATAAAACACCTCAATAAATTACAAACTATTAAAACAATACAAAATAAGTTCTCCAAATTTAGCAAAATCAAATTAGAAATCAAAGATAAAGAATATTTAGGGAAATCTAAAATATTATGAATTGAAACAACATACTTTTAAATAATCCATGGGAAGTTCAAAGAAGAAATAAAGAAATTAGCAAATATTTTGAACTGAATGAAAATTAAAACAAAAACTTAGGGAATGCAGCTAAAGCAGTGCTTAATGGTAAATTTATAGCTTTAAAATGCCTATATTTGAAAAGATTTTAAATCCTACTCTAAGCTTAAATAGAAAAAAGAACACCAAATTGAAGCTAAAGCAAGTAGGAAAAAAAGGAAATAATAAAGGTCAAGGTTAAAACCAATGGGGGTGGGGGGAAACAATAGGGAAAAATCAAAGGGAACTCCAAAGTTGGTTCCTTGAACAGATCAACAAAATTAATAAAATCCAGGAGAAAAGGCAAGAAAACAGAGATTACTAGAATCAAAAATGACAGTGGAGAATGTAGTCAATAATATTATAATAACTACGTATGGTGTCAGATGGGTACTAGACTTATTGGAGTGATCACTTGGTAAGTTATATAAATGTCTAATCTCTGTGCTATATTCCTGAAACTAATACAATGTTGTATATCAACTATGTAATTGGAAGAAAAAAATTTTTAAGTAAAAACAAAAGTACACCTGAAACTAATATATTATGTGTCATCTGTAATTTTTTTTTTTTTTTTTTAGTGGGGGGAAAAAAGATGGCTTTACTGGTTAATTCTATCAAACATTTAAATAAGAAATAATACCAACCATTTATAACACTTTCAGAAAAGTGAATACTTCTCAACTCATTCTATGAGGCATTTCGTTAATTCAAAAAGCCAGAAAAAGATAGCAAAGGAAAACTACAGACCAATATCACTTCTAAATTATACCAAAATCCTCAATTAAATGTTAAAGTGTACCAAACACCTCTTTCTGCAGTGTTGTTAATGGTCCATTTCTTGACCTACTGGTAAATCACTGAGCTGAATATTTTTGTCTTGTGCACTTACCTGTTACGGTTCAAGATTTTAAAAGGTTTAAAATACACATAAAACAAAGAATGCCTAGTCTATGCCTTCAACATACAAGTAATTTAGTAAAAGATAAAAACTGATTGAAAAATAAAAATTGTGGCAGAATGACAACTACCTTCCTTAAAAGGAACACAGTATAAAGATGAAATTTCATCTATTTATGTTATTGGTTTCATTTTATTTTTGAAGGGATATGGGAAGAAAAAGACAAGAAAAATTTTATAAAGGAAATAGGATTTGGGTTGCTTTAACCATGAATTGGTAAAATTGCAATTAGGTGAAAAGAAGAAAAATTTAGGTAGAGATCTGCATGAGCAAAGTTTGAAGCCTATTTGGGAGAAACATAATTCAGTTTTGACTCCACCATTACATGTACAGATGAAAAAAATCACTTGAAGGCCACACAGAAGATATATGAACTTACTTAAAGTGTAGATGCAGTAATTTAAGTGCGCAGATCAGGAAAAAAAGCCATTTGCTTTGGGGTAGTAGTTTGGGAGGTAGTTAAGTTTAATGGATTGGACAAGGGATTGGAAAGGGCTAGTAGCAGGTGAGGGACTAAAGCAGTAATTCTCAACCATTTTCTCAACCTTTCAGGAGTTAGGTGATGAGATCAAAAAATTTTTTTCATGACAGGTTATTTGTTTCAATCTCAAATTTTCCAGTTTCCAGATACTATATGACATGTGTCTTCTATTAAATAAGGTAGTAAAGATTTAAATCTGAAAAGTTGAATTATATATTTTTAAGTATAAAAATACAAAAACCCCACTCTTGCTAATTGTTTTGTAAAATACATTTTCATTCAAAATGTTATGTTAACATGTGATTTATAATTTTTATATAAATTGAATTTTTAAAGTTCTAATTTTGAATTAATTAAATGTGGATAGATGCAATCCATATAAAAAAGCTCTTTGAGGTCCTCAATAATTTTTTTAGTATAAAAGGGTCTGAGCCCAAAAGGGTTCAGAACTTCCGAAAAAAATTAAAGACATAAAACATTATTGTGGTAATAAAAATGAAATAAAAAAGGTTAAATAAAAGATATTGTAGAGGAAGAGCTGATATAAATATAGGGGCAAAACAGGGAAAGAATACAAAAGTTCGGCCTAAATGATTTGGGAGAATGACAGATTAAGTGATAAGGAAATAAAAAACATTAGAGAGTTTGGGGGTGGCCAAAACTCAGTTTTGACATGAATGAAATGCCAGCCAAGCAGCCAAGGAGAGACATATAAGACAATAAAATTTATAAGGGTAGGATATAGTTTGATGGTCATGTGTGTAACGAAAGATCACATTGTTTTGTTACCTTGCAAGATTGAGCATTTCAAGCAAAAATATATCCACAAGCATATCCTTGGTGGAAGGTTGTTCTAGTTTTCTCTAAAATTATCTCTTATATTGCTAATTCTAGAGGCTTCTGAGTTACACTTATTTTTACTAAGTGCTTTTCAACATTTTCTTAATCTTGACTAAACTGCTGTAAACAACTAGCAATTTCTAAGAGGCAGTCAGTGTAGTCATAGGAGAACCAGACAAATGACATAAGACTTCATTCTCATTAGTCACTTTCTCTGAAGGTCATTTTCTTCAACTTATAAAAAGAAGGTGAATATGCAAACCTATAAGGCATCTTGAGATCTAAAAATTTATGAAACAGCTATCAGCCCCCTTAATCATGAACGAACACATATACCACAGCACCCAAGAGTTACAGAACCAATCTGGATGTTAACTAGTAATACCTTTCTCAGCTGACTATCTGTTGTTGGATTGTCTTTAAATTTATTTTAAAAGCCACCTCTTTAGAACTTTCAGAGTAGTCCTGAATCTTGTATTTCATCAACAGATTTGCCTTTACCTGACTAGACCTCTTGGTTTTATAAAATTTTCAGTGTATTCTGCTCTACCACCACTACCCCTACTCTTAATTCTCCACCTCCCATCACCTTTCCAGGCTAGAGTTCTTATTGCTTAATTTTAAAAACCCCAGCATCCCATTGATCCTTTAAATTGCCCATTTCTAGATTTTCTTCAATTCAATTAAGTCTTTCTTGAAGTCACAGGATTAAAGATGAATAACTGCTGGCAGAATAATATTATTATTAGAGGAAAAAAGCCATTACATTCCTGGGCTTTTTGGTGGCAATGTATCGAGTTGGAATCTTCATGGAATTGTTTATGAATTATAGTTTATAGCGTGCTCATCTTTCATTTTACTAGCAAATGAATTTATTTTCCAAATGAAATTTTATATAATACCTCACTATAAAACAGGTCATAAAATGCAACTGCTCTGATTGAGGTCTGTAAAGGCCTAAAGCCCCACAGATTTGGTCAGCCTTTGTCCTTCTTTTGCATCCCATTCAAAAAAGGCCCCTTAGAGTGCTTCCCAGATGGCATGAAGTACACCATGAAAATCATCACTTCATAGCATCTTTATATACTGAAGATGACCATACACATGTAAGAATTGAAGCTTCAAATAAAATAAATCAATTACTTCGTAAGGCCTCTACTGTAATATCAATAAAACATAAAATTAATTTCTTCTCAATTTACTCAAACACATAATATAAAACTTTTCACATTGTATTTTATAAAAAAAAAACCCTTTTAAGTAGTCAAAAAAATACAAAGTATTAACTTATACTGACTGTCATATATGACATCAGGAAGAACGATTAGTAATTCTATAATAAATGCTAATACAGTACAAGGTATCAAACACACATTAGCAGTGATCAAGATTATTTTTATTGACATTTGCCTATAAGTTTGCTGCTTTAGAGTAGAGCTAAACTTCAAGTGTTGAGTTAGTTCCAGCTGTATTTTCATCAACTGAATTATAGCAATAAATTTCCTCTATGTTCCCCTAGGCTTATGTCCCAGAAGCTAAAACATTAACCTTCCCAATCTGTCTAGATACTGGAGCACAGATTTAACATTTGTTTTTAAAATATTGAGTAGTTACTCAAAAACCAAACATAACTATAAAGAAAACAATGTTTGCCTATATAACCCAGCTCAGAGAATTTCTGATTACATAACTTTGTAAATAACGTAACCAATCTTCTTCCAAATTATTTAATTCTTATAATGTATAATTAAGCATTTATTTTACAAAATTTTAACACTTTGAGAAATTGATTCTCTCACAATTAGGCTTTTATAAGATCTCCCCTCCCCATCAAGAAACAAGTCACTATGACTCTAAATCTTACAAAGGAACTATTATCTTGAACTAAGCTCTTCAGAAGTGTTCATATTTCCTTTCTACTATTAAACTCCATAGTTTAATGCAAAATTAAGAATGTGCTATCCAAATTAAAATAATATAGCATTTAAGCAGTTCAAGCTTTAAAAAGACTAGAACGTTCATAGCTTGATGAAAAAAATGACAAGATTGGAGACATAACTACTATAGTAAACACAAAACTTTGGCCATTAATGGGTAAGAAATAATGGCTAATGGTTGTACTTTAAGCTCATCAATGTCATATTTTAAAAAAGTGACAACAGATATTTGGCAAAAACCTAAATTATTCCAAATTCTCTAATGGAAAGTTATTTTTAATGCATCACTCTAAAATTATACACTTCAATCACTCATGTTTCTTTTAAGACAATTCAGAAGAAATGATTCTATTTAAACTTAACCTAGTTTTTCCTCTTACATTTTTACATAAAATTACTAAAATCACGATTCTAAGGAATTTCGTTTTAATCATATGGATATATGCTTATTGCAGTAAAGAAATTAGATCTTTCTTTTCTATCTAGAATGATGTTACCAAATCTGTAAGAACTCTTTTCCACAGCTTTTCTTTATAATAATCATGATTTATGAAAAAAGCATCTCAATTCCACAGCAAGCTAGCATCCATGCTTATTCCACATAGGTACTGCCAGTGGTCCCTGAGGTGTCCTTTCAACAATGATAAACTCATCAGGGTTGCCGAATGCCTCATAGAAAACCAATAAATCTTGTATTGCATGTTCCTCAATCTGAAAGTAAAAAGAAAATAAAAGACTTGCTTTATTCTTTAATTATAAACTAAAGATATCAGCTTTTCAATTTCCTTTTGTGGAACTATCATTTTCTATTGGCATAATACAGTGAAATTAAATTAGGCATCCAGCTATCCTGTTGGCAAGGAGAGGGCTTAAGGCCTGAGGCCTGAGCTAGAATAATCAGATACCTGCCTTTCCTTGAATTTTAATCTTCAGTAGAAAACAAACAAACAAACAAACAAACAAACAAACAAACTAAAAGTACTTGTTGGAGTTCATTCATTCTAATAGTTTCATTCTGTGAGATACTTTGTTATTGTACAAGTTTTCTACCACTGGCCTCTATACTCTCTAGGGCAATTAGGACTCTCTAGTCTTTCAGCTTAGTTTGTGGAATCTTAATACTTCTCAATAAATTCTCTTTTCCTTAAGTTAGCCAGAGTTGGGGTCTGCTGCTTATAACCTAAGAACTCTTAGTGATTCTTGCTGAAATTCTGAGTGTAGAGTGCTTAATAATGTCAAGTTCTCTTCTGGGCTCTTAAAATAGTTCAGAGCATCATCAATACTAAATATTAGCTTTATCACAATATATTAATTCTAAATTAGTTATCCTGATTACTGCAATTAATATTTAAATTGATGAATGTCTGTTTAATTTTACATTACATTCACATTTTGATGTGATAGATATATGCACCTACACAAAACAAACAATTTTCTTAAGACCTAGGATAGAATGTAGTGTAATCCTTCCCTAACATATGTTCTTTACCTGAATCAAAGACATATTCTTACCTGAATCAAAGCTAAGGGTTTTTCTCGACTTCTGATAAGTGCTGCTTCCTGTTGTAGTTCTTCTTCTACAATAGATGCGAAAGTGACTGGGGCTACCACAGAAGGAGCAGTCAATGAAGAAGATAGCCAGGGACTGAAACAATAGTAATAATGAGTTCTTATTCATCTTCTTGAATTTTTACACATAAAACCTCCTCTTTAACAGTGTTACATTTTTTTCCCAGTGACTTACAACATAAGGTATCTGGAAGCTTTTGCATTCCATTTATAGAATGATAAGGTGAGAAATAGAAAAGAATATTTCATTTGGACCAGTGTCATACAGAAAATTTTGGAAAACATCAAAAAGGGAGATGGAGCAGTTGCAATGTGACAACAGAAAGAAAACTCAAGCTTTAGAGCATAAAGTATTCAAATAATACATTCTATTCAATATCATACTATTCCCAATTTCTTAATATTCTCTTTCAGTGCTGAGCAAAAGAATACCTTTGGAGGTCCCAAAGCTAATTAACCTTACTTGTGACTATCTAGAAGTGGCAGATCTGAAATATGGTTGCCTTCTGGTCCTGGGATACCATGAGTAGACCATCTGTAAAACAAATGCCAAAACTGAAGATTAAAGTTTCCAGTAACATTAGTAAAACAGCTTATTAATAGACAGAGGAGGAATTGCAACCCCCTAAGGAGACAAATTAATGTGTGCAGACTTAACTTTAAAATTATAAGCAAAGAAAAAAAATTAGAGGTCTTATAAAATTTTGGTATTATTTACCATAGGGGAACATCTTGCTTGCGAGATGGTTTATTTTTTAAATAATATTCATAAAATCATTTACTGTAATCAAGCATACATTAAGAAGTACAACTTTGCAAAGAATGTTTTACATTAATATTTTATGACTAAAAGTGACGAATTAGCACTGTTTCAAAATATAGCAGGTTCTAGAATAACATCCTTTTGTTCAGTGTTATTTAGTTATGTTGATGAAATGCCACAGGAACTTTTATTTTTATAAATTAGCCTACTGTAATATTGGTTTCATTATATTCACTTTGCTTAAAGTTGCAGAACCTGTTGATGACATTAAGTGAGGACTCACTGGATATAGAAACCAGATAACTAGCTGCCAAATTTTGTGAGTGACTACAATATAGTAAATAGTTTTGACAAGCCAGGGATTATAGATAAAACAGAAAGATAAAACATGATCTGTCTTCCAAGAACTCAAACTAGAAAAAGAAATAACATATAAAATGACATATAGTACAACAAAAATGACACTACCTAAGACACTAAGAAACTGAGGTCTACTAAACTATAAAGACTATAAAAATCAGAAAGATTTGGTCATTTGAAAGGACCTCACAGAGAAGACAATAAAAGAGGAGGAGAGTAGGAAGCATTCCTGTAAGGGGGGAAATCAGCAAAAGTATTTTAGAGACTGGCCTACTTATGGAATTTTAGAGTTAGAAAGGTACCTAGAGATTATGTAGATTAATCCAATGCTGTCTTTTGACAATAAGCAAATGTAGGCTTAGACAGGTTTAACAACAAAGTCAGAGTGTGAACAAACAGTACCTAAAATAATGACTTCCTGATTCATTTATGCACATTTATTAGAAATATGGCAGAACCATGGTGTTGAAAACTAGGCTGATTAAAACTAAGTCCCTTCCCCTCAAAAAACTCTGGTAGGAGAGATTTTAAAATGTATGTAAGCAATGATAAAACAACGTTAGTGTACTATAACTGATATCTATACCAACATGTACAAACTACTATGGATTTGCAGGAGAAATTAAAATAATAGGGAAGGGAATACATGATGTTGGCTTCACTGAGGAAATAACATTAAAATGAGGAGAGTGACATTGAGATAGGGTTTTGGTTGTACAAATAAATGGTGAAAGATGCTGGTGGCTTAAATAAAGGCAGGCTGTTCTCTTCA
Organism: Cynopterus sphinx; assembly: GCA_030015415.1. NCBI lineage: Eukaryota > Metazoa > Chordata > Mammalia > Chiroptera > Pteropodidae > Cynopterus > Cynopterus sphinx. The sequence goes on from CM057386.1 coordinate 72,942,430, forward strand.
ATAAATAGAATGACTGAATTAAAAGTATGGAAGAGATTAAAAGGGAAATAAAGTTAAAATGAAACAGTGAGAGGTAAAATGTTTAGACCTGACATGTAGGCAAATTTACTTCGAGTATTTGTGTATACACTATCTCATTTAATCTTTGCAATACTCGGTGAAGGAAGTATTTAATTTCCCTTATATTGATTAGAAAATAGAGACTCAGAGTATAATTTGCCTGATTCACAAATTGGGTAAATGGCAGACACAGAATTCAAATCCAGGCGATTTTGACTCAGAGTACAGAGTGTTTTCAGTTATCACAAAGCTTCATTTATTCCTAGTATTCCCCTTAGTCTAGAATACATTCCATTACAAATGCCTTCTCGTTCTTTAAGAACTGGCTCAAATATCATCTTCTCTCTTCTCCTACTGCACTTCAATTACTATTACAGAGCTTCGCATGCTGTGTTATTATTGTTTACAAGTCTATCTTAATAGTAATCTCTCAAGGTACAGGGCTGTTTCATTCATCTTTGTATCTCAGTCTGGCAGAACACCTAGAACATAGCCGTTGTGAAAAAGTAATTAGGGAATAAATAACTGAGGCAGAAAGCCAAAGAATTTTAAATATAGGATAAAATAAAAGCAGAGTATTTTCCTAAAAAGTTCCTTATTCCTTTGAATTACTGGTAAATTTTTTCTCCAAATATAAGCAGTGAAATACAAACAGAAATGAAAATAGGTATAGTTTCAGGGTTCTTAGTTTTTAGAAGTTCTATGCTGCATACCAGACCTATGACATCCAAAATGAGAGATGTCTCCAGGATAAAATAAAAGATGACCATGAGAAAAATTAAGCCAAAGAGATGATCTAGAAAGCTGTTGGGATAAACATGTTATGAGGCGATGAGAATCTAGATTAAAATGACTATAAAATAAATGAAAAAATTCTACATTCTGTTGGAATGGATAACTACCTTAAACAGAGACTGAATGCAAATTCCCTTGGTTAAGTTTCTTGAAAGGTCCTAGCGTCAGTCCAAGGCTAGAGATTAGAGGCCTTCTGGGGCATAAAAGCATAACACAAAACAAAAACAGATAATAATTGGAAGTGGTGCTCAAAAATCATCCTGGTGTCTGGAGATCAGCTAACATGTTTTGACATTTTCATAGAAATCAAAAAATAATGTAGAACCAATCAGTATTTAAATGTTAAGCTATAAGTTCTGTCTTAAAAAATGGTATATCACGGGCTAATAAAATTAAATATTAGGACTAAAGTATCTTATATAGGCCTTGTTAAATCAAAATTAAGCAATCAGAGCTTACATATAACCATGTAACATTTTATAATTTATAAAGTACTATCATATATATTACCTGATATAAGCCTTATAATAAACCTATGAGATAGGCATCACTATCCTCATTTCATGTGCAATGAAACAGATTCAGAAAGGTCCACATGCAAGGGCTATTCTAAATGTTAGACTGAAACTCAAATCTGATCAGAGAATTATAATCCTCAAATTCTTTCCACTAGTGACTTTTCAGTGGATAATTTCATTAATTACAAATTTATCCAAACAACTTAAAGTCTGTCAAAATTTCATCTCAGAATGAAGCAAAATTGCTAAACAAAATGAAACTATTATTAAACAAATATAAAAAATATTCTAAGCTTTCAGAAAATACAGCATTATTAAGCTTAAGGTATCTGCAACACAGAAATAGACATCTCAATAGACAATTTGTATCAAATTTATGTAGGCTAGCTAAAATCTTTAAAATACCTTTGTTCAACTGAAGGATATTAATCATGCTGAATTTAGACTTTAAGAGGAATAAATTACTTTTTGCTCATACAAGTGACTTTTTAAAAAAGTTTGGTATTAGCTTAACTACAAAGATTTTTATGTACGTTTAGAGCTGATAGTGATTTTGACTGACAAGTAGTTTTTCTTACTAATTAGAAATACAAGAACACATTTTCTGCTCAGAATTCCATAAGGAGGTATTTATAAAAAAATTTTTTAATGTTTTAATGATATAAAATATATACAAAATAATATTGCACATAAATTGTAAAATATAAAACATTTTAAGATGAAAGGAACCCACAAGTAACAATAAGCAAATAGAAATTGCATAAATCCCTCTTTTCTACATTTAACAAACCCCCAAAATAAAATTGTTATTCTTGGATTTCCCTAGCCTTGAGGGAAAAAAATTATATTTTCTACAATTAAAACAAGAATGTGTGATTGGTAGAACTTCCTGAGATAAGCCCCCCAATCCCTACCACTCGCCCTCCCCAATTCCCTAAAGAACCATAAGCATTCCTGTCTTCTTGCTTAATTACCACTATTTCCTCTGTTTACATTGTCTTTTCTCTCCTCCATTTAAAAATCGCATCCTATGTTCAAAAGCTTGTGGCAATGAAATAGATCAATATTTTTTCTAGTATTATTTATATGGCTATAAGGATAATAATGAAATATTTGGAATTGAATTTGAAATGTTTATGAACTAAAACGCAAGCCTTCCTTCCTCAATGAAGTTTTCTTTACAACTCCAGCCATCATTTTTTCCTTCTCTGAGCCGCTCATCTGGCACTTAATCATATATTACTCTGTAATTTCTTTAATACTATCATATTGTACTAGAATTTCATTCTTGTTCTGTCATTTAATTTCCATGTATGCATATTTAGACTTAACAATTAGATATCAAATACATTTAATGATGTGCCTGTGTATTATATATTTCTATATACCTGAGAGACCAACATATTGTTGTGTACATATATCAGGTGTCCCATCATTTGGTGAATTAATATTCTACTTTATCTGTTATGTTTTATTTCCTTTGTAAAAAACTCATTTATGAGTACATATTTTTGATGATTAAATTAAAATGAAACTAAAGCTGTTTTCTTTCTCGGTAATCAGATAACACACAGCTATTTAAAACATTAACTTCCACTTACCAAACAGCCAAGGTAAGGATAGAATTATACTATCATACATTCCTTTAACTAAAATTTCCAAAGCACTATAACAGCACACACTACTTTTCATAATTAAATGCCCTGATGTTATAGCACACTCTAGTGATGAACTATGAAACCACAGATCCTAAATATTAAGAGTTCCATGACAAATAAAAATATCTGAAATAAGACATTTTAATGTACACTGTTAGTATTTAAAATATTTAAAATTTACAAAAATGAATTTGTTTGTAACTTAAAGTTTATACATTTAAGGCATAAACTTGCTATATTAGAAACAAAAGTTACTTAAGAGAGCTACAATTTTATTTCATTTATTTATCCTATCATTCACTAAATGCTGACTGAGCACCTACTAGATGCTAAGAAACATTCTAAGCATTGGTGAAGAGCAAAGAGATCAATCTTCTTTGTTCTCACTGAACACATAATTGAATACATAGACATTAAAATATTTGTCACAGAAAACATTAAACAAAGAATCACACTAATATTAAGTATTATAATTATAACTGTGAAAACTGAAGAATGAGAAGTGTGATGAGTGAGAAGTGTGCTGAGATCATATAACAGGAAACAGACCCTGAAAGGGAAGTCAGACTTCTCCAAAGAATATGGCTGAATAGAAACTGAAAGAAGAATCAGAGTCAAATAGTCAAAGGGTTTATAGGGGGTAAGAGGTAAATTGTATCTGATAAACCAAGAGAAGGCCAAGATAGCTGGAATACAGAAATCATGTTAAAAGATGATCATCAAAAGGTTGGCAGAAGCCAGACTAGGTAGGCACTGAAGGCCATATAAGAATTCTAGCTTTTATCCCAAGAGCAGTAAAATCTGTATTTTAAAAATAATACATTGGCTCAATGTATTGAAAGAAAAGAAGAAAGGCCATGACAGGACTGGTTAGGAGGCTTACTCAGGTGGCCCAGGTGAAAGATCACATGAGCCTGAATGAGGGTGATGAGAGTATAAATAAAATTTAATATATGGATTTGAGAAATATTTGAGATAAAACTGGGATGTCCTGATGATAGACTGGACATTGGTAAGGAAGATGGACATGCCAAAGATTTGCAAATGTCATTATCAAAGAAGAAAAATCAGAAAGAATGAGCTGTTTAATATATCACTTGTATTTTTGTTTCAGACTTTGGTTTTATGAGAGAGGTATAAGGAAAAAAACATTAAGTTTGGTTTAGGGTATTTCTAACAACCAAATAGGATGAAGGCAATTGGATAACTAGGTCTGAAGCTCAGATAATAGATGTGGTCAGGCAATACAAACTTTGAGTCTCTAGTGTACAGGTAATAATTGAACATAGCTCATGGAACAGACAGTGTAGAAATAACATAAAGTGAAATAAGATGATGGTCTGAGTACAAGTCATATATCATATAGAAAGCCCATGGTGTTGGCAATATGAAGGTCACTGGTAAACTTAGCCTAAACTTTTTCAGTTTAGTAATGAGCTCCTATAGGAGCTGCCAGCTCTTTTGAGAAATCTGGCTGTGAAGGGAGTAGGTGATTGGTAATGAGAGAACAATTGCTAGAAAAAAGTGTGGGGTTGAGTGAGGAATTGATTATCTTATCCCAGAAGACAGAGACCTGAGCATATTCAAAACCAGATAGAAAAAAGCTACATAGAAGGAAAAGGTTAAATAACCACAAGAAAGGACAGAGATAATTATTAGTTTAAGGCTTTGAAGTGGAAAGGGGTTAAGATATAAGCAGAAGTATAAATACTAGCCTTAGATGGGAAGAGTAACTCTTCTATTGCAAAACAAAAGAGGAGGATAAGATGAATACACACAGAAGCAGATTTGTGTGTGTCACAGTAGGAAAATAAAGAAGTTACATACCTTTCTGTTTAAAAACATGGATATCACTACAGGACATCACTCATGATACAACTTAAAAAAAACTGTTTTTCTTACATCAAAAGAGACTTTATTATATTGTTTTTTAAAATACAAAAGATGTAGGGTCATTACAGAGAAAAACAAATAACTAAATTTTTTCTAATTAAAAATATTTGCCTGGAATAGACAACCCTAATAAGAGATGTATATATGACTATTTTAAAACATTTGATTATCATTATGTATGTAATAGATACAAAACATACATGGTATGTATGTGTACAAGTGGCACTCAAATGTAGTTAGACATAAACATCATTTTTACTGTCAAAGTTTAACACTAAAAGTACATGTATGCATTTACAATATAAACATCTTTTAAAAACATTAGACTTTAAAAATAGCTAAAGAAACAACTAGAAACACCCAAAGGTCAAGCAACAGATGTATATATACACTGTTTCATATCCATAGTGAAAAACTACTCAGCAATAAAATGGAATGAACTATTGATACATATAACAACTTGGACCAATCTCAATATATGCTGAGTAAAAAAAAAAAAAAAAAAAAGATTTAAAAAATTACATACTGAATGAATCTATTGATACGAAACTCCGGAAGAGACAAGCTAGTCTACACTGACAGAAGCAGGTTAGTAGTTGCAGAGGGAGTAGGATGAGAAAGGGAGAAAGGGATTACCAAGGGAACTTCTGAGGATAATAGTTATTATATTCACTGTTGAATGTGGTTGGTGATGGTGGTTTAACAGGTGTATGTGTATGCCAAAACTTCATATTGTTTACTTTAAAAATGTGCCTTATAAAAATTTAAAGACCACTTCAGAACATAAAACCATCATAGAACATTTTACAGTAAAAATGTGTAAGTTTATTTTATTACCTTACAACTTTAGGAGCCTGGGAATTCTCAATTCCTTTAAAACAAACTTTTTTGATTTGATCTCCTGAATTATGGCCAGTAATAGATTTTTTTTCTTCTAAGAAATCCTGGAATGACTTGGATGAAAATGAATGTAGAGAAGATGACCTGTAAAAGACAACAAATATTGTGTTAAAATATCCATTTTTTAAAAAAAAAATCATTGCTAGAAGTCACAAGGGGACAATGGAGAGAACACAGACCAAAAAGTTAACAATGATATTATATAATTACAGTTTTCAATGCAATGTTGGATTCTTGCTGTCAACTGTGAACTAATCAAAACTATGTGATAACAAAAAGCAATATATAGACTAACACTGGAGGGTATCTAGATATTGAATGATAGCAGTGATATTAAAAACAGCTATTATAACTATGCCTCGGTTAACAACAAAAACTATGCTCAATAAATTAGAGAATAAATAAGTAAGCTCAGTAGAGGAAATGTTACTTCTGCTGAATAATGCTGGTAATGTTACTTCTTGATTTGAGTTCTGCTTGCATTTAAGATGTGTTCAGTTTGTGAAACTTCAACAACCTATACATATACTGCACTTCTAAGTGTCTATGTTTCAAACACATTATTTAAAATTTAAACCTAATTTTACATGAACAGACTAGAAGAAATAAAATTTAAGTTGACCTAAATGAAAAATATAAAATGAACTAGACCCAACACGATATTTTGAGAATTGAGTATATGTATTTTAGAATACTAACCACCAAAAAAGACAAAAAAATTAAAAATTATCTATATACAAATTTAGCTTCCAAAGATTTCATACTCAGATTTTTATGGTATCAGAATCTTTTCATGTAGCAATTTTTTTTTTTTTTAATTTTACAATCAAGAATGTAAAAAGGATCTGAAAGACGGTAGTCAGGGTGAGGCACATAGGCTCTGTTGCTAGACTGGGTTCAAACCTTGGCTCTGCCACATGCTGGCTTTGACTTTGATTTAACCACTATGCTTCAGTTTCCTTATCAATAACATGTTCTCCATCATAATGGTGGTTATGAGGATCAAATATTAATTTATGTATTTAAAACTACCTGATTTAGAGAAGTGTTATGTAGATCTATTACTATGCAAAATTTTTACAGCACTTAACAAAACTAAAATTTTGATTTAAGAGAAAAAGAAGAAAATGAGAACACAGAAGTTCTGGCATGAAGAAATATATAAACAGTTTAAAGGCTTAGTACCTCTTTCCTTCCTAGAGTCTGATTTAGAAAATTTAATTCAAAAAGAACCTTTAGTTAATACCATTAATTTGTACACTAGAACTACAGTGTACCTCTAGTACTTATTCAGAATCCATTAGTCAAAATTATGAACAATCATTAAATAAATTCCTAATCTTATTTTAATTTTTTTCCTGTATAAAGAAAACAAAATGGCTATGTTAATAAGTGAACACAAATAATAACTGGATAATTCCCTAAAAAATTAAATTCATACTTTGAAGAAATCATAAAATCTGTACCCAGATTAAGCTCATAAACTATTTAGGGTACCTCACAGAAAAGCAAGACCTTCTGACTCTGACCAAATGATATTTGCAAAACACTTTACATGCATCATCTCATTTAATCCTTGTAACAATCCTGACAGAGAAATATTTTCAACACCACCTATGTTTAAAAGAGTACAACCAAAGTTCAGGGATCTCAACAACCACAGGATCACCAGAGATGAGGCAGGACTGGGATCCAAATCCGATTCTTAATGACCACAAAACTCACACTCTGCCATCTACTCTTCTACTGCCTTCAATAAGAAACCAAGACAACAATGCTCCTCAAAAAGTGCCAAAGGTAACACAGATGGGAGGAAAATGAGAATAATTCACTTTGTTCTGTTAGCATATGAGCTTACATCCATTCATAATAAAATAAGCTAAAATTTATCAGAATTCTATTTAATCAATAAAGATTAAATCAATACAAACTGCTTCACATAAGATTTTTCTTTAAAAAGTTCACCAAAACTTAATACCTGTTAAGGAAATCAGTTAATCATGTGAATATATAGAAAAAGTAATAATTCATTTAAATAATAACAAACATTCATGTATTGATTATATGATGTTGACAGTGTTATTATTTTCTATGTATTAACTCCAATACTCCTGTGAATCAGGTACTGTATTAGCCACTTTATGGACAAGAAAAGTAAGACAGAAAGGTTAAATAACTGATCTAAGTTCACAATACTACCAAATAACAGATTCATGATTTAAATTCAGGCAAGGCTAACTCCAGAACTCCAGCTTAATCACTATACTGTTGTGTCCACATTTAAGTCATTTACTCTAAGTAAAATCTTATATCATTACAAGATTTTTTTTTATATTTATGTCAGAAACGTGACCTACTAAGGTATGTATGTTAAAAATATTTCTTCAAAAGGAACTTAATCTGACTTTATCACAAAATTTCCCTCAAAAACATGCATACACAGAACATAAATTATACACATATACGAAAGAACCACTCCTCATTGCCTCACCACTCCTTTCTCTTCACAAAAGCATACATACCTGAAGGTTTCTATTGATAAACAAGGTAACTATGGTGTACAGTGTTAGCATTAGCCATCTGAGAACACTGCTGGCAAACACTCTTGCCAGAAAATCCAATAAATGTCTCCTATAAGCAACTCATGCCTCTAAATACAAAAACTTCACAATAATGTGTATAAAAGGCAAAGCTGTCAGGTTTTTAAATAATATTTTATAATATCACTTACTACATCTAGAAGTCCCATATGGGGACTTCTAGATGTAGTAAGTGATATTATAAAAAGGTAGTTATAATAAACATGTCCTTAAGAATAAGTACAGAAGCTGTGACACATATATACGATGGAATATTACTCAGCCATAAGAGATGAAACACTGCCATTTACGACAACCTTGATAGACCACAAAATAATCATGCTAAGAAAAATAAACCAGACTGAAAAAGCAGAAAATCACATGATATCACTTAGATGTGGGATATAAACCTAAAAGCAACAAATGAACAGGACAAACAGAGACTCGGGACATGAACAATGGACTAGTGATTACCAGAGGGTAGGGGGTGGGGAAAGAGAGGAGAGGTAAACAGGGTAAAGAGGGTCAAATATAGAGGGGTTGGGGGAGGGTGAAGTGGATAAAAGGGATCAAATACATGGTAGGTGAAGGAAAATTGACTTTGGGTGGTAATCACATAATAGAATATATATAAATGTGTGTGTGTATACACACACACACACACACACACACACACACACACACACACACACACACATATATCAAATTATAATGTACACCTGAAAATTATATAATTGTATTAACCAATATTATCCCAATAAACTTCATTAAAAAAATAAGTACAGATAACAGTACATTCAAAACATCTTAAATTTATATGTTCATTAATCATGCACAGTATTTACCTATAAAATATCTTACATAAACTTCTTTAAATTAGTTATATTATTCTTTCCACTGATCATGCCATAATTTGAAACAGTATCTGATTTCCTATAATTTTACTTTTCCAAACTCATAGACTCTAGCTATTTTCCTTCTTAGTAGCCAGAGAAATTTCCTGGAGAAGCATTTGTAGACATCTGTAGCCACATAAAAAATTAATCAAGATTTGTTCCTCAGCTAAAGCACCCCTGAAAATTTTGCTTTAATACAATTTCTAGTTCTAAAAATTATACAATTAAAATTAGTGAAATTAAATAATTGAGATTTATTGGTTAGCTCTAAATGGTATCTGGAAGAATTTATATCATAAATCAAGTCAAGTCACAAAGACTGCATTCTCTCACTCAAGATGACTGGTGAGAAATGTATTATTTCTCCAAGTAAATACTAGATAATGAAAAGTGGTCAACTCCCATATACACTTGGTGTTTTCATGTTTGATTTAAAATCTACCTGGTTAAAACTTTGTTCTAATGCAAGAAACAACTACTTTTAATACTTAACATGCAAGACTAAATGCTGGTAGCAGGAGTACAAATTAATGAAAATCCTTACTACAACTAGAAGCAAACAAGAGAGCTGCTTTGTGATTTGCTAATGACTGTACATTAACCTTAATATTAAAGTAGAGTATAAAAACATCTAAGAAAATAAAATTGCATTAGATAATTCATCAGGAAGATGAAGGTGTACCATTGTGAAATATTTTTAAAAACTTAATAAATCACTATAGTAATGAATACATTCTATAAATACAATCTGTAAATAAGAGTAAAGTGTTAATTTCAGATTAATTTTCTACTTTTTACAAACTTTAAATGTTTTACAAAATTTAAATGTTACAAACTTTGTTTAGGCCACATTCACACGGGATATTTTCAGGAAAACAAATCTATTCCATTTTTAATTTCTTCAAGCATATACTATATGTATTTACACCCTATGTGTATCTGATTTAAAATCAAGTAACATACCAATGCAGCATTCTAAGGAGTCAAGAAAATTAACAATCTAATAATTATTTCCATTTATACTAAGCATGCATCAAAATCCAGGAATATCATATATCAACCACTTTATTTAAATGTGTTCTTAAAATTTCTAACAAATGGTTTCTAATCTGTGTCATAAACTTAGGAAAAAATTTCCATAACCAAATAAATTATATGTATATATTTTATATATGCTTATTTTATATATACATATATTTACACATACATATTAACATACATATCTTATGTACATATATTTCACAGTCCATTGTTTAATGAGTATAAATAAAAGCAGAACATAAATTTTAAAGAATTTAGCAGAAAAGATATTTTATGAAAATGTGATTGTAAAATTTAAATACAAATGAATAATGATTTTGTAAATAATTACAATTTTGTTTTTATAAATTTTTTCACTTAAGTACAGTGGACATACAATATTAATTTCAGGTACGCAATATAGTGATTTGACATTTTTATGTTTTATGATGCGATCACTCCACTAATTTAGCAGAAATTTAACAAAATAAAATTGGTCAAATTTTCTTGGTGTCCTAAAATACATAAAATTCATTATTCATTTGTATTTAAATTTTCATAAAATAAATGTATAATGAACATCTCTTAGGTTTCAGTCAAAAAAAAAAAATACCCTGATTATACTGTTGGCCAAATTTTATGGCACCTTTGTTCTTATGCTTCTAGAATTCTCTTTAACATGCCATTATAGATCTCTTTTGAAATTTAGATAGTCCTTTCAACATAGAAATCTGAGCACATATTGCTAATAATTAGGGAGAAAATTTTTCCTGAATTTGAAAATCAAAGTATGAAGTTTCAGACAAATGACTACTTTAATCCACTTCCTGAAATCCCATATAAAGTAAACAGGCCAGTAAGCAGAAAGGCATAAACCCCACAAAGGCAAAAAGTAAAGCATTAAGACAATGGCAAACTAAAATGGAAACGAGCTAGAGATCACTGATGTAATGGAAATAAAGGAAAGCTAATTCTCATCAGCTGAAATGATAGTAGGGTATAAAGCTCAGAACCCTGAAAAGACTCATCATACATTGGAGCCATCTTATGTTATCAGATCCTGAAGTAGGCATGAGGATAAAAACATAAAAATTAGTCTAAAGATTACTTATGGAGTGGTAGAGAATGTCAGAAATCCTCCCTATCCCTATCTAGTGATTGAAAATCACTAGAGGCAGGTAAAGTCTACACACTGAATGGAGAGGTATATGAAAATCTATACCAAATGGTGAGAACCTTAGTCCCTTGAGCCTAACCTCTTTACCCTAATCAGCTCCCAGAATGCTGGCAATCAAATATGAAAATTAAGAGACAGATCCAGGAGAAAAAAGAAACACAGAGCTTCCAATCAGAACTTAAAAACAATAAAACATAATTAAAATACAAAACATACTAAGACTATATAAACATGAATGTAAATCAAAGACTTTTTACCCTGTATAAATATAAGTATAAAGGTTTTTTTTTTTTTAAATCATTACAATCAGTTTGATTTTTATAAATTTTGTCATTTAGGTACAATGAGTATATTAGTTTCAAATGTACAATATTGTGATTTCACATTTTTATGCCTTACAATGTGACTGCAAAGTCTAATAATCATCTGTCACCATGAAAACTTATCATCAGATTATTGACTATATTTATTCCCTTTCATCTTTTTAATTCATCCCCCAACCCCATTCTCTTCTGGTAACCATCTTTGATATGTTTCTATGAGTCTGTTTCTGTTTTACATTCCACATATATGTGAAACAATACAGTATTTGTCTTTCTCTGACTTTTTTCCCTTTGTAAAATACCCTCTAGGCCCATCCATGGTGTCACAAATGGCAAGATCTCATTCTATTTCTGCGTATTATTCCATTGTGTGTATGCAAATCTTCATTATCCATTCATCTATCAATAGTTGCTTCCATATTTTGCCTACTGGATATAATGTTGCACTGAACATATGGGTGGTGCATATATCTTTTCTAATTAGTGTTTTTGTTTTCTTCAGATAAATACTTAGAAGCAGAACTGCTGGGTCATATGGTAGATCTATTTTTAGTTTTTTTTTTTTTCAGGAATATCCGTACTTTTTTCTATTGTGGCTATACCAGTTTGCAATCCCACCACAATGACTGCCTTTTTCCTACATCCTTGCCAAGATGTTATTTGTTGACCTTTTGATAGTAGCCATTTATGACAGGTATGAGGTAGTATCTCATTGTGGTTTTGATTTGCATTTCCCTGACAATTAGCGATGTTGAGCATCTTTTCATACTTACTGGATATCTGTATGTCTTCTTTGGAGAAATGTCTTTTCGTATCTTCTGCTCATTTTTTGATTGGACTGTTTTTGTTGTTGCCTTGTATGAGTTTAATATATGTTTTGGATATATCATTTATGAATATATCCTCCCATTAAATTCTCTTTTGTTTTGTTAATGGTTTCCTTTACTGTACAGAAGCTTTTTAGTTTAAGTCTCATTTGTGTGATTCTGTTTCCCTTGCTCGAAGGGATACATCCAAAAAGATGTCACTCAGACTGATATCAGATAATTTACTACCCATGTTTTTTCTAGGAGTTTAATGGTTTTTCAGGTCTTCAACACATTTTGAGTTTATTTTTGTATATGATGTAAGAGTGGTCCAGTTTTGTTTTTTTTTGGCATCTGTCCAATTTTCCCTATGGCACTGTTGAAGAGACTATTACTCCATTGTTAATTAGTTGGCCACATAAGCAAGGGTTTCTTTCTGGGCTCTCTATTCTGTTCCATTTATCTATGTGTGTTTTGAGCTAGTATACTGTTTTGATTATTATAAGCTTTGTAGTATAGTTTGAAATCAGGAAGCATTATATGTCCAATTTTGTTCTTTTTTCGAGATTGCTTCAGCTATCTGTGGTCTTTTGTGGTTCTATAAATACTTTCTATTCTTCTATTTCATTTATTTCTGCTCTGCTCTTTATTATCTCCTTCCTTCTACTTATTTTGGGTTTTGTTTGTTCCTTTTCTAGTTTCTTTAGGTATAACTATCGATTGTTTATTTGGGACTTTTCCTGCTTCCTGAGGTAGATCTATGTAACTATAAAGTTTCATCTTACAATTGCTTTTGCTGCATCTCATAAATTTTATAAGGTTGTGTTTTTCAGTTTCATTTGTTTTAAGGTAGTTTTGATTTCCTCTTGATCCAATGGTTGTTTAGAAGCATGTTGTTTAATTTGCACATATTTGTGTGTGCTTTTTTTCCAGTTTTCTTTCTGCAGTTCAATGCCATGTGGCCAGAAAATATTCTTGATATAATTTCAATCTTCTTGAATTTCTTGAGGTTTGTTTTATAGCCTAGTATATGATCTATCCTAGTATATGAAAATGTTCCATGTACATTTGAGAAAAATATGTAATCTACAGTTTTTGGATAAAGTTCTCTATTAATGCCTATTAAGTTGAACTAGTCTAATGTATTTCAGGCCATTATTGCTTTATTAATTTTCTATGTTGATGGTCTATCCATTGAAGTGGAGTATTAAAGTTCCCAACTATTATATTACTGCTCATTTCTGCCTTTATGTCCATTAACATTTGCTTTATATACCTGGGTACTCCACTGTTGGTTGTATAGGTACTTACAAATGTTATATGTCCTTCTTGAACTGATCTCTTTGGAATTATGTAATGTCTTCCTTTGTCTTTTTACATTGTTTTGAAGTCTATTTTGTCAATATAAGTACTGCCACCCCAGTTTTCTTTTCCATTCTATTTATATGGAATATCTTTTTCCCTCCCTTTCAGAGTGCGTCTTTTGATCAAAAAGGAGTCTCTTGTAGGCAGCAAATAAATGGATTATATTTTTAACCATTCTGCCACCCTATGTCTTTATGTTTTGACGTAAAAAAAACAAGTTTATTGTCTCATATTTATTCTAGAGGCTAGAGGTCTGAAATCAAGGTTTTGGCAGAGTTGGTTACTTCAGAGGGCTGTGAGGGAGAATCTGTTCCATTTCTCTCCGAACTTCTGGTGGTTTGCTTTCTTTGGTGTTTTTTGACTGTTGCAGCGTTTCCATTCTTCACATGACAATTTCCCTATGTGTCGATCCTTATGTCTTCCCCCTCCCTCTTTGTGTCTTTTAATTGAAGCTTTTAGTCCATTTACGTTTAGAGTAATTGACAGGTATGTGCTTATTGCCAGTTTGTTGTTTTTTGGTTGTTTTTTTCTCTACCATTTCTTTTTGATTTGTTGGTTTTGTTTTGACTGATTCCTTTCTCTTCGCTTTTTGTGCACTTTTCGAGTATTTTTGGATTATGGGTACCATGAGGTTAATATATTTCCATCTATATCTAATAGTCTATTTTAAGCTGATAGGCGTTAAAGTCCAATCACATTCTAAAAGCAATACATTTTTATTGCCCTCTCCACTGTTTCTTTTTTATCTTTTTGTTTTGTGTAACCCAATTATTTGTCCTTATAGTTATTTTTGTTACTACTGTCTTTTAACCACTTAGCTTTGTAAGTGGTCGACTCACTGTGATTATTGTATATTTGCCTTTAGCAGTAAGATTTTTTCCTTTCTTGTATTTTCTTATTTCTGTTAATGGACGTTTCTGCATAAAGATGACCCTTCAACATTTCTTGTAAGGCTGGTTTAGTGGTTGTGAACTCCTTTAGTTTTTGTTTGTCTAGGAAACTTTCTCCAAGTCTGAATGATAACCTTGACGGATATAGCATCCTGGGCTGTAGATTCCATTTTTTCAGTATTTTAAATACCTCCTGTCATTCCTTTCTGGCCTGTAAAATTGCATCTAAGAAATCAGCTGATAGCCTCATAGAGTTTCCCTTGTATGTGACTTGATGAATCATTCTTGCTGCCTTTAAGACTGTCTCCCTGTCCTTAAAGTTTGCCACTTAAATTATAGTACATCCTGCTGCAGGTTTGGAACTCTGTGCATTCTAATTTTAGACATTATTTCTTCAAATACTCTTTCTAACTCTTTCTCTCTCTTTCAATCAATCATTTCCCCCTCCCCCTCTTCCTCTATCCCAGACATGTCTTATACTATCCTCATTTTAAAAAGATTTTTTCTTTTCATTTTGCTGTTCTGATCAGGGGATCTTCACATATGCTGTCTTCTAAGTCACTAATCCATTATTTGGTATAAACCAAACTAATGTCAATTCCTTCTATAGTATTTGTCATTTCTCATTAGTTCTCTACTATATTTTCTCTTTGTTGCAGTGCTGAGTTCCTCTATTATACTCTCAAATTTGTTGAGTATCCTTATGATCATTTCTTTGAATTCTTTATTAGGCAAATTACTTATCTTCATTTCATTAAGGTTTTTCTCTGTAGTCTTTTCTTGTTCCTTCATTTGGGGCATATCCTTCTGCCTCCCCATTTTGTTTGACTTTCTATGTTTTTTTCCTATGAGTTAGATAGAATAGCTATTATCTCCTAGTCTTGAAAGAGTAGTCTCTGTGTAGATTGTGTTGAATAGTTTTGGCAGGCTGGTTATAGTCAAGGCTGAAACATGCAGTGCTTACTATGTTGCCTGGCCTGAAGGAGTGTGTTTTTGGTGGGGCAGCCTGGTGTGTGCATGCTCCCTTGCCCTTCTAATCTAGATAGGGCTTCCTAATCTTGCTTTAACTGTCTATGATCAGAGTAGGGTCTGGGCAGGGTTACTTTTCATGCTTGCAGCTCAAAAGCCTCCTAGCTCTGCCCTTTCTCTAAGTAGGGCAGCCATATTTGCAAGGAGCAACACCCCAGTCACTCCATGCAGGGCAGCCCTGCATATGGGTACCACAAAGTTTTCATAGCTCCAAACTTTCTTCAGGTGGGTCAGCCCCACGTGTGTGTTTAGCAGCGCCCCACCATCTCCACACTTTCTCTGGACAGGGAAGTTCCACATGCGAATACCATAACATTTTACTAGCTCTATACTCTCTCAAGGAGGGACAGTCCTCATGTGAGCACACAGTAGTGCCCCACTATCTCTGCACTTCTTCTATACAGGTAGCCCCACAGGTGGGTACATGAAACAGCATCCTGCTATACCAGCTGGATCAATTTCTGGATGGAGGGGTCCCTTGTTTGCATGCTATAGCACCCTCCTGTTTCTGCTGGATTTAGCTCCAGGAGGGTAACCAGAAATGCACCACAGCTCCCTGCAGCTTAGCCAGAAAACCTGGATAGAGCTCCATATGCTATCCACATTCAGGGAAAATGTAAACAATGGTCTTCACCAGTCCTCCAATGCTGGATTGTTCCCTCACCTCCTGGAGAGCTCATGGTCTCCCTTCTCTAAACACTAATTAAAATACCGAGAAGAAATTATATATCAGTACAAAAAAACTTTTAAAAACGTGATGTATTTGTCAAACAAACAAATTTCCAAAGGTCCAGTTTTTAACTTAAAAGCAAAGAAGGAAATGAAATATTTGAAAAGACAGGGGAAAAAACTCAGAAACCACAACTACCTTAAATGCTTAATGCACAGATCTATGTTTATTTTAATAGAAATGAGAACATACCATGCATGTGCTGGTTTTGAGGTTTTTGAAGGAGCCATTAAAGCTGTTTCCATGGTATTCATTCCTGAATTATTTTCTTTGGTAGTCATTGCAATCATTTTTCGTTGCTTCTGAGAAAGTTTAGCTCCAGGAGAAATCATTTTGCTAGAAATTAAGTTAAAACCAATTAGTTTCACTACTGAGAAAGTTTAATTCCAAAAGAAATCAGATTACTAGAATTAAATTAAACCAATCACATTAATTTCTGCTTAACAAAGGTTATAGGTAATTATCTTACTTTCTGTTTATCTGATATGGATCAAAATGGCCACAAGTTTTAACAGTGACAATATCAGTTTATACCATCAATGATCGAGTAATAGCTACACTTGCACCAGAACCATCCCCAATGGTCATTTTAGAGGCAAGCTTCTATATTCCAAGGAGCTTGATTATCAACCCAACTAAATCTTTACCATATATTTAAGAAATAATGTTAGAGAGGCTAAATTACCTAGAAAAGAGCTTATAATTCACTTTAACTGAAAGTCAGAAAAATAATAAAAAAGGTCCAGTAGGTCTAATTCTTTAGGGCAAAACTATAACATGATCTTTCCTTTTTTATAACTTTTTAACCAACCTCAAATTTGTCTTTGGTGTAGCTCCGCATTTTTGTCTATTTTCTTCAATTTGCATGATAGTTCTGAGATCCATGACAGGAGGGCTGACAGGACTAAAAGATATATAAAAGTTACTTTATAATGCAAGCGCTAATCCATTAAAAAAAAAGTCCAACTTCCAAATTTAACTGAAACTGTAACTTACATATAAGATTTATGAGAGAGCAATTTAGGTTTGTTTCAACTGTGACCAACTTCAAAAAAGATATTTTGAATGAAAGCTACTTTTATATATACACATATAAATAAATAACAACTAAAATGCATCAAAAGTCATAATGGTACATAATTTAAACTCAGAGAAAAAAAAGAGCCAAGCAATAGAAAGATTCTTAATTCATCTAACTTAGGAAGAACTCAAAGTTCAATTTAAATTCTTATCCTTTAGGATGAACTTAAAATTATTTTATTTTTAACAAAATTACTACTACTGTCTAATGTTACCAAAAAAAATTTTTAATGGAAAAACTTGGGGATGCTCAATAATATTAAAAACCCACCACAGGGAATTATACCGTAATGAGGAAAAATTCTACAATCTTTAGAAATATCCAATATATTTTGCTGACTTTACACCAAGCTATTCCTAAAACATTTTTAATAAAACAGTCTAACATTAGTGATTAGAAGATGATTATAGATGTTTTCACAAATGTTTACTTAAGCAAATATTTGAAACCAATTCCTGAACTACCTTTAGACCATGAAGCAGCATACATTGGGACATCATAATCTTTGTCCCAACTATGTAAAATACAGAATATTTCAAAATAATTACATAAATCATTCAGATAATAATATAAACAGTAAGTCAATTAATAGTTTTAGAATATTATAAACCATAGTAGATATATAAAGATGAAGTACAAGCTCAATAAACACTGAAAAAGAACATTGCATTTTAATTATATCTACTTCAGTTTTACAATATTGACTTTTCTAAATTAAAAAATATGGTTTAAATGTAGGTTAAAAATACAGTATAACATTAAATGAATATCTTCTGAAAATTAACTGTGAAAAACAATACATTTTGTGAGATCTTAAATAGCCCTAAATGTGCTAAAAAAATAATAATAATAAAGTAAGCCTACAAATGACAAAATGGTCTTCCTAAGTGGGAGTTTGTAACTAATAGATAGTATACTCCCCCCCAAAAAAAGCTAATATTAAGTCATTATATGTGTTATATATGGATTTACTAGATTTACAGATGACAATACAAAGGCAACTAAATCTGGGGGGAATAAAGCCTATTTTACCTACTTAGTAATTTGTATGCGTTTAAGTGATTTTCCGTATGTTAGAAATCAATATTTTTAAATGTGCTTCATTGAAATTTTTTGTCTCAAAATGAATAATATTTTTCAGACTAATAGGTTTGCACAAAATGAATACCCTACCTGAAAGAGCCAGCAACCCAACTGGAAGAGCTTGAAGTATCGATTCTATTACTGGGAATAGGCTGTGGAGCAGATGGTTTAAGTACTGGTGATTTTTCCCATGGTTTTAAATCTTCTCTAAAATATGTAGGTGTACCATTAACATATGGTTTAGTTTTCCCCTGGGGGTAAAAAACACAAACAAACAAAATAAAAAACATTAAAAAGTTGAATAAAAATGTTAGCTACCAGAGTAACTAACACACAGTTGATACTTAAATATTGGTTGATTATATTAAAGAGTATAATTTTATGACAATAATCTAGCATTTTCAATTCAGTTACTTCTTCTATATTTTAGTTCCTTGGCCAAACCAAATTAATGACTATAACCCAATTGTGCTTTGGGAATAATTTTTAGAGAAATATTTTTATATTAAATCCCTATTTACATGAGCATTAAAAACATTAATAAAAGCTACTCAAATAAGATATGAAGCATTAACTTCAAAATTAAAGTCCGTGACTTTAATATGAGACAAAGTGAAAGTCTGATATAAATGTCATATAATTCACTCTGAATGTAATTAAAGTACTCTGAATAAAATTAAAGTCAAATAATATTGACACTTCAAAAGGGACTGTAAACCTGTTGTTACAAATTTTCCACTGTCTCAGGAATTTCTAGTTCTAATGTTTTGTGGATGTACAGTGGTCAGAAAAAAATGACTCTCATAAGTCTGACAGTTTCCTTCCTTATAGATTAACAATTATGGAATAAAATGTTAAGAGAAGCCTAAAAAATGGTCTCCCCAGAGTTGCCTAGACTAGGAATTAATGCAGTTTAATGTGAATTGTGCTAGATTAGGAGAGGAACTCCATTCCAGATTATATTGCTCCAGTTAACATCATTTTCCCTTGACAATTTTTTAGCTCATATTTACTGACATTTCACAAAATAATTTTCAAATAATTCAGCTGTAAACATTTTAAAATATATCTATACAGTGTTCCTGTATTTTACACCAAAGTATTTTAGTTGCAGAAAGATCGCAAATTTGAAAAAACTAACACTACATGTCATTAAATATATTTTATTATAAATCAACCCAGCACACTTTTAAAGTAAAAATAATATAAAACTGAAGATAAACTGTCTATATACCTAAATTTTGAAGTTACGAAAATAGTACTTTAATAGAAAAGTAAAAACAAACCTCAAACTTATCTGAATGAAATCCTGTTGTAAAATCAGGGGACTGTAAATCTCTAGGACTACCCACTCCTGCACAGCTTCCTTCAGAGTCTGATGTCAATAATTCAGGAAGAGAGTCCACAGAATAGGCCTTATCAGACTTTAATAATCCTAAAAAGTAAATTAAAAAATGTGTGTACACATGTATATTTAAACACTTGCACATTAGACATATATTCAATAAACCAAATAGAGCCAAAAGCTTCCATTTATTCAAATGTAACATTTAAATGATAGCCATTGTAGCAAAATCTTAATTCAGCTAAGTGAAAAAGGATTTCAGTTGAAGTGAAAGCTGCAATGGAAATTTAAAATCTGGATTTAAAACAGTTTCAAGTATATACAAATTATACAATGAACCTTAGGAAGACGGTTCTTTGGGATCTGCTTTAGAAAGTGATTCAGAACTTTTTTCCACATAAAAATACAGACAAAATAAACTTCAGACCCTGCACCCCCATTTTCCTTCGCATCCATGTCTGCACCCACACAGAGGGGTTCAGTAGAAGAGGCTTTATACAATTGATTTTAAATAAATAAAACATACCGTCTCTTATACATTCAAATAAGTATTGTTCTTTACAAAGTAAACTACCTTGAAAAGATATATGCCTCTTTTGTGGTTATCATTGCTAAAACAGTTTTGAAAATAACATTCAAACTTTTTTCCTCCACAATATTTTAAATATTTTTATCTGAGAGCATATTTAATACCGGAATACTCTCAAAAATAAAAGGAATAAATCTAATAAAGAAGATGATTAAAGAGGCCAAAAATTATTTTGAGTATAGAAAACATTTTTCACATATAGCCAATATCTTTTGACTAACTTTAAGGATCAACATGAATAAATGTTAAGCTTTACACATCTGTCTTTGATGAAATTTGTCTCATACTCAAAATTTTTTAATTGGGGGTCTTTTTGGCCTCAAATTAAATTTAACCTTTCAATCACTATCTGCTTTAGCCACAGAAAAAGAGGACAGTAGGAAGAAAACTGGAATCAACAAAATAAATCTATTTCTGTCTGTCTCTACCTCGAATCACTTTAAGTGTTCTTAGCTTGTTTCCTCAGGTTTAAAGGAAGGGATCTATAAATTAGTTCATCACTAATGTCTTTTCCAGCTCTGACATGCTAAGACTAACACATGTGCTGACAATAACATTATATATAAAACAAACCGAGTACCTGCTTTTCCATAAGTCTTTTAGGTGACTGGAAAATCATTAGTTTC
The DNA here is from genome assembly GCA_030015415.1 of Cynopterus sphinx. Taxonomy (NCBI): domain Eukaryota; kingdom Metazoa; phylum Chordata; class Mammalia; order Chiroptera; family Pteropodidae; genus Cynopterus; species Cynopterus sphinx. Next base: position 72,963,793 of record CM057386.1, read on the forward strand.
ATGACTAACTATCCATTTAATCATCCTACCATCAATCCACCTATGCTTCCTTCTAAGGAAGAGAGGTAATTCACACAAAACAGAGAACATAAAATTAAAAAAAATTTAAGGTCTTAAAATAGGAATCAAGAAATGTAGTAAATGAGAAACCATTCTTCAGTGCTACATCCATCAATTTAGATACATTATCTAAATTTTTTATATCTCCTGCGTTATCTAAAACAACTATTCCTTTATTCCTTTGAGTTTTAGAAAGCATGTCAAGCACCTCATTTGCATTATCTTATTAAATCTAAATGATATTCTTTTACCCTGAATAAGTTATTTTTTCCACAGGGATACAAAACAATATACACTTACATTTATTGAAGTTGCTTATATAAGGCTAACTACGAAAATACTGCTGATAAAAATAGCATGAGGTTATGTTACTGCTACAGACACACACAACATTTCTGAAAGCCATACTATAGTCTCATTTTATAGTTACACTTCATATTTTTATCTAAAGAAATCAATAAGATTTAGACAATTTAATCTGCTTCTAATCATATCAATCTATAATGTGGGATAGTCTATATTACTACTGGCCTAAATTTTTAAAAACAAAACAAAAAGATATGTAGGGTGCTGATTTTAGTTTTAAAATACTAAAGAGATATTAATAAGCTAAGGAAATGTTAATCTTGATAGAATACTAATTTTTTTTAAAGGTTAAAACAAAAAAAAGGCTATTAAAACACTTTTAAACAATTAGAGAAATCTCGATATAAATTATATTACTAGATAATATTAATGGATTAATGTAACTATCTTAGATAATTGTCTTTGTGTAAGAGAATATCCTTAATTTTAGAAGATTCATATTAAAGTTTGAGGTTAAATATCATGTCTACAACTTACATTCAAGTGGATCAGTAAAAAAGTATGTGTAGAATATCTGGAGGATGAGGGAAGAGAACCCGCAATAGGAAGTCAACAAGAAAAAGCAAGTGTGGTTAGAGGTTAACAATAAATGTGGATGAAGGATAGAAGATGTTCATGGAATTATTTTTTTTTTTCATCTTTTCAATAGGTTAAAGATCTTGAAAAATAAACTGGAAAACAAATTTTAGAAAAACTAGTTTCTTTTTTTAATTTTTTTTGGGGGTCCCTAATTAATTTTTGATAGGGTGAAAGAGTTGTGACAAAAAAGCTTGAGAACCATTAATGTAATCAACTGCCCCAAATGGGGACATTTTCAGAGTGCATGGAAATACTATAAATAATTATACCAAATGATGAAGTGACAATACATCTCAGCTTACCTAGGAAATCCTAGTTCTTACATAAAACTACATGATCTTTACTTTCAGCCAGGCTCACATAATGTCTAGCTAGAAAATGTGTTGAATACTACTACTAGATTATAACCTTCTTATGCACATGAATGGCATCTCATTTGGCATCTGCCTTAGAGCACTTATATTATTTGATGTCTGTCATGTTTTGCTCACTTCTGCTAACCCCCCATGCCACTAGCCAGAGCAGTCTTTCTAAAAACATAAATCTTATTCAGTCACACCCTACCTTAAAAATGCATCAATAACTAACTAACCATAGTCTTCAGAATAAAATCCAAATACCTTAGTTTGGCATGTAATACCCTCCAAAATCTGACCTTCTCCAATCAATCTCCTATCTGCACACAACACTACATGGCTGAATCATGCTTAACTATATGTATGAGAAATGTGCAGTTCTTTCTATTGCTTCTAGGTTTGGGAACATATTATCCCCTTCTCTTCATAAGTCTATCTGCCTCCTTTATTTGCCTAACTTCTGATCATTGTTCAAGATCCAGCTCAGGTATCACTGTCCTCTAATAAATCTTTCCTATCTTCCCAGATTGGTTTGGGTGTCCCACAGCAAATTACTTATCACAGTATGCTATCATTTTCTGTAGCATCCCTAAGACAAGGACTACTTTCTAATTCAGTAGCCCCAAGAGATGGCATTTAATAGTATTTAATACAGGTTAAATGAATTAGATAATGGAGACATGAAAGATGAGATCAAGAAATACATCCTAAAACACTTTCCACTAACCTGTAGATGGTGGACTCTGAATAATATCTGAAAGATTATAACCTCCAGAACTATCTGAACGTTTACGTGGCTTCTTTTTGGCTTTTGTTTTTGTCTTCTTGAACATACTTTCCCTAGCAAAAAAAAAAGAAAAAACATAAAAGTCATTTTTTAAGTATAAAAGTCATTTAAAAAAACAAATTTAGAGATGAAACTGAAGAACTATTTTGAGCATTTTGATCAAACAGAAAACAGATAAGGATATGAATGCTATAGTCACATTTAGCTATGTGCAAATTACTCAATTTCACTGAACCTCAGTGTGATAGTATTACTTTTTCTAACCCTAGCATTTCTGTGAAAGTTAGAAACAAGATGGTATATAGGAAAATTCTTTGAAAAGCCAAATACTCAAACAACAGCTATTATAAACTATAATCTTGAACTAAAAATATCTGCTGATAACCTTTAAAGCATTTCAGGGAATGTTTAATTGCCTAAATTATTATTAATCAGGAAAAGAAAAATAAAATGATCTATTAGGATTACAACTATCTTTTTTTACTAAAAAATTACAGATTTCATTATAAACTCATCACACAGGTCAGCTGTGAATACTATTTTATAAAGGATAACATTTATGTCAATGTTAATAATTTTATAATTTTTAATATAACATGTCATATATCTAAGTAAGATCTCTAAAAACTGCCAAGTATCCCAATACTAACACACTCTAAAAAAGGGGTTAAGAAAGAAAATCTTTTGAAACCAAGAGCAGTTTTTCAGTGAACTACATAGTGGATTACTACACTCACATGAGTAAATAACTTGAACAAAGATTATATTTTACAAGTCATTTACCAAGTAGAAGGAAAGTAATTGTTAGTAGTTGATAAATAAGTCTAAAAACATGAACTGGAAATTCTAAGCAGGTCTTGTGAAATGGTCAGCCCCACTATAAGAAGGTTATCTAGAACCTGGGATATTTTGTTGGAGGACTCCCAAATGTCAGTCACTCCAGGCCATATCTCTTGAACCAGTCAAATTCTCTATAGAGAGGAATCTAAAGAAGTGACTGATTCACTCCTCTCTGGTTCACCACTCCAAAAGGTAAACTCTAGTGTTTCATACCAAGATGGAGGAGGTACCATCACTTGGTTGAATGGGGTTCAAGAAGAAATCAATGCTCTGCAAAAGACTCTCAAAAAATGTTCTTTTCAAAATCCAACCACTCACCCTGGTCTTCATAAATCTCATACTTCTAATTCTTAAGTCTTTCCAAAATTCTGTTTTAGTTTTTTTCTGTGCTAAGTCATTATTACTACTCAGCAACCACTTTCCAACTTTCAAAAACTGTTAACATATCCTGACTGCTATTTTCTCCTTTCCTGTTCTCTCTGCTTTAGCATAGCATGCCTTTTTTTTTTTTATGGGTTTTGAAAGGTAGTTAAGATAAATGCATTAATTCAACCCAAAATGTTTAACCTGAAGGCTACATTCCTTTCACATTTATATGTAATTTTGCTATATCTGTAAATATAAATTATTAATTTACTTTGTAACATACCAAGGCTAAAAATGAACATACATCTCTTATGTCAGGTTTCTCAATTTTTTCCTTTCAATATCAATATAAAAGTGTCAATAATGTTCAAGATCCAAGGTGGGTAGCAGGGGAAAGAAAGGAAAGAAGAAAAAAAAAAAAAACAGTGCTTACGAATAATTTTGTTCAATATTTACTTCTTCTTTAAAAAAAAAGCTTCCATCTTCTAGTTCTAAATAGCTAATATCTGGTCCATCTTGATATGGTGTAATGACTCTTCTATCCATTGCCGGAATCTACGGGAAAAAAGTTGTCACTTTAATACAAAACTTATATTTTTTAAATAGGTATATCCCATATTTTAAAATGTAGTGACATTAACTAGAAAAAATGTAGAACATTTAATGACTTCCTAAACTTAAATCAAGGGGTGAAACTGATTAAAATTTACTCCATAAAATTGTAAAAAAAAAAACAAAAAACAAAAAACAAAAAAACATAAAAGCTATATTAAAAAGACAAATTAATCTATTTGTTAGGAATCATGTGAATTCATGATTTTGCACTGTCCTGACCTTTGGTAAACAATAAATAATGAAAGACTCTCTAAATCTTTCAATAACTTTCACTTATAGAGGAATTAAAAGATACTAATTTTTATCATTTTCAATTTTAATTATCATACTTATCAATGAGAATCTGTAAAGAAATACTAAGTCCTATTTTAAAAGGTCCTAATATATTAGAATCCATTAAGAAAATATTCCATTGAGACAAATGACCTAATAATATACTGATTTAGTTGATAATTTCATTAACAAAACATAAACTTACTTACCATTTTTCGATAAAATACAGAAAGATCCTTCAAAACACCAACACTTAAAACATCAAGAGACCTAACAAATAAGATACAAAATTTTATCTTAATATCCTAGTAAGTTAATATCTGTCAAGATTTTCAAACATGTAGAGATATTTTATATTGCTGAATAAGTTTTTTTAAAGCATTAATATGCTAGCTGCTATAAATTCTTTATGGATGTGTAATTATATACATAGATATATTCATAGAACTCAAGTAACTATTATGAATAAGTGATAGGAAAATTTTTTCTATCATAACAAAACACCAAGTATGTATTCATTTTCAACCTTCATTTTCCACAAATTATAATCTACAGAAATATTGTAGAACATTGTAGTACTGTACTGACAGAACAGTGATCTACCAGGATACCTACATTGCATGTAAAATTATCACTGCTACCAATTACCTGCAAGACCTTGAGCAACTCACTCTATTTCTCTGGGCTGTAGTATCTTCATGAGTAAAATGATGAGTCCAATGACATTCGGACCAGACCAGTAGTATTCTAAGTAGAGTTTAAGGAACTCTAAGGTTCCAAAGAGGTACTTTAAGGCAGCAGTGAAAATTTAACTCAGAGTTTACATTCTGATTATTTTAAAACTATTTTTGCAACTAATACAAAACAACTTGCACATTCAAATCTGTAACATACCAGTTTTAACACTTTGAGGATAATTAACTTCTGATGCTATGTCAATTTTGATACACCCTCCTTAACATTTCTGTGCATGTTCATTTGCACTTCTTCTAACAAACACCTATTTGGTTAGGAATGGCTAAGTTTGTAGGTTTTAATGCAAGTTATGCATGTCTACTTATATAAGTAGAGACATCACCACAGCACGCATGTGCCATTCTTAATAGTTCAGCTGACATGCTTGTCACAAAATAACTAAACAACAGTAGTATAATTATCATTTTCCAGTATCGTATTTTAGAGATTTGGTGCCTATTTTAGACTTTGGTTCTTATCTGATATTGAGTAAGCTTAATTTGGCTAAAAAAAAAAATTGCTATGATTAGAATTACTAACATAATGTCCACAAAAAATTAAATTTATTCTGAAACCTTAGCCAAGCTCTCACACTAAAATATCAAAAGCATTTAAAAATGATATTGTCTAATACCTGATAACATTAATTTGCACTTGAACAAAAAAAACAAAGCATTAAGCAGCCAAAATATTATTTCCTCTAAATTAAACTGTAAGAGGCAATTATTAAGAATGTTAGTAGAGGAGCATTTGAGATCTTGCTCCCCAACACAAGTCATCAGTTTAGCTCAAATAAACTCCTATAAAAATTCTCAAAAAAAGAAAAAATCTGTTAGTACAACAATTACTTCAATCATATTTTGAAATCAGTTTCATTAAAGATCATGATGTCCAAAGTGAGTTATCAAAAACTGTTATTTATAATAAATTAGATGAGTCAAGATTTTCTTGATTCTTTACAAAAGTTTCCTGGGTTTTCTCATCTGTAATATGACAATATAAATAGAATCTACTCCACAGGGTTTTCATGAATTAACTATCTATGTAACACTTTTAGAATGCTGGCATATACCATTAGTTTTCATTATTACTATTATTAGTTATTACTATTAATAATTATTAAGGCAGTAGTATTATTACGAATAAAACAAAATGCAAACTGGATACTGAAACTAAAAATGCAAACTGACACCAAGATCTCTAATCTCAAATTTCTGTTCACCAAAACAGACTCACTTTTATCACTGTTAACTTTATAGTAAGTAAATGTAATGAAATTTTGACCTTATTAAAAAATAAATCTGTAAATTTATTTCACTAAAAATTCCATTGCTAAAACAGTTGAAAACAATGGGACAAAGTTTCCAAGATCCCTTGAATTTAAAAATTGCTAAAACTCCTAAATCATTAGCATTTATCAAATTCTTTTCATTGAGGTAATCCTTAATAAAATATGAAATATTAGCTTATGAGAGAGAGAGAGAGTGTGTGTGTGTGTGTGTGTGTGTGTGTGTGTGTGTAAATATATATAGAGAAAGAGAGAAAACACGTGAATGTGGGTGCATGAATTTTTATGTAAAATTTGTCACTTTTCATTAGGAACATTCCATTACTTGTTGATTTCTACATAAAGCCTTCAACACACCTATCAGCATGCAATAAACTAGAGGAATTAAATGTTTCAGACCATCCCTAACATCCTAAATTTGACCAAAGAATCAATATGTTGTACAGGAAACATCTTAAAGATAATAAACACAAAGAATAGAAATCAACCAGTAACAAATTTTATGGGTGCTTACATGTGAATTAATTAAGTGCTAGCTTAGTGTTAGTTTCCAAATGCCAAGATAAAAATTACATTTCCAAATCAACCTAAATAAGCAAAAGAGATATGCATACATATAGAAAATATACTGATAATATTGTCCTACAACTTTCCAACCAGAATGTTAGTTCCATTGAGGACAAGAAATTTGTTTGTTTTGTTTTGTTGTATCTCAGCAATGGCTAGGATATATTAGGTAATCAAATACTGATAGAATGATTAAATCCTCATACATTTTCTTTTTTTCTACAAAGCTGGAATTTATTCACTTTGTAATTACTAATACAGCTGCTATTATATGTAAATAACCACTTTTGCAACAGTAATATAATGTATGCACCCAACCAACCTTGCTTCAAGTAAAGCTGCCATATTCAGTCCTATAAACTGTAAACAAGACAGTTTCAATTGCTCAGCATTATACATTGCTGCAAATTCTAATAGCATAGCAGCATTCTTCAGGGTAACTACAAAGGAAGAAAGGATATGCAAAATGAAAGGAATGTTATTACAGAAAATGAAATATACTTATTTCTTAAGTTGTCAGGTTTGAACATTTAAAACAAGGAAAACTGAAAGTAGTTTCTTACCAAAAATAACTTACACTAGGGTAAATATAAAACTCATTTTCCATCCCAATATGCCAAAGTAATTTTAAATGATTGGTTACGAAAAAAATCACACATAAAAAATTTTAAGAAAATATAGAAGGTACATCACAGTATCACTTAAAAGCAAACACGTAAGAATCAACAATCTTCCATCTAATATTTTAGAATATTTTTAACTTTCACTGATAAACAGCTTTCCTTTTATGTAACACAAAATAGTCCTTCTCTCTCCTATAAAACTAAAGATATGATAAGACTAAGAAAAACTTAAAAAATTATTCTATAAAATATATTTGAATTCATGTGAGTATATTTACATATATAAATATATACATACTATATATTGGAAAATAAATTTTACATTATTCATGCTAGTACAGAACTTGGTATACTATACAACAAATTCTGGATTTTGTTACAGTTTTATTAAATTATATATAAAGTATGTTTTGTTAGAAGACTGTCCCAGAATATTCTACCGACCTATCATGTAACTTTGGCTTCCCAAACCTCTCCATTCTTTTTCTTATTTGCTCTAAGTCCTACCCAACAGAGGAACACAACTGTTTTATACACCAGGCTTCCTCCGTTTCTTTTTTCTTTCTCCCTTGCAACTATAAAAGTTATAACTACAGCCAATAATGATCTGAGTTTCACTCCTGACCAACCTAAAGTTTCCACCACTAAATAATAAACCTAAAGTTCACCATTTCACAGAAATGAAAATGAGTCATATAAAAACTTAAGAGCTGTTCAGTTGGGAATAAGGATTGCCAATAACCAGAGACCAAACTTTTGAAGACCCATTCTCTTGGTAGGTTCTAAGAAGATCAAGGAAATCATTAATAAAGGCAACTATGTAGCAGGGTGCCAAGAAAAAATATCCAAAGGATGCCAGAAAAGTGAACTGAACAATTAAAAACATCACCTATTTGGATATTTTATACCTATTGTATGTTGTGTCCTTTATTTTATATATATTTCCATTTTCTTGCTTAAAAGATCAGAGCTGTTGTTCTCTTTTTGATAATCAAGGACAAAATACTCTACAGAGCTCAAAAATGAATAAATAAGATACCACACCTAAGACAAACTACTAGCAAGTACAAATTAGAAAAATCTGACCAAAAATTCCTTTACACTTTCTGAGGTGGCAATATGGAACTGAAGGAGAACAAAGATAAGATTAGAAATTCACAAAATTTTTATATCAGTCTAAGAAAATTTAACCTTTATCCTAGAGTAAGCAATTAAAAATACCTGAACAGGTGAAGACACATTTACTACCTATAGAAAGGTTAAGGACTAGTTAGAAGAAAGAAAGAGGACTTATAACACTACTGTGACACTACACAGAAGAGATGGGCAACTGTAACCTCAACTGGCATAGTCACAGTGAGAATAAAAAGGTGAAAGAATAGTGATCAACATGTTTAAGATGAATAAATGTGACAGCTGAAAAAATCTGGATATAAGGGGCTAAATACAAAAACTAACTATGGGTTTCAAACTTGAGTGTTCAGAAGGAATACCATGCAATTAACTAGAATAATGAACAGAGAAAGAAAGAAGTTTGAGAGAAAAAAGATGTGTCTGATCAATTACATTAATGGGAAAGTTACATAAACATTCCAGCAAATAGTAAAAAATGAGTAGCTAAACACAGACTTACAGTCAAGACCAGAATAAGGGTAAAAACTTTGTTTCCAAACTCTCACCCTTGAAATTCTGAAATAAATTTTGCACCAAATTTTTCATTCATAGTTTTATGACATTTCAAAAAAATAACATTTCAATTCTAAGATGTACATATTTTCACATGTGAACATCTATGAAATAAGGATGTGTTTATAAATGATGACATGAAATGGTTTAAATGTTTTGACATTTTTCATAATACAAAAGATACTGGTGAATTGAATCAGAAATGCCATCAAAATGTCAATAAAATACAGTAATCCTGGACCAATCTGAAAACACTAATATTCTAATTCAAAAATACTCACGTTTTTCAGTTAATGCTACTTCACAAATCTCTTTCAATCTTGTTATGAGAAGCTGATCAGCCACCACAAGAATACTACAAACAAAATCCACATTTTGAGATTCTAAAAAAAAAAAAAATTAGCATCACTGTCTATTACTTTGTAAACATTGTACCTAGTAAAACAAGTTAAAATAATTAAAATGCTAACAAACTATGATTATTTTCTAAATGTTGAAATGGCAACAATGATAAATAGTAGTAATATAAAAAAATTTCTACCTTTTAGTAGAAAGCTAGAAAGAAAAACATCAAAATGCTCTGGTTCACACTAGAACCATAAAATGGGCAACCTGAGTTCATCTTTTTAGTCTAGAAGATTATTAGAATGCCTTATTTAAAATCTTCCATATTAGACAAACATCCAATTAATAAACAGAGTGGAAAGTCATCTCAGCATTAAACTTAACATATAGGTGTATGTTAACAAATACATATAGAAAGAGTAGGTTAGGGGTAAATAATGCTGTTAGGTTTCCTTATTTAAAACAAAATTGGTCATCTAAGAATACATTTTTTAAAAGTATAGGAATTCCTTAATTTAAAATAAACTTCTGGGTGCAGAGTACTACTAATGGCCTTAAGCAATGTCCTTGAGCCACTGCCAGAATAACAACATAAAGAGAAAACAAACAATAACAATACCAAAAGAAGGGGGAGTTTGGAGGGGGAATGGTGAGAGGGAAGAATGGTTAGAAAGAAAAAAATGAAGGAAAAAAAACATTTTATAAAGGAGAGAGAGGAGCTAGAGAAACATGGCAGAGTGAGAGATATCCCCAGATTTCTCTCCTTGAAATAACAATAAGCAGAACATCTAAAACACAACAACAACAAAAAACACCCAAACTGCATACCATCACACTTGAGTGTGGGATCTGAGCATAAGAGCTACCACCAGTCATAACCCCAGGTGACCGGCGGTGGACTGGGAGAAAAAAAGCTGCCACCTTGCGCAGCCTCTGAAGCTCCCTGCAGGAGGAGGAGGAGGAGGGGAAGGGGAGAAGGAACTGCGAGTTCCCTGAACAGCCCTGCTTGGGAAAGCTGTGAGTTCCACGAAGCCAGAAGCAGGGTCCACTCCTCAGGGCAGGAAGCAGAAAAGTCGGACGGCAGAAAAACAACAGTTGATTTTGACCGGCCATGGTTGGAAAACTGAGGCTGAGGCATAACCCGCAGCCCCCAACCCAGAGGGCCCCTCCCGGATACTATTTGAGTCTGAACACCACAGAGCCTTAAGGGAATCTTAGCAAATGCTACTAAAACTGTTGCCAACACTGAGACTAAAACTGAGGGTAGCAAGTGTGATTAAATATCTATAAGAAAAGAAAAAGGCATTATTAAGCCTTTTTTTTTTTTTTTTATAAAGAAGGGATCCAAGAGGCTTAGATGCCACCAACTGAAAACCAAAAGAAAAGTGCATTCTTTGCAGGAGGCTAACAGAGACCTTTATATAATAAATCTTTCTGGAAAAAAAGGCAGAATACATTTCCATTAATGCCCAGGCAGAGAAATAGTCCATTAAACACCATGAACAACCAATGTGACAAGGCATCTCAGAAAGAAAGAGAAAAATCTTCAGAAAATAAGCTTACAGACAAAGAAATATGCAACTTAAATGACAGAAAATTCAGGATGGTACTTCTGAAAAAACTCAGTGAATTTCGAAACAAATTATATCAATAATTTCAGGAACTGAAAAAACACCTAGATGAGCAGAGCAAGGACACTGAAACCCTCAAAAAGAAGAGAATAATTCTTCTGGAGATTAAGAAAACACACACACACACACACACACACACACACTGTAAGAGTTAAAAAGTGAAACAGCCAGCTTGGGAAATAGAGTCGACCAAATGGAGGAAAGGATCAGTGATATTGAAGACAGAAATCTGGAAATAAATCAGAAGGAAGGAATGAGAAACTGAAGAATAAAAAATAATAAAAGAGAAATTCAAGAACTGGCTAATACCATCAGGAGAGGAAATAGAAGAATAATGGGCATTATCGAAAGCTAGAAAATGGAGCAGGGACTAGAAAGCATTTTTAGACAAACAGTGGATGAGAATTTCCCAAACTGAAGAAATGAGTTGGAGTATGGAATTCAAGAAGTCAAAAGAACACTCAATTATCTCAACTGAAAAAGGCCAAGACACAATGTATTAAAGTTATCAAAAATCAACAACAAAGACAGAATTCTCAGGGCAGCAGAAAAAAAAATGGTAACTTATAAAGGAAAACATTAGATTATCGTCAGATTCCTCAGCACAAACCTTACAAGCCAGGAAAAAATGGAATCAAATATTTAAACTATTAAGTGAAAAGAACTGCCAGCCTAGAATAATGTATCCAAGTAAGCTCTGCTTTAGATATAAAGAAGAAATTAAGACCTTTCCAGACATACAAACGTTGAAGGAATTCTCCACTATGAGGTCTGCACTACGGGAAATCCTGAAAGGGGTCAGCTCACCTAAAACAAAATGACAAAAACAAACAAACAAACAAAAAAACATAAATAAGAGTGAAGTGACCATCAGGCAAATAGAAGCAAAGGAGTACAACCCTTACTAAGAATAGGGCATTATAAGCTTAAATAAAAAGAAGAGAATTGCTATACCAAAATAGTAATGAATGTTCAATATACACAGGGATGAACTGAGACAATGACTGAAAAGGGGAGGATTCAAAGATCCAAATTCACAAAGGGGAATGGAAATGAGGCACATGAAGAAGAAAATTGACAGCTATCCTTTACATACTCATAATGGTAACCACACACAAAAGATTCAGAACTGAAGTATATAACATAAAACTAGAAGAACCAGAGGCAAAATCCATAAAAGCCAACCAAAAAAAAAAAAAAAAATAGAAATACGAGGACAAGGAAACATGGAGCTAACAGAAAGCAAAAGATAAAATGGCTCTAAGAAGACCTCATATTTCAGTAATCACCCTAAATGTAAATGGACTGAACTCACCAATAAAAAGGCACAGAGTTGCAGAATAGATCAAAAAACAAAACCCAACCATATGCTGCCTCCAGCAGACACAATTCAGCTCCAAAGACAAATACAGACTCATAGTGAAAGGGTGGGAAATGATATTTCAAGCAAATGGCATTCAGAGAAATGGAGGAGTAGTGGCACTAGTATCAGATGAAATAGATTACAAAATAGAAAAGGTAAAGAAAGATACTGAGGGACACTTCATAATGATAAAGGAAATTATGCACCAAAACCACATAACAATACCTATTAATATCTATGCTCCCAATCAGGAAGTCCCAAAATATGTAAAGAAATTACTAACAGAACTAAAAAGAGAAACAGACCAAAACACTATCATAGTAGGGGACCTAAACACCCCACTGTCAGATACGGACAGATCACCCAAACATAAAATCAATAAGGAAATAACATCCTTAAATGATAAATTAGACCAACAGGACATAATTGGCATATACAGAGCCTTCCATCCCAAAACAGCTGCTTATACATTCTTCTCTAGTGCACATGGAACATTCTTAAGGATCGACCACATACTGGGACACAGAAAGAGCCTCAACAAATATAAGAGGGTTGAAATCATGCCAACCATATTCTCTGATCATAATGCTTTGAAACTAGAGATCAACTGCAAAAAGAAAGCAGGAAGAACCACAAATACATGGAGATTGAACAACATGCTACTGAAGAATAACTGAGTCAGAGAAGAAATAAAAATAGAGATCAAGAGGTACATAGAAGTAAATGATAATGATAGCACAACATATCGAAACTTTTGGGACAAGGCAAACGCTGACATAAGAGGAAAGCTCATGTCATTACAGGCCTATCTCCAAAAACAAGAACAAGCCCAAATAAACAACCAAATGCTTCATCTTAAAAAACTAGAAAAGAAAGAACAAATGAAGCCTTAAGTCAGCAGAAAGAAAAAAATAATCAAAATTATAGCAGGAAAGAAAATGAAATTGAAAACAAAAAAACAATAGAAAAAATAAATGCAAGAAAGAGCTGGTTCTTTGAGAAGGTTAATAAAATCGACAAACCCCTGGTTAGATTCACTTAAAAAAAAAAAGAGGACACAAATAAAATCAGGGATGAAAGAGGGGAAATTATGACTGACATTGCAGAACTACAAAGGATCATACAAGAATACTATGGAAAAGTATATAACACCAAATTTAATAACCTAGAAGCAATGGACCAGCACTTAGAAAAATACGATCTTCCTAGACTAAATCAAGATCTGGAAAATCTAAATACATCAATCAGCAGTATGGAAATTAAAATAAGCATAAAATACCTACCAAAAAGTAAAAGTCCAGGACCAGACAGCTTCAAAAACAAATTCCACCAAGCATTCAAAGTAGATTTAATACTTATTCTCTTCAAACTCTTCTTAAAAATCGAAGAGGCAATACTTCCCAACTCATTTTATGAGGCCAATATTACCCTGATACCAAAACTGGTAGATAACACAAAAAGAGAAAACTACAGACCAATCTCTCTCATGAACACAGATGCAAAAATCCTGAATAAGATACTAGCAGACCAAATACAGCAACATATTAAAAAGATTATATACCACGATCAAGTGGGCTTCATATCAAAGGCAGAGATGGTTCAACATATGCAAATTGATTAAAGTGATACACTACATAAACAAATTCAAAAATATGAATCATATATCATATCAATAAATACCGAAAAAGCCTTCGACAAGATATAGCATCCATTTATGATCAAAACACTTACCAAAATCAGTATAGAAGGAAAATATCTTAACATTAATAAAGGCCATATATGACAAGCCCTCAGCCAACATTATACTTAATAGTGAAAAACTGAAAACCTTTCCTCTAAGATCAGGAACAAGGCAAGGCTGTCCACTAACATTGGAGGTTCTAGCAAGTGCAATCAGACAAGAGAAAGATATAAAAGGCAAGCAAATAGGAAACAAAGAAATCAAACTGTCACTATTTAAGGATGACATAATTCTCTATAGAGAAAACCCTAAAGACTCCACAAGAACATTACTAGAAATAATAAGCAAATATAGTGAAGTTTCTGGATACAAAATCAGTGTTCAAAAATCCATAGTGTCCCTATACTCTAATAACAAAGTGTCAGAAAAAGAAGTGGAAAAAATAATTCCTTTAGCAATTGCAACAAAAAGAATAAAATACCTAGGGAAAACCTAATGAAACATGTAAAGTTTTCATATAATGAAAACTAAGAGACCCTATTAAAAGAAATTGAAGACGATACAACGAATGGAAAGATATTCTGTGTTCTTGGATTGAAAAAATCAGCATAGTTAAAATGACCTTACTACCTAAGCATTATACAGATTTAATGTAATCTCATCAAAATCCTATCAGCATTTTTTAAAGAAATAGAACAAAAATCATCATATTGGTATGGAAGCACCAAAGATTCTGAATTGCCAAACCCATCCTGAGAAAAAGAATGAGGCTGGAGACATCACTCTGCCTGACTTCAAATTATACAACAAAATGACATGAATTAAAACGGCATGATATTGGCAGAAAAACAGACACACGGACCAGTGGAACAGAATAAAGAGTCCAGAAGTAAGCCCATATTTATATGTGCAAATAATTTTCAACAAAAAAGCCAAAAACATATAGTGGAGAAAAGAAAGCTTCTTCAATAAATGGTGCTGGGAAAACTGGAAAGCCACCTGCAAAAGAATGAAACTAGACTGTTGTCTATCACCACACACCAAAATTAACTCAAAATGGATTAACGACCTGAATATAAGACCTGAAACAATATAATGCATAGAAGAAAACATAGGAACTAAACTTAAGGACCTCGACTTAAAGAAGACTTTATGAATTTGACCTCAAAGGCAAGGGAAGTAAAGGCTAAAATAAATGAATGGGACTACATCAAAGTAAAAAGCTTCTACTCAGCAAAAGAAACTGTGAACAAGGTAAAGAGACAACCTTCCAAATGAGAAAATATATTTGTGAACAACACCTCTGTTAAGGGCCTAATATCTAAAATATACTAAGAACTCATATGACTCAACAACAAAAAACAATCCAATCAAAAAATGGCCAGAGGACATGAACAGATACTACTCCCTAGAGAACATACAAATGACCATTAAATATATGAAAAGATGTTCAACATCGCTATCTATTAGGGAAATGCAAATTAAAACCACAATGAGATGCCATCTTACACCTGTTAGAATAACCACAATCAACAGGACAAGTAATAACAAATGCTGGAGAGGATGTGGAGAAATAGAAACCCTCATACACTGCGGGTGAGACTGCAAAATGGTACAGACACTATGGGAAACAGTAAGGAAGTTCCTCAAAAAACTAAGAATTGATCTACCATATATATGATCCAGCAATCCCTCTACTAGGTATTTACCTGAAAGACTTGAAAACTCATCATATCCAAAAAGATATTTGCACACTGATGTTCACAGCTTTATTCACAGAGTCCATTATGTGGAAGCAACTGAAACGTCCTACAATAAATGACTGGCTAATAAAACTGTGGTACATATAGACAATGGAATATTACTCAGCCAAGGAAGAGATGATATACTGTCATTTACAACAACCTGGATGGACCCTGACATAATCATACTAAGTGAAATAAGCCAGACAGAAAAGGTTGAAAATCACATGATATCACTTATATGTAGGATATAAACCTAAAAGCAACAAAAGAATAGGAAAAACAGAAACTCACATACATAGACAATGGACTAGTGGTGACCAGAGGGGAAGGAGGAAGGGGAAGGGAGGAGGTAGACAGTGGAAAAAAAAAAATAGAAAAAAATATATATAAAAAAAATCAGGTTAAAAAAAAAGAGATGAAATACTGCCATTTGTGACAACATGGATAGATTGCGAGATAATCATGCTAAGGAAAATAAGCCAGATTTTGGACTTACTTTGGGATATAAACCCAAAAGCAACAAATGAATAGGACAAACAAACAGACTCTCGTGGACATGGACTACAGACTAGTAGTTTTCAGAGGGTAGGGAGGTTGGAGAGGAGAGTAGACATGGTAAAGGGGTCAAATATAGAGGGGTAGAGGGAGGATGAAGTGGGTAAAGGGGATCAAATATATGGTAGCAAAGGAAACTGGACTTTGGGTGGTAGACACACAATAGACTATACAGATGACAAATTATAATGTTCATCTGAAAATTATATAATTGTATTAACCAATGTTACCCCAATAAAATTAATTTTTATTAAAAAAATTAAAAAATAAAATAAAAAGAAGAGAGGTGAAGTCATTGGGAATGGCAGGCTAAGGACTACTTCCAAAATTCCTTTCCTCTACAAAAGCCAAGAGAATACTGCAAAAATGGTCAAAATCAACTGTTTTAGAATTCTAGAAATAAGCTGAAGGCTTGCAAAAATGTGGGGAGTGCTGACTCAAAAAAATTAGCTGAATATTGTTAAGAACAGTGAGCTTTGAGACATTGCAGGTTTTGCTATTTAGATCTTTCTCTCCACTCTTCCATAGTAGTACTGAAAACCAAGAACCATGCTGTCACAATGAAGAGATAAACACTAGAGGAGACAGAACAGCTATGGAGCAATATTAAAGAACTGTCATTATTTGACCCCTCTGTCAGTTTCCTGGACCCCACCCACAAGCAGGGCTTATCTTTATTTGATCTACTCAGAGCTTATGCAGTGTGAATAGCCTTTTCCTTAAGGGCATTTATTAAAAACAATCAGCAGCTACTGTTTAACATTGAAGCTGAATGAGTCAATGATAACGAAAAGAGCACATGAGAGATCAAAAAAATTTTTAAATAGTTGGGGAAAGATGTTGTCATAAGTGTTTTTGTCCCCTAAATATTCACATGTTGAAGCCCTAATTTCCAGTGTGACTATATTTAGAGATGGGGCCTCTAAGGAAGTAATTAAGGTTAAATGAAATCAAAATGGTAGGACCCTGATCCAAAAGGATTAGTGTCTTCTTAAGATACACCAGAAATATCTCTATCTCTTCCTCCCACCGCATGCCCTGCCACTGTCACTGTCTCTGTCTCTCTGTCTCTCTCTCTCTCTCTCACACACACACACACACACACACAGGCAGCCATGTACAAGCCAAGAAGAGAGTCCTCACTAGAAGACAAGAGCCTTGCTAGACCCTGATCTGGGACTTTTTCACTCCAGAACTGTAAAAAAAAATACATTTCTGTTGTTTAAAGCACCTACCTAGTCTATAATATTTTGTTATGGCAGCCTGAGCAGACTAATGCAGATGTCCACAGTAGGGTTTAAAAAGTTACAACATGTATCTATAAATAGAGAAGGCCACACTAAACAAACAGTAAAAACAATAAACTCGAAGGAAGAAGAATCTAATTTTAAGAGTTGCCACATTATATTATTTAAATATCCAGTTTTCATTAACAAAAAATTATGACAGATGCAAAGAAAATGTATGGGCCACATACAGGAAGAAAGAAACCAAGAGAAAAAGTCTCTGAGGAAGAGAAGATGCTAACCTATTGGACAAAGAGTTTAAAGCAGCTATTTGAAATGTGACCAAAGAAGTAAAAGAAATGTCTTTAAAAAAATATATGAGTATGTCTCACAAAATCAATAGTATCATTGAAAATAGAAATTATATGTCAAATGAGATTATCCAATAAGAAACAAAAAGAAAAAATGAATAAAAATAAAGAGCATAACTGACCTATGGCATACCATCCAGCATACCAAGATTCATATGGGAGTCCAAGAAAAAAAAAAAAAACTAAGGACAGAAAGAATACCTGAAGAAATAATGGTGGAGGTGGGGGGTGAGCAAAGTAAAGTACAGAAGTGTCCTATACAATTAAAGTTCAGTTGTGATTAGTTTAAAATAGACTGTTATAACTATAAGATATTATACATAAACCTCATGGTAACCATAAAGCAGAAACCTATAATAGATACACACAAAAAAATAAAGAATGAAAGCAAACCACTATCACAAAAATCATTAAATTGCAAAGAAGAGAGAAATAAAGGAACTACAAAATAAAAAACTGACAAAATGGCAATAATAAGTCCTTATCCATTAATAATTACTTTAAATGCAAATAGGTTAGATTCTCCAATCAAAGGACAAAGTGGTTAAATGAACAAGAAAACAAGATACAATTGTATACTGGCTGCAAGAGAGTCATTTTACCTTTAAGGAGATATATATATATATAAGCTGAAAGTGAAAGGATGGAAAAAGATATTTCATGCAAATGGTAACAAAAGTGAGAATGGCTATATTTATATCAGACAAAATAAGCTTTAAGTCAAAAGTAGTCACAAGAGAAAAAGATTACTATACACTAATAATGGGATCAATACTTCAATAGGATATAACTATCGTAAAGATACATGCACACAACATTGAAGCACCCTAAATATATGAAGAAAATACTAACAGAACTAAAGGCAGAAACAGACATCAATACTATAAATAACGAAGGACTTCAATATCCCATATTCAACTATGGATAGATCATCCAGACGGAAAATCAATAAGGAAACAGTAGACCTGACAACACTATAGACCAAATGGGCCTAACAGACATATGCAGAGCATTCCATCTAACAGCAGCAAATACACATTCTTCTCAAGTACATGCAAAACATTCTTAAGGATAGATCATAAGTTAGGCCACCAAACAAGTTTCAACAATTTAAAAAGATCTGAAATCATACCAAGTACCTTCCCTAACTAAAATGGTTAATAACCAGAATAACAGGAGAAAAATTGGAATCCAATTCACAAATATGTGGAGATTAAACATCAGTCCTAAACAACCAATAAGACAAAAAAAAAAAAAATCAAAGAAGGGCAAAACATATCTTGAGACATATGAAAATGGAAACACAACGTATCAAAATTTATAATATGAAGCAAAAACAGTTCTAACAAGAAAGTTGATACTGATAAATGCCTTACCAAAAAAGGATATCAAAAGAATAATCTTATTCTTAAGTTTTTTCACACAAGAACTAGAAAAAGAAAAATGAAGCCCAAAGTTAGAAGAAATAATACAAATTAGAGAAGAAAGCAATGAACTAGACACTAGAAAAACAACAGAAAAGGTCAACAAAACTAGAATTGGTGGTTTAAAAGATAAACAAAATTAACCCTAAAACAATTTTAAGCAAACCCTCAAGTAGACTAAAAAAGAGAGGACTCAAAATTATAAATGAAAGAGGAGAAATTACAGCTGATATTACAAAAATACAAAGCGTCATAAGAGACTATTATGAACAAATATACACTAATGAATTAGACAACCTAAAAGAAATGGATTAATTCCTACAAATACAAATATACCACGACTGAATCATGAAGAAATGGAAAATTTTAATGTACCAATAATAGTAAAAAGATTGACTCAGTAATCAAAGACCTTCCCCAAAAGACTGGATGGCTTCACAGGTGAATTCCACCAAACATTTATAGAAAAATTAACATGGACCCTTCTAAAACTTGTCCAAAGAACTGAAGAGGAAAGAACATTTCCAAACTCACTTCATTAGGCCAGCATTATCCTGATACCAAAGGCAGACAAGGACATTACAAGAAAATTACAGAACATCCCTGATGAACATGCATGCAAAAACCCTCAATAAAATACTAGTCATCCAAATTCAACATGTATTAAAAAGATCATATGCCATGATTAAGTGGGATTTACACCTGAGATGCAAGGATGGTTCGACACATACAAATCAATAAATACAATATACATTAACTGATGAAAGATAAAAATCATTTAATCATCTCGAAAGATACAGAAAGTATGTATGACAAAGTTCAACATCCATTCGTGATCAAAACTCTCAATAACATTATAGAAGAAATGTATCTCTATATAATAAAGGCCATATATGACAAGTTCACAGCTAATATAATACTCAGCAGTAGAAATCTGAAAGCTGTTCATCATAAGATCAAGAAAACAAGGATGTCCACTCTTACCATTTCCATTAATCACAGTACTGGAAATCCTAGCCAGAGCATTAGGCAAGAAATAAACGGCATCCAAAATGGAAAGAAAAAAGTAAAACTGTTACTGATTAGACCTTATATATAGAAACCTTAAAGATTCTGACAAAAATGCTATTAGAATAAATAAATTCAGTCAAGTTGCAGGATACAAAAACAACAAAAAGAGAAATCAGTTGCTTTTCTATGCACAACCAACTATCCCAAAAAGTAATAATAATAAAAAAAATCTCATTTACAAACACATTAATATAAAACACTTAGGAGTAAATGTAACCAAAGAAATGAATAATCTGCATGCTGGAAACTATAAAACATCGAGGAAAGATACTAAAGAAAACACAAATAAGTGGAAAGATTTACTATGTTCATGGACTGGAAGAACTGATATTAAAATACCCATTCTACCCAAAGCAATCTACAAATTCAACGAAATCCTTTCAAAATTCCAATGGTATTTTTTCACAGAAATAAACAAAAGCAATCCTAAAATTCATATTGAACTACAAAAGACCCTGAATCAAAGCTATCTTGAGAAAGAACAAAACTGGAGGCATGACATTTTCTGATCTGAAACTCTACTACAAAGCTTCAGTAATCAAAACAGTAATGTACTGGTATAAACAGAGACACATAGATCAATGAAACAGATTAGTGAGCCCAGAAAATAAACCTTCATATATACAGTCAACTAATCTTTAACAAAAGTGTCAAGAATACAAAATGGAAAAAAGACCATCTCTTCAACAGTATTAGGAAAACTGAGTATCTACATGCAAGAGAATGAAATTGAATCAACATCTTATACCATATACAAAAATCAACTCAAAATAGATTCAAAACCTAAACATTATACCTGAAACCATAAAATTCCTAAAAGAAAATAGAGTAAAAGCTCCTAGATGTAATAGGCCTTGGCAATAATTTTTCAGATATGACACCAAAACAACATACAACAAAAGTAAAAATAAACAAGTGGGATTACATGAAACTAAAAAACTTATGTGCAGCAAAGGGAACAATAACAAAATGAAAAACCAATCTTTGAGATAGGAGAAAACATCTGGCAAACCATATTTGATAAAGAGTTAATATCTAATAAAGAACTCCTACAATTCAATAGCAAAAAAATAAATGGGCAAGAGACTTGAATAGTTATTTCTCCAAATACGACACACAAATAGCCAACAAGGTAATGAAAGGATGTTTAATGTCACTAGTGTATAATCATCAGAGAAATGTAAATCAACACAATGAGATGACATATTCCACTGATTAGCATGGTTATCATCAAAAACACAAAAGATAAGTGTTGATGAACTCTTGTGCACTGTTAATGGGAGTGTAAATTGGTATAGCCACTATGAAAAAAATATGGAGGTTCCTCAAAAAATAAAAAAATCATGATACAGCAATCCAAAGAATTTAAATCAAGATCTTGAAGACATACCTGCATCCCAAGTACACTGCAGCATTATTCACAATAGTCAAAATACAGAAACAGTCTATGTCTACCAACAGGTGAATAAAGAAAATATGGTATATACATACAATGCAACAAAGGAGTGTACCATTCCTGACTAAAGACACCTGTTAACTAAAACATGGGTGTATTATCCGACAAAATATATAAATGCACTCTTTTCATAAATGTTAGTTTAATTCTTTATTTTAGATGTTACCACAAGAAGAAACGCAGGCAAGAAGAACTTTTGTAGACTGTTAAAATCATACTCCTTGTTGTCAGTTCCTCATCTCAATCATAGAAATAGTTAAGTAGGAAACTGTATAATCTCAACCATTAAATAAAATTCTTAAGAGTTCATTTCCTCATAGGTAATGAAACTCTTTTCCTACTCCTTTGTGGTTAGTAATCATCCCTATTGCTAATTCTAAATTAAGCCTCTATTGATGGCTTATTTCAATTAGCGTAGAAATTAAGATTCGTGTTGAATTTACCATTATTCAATTATATCTTAAATATCTAAAATGTCATAACCCTTATCACCTTTTATCACCACAGCTTCATCAGTATAGAGGTAGTCCAAAATAACTTTTAGTATGTCAGAATGTATTTGCATTTCCAGAGCTGCACGACTGGAAGCCTAAATAAAATAAAATAAAATAAAATAATTAATTTTAAACTACAAAATACTACTATATTCTGACTGATATTGGTACAAAAAAACTTTGAAGAGGAAACACATTAAATACAAAAGAACATTTATAAAACACAAAAGCTAAAATGAGATACATTAAATTTTAAGTTGCCTTATGATATGAAAAAGGATCAAGAAAAAATCAAGAAAAAAGTAGTACACTGGTATTCCAAATACATGTCTAAATAATGGGTAAGTTTTGATTTGAGAAGCTTTTTTGCAACAATTTTCATTTCTAATGTTGCTATTTTCCACCAGGCTGAAGCCTAAATACAAAATAAAAACTGAGTTAAAATATCAGGTTCCTATTTTAAATTTTAGTATATAATCTCCCGAAAATATAAAGTGCTATACCAGCCTATGTGGTTTCTACTTAAATCTTACCTCGATCCATGAGCTACTCAGCATACTATGAAAATATTCTGGAAAAAAAAAAATTCAGTTCACTAAGGATAGTGAAATAAACTAAACAAATAAATCAGCACCTAAGAAAAAGTGTACCTACCAAGTCTAGCACAAAGAACACATTTATGACAAGGAAATTCCTTTCCATCTACTGATTTCATGGTCACATCACATAAAAATGAACTGCAAGAAAAAGATTTTATTTGAAGAAAGAACATTTCTTTACATTTAGCAAATTAAGAAAATGTATTATATGATTTGGCTTAACTTGATTTTTCTCTTAAAGGCATCAGAGAATAAACAATTTGAGGGTATACACACAAATATTTTATTCCTTTCACTTTTTGGGAAGATAATAAGGGCCTTACAATAAAAATAATATTTGAAAACGGAACTAAATGCAGATAGGTATTCAAAAAGTCTTTCTTCTAATTTTTCTTTTTCATTACAGGTCAGGTGTTAATAATATATTAAGTGACATCACAGTCAACAGTCTTTTGATTCACTTATTTGTATGACCTATTCTGTGCTAAGCATAATCTAGATACCACCAGTTTCTCTTTCTCCATAAACTTTTCACCTACAAAGTATAAATCCTTAAAGACAAAAAAGTTTAGTAACAAATGTATTTAGAATAGCATATTTAGTACTGAAAAGGTTTATAAAGAAATCATCACACTGGTGAAGAGGTATAATTAGTCTGGTTTTGAGATTACATCATTTCCTGATTAAAAAAAATACAAAATTCAGGCAAGAAAAAAAAAATTAAAATTTCCTTTCCTAATTTGAAAGTGATCAGAAAAAAATGAATTGTGCCAATGTCTTATTGAGCAGTAATATTTTATTCATTTCCTTCAACTCTCCAATATTTCAGAAATTAAGAACACTAAGTAAGATGTATCTACCTATATATTTTGCTTCATATGTAAGGAGAGCTCCATTTCCACTTAGGTCCCAAAATGTACAGATGAAAAGTTTATCTTCATTTCCTTACTTACCATTTTTTCTGATTTAGTTTTGGTTTATTACCAGTTTTCTTGTCAATTACATTAATTTTTTCATTTTCAAATCTGACTCCATCTAACCTATCAAGAATAGATAAGAATTAACAATTGGTGTATATATTCCTCTACAAAAACCACCAATAAAAATCCAACAAATTAGTTTACATTTATCTAACATGATTATATAATTTATATCACCTAACAAAGTATCTCAAAGAACCCCCTCTGTGATAAATAATCATACATCTCCTTCAATTTTAAGTGTTCAAAAATATATTAATATCATTACTGACTAAAAAAAAAAAATCAAAATATATACTCCTCTTCTACTCCCACACAACTAAGGTTATATTGCCACAAGCAACATAAATACCTTAAAAAAAGAATTCCAAAAAGTCTGGTTTATAATACAACAAATACTGTGCTAGCCACTTTATACATATTATACAACAAAACCATACCAACAATATGAGATCACTACTATCCCTCTCATTTTCTATATTAAGAAAGTAAAAGTTCAAAGAAAGTAAGAAATTTGCCCCAACTAGTTATAAAGCTAAGAGACATATATAGGTCTAATTCCAAAGACAGTACTCTTTCTAGCACACCATACTGCCTGCAGCTCTAGATCCGTTACACAAACTCCAAAGAATTCAAGCCCTTAATAACCGCCTTCCCATACTTTAGTGTTTTAACCCAGGGAGTCCCACAGAGATAGCTTTAGCATAAAATGGAGAAAGAACATCCCATATATCTCCCTTCAAAAAGAATGGGTGGGGCCGGGGAGGTAGAGAGCAAGAAAAAGAGATGCACAAAGCAAAGAAAAAGAATTTTTAAAAGGAGGGCATAATGAGGTACAAGAATAAAGATATAAAGGAAGAGCCATACCTACTGCTCAAATTACTGAAACCAAATTTCCTTGCAACATTTTGCAACATTCTTACAGGATCATCTTCCCCAACACTTTTTACTTTTTTGGAAGATTTTAGTTTGTTTTTCTGCTTTTCACTAATTGTATGAGTTTGATTACTTTTATAAACTTCAAATGCTGACTTCTGATTATCTTCATGGGAATTTATTTTATTCAAATGAGAATTCAGAGTGCCCTGATATTCTTCTGGTTTTTTGTTTAAGTTTATTCTTGGTTTGAATCCATGAGTTAAAAAGTCACAAGTATCTGTGTATATAAATTGTAGAAGATATTCAAACAAGTCAGGATGAACTTTTTCTACCACAAATAGGTGGCATCCTGCAGAATCTTCATCTTTCCGGTAAACATCTGTAAAGTCTAAAGAAGTACCGTCTGAAAGGAACAATTTCTGAAAAAAGTCAGAACGTGCTGCCAAAATATATTTATGAGCAGGGAAGATTCTGTTGCCAACTTGAAATGTCACATCATGGATGCTGTCCATTTCATCCGTTTCCCTCAACAGTTTGCCAAACTCTTCAAGAAAGGATGATGAGGACACAGCTGGAATTTCATAAAGACTAGAAATGAAACAAAAATCACTATTACTTTCAAGAAAAATGTATAAAACCAAAAGCATCTCTAGCCAATTCTTCTTTTAAAGTCCAATTTTTAAAATTTATCACTTAGAAAATTTTTAAATTAGCATTTCCTAAAATATAAGAATACTGTATAGTCTTAGATATCGACAGTAATACTTTAAATTTTGTTCCTTTTTGTTTTTTTCTCCTAAATTAAAATGCTAACAATTAAGTTTTTCTTTGAAAGTAGTGTTCTCTATTTCTACAAAGAAATACTAGAATATAAATTTCAAATAACTATTTCATAAAAATTTTAAATGATTAAAAGTATAAATAAAAACATTCAAAAAAGAATACAGTTCTCAACCTTTTCCTCTTTTATATCCTTTAATTTTGCAAGTGGAGGAAAAATACAGAGAACTGAGTAAATACTTCTGGTCCCAGATCCCAGAATAGGGAAGAAACTCAAAGAAGTAAAGATAAAAACAGACATAAAATGGGTCTGGTAACCTTGATACTTTCAGTACTGTAGGAATGCGATCACACATTCCCAATCTACATTTCAGCTTTCCAGGTATGGAGGACCAAACCTCCTGGTTCGCCTGGGACTGAGGGGTTTCCCAGGAGACTGTCAGTGCTAAATATGGGACAGATCTGGGCAAAACAGGTTGGATGGTCACCCTACTTCTAGGACTCCTTTCCTTTTCAATAATAGTACTCTTTATATTTCTTAATGTGTCATTTCTCCAATAATGTGACTTAGAAGATTTGCACAGAGATTCACACTGCCCTACAGATGACTCTACCTCTTCTTTTATCAATTCTCATGGTATTCAAGGGTCAGAAATTGTTGAAAAGTACATAACAAATATCTATATTTCTCAGAATCTGAGAAATTAAGAGTACATAAAGTACTAAAGGTACAAATAAAGTTTGTGTGTGTCTACATATATGTATATAAACACAAACACATATTTCCTCAATATTTTCAATAAATATCAGTTTACAAACTAAAAAGAATATTTGTCATTTACAGTATAACAAATTCCACCTTTGAGTTATCCTGGTAATATGATTATCTGTCTAAAGTCTCTACAAGACTTTACAACAGCTCTTCAATTAAATTTGCTCCAGGAGCTACGAAAACAAGAGAAAACCTAGTGACCGTTCCTTTTAAAAATGAAAATTATTAATACAGGTGGTACCTTGTTTTAGGATCTGACTGCAAGATTGCAAAGTTACATCCACTTGGATCTGTGCTGACACTTACAGCTCTATGGGCAAAAGTAAGTTTCTCAAGTCGAATTCTTTCATATACACTATTTATATCAGAGACACAAGACACATCTGATGAGGAATTTTGAAGGTTTGATAGAATCTCTGTTAAAAAAGAAAAAAATAATAAATTCCATTAAGGCTTTATTGAAACTACTTAAAATGACTTAGGAGTAAATGGAACAGGTAAACAATTAGAATATGAAAATATCTTTTGAATGTATTAAGCCCTTTTGAAAAACTATACCTTCCTTCTCTTCAACATAATTTGTAGCTCATATATTGGCTGCATTATACATGAAATTTTGATGAGTCAATTTTCATTATCCATGAATTTATCTCTTTCAACAAACACATCCTCCACAGTGCAATCAGTAATCGTTCTAAAAAGCAAATCTAGTGTAAAACTAGCTTTTAAAATTACTCAAGTTTTCATTAAAAATATACAAACTCAGCATCTTCATAATCTGATTGCTTATTTGCTTCCTCTCATTTATTTAGCAAATATCTGAGTGACCACACTGTGCTCAGACTCTAGAAAAAGAATAAACCATATAGACTGAAGTTATATTAATGAACCTGAAGAAAAGCAGAAAGATTTCAGAAATATGAGACAAAGGTGTCAAAACTGGTAACTAATTAGATGTAGAGGATGAGGGAATATGAAGTGTCAAAAATAACCATTTACTTAGATTGAAAACACTGAAAAGCAGATGTGATGCATGAGCTCATGAATTCAGTTTTAGACCACTAAGACACAGTTCTAAGAACTTCCAACATTTACAAGTAGATCCTGCATTCTGGTTACTCTCTCGAATAGTCTTAATTCAGTCTCAGATGGCTTTACTAATCTTCCCTAACACTTAGTTATTCCAATTTCCATACTCTAGTATTTGTCTCCATGAACTATAAATACTTATATACATGTCTACTGCCCCTACAAATTCCCTTGTGGATAATTTTGAAGAAAGTTTATAATTTTCTGAGTAATTATAAATGTCCTTTGTATATTTTAGCATACAAAAACTGATTTGTTCATTCAACCAATGACTTAATGAATAGCTATGTGGCAGGAAAAATGCTAAATGCTAAAGATATAGTACGACAGTCATGGTCCTTGCCATCTTATAGTCTGATAGACAAACACTTGAAAAACTAATCACAAAGATAAACATAAAAATAAGAAAAAATAAGTTACATCATAAAAATATAAATGGGATATTAAAAGTGAAACAGTAACTCAGTTTAGATTGACGAATCAGTGAAAAAGTCTCTGATGAAGTATAAATTAAGCTGAGATGTGAAAAGTTAGGAAAGGCCCTAGGATTAATCACAGCTGAACAAGATTTAAAATCTGAAAGTCAGTAATTAGAGAGTGGTAAATAAAAGGAAGCAATTCCAGATCAGTTCAGAGACCAAAAAAAAGGTCAGATAAGGGGCCTTACAGGCCACATTTAGGTAATGAAGAAACCATTTAAGAGTTTTTAAACACAGGAATATTACGATCAGATAGACCTTAAAAGTTCACTCTAGTAATCATTTAAAAATAGATTTAAAAAAAGTGAAAATAAAATTTTTTTCAGTAATCCATATGATGGGCTAAGGTAGGAGCAATGAGATATAAAGAGGAAAATGAATTCTAGCTTTCTGGAATAAAAATCAAAAGATTATTAATTATGGATGAAAGTAAAAAGTCACTAACATGAGTTTAAAAATAGTGCAAATAATCCACACGTTTATAAATTTATAATCAGATAATTAAGAATGAACTACATGATGAATAACTTCTATTTTCAATGGTGGCATCTTAATTTTTATATTCATCATGGAATGATTAAAAGTTATCTCCAATTATTCATCAATCGTTTAAAAAACTGTACGTTTTAAAATTCTCACTAAACATAAAAACTTTATTCTTCCTATGATTTTCCTAAGGCATAAGATATACTTCTTCAAACTTTAATTTTATACACAGAAGTATACAAAAAACAAAACTAAAATATGCCATAAACTACTAAATTCTCAATTTAGAAAGAGAAAAAAATGAAACTTGGAAGATGGTTCACAACCATTGGAAAGGTTTTATTTGTATTTTTTTTTTAACTCTATACTTCTATGCCCCTAGAGCCAAGGCTAGCAATTAGCAACAGTAAGCCACTGTTACTGATGGGACTATATACCAAAACTTCAGGATATACTGAGACAGGTAAAAAGTTGAAAACTCCAGATTTAAATGAATAGAATTTCTCCATTTACCTACACATATGCAAACCAAAATCAAAAGAAACATAAGGATAAAAACTAATAACTTATAAATTAAAACTAATAATAAACACTTGTGAAATTAAAGGTTAACCAAAAAAAACTTTTATGTGCCATTTACATATATAGAACTGACCTTTCTTTTCAGAATTCTTTCTTTTTTCTTCAAACCATTTCCCTCTAAATCCTTCTCCATCCTGTGTGACAAATAGAATTTCATTTCTATTTAAAGCAATATCAGAAATGAAGACTTGGCGTGGATAAGCCCATCGACACTGCTTCAGAGTACTGCTGACTGATCGCCAGCAAAATACCTAAAATAAACCAAATTACATTGGAATATCAAGCGATATAGCATCAAAGCAACCAAAATTGAAATAATTAAAATTTGAAATGAAGAGATAATATTTCTAAAATAAAAGCTCTGATTGATATGTTTCAATGTTCATTCTTCCAAAAAGTAAAAAGAGACACTATAAGTCAAGATGGCTTTAAAAAACTGTGTCTTTCAAAAAAGTACATCAAGCAAACATGAAGCATTATGTATGCTTCAAAGACACTCTTAATTTTCGGCATTGTTAAAGAAAAACAAAAATCTTAAAGCTAAAAACTTAGATGTCAGACTTGTAACACTATTAATGAAAATCCAACCTTCACTCTGAAGAAAAAACAGATGTATGCATAACTCAATTTTAATTAAAACAAAATGTTAAAGACAGAAAAATCATCAGAGTCCAATGACTTCCTAGTGGTTCTGCAAACCTCAGTGTTTCTATGAAATGGCGCAGGGTGTGCTGCTAAAGGATAGAGAAAATGACGAAGAGAAGGGTGCTCGGCTTCCCAATCCAACTTTATCCAGAGCAGAAATCCTTTTATTTGCTTTATAGACTGGCATTCCAAATAAGATTTCATTTGAAAATTAATACTGCTGATTTTAAAAAATTCAATTCCCTCATTATTAAAAAAATTAAAGCACAAAATGGTATTTGCCAAGGTCACTCAAAAGTTATATACACAAAAAGACTATTTTGATTGATTTCTTCACAGCTAAGTTTTTATATTGACTCTAATTTTATGGGAAGTAAACATCCAGAGGTAGATCCATATCAATATAAATGAAACACATCTCAAAGTCAAATGTAAGTTTTTATACTCAAGTTTTTATGTAATCCCATGCTTCCTTCCATTAGTACAGATTAGAACTCTAATTATTAAACATAGTTCCTGCTATTAAAATGATCAATTACAATATATTTATGCCTGTAATGTATGTAGAGCTTTATGATTTTAAATCTCCAATTTCTACATCAAACTTTATAAACCTAAAAAAAAATCTTATTTTTTGTTTCTATTTTGTAAGCACAAAGCAGAAAACAATGTTCTTCTCATACTGTAAAATTTTTTCAGTGTTACTAAGGTATAATATATATTTTTAAATTAACAATTTTATTAAAGAAATATACTGATATGTTTGTACAAGGAACTAAAATTAAAACTCTATAGTACTTACATAAATGAAGAGATATTATTTACATAGTAATCCAGAAATACATTATCTTTTATACATAATAGTTATAATCCCTGCATAAATATATGTACATTTGTTTAAAACTCAGTCTGGGAGGAATTTTCTTTTCTAATTATGCAACAAATTTTTATTATTGCCTACTTATCTTTTACTTTTTTTAAAGATTAGTTACATATCTCATATGTATACAACTCAGTATCATTTATCAGTACTCAAATAACCACCAAAATCCCTTATTTCCATTTTAAGCATAGTAAATAAAATTATAAACTACAGTTTAACAAAGTAGTGCCATGAAACATTAGTTAAAAGTCATCATACTTTCTTTGAAATACCAACTCCACACTAATTGGTATTGGATGTCAAAAATAATATGGGAAACAAAGTTAATAGAAATCATCACTATCATAGAAATACATTTTCACATTATCAGGTCCCCTATAGCTATCAGTGAGAATAAGATTATTATACTTTTGCATAAATAATATGCTTACCCTTCCAGCTCCATCCATTGCAAGAATGCAGATTTTTTCATCTCCATTTTCTTTCAAGTGTTCAGGATCAACCCTGCTTTCCAGATGCCCCCCTGATACAAGAACTTTTTTCAAGTTTAGCTGTCTGGGTAGGGAAAAAAAATCTAGATTAAATTGTTTTATAAAATGCACATGCTCAATTTTAAAGGAATGACTATTCAAATAACCTAGAGGGATTATTGGGAAAGATGCCTTTGGCATCCTTAGTCCCTCCTTTCTATGTTTCCCCTACTTGATGGCTGTTTCTTCAGATGGCAAGTTCTTTGCTCCCAAAAACCTGTACCTATGTGCATGTTAACACATGCATTCAGTCTAGAGTAAATAACTGATTAAAAACTAAGTATATTTCCATTTTAACAGAAAAGAACTATTTTAAACTTCAAAATAGAAATCCTTAATTTCAATTATAAACAGATATAACTACCATGAAAATCAGTATTAATTTAATAACTCATTCAGTAACTGCATATTTCATTATATCTGCACATGTGATGTGCCTGCTGCTATTCCAATGATTGTCCTCACTTTAAGATATGCCTATATTAAAAAAGATTTTTTCATTTCAAAATGGCTATATTGTAAAATCTGTAACAAAAGAATTTTCTTAGTGAAAACTTGGATATATATCTTCAATTTATGCAAATTTAATGTTATCAGGGAAAGTTTTATAAATGTTAACTGAAAACAAAACCTAACATCACATAAATCACTTCATGCCACAAATCACTTCATCCCACAAATTACTTCAGTTCTAAGAAACATGTATGTTTACATTTTCATGTTTCTGTAACTGAAATATGACCTACAACTGAAAACTTTCCAATTGTTGTACATAGAAGGTAAGTTATAACAAATTGATGGTTCTCATTTTATGCTCATGAGCTGTAACTTCACATCTGCTATCTATTTATGAAATTACCATCTCATTTACATTACCAAAACCTCATTTTGTTCCATTTCAGTTACAATGCCTAATTGCTTTTAAAGTTAGATGGCTACTCTCTAGAATTCCTGTACAAGACTCACTAATTGAGCTATACTTTTCCAGAGTCAAATGTCTATTTTTCTATGTATATTTATTACTATAGTTATACAATATGAAGAAATATTATATGAACCAATAAAATATTAGTCTGAAAAGAATCTTTTATATAAAAGTTGAATACTTTGAAAACCATGATAAATATAAACAACAAAAAATTGCTATCAAATAAGATAAGGATCAACTGACTATAAAAGATTGAAAATATATGAAAAATAGATAATTCTGCACTAACTTACTTAATTTACTTCAGGATTGTTTTTAAGCACTTGCTCCTTAAGTCACTCAAAATGAAATCAGAGGTGACACATTATGAACGTAATGGTTTATACAGGGAAGACAGGGAATGCCAACTACTTTAGTTTTATGATTTCTTCTTTAACTGGCTTTCTGATTACCAACTGATAGTTTACTGCATGCTACCATGACAAGCTTTCAGGAAACAGGCTATACAAATACAGAGATAAATAATACACCAGTTAGGTATAAACACTTGGACTGCATAGACAATCTATGGCATATTATTGTTTTTTCTAAATAAGCGTACAATATAAAAAAAAGACTACTACACATGAACTAGTGATGATTATGTCACAAAGCAAAAATTATGACTAATCTAGTTTTGTTCACCAAAAACATAAAAAAAGGAAACTTATAGGTGATATCTAACCAAATGTTTCATAATTCAGAAATATTGTTTTACAATTACTAAGAACTTTTACATATATTCACTAGATCCTTGCCAAAAGACTAAGATCATCAGAAGTCAAAACTCCTGACTCCCCTCCCCGCAATTCAATATTCTCCATTTAGCATTTCAGAGCATAGCATAAAGCTAATACTATTATTTGCTAGAAGAGTTGAACTATTATTAAAGTTACATTTCTTTCACAGAAATACACATACTTAGAAGCCATCTTCTTGCACTGATAGTCTGCAAGTAAGTAAATATCTCCCCTTGCAGTAACACAGACTGTGGCCCCATCACTTGCAGCAACCAAAGACAGAGTGACATCCTTATGATGAAGGGCAGAAACTTGACGAGGGGCAGTTACACACTTTTCTCCATTGGGATCTAATAAATAACCTAAAAATAACACAAATAAAGAAATCACGAAATATCCATTTCAAGAATGCAATTTATTTTTCAGATACGGTAATCCAAGATTCCTTACCCAGCTGTCCACCATTTAGGCCCATTGTGTAAACAGCTTCTCTAGTCCACAACACTGTATGAAACTTGCCTGCTGCTACTCCAATGATTGTCCTTCCTTTCAGATATTTTGTCTGCATCTATTCAAAAAGACAAGTAAGACTGCAGTTTACTATGTATGAATCAGTACATTTTTACAAAGATCATCAGGGTAGCAAATATATGGCACACTTGCTACCAGTGACCCCTCAAGTGCTAATGGCAGTAGTCACTAAAAGATGGCTGCATTAATACTGAGACCCCAACTCTTAGAACAGTTTTAACATGTTAAAAATTTACATGGTATAAAAACCAAATCATTAAATTTTTGTTAACAAGCAGTATGCAAAACAGGCATTCTTATTCTTATCAGAAAATATGGTACTTTTACATTCAACACATCCAGAATCTCCCAATAGTGGCTCTAATGGCATTTTGGGCCAAATGATTCTTTTTTTCTGGGGGATTGTCTTGTGCATTGCAGGAGATATAGCAGCATCTCTGGACTCTACCCACTAGATGTCAGTAGCACCACTTCTACCCCTGCCCACAGTTGTGATATCTAAAAATGTCTCCAGATGTGGCAAAATGGCTTCTGGGGGGGCAAAACTGCCCCCAGTTGAGAATACTAGTTATGTCTAAATTAACCCAATGCTCCAAGGTAGCCACATAATAATAAAAATGGGAGTAAAATCTACCACTCCTAAACAATTCTACAAAATGATTAAATATCCATAAATTCTATAGCTAGAGAAAAATGGATCTCCTAAAAAGTATCACAGACTGGAGACCACTTCTAATTATTTTCTGGTAATTCCTACTGATTCATTAGTTATTCCAGAAGGAAACTTATTGGATTTAAAAGTTTATTAATAAAAATGTATATCTAAAAGGCAAAAAACAAACAAAATGTATATCTAACAATAATTTTAAATCCAGAAGATTAAACCAGTGAAGAAATTTAATAACTGAAATACAAAACCTTATGAGCTAAAAACACATTTGTTATGGGTGATGACTCTATTAAATTAGAATACCAGTCCCAGTGCTGTGTACTAGGTCCTGAAGTTGAGCAAAAGGTACCTTCTAATGGTGATTGTGAAAATGGAAGGGGGAAAGTAGAACAAAGAACAGTGGCTTTTGGATCCATGTCCCTTCACATCAACTTACCAGGAGTGATTTCTGTGCACAGACATATTTACAATGAATCCAATAAACTCAGGTTTCTGGGTGCCTCACTTGCATAGCCCATTTGGATGTAAGGTGGTCTTAATCCAAAATACTGGATTCCCCTTCTGCTTATGAGTATTTAAAAGTTAATCTAAGGCAATTTGGTACCTAATTTCCCAAGTGCTTTCTGTCTTACTCAAAACAAATACTAATTTGTACTATGCTTAATTTTTCCTGTGAAAAATAAAGTATATACCATTGAATGTAAGTAAAATAAGTTACTCTGTATATATATTCCATCTTTTTGTCCATATAGGTTTTATAGCAAATAGTTTATCTTATTGTTTAAAAAAGAGAGGTTTACCTGTCTGGGCACATTACAACTGGAAGGTGGAGGAATAATTCCCAATTGATGAAACATATTTAGACCAAATGTATAAACACATCCATCTTCGGTTAATACAACAGTGTGATCCTCAGCAGCTGCCACTTGGGAACAATT
Source organism: Cynopterus sphinx (assembly GCA_030015415.1). Classification (NCBI taxonomy): domain Eukaryota; kingdom Metazoa; phylum Chordata; class Mammalia; order Chiroptera; family Pteropodidae; genus Cynopterus; species Cynopterus sphinx. The sequence goes on from CM057386.1 coordinate 72,998,846, forward strand.
ATGACCACTCAGTCCTTCCACAAGCCTAGGGACCTACAAAATAAAATTAATTTTAGTATAACATTATTAACCATTTACAAAGAAATACAAATAGAATCTGATAATACTATGGCCAAAATGACATGACTGATATGACTCTATCATAGGTAAACTCTATAATTCAGCAAGGGGCAGAGATGAGTTTAATAGGACATGGACACTGGTTTATTAGGACAATGCAAAACCCCAGTAAGACATTTCAATAAAATTATTTGATTCAACAAATTATTCTGGAGCCCTTATCGTACACCAAGTGCGAATCTGTTTGGTATGAATGAAGGGAGCTTTTCAGCCAAAGTATTCATTGGCGTATAGAAGAAATCAATAAAAATACAGAAAACAATGCACCCCTTTAATAGAGCATCCAAATATATGACTTCCTTTGGAGTCATCTGTCCTGGGTTCAAATCTTAATTCTGCATTTACTAACTACTTGATCTCAATTGAATCTATTGTCTTCTTCACCTGAACACAAATAATAGTATTTTATATAGTAGGATTGGTGTTAGAAGTAGATGAGTTGGTAAGCATAAAACATAACAGTTTCTGACACAGAGTAAGCAATCAATAAATAATTGCCATTACTACTGTTATTTTGTATAAAATGAGGATAATACCTATAACCTTACAGGTTGTTCTCAGTCTTTATGAACAATGCCTAGAATAAACTTTCAAAGAATGGAAGATGTTATCATAGCTCTCTTTCCTTTTTACAGTGCCATTAAATTAATGATAAATACACCAGTAGTCCCTTCCTAATATCTGCTATAAGGAAAATATAATTTTTGTTGCTTTATAATTTTGTGTATCTATATCCTTAATTTGAACATGATATATCAGAGAGATTATCATGTTTTTAAAATCTATTATCAATTGGCATTTTATGTTCTCTTTATGCTGGTTAAAAACTTTTAACTGAAGCTTCCAGTTTATCAAAATTTCACCTAAGTTACCTAAACTGTGTAATGACATTTCAATTACCAAGCATGTCTGTTCATCTCCATGGCCTAAACGTCCTCCTGGACCATGACCGCAGGTATAAACCTGCCCTTTTTGAGACAGAAACACTGAGTGAAATTTACAAAGCACCACCTATGGGAAAATAAGAGAATATTATTAAAATTCTCTGAATGAAATATCTTTATTTTATTTAAAAAACAATAAATTAATAGAATATTGCTAATTGTTTAAGCTGGATGATGGGTACATGGATTCATTATGCTATTCTCTCTTTGTACACATTTAAAGGTTTCGGTAATAAAAAATTAGAAATATACATGCTTTACTTTAAAACTACATCTAAAAACAATCACACAGGAAAAAAAAAAAGAATTAAGCATGTGTTGCCCACAAAAGAGACTAAACAAAGGAAAATGAAAACTTCAGATTTCAGAAGTAGCCAGTTGCTTTCCAAACACCCAAACAGCAACAATTCAGCAAAGTGCAATATGAACCATAAAGATGACAAAATAGTGACATATTTTATTAATCAGTAGGAATGTCTTAAGGGTATTTTTTAAAAACAAGAACATCATCTATATGTAGGGAATGTGGGGTAGACAGAATGTCCTTTTTATACCTCTAATTCTAATATATCTTTAATATCACTATATGGCTTTAAATAATTTCCTATTTATTTTCAAGTTTTTCTCTCCTCCCTGCTTCCTTCATTATCTGTCTCCTTCCCAACAACCTCCTTGCCCTCTGACAAAGACATATTCACTTATTCTTACTAGAAGAAAAGGGTACTGAAATGGTTGAACTGCATTAGCAGAACTGGAAACCAAGAGCAGTTTCGAATATGCATGTACTTACATATTCAACCCTCAGGCTGCACTTGGCTATTTTTCAGTGCATCTAATAACGCAGGGTACTATTTTACCTTAAAACCATTTTAAAATCCTCTTTTATTTTTAACAATTATCTACACATATTTCTTATGCCGCCTATAAACATTTCTAACTTAAGATATAAAAGGATGACTGAGAAATAAAGAAATCCTAAAATTATTTTCCAGAAAGTCAAGTTCTTTTGGAAAATAAAAAAAATTATAAGCTGGACTGAAAATTCTATTTATACATATCCTTAAACCACCTGGCAAGTTCTATAAATGCATGTGCCTATCATAAGTAGTGAAAAAAAGTCATTATCTCACTGAGATATACCACAAATACCTGAAAAGTCCATAAACAAAATTATATTCAAATTTATAAGCTAGAATTTGTAAGAAAAAAATCATGTTACAAAACCAGAAATATATTTTGCTCAATTTTACATTCAATATTAGAATGCCTTTCTACAATTTCTGACTTTTACTATATTAAACAACCAATACTAGAATTTAAGACCTCGAACTTTAAAATCTCTAAATTTTTTAAGGAAATAACTGATCATGGCTTTTCATCTTAATTCTCAGGACTATATTATGCTAATGTTAACAATCTCTATCCATGGTAGTTAATTCATTTGGTACCATACTACAGAATCAGTACTTTATCAGTGACTAAAGGGACACTCTAAATAACTAGTGCTAAGTAAATGTTCCCATAAACTTGTTTCTTCTTTTCTGGCTGAAATTTACACTGTTTTCCTTCCTCTAAAACATGTCCATAGTGCTTGCTTCAACCCTTCATCTGTGGTAAATAAAATCCCTTACATCCTTAATTTCTTCACAAAATACTCTTGCCTTACCTGAATGTAGCTTTCTCTTTGGGTGTACTGTTCCATCCATAACCCTACCAAATAGAATGTGCTCAGTTTTTCTATAACACATATATCTTGGGATCAGAAGTACAATAAGCCTCTGGTTTCCTAATGCCACCATTATCCCTTCATTCTTTTGTACAATCCCTGCTCTTAAAAAAGATCTCAGTTCATAAACTCTAGTATCATACACTAATTCAAAAAAAAAACACCTATCTTTCTGAAGTGCCCCAACTCTGATCAATCATTAGTGGCTATTGATGGTAGAATACCATTTTAAGGAGGATTCTGAAGACCTGTTCAGGCTAGGTTTAAAACACACACACACACACACACACACACACACACACACACACACACACACGAGGGGGGAGGGGAGAGTGGGGGAAGGGGAGAGAGTTGAGGAACATGCTGTGATTGACTAGCAATGTCTATCAAACATTCTGGACGAATTGAGGGGGGGAGCAGTCCATTTGCCACCCCTGTTCCAACTGCTTACCATGTTGCTCATCTTCACATTCACTAGAAATTCTAAGACTAGGCTTATGACTCCTAACCATCTGAGGTTTCTTCATTGTCTTAAGTTCTTTCTATGTTTATGTAGATGGCTCACCAAAATCCTAGCTTTCACGACACAAGTCTACCCCCTACTTCTCTAGTCTCTCTTCATTACCATAGGGCTCCTGTTCCTGGCCTCCCAAATTTTAATATTCTCTAGAGTTTAACTCTTCTATTTCATTTTTTAAAAATTGCTAACTGTGATGCATTAGGTAATGACTTTTATTGTGAAAAACAATCTTCTACAGAGCCTTCATATGGTGTCCACATAAGCTATCATTCGAATATTTTTGGGAGAGGGAATGAAATTACACCAAGAAAACAATAAGACAGATATGAACTCAACAGATATGTTCTAAGGTATAATCCTCAGGATCCCAAAACTGAGATTTATAGCTTCAAAAATTAAGGGGCATAAGTTTGAGTGGCAAAAATAACACTTTGGTCTTGTTAAATTTAAACACTTTGAAAGAATGTCCAGAGTACAACTGAAATGAAGCTCAAGAAAGAAGCTGAGACTAAAGATATAAATTACACACACACACATATACACACAAAGTGGTATTAAGAAAGAAGAGTATGTCAACAGTAGTAAAATCCAAGGAAGTGGAAGATATCCAGTATAATGACAGAACTTTTACAATTACATCAATTAATTTTATGATTACTTATATTTAAGTACTCAGGTTCACTTACCTAAAACTAGCAACACTGAGTTTCTACAAAGAATTCACTTGAAAAACAACTAGAACTCCTCTTAATTTTTGTTAAATGAAAACAAAAGCTAGGAAAATCAAAGAAGCTCTACCTTTTTAAAGTTAAATTAACGTCTGTATAATGCCTTCTAATTTCTAACACTGCTTGACACATCTTATGGTATTTCACACAGTCTAAATACATTTAAGGCTAAGTAAATCTAAACTAGAATTAATAAAGTTGATTGATTTCTTAACTAAAACATGTTATTATATCTTCAACAAAGTTAACATAATCCAAATAAAAGATGAGCTATCAAATATAGAAGTTCTTTTTAATCTCTAAAAGTACACAGATTGCACTTCAAAATACCTGCTTAATATAAACCCCACTCCTGGAGAACAGATCCACCAACTCCGGATGATGTTTGCTATTCTGGCTTCCATGACCCAGGGTGAAATTTGTATTATCTCCCCAAGTGTAGACATCTGTAGGATCTAAAATAAAAATTAGGTTTACACTCTTTTACATTTAAAAACAAACATCAGTGTAGTTTAATTACAGATATAGTCCATTAATCAGTTTACCTCAAACATCAGTCTTTATAGGAACTAATTTAACTACCATATTTAGAAAGATGCTGCTAATGCTCTCTTTTAAATTATAAATCTATTAACTTTATATAATTCTGGAACTATAAATGAGAAAATTGAAATCAGCACAGGCCTGTCTCAATGTAAGCAATCTAATATTTGTTTCTTGTTTCTTCAGCAGTTAAAGTTTAACTGCCAAATGAGTAAAATATACCACCTACCACATCCTCTTAGTTTCCATGAAAATAATAGTTATCTAAAATGTTATTAATACATATATAAAGTTTCTAAATGAAGCAAATGTGATGTTAGTTACTGTTTCTACATAAAAATTAACTTTCAACAGTTTGCTCTTGACATACACAAAAATCGATCACACTGCTGATTAGGGTATCCATTACAGTGAGATAAAAATCAAAGCTAAGTTTATGATATAAATGTTCATTTTTATTTTCCAAGGCTCATAAAATTCCATTATAACTGTAACTTGCAAAACTGTGTCCAAGGTAGAATATAAACGAAGAGTCTTTACTTAGTTTGCTCACTACTTAAATACAAACTACAGAGAACTCTCATTTAAATCTCTTCTTTTTTGACCAATTTCCATTTCCAGAGCTCAAAAGGTAAATAAATTGGAGGGATAAGCAGAACTAGAAGAATGTGTGGGTAGAAGAATCACTTCCTTTTTCCCTCTACCTTAAATGCTGATGTTACTTTCCAGTTACACATTAATGACTTTACAGTAGTTAACAATTCTAAATGCCTTTTTTCTTTAGGCTGTGTTTTTACTCTAATAGACATACACAGATTAAAACTGAAAAATGCAAAATAAATTGAAGTGTTATAAATGGAAAACCAAAATTATCAACCAACATATATCAAAGTTAAAGTTCTTTGCAGATATCCACATACAAATAAAATTTTTCATTAAAATTTTCTAAGCTGTAATTTAATGGAATATATATTTGGAATTTTCTTACCAGTACTTTTGAACACTACATGAGTTGGTCTATCCTTCATTACAAGATCCAAAGCCGACAAGCCTTCTTTATCTTGAATATACAGGCTAACTCCATGCTAATAAAAAAAAGGAAAAAAGAGTGTATGTATATCATTGGATGTATATATTTTAATGTGTATGAATGATCAGAATAACTTATTCGTATTTATCAAAAGCCAGATGATCAAGTTCATAAATACATTAAAAAATATTTAATAATTATCTATGAACATACACATTTTTTTCTTACACACTGAAGAGAACTAAGAAAAATCAAATATCCACTACTTGGTGAAATAAGAAAGGGTCAAAAAACATAAAGAAATACAATAAATAACATTTAAGATCAGAATGAACATGATGTAAGAGTTTTCCTTGGTTAGGCAGGTCTTCTAGCTCTTGGACCTGTGTCAGTGTATATGTACACACATATACACTTTTGTTATATGTGAAAAAGCTATATTCTATTTCCAAGCAAGGGCTGCAAACATTTCAAGGCAATGGCAGAATAATACTTATACTAGGATTTACTGTTTATAAATATAATGTGATCACCTATGCTCCATATCTTTTTGCCTTAAATTCCATTATATTATTGACATTAATATAATTATATTTTTATTTTTGTGAAATGCTCTCATCTTTCTACTAAAATTTTTATAGCATTAATTGTGGCCTCTTATAAATCACACTGTTAGATCATATCTGAAAAATATCTTTATGGAAATCTCATCCCAAACCTTTACCCCTTAAATTTGTAGCACCACCACTACCACAATAACACTCACCTATCTTTCCCTAAAAAAGAGATTATAATAAAGGAATTAAACAAATACCCAAGACTTTTAGATATAAGAGGAATTAACAATAATTAAACTTAAGGAAAGTTTTTTCCTCACTGAAACTCCCTGGGGGGAAAAAAATGAGGAAGGTACTATTGTTCTCTTTTCATAGATGAACTTGAGGTTCAAGATTTAGTAACTTCTCCAAAATGACTCAGTAATTAGACCTAGATAATTTAACTCCAAAAAAAGTTGCTATAAATATAGACTGAAAATTATTTTGATCAGTTAAGGTCACCACATAAAAACCACTATGTAAATACTTTTTTAAAAGTCAAAAATTGATGAATACACCAAAGTTAAGCTCCCTAATGTGACAACAAGTTCCCTGAGGACAAGAACTGCTTTGTTTTTCTCTGGGTCCTCCATAAACAGGGTAAATTGCCAATACAAAAGAAAATTGGTTTAAAACTCATGAGTTTTTAATTTGCATTCAATAGTAAAATGACATTGGGGCATATCTCAAAACACTTCATTATTTAGCTATACAGTACAACAAATATAGATTTAATCTACTTGATGGGAAATTTCAAATAGATTAAGCTGTCAAATAATTTTTAAAGAATTATAAACATTTTATCCCACCCAAACAAGAAATAAACCATTCAAAAGCAGACACTAAGTCATATATTTCAATAACTAGTGCTCTTTTAAAGTAGTTAAAACAGTTATACAAAAGTAAACCATACTTCTGAAAAATACTAAAAGATACATAGTGCTGACTGAATGATAAAACATCTGAGACTTCAAAGTAATATGGGATGGAGAAAGTCAGTGAGACATACATAAAACAAAATTGGCCAATAGTCATATATTGTAAACTTCTGTATATGTTTACTATTTTATATCATAAGAAGTTTAAATAAAAATATATAGGATTTGATTCTAAAGATGAGTTATAACCATAAAAATTATCAATTAATAAGAACTCAAAACTTTAGGAAATTAAGTGGGATGTATGGAATAGATTAGGAAGACACATGCCAAACCAAATATTTTTAAATAAACAAATGACAATTACCTTCAATAGAGACCAAACACAATCAATATGTCCATAAAATATGCTTCTGTGCAAAGCTGTCCACCCTGATTCCTTGTCTTTCACCAATGGATCCACTCCTTTCTCAATAAGCCATTCTAATACTCCTTTCTGACCACAGGAGGAAACAAGGTGGAGGGCATTTCTCCCAAAGGCATCCTTGATAGTTGCAGCATTATAACAATAACTGGAGAGAAAGGCTTTAATCTGGTTTTCATTCCCCTTGGTTACTACAGAAAGGACATCCAAAGCATGCTTCAGGGATCGACACTTTGATGTGCAGTCGGGGAGAGAAGAATTCATCATAAGTGTTTTTGTACTGTTTACTTCTTCAGAATAGTCAGATAAGACTAATTTTAAAAAATGAAAAAGCCAAGACACAAAAGTGCTTTCAGAAAGGTTTATAGAGAATAAATGGCCTGTTTAGGATTATAATTTAAATCCTCATGGCAATAGTATAAAACTATATATCTTTGTACAATTTATTTTGGCACTTAAATCAAAAAATTATAAATAACTCTATAAAGTTTATATCAAATACAAGTTCTTTATTTAAAAAAACCTGTGCAGTTTATAAATTATTCCTGGAGTCAAGCACCAAGGGGGAGTGAGGAGGGGAACTCCCCCTCCACACTGTCTGATCCGTTTAAATATCCATAATTGCAAGGGTGACCTGTAAGAGAAAGGGAAAGGAAGACAAAGTAAAAATACAAAATCCATCTCTCACTCTCCTAAAGTACTTTACAATACAACTACTTTCATATTTAAGTGCCTCTAATTCCTTTTTTTTTTTTTTTTAAGTATCAACTTTTACCTTCACATCTGTAGTATTCTATATCTACATCAGTCATCCTCACCTTCTTTTTTCCAGCCTCATGTCTAAGGCTAACTCCTGTGTCTATACTCTGGAGTTTACCTCTCTCCTTCTAAAACTTTCATTCCTTCTCTCCTGTATTTTTACAGTCTACTGGCTATGTCCCCCACAAGCTATAAACACACTTAAATCTACCATCTTTATAGAACTTTCATCCTAAACCCTCACCTTTAAATCTATATCATCACCATCACCATTCACCACAATAAACAACACTCTAATCATTTAATTTTTGCTAAGTTCTTGCACTATGTTAACGTTCTCTCTGCCTAAAAGGTCCTTCAACATAGGAGATGATAATTAAAGAACAGGTATCAAAACAACTGGAGAGCTTTACAGAAAAAAAAACTTTAAATATTTACTTTATATTTTAAACCAATATAAATTTTAGATAGCTCAAAGACAAATAGAAAAAAATGACATCATAAAAGCACCAGATGAAAACCTAGGAGACTCTTTTTTATAATCTCAAAGCACAAAAGAACTGAGTATGATTTAAAATCCAAAAATTATAAACAAGATTAATTCAATCAGTTTAAAGCCTACATGAAAAAAATTTAAAGGAAAAATATATTCCCTTATAGTCTCTATAAATTATTAAGAGATCAACAAAATAAAAGTTAAAGAATATGATATTTCTCCAAAAAGAGGAATTTTATATGGATTTTTTAGAAAAGAGGTTCACCTCAAACAAAAGAAATGCAAATTACATCTATGAGATACCATTTTTAGCTATCGGAATTGCAAAATTAAAAAGGTTAATATTACTACACACTGATGAAGCTGTGGGGAAACAGGAACTCTACACCATTGCTGGTGACAGCATAAATCAGTACCACTTCTATGTTGAGTAATTTACTAATACGTATCAAAATGTAAAATACACATTCCTTCTGACCCAAACAATTTTACCCCTAGGAATTTATCCTGTAAAAATATATCCATGTGTGAAGTGGCATAAGTACAAGAACATTCACTGCATCATTGTTTGAAATAGAAACAAAGGAAAAAACCTAGTTAAAAAGAAATTATGGTATGCCCATACAAGAGAATATTTTCATGTATAAAAAATAAACCAGCTACATAATATATGAAATAATCTCCAAGATATATTATGTCTTTTAAAATGAGATGCATTTCTAATACTATTTGTGAAAAAAATGTATACGTACATGTATGTTTATGCTGGAATATGCATGAAAAGAGGTCTAAATACACCAAAAAAAAAAATGGTTAAAGGCGGTTGCTCTGGAGAAAGGCATCAATGGTTGGAGACAGAAATGGAAAGCAGACATACTTTTTACTGTGAACCCCTGTTGAATGCTTTACCATGCGCATGTATACCTATTCAAAAATAAATGTCTAAAAATATAAATAAATGCTAACATATTGATTAAAGAGGTCACTGGAAAATATAGAAAACTCAACCATCGTATATGAGCCTCACGCTTCCTCTTTTTCCAACATATTACCCTATCTGCTTTGCCCCATTCAGATCTGGTGAAATGAAATATCACTTGTCAACTATTTGATAAAACTACTATTCTTCAGTTTCTTCACTAACTGTTAGAAAACTAACCACTAATATGTTAGAAATTTTATATATATATAGAATGGACTTTACACTAAGCATTTCTCATCACCTTTTATCAACTCCTAATTATCTTCTTCTTTGTCCTCTGGATTTTAAATTAGTCAATTCATTCATAATGCCTTGTTTTTAAAGCTTTTATAGTAGAAATTCTACAAATTCTTTTCTCCAAAATATCAAACTATTATTCTTAGACTCCTCAAAATACTTCTGTCACTTAATTTTTACAATATAGACTTTGAATAATAGAGAAAAAGTTATAAAAAGACTGTTTGGAGGGATATACATCAGTTTACATATGCATAGGAAACACTTCTGTGTACCAGGTACAGACATAAAACATTCCAAAGCTGCACTGTCCACTCCCAGGAGTAAGAAGTCCTAAATAAAACTAGTTTTTAACTATTCTGATTTCCTCATCTGGAAATGATAGCATACAACTATATGATTCTTTATCTTTTCTAGCTCCAGTTCCACTTCTACCAGTCTGTAAGTTTTATAATTTGACATCGTCCTTATAAACATTATCCCCACATTATAGTATTGATTTGAACCACTAAGTGTTCGGTAGTTAGATGACATAAAGAAAAAGGTACCAAAGCCTCAAATAGTTTAAATGTTAAAACTGGAACACATGATATCTGGTAAAATTCAAATGTAGTTAATTTCATTCTGTTGAGGCTTGCCTGATATCATTACATTTTCAAGATCTTCATAATACCTGAAAGGAACTACTTAATGGTAAATCACTCAAACCCTACATGTAAGAATTAAGATACAATGGAAAAGATTTCCTTAATATAATTTAAAGGGAAAACAAAGGATATAAAATATAAAAGTGATAGCAAACTAAAACATATACAGAGAGAAGCACATAGAGAATACTATGAACATTAACATGAAAATGACTAATAGTTTTTTAGAGTCCTATATATTTGGATTCAGATACAGCAATGTCAGCTGTTACCAATTATGTAACAAAAAATTACATAAACTCTCCAAGCCCTCAATCAGAAAATGGAGACAATAACCACCAACCTCAAAGAGTTACTGTAATGATAAATAAAACCGCTTAGCATGATGTCTGGTGCCAAACATACATTCAAGAAACAGTAATTTTTATTACTATTATTTCTTTATTAATGAAAAGGTAACACATTTCAATCCCAAAGTTCATGTTTGAGCTTCACTGTTTCCACTACCCAGTTTCAATGCAGACTCCTCCAACGAAACCACACACATTAAGGGTACCAATGACCTCTGAATTGCCGAATACTTTTGGATACTTTCAGCTCTTATCTTCCTTGTTTTTGAGTCATCAATGTCACATTCTCCCAAGGAATATAGAAAAGGATGCTGAAAGGCTAGGGAGCCACTGAAGCTTTTAAGCATAGGATCTCCTATCACTTCTTCCAAAAGTATTATTCCTTCCCCTGACCTTTAGATATTGGGCTTCTCAAAATAGTCCATCTTCATTCTCCTCCTCCTCTCTACTTCATACTCTCCCAGGATAATTTCAATCTATCCCGTTAACTTCAACCTACATGCTTATAATCCCCAAATCTGCCTCCTGCCTTCCCATCTAAATTCCAGGCCCATATTTCCAATGCCTAGTGTAAATGTTATTTATACTTTCAACAAATGCTTATTAAAAGCAAAGAAAGCAAGGAAACAAATGTTTATTAAGCATCTAATACATTCTGGATATTTCACATCACAGACAGGTTACGTAAGCCACTCAAATCATACCACCAGTAAAAGACAAGTTAGAACTCAAACAAAGATCTGTTTAACAGTAAAGTCCAAGCTATTTCTACAGTACTACATCTCTTCTCCAGTGCATCCACAGTTAAGTCACAAGGTACTGGGAAAACAAAAACAAATAGGACTTAAATATTTTAGATAAAATGAAAAAATATGATTCATGAATAATTAAGTGAAGGTATATCTCATTTAACAACTGCATCGACTGAACAAAATTTATTATCTATTATACAGTCTCTACCATCAAAGGGTAATAGTTTGATAGAGGAGACCTGATTTTATTTAAGTAATAAAAATATATCATAACTATAAATCTATAGTAAACAAGTGACTCATAGGAATGCGGAAATTTCCCACAGAAGATATATAAACTAAGACTTAAGATGAATACATGTTTGCCTGATAAATTCAGGGCAAGTAGGCACTGGATATAGAAGGAACAGTAAATTAAAAAAGCACTAGAAACATCTTGGTCCATTCTGAAAATTCCAAGTATTTCAGAAGATGAAAATGAGTGAGGCCTATATACAAGGATATATACAAGGATAGCCTTTTTAGAGCTAAAGAGAGCATTTCAAAGACATATTTAGGATCTTGAATTGATCAAATATGCTGATGACTACCATGTTTCTGGCTTGATTAAAGACAAAGCAACCAAAAAAGAAGTGTAAGGGGTAAATATTTTGGAAATTATAAAAACAAATGTAAAAAAAAGGAATGAATAAAAAGTAAACTTGAAAATCTCCATTTCATATGTGATGAATATGAAGTATTGATGGGAAACTGAGTTGGCTACAGGCAATTGTTCAACCTTAAAGACTGGTCTACCAGAAAGATGTTAGCTAGTAGGTTTAGCCCTCACGAGTGGCTCACAATCTTACTTATCCTTGGTTGAGTTTAATTGTCTTCCTAAAACCTAAAACTAATGATGCTATTCTACTATATTCAACCAAAATTAACTAACATCTACACAGACATATCTCGGAGATACTCCAGGTTCAGTTCCAGAACACTGCAATAAAGCAAGTTGTAATCTTTTTGCTAGTGGAGGGTCTAGCCTCCAATTTGTAAAAAAAGGCATCTATGAAGTGCAATAAAGTGAAATGCAACAAAACAAGGCATGTCTATATTTCATGCGCTAAGAATAACAGCCCTGTGACCTCAGGAAGATGATACCAGTTCTGCCTGATAACCATGTAGCAAATAAAGTTCAGACTCTGAATTCAGAACACCTGAAAGAAACCCGGGTAGGCCATTAGCTAAATGACCCTGGGCACATCACAATTTCCTAAGCTTCAATTTTCTCCCTTGTAAAAAGGAGATAACAACAACTTATCTCCCTGAGTTGTTCTGAAAAATAAATGAGATAATTCAACTAATAAATGTTAGGAAAAGGGGGGGAAAGGACATACTGGTATACAAGTCAGAAAATGCCATAACTATATTAGAATCCTTGCTGCCTGGAATGCTTTTGACACAAATTTTAGAAGGCACCCAACTTGCCCACGGCTTACCAACATAATATCTACCAACTTTTAAACTTTCATATGTACAAGCATAGTGCTTTATATAATGTAGGTAATTTAATCCTCTTTTCAGCTTCATTGTTGCCCCTGTATATATTAGCTTTATTTTACAACGAGGAAATTGTTGTGAAAGTTTAAGTAACCCATCCAAAATCACACAGAAAAGAGTGCTCTAGAGTCTATCTACTCTACCCAAAATGCTCTAAATGCAGTTAGAAAATCATCAATGAGAAGCAGAATAGTGTAGTAGAAAAAATTACCCTTATTTGTAGTCACAGAACTGGGTTCCTACTATCTAAAACCTTGGCCAAGTAACAATCTCTCTAATCCTCAATTACTATATCTGCAGAATGATGATAATAACCTCATAAATGTGTACTTTGCCTCATAAGTGTGTACTTTGCCTACACATAAAGATTTTAAGCTCCTTAAGGGAAGGGAAGAGAATGTCACACTTTATTTCTCACAAAATTATGTATTCAGGAGGTAGATTTTTTTTTAAAAGAGCTCCCCTAGATGTTTGTATCTATATTAAATTATTACAAAACTACAAATTAGTGACTCAAAATGGAAGAATTTTAAAAATTTTAAATTCCTTCTGAAAGCCTTGAAAATTAATTTTAAAACATAAGTACTTACTACTTTAAGCAATTAATAATTTAGCTTTATCAATATTGTATTTCATTCTAATGTTTTCTCAACTATAATCTGGATACAAGAGATACAAATGTGAATACTTTTACCAGTGTGAAACTTATTTTCACAATAGAAGAATTTCCAAAATTTTAGGAGGCAAGCACATCGCTAGATGTGGCAAAGAAATACTGCCCTATTAGTGAAACTAACTTTGACAACATTTATAATAATTAACCAAGAAATTCTGATCTTCTTTATGTAATAGGTACATTCATTTATGACCTATTGAACTTTATGGTCTCAAAACATAATGAGGGTTAAAAATGAAGTAAGTTCCTTACATGGAATGTAGCATACTGAAATCCTTCAATACAATTTTTTTAATTTAAATAATAGAACCACTTTTTAAATTTCTTGAAGTAACACTGCTTTTACTAAAGCTACTGCAAATATTTATAATAGAGTTTTTAGGGGAAAAAAACAGCTTTCTGTCCTCATTTACCTTTATGTCTGTTTCTAAAAAAAAAAAAAACAATAAAAATCAAGCATTTCAAAATAGAAAAAGGATTGAAAACATCAAGACGGGGCTATGCAAAGATGTGAATTTACACATCATGGGCACAGACACACTACCACTCATAAAAGTCACATGCTTTCAGTATTCTGATGAATTCCGATTTCTCAAATGCCCTACTTCGAAGCATTAAAAAAATAAAAGTGCTACATCAATCTCTGCTTCCTTAAAGATATCCTGTCTGGCTAACAGTTTTAGGAACTACGCTGGAAAACAGGAGTCTAGGATATCCAGGGCTAACTACTTCGCTGCGAGTATGTCCAGGGTTAACTATTTCGCTGCTGAAGTAAAACTTTTTTTAAGGACCTGGCCTGTCACAAGAACAAAAGGCTTCTACACTCTTCCAAGGGCAGTATTTGTCCCCCGCACCCCCCCACCCCCACCCCCAAAGAACAGGTCCCTTTTCACACAATCGACTACGCTGAACTTCAGCATCCCCACAGCGGACGAAAACTGTGACCTCACGAAGGAGAAACACGCCTCGAGGAACGGCTTCGAACTGATGGCTAGAAGGGAAGTGACCACGCAACTATCTGAAACGGGCAATGCAACAGCGCGGGAGGGCGTGTCAGGCAGGTCCGCAACGGTAGACGTCGCCTGAATAGACCATTCCTGCGCCCCGGGAGGAGGCGGGGAGGCGGCTGCTGGGACACCCCGCTCGCCCCGCGCCGCCTCGCGCCGAGCCCGGCAGCCTCGACGCCGCCGGGGCCCCTCCCCGCGGTCCATCCGCGCGACTGGAGTCCGCGGTCACCCGCACCGGCTGTAAAGTGAACGCGGTCCCATCGCCCCCGGCCGAAGAGACGCCTCCGTCGCACCCCGCTCCGCACGGCCGGGCCACGTCGAGCCCTCCCCTCCCTCACCAGTCGCTAGATGAAAGTGCGCCCGCGGTCGACTCGGGGTGGGCACACAGCTGCGCAGGGACTCATCCTCAGTGAAGGCGACGGGAGGAAGCGGACAGCGCCAGGGACGAGCCGGCCCCCAGGCTGCGGTGAGCTCCGGCCGCGGCAGCAGCAACAGCCGCGATTCCAGGCACAGGGCAGGGGAAGCAGGAAAAAAAAGGGCCGGTGCGGGCGGGACACAGAAACAATACGGGCGTTGATTGGCTGCGGCTCGTGTATGCCTCACGACGATTGGCTGCCGCCTGTCCGGGAGACCTCGCGTGGCAACACCTAAGCTGTGGCCTTTCCCCGGATTTCTAAGAGAGCGTGACCCTGCCGGCCTTGGGGTCACGGGCGCGAGGCGGATGTTGGAGGCCAGGAGCGGTGATGGAAATGCCCTTTCGGGGTCAGCTGTCGCCCAGGTAGAAACGTGGCTGGAGACTCGGAATTCAGGATCAACCCGGGTTGGAGAGAGAGTCGTAGAGGTCTGGCGGGATGCCCGGTGCAGCGGGCACCACGCAGCAGAAGCCAAAGGCGCAGGGATCGTGCACAGTAGAGTTTCCTCCCGTCGCCCTCCGAGTGGGAAGCCAAAAGCGTTGGTTGTCTCTGAGAGGCACAGCCGCGCCCCTTCCTGCCCGGTCAGACTATCTGAGAGTCCCAACCTGGGTCAGAAGGTGTCACTGCCTTTGTAGGGTCTACTGTGGAATCAGCTGCTGACCAGGGTCATGCCCCTCGTTGCTCGACGCCAGGCTTGCACTATGCTCTTATTCTCCTTTAATTCTGCATCGAATGGAGCGTTTTAAAAGCGGTCGAGTGAAAAAAAAAATTAGAGGGGAAAGAAAGTGGCCCAAAATAGTAGCCTATAATCCAGACCAGGGTACCTAATGGGAAACACTGCTGCGGAATGCCTCTACAGTAAGGCGCTCAGTAAATGTTTGTTTAAGGAGGGGCAGTGTGACTCAACAACACTAGTTGGGAGTTTGCTGTACAGCTCTGCCACGCTGTCAATTACATAAACCACTTGGTCTCTTATCTAAAAAAAAACGAAGGGATTGGACTAGATGTCTTAAGGACAGCTCATCTAGCTTTACTCTTTCTTTGTAGCCTTCCCTATGGAAGCCCAAAGCCTTATGGCTGGCTAGTAAAGGGGAAAAGGAGAACAACTAGCTCTCCTGTTGTTGCCCTTTCCAATACAACATTCTATCTCTTTGCCCCTTGTTCTAGGTGCCCAACTTCCTACTTTTACATGTAACAAATACCAGTTTGTAATGTAAAACTTGAGGGATTCTGAGAATAAGCTATATATAATGATGTTTACATTCGAGAACAAAGAGGCCAGTAATGGCAAGTAAAGCTAATAATGTAAAATATATGCATTGACTTAAGTTCAAATCTTTTGCCTGTCTCTGACTTGTATCTGGGCAAGTTAATTAGCTTTGCCAAAGCCTTGGTTTCCTCATTTGTAAAATAGCAATAATGAATTTTAAGGTCATAAAAATGTAATTGTAGAGATATATATATCACTTAGCAAAGTTCCAAGGACAAAATAATACATCATAAATAGTAAATGTTACTTTTTATAAATAGAGAAGTATTTCCCTAACAGTGGGATTATTCCAAGCAGATATTCATTCATTTTAACAATTGCCGAGTACCAGACACCTGTAGCAAGCACTGGGGATTCAGTGTGAACAAAAACACACATAGATCAAGATAATCCCAAACATAAGACTCTATTGCAACTTTTACAAGTACTATGAATAAATTAATAAATTAACAAGTACCATTATAAATTAATCTGACTTCCCAAAAGAAGTGACACTTGAACTAAGATCTGAGGAATGAATAGGAGATAACTAGATGAAGCAGGGGAAAAAAGAACATTCCGGAAAAAGGGATGTGTAATTGCTCTCTATTTCTCAGAAACATTAGGTGCTTTCAAAGATACTGGTTATTTGTAGAACAGAATATTGCAATGATCAGGAAACAGTACAAATGAAATACATTTAAATAAAAGATGCATTGTAGATGTGGTTAAGAAAGAAAAAGATGAAAATTAGCCATTTTGTTTGGCTTTTTAAAAATTTTTGTGTTTATACATAGAAGAAAGAAATATACCAATAACAATGATCATCTCTAGAATTATGGGTGATTCTTAATTTCTATCATTTTGAATTTTGTAACTTTTCTTTACAATGATTAATGTTACTTGATGGATTTTAAAAAAATCAAAGTTTGGAAAAATAATTGACTGGATTTTCTAAAGTAGACTTTAAGGAAGAAATAAATCTAAAGATGGCTTTAGAAGATTGCAATGATTTTGTTGGGGAGAAGTAAAAGAAGAATAGGCTAGGGATCAGGAATGGAGTTGCAAATGAAGCATTGCAGAAATGTTTTTAAGCCACATAACATTTTCAATAAGCTCCCTGCTATTTTTCCAAAATAAATTAATGGTACTATCTTTCATAGACAAAACTTATTTTGCTGTCATTCAATTTGTATAGAGGTAAGGAATGCCAATATTGCCCTAACATCAGCTGGTGGTGAAGAGAGAATATTAAAATTTGTATGGTTGCAATGAATCAAAACCCAAACCCGGTCAGGTTCTACAAGAATGGTTATTACTACAGGAAAGTCAGCAGGGCAGCTGGACTAAGATGACTAGAACCTTTTGTTTGGCCTCATTCTCTTCTGCTCCAGATGGTTTTCCATGTGAGACCCCTGGCTGGTTGCAGCTTTCTGATACACACCTCAGCTTTGCCATTTGGGAAGATAGCACTGAGTCCTCTGCCTCAAGCACAAAAATTCCAGTGGCACTCGATAGGCTTATATTGGCTCAGATTTAGTGAGGAGTCAAGGGTGTCATGATTGACAACATCTATTAGAGTCTATATAGTTGAAGGAGAGTCAAAAGTAGGTCCCCAAAGAAGGCAAGGTACAGGGCAGACAAAACAATAGACAACTTGGGGTGTTTCTATACTATTTGATCCCAAGGATATGGTACCAGCTGCATCTTTCTTTTGTAATGATTATCCTTCAAATATTCAGTGGAGGCCACCTCCTCACCAAACTGTGAAGCTTCCCCTGATGCCCTTTCCTAACAGTTATCCCCTCCTCTCCACTACTTCTATAATTTATTCACATTATTGTGATATACTATATTGTTTTTAGATTTATTAGTTTTACATGTGGATGCAGTAAAAGCAAGGGCTCTGGAGGCACATTGCCTGGATATAAAGTTTTACTCTTATTCTTTTTAGTTGTGAAACCTAGTTTCTTTATCTCTAACAAAAGATTAATAATTCTTCCTTTATAAAGTTCTTATGAAGATTAAATGAGATGATATTTGTAAAGCTCTTAGTAGAACTCTTCTCACTTAATAAAAGTTGACATACTTCAACTCCTCTGGATGGATATATTTGAGGGGTGGGATGGAAGACATAAGGAATGACCCACAAGATGGCAGTGTTTGTATATAACTTTAGAACGGTATAAGCTTGGAAGCAAAGTCTAACAAATCTAAAAATTCAAGGCAAATACCAAAAGAAATTCAAGTCAAATTCAAAGCTTACATGAAGCAAGCAAAACTTGTGAGAAATTAAACCTATGAATTTGGTAAACTTAGCATTCTTTTATAATCAAAAATCTGAACTCATCAAACTCTCCCCCTTTCCTATAACTTAAATTTGTATTATTCTTTTCTTATCCCATTTTACTTAGAATTGCTTGTGTTCCTCCTTTTCCTGTGTTGGTGAGGAAGAAACTTTCCTCTGCCGTCAAGGTTCTTTTCCTGGTCTAATACTCAAATAGACACAAACAGATTAGCAAGAGAGAATAACCAATTTAATATATAATATAAATATAGGAAAATAGGAATAAGACTAACCAATTTAATATATAATATATATAGGAAAATAGGAATAAGACATATGTAGGAACTCTGCATGCATAAGAGAGTCAGAGACCCCACACGCATGAGAGTTTCAGAGACAGAAAGGGAAAATGGGTACGTGAGACATCTGAGCTAGGGATAAGGTAAGGTACCTTAGGGACTTCAAAGGGTCATGCAGGATTATAAAAAGAGCAGATGTTTAGTGAACAGAAGTTTGTCCTGCCCTATAGATAGGTCAGAAGAGGTAAACTCTGATAATCTCTTACTAGGGTCAAGGCCCCTAATTCAAGTTCTTTGAAGTAGTTAAGGGAGGGGCAGATGTTTCTCTTGAGCCTACAGCTAAGCAGCTAACATTGCCTTAAGCGCAAAACAATTCACATACTACAGAGGCACATCTTGGGGTAACTAGTTCTGAACCCCCACACTTAACTGCGTAATTAAACAGGCTGTTATCACCACTGCTTGCTTAAAAAATAAACAAGTTTGATTTAAAATGGCAGACTGAGCACATACATACTACAGCCTTCTCTTCATGCCAAAATCCCTGGCATAAAAGACATATTCAAAACAATCAAATTCACAAGTGCATTGGAAAACAAGAAGTTTAAGATGTTGAATTCCCAGAACTATGAGGATTTCCTGAAAGATGGATAGAGGATGAATTGGACAGAAAAAAGATTAATAGTTCCAAACAAAAAGAAGACAGGACTACTATGAAAGGTAGTAGCAACACCAAAAGTGTTTCACATCTAGAAGTAGCTAAAAGAAGCAGAAAGGAGTCCAGACTAGACCATATGGAAATTAATTAGTGGACATGGTTCCATAGTGTAGCAGTTAGCACATTTACATGCAGAAGGTCCTGGGTTTGTGTCCCAGTGGAGCCACACACAGTTCATGGTCTATGGCCATTGCCACCCTGAATAAGCCTGATGTCTGATCTTGGAAGCTAAACAGGGTTGGGCCTGGTTAGTACTTGGATGGGAGACCACCGAGGAAGACCAGGTGCTGTAGGCATAAATAACAATAAATACCTTTTTAAAAAGAAATAGAGCATCACAGCAGGAGCAGTGAGCTAGTGGAAACTTCCTCATCCTTCATCCAATGGCAGCAACAGATGTATCTATCTCTAAATAAATAGAATATAGGACAATGCCCACCTGGTTGTTGACACCTGGAATAATCAGGAAATTTACACACAGAACACTAACTAGTAGCTCTTCCTGTTCAGCAGCAAGCCCCACCCTTCCCCACATCTCCAAAGAATGACAGGTATTCAGATGGTGACGATACACTCCTCCCCTCAGGTAGAGTATACAACAGACAGTCTGCTTCATAAACAATTTTAAAAATTAATCTCAAATACACAGATGACCACAAAAATATTTGAGGAAAACCAACACCTTGACATAAAATTACAGACCCAAGAAACTCAGCAAATGTAGGCAGGATAAATATAAAGATAACTATGCCTAGAAACATCATGGTTAAATTGCTGAAAAGCAAAGATAAAAAGAAATATCTGAAATATTCCAAAGAAAAATGGAATATTCATTAAAATGTATTTCACATCAGAAACTATGAGGATGACAGTATATCAATATTTTTAGAGCTGAAAGAAACTGTCAATCTAGAAAATGTTCCTCAATAATGAAGGCAAAATGAAGGTATTTTCAGAGAAATGAAAACTAAGAGAATTAGCGTCACCATCAGAACTACCCCCCAAGAAATGTTAAAGAAAGTTTTTTAGCCTGAAGGGAATGCTACCAAATGGAAATTCAAATTTTAGGAAGGAAGGAAGAACATGAGAAATGGAAAACTTTCAAAGTAATATAGTCAATCCTCATTATTGACAGATTCTGTATTTGTGAATTCATCTACTCATGAAAATTTATTTGTAACCCCAAAATCAATACTCAGCGCTTTTACGGTCATTCAGGAACGTGTGCAGAACAGTGAAAATTTGGAGTCGCCCAGTGCAGTTTCTCAGCACCAATCCAGCTGAGTTCCAACAAGGCTAAATTCTACCTTCTTGTTTTAGCTCCCATAATTTAAACAGGTGTCTTTTCATGGTCAGTCTAGTGCCACACTTTTTGCATATTTATACTTTTTCTTGATGATTTTGCTCTCTCAAATGGCCCTCAAATGTAATGCTGAAGTGCTGTATAGTGTTTCTGAGGCTAGGAAGGCTATAAAGTGCTTTATGGAGAAAATACTCATTAAGTAAGCTTTGTTCAGGCATGAGTTGTATGGCTGTTGGCCATCAGTTCAATGTTAATGAATCAACAATATACATTACATAAAGTGTAAATAAACAGAAAGGCACGTAAAACAAGTTGATCAGTTGGTAATATTGTGACCAGACGCCCCCAGGAAGCTAACCCTGTATTTGCCATGGGAGTAAGGCTCAGTACTCATTAATTGGATGTTTGTGGTGGATTTATAGAACATAGCTACTATAAATAACGACAACCACTTCATAGAAAAGTTTGTTTTCCTTTCCTATCAGTATCTTTAAATACATGACTTTGAATCAAAAACTATGATATTGCCTATGAGTTAATAATGGAGGTAGACAATTGTAGCCTGACAGAGTAGGTAAATGGAGCTATACAAAGCCAAGGTTTCTATATTTTATGTGAATTGGTACAATACTAAGTACACTGAGAAAAGCTAGTAATGCATATTGTGATCCCTAAAGCTGCTGGTTAAAAAAGAATAATTATAGAAAGAGCTATAGCTAAAAAGTCATACATAAATTAAAATGGAATTATAAAAAAGATTCAAATATTCCAAGAGAGGCAAGAAAACAGAAACAGTATAACAAAAATCTGATGGAACAAATAAAAAACAAATGATAAATTGCAGAAATATAGCCCTATCAATAAGTACATTAAATTTTTAAGTACTAAACATTCCACTTGAAAGGCAGAGATTATCAGAATGAAATTTTTAAAAGAAGACCCGATAATATATTGTCTAAAAGAGACTCACTTTAAATATAAAAAGGCAAATAGATTGAAAGCAAAGGGATGGAAAAAGATACATCATAAGCTGGGTATTATAGAAAAATAGACTTTGAGACAAAAGATAAAAAGGATATTTAATAATGAAAAAAGTTTAGTTCATCAGGAAGAAATAATTTGTATGTGCCTAATTATAAATATGTATGTTTCTGATAACAGAACTTCAAAACACGTGAAGCAAAAATTGATAGAACTAAAAGAAGAAATAGACAATTCCATAATCATAGCAGGAGATTTTTAACACCCACCTCTCAGCACTAGATAGAACAATTTAAAATAAATTAGGAAATCTGTAGGTAATTTGGGAAATACTTGGTGGTAATTAGAACCACTTTGACTTCTATGAGGTTTAATTTTATGTGTCAACTTGACTAGGCCATCAGGTGCCCAAACATTTGGTCAAATATTATTCTGGGTGTCTCTGTGAGGGTGTTTCTGGGAGAAACTGACATTTGGAACAACAGACTGAGTAAAGCAGATTGCCCTGCCTGATGTTGCTGGACCTCATCTAATCCTTTGACGTTTTGAATGAACAAAAAGGCTGAGTAAGAGGGAGCTCCTCTTGTCTGACTGCTTTAGAGCTGAGACATCAATTATTTCCTGCCTTTGAATTTGAACTGGAACATCAGCTCTTCCTGGGCCTCAAGCCTGCCACATTTCATATCTGGAACTCACACCATCTGCTCTTCTGCTCTCCTGGTTCTTAAGCCTTCAGACTAGGACTCGAACATCATTGGCTCTCCCAGGTCTCCAGATTAGCAGTTGCAGATATTGGGATGTATCAGCTTCCATAATCATGTGAGCCAATGTCTTATTTTTAATCTCTTTTTGTACATATATCTCCTAGTTCTGTTTTAGAGAACCCTGAATAATACAATTTCACTGATGTTTATAGGCCCCCACATCCAATGATTGCAGAAGACAAATTCTTTTCAAGTGCACATGGTCCATTCAGCAAGCCAGACCATATACTGGATCTTAAAACAAGTCAATAAATTTAAAAAGATAAAAGCATACAGATTATGTCCTTGGATCACAAGGAACTACACAAAAAATTAAAAAAAATAAGAGCTAGGAAAACTCTAAATATTTGTAAAATAAACAAGATATTTAAAATAATTTATGGCTTGAAGAAGAATCATGAAGAAAGTTATATAGTATTTCATACTAAATAAAAATAAAAATACAACATATCAAAATTTGATGATGTAGCTAAAGCAGAGTTTATATATAAAAATGTATAGCTTTAAATACTTATATTAGTAAAGAAGAGAGATCTAAAATCAATGACCTAAGGTTTCCACATTAAGAAGCTAGAAAAAGAAGAGCAAAGTAAATCCAAAGTAGGCAGAAGAAAGAAAATGATAAAGGGCAGGAATCAATTAAATTAAATACAGAAAAATAATAGAGAAAATTAACAAAGCTGAAAATTGTTCTTTGAAATAATCGACAGTATTGACAAACTACTTTCTATAGTTAACTATCAAGAAAAAAATAAAAATTGTGAACCGTGAAGAATTTCTAAGGTTTGAGAGTGTACCATACTTACAAAGCTAAAAAATTACCAGGTATAGTTTCATGAGTGCTATCAGACTAAATGGGACTCCTGGATGTGAGACAGGACTTTACTACTCATGGCACAGGAAGCAGGCTGAGCTTTATGTTTACATCACTTTCTTTTGGCTCTGAAGTCCCCAGGAATGACGCAGAGTGGCCTGGGTAGGTGCTGTAAATGTAGTGGATTGACATCCCAGCTAAGGAACCTCAAACTTAGGGAAATGACGTAAGAGGCTTTAAACAAACCTACCTGACTTTTACCTTTCAGGTAGAAATTGTCTTTATTATATTGAACAGGAAACAAACCTGTCCTCTTCTCTGGAGGGAGCCACTATCACTATTTACCAAGGTTATTTGCTGTACCAACATCCTTGAAAAGATAGTCCAGAACAAAGGCTGTCAGCACCTCTGCTACAAGATGAGCAGAAATGTGAAGAGGCCCATGGGTAATTGTCTCTCCACAAGGACACCAATTACCAATATCAGAAAAAAAAGAGCAGTTTTACTACAGATCCTACAGAGATTAGAAGGGAAATTAAAATATTATAAACAGCATAAGGTTAAAAAAATTAGAACAATAGTTAGGCTTGAGAAATTGGGGAGAGAGACTGACTGAAAAAGGGTATGTGGGAACTTTCTGAGGTGGTGGGAACAGTTCATATCTGCATAAGGGTATGGGTTTTATAAGCATATATTCAGAACTCAACAAAATACACTTAAAATTTGTGCATTTCATTATATGTGTATTTTACTTCAAAAGAAAAGAAAACTATAAACAATATGAACTGTAGGAATGAGTTTTATGCTGAAGTGTTTAGGGATACCTTGATATCTTCGTTTTACTGCAAAATGGATAAAGTGATCAATAGATGATATGTAATAAAGCAAGTATATTAAAAATGTTAATGGTATAATCTTAGTGGATATATTGTTGTTCATAGTAAATTATTATACCTTTGTATGTTAAAAAATTTCAAAATAAAAAATTAGAAGAAAAAGATTTAAAAACATACAAATGGATTACAATTTATGAGCTTATTTGGATCATTATTTGGCCACATAAACTGGAAAAAAATTATGATACAGTAGGAGAAATTTGAACACTAATTATCTGTTGTTTTTAGGCCTATGTAGGAGATGTTGTCAGTCCCCATGTCTCATAGTCCCTATCTTTCCCACTTCAGTGCATGTTACCCAGAATTCAGTTGCCAGCACCTGCTTTTTTTTGCCTAAGGTCTTTCTCTTACTGCCACAATTCTCTTTGCCAACTCTTGTGGCTGTCTACAAGTGTTAAAGAGTTAATGCTTGCTATAGCAGCCTTCTGCAATGTCTAACTTACAACCTTCCTTTTTCTGTCTCAATTCTCCCACTTCCCTAATGGTGTCTCCCCTTCTCACATAGACTATTTACACTCAAATCTTTGTTTCAATATCAGCTTCTGGAGGAACTCAAAGTGTGACATTGGGATAATAGCTAAAATGTTTTTTTTTTTTAGTTCTTAATTTTTAGAGCTTACACAGTGAAATATTCACAGATAAAATTATACTGTCTGAGATTTGCTTCAAAATAATCAAGTGTTAGTAGGGAAAGTAGGTGGAGGTATGGATGAAAAAATAGAATGACAATAATTGTTAGAATTCAGTGAGAGACATGGGTGTTCATTATTAATTTCTGTCTACTTTGTATATATTCATAATTATATTGAAAATGACCTGGAGGGGCTAGTGAAGGTAAAAGGAGATCTTTTAGGCTTGGGCACAAATTCTATCCTGGGTTCTATTCCTCAAGCCACAAAATTTGCTTGGGGAAGACATTGGTTCAAAAGTTGACCAGGGAACCTGCACATGAATATTCATATCAACCTTATTTGTAATAGTCCAAAAACTAAAAACTACCAGAATTTCCTTCAATTGGTGAACAGTTAAACTAACTATGGTATATCCTTACTTTGGAATACTACTAAACAACAAAGAAGAACTGTTAATACACATAGTAACCTGGATGGATCTGAAGGGCAATATGCTGAGTGAAAAAAGCCAGTCTCAAAAATCATATGTGATTCCATATGATTCAAGAAATGACAAAGGTATAGGGACAGATGTAGATTAGTGGTCATCGAGGCTGAGGACAGAAGGCAGTAGGCAGAACTATAAAAGAGTAGCATCATGGAGGTCTTTGTGGCAAGGGATCAGATTTGTATCTTGATTATGGTGGTGGTTACATGAATCTATACATGTGCATAAACTTGCATACACAGACACGTGTGCACATACACACAAATGAGTATATATAAAAGTGGTGAAGTCTGAATCTGAAATAAGGTCTATGGACTGTACCCAAGTTAATTTTCTTGTTTTGAATTTGTGCTACAGTTATATAGAAAGTAACTATTAAGGGAAACTGGGTAAAGAGTATGAGGAACCTCTCTAAGTGATTTCTGCCACTTACTGGGAATCTGTGGTTATTGCAAAATAAAAAGGTTTTCTAAAAAGTAAAGAAATAGAAATAAAGTGTTTGTTTGTTTGTTTGTTTGTTTGTTTGTTTTAAAGACATCCAGATTTCAAAGGTAGCTAGGGTGGAGGTACTAGCAGTTGAATCTCATATACACTATTGATAGTGCAAAAATGCAAACTTCCATTCTTCTACCCAGAAGCCGGAGGAAAAGCCCAGTAGCCTAATTATTACAGGTCATGTAGACCTGTAAACCTGATTATAAAGCTCTCTCAGAGACTTGAGAAGGTGCCCAACATCTTAATACATTCCTTTGCTGCTTAAACTAGATAATGTGGGCTCCATTGTTGGCAGCTTTGAATGCTGGCTGATTTTTATTCTGGTCATTTCCATTGCACATCTTTATTTTCTAAGGAATTTTAAGGAACGGTAAATAAGCTAAAACATATTTGTACCACTGAAGCCACTGAGGAATTGTATCAGGCTAGAAAGTAATAAATTGATACACAGTATGAGCCTGCTTGGTTACCTCTAACAACAGAGAACTGAAGCCTACACTGACTTGTAATGATTAATAGCCCCAACTTTCTGAGGTTTTTTTGTTGTTCTGAAATCCATAAGAAACCAGAACTCATGTGTGTATTTCTGTGTCTAGGACATGGATTTTTCTTCTGTACCTCACTAACAACATGCAGCACTGGCCTCCCTCACACAGCCTAAGAATAGCCCATACTGGTTCTTAGATGGCAGGAAGACTGCCTGGAAAACCCTCCTGCTATTAAATATAGTTTTAATAAAGGTTCTGAAAAGGGAATGTTTAAAAGAGCTTTACAATTACCCTATACTGTAAGATGATCAGGAGTGAACAAGAAGGATGAGAAGAGAAGAAAGCAAGAGAAAATACTGAAACATCCAATTCAGAAAAAAGGAATAAGACTTATAGAAACTAACTTAAGTAAAAGAGTGAGGGAGAGAACCAGGGAACAGTCTTTAAGGACCCTATAGTCAATATTTCTCCTATTGCCCTTGTTACTGCTTTGTATTAAATGTGCATGTGGGTTGGGATCCTTGTTGGTATTAGGACTTGGACCCAATTAACTCAGGTTATAATATGAAGAAATTAATTTCCAAGGTTTCAAAAGCAGAAATACACAAACAACTTCATGTGAATGAAATTTTTCTTTGGTCCCAAACAGAAATTGCCACTTTTATTATATATGTCTCTTAATACCAGTTTTATGTCTGTGAGTAAAATGTAGCTGAATAACCACTTCCTAAAATTTTATGTAACTGCACAATGGGCTGCTCCAAAGTGGAGATGATAGAAAGGACCATCAGAGGTGTGCATGTTATGACTTGTATAACAATTTCTTTTTTATAGTTTTGTCATTCCTTCTGTAGCTTCTAAAATTTCCATCATTAGATATTTAGATTTTTGACAAAAAAAGCAAAACAAAACAAAAAACAAGGAAGTGAAGGTAGTTCTCTGTCTGCCAAAGGCCACCATTAATGATCATTATCATTGCCTACTTTTCCTTGGTCCATTCCAGTTTGGAAGGTACTTTAACAAATTTTGTTTCCATTAATATTTTGATTTTTCTCTAACAACCCTGAAAAGAAATAGGGACTCAAATTATCAGAAGGTTAAAATGAAAAAGATGATGCTCAAAGGGGTTAAGTGACTTGCTCAAGGTCACAGAACTGGTAAAAAGATCCCTCATCATTTACATCAAGTAAGTCTGTTGCCTTCTCTAACACTAACAGATTAAATGAGAGAAAAAGACCCCTGGGGAATTTCCTCTAATCACTACATATTAGCTGAATAGCACAGATTGCATTCTACTTCCTCTCAAATCCCATTGCACTTGCCATCTGTAAAATTCACTTGAGCTCTTTCTCACATTTTGCCTTGTCTTGCTTTTAAGAGTTCAATAAATGAATGGATGAATGGTGTGTGTGTGTGTGTGTGTGCACTCCCTAATATGTAATACAAGTATTAGAAACAGGAATCTAGACTTTTATATTCTCACAAAATTTATCAGAGTACAATGCTTATAAATGATTTTTTAAAATTTAAATTTAATTAGATTAGATAATAGTATAAAAAATATAGACTTTGGCCCTAAGAAGATAAGAAAAATGGAGAAAAGGAAAATTTTAGTGGAGATAGACCAGGTACTTCCATGTCTATTGAGTCCATGACCATCATTTTAATCATTCTTTTGCCAAGATATTTAATTCCCTTGACCTTGTTGTACACGCCCAACTCAGTCATATCCCCAGATCAACCTACATGTAGTCAGCCTTCTTCACTCTTTACCTTGGTTAGGTTAAAGACAAGGTGATGCACAAAAGAAAGACAAACATACATTTGTTAGGTAGCTAGTCAGACATGAACGACAGGAGGAACAAAGGAATAGGAGCCCAGACTAGAGACCACTCAAAGAACAGCCTAGTGGTAATAGAATAGAATTCTGGGTAAGCACATACAGACTAGGCAGTTACATAGCAGCCAAATGCCAAGCAAAATGACCTCACTTGCCAATCACTTAGGAATGCCTTTGGAATCACTCCATCACTGCCCAAAAATAAGGCAGACATTCTCACTTCTGGGCCTTCTTTTTGTCCCCTTCTTTTTGCTCTTTTGTTGTTGTGGTTATTATTGTAGCACTCTGTTGCAGCTCTTATCGCTGGGATCATTTGCCTCCTTGGGGCATGTTTTGTCTTTATCCATGTGCCTCCTTGGGGCATTCTTTGTCTAAAATATATTTTTAATAAAATAATTAAATCTCAGTGGCTGATGATTCTTCACTGCCATCATTTGAAGAAGAACCAAGGGGAAATGCTAATTAACTATATGTTTGCAGTGTTGTTATCCCTCTCCCCATCCCCTCACCACCATTGGGGTACCACCTAACTCCAGTCAGCCCCAACAGTTGCTTAAATAACAAAAGGTATTTGGACTAAAAAGTCCAAAGGTAAAACTGGCTTCAAATGAGACTTGTTCTTGCAGCTCAAATGATGTAAACAAGACCAAACTTCTTTTTCACTCTGCCTTCCTCAGGGTTGATTTCATTCTCATTCCAGGCATTGCTCCATTACCTTCTCGTTTTCAATAATGCTATTGAGAATTCTGATGCCATTCTTGTTCCAAGTCCTTGGTATGTGACCTATTTTTCCTCATCAAAAGGCTTAGGGTTCTAAAATTTCAAAATAATCCTTCTTCATTCAGAAGGGAAAATCAAAAGTATCCCAGTATTTACAGTAAAAGTCCTAGGTTATGTGCCCACCTCTGAACCAATCACTCTGGCCAGGTAAATCGAATAAACTGATAAGCCTAAACTCAGTTGTGTGTTCCTATATTGCAGCTGGAAATGTTCCGTTTGGGATCCATGTGATTCTATTTTGCTAGAATCATGTGGATTCCAAATGGAAATTAGAAGCTACTGGAAAGAGGGGAATAGATACTTTAGAAATAACTAACACATGTTCCGTACTTTCCTTTATCTTGGCTGATGGGTGTTAGTAGAAATCAAGGATTTGCAATGTACAAATGAAAATTTGTGATCTCCAATGTCTGCAGGCATCTTATTACATAAATTATTCTCCCGCACTTATATATCACTCTCTACTCATTTCCTCAGTTTATTAGCTTGATCAAATATATCTCTTCACAAAAATAAGTATAACTCACTCAAACTAATGCCTCTTAACCATTACCTTGTTTATCTCCTCTCACAGACAATCACTTGAAGTTTACATACAATATAAACCACAAAAACACGAGACAAAAACAAGGTCACTGAACTCACAAGATAATCAATCACCACTCTTGAGGGGAATCTTAACCAGGTAAAACTTTTCCAAGGCTTAATTTTCTCTAGAAAAATTTTGTTATTAAAGACATAAGTACTGAATCAAAAGCTAACTGAATCAAAACTGTGGTAATTTAATCTGGAATTCTAGACACATTTAATGCATGAATAATTGGTACCAAGTGTCTTTTATGCAAGGATGCTGTTTCGAAGTCCCAATACAGTCGTTTCTAGTTTTGAAGACAGTGTTTTAAACTTCTCAATCTGTTCCTATAACCGATGACATAAAGAATATTTCAATGTAATACCAACTCATAAATATTAACTGGTGATCATGATCTATCTTGTACTTCAAAAATTAAGAGGCAACCTTAAAAATGTTTTTAAAATTTTTTATTCACACTTTATATTGAAATATTTGTCTAAACTTCTAATTTCACTGGAGAAAGTAGCAATAAAGTATTCTCATAAAGATGACCATGAATGACTTCTGTTCATCTTCAATAATTATAGACCCAGCATATCCCGAGCTCTGTGTTCTATCTCTCCCTTTAATGCTTAAAAGAAGGGGGAGAAAACGCCTTCCTTTTCTTTACCATGCTTTTGAGAAATATCAAGTTAGTAAACTATACTGATCTATTAAATGGGAGCAAATGGCTGATGGGGTACTAAAATAGCTTTTTAGAGATGATGTCTTAATTCACTAAATTTGCTAGTAAATCCAATGATGGAAATGATTTTAGGCACTCATAGTAGTTTAAGAGAGAACTGGGAATAGACTGGATCTAAACCAAGAATGGCCTGGAGTTATTCAATTTATATTAATGCTGTAGAAGATGATTCTATACAAAGATCAGATCCTCAAATCTTATCCTTTGCAGGGAGTTGCCATCATTACCTATAAGCAAAACAAATCAGGACTGGCTCAATGGATATTAAAATTACACTAAATTCAATGAAGTATATCTACTGAGCACATTAAACATATGAGCACTCTGATAGCTACTGCAGGGAATAAAAGAAAAAGCAACTTAAAATGTAGTATGGGGAATAAGATAGATACATAACTATTACTGATGGGAAAAGGAAATACTTCCGTAAAAGAGACAATGGAATTGTGGAGCTACATAAGAGAGAGATCACAATCAGATGAGAGGATAAGAAGAAACTTGTATTTTGTGAAGAAAGTTAAGGAAGAATAGGATTTTGTGGAACATCTGAAAGTAACCTTTTATTTCCATGATTGTCAATGTAAGCAAAAATTGTAAAAGGCTTTGAAATAGAGCAAAAAGATTACGGAATAACTTCCATGGGAAACTAGGTGAATTAGCTGATTCTACAGCATCAGTGGGTCTTTTACTGTCTTTGAACTATCTACAACTCCATAATTTGTAGATTAACTGATAGCAATCCAAATAACTCCTGTTCATAGACATTATATGTTTAAAGCAAATCTGCTTTCTGGAAGTCTAGTCCCTCTCTACCACCTAAGTTTAGCCCAGACACCTCAAGTAAACCCCTGGTACCACAGACTCAGCATCCAGGTTGTCAGCAGCCCTTCCACTGCCTTTACCATTGAGGTCTCTCCTTGCAGAGCACGATGTCCAAGCATGACCTGGTCTTTTTCCCAATGGAGCCCATAATTCCTGTCTATGTACCTTCCTCTTAGACTTATCCCTAACACACAGGAATCACCCTGTTTCTTTTTTTTGAATACACAGTTATATTGACTTTTAGATCATGGATTCTATATCATAAAGATACAAATGTTCATCCCTATCAGTCACCTTCTCTTTAATACCTGAAGCATAAAAATCCCTCTGAGGATAAGGAGAACTATAACACAAGGGATCATTATTAGTACCTTAGAGTTCTTTGCGTTTGAGGTGGTCTCATACGGTGAAATGTCCTTTTGTCTCTTAATTACTTCCATAAAACCCATGAAATTTTAATAAAAAATTAATACATTTTTGAAATATTTTTGGACATCACAGATATGCTTTTCTTGTTAATTTGAAGTGGCTTGAGGGCATGAAGCCCATGTCCACATCTAAGCTTATTATTCTATTTGCATGCACAGACAACAGTGGAG
Source organism: Cynopterus sphinx (assembly GCA_030015415.1). Taxonomy (NCBI): domain Eukaryota; kingdom Metazoa; phylum Chordata; class Mammalia; order Chiroptera; family Pteropodidae; genus Cynopterus; species Cynopterus sphinx. The sequence continues at coordinate 73,030,989 of CM057386.1, forward strand.
CAGAGATAAGCAGCCAGGTTCTGAGATGAGGGTCTTTTCACATATGGTTGCTATTCTACTACTATTGGGTCTTATTATTCTACTTTTAAAAGCAGCATAAAATAGTGTCTCACAGGTTTTTTAGAAAGCTCAAGAACTAATAAAAACCAGAATACTATAGAGGGAAGGATTTTCTTACTATTTTGCCAGGAAACTCTGAGTTAATGCCCACCCAGAAAGGAAAGAGATGCCAACACAGACCATATATTACTTTAATTGAATCTCCATATATGCTTTGATTAAGATTTTCCTCCCATATTTAAGGTTGTAAGATAGTGTATTCATCATGACCTTGCATTGTATCATGTTCTGATTATGTAATCATAAAATAATTAAACTGCCTTCATAAAATTACATGAAAGTTAAATGATTACCTTTTAGAAATAGACTACTTGATCATATTCGGTTTCTAATGCATAATAAACCTGATACCACTGGAGAAGGTTGGGAACAAGACACAAAATGAGCATTGCTTGGCAATCTTCCACTGAAATTCCTGCTGTGGAAGATTAGCCCTTTCAAATAACACCAGAAACTAAACTGGTATTTAATTTAAAAATCTTTAATCAACAAGGATCCCAACAAACACTTAAATTTCAACGCATGTCATTCTAACTACCAATTATGAAATAGCTACAAATACAGTCAATAAAATAGGGTGTGGGGGGATACACAGAGATCACTATTCCGTTGCTGAAAGGAAAGTTCTATAAAGGCATACCTTGGAGATATTGTGGGTTCAGTTCCAGACCTCAACAATAAAGCATTGCAATGAAGTGAGTCATAATCTATTTGCAGGTGGAGTCTTGCCTTCAATTTGTAAAATATGCATCATCTCTGAAACACAATAAAGTGAAGCACAATAAAATGAGATATGCCTGTAGTTTGGCTGAAATTAAGAACAGATATTTTGAGTCATTTTCAATTGAAACTGGTTTAGACAGGTAAACCTCATTCAGTCACTCTCATTCTAATTAAAACATGGCAAAAGTAAAGCATCTTAAAAGCCATCATCCTGAAAAGTTATGTTCATTTTCATAGTTATGAGTATTTTAATGAAGAAGAAAAGATTAAGACCAAAGAAACCCTTTTGTAAGTGTCAAGGAACTATGAAAGAAGATCAAATTTATTTCAGGAGAAATTTCCAGTTGTATTGAGATTAGGAATTTGGCCTGCTGACTCAGCAGATAAATATCTCAGCCTATATCACTTGAGGTCTGAGATTAGAGCATTTAACCACCTTCTACCATTTAAAGCATTTTGGATTTGCCCTGTATGTTTTATATTTCCAATTTGGTTTTATGTCTATTAGTTTATCCACAAGATCATGACAGAATGAAAGAATGCACAATAGGAAGAAGTCCTGAGAAATTCAAGGAATCTGCCATAGCATGATAAGAATCCACCTTCGTCCCCAGTTGAAAAGCGGGCCATGATTGACACATGGAGATTTGATCAGCCTCTCAGTGCTGGCCCCTGAGAACTGGCTAAGAAAGAGGTGTGAAGGAAATAAAGGGGTTCTATGAAAACTAACCTCACAGGGTGATCTAATTACAAAGTCCTAACTGGGCAGGTACTGGTGGGTAGTCGCTCCAGGCCAATAACTTCTTTAGTGAAAGGTTTTAGGCCTGTCTGTCCATTTTTCTTGTGCATCTAGGTTAACACACCTTTGAAATGACAGAAGCTTAAAACTCTCAGTGACACCAAAAAGAGCCCCCAGGATTATATTATTTCCATAGGAGGAAAACAAAACTAGAATTAAACCTGGAGAGTCCAAATCAGTCCCTAACAGCAGCAGTTACTTTCCCGACTCATTTAAACTCCTAGATGAAACAGAACTTTTTAACGCATCTGCCACACGATGGCACTATATAAGCGCCTTCACTTTCACTTTTCCCGTCTTCCCGAAGAGCAGCCAAGGAGGCAAAATACTAGATGAGTCAATCCATTTAGTTTTTTGAAATTGCTATAGTTTATTAATTAAACCCAATCTTTAAATTATAAGCCTAAGCACCTTGTAACAATTTGTCAATACCTTACTTAATTCTCTATCAGCAAGTACAGCTCTATTGGTGAAAGACTAGCTCAAAGGCAGCTTTAGGTCTGTTATTTGGCAGATAGGAAACTGAATAATAAGAAGGTAAGAAAATTGATAATATGTGAGAGAGCAGACAGGAAAAAGAAATGCATTTACACGAAAATGTATAATCTTGAATTTTCTTTGGTTTCCATTAAAACTGCTGGTGTCTCAGAAGATTGTCAATTTAATGTTCTTTCAGTAGTATTACAATTTATTCTTTTGTTACATGAGGAGGATTGGAAACGAAAAGGCCCATGCTAGCAGGAGGCACAGGAAGAGATTACATATACAAATAATTCTGTAGCTCTTGTATCAAGAGAGGCTTGTCTTGTAATATTTAAGTTCGCACAAAGAAATCTTTGGTTGGTTGCCAAAAAAGCAAAATTGTGAAGCTAAAAAGAAGAGAGACAAACGAAGAAAATATTTGATGAAAATATATGATGAAAGTCAGATGCATGATAACTGCAGTCTGTGTTTTTTGTTTGTTTTTTAAGAGCTGAAAATGGAGAATGAAGGGGTTGAGGGGCAGATAAGGAATGGAAAGCAGTTTGGAAAAGCATAGGTGTATTCAGACCTAGGGAGCTGTAAACATCTGGTCATATCCCAACAGAATGTGGTTTCTGTGACAGGCAGTTGGTGGGAGTAACCCAGGTCACCTGCCTGAGGCAGACCTCAGCTTCTTGAATCTTCTTCCCAGGAGCAGACAGCTGTTCGTTCCACAGAGCTGAGGTGCCGGATGCTGTTTCTTCCCTGCAAGAGACAAAAGGACACTGAGGGGAAATTTTAAAGACATCAAAGGCCTGAGTGGACAACCATGTCCCTGTAGCTGGCAATTCTACTAGTACAGTAAGGTTAGGGAGGAATGGAGAGATAGATGAAGGAGATGGAATATTCTGATTGGGATAGGAGTGGGGGTGGAAGAGGACTAATTTGAATGAGCCTTCTTCCAGCACACAGTCATTCAGTAAAAATTTTTTTCTTCCTTTGTATTTTAGCTTACAAACATTGGCTCCTCTGAAAAGGTCACCCCATTATGCAGACAAAATTTGTGACTCTCAGCAGCTGGGAATACCTTGAAACCAAAGAAAGCAGTTAGGGGAGAGAAAAAAAAAAAAAACAGAATCACTGCTAAGCCAAATATGGGGGAAAGATTAACCTCTAAATTTTTTTAATGACAAAAACACAACATTTCTCTTTAATTCATAACCTTAATAAATTCTACTTATTATTTACAATAATTCTAAGGTGTTCTAAAGACATTTTTATATTAGAAAAGAATATCATAGTAGTTTAAATTACTTTAGAAAGGAAATATCCTATTCTATGGCTAGAAGTTACGGAAAAATCCATAGGGGATTTTTTTTTTTAGCTCTTACTAATGAAGAAAGAATCTAATCAGAATTTCTGAATTTTGGAGATCAGAGAGTTGTGTTTATATCCACAATAAAATGTTAGGCTACTACATCAGAAAAATCTTGGTTCATTTATTTTGACACAAGTATTTTAAATAATTTCGTTTCCTTGGTAAATGGTCTGTAGACTTTAAAGTGTTGTTAGCTAAAATATTATTAGTGTGAATTCACTCGATGCATCTCATAATTTTGCTGAGAAATGAGATGTGAACACTGCATTTTATGGTAGCAAGAATTGCTTACATTATATCTGGTCCATGGTATGTGCTCAAAAAAGGAATAAAAGAAAATATTGAAAGTACAGGAGAATTTATTCACAAGTGTTTCATAGGACAGGAATAAAAGTACAAGAAGCTAAACTTACGGAGGAGATATTCATAATAGCAACATAGATTATTTAAGTAAGCCCTCTGTATTCATTATTTTACTTAACCCTTGCAACAGACTTCATGAAGTTTGAATTATCCCCACTTTATGAAGAAGAAAATGAAAAGTCAGAGAGACTAAGTAATTGCCCAAAGTCATATAGTGAATGAGTGGCACAGTCCAATCTGTCTTCACATTCACCTCATTTTATTTACTTTTATCTAGAGGGAGAGGTTTTTGACATGGATGGACAGTTCTAGTACCACAAATGAAAAAAGTGATTTAGAAAAACTGACTTCCAGTATATTATTACAGATGGAGAGTGGGGTGGACAAGAAATACTGAGAGGGTTTATATTATTATTAAAACTGTTCGTGGACTCAACCAACCCCAACGTTCCCTTTGGAATATGATATGTAGACATGACTTTCTCATAGCTCTCTCTCAAATACTCTGGATTTTGAGATTTGTAGGAAGAAGGTAGTATAGAGGTTTGGGCCTAATTTTGTTTTTGTTTTTTGTTTTGTTTGTTTTGTTTTTTATATTTATTAGTGAGATATAAGTGAATATGTGATTCTAGGAAATTCAGAAGAAAAATAAATTCAGTCCAGATCACATTTGAAACCCCAAATCCCAGAGGAATTTCACTTATGAAAAGGAGAACCCTTAAAAGACAAGAAAGTTTGAAAAGAGCCCTAGGACTGAAAGCTTTATGAATTTTAAAGTATGTATGTATGTATGTGTGTTTGGGAAGGTGTTCAGGGTTAAATTTTAGTTATAATTGGATATACAAAGAAATATAGCTTTCTTACTTCCTATAACTGGGATGAGAAGTAAGTAAAGAACAAGATGTACATTAAAATTGTTTTTAATTTTTAAAAATTGTGGTAAAATATACTAACAATTAACCATTTTTAGTGTACATTTCAGTGGCAGAACAATAGATACTTTTTAACTTGTCAATTAAAATAACTTCCGGATTAAACAGTTGTGTTTAGGTAAATATTCTGTCAATTCAAAGGTCAGCTCCTTTCTGGGGATGTTCTTCCATCTTTGTTTTTCTACTCAAGATAATGTCCGTAGAGGAAAACACTCTTGGAAATGAAACCACTTAGCATTTATTAATTATGTTTCATTGGTCTTTGCTACCTTGTGGATAGTTTGAAGTAGTCTCTAGACTGACTGGTGGGCACTGAAGTGTATCTGGAAAGTCCACTATGCCTCTCTAGCTATATTCCCAGCAGCATCTTCCCTCAAAGCCCCAACACAACTCGTATGTCCAACTTCTGACCATCTTTCCCTGGAAGGGGAGAGACTTCTTTTTCTTCCTCCCTGAAAGGGACTTCCTCTATGTCATATCCTTCTTCTTCCTCATAAAACTAAGCACAGTGGTTCAGCCTTCATTGTGGGTGAGTCGTCCTCTCCACAACTTGAAAGCATCTCTGATTTGATCTGCCAAGTATAACTTTTAATAAGGGAGCTTGGAAATAAGAATTATGGAGGACCAAACAACACCAAAATATTATCCTTATTACATATGTAAATAAAACTTTAAAATTGACAATACTTGGATCAATGACTATATGACATCTTTACTGAATCCCATATAAACTCAATATTAAAAGAAAAAAGCGTAGAAAGCCAATGTTTTTTTCCCCAGAAAATAAACTGAAAAAAAAATTTACTTAAATATTTATGAGTCTCTACTATGTGCTTGCCATGCATCTTACTAACTACTGCTCCAAGAACTGGGTTTATCAAATGAGGGGGAACTTCCAAAGTGAGATTTGATTTCACACACACGCATGCACACACACTAACAAGTAACATGATTCTCCTACTTTTGACAATAGAAGCCTATAATTAAATCTATAGGTCTTGATTAAATGCCAGGTAGAATACATGTTCTTTATTTTTATAAGAACAACTTTTGAAAAGTGAAGAAAACATATTACCTTGCTAGTAACTAGAATAATTTTAGAAGTTTTTCTCATTTAAAAATAATACTCAATTATATTTAGAGTCTTTGCCTTTAAAAATTTCCATGAAACTTTTCTCTGATGATATAATCATTATATTCCAATGTTTTAAAGAAGTATTAACCTTTTATATTTGATAAATATATATTGATATAAACTGTATTAAGAATATTAAGAATAAAAGCTTTCTTAATGTTTAATATTCACTTTTGACATTTTGTCTTGGATGAAACAATGTCTTGGATGAAACTAAAGATAGCTATCGATTTAATTAAAACAGCAATATAGTTGAGTTTTGTTAATATTGAAATTAGTTGGACACTGATATCTCAGGCATAGCTGGTTAATTTACATTATCATTGGGACAAGAACAATTTTTATAAACAACATTTATACTGTGGGTTTTCCAGAGGTCTTTTAATATGAAAGAGAAAGAGATCAAAAGATAATGGAAAGAACATGGGTTCTAACAGAAAGAATTCATCTGAAAGGGACGGAAAGTACAGAGACGTGGTTAACCCCGGCTGCACCAAAGTACACTTGAGGGAACAAATGTTAACACTCACCTTTGCTTAGATTTTTGCAATTTTCCTAGTTGTTCTGACCTACTCTGCTACTGGTATAGTTACTACATTTATTTTTATTTAACTTAAATTTGTTCTATCCTTCTGCAAGCAGCATTATCTGTCAGGTAAGGAATTGGGCCTTGTGCTTTCTAAAACCCCATAGATTTTTGTGGTTGCTGCTCATCAGTTTCAAACTAAGCTGTACCAAAAAGCTTTAGTTTTCCTCTACTCCCTCACATTCTCCACCTGACCTCAGTCCTTGACATTAGACCACAGAAAAAGGGGGCAGTCTCTGATCCTTTTCAAATCTATTGTAGGCAAATGGATCAATGCATACCAAATACCAACTTTGAGAAACTACACAGGCCTTTACCTTCTTTTATAGTTTCCCAAATATTGAACATTTTTCATTGCCTACATTGAGAAAAAGTGTATGATGTGTAGAAGGCAGCAAGCCAATAGAAAACAAACCCCCAGGTATTGGAACATCAATGAAGAGTGCACAATAGGTATGAATAGTTGGTGAGATCTAGAATTGAGAGAGCTGTTATAAGCTGAACATTCTTGGAGAGCTATAATTATGGTAGATGCATCCTAGTAAAATTGTGAAAGAGGCTAATTTAGCAAATAATAATAGCTAAGATTTATAGAGTACTTCCTGTGTATAAGGCATTTTTCTAATAAGTATTATTTAATTTTCACAATTCCATTGTAAGAGATATACTGTCATTATTGTTGTTTTACAGATAAGGAAAATGAGGCACAGAAAGGTAAATTGTCTAACAGCACACAGTTATTGGTGGACAGTTATAGTCATGCAGACCGATACACATTTAATATCTATACAAAGTGTCACCAAATCATGGTAAACTTTAGTTCATTCAAAAATAAACTGGAATGCAGAAATAAGCCCTCACAAGTATGTATCAAATGATCTTGGACAAAAGTATCAAGAATACTCAATAGGGAAAAGAGAGTCTCTTCAATAAATGGTACTGGGAAAACTGGATATCCACATACAAAAAAAAAAAAGAAGAAGAATGAAACTGGACTCATATCATATATAAAAATTAACTAAAAATGGATTAAAGATCTAAATGTAATACCTTAAATTATAAAATTCCTCGAAGAAAATGTAGGGAAAAACTTGATGACAAAGTGAATATAGTTAATACTACTGAACTCTACAGTTAAAAATGATTAAAGATGATAAATTTTATATTAAATGCTTTTTACCACAATGAAAAATAAGTAAATAAAATGAAAATATTGGCTAGCTGAAAGGCCCATATTAATACTGTTCTTTGATTTCTAAGATCTATTCCTGCTCTGATATCCTTTTGCAGTATTCTAAATTGAGTACAAGAGTTCCTATGTCTTTACAGAACCTTTCTCTAAAGTCACCAGTGTCCGTGATCACCAGAACACTGTACGACCTACCAATCCTATCCTGTAGTAACATTTTGTCTCTCAGTTCTGATCCCATCATCTAACAACTTCTCAAATAGTAGATAGTTTGGATTTTATTGGATAACCCAATTGTTAACATACTGTCTTACTGAAATACTCAATCTTTAATATATATATACTTATTATATAATATATATGTCCATAAAGATACCCTCAAATAACAAAACTAAATCTAATGAGGGAAATGTTTTATTGAAAGAAATATTTTGTTAGGAAGGGGGACAGGAAAGAAGAGAGTTTTGCTTCCCAAATCATTGAGTGGCTTCTTAGTCAATAAAGATGAATATTAGGCCAGTGAAGCCAACCTGTGTGCCTGAAAGGGGGAAAACAAAACAAAACAAAACTTAGGGATAGGGGAATAGGGATGTGGGGATGATAGCAAAGACAGGAATCTTTCCAGGAGAGCTGAGAATAGAGTTTGATTGTTGGTTAATATTCAACAATGACTAGATTATGTTACTGTCTTTCTCACTGATGTCAGACAGTTATTATTGGAGCTAGATTTTCTCCTCCCATTTGTGCAGGCCCGGGACAGCTCCCAAAATGAGACTGTCATGCAGAGATGTATTGTAAGGGAGCATTGGAAGAATAAGAAAGGTAGTAAGGCCATTGGAAAATCAGTGAGGAGGGGACATTATTCTGCCCAATATAAGAGAGTTATCATAGAGAAAAACAAGTTGGTGATCACTAGCAACGAGTCTTAAGTTCCCTTCCCCTTAGCAAAGCAGAGAGAGACCTCATCTTTCTCCAGGTTCCACAGCCAACTGTTTCTCTTATTTAATGGCTTGCCAGAAGAGAAAAGTGAGTAGTTAGTTGACAACCAGAGAAATGGAGTAAGAGCTTCTAGAGCGAAGAGATGATTCCAGAGACCAAGAGCTAATGAAAATTTTTCATCACTTTCAAGATCCTTTACGTGAATTGTTCCAGAAAGCCCTGGGAAGTTGAATATAAAAGTAACTGCAAATTAACATCTGCCACAGCTTCTCAGGATGGCAGTGTGTCAGAGATTGTGGGTGAAGCGAATGGGCTCTACAGACAGGTTGTTCAGGAACCCCTGGGATCTCTTAGAGAATAATCTCTTTGTATTTGATAGTTTGATATGTAGAACATTCTGTTAATTAAATCTTTTAATATAACTCTGTGACAAGGTTCTCATTATTGAATATCAAATATTTCTAGGTTTGGGGGAAGAAAAAGAACAGGGAGGGAATTTTAAAACACTGGACAGTATTATATGAAATTAATTACCCACAGGGAATTTATAAAAAATTGATTACAAGGATAATAGTCTTCTCCTGATTTTCCTATTCTTTATTATATGTGTTTCTAGCTCCCAACACAAAGTGATAGTCTTTAGACTCTCCTAGTCTTTAAAGAACTTTAAAAGGACTTTAAAGTTCTTGCTTTTGTGTTAAATAAAGATTAACCATTAATCTCTTTCCTGGTATTTTTTTTTTAGCATAATGCAAAGTCATATCATTTAATGACTAATAGACTTTTTTCTATAAACTTTTTTTTCTTTCTTTTATCTCTTTGACAAAATAGTAAGGTTGTATATACTATCGTGATAGGTATACATGCACACATAGGGAGACTACTTTGCAGTTACAGACAAACCGGTTGGGTTCCAAAAATTCACATTTGAGTCAGTTGATTGGAACTTGGAATGACTGTACCCTATAAAAATATTGTTAAAATGTAGTTCTTCTAAAATTATGCTCCCATGGAGCAACTTCTGAGGCTAAGTCAGAAAAGGTGATGCAGCTTCCACCTGGCTTTTTTTGCAATGCTTATTTTGGTATAAGCTAACCAGCATCTAAGAAATTTGACCATCCTGAGACCTCCATGCTAACGAGGCCATATCTAAGCACTCTGGTCATCAGCCTGGCATGAACTGTCAGCCATGTTTCCAGCACAGCTGAGGTTTCAGATGCCTGCAGCCCATGTCTGACTGCAAGTGTATGAGAGACTCCAAGAGACAACTAGCTGGTTTCTATGTTAGTGTGTTGGGGTAATTCATTATGCAGCAATAACAATCAGAGTAGCCAGTAATAGAACCCCGGTCTGTTGGATGCCAATGCTCATCTAAAGGTATGCATCTTTAACTCTTTGATACTTTTACTACTTTTCCATAATAAAATCTAATATGAGACTCAGTTTAGTATATAATTACATATTTAGCTATTTAATTAAGTTAGAATGTCCATTTTTCTTTAAGTTCTGCAAAATTTTCCCTGAATTCTATTCTATTTCCTAATAAAACATAGACGCATTATTTTACAAATAATGGTTAAATTCACATTCACTTAACCAGTATTTCTTGAGTACCTACTATATGTCAGGCAGTGTAAAAACTGCTATTGATACAAAAATGAATTAACATGAACTTTCATCTTGTCAATGATGGAAGGCTGAGAGAAAATGGGGAAAGATGCACATATAAACAAACAAGACAACAAAATAAGAAGAGTTCTATAACAGGAAAGCACCAAAGAGATGCCAGCTGAGAAGTCTAAAAATTTAGTTTCTCAGGTGGCTGGAGGAAGGCAAGGAGGAGAATGGAGTGAGGAAAAGGCTCCCTGAGCTTGTTAGTCTACAATATTAACCTCAAGTTTTTAGTCAAGACTCCTTGAGTACTCACCAGTCAGAGGAAGGAGGCTGGAGAGAAGAATCCAAAGGGCGAAAGCTGAGATCTCAGATCTTCTGGAAAAGCACCTTGAGAAGGATATTGAGCTTGAGAGAATCAGAAGTAGGCCTCAAGATGTTATTATTTTTTTATATATAAGCCTACAGCACCCGGCATTCCTAGGTGGTTGGTCTCCCATCCAAGTACTAACCAGGCCCACCCCTGCTTAGCTTCCAAGATCAGACAAGATCGGGTGTGTTCAGGGTGGCATGTTTGTAGACCAGACACTATTCTGTCAGGAGAGTTTCACAATTAAAGATTGCCTATTCAGTCTACCAGGCATTAACTTTATACAACATTGTTATTCTCTCTCTCCCATTCATATTCATATTCATATTCATATTCTCTCTCCTCCTCCCCTCCCTCCATCTCTCTCTCTCTTTCTCTCTCTCATATGTATGTACATATATATATATTTGTATATATATATATATGTATATATATGTACATATATGTATATATATCCCCTATCCACCTTTAAATAATAGTAATGGCTCTTACTCCTAAACTATTTTTTTGTTTGTTTTCAGAGTAATGAGTGAGTTGATGTCTATGTAGATTACCAATATCCTTGCTAAGAAAAAAAGTGCTTCATGGATGGAAGTTGTCATTATTCTAGTAGTACTGGTTTATATTTTAAGAATAAGGAAGCTATCTCTTTATCTTTGTTCAAGAAGTATGCTCTTCTCAAGAAAGCTATTTTTAACACATTATATCTCTTAATAAGGTAGCAAGCAATGTTTTCTCATATGCTTGTCTCACATCCTTCTTTAGCGGCCCATAATTAGAGACTGACCTGTTTGTTTATTTAGTTAGTAAGTTAGTAGTTTTTGTACTAGTTGTTTTTTTTGTTTTTTGCAACCTTTTTTTCTTTTTAAATCTGTCTAGCCTCCTTCTGTTTGGGAACTGTTTCTTAACAGTTGGGGCTGTCAATCACATAGCCCACTGAGAGTGAGCCTATGACTCAGGCTGGTCAATAAGAGTATTGCATTACCCCTCAAACACAGTGATCAGTCTAAGGAAGAGCATGTGATCCAAGCAGAGCCAGTGTTTTTCGAGGATTATTATGGATGATCAGAGGCAGGGATTTTTTTTACTCATTTTAGGTCATGAACAACAAAAACTATGTAAGTCTGGTGCTGTCAGGACTCATCTACAAAGTAGACACAGCCAGCCTACAAATTAAAGCCAACATCCAAAAAGAAAAAGCAAAATTAATAAATGAAACTGGTTCTACGTTAGAAACTACCAACCCTTAGACTTTTAGGTTAAATAAGCCAATAAATTAATTTTTTTCTAGCTTCAGCTAGCTTAAATTGGGTTTCTATCACTTCCAGCCAAGAGTTCTGATTAATTAAATTCATCCCCGCATATGGATTCATAGTTCTGGAAATAATTTTAACCATCCATCTGACATACCATCTCACTATCCTCCTTTCAAACTCCCTGGCACATTCATTCAGTGTGGTGTGGTTGTTAGGAGCAAAGTCTTTGAACACAGACAGAATTGGGTTTTAATATCAGCTTTCCGTGTACAAGTTGTGTGTCTTTGAGCAAAACAATAATTTCTTCCAACCTGTTTTTTTCCCCTATAAAATAGGGATATTTTAGCATACATCCTCCAGATTTTTTGAGGTGATTAATGTAAAGAACTCAGCTCAGCCCTTAGTGGATTTTAGGGTCTAATTAAATGATTATTCAGTCAGTTATTTTAGTACCTCTTCTACAGGCTATCCTGGATACCAAAAATGTGAAGGATCTTGAGCAACATGTCTAAGAATACTGCTCTTTTTTATTTCTCAAGTCATACCAGAGTTAACTTTACAGAGGACAATATTTTCCTCTTAAGAAATTTCATTTCTTTGACACCATAGTACAAATACCCCAGCTACATGCAGGTCAGAGCCATATCTTCATGCTATGACTGTTCCTCAAAGTTGAGGTTGTCATTGATCCACCTAGGGAGTTGGGTTGAACAAAAATTCATTCCAAAAATTCTTCCTTCACTCCCCTGGCAACTGCAGACATAACCAGATGAAAGAGTGCAGAGGAGCAGGTTTACCTTGTAGAGTCTGTTCTATGCAAAGAAACAGAGATGTCCCCTCAAATTAATATTCATCCCTGAGGAAAGACTCAATCCTGCATCCTTTCTCCACATTTTGGTAATCTGTTTTTACCTCACTGATTTCAAACAGTTATGTAAACTCTTCTTGAGAAGAGAGCTTGAGAGCTTGAGTTTAGATGTACCTCTTCAATTGTGTTTGACTTCTGGATTGGTTGTTGCTGGTTAGTTTTATGTGTCAAAAATTGATTTTCTATTTTTTATATAATACAGAGTGTTTTTAGCTAACTTGTGGTGCAAAGGAGGTGAGAGTCTTAGTGTCAAGGCCAGGGTGAACATTGTTTGAATACTTCCCTTGCACCTTGCTCTTCCTGTAACTCAGACCTTTTCTCAGAAATAGTGAAGAAAGTGAGGTCTAACTTCTGTCTTCTTAACAGCATATGGCATATTAGGAGAGGAAAGTTTCTTTGTGAAATAAAATTTGACTGCAATTGCTTCTGTCTTCTAGGAAGTGGCCAGCAGTGGTTGAGCTGTCCTTGATCTTCATTTCTGTTTTCAAAGTTACACCCAAATAAATATACAATATGTTCTGGTTATTCTCTATCACCCACCCCCACCCTCACCTGTTCTGGGCCAGGGGTGAGGAATCCCTGCAGACTACTTTGCCAAGGCTCCCCTGCCCTCTGCCATCTGGTTGGGTTTGGCCCATGAGGAGCACCTGCAAGAGCCTGGAAGACAAGAGGAATGAGAGATCAAGGTACTTCTTCCTTTTCTCCCTCCCTGCTTTGGTGACTGTAACACCTAAAATAACAGCTCTTATTGGTGCTTCCACAGCTCCAGCTGTCACCAGGTTCAAAGACACTATTTCCTTTCCTCTCTCCTTCAGTCTTAGAGGGGCAATGACTTCCCACTGTCACTGGTCCCTAGGTGCCTCAGTGTTCCTTGTTGGTTTCTCTAACCTGTCCACACTTCTGAAAACAGTCCTGTAATTAAATTCTCTTCAGTTAAATCCCTTTGAGTGGAATATTGATTTCTGCCAGGACTTTGGCTGATGTACAGGTAAGTTAAAAATTGTTTGTTTGCTATGCAAACACTATTTCAAGGCAAGTTTTCTCAATTTCCTTTCAATTAGACTAAACTTACAAAGCCCCTTCTACATAGAATTTCTGGCACTATCATGAGGAATTCATAATTCAATCCTGGCTTTTTAGGAAAACATCACAATAAGATGGTTATCTCAGGTCATTGCCTGAGAGAGAAGAGAGGGAGAGAAAGGGAGAGAGAGAAAAGTAAGAACACATTTGTATTTCTGGGAGAAACCTTGAAAAGAGGAGTGAGTAAATTAGTAAAGGGCCTGAGAAACTGGGAAAAGGAAAGCAATGAGGATCACGGAAGAGAGAAACCTCAAAATATGGCTTAAGACAAGCAGTAAGAAATTCTCAGTAGTGTAAAATGGCCCATAAATGCCAGTAATAGTGATGTCTGAAATTTTTCAGGGTATTTTGTGTTCTCTGTTGAAGTTACTGTTATTGTGTACCTTTCACTCTATCTTCTCTCACCACGCCATCCCTCCCTCAAAAGAGCAAATCAAAGTCTGCTACAGGTAACAGCTTTGTGAAAATAATGCTTTCAGGAGCTTAAAGGAGGAGAGGTAGAGTTCCCAGGTGGAGCTCTGCAAGAGAAGGGCAGCTCTGTTCACAGTGAGGCAGATTTTAGGAGGAAGTGAAAATGGAGAAGTGGGCAACTAGGACCTCTAAAAATTGTGAATCCTTGAAAAATCCTCAAAGATGTTGGGGAGCAAAGACAGGACTTCATTCATTTTGAGGGATATAAAATGATATAGCCCCAGAAGGTTGGAGAGCTTCATGATATCTTGGCTGCAGCACTTGTTTTCATTTGAATACTATTATTTAATTAATACCAAAGCCCATTGTAATAGACTTTTATTGTTAAACTCAGAAGGCAGGAATATGGTCATGTGATGCTTATATGAACCAGTTAGAACAAGAATAAAAACATTAACTATCTATGAAAGTATGTTTCTGAGTTTAAAATTAAAAAAAAAAAATTTTTCCAAGTAACAAATAAACACATTGGTGTTTACATTGACAAACGGGAAATTTTATCTAAGTGATTAAAATGGTACCTGGCACAAAGTTATTGCTATATGTGTGTTTCAAATTAGAAACATGCATAAATAAATAACTTCTTAATAGATAAGGCCATACAATTACAGTAGGATGGATGGGTGGATAGATGGATGGATGAATGGATGGATGGATGGATGGATGGATGGATGGATGGATAGACAGACAGACAGACAGATGAGAGAGAGAGAGAGAGAGAGAGAGAGAGAGAGAGAGATGATAGATAGGCAGACAGGTAGATAGATGGATGGGTAGATAGAAATGTGGATAGATAGATATACAATAAAATATTAAGCAAATAATAGTTATTATTTTATTGTTGTTGTAATCTGGGTTTCATTGTTCAAGAAGTGGGTTCCCTTTCATTTTTCTGTACTCCACTCTACCTTCTGATTCTCATAAAGGCCATGTAGCTACATATTCCAAGAAATTCAGATTTAAGTCAAGAACATAAATGTAACTATGTTCACAGTCTATTGAAAGGACCACTGATAGACAAAATAACTCACTGACAAAAACAGGAAACCACAATAAATGTTATTCTTTTGTACTATGTGCAGGACCGTGTTTCAAACACTTGAGATACATTTGATACTCAGAGGAACCTTCCTACTATTATTCCATTCCACAGAGGAGGAAATTGAGGCACAGATAAATTAATTAATTTGTTGGAGATTTTATAGCTAGTAAGTAGCAGGGTCAGAATTCAAAACAAGATAGTCCAATTCCAGAGCAGAAATTCTCAATGAAGAAGTTGCTCAATCTTAAAGCCAGAAACAACTAGCACATAAACATTCAACCTTGGTCCATCTTCCTAAATATTTTATTGTCATCTTTGCTGATGCAATTCTAAAACTGCATAAAATATACTGATTCTTTATCACTAAATGTGGAAAGGCATTTATTCATTCTTTCAACAAGTATTTAGTGAGAGCCTACTAAATGCCAGAAATTCTTCTAGGTGTTGGGGCAACAGCTGTGAACAATGTGGACAGAAATTCATGCCTTCCTGGAGCATAGGTTTTAGTGAAATGGATATAGGCAATGAACAAAATAAGTATATATATTGCAAAAAAAATAAAGTGGAGAAGGATGAAAAGACAAGAAAGTGGTTCATTTGTTTAGGACACCATGGAGCAAGGAAATGCTATCTTGTGTTCACCTTTCTCCTTTACTTCTATTCTCCTCTCCAATAAGACTGTGCTTGAGTGGGTGCTGGATCACCATAGGAACCTGCTTACCATAGTTTTAGAAATTCACTCTTCAACCAATGTTAAAGCCAGAAGAGTTGCCATTACGTGGCCACAGCTCCTCACTGCAACCCTTTTTAGGTTGCAGGGCCTTCCTATGCGATGCTGGGGCGCACTCACATCTCTGTCGTTCTTGAAAGAGCTTTTTTCCAAGCCAGAGCAGCTCCCTCCCTGATCAGCTTTCCATTAAAGTGAGTGGAGATCCAAACTTCACCAGATGCCTTAGGCACTTTGGTGCGCTCGCACACAGCACGTTTGGCTTCTGAAGAGATGCGTTGCTTTCTCTGCGGCTTGATCTCAAACATGTCTGAAGTTAAGACACTGAATAGTGGGATTTCCCCTTCTCTATTTTGTACATATGATTTGTGATTAAAAAAAAAAAAAAGGACAGCATTGTCACAGAACCTACAGAGACAATCATTATAAAAGAATAAAATCACAGCATGAAATCATACTGATCAAACATTTGCTTTTCCACACATCCTCATAAATGGATGATATAGTCTAAACACTCCAGAATAACAGTCCCCAAAACAGGATAAATAAAATGTGAGCAAAATCCCGAGCATGAAAAAAATACACTTCAATTCACCAAAGAATTTATCTTCACTCTTTAAAAAATATTCAGAAATCCTAAGTAGTTATCATTTACTTCAGTTTTCTCTGCTTCTTGAGGAAAGCCATTTCCTCATTCACAAAATAATGATGACATACTTGTCTGGTTCTGAATATTTCAGAAAACAAGCTAGAAACCCATTGTATCCATAGATGCTATGACTGTGGAGCTTTTTTACATAACTAGTTCCCACCGTCAATGTTTGATTTCAGTCTGTTCAAACACGAAACCAACGTGAGCAACGTTAACAAAAAAAATGCATTGTCCAAGAACATGCACTCCATCCAGATTGCTCTCTTCTTTCCTCTGCAACTATTTCTTCCTCACCCAAACCTAGGTAGCAATTATCATTATTCCACTGTCATTCTTCCCTTCTCTCTTACATAGTTTATTTCTGGATTCTCAGTTGTTCTCAAACTGCAAAGGAAATAGGGATTATCGTGGAGCTCCTTAGAGACGAATACTCTTGAACCCCACCTTCTTGTTCTAAAGATTTTTTAGGAACTTTGTTTTTCTTTCCCCAGCTTTATCGAGATAATTGTCATATAACATTGTGTAAGCTTAGGTATACAATGTGATGATTTGATATATGTGTATATTGTGAAATGATTACCATAATAAGGTAGTTAACATTCTATCAGCTCTCAATTCTATCATGTATGTGTGTGTGTGCGTGCGTGTGTGTGTGTGTGTGTGTGTGTGTGTGTGTGTGAACTTATAAGATCTACTTTCATAGCAACTTTCCAGTATACAATACAGTGTTGTTAACCAAAGTTATCCTGCTGTGCATCAGATTTCATCCTAAAGATTTTGGTTTAGTAGGATAGGGTCAAGGCCCAAGTATTTGCCTTTAGAATAACCATTCCAGGTGATTCTGCTATAAGGAAGTTTGAGGACCACATTTAAAAAAACAGTGTTAGTGGTAGCAAAATAATTTCTCAAGAAAGAACTTAAAAAAATTTTAGATTTTGGATATGTTCAGTGTAGAATGAAGATTAAATTTAAGAATTATAGAAATGTAGCATTACAGAATATTCAGACTAGGAAAGATTATTCTGGTCTAATGCTTTTATTTCACAGATGAGGAAATAAAAGCTTGGAGAATCTAGGTGGCATGCTCAAGGGTTTGTAACACGTTTGTGGCAGAATCAGGGCTAGAAATAAGGTCTCAGCTCTTTCTACCACTTTACATCCTAAAATAAAGTAAAATTAAGAGGATTAATTAGAAAGTTTCCTTTGGACTTTTTAACCTTTTCTAGAGCCTGACACTGTCTCTTAAAATATAGCTCCAGCTATTTAAGCATTTTGGAAGGGTAACAAAGGAGTTCATTTCCACAAAAGCAGAAAAGAGCACAGAAAAATACAGCTGGCAGAAGACAAGCTTTTCTCCGTGAAGGGATTCTAAACAATGATTTTATGTTTTAAATACCTGTAATTAGACCCTCTCTATATAACCACTCCAGTCTCCTTTTGGCTTTTCCACAGACAGTCTTCTTCTTTTTTTTTTTTTTTTTTTTTTTTTTTTTGTACAGCAAGGTCAAATTGGATCTTGTTGCATACATGGTGAGCAAGGTGAATGTATCATGAATGTTAACACAAACGGTTATTATTATTTTCAAGATCTAGGTATTAAGTACTTACTATATAAACATGAAAAAACAGTCCCTTGACACTCTCATGTCAAACTCTTCTCCATTTTTACAAGATAAAAATCTATTTCAAATAGATTTATACTAACAGTTTTGTAGAAAATGTAGAGTTTTTAAACATGGCCAGTGATTTCCATGTAGAAAAAATACAAACGTAAATAACATATAGAATTATTATATAAATTAGACTGGCCTGATTGCATGGAATATTCATTACCCCAGACATTTACTTCTTCAAAGAGAATCAGAAAGTAAACTACACATTCAGAACTTGAAATCTGACATTTTTAAACAAAGAAAAGTTCTCTCCACGAGAGAGATAGTGAACATATTGCAGTAGAAAGACCTCTGGTATTGAAACCAGATAACAGAAGACCTGGCTTGGCTGCTACAACAAGTTTTAACTTCAGTTTGCTTATGTGAAAAATGAGGATATCTCAATCTAGATGACAGATTGTCATGAAGCTTCTATGCACTTATAATGTAAAATGAATAAATAAGAATTATTATTTAGTAACTGATATGTTGTTCTTATAGTGTAAATAGTATGAAGAATATTAGGAAGGAAATAGTGACAGTATTCACCATTAAATAATATTTATTTCCCATAGAAGAGAGACACAGTCTTTTGCCAGCCCAAAATTACATGCAGCATTTTAGTAATGTGATTCAATGTGCTTCCCCAGTGTTTTGGAACCAGTTTGTAGGTGCTGACTTGCTCCAACCCCAAATCTCCATTCCAGGAAGGAAGTAAGCTAAGTAGAGAGAGGAGAGAGGCATGCTGCAAAGAAGGGGAACATGAGTAGAGAAAAATGATAGTGACACTCTCCCTGCTCATTCACCAGTTCCTTGTGCACAAGCTCAAACTTAAGATGGTCTCTAAATGAACCACCTATTTGCTTCTGTAACCTGTCAAATCTAATTTACTGAGTGAGAAAAGCAATAGTAGTGGTCAGAGTACCACTTAGTCACAACCATGGTTAGAAGCTAGAAGAGATGCCTTTTTAGGAAGCTTCTTAGGTGATTCTGATACCTCACCAGGTTTGAAAATTAAAGCTATAGATAACTTAATTCAGCAGTGTTCAGTCTCTATTAGAATCAACATAGGAATTAAAAAAAATGAACCAGATATTTTATTGAGTTGGGCATCAGAATCTTTATGCAGTTCCCTAAGGTATTTCTAAATGTGCAGCAGGGTTAAGAACAATTGATCTAATTTAATTCCATATTCAGAGCGGTAACTGAATGCCTCTTCTCTTGAAGAGACTAAATAATTAAATCTCTATAGGCACATAAAAACATAAATACTCAATTTAATTAAAAAACTCTTTATTGAGTGCTTACATGTATCTGGCAAAAATCCTGGTCCAAACAACCTTATCAACTCACAACAAGATGAAAACAATTCAAAATTACACAAGGCATAATAAGATAAATGCTACAGGGAAGGAAAACCAAGGTGTTTTGATATTTCAAAGAGCTGAGAAATCACTTGAGGTCTTTATCAGCAATATGGCAGATGATTCCTAAAATAAGAGGGTGTGGACTTCTGAAAGTTCATGAGTTCTGAATCTGTGGAGCTGTAGATAATACAATATAGATACTGTAATTTGATCTCATGCTTTGAAAGTTAATCTGCTCATCATGGACACTAGAACTAGAAAAAATGCCCTGAAAGGAATATTGCTATAAATAAAAGTAATCTTTGATTTATTTTAATATAAGTGTTTAAGTTACAAAATTGCACTATTTCTGAAGACTTGAAAAATTACTTGAGAATGGTGGCTATGGAATATGTGGTTGTCTCTAGATATCTTTTAAAATATTTTTTTAACATCTAAAATATATTCTAATATGTCACTATTCTAATTTCAGGGATACAACTGTAGTGCAGGATCTCATCACCTATCACCTTAATCATCTCAAAGTCTTCTTTCTAATTTTCTTTAATCTCTTACCTCATCTAATTCATTCTACATGTTTTTGTGAAATTAGTAATGCTAAAACACTACTGTAGAATGCTTTAAATGTAAAATGAAGCTTCATTTACACAATTTGATCCACTTATATTTTTCTCCTTTCAAGGTTTAATGATTGTTTATCAAAGTAATATATGTAAATAATTTAAAAATCACAAAATATTACAAGGCTTATAATAAAACAAAGCTTTCTCCTACTTTATCCCTTCACATTCCCAATTTATCCTCCCAGAAGAAATCACTCTCAACTATTTTAGTGATTTATACTGGTATTACTTGGAATGATATCCTTATACTATTAATTCTAGATTTTTCAACATTGGACATTGCTTATTGATTTTCTACTCTAAAGCATGGGGATTATCCCAATTCACTCCCTGCCAACTTCCTGTAAATAACTAGAGATATACCAGTAGATAAGACAAAGTCCCCATACTTACAAATTTACATTGATGTGAAAAGGTAATAAATAGAATACTTTATTACTAAATAATTGAATAATTTCAGAAAGTGACCAATGATGTGGAAAAAAAAGAAATATAAGAAAAAGGAATATATGTCCCTTCTTGCATTCACCCAATGTTATTATAATACAATTTTTGGTGTTTTCATTGCGATAGCTAGATAAATATTACTCAACACTGAGGCATAACTTCTACCATGATCACCTTTCATTTATTGTAAAGTGTTTATTTTTTCTGAATCTGAAATTGCTTTGTTTTTGCATTTGTTTAGTCTTTCATGTACTGAAAACTAAATCGTTTCTCTACAGGACTATAAAACTTCTCTCAATATGATTAAATGCTACAACTACCCTCTGTTTTTCTTCCTCTTCCTCCTCTTCTTCCTCTCTCATCATTCCTCCCAGAGATATCTGTCCACTGGGTTCAGCCTAGTCTGGTAGCTTTTCAGGCCTGAAGGACAGCTGTCACCCTGGGGCCTTCCTTTATCATCTTCCTACGATTTCCCACTGACTCTCTCCTTGGTGGAATTCCTTTCCTGTGTACATCTTCCTCTTTCGAGATAGCTTCTTGAGGAAAAATGAATACAAAGTAAGGTTTTACAAGCTTGCATGATTAAAAATATTTTTGTTCCACTCTAACCCTTGTTGGAGAGCCTACATGTAGAATTCCAGATGGAAAATTATTTTCCCTCAGAAATTTGGAGGCATTGCTCCATTGCCTTCTGGCTTTCAGTAGCACCATTGAAAATTCTGATGCCATTCTTATTCCCAGTCCTCGGTATGTGACCTATTTTTTCTCACTGAAAGCCTTAGGATTCTAAAATTTCAAAATAATTTGGCTTTCCCAAGACTTTGTTTTTCCCTAGAGAGATAGAAATGTAGTGATTAGAAATACAGAGTCTAGAGCTGGACTGCTGGGTCTATCTCCTTAACTTGCTCTATAACTTTGGGCACTTTATTGAACTTCTCTGTGCCTCTGTTGCCTATAAAAGGAGTACCCACATCACAGAGTCTTGGGAAGGATAGTAGTAACACTTTAAAATGTTTAGAATGGTCCTGAGCACATAACTTAAAACACTGGCTATTACTATAATTTATTTGTTTGTTTGTTTGTCTATCTATTTATTTATCTATTTATTTATTTATTATTGTACTAGACATTTAGTAGACTCTTTCAATCTGGAAACTCTGATTTTCATAGCTGGGACATCTGCTTGTGTTATTTCTTTGATAATTTCCTCCCCTTCATTTTTTCCATACTTTAATTCTGAAATCCTTATTATTAGTAAAATTTTCTCAGTGTTATATTTTAATCCATCTGCTGTCATATTTTAAATATCCAGCATTTTTGTCTTATTTTTTGAATGTGTGTATTTGTGTATGTGTATGTAGATATATGGATGTGTGTCTATATAAAAGAATATTTTATTCTTTCTTTCTGAGGATAATTATCAGGTTTGCTTTTTGTTGTTGAAGTTTTCCTTTCCTTTTTTTTCTATCCATTATATTAGAAGCTTTTCTCTGGTCATTTTTATCTGCTGATTTTTAGCTGTCTATTTATACTTAAAAGTGAGGCTTTTATGATCTAATAGTTGTCAATTGGTGAGCTTTGCTGTTGGGAGGTTGGGTTGGAGCAGGAATCCCCTGAAGAGGAAGATGGGCCCTTGCAGATGTCAGTTTCTGTAGATCTTTGATTTTAAGCTTGTTAGTTTTTTTCTAGTCTCTTTTCTGAGAGTATAAGCCTGGCTACTAGTGTTTTAGCTGTAGCAGGAGTTTTCCATGCAGACTCTCTCATAATCCTCTCATTTTTAGTATGGTATCTTCTGGTCCAACTTCTCTACCCTCTAGGGCAGGGCCTAAAGCTTATATAGTTTGGGGGCCCTCTTTCAGACTATATATATATATATATATATATATATATATATATATATATATATAGTTATAAAGCAAATTAAATACAAGGCCTTGGAAAGAACCTCTGCAAGTGGGGAGCCTGAGGTCTAGGCTGCATTAGCTTCATAGTAAACCTGGCTCTTCATCCTGCCTCTACCAGGTGCTGGAGGGCTGTGCCTGACTTTACTGGCCGAAGAGGGCATTTGGGAGGTCTAACTGCTGCTTTGAGTCTTTCATTTAATTCGCTTCTGTTTAGCCCAATACACACCCTGGTCTTCAGGGATTACTGGTATCTTCAAACCCTGAACTTTTATGGCATTTACAATTTAACTGGTTCACATCTTGTTGCTTCATTTCTCACTGCAGGCAATTAGGCTTCAACTTTCTCTGCTGAGCTATGTTTTTACCACTCATTCATCTACTTTCTGTCTTCTAAAATCTTGTAGATTTCTCTTAGCTACTGTTATTACCCATTGTTCTCTTTGTTGTAGTGAGTTTATTTCTTTTATATTCTTTTGCTGCAATTTATGTGGGGTTTTAGGAAGCTATAGGAATAAAACGACCAGGCTTGATTTGTCATGTTTAATTGGAAGCCTCATTCTATCCTTAGATATTTTTATGTTTGTCATTAACTCTACTAAATTTTATTGCCACTGAAATTAATTCATCATAAAATTAAACATCTGTTGTACTGCATATTTGAAAAATAAATACCTCAATACTCTCATAATCTGGTATTTTTTTGAGCCAAGAAATCAACATTAGTTTGCCAAAAATGCTGGTGTGCTCTCATATTAATCAAACTGTGAATATTCTGTGATGGAGAATATACCAGAAAATGTCTATAATTTTAAAAAATAAAATTACAAAATAATGCATGTTAATGAAGAAGTGTGTAAAATAATCCCTATGTTACTATGCTTTTAAAAAATACTTTGTCTAGTCTACTCTTCTAGATGATATTCAATAAATGTTTGCTAACTAAGCAAATGCTCCTATAAACAGTCCTACCTCATCCGCTCAGCTGACTTCATCTCTACAAATACATTTCCTTTCCAAAACTACTCTCCAAACTCTTGGAAAATAAGATATAAAAAGATTTACAGTAATGTTTCTTAAACTGTGCTCTTTGGAATTTCAGATTTGCAAGAGTACTTTAATAAGCACAGTGTAAGAAAATGATCCGTAGTCAATTATGTTTTATAAATTCTGAATTCAACAAAGTTAAATAAATTTCTTTACATCAAAGACCTCTTAGAGCCTTAGCTATTATAATATGCATTGTGAATCTTTAAGAAGAGAATAATTACTGGTATCCCTCAGATTTACTTTACTACCAATCCTGTTGAGATAGCATACTATTTATTCCTAACAAAACAAATTGCGTAGAAATATAGTTTTGAACATTTTTTTATCTACAATATATTTCCTAATTATATAGCTATAAAAGACCTGGGTTTTATCTTGAGGAGTAGTTTTATTTCTCCCATTATCATCTCCACCCAAGATCTTGATCTCTTGGGACGACTCTTGTCTTGAAATTTTCTGGAATATCAGGCCAGCTGTCTTCCCACAGGATCTAAATGATGCAGGGTGAAAGAAAATCCTGTGTCAGAAAACTTTTAATATTAGAGTTGTTGGAGAAAAGCAGAAATGAATAAAAGATAACAGTGGCATGTTATGGCACAGGATAGGCCATTCAAGTAGTCCCGAACTTAATATTTTGCTTACACCTTAAGATCGGGGTTAATTTTAAGCAGGTCAAGATGAGAAAGAGATAACACTAAGACTAGCCATTAAGTGCTCTCATCTCTCTCTTTGCTCTTTAGTGTTTTCCAAACTTTCTGCAGGTATTAACATTCACATTTTGTGGCCAGAGCCTCAAATTGACTGAACCAGACTCTCCAGGGGTGAGGTGACGGGACGCGCTAGGTATCTGCATGCAGAAAAGATGATTCATAAGACTGACAGGTTTGGGAAATGCTACAATTTGAACCATAACTGTGGGACTTTCCTGGCCTCTCCTGGCCATGACCTCCATTCTGTTCTCACATCCATGATAAACTTATTGGAGACTCTAAACTTACTTTCTACCATATGTATCTATTTTGCCTTAAATTCTGATTGCATAATTCTCAAGCCCAGTCTCTCATCCTTGTTCTGTTTTCTCTTTCTCTCTACTTAATATCTGGACTGGCATTTAACTGAGTGAATTCTCTTTCAAATTAATCTTCTCAGAGCATCTCAGAAGAAAAGATCTGAACACCTCCTAATATTTGAGGAAATTAAATGTTAAATAGATTCAAGGTAACTTAAGAATGGTTGTAGAAGGGGATTTTAAAAAGTTAAATAACACAGAATTTTTAAAGCAATAAAAAAGCAATACCTAAAAAGTACGATTTTTCTATATAATTTCTACTGGCTATGAAGTCCTAACCCCCAATATCACAGAAGGTGACCTTATTTTGAAGTAAGGTCATTGTAGATGTAATCGGTTAAGATGAGATCATACTAGAGTAGGTTGGAACCTTAATCCAACATGACTAGTGTCCTTATAAGAGGAGGACACGAGGCACACAGTGAGAATGTAATGTCTGTGATGACAGACAACAAAGGCAAATATTGGAGTACTGGAGTGATGCAGCTGTAAGTCAAGGAATGTCAAGGCTTGCTGGCAAATCACCAGAAGCTAGGAAGAGGCAAGGAAAGATTCATTGTATAAGTTTCAAAGGGAAAATACCAACAACACCTTGATTTTGGACTTCTAGTCTCCAGAACTGTGGTACAATAAACTTCTGTTTGTTTATGTCACATATTTTGTGGTACTTTCTTTTGTCAGTTCTAGGAAACTAACGTAGAGACTTTTTTTTTTTTTAATTAACAGAGAACTGCTTCATTCTATTTGACAGCTGCAGAGCATTCTATTATGTAGCTGGACCAGAATTTATTATGTAGTGGACATTTAAGTTGTTTTCAAACATTTGCCATTAAAAACAATGCAAAAGAAAAACCTCCTATATGTGTTATTTCACACGTGTGAGGTTATCCT
This sequence comes from Cynopterus sphinx, assembly GCA_030015415.1. NCBI lineage: Eukaryota > Metazoa > Chordata > Mammalia > Chiroptera > Pteropodidae > Cynopterus > Cynopterus sphinx. The sequence continues at coordinate 73,056,695 of CM057386.1, forward strand.
GGGCTAAATACATAGGAGCGGTGAATACTTATATGGAAATAAGATATTTTGTACATGAACAAGTGAGAAGTTATTGTGACTTGAGTAATGTTGTTTCCACAAATAGAGGGTATAATAGCATTATGTTTAAACTAGTAATAACGCTAAATGGGAGGACTTTGTCCTGATTTCTCTCCTAGTCTTCCCTCTAACTGTCCATCTTTTAGACGAACTTCAGTCCTTTTCTCTGGATTTCTCCTATGCCTGAGTTGTTACGGTAGCTGTAGAATTGAATGAAAAAAAATTTTGTGTGTTTGAAAGCACTTGCCATACATACAAATAGGGGATTGCTATTGTCTTTCCCTTAAAGTAATGTTAAATAACTTTATTCTGCCCTTCTTCCACAGTATGCCCCCCCACACACACATACGGTTGTACTAGGTTATATATCTGTTTCTCACATTTGTTTTCATGCATTTAGTAGTTTCTTACAGTATCCTATTTGCCCACAATTCAGTGCTTTTGTGTGCTAAATTTTTCATCAATTGGAATTCTTTATTTCCTGAAGGTGGCCTGTGGATTTACTTTTACAGAGTATAGTTTCTATAAACTATGTTCTCCTTGCTCAGATTGGGATAACTGTTGGGAATATATTTTTAACCAATGAATTGGGAAAAGATTAGTATATGATACAGTTAATTATCATAGCTAATTCATGTGAGAGCTACACATAGTAAAGGTAATGTCACTTTGTTTTCCTAGGTCATGAAGACTTTTCTTTCTAGTCAAGATTTAGGATTAGAACTCTGGTCACATGGTAATTATCCTTAGTATCCTTGGCCTGTAGCCTGCCAAGAATTGTCAGGGCTAAGTAAGCGTAGGCTATTGTTTATATGATATGATTGGTAAAGTGCTGGAGTCCTGAGTCTTCACACATTTCCCCTAGAGCATTCCAAAGTACTTAAAATTCCTGCCTTCAGAGTCAATACTTTCTCTTGTCAAATGTAAATAGCCTGAAGGGATTTCATAGTAAACTATTATTACTCACCAGCAATGAATTGTGGACGAGGTTCTTTTCTCTGGTGACCTAGAAGAAAGTGAGAATTTAACAAAAACGCTTTCACTGAAGTGAGTTGTATGCCGTAGCTGCCACTGTGAGAGAGAAAAGTCTGGAAAGGTACATTGCCCTTATTACTTTCTTTTCACTGACAAGGACACCAGAGCTCCTTCAGAGGGAGGGAGTACTGGAATTAAAGCTATTTGCAGAATCAAACTAAAAGGATCTTCACTTACCTGCAGGATCAATTCTAAGTAAAATCATGACGAGGTAGCTGTTAAGTTTTTCTAAACTTTCAATATGATAAGTGTAAAGATGAGTCTAGAAAAGCTAAAAATGGTATCTGCCAATCAAAATGGTTCCTCACAGTTCTTTATCATGTAATGTTGGAAGCGACCATTTTTTGAGCCAAGCTACTTAACTGAGATGAAAGAATTCTGTAGTCTCCTCCATTTTCCCTTCTTCCATTTCTTGTGATAAAGGAACCAGGGTACTGATCTCCACCTAGTTTTCAAGAGGCTATTGAGTTGCATCTGTGCCCCCCCCTGCCCCCGCCTCCACTTTTTTGCTGAATATTTATGGCTAACAATGTGTCCTACCTACTGAAGCTAATGCCTACAGCATGAGATCTGCCTGGGGGACTAGCTGACTGGTTTGTTGAGATGGCTCATCTCTCTCTCTCTCTCTCTTCTCATTTTTCCAATTCTTCTGTGACTAGAATTGATGTCTTACCTAAATAAACCTGCCCAGACTATCTTTCCAGAATTCACATTCATTTCAAAAGCAGTAAAGCATTATAAATTGAAAATGCTCCACAGAGGAAATAATTACTGTGCTCGGGAACAGCCAACACATTGTAGGTGGTTTCATAAATTAGATTCACTCATAGATGTTTCAACTCAAATATTGCTCTCTGTTACTGATTTATTGAACTTGTCATATTTTCTCTTTGTGAAATTTATCTGTTATGAGATAATTTTCTCTAAATAAACAACTTTCCACTTCTTATAATAGTATTTTTATTCAACTACTGGCTTTTCCTCCTCTACCTAAAAATATGCTCAAGCCTCTATTCATTTGAGAATTTTAAAAATCCCTTCTTGGACTCTGTTTTCTACTCAGGTGAATGCTTCATGTTCCTCTAGTAGACTTAGTGAGAAACCCCCATGTCCTAACCTTCCATTTGTTCCTTAACCAGTTGTGATAATACCATTATTAATAATAATAGCTAATATTTACTGAGTGAATGTGTGCTAGGCTTATGTGTATTAATGTAAGCCTGAAACAGATTGTAAAAGGCTGTTTTAAATCTTGTCCCTGGCCCTTTAAGATAATCCCCCTATAGGAATTTTCCATTTAACCCTGCAGCTAACACCTGGCCTAGCCCCTGGCCTAGCCAGCAGCCCGCAAGGGACAATAGAAGAAGTTGCCCAACAGCGCCAGTAACAGTAATAGAAGAAAAATGTTATCAGGAAAATAGCTCCCACACGTTCCTCTTGGCTTACACATGTAACTGCAATGACGCACCTGAGTCCCACTGATCAGGGAAAAGGTCACGTAACCACCCCCGAGAGGGTATAAAACTTAGGGGAAGGGGGTCTCGGGGCTCTCGCCCTTGGTGGGGGCCCGGGTTCGAATCCGTAAATAACGAGCATGCTGTAACATCTTATCCGTGAATAAAGCGCTTCCTGTTAACATCTTATCTGGAGGTCTCTGTCCTTCGTGGGGGTCTCGAAACGCCGCACAACACAGATAATGTAAGCTCGCGCAACTTAAATGTATTACATCATTTAAATTCCAAGATTCCAAAGAAGTAGGTGTCATTAGTAGCTCTATTTACAGAGAACACTGCGGCTTAGAGGGTGTTAATATGTTGCTCAGCAAATCAGTGAGTAGCAACTAGAAACTCCAGTTTCAGTCCTATAGGTGCTATCCAAATCATTGCTATTATCCACAATGTGTCCTGTCTCTACCAATGCACTGTAACCAATTATTGCCTAATTATCCTATACAAGGGTTTATTTTCAATCTTTATCCTACTCAATCTTCCCACAGCCACTGCCACTGTTGAACCTTTATCTTTTATTTCTGTTATTACACTCTGTTCGTGCTTCCACATTTCTAACTATTCTTTCCGACTTTGCTGATTTATCCTCCTGTTCTCTCTTAAATGTTGAGCTAAGCTGAATTTCCTTCCTACTTTCTTCCACTGGTGATCTCAATGACTCCTATGTTTTCAAACATCACCTCAACTCGAAACCCAGTGTCCGTTTCTCCTGAGCTCCAGTTCACCTCTATTTATTGAGGCCACAAACTAGAAATATCCAAATCAACCTTATTACCTTTCATTCAAAGCCTATTCCTTTCTCTGCATTTCCTCCCTCAAACCAAAGCATAGTTTATGTAAACATACAAGCTGAAGAATGTCCGGGGTGGGACTGGTGGTGGGGGCTTTTTTACTTGTCTTTTTCTTTTACTTCCACATTTAACCAGTCACTATATTCTGTGTATTCTTATTTTTAAATTTAAAAATTTTTCCATTCATCTCCATTACCATTTCTGTTGCTTTAACTCAGACCCTCAACCTATCTCATCCCTTCTAAGGTCAAACGTTGTATATTATACTCTGTTGTATTCTCTACAATACCTAGCTCAATTTTGTACACATAAATAGACCATCAGACATTTGTTACATGAATAGATAAGTATTTACTCAATACTTGCAGTTCATGAACATTACCCTATTGTCTAATATTTATATAGCATTTGCTATTTACTAGATATTATCTAAATGCTTTAGCTCTATTAACTTATTTAATCTTCACAATTTCTTTTGAAATGAGCCCAATTATTATTCCCATTTTACAAATGGGAGACATAGAGAAGTGAACTGACTTGCCTAAGTTTACAGAGCTAATAAACAGCAGAGCTGGAATTAGATCACAGTTTAGCTTTAAATCCATGCTCTTAACCATACATTATGTTTCCTTTTGTTCCGCCTCGATGTATTGCACTAGAATTCCAGTGTCCCTTTCTCCTGAGCTCCGCTTCACCTCTACTTGTAGAGGCCACAAACTAGAAATATACAAATCAACCTTATTATCTTTCATTTGAAGCCTAATAGGCCAAATTATTTTTCTGTGACAGCTATGAATACAATAGTTACTAAATTCACAAGCTTATAGATCTTGAACTAAATTTATATTCTCAGCTTCCTCCAACCCCCTCATCTAATCCTAGAGCAATTCAGAATGAAAATTAGTTCAGAGTTTAAAGAGTAACTGGAGATTAAAGTAGCATCCACTGGTGCAACAACATGTGAGATGCAAACAATCTGCACGGCTCCCCTAACTCAAAGCAAAATTAGACCTTAGGTGATAAGGGTCTCTTGGAGAGTATTAGCCCTGTCATGTTGGACTATGGGTAGCATTGGGTTGAAAAGACAAGACTATAAGGCAAGATGAAATATAGTATTAGCTGCCATTTAGGACAAGGTGAGTACATGGTCTAGATCCAGTGAGTGAAGTTGTAAAAGAGAGGTCCACATGAGAAATGGATTAATGTCAATAAACAAAAAGGGGTCAAGAATACAAAGAAACCAAGAGCCAAGACGGGTTATAGTAAGAGTGGGACAGAGAGCAGAAAGAAAAGAATGTGAGCCAGAGAAAAGTGTGTCTTCTAAACCAAGGTAAAGTACTTTAGATGTCTTACACTCTGTAGTAGAGTGGACAGACTTTTGGACTGCATTATAATTTGGTTCTACCATCAATTGGAAGTGTTATCCTGGAAAAGCTACTTAGATTATATGAAGCTCACTTTTCTCATCTTTAAAATTAGACTTCAACATGGTGACCTCTGATAGTATATAGTTACAAAGTCTAGTATCCTTTGCAAAATAATCAATGTTTTTTGACCATGAACTCTCACTAGAAAAAAAAGATCTGAGAAAATATCCCCATTTAAGAAAGTGCTACCTGAATAAATTTATACATTATTTACAAAAATATAAAAGTGTACATGTATTGCTTTACTAATATGTAAAGTACAGTTATGAAATATAAAAAAGAGAAACATAATAAGATAAAGATTCAACAAACCATATAGTTAAATGTCTTGTTAATTATGATGTATCATATGTATCATATTAACTAGTATATCAAGGCACAATATACCTGTCGATGGCTAGGGTTAGGATCAAAGTCAGGATTAGTAAACTTTGATAAATTAAAGCAAAGGAAATAGACTACCAGCATCTACCTCTCCCCTTATTTCCTCAGAATATACTGAGTATTATATATTGGCAATTTGTGTATTAAACATTAATAATAAAGTATCATTTCTTTCATATTTCAAATTACATAAGTGCAAGCCCTAATACTTTCTTTTCATATTTCGGAACTATCCCTTGGAAGCTCCCATCTCTGATTTACAATCAGCTCCTTACAGCGGGCAACCCAAACAACAGTTTCTTCAGGCTGTATGAGATGTATGTTATGGAAGAAGTTTCTTCAGTCCCAGGAAGACATGCCAGGTGTTGAAGGTCCTGGAAACCTTTATGTCTCCAATGTAAAATTGTGGAGTTTTGTCTACAATGAACCCACACATTCTCTGGACAAGAGTCAGAATTTTCTGGAGGCTTCTGGAGGGTGCTAAAATATCAAGGAGCACTCTTATAGGCAGTACTTCAGTGAGCTACTGCCTACTCAAGAAAAGGAATTAGAAGACAATGTTTGCATATGGTGATCTACTGAGCAAATTTAATTATTGTATTATTCATGTTTATAATGATGGTGAAGCCAAAGTTTAATTTTTGGCATTATCACAATTCTATACTTGAAGGTAGATATTAATTGAACAATTTGACATTCAAGTGACATTAATTATGTGACTCCTATATGCTAAATTCCTGTAAAAATTGATATGGGTTGTAAAAAGATGAGCAAAACTCAGTCTCTTACTTACAATACAGTAGGGGGAATAAGCATTGCATATATATAATCGTAAAGCAAGGTGGAAAGAGACAAGATCCATAAGAATAACACCAAGCACTATAAAAATTCTAAGATAAAAAATTATTTCTGCACTAAACAGTTTATTATTTCTTGTGATAATGGCTAAGCCTAGTCCAAATTCCATGCCTGGAAATTTCTTTAAACATGGTCCACTTGAAAGCCTAACAGTTGGAGTTTAGTAATAAGCAGACTGGGGCTTAGAAAAGACAGAGAGGTCTGAGTGAGCCTTTAACTCAGTAACAACTATACCGGGTTCTAAAGACGTCCTCAAGAGACATAGCAGAATATTTTTCTAATTCTTAATCATAAAAAAATCAAATGTCTTGTGCTCTGTTTCTAAGCCATAAGCTTTTAGGAATACAAAAGCAAACACTGAAAACAAAAATTGTGCAATGTTTGTATTGACAATAAGTCATTGTAGTTTTGTTGAACAAAAAAATTTCTCAATAAAGATTTTATCATAAAATGGAAACTTATGTGTTGTCTCTTTTTCCCTTGAACAGAAATCTATTTATAATGAAATTATACATATGAATTTATGCCAGATTTTAATAGAAAATAAAATTCAGCAAAGCTATTGAGAATTGTAGTGAATAATATTTCATGCTCAAATAACTAGGAACCCTGTACTTTTCATATTAGGTACAACTTGTGATCTAATGTGTACATTTTTTCATTCTGTTCCAAGACTAAAAAATCTTATAATAAGCACTTATGATAAAATTTATGTGTCACATTGGCCATACAAAACAAATATTAGACAATTCTTTAAAAATATTTCAGCCTCAACCTCCAAGTTAGTATTTATATATTTTTTCTTATTGTGAGCTCTCCATTGACAGTATGGAGGGTAAATTAGAAGAAGGAGGGACTGAAGGTACTGGGTTTTATATATGTCTTTCTACTCTCCATATGAAATGTCTTTCATATCAGCCCATTTTCATATCAAATTTTTTAATCTGTGAGATTTAAAGTTTAACACTTCTTTAAATAGCTGACCCAGGACTCTCTTAATTATGATCACTATTATGTTTGAAACTTATTTTTCCAATGGTGTTTTCTTTTTTATTTCAGAAATTCCAATGGCATGTTTCACAGAACAGAACTAGAATAATTCTAAAATTTTTATAAAACCACAAAGATCCTGAATAGCCAAAGAAATCTCGAGAATGTAGAACAATTCTGGGGGTATCATTCTCCCTGATTTCAAACTATACTACAAACAGTATGGTATTAGCATAAAAACAAGATACACAGATCAATAGAACAGAATTGAGAACCCAGAAATAAATTCATAGGTATATGGACAGTAGAGCCAAGAACATACAGTAGAAAAAAAGACAGTCTTTTCACTAAATGGTTTGGGGAGACTGGATAGCCACATGCAAAAAGAATAAACCTAGACCATCATTTTATACCATAGACAAAAATTAACTCAAAATAAATTAAAGCCTTGAATATAAAACCTCAAACCATAAAATTTCCAGAAGAAAATATAGGCGGTAGTCTTCTTGACATCAGTCTTTGTGACATTTTTGTTTATCTGACTCCAAAGGCAAGGGAAACAAAAGCAAAAATAAATGTGACTACATCAAACTACAAACCTTTTTCACGGTGAAGGAAACCATTATCAAAACAAAAAGGCAACCTACTGAGTGGGAGAATATACTTGTCAATCACACATCTGATAAACGGTTAATATCCCAAATATGGGAAGAGCTATATACCTCAACAAGAACAAAAAACATAACTATTAAAAAATTGGCAGAAGCTCTGAAGACAGTTTTCCAAAGAAGACATATAGATGGCCAACAGATAAATGAAAAGATGTTCAATTTCACTAATAATTAGAAACATTCAGATCAATACCAAAATGAAATCTTACCTCACACTGTTAGAATGGCTATTATCAAAAGGCAAGAAACAACAAATGTTGGAGAGGATGTGGAGAAAAGGGAACCCTCATACACTATTGATAGAAATGTAAATTGGTGCAGCCACTATGAAAAACAGTATTGAGATTCCTCAAAAATTTAAGACTAGAGCTACTATATAATCCACTTCTAGGTATTTATCCAAAAATACAAAAACACTAATTCAAAAATATATATGCACCCCTATGTTCATTGCAGCAATATTTATAGCAGCCAAGACATGGAAACCTAAGTGTTCATCAGTGGGTGAATGAATAGAGAAAATGTGGTACACACACACACACACACACACACACACACACACACACACACACACACCAGAATATTGCTCAGTTATAAAAAAGAACAAAATGTCACCATTTGTGACAACATGGATAAATCTTGAGGGTCTTATGCTAAGTGAAATAAGTCAGACAGTGAAAGACAAATATATAATTTCACTCATATGTGGAAACTAAAAAACAAAACAAAACAAAACAAATGAATAAACAGAAAAAAATCTCATAGATACAGAGAACAGATCACTAGTTACCAGAGAGGGAAGAAGTTGGCGGGGGTTAACGGGTGAAGGGAGTGAATTGTATGGTGAAGGATGGTAACTAGACTTTTGGTGATGATCACTTAGTAGTGTGTATAGATATTAAATAACAACGTTTTACACCTGAAACTTACATAATGTCATATACCAATTGTACTCAATAAAAATTGTTGTCATTTTTAAATGTTTTATTGAGATATAATTTAATTACCATATAATTCATTCATTTAAAGTATACAATAGTTTTTTAGTATATTCATAGTTATGCAAAGATCACCATAATCAGTTTAAAAATATTTCCATCAATCCCCAAAGAAATCTGTTTCTACTATACGACATTCATTCCTCCCACTACCAGTTCCAGCCTGAGGCAACCACTAATCTACTTTGTCTCTATAGATTTGCCTTTTCTTGTTATTTCATATAAATGGATGGAATCACACAATATGTGGCCTCTTTTGACTGGCTTTTTTTTCATATAGGATAATGTTTTCAAGATTCATTCATGTTATAACATGTATTAGTACTTCATTCTTTTTATTGCCAATAAAATATATCATCGTACTCTTTTTATTGCCAAGGAATAAAATATACCATTGCATCAATATACCACACAATAAGTCTTCACTTAATATTGATAGGTACTTGGAAACTGTGGCTTTAAGTGAAACAACGTATAATGAAATCAATTTTATCATAGTCTAATTAATACAAATAAGAGTTAGGTTCCTACAACATACTTCTGGTCACAAAAACATCACCAAACTTCTAAATAAAAACCCAGAACATTTCTAATATTAAACAATGAAATAAATTTGAGCTATATATACATTTAAGAATAATTAATAAACCATAAGATAATTGTTTTTCAACATGCCTATTCAGAGTTGTAGGTGGCTGGAGGCTATCCCAGCAGCTCAGGGTGCAAGGCCAGAAATAGTCCTGGACAAGATACCATTTTGTCACAGGGATATTTCAACACACACACCCACACTCATTCAGACAAGGACAATTTAGACATGCCAATTAATCTAATGTGCACATCTTTGGGATGTGTGAGGAAACTGAAGTACCCAGAGAAAACCCACACAGACATGGGGAGAACATTTAGATTCCATACACTGGCTCTCATCACAAATCAATTTTTCTCATCAACATTATAACTAAACAGTGATATGGACAAAATGACTTTATTCAAGGTCTCATAGTATTTGTTTGTGTATTAATCAGTTGATGGACAATTATTTGGAAATAATGTGAAACATTCTTTGCCTTTAGAGTTTTTGATTTAAAGTCTATTTTTTTCTGATATAAGTATAGCTGTCCCTGCTCTCTTTTTGTTTCCACTTGTGTGGAATGTCATTTTTCATCCCTTTGCTCTCAGCCTGTGTCCTTAAAGCTGAGGTCTCTTGTATTTATCACATAATTAGATCCTGTTTTTATTTTATCCATTCAGCTATTCTATGTCTTTTGATTGTAAAAGTTAAACCATTTACATTTAAAGTAATTATTGACAGTTAAGAACTTGCTATTGTCATCTTGCTAATTTTTTAAAAATTTTTCAGTTCCCTGGGGAGGTAATTAGGTTTAGATAGGGTCATAAGGGTAGGGGCATCATGATTAATATTTTTATACAGAAATGGTGGCTGCCTACAAGCCAAGACAAGAGGCCTCAGAATGTAACCTACCCTAGTAACACCTTGATCTTAGATTTTTCAGGCTCCAGAACTGTGAAAAATAAATTTATTTTATTTAAGTTGCACAGCTTATGGTATTTTGTTATGGCAGCCTAAGCTGACTAAGACAATAAATTTTAACAATTAAATTCAAGCAGGGGTAGTTTTTGAGGCCAGTCTGAGATTTGCCCTGACTCAGGAAGGTTCTTCTTAGGTCTCTCTTGCACTGATTCTCTGTAGTGAACTGGCTGGCTTCTGGTTCTGCTTATCATCATTATTATGAGAAACTATTGTTTTTGAGACTGCCCTTAATTTATGAAAGTGTTATTTCTTTAATAAACACAAATCAATTATGGAAAGAAAAAACCCATTGGAACAAAGGGCAAAACATATGAACAGATGGATTTAAAAAGGAAATATATGTTTTAAACATATAAAAAGATTGTCAGCCTCATTTATAATTTAAAAAATTTAAATCATAGCTAAACAAAGATTACAGTATCATGTGCACTATCAAGATTGGCAAAAATAATAAAAATTGATAACAGTCTCAACATTGCTGATGAGAACAAATTATTACAACAATCTCTGAACAGTGCTATTGCAATACCTATTAAAACTGCAAAAACCTATATATCCTTAAACAACTTCTAAGGATTTAACCTGGAGATATATTGGCATATGTGGAAGATGACGTATGTACTCATTCGTAATAGCTGCACTGTTTATAATACCAAAAAGCTGAAAAACTTCCAATAAGGTATTGTTTAAATAAATTGTGATACATTAGTTTGTGGCAGATTGCCTCAGTGGCCCCCATTTCTTCAGATTTTCCTTTTTTCAAGCCCTTTGCTATGTCACTTTGCAGTGCTCTTCCATTATGGGTGGGGTGTAATACCCTGTTCCTGGCTTTAGCATGTGTCACTTTGGCTGATAGCATGTTGACAGGTATTATACAGGCTGCATTCTAAAAAGGACTTAATGTGGATTCGGCTTGCTTCTTCTTGTGCTTCTACTGTTGTGATGAGAAGAACAAGCCTAGGCTATGCCTCTGGTCTTGGGAGGAAGGTAATAAACATTTGGAACAGAACTTTCTTCAAATAAGGTGTTCCAGTCAAGCCCAACCTAGAGTAGAACCCTCCAGGCAACTTGCGAAAGCATGAACAAATCCAGATTAGCAGTTTGCCAAACAAGTCCAGCCCAGATCATCCAATCCTCAGCCAACCTACAGGTACATAAGCTATATCGATAAAGAATTGTTGCTTTGAGTCACTGATTTTTGAGGTGGCTTATTTACATAACAACAGATAGCTAATACATTAATGCAGTGGATATTATTTACCTATAATAGAGTTCTTTATTATACTAATAAGGAACAGTCCATGAAACTATGGTTCAGCTAATAAAGTGCAGAACAAAATGCAGTGTTTAATTATTTGTGAAAATACATTTGCATACATGTGCATAAGCTATAACTGGAAGATCCATACAAAAACCTGATAAAAGTTGGTTTCTGTAGACAGGTTAACTGAATAGTTGAAGAACAAGAAAGGAAGAAGACTTTTATCTAAGATACCTTTCTGTCACTTTTGAATTTTCAACTGTTTAAATGCACTGTATATTTAAAAAAATAGATCATTTTATAAAACTCAGGCTATTCCTAGTGCTCCAAATTCTTCTAGCATCTAATAGAGCAGAAAAACATCCTAAAATCAGTTAGATTTTTCTTCCTTTACAAGTGCCAATTTTTTTGCTTGGAGGATTGTAGATTCTTTACTTTTCCCTTAAATTGAAGTTTCAACACTATTTGTCTAGTTGTATAACTATAATTTATTATTATTTCTTGGTAGCTAGAATATATGTGTAAAGAATTATTAAAACTCAATAAAAAAAACCCAGCTATTAAAAATGAGTGCATAAATTGGTCAGGCATTTCATAAAAGAAGATAAACAGGTGGCAAATAAGAACATTAATAGTTGCTCAACATCATTGATCAATTAAAAGAAAAATAAGATGCTACTACACATCTTTTAAAAATCTAAAATTAAAAAGTCTGATACTATCAGTGTTGGAAAGATGTGGAGCAACTAAAACTCCTCAAATGTTGGTGGTAATATAAAATGGTATAACCACTTTGAAAACCAGTTTGGCAATTCCTGAAAAAGTAAAAAATGAATTTACCATATGACAGAATCATTCCATCTCTTGGTATTTACCTAAGATAAATTAAAGCATATGTCCACATAAAGACTTGAACATGAATGTTTATTGTACCTTATTATTTGATAGCCCCAAACTGGAAATTGTCCAAATGTCCACCAACAGGGAAATGAATAAACAAAATGTCCTATATCCATACCATAGAATGCTACTCAGGAAAAAAAAGGGGATGGTGTGAGTATAAATTATTGAAACTGCTAACAATATGGATATATCTCAAATTAATTGTGTTGCGTGAAAGAAGCCAGATAAAAAGAGCATGCACTGTATGATTCCACTTACATAAAATTCTAGAAAATTCAAACTAATTTCTAGTGACAGAAATCAAATTAATGGTTGCTTGGGGATGGATTGGGGTGAGGGTGACATGTGTGGATGGAGGCATTTCAAAAGATCATGAGGAAACTTTTGAGGGTGATTAATATGTTCATTTTCTTGACTGTGATGATGATTTCAAGGGTTTACACATGTCAAAACTTGCCAAGTTGCACAATTAATTATATGCAAAAGAAAATTTAAGAAGAAACCAAGTGTTAGGATTTGTAAAGCTGAGTAGTAGGTATGCAGGTTTCTGTTACACTATTTTCTGTTATTATGTGTTTTCTATATTTAATAACAAAATATTTTAATAAAAAGCCTAGATTTTCCATATTTGAGTTAAATAAACTAGTAGAAACAAGTTTTCATAAAATCAGGGCCCTCGTCTGTTTTATTTACCATTGCAGCCTCAGTTCTCAGTATAGAGCTTAGAAGTACTCATCATACACTCTAAAATTATTTATCTAATAAAAAATGAATAAATGCAATTTACTCATCATAACTGATTATTTTTTTATTTTGAAGAAGCTTCCAATTCTTTATGGTAAAGCTTGAAAACTGTGGAAAAATTCTAGAGTGATTGCCCATACTGTGGAGGGTGGTTGTGGATGGAGATTACCAGAAACCTCTGTAATAGATAAGAGTGCATGAGGGATATGTTTCAGGATCCTTATTAAATGCTTGAAATTGTGAATAGTATTGAACCCTATATAAAATATGTTTTTTTCTACATATACATACCTTTGATAGAGTCTAATTGATAAACTAGGCAATTTCATGGATTAGAAGATTTGTTTTTGCAGTAGAACAGCATATAACTCTTTTCTTTCATGACTAAGTCAAGAATTTTCACCTTTTCACTGAAAGGAAGCACTTTATGGCTTATCTGTGGCATATCCAAATTGCCGATATCATTACTCTCTTGCTTTGGGGTCATTATTAAGTAAAATAATGGTTACTTGAACACAAGTACTTCGATACCGCAACAGTTATCTGATAACTGAGATGGCTACTAATTGACCAATGGGAAGGGAGTGTGTACACAGTGTGGATACGTTGGACAAAGGGATGATTCACAACCCTGGCAGGCTGGAGTGGCACAACATGAAATTTCATCAAGCTACTCAGAATGGTGCTAAGTTTAGAACTTATGCATTATTTATTTCTGGATTTCCATTTAGCATTTTGGACCAGGGTTGACCATAGGTAATAAAGTATGGAAAGTGAAACCACAGATAAGGGGGGACTACTACATATGCGTGTGTGTGGGTGTGTACACACACACTTGATTTCAGGAAGCTTGCACCAACAAAGCACTACTGATTGTTTACAGGTGATGTGGATTATTGAACACTTGCTGGTCAGTATCTGTGCCACACTTGTTGTAAACTATTTCGAACATCAAACCTTTGCAGATGTAATTACATCTATACTTCCTGGGTTCAAATACCTGCCGATGTCACACATTCTTTCAGCAGGCTTTTGTACAAGTTCAGTATAGGCATCCTTTGGCATGCACTCTGCACCCAACTCCTTTATTCTACCATTAGCCACATTGTTCAGGCTGTATGATTTAACAGTGACTTGATTTTATCTCCCTAGTTAAACTCTTTAACTCCTTTTTCTTTATTTCTACCACCAAAGTAATGTGATAAATTACTATTTCAAAATATACAATCTTTTCATTCCTCTCTTCCTGGGCTTCTACATGGGGATCTAAATTAAATTTGATAAATATTCACCTATTGGCTTTGGATATTTCAGGTAGTGGTAGCAGGCTACTTACTGACCTATATGTGCTTTAGCTCACTGGGTAAGACATAAAATAGATTAGAGAAACCTGGGTCATGTATCCAAGCTCTGGTCCAAGTCTATCTGCTGAACCTTTGCCATGGAAATGCAATAGATTGCCTGTCAACATGCCAAGATTAGAAATTTTTTTAAGAAAATGTTCTAGCTTTGGAGGTGGCTCTGTTTGGAAGATAAAGTGAATACTACAAATAAGGCACATTAGTAAACATTTATTGAACTATATAAAATTTAATTGAAATTAACTGAATTTGGATGGTGGCTACTGCTCCCATTTTTGGCTGAATTCCAGTTTTGGTTTAGAATCCAGTTTGGGTAAGAACTAGAGAAATGGAAAATCTTCAGTGTCACCTTCAAAGTTGAATTAATTTACATTAGAATAAGAGTATTAGGCAATATTTATCACAATTTCCTTTGAAAAGACAGTATTTTAACAGTATTGTAACATATAACTGTTTGGGCCTAACTATACTAGAAGAATAAAGCGGTTATATAATTCTACCTTCTTATAAACAGGCTAGGATTTAAGAAAGATTAGACCAATATTCAAATGAATAGTGAGAATAATTTTTCTTGATGTTAAATATTTTGAAATGAGAATCACTGTAAATGCAATAACTACAAATGCATATGATACAGTTGGGTTGTACCGGTGATTCAAATGGCATGAGTGGAATAGCTGCCACTGCCAGAGATAAAATTTTGGTTAAGTTCCAAACAAAACAATATATATTCTTCCTTCAATGAGCACAGAGGCTGCATTCATGGAAAATTCAGGGTATATTAAAAACATACTGTAAGCATTTGCGGTTTAAATGTAAAATGGAGTTGTGTCTAAGTTGAGATGGTTATAATCAGGTTTTTCATCTATAAGAATGTCTAGATTGATTTTTGAAAGTTATGTGGGAAGCAGAATAATAACTTTTCATTGTATGATACTGTCCCTCTAATTACAGCATGTCTAATATCCCTGGCCCCTACACACTAAACACCAGTAGCTCTTCCCTATGGTTGTGACAACCGGAAAATGGCTCCACAAATACCCAAAATGTCCTCTAGAGGCAGTGTCACCCTGTTCAGTACTACTGGTCTATATAATCTGTTCCCTTCTTGCCAATCTTTTACAGCTGTTTTTAGTTTGGTTCTTCAACATCCTGTGGCCCTCCCAACTTCTCTCCTTGTCCTGTTTTCTCTGCCTATAATTCAGCCCTAAAACAGACAGCAAAAATGATCTTTATAATATGCTCATCTGATCACGTCATTCCTCTGCTGAACATCTTCAGAAGCTCCCTGGCACTATAGGATAAAGTCAAACTTTTTAGATTAGAGGACAGTAATCTGATCCCACCATATTTCAAATCTGACCTTGTACCACTTCCTCCAATGTGTGCTGTGCTCTTCAACCATGTGGTCCCTAGAACGAAACTAGTTCCCTAAGTCTTTTCCACTAACTTGCCAATCTTCTGTCTGGCAAGTTCATTTAATAATTTAAAGTGCAATCAAGCATTACTTACTCAATGAAACCTTCTCCAGACAATTTCCTCACTCCTCCCTCGACTCTTGCACTTACCATATGGTTTGTAACTGTTAGATAGTCTGACTTTGTCACTAGACTGTAAATTCTCTGATGGCAGGAATTTTTATCCTATTTGCCTTTAATATCTCAAGAACATCAAATAGATGAAGGGCAAATGGTAAGGTCTCAAAAAGTTAAACACTTAGTTGAATTACTGTAATGTTAGCTATTTAGAGAGTTGTGCAGATTACTATATAAGTTTCCATTTACCTTTTAATATTTTCTTATCCTTGAAGAATCACATATTTCCATCCAGTTTAATCTCTCCTGTCTATTATGACCTTTTAGCTTTGTTGTTTCTTAAGTACTTATTTCATCTCCAATGAATTTGGAAATATCTTTGCTATATATTTCTTTTACTTGTTTCCACCTCCATTGTACTGGCTCATGAAACAAATATTTCATGAGTTTATATTTTATACTTTACTTAGTTTATATATCAGACAAAAAAGTCCATTTCTTTCTAAAGTGATTTGAAATCAGCTCATGAGAATTTTCTTCTCAATAATTAATAATTTTTAAAAATTATTTTTCCATGAATGTACACATATGTGTGTATTTTTTTTTTTCTGAATTGGCCCTAACGTTGATTTTTCTGGTTTTAAGTGTTGGTTCATGTCTTTATGACATTTGTATATGATGCTTACCAATACTTCATTTTTTAAAGATATTTTTCAGTGTTCCTCCTCATCAATTCATTTGCTAATTTAAGGCAGAGACCAAAATTAATGAGTCTTAAATAATGCTGATGTTTGTCCATGCCAGGCCACATGGTTCTTTTTGCTAGTTACCATGAGGGTGGCTGTATAATTCATCTTATTTTAATATACTACATAATTCCTTGCCTTCCCAAGATTTAGCAGCAATATTTCAATAATTTATTAATGACTTTCCTTTGGGTCATTAGAAGGAAAATGGTTATGGAGAAAAAAATCCACTAAATAAATGATAGTGCAGAGACATTTTCCTGGAGGCTACAAAGTGACCCATTGAAACATTCAATTGATTCTCTACCATCAGGACATTCAGATCTTTCCTTCATTTCATTTTGGGATGGAAGAATAAATGAGGGAAAATATGCTCTGAAATCCTCTCTCCTGCTTTAGAGCATGTAAATAGCATCATGCACAAAAAATTTTCAAGCTGTCAAGAGTAAGGCAAGTATGATAATTTAGGATAATTAAATGCTGACAACAATCAAAATAGAACTAATCCTTGTAAGCTTTTCTCACTTGAGGGAAACTTTAAAAAGTAGTTACTGATCTAAATGTCTCTCAGTAGGGCAGTTAAAAAATGTGATATAACAATCTACATATTGAATATTTCACAGTCTTTAAAAAAGAAGAAAGCATACCTGCATGGACATAAAGCACTATATGATTATTTTAAAATAAGAAAAGTTATATGTAATACATATACTATGATCCCATTCATACCAAAAATAGCAGAAACAGAAGTAAATATATATATACAAAGAGAGAGGGGTTTGAAAAGATACACACACACCAAACTGTACTAAGTGTTCTGCATTGAAGATTTTGTTTCTGTTTCTTCTACCAGGTGATGAGCTTCTTTGTTGCCGAATCAAATAAAGGATGTCCAGTTAAATTAGGATTTAAAAAAAAGTAAACAATGAATTATTTAGTATAAATACATCCTAAATATTGCACAGGACATATTTATACTGAAAATGATTTATTTATCTGAAATTCAAATTTAACTGGGTATCTTGAATTTTTATATGCTATATCTGGCAATATTACTCATGGAGACCATAAACTATTCATCCTTGTACTCCTATCACTAATAGTTACAGAGGTATAGTGGGTGCACAGTAAATGTTAAGAGGGAGAATAATTAAGGAGAGCACAATAACAACAGTCTTGCTATGTGTGTTACATATATTAACTCTCATGGAAATACCCTAATGTTTTATTAGTGTTCCGATTTTACAGATTAAGAAACAGAGGTATATAGAAGTTACACAGTAAGTGGTGGAGCTAGAAATGACCCAAGTTTCTGGTCCTGATTCAGTAGCCATAACCAACTGCCAGCTGCAGGGAGTTGGAGGAAGGAAAGAAGGGGAAAGAGAACCGGGGATGAGGCTTTGGTACACAAGAGCAGGATTTTGCAAAAACTCTTTAGCCTTGCCTAGAGGCAGAATGTGGAATATATATGAAAGGCAGACAGGTGTGGGCCTGGTCCCCATCTCCACCATTCATTCGAAAAAGTTACAGTAGTTCTTCCTTATCTGCAGTTTCACTTTCTGCGGTTTCAGTTACTTGCAGTCAACTCCGGTCACAAATACTAAATAGAAAAGTCAAGAAATGAACAATTCATAGGTTTTAAATTACATACCTGTTCTGCATGATAAAATCTTAACACTGTCACGTGCTGTCCTGCCCTGGCCAAGAATCATCTTTTTGTCCAGTGTAGCCATGCTACATATACTATCCACTTGGAATGGAACTCAGTAATCATCTTGGTTATCTATCAGGTTGACTGTCATGGTATCACAGTGATTGTGTTTAAGGAACCCTTATTTTACTTAATAATGGCCCTAAAGTCCAAGAGTAGGGATATGCCAAAGAGAAGCCATGAAATGTTTCCTTTAGTGAAGAGGTGAGTACAGTACAGTACTCACTGAGAGACCACATTCACATAACTTTTATTAGAGTATATTGTTATAATTTTTCTATTTTATTATTTTTGTTAATCTCTTATTGTATCTAATTTATAAATTAAACTTTATCATAGGTATGTATATATAGGAAAAAACATAGATTATATAGGTTTCATTCAGTACTATCCATAATTTAAGGCATTTACTGAGGGTCTTGGAATGTATCCTCCTCAGATAAGGGGGGACTATAGTACCTAATTTATTACTAACTCATACTTCTTGTCTGTAAAACTGTAGTGAGACGATCTACCTGAATACTGATGTGCAGAGTAAATTATATAATTTCTGTAAAGTAATCAGCACAGGAGTTGGCAAGGAAAAGGCACTCAGTCAATACTAGTTATTATCAGCTCAGAGACTCAGTTTATCTTTTTTTATTTGCAAACCAGAAAAACAGTATCAATAACAAGACAATAATATTAATGTTATCTACACTGGCAAGTTGGTTTGAGGATCCGAGGAGAATATAAATAATCTTTCCAAATTCCAAAGTGCTTCTTATTCTTAATAGAGCAGTTGCTCTTTGCATCACAACCAAAATTAATATGCTGGAACATTACTACATCTTTTTCCCCATGAGCAATTAATTTTGTTTTAAAAATTGACTCCTTTTTGGTGTACATATATCTAAGAATTTTAACTTGTGTATAGATTTATGTAACTGCCACCACAGTCACAGCTTTTGAGATTCTTTTTTTCAAAGTGTTTCACATTCATATTGCAAAACACTTTTAAAAATAAGAAAAAGGGATTTAGATAAATGTGCTGAAGATGCAAATTAGTGAAACTGGCTTTCTGTTCAAATCTCTGCAGTCTCCAACCCCTTCAGGCCTTGTCTGGACCATTTTGGCTGTTGGCTCTGCAGACTATCTCTTGCCACAAAAGTAATCAGAAATGGACTTGAGAGTTAGTGCCTTTCTTCACTCTAAGCCCACCAGTCACAGACACAAACTTCAGCATTCCTTACTTGATCCTTTTATTATCAAATCTTAATTTCCTCCAACTCTTTCTCTAATTGCGATTTATCTCCAAAACGAAGAAGCCTGGAATGACCAGTACCTTCTCACCCTTTCAGAGAAATTATTTCATTGGGACAGAGGGAATACAGAGTTACTGAGAGAGCAAGGATAGAGCTTTCAGGACCCCAAACCTCTCTATTATAACAGATCCTTGAATCTGTCCCTTTCCCAACTCCATCCTCTCCACCTCCAGCCTGCGGGGCGCCCCCTAGGGCGTTAGACTTTGGAGCCAAGCACCTCTCCCTTCCATACCACCCCACGCCTCTCACCCCATGAACTCTCCCAGTTTAAGGGACAGGCACAGACACACTGTTGCCACATCTGGTGAGGAGGGTGGGTCCACTTTCCGGGTGACTCACGTCGTTACTATTTGTCTTTTGTTTCTAGGATGCTTTGGCTGCAGTTTTCTTCCCTCTGTTTTTAATTTGGGGAGGAGAAAGAGCTAATGAATCAAGAATGAATCTTCTCTCCACTAACCCTTTCTTTTCTTTCTTAAAGTTGGTTTTCTCTTTTCACAAGTTCCATAACTGTCAAGGTGTGCGGGGGCAGGACAAGTGGGGACGCACTCCTTACACCCAACTCTGAAATTGGCGCCTAAGGTATCACTCTGATGGTAAGACTTTCTGAAGCTCCCTTGCAGCCTGCTGGGCGTTTGGCTGCTGCCACAGGACAGTTTCAGCTCCTTTCTTTATGTTGTCGCTTCGCGCTGCTCTGTCACGCCTAAATCTATCTCGTTTTCTCCTAAGCATGAATTGGGGTGAATTCCACGAGATTCATTAGCGGTTTTGTTCCCGTCCAAGGTAAATACAGTATGCAAAATGAGGAGCCGCCAAAAGATGCCGGGGAGGGGGAGAGAGGGATTCCCTCACCTTTTCCGGCACATTCCTCGTCAATTTCCACCAGGAGGAGGCGCGCAGCGCTGATCCCCTCCAGTCTCCTTGCTCAGACCTCCCCGCCTGCCGCGGGCTGTCAAGGTTGGCCGCGCGGCAGAAGTCCCTCCGGCCGGCCCAGCCCTCCCCGGCCCCCAGGTTGGTTTTTCCCAGCTGCGTAGGTTGGGCCAGGGGCTGGCTGGGGGGCTAGGCGAGTCGGCGCCCGCCGCGCCAAGCCGGAGAGTCGCAGCGACTCGGGTGGGACTGGGAGTTGTCTCGGGAGGTGGCGGGCGCGGAGGTGAGCGGTTGGGAGGGAGCCAGCCGCGCAGGCGAGAATCGGGCGGCGGCGCCGGGGCCCCGCCCGTGCTCTGGCGGGAGAGGAGCCTCGGTCCCGGCTTTCCCCGCTGCTTTGTTCGCGGCCTCTTCCCTCCCCTTCGGAGATGACTGGAACCCCCTCTGGGATCCGAGGAGCAGGCGAAGGCTCGGGCTGGGGTGGGGGCGGGGTGGCATCCGCCGTAGGGTCCTGCGCCTCCTGTTAACCCCAGAGGGTACGCAGAGAGACGAGGAGACTCTTGCACCCTGCAACTTCGCTCTCATCCCTCTGGCCCTGGAGGAGAGGTCCGGGCGGGGGCGCGGCCCCGGAAGGCTGGCGGTCCGCGGAGGCGGGGAGGGAGGGAGCTGGGCGAGTGAGAAGTTTGGTCGGGAAGGCGCTGGGGATTAAGCAGTAAGTTAGACGCGGGGGACGAGTCTGATAAGGAAAGGAGGAGGGCGGGAGGCTGGCTGGGGATATATAGTGTGAGCCAGGGCGGAAGGGAAATCGCGCTCCTGTCTCGGGACGCGCGCCCCTCTCCCGGGTAAGGATGTGCGTGGGACTGGGCGGTGGGGGCAGCGAGGCCCGAGCGGGCTTTCGGAGGGGGATCTTGGGGACCGAGTGGGGACGACTCGGCTTGGCTAGGCCGGTTTCCGCACTCGGGGAGCTGCGGCCGCTCTCGCTCCTCACACTTCTCTCCCGCTTGTCCCAGGTCCTGCAGCGGCTCCAGCGCAAGGCGCCAACAAAAGAGCCAAGGAGGTGGCCACCCGGGGGCGGCGGCAGGAAGAGGAGCCGGAGTGGAGTGTCCAGACCCGCCGTGCGTACTTTGCAGAGGGAAGGGGCGGGGGAATCGGCCCTGGGAGGGGGACGCCCGGTGGTGAAGGGGGTTAACCAACTTCTGGTTGCTGAGCTCCTCCTCGGCTCCCGCCAGAGAAAAGTTTTCTCCAGACACCCCCGGCCGACCCGCGCCCTCCGGGCCCAGCTCCCGAACCTTCGGAGCGGGCTCCGTCCCAGCCCAGCTCCGGGGAGACCCGCGCCGTGATGCCTGGGGGGTGCTCCCGGGGCCCCGCCGCCGGGGACGCGCGGCTGTGGCTGGCGCGGCTGGCCTTGGTCCTCCTGGGCTGGGTCTCCTCGTCCTCACTCACGTCCTCGGCGACCTCGGCCACCTGGTCCGCGCCGTCCCCGGGCCCCGCGGTGTCCGCACAGCCCCCGCTGCCCGGCCGGTGCCCCGCGCCGTGCGAGTGCTCCGAGGCGGCGCGCACCGTCAAGTGCGTTAACCGCAACCTGACCGAGGTGCCGGCGGACCTGCCGCCTTATGTGCGCACCCTCTTCCTCACGGGCGATCGGCTGGCGGTGCTCCCCGCCCGCGCCTTCGCCCGCAGACCGCCGCTGGCCGAGCTGGCCGCGCTCAACCTCAGCGGCAGCCGCCTGAAGGAGGTGCACGCCGGCGCCTTCGAGCAGCTGCCCAGCCTGCGCCAGCTCGACCTCAGCCACAACCCGCTGGACGGCCTCAGCCCCTTCGCCTTCTCGGGCGGCAACGCCAGCGCCCCCGCGCCCAGCCCCCTGGTGGAACTCATCCTCAACCACATCCTGCCCCCCGAGTTCGATCGAGAGAACCGCAGCTTCGAAGGTATGGTGGCCGCGGCCCTGCGGACCGGCCAGGCCCTGCGCGGGCTCCGCCGCCTGGAGCTGAGCGGCAACCGCTTGCTCTATCTGCCCCGCGACGTCCTGGCACAAATGCCCGACCTTAGGCACCTGGACCTGCGGAACAACTCGTTGGTGAGCCTGACTTATGTGTCCTTCCGCAACCTGACACACCTAGAAAGCCTCCACCTGGAGGACAACTCCCTCAAGGTCCTTCACAACGGCACCCTGGCAGAGTTGCAGGGCCTGCCCCAAGTCAGGGTCTTTCTGGACAACAATCCCTGGGTATGCGACTGCCACATGGTGGACATGGTGGCCTGGCTCAAGGAGACAGAGGTCGTGCAGGGCAAAGCTAGGCTCACCTGTGCATTCCCTGAGAAAATGAGGAATCGGGTCCTCTTGGAACTCAACAGCTCAGACCTGGACTGTGATCCTATCCTCCCTCCATCCCTGCAGACTTCTTATGTCTTCCTAGGTATCGTTTTAGCCCTGATCGGCGCGATTTTCCTACTGGTTTTGTATCTGAACCGCAAGGGGATAAAAAAGTGGATGCATAACATCAGAGATGCCTGCAGGGATCACATGGAAGGGTATCATTACAGATATGAAATCAATGCGGACCCCAGGTTAACAAACCTCAGTTCTAATTCGGATGTCTGAGAGACATTTGAGGACAAAACAAGGACAGCTGTGCATGAGATGTAGATTTAAGCTTTATCCCATCCTATGCTTGCTCCATCTCCGCTATCCACTATAGACACCACTGACCTTGACTGAAAGCAGCGAAGGGACTTTCCTCCCTTGTCATGTAAAGTTTTTTGGTGTGTTCTATTACTGTAAGATGATGAACAATTGCATAGTCTTTTACCTTCTTCCTTTTCTTGGAACTCCTTAACCCAGGTGGAGGGATTTTTCAAGTTTCAGCATGAACATGGACTCCTGGCTGTCTGTTTCTCTTAGCACAGTTCGAGGTGTAGCAAGTGTACCCACACAGACAGCATTCAACAAAAGCTGCCTCAACTTTTTTGAGAAAAATACTCTATTCTTAAGTATCAGTTTTATTCTCATGTACCTAAATTGTGGAGAAAATGATAGCATTCCATAAACTGCCTGCAGACCTTAGCAAGCTCTTCTAAGTAACTCCATAGTACACTGGAGCACCTGCATCCGAGAGCATGCTTACATTTTACTGTTCTGCATATTACAAAAAATAACTTGCAACTTCAGATAACTTCTTTGACTAAGTAAATTACAATTTTGATTGCAGTTTATATGAAACTATACGGAAGGTTTTTTTATAAACTGCATCGAGATCCAACAGGCTAAATTGTTTTAAAAAAATCAATAAAGATTCTTAAAAGAATTACAGTTGTGTTCAAGTTTGATATTTAAAAAAAGGATGAGGGACAATGATATTGAGTGGTCTTGGATCCAGTGATAATTAAGGTATTAGTTATGGCTGAGAATGAAACTGGAGCAATATCATATAAATAGACTTCGGAGATAATTTTGAGATGGTGGATCCTTTCAGGATTTAGAAAATTTGAATAGTTATGTGAATAGACTTCCTTTGGTCTCCAAATTAATGCTGTTCAAGAAACAATTTTGTGAGAGCATTACAAAGTTGGTAAGAGGGAAGAATTCTATATGATAAACAGTTCACAGTTTGGGGCTTTTTCCAGACTAAGTTTTTAGGATAGTACAAGATTATTTACTTAAACTCTCCATATGAAATTGTTCTATAGGTGTTTAGAGTATAAAACAAATATGGTGCAAATGAAAATTAAGTGTCTTAAAAGTAGAATGTACTGAAAGGTTTTAAAACATAAAGCTTTCCTAAGATCAAAATACAAATTGAAACTTAGACTTTCTTGAGAATATTAAAAAAAAATGGAACATACACAGTGGATAGTTTATCAGAGACCCTGCTAATATGTTTAAAAAATTGTTATGATAGGGTAGAAGTGTGAGGAAATAACCAGAGATAAATATATGTGTTCATAAACAAGTGTCTCGACTAATCATAGGTTCTTATGTTTAGTTCGGTATTTATAAATGTGAGGATATTTTGATTTAGATAAACTCTGTGTTGGTATATACACCTTTGTGAAGAATAAAATCTCATTTAGGTTTAAATAAAAACAATTGATTAATCAATTGATATTCTCTGAGTTAAATTCGGAAGTGTTCAAAATAGGGTTAAAATCATGAAATCTGTTCTTTGTGTAGATTAGACTATACAGTCAGAATATGAAGTTTTAACTATATTAACTTCCATAAGGTTTAATTTATGAAATGTAACATTTATAATTTATGGTTATACTTCAGATCCTATGAAAAGGTTAAATATATGGTACTTAACATTCCGTTAAATGTTTTAAGTGTTCATCAGGAATTCATACACTGGCTGCTTGCCATTATTTCCAAAGAATGATAAAGATATTAGCGTGCCAAAAATAGTGAAAACATGTAATAAGAGCACACACATGTTAGGAATAAACTGCTGATAGACTTTCATTAGTAAGGCTGCTGATATTGTAGAAAACAAATTGGAATATTTATAGTCACTATTCAGAAGAATCATTTCTCCATCATGTGATAATCTAACAGTTAAAAACTGAGCTTTATGTTAGATCCAGGAAAGCAGCAGTTTCATTAGTCTAGCTTTTCTCATCATCAACTCACTGAAGCAGAATCTGATGAAGTGAAGACAAGTTTTCACCTGTTGGATGGCTTTTTTTAAGTTATAATTTCTTGCTTCTTTTTCACTCCTTTGCTTCTTTCTCTGTATGAACTTCCCAATATGCCACTGCTCTCTTTTCTATCACATCGCTTCTTTCTATTTTCCAGGACTTGGCAATAGAACATTATGAAGGTAAAAAATATTACTGTTTGAAAATGATTGGTATTGTGCAGTCATAATACTCTAGGTCTATAAGTTTATAAGGCATTTTGAGTTCCCTGGAAGATAGGAGCTATATAAATCCAATAAGTACAAGGGACTATAAGAAAAATGAAATTAAAAGTATCATTTTAAGTGTACTTGTATTAAGCACTGTTCTTTAGTACCATTATACATATTGATCCTAGAAACCTACAAGTAATCCATTTAAAAAAATTTATTTTGGTTGATAATACACTCTTACTCAGCTTAACAAAGGTTTCAGAGAAAACACCATTTACCCTTTACAAGTTTCATTTGAAGAAAAGTTAGAAAAATACAGGTTTCCCCGCCATCTGAAAGCAGAGTATTCCAGTGAAAACTTCTGAAGGCTGAAATGATGTAAAGTGAAGAAGCAATTACCATTAGTTTAAAAGCAAAAATCTTCATCAAATTTCTTTTCATTAGTGGGAAACAGGTACTAAAGCTGGTCTTTTGTAAAACGTGGCCTAACTCGAACTTTCAAAAAGCACGGAATACCTGTACTTAAAACTTAAACACTTGATAAATCTTTCAATTTAAAAAGCTATTAACATGTCCAATAAATCTTAACTTAAAGTGGCAAGATTTTAATATGGCTATTTGCCCCCCCTTTCAATGTAATCATTTAGTCTGCGGCATTTAATATATCTATTACCAGTTTTGCTGTCCCATGTAATTATGGTGACCTATAAGGCACATTTGTTATCTCATAGCTGATAGGTTTTTCTTACAAAATAAGTAGACCTCGAAGCACATTTGCTAAAATTTTTTAAAGAAAAAGGAGCTACATAAATCGATACTATCAATAAGAGACAAGATTTTTTTTTCAAAGGCAAGGAAAGTGTTCATGGAAATAAATGAGGAAATCACAAATGGTAAATTTTTCTAAAATATCTTGATTCGCAGCAAATGTGGATTATGCACACCTCAATATTTAATTAGAAATAACTTACATCTTTGTTTTCTGTCTGTTTAATTAAAGTGGATGTTAAAAAAAAAGTTTTAAATGAACTGATTGTTTCCTTAGGATTCTGTTTTCTTCTGTCCCATCTGGTCTAATGTTCCAATACTGTGCTTAACATTCTTGAGGACATTAGAGGCTTTACAGCTCTAGTTTGGGGATCTTTCATATCATTTCTCTTTTCCATTTAAAATTTTCCCTAAAGTCTACACAAAAAGACACCATGAGGATGTACAAGGTTAAAAACAGTTTGATATATATGCTTTCTTCCTGTTCCAAAATCCATTAAATTTTCCAGTTTTCAGAGAGCAACATTGTAAAGTGAAGACAGATGTTTATTAGATGAGATTCACGTTTCACTTTTACACTTGTGCAAGGATTTTTCTCAGTAAAGGAGAGGGAAAGAAGGGAATTATATTTCTAGTAATACATGAAAAATACTTTGACAATGTCTTTAAAATCTTTCAGTAAAACTGCAATGCTACACCTGAAATAATTAGTTTAGATGGTGAAAAACAGCTCTTAGAGGATGTTTTCTACAGCTATTTTTCTTTTCTTATTCTTAGAAACATTTGACTCAAAAATGAAGACTGCTTTTATTTTGTATTGTATCTTAAAACATTTTAACGGCTCTATCTGTGTCATGGGTTAAAAATATCTGGACTTTAAAAAATATTTAATATATAATTCATATAATTTTTACAAAAAAACACAAATTCTTAGTAATCCAAAATTGGAAAGGCTCTTAGATGTGTCAAGCCCAGTTTCTCATTCTACAAATGAAGAAATTGTTAACTGTGATAATTTCATATATAACGACAACCAGGAATAGATCTCAGGGTTCCAGACTCCGCCTCTAGTGATCTTTTTTTCCACATGATGGCATTATTAATAACCTACCTTGAGATCTTTGAAATTCCTATGTTTAATTAAAAGAGGCAATTGCCATGGTTTTGTTTTTGCTTTGTTCTCATTCACTGTTTCAGTTGGTTCTAAATTTTATAGTATGCTTCAGATCCCTGAATATACTTAAATATGCTTGAAATGACTTTGTCATAGCAATCTTATTATGAAGCTCCTCTGAATCTATAATATGATAGAAAATTTTTGGTAGCTTAATGTTGATAATTCTTTTGAAAAGAAAAATAAAACTCTGGAAAGTTGTGCTAGCTTGTGTAATTCTATCTTAAAAAATGAGTTAGCTCAGCTGGTGAGAACACTAAACAAATGAGACCAAGTTCGTGACCACGAAGTCAGTCATTTGGTCACCAGGTGAGACAGTCAGCTTTGCATGCTCTGGTCTGCCCTCTAAGGTCACACCCACTCCAGGTGCATTGCTATAACCCATCCTCTGAGGGCCTAGACCAAATAGGGAATCTAAATCAATGCAAATCTATTATCACCCTGGAAAACCAGTAGACCTACCAGCCAAACCTTGGCGGCACAGCTGCTGATGGGCCCGTTTACTTTCTTTACACATAGGTAGGACCAAACATGGCAGTACCTATATCCTCATATTATAGTATGTATGCCAAAGATCACAAAAGCTTTCTCATTTTTGTGAATTTTGAGAAAAACCTATGATCAGTATCTTTTACTGTATTACATAGGAAATTAGGATTGCTTTGCTACTTGAAAATGTGGTTTAAGATTAAAGATCATGATTAATATATCACAAACTTGTATGTAAATGTTCATAAAAACAGGAATGCAGTTTATGTTTAGCTGACATGATAATAGGGGTTATTTGCATCTTAGTTTAATTTGATTAATGTAAGGAGACAATTGTTTTCAAGGAAGCAAAAGCTTAAGGTATGACCACCTATAATAGTTTTTGTGAAAAGTAAATATTTAATAATATGTTTTAAAAAACCTGAGAATGCCATCAAGATAGCCTTGTTTTAAAATGGAAATTTATAGATTTCCCTACTCCCTTCCCCCTTACCCCACAATCCTATTTCTACTGCTTTTTGGTTTTTTTCTCCAAAAGAGAACCATGATGCATAACATTTCAAGGTGACTGCTTGCACATTGGAGAATTAGACTGACTGAAATATTAGGTGGGTTAGTGTATAATACATTTCTCTATATGAAGCAGGTTCTCTCACTTTTACAATATAGTTAACCAACTGTTGGAAGACTGTCTTTCAGTTAGACACGTTCTGTGGTTATTCTTGCAGATCATGGCACACATAGCTATAAAACTTTTAAAAGACATTTTAAAATTAACTCATGTTTCTTGTAGATTATTTAAAAACACAGGTTTGGGGGGACACCATGAATAGTCCTACCACTAAGGAAAAAATGCTTTAATATTGAGATAAACCACCATCTGTTTAAATCACATTGTATCTTGCCTTTTCACTTACAATGCTGAGAACATTCTCCACTATCATTAAAAGCTTCTAATATCTGGTTTTAAAGTACTGCAGATAATCAATCACATATTTTACACATGTAGGGTGTTTCTTACAATTTTACCTAATGTTCTAATTCCTGTGTTTCTACATCTCCCCTTTTCTCCTTAAAGTAGATCCTTGAGGGAGAATTATTGCATCAGAGGTTATAATCTATTTTCTAACCTCTAAAAATATTCCTATCTATTTAACTTAGAAATATTAAATGTACATCAGCAGTTAACTATATGTTTTAGGAGTCTCCCATCATATTTTTTACGTAGTACTGAATAGTCTGTGGACAGGATCTTGAACAGAAAGAAACTGATTAAGTTGCTAATTTACTTGTCACTGTTTTTAATTCACAGATGTCTACTCATTGTTAAAATAACCAAATTAGAGGATAGCTAAGCCCCTAACTCAGGACGAAAGGAGAGAGACAGAGTGAAGTGGGGAGGGAGTCAGACTCAATTATGATTCACCACTGATGTTTGATTGATTACTGAAATGTACTATGTCTCATTTAATTGATTTTGAACTTATGTAAGTAAGCCAGTATGGCTCCCTATGAGGCTTAGAGCATGTGGCCATAGAGGGAGGTGAAATTTCCATTGAACGCCTTGTTCAAAAGTCTGTGGTATGTATGTTGAGGAGTGAAATGCATGCTTTGGTTACCATCAATAATGTCTGGAATTCTGAAGAGGTTAAGAAGTGTCTTGGTGAAGCTTTTTATTTTGGCTTTAGTATGGGCAGACCTGTGTGACCTTTATTCATATTTCGGGTATCTGCGAGGCAAGAAATCCCCAGTTTTTTAGCCAAGAAAAGCTGCCCTTGGAAGGCTAATCTGGCAGCAATGAATGGAGAGACAGGAAACAAGTGACTTATTTCAGTAGTTAAGATAAGAAAGTCTTTTATACTGGTTTTTAATTCACCAATTAAAAAGTTTCCTTGGTCAAGTTTAAAGATACTGTTACTCTTTCTCAAGTCAGTTCTTAGGGCCAGTTGGTTTTGATTTCTGAATGAATGAATTGAGAAGAATGGCTGTATCCAACAGCCAGAGCATTCCCTGCACTATTCCTTCTTGTTCTTTTCCATCCTTTGATAGATGTTCTAATGAGAAATGAATTCACCAGAGAGATTGCTTGAACAAATCTGCAAGGTTAATAATTTAATACTGGCTAACCGAGTTAAACATTGGGTGATGTTATGTTCTAATAGTCCTTACAGTAAGTTGATTACATATAGGTAGGGTAGTTTTAATTAGCTTTATACTACATGCTGCAGAGACATTTTGTATTACTTAAAGAAGTGCTTCTTATTTAATAAGTGACATATTTCATAATTTCTTATGTCATAATTATATACTCTAAGCTCAATTCTTAGTGCTTTATTAATAAGCAATATTTTCCTCTTAATGGGACAATGTGGTAGAGACTATTTCATAGATGAGGAAACTGAGGCACGATGGAGATTAAATAACCTGCCCAAGATAAACCCAGGATCTTCAGACTTGAACCTGGCTCCGCAATCTACACATTAACCACTATGCTGTATTGCTCCTCACATGTACCATGATAATCAATGATATATATTTTAGAGAAGTTAAAAGAATATATGTAACAGGTTTCTCTTTAACAGTATGGTATATGGGATTATGAGATAAGTGACCCAAATAATTTAATTTCAATTTCAGTCTTTAGTTTTTCATTTTTTTGATATTGAACTATAAATACATAATTACTACACTTCAGCGGTGTTTCATATATGTGAAGAAATGATAAAATAATATAAAGTCCTGAATATGATAGTGTGTATGGAAAAAAACACCATGAGAATTTCATTTACAAATCTAAAATGAAAAAAAAAATTACAATAGCTTAATAAAGAAGCATTTTTTAAAAAAGAGTAGTATCACGAGAGGGGCTCATAGATTTCCTTTGTAATTTTAAATGATGGGTTTTTGCTTTTGGCTGTATCCATGTTTGGGAAATGCTTTTTGCCAAGTTAAACTTAGTTTTGAACACAGGTATAAGAAGACCAATGCAGATAATTCAGAGATTTCAAGCCTTAAATGTTTGACCTCAATTATCTGATCTAAAGTCTGCACTTATCATTCTAATCTGATGTTTATGAAATTCTTCTGGTTAGAGTTTCGAAGAGTTTGTCATGTCTTTTCAGTTTAATCTTGGCTTGACAATTGCCCTCTGGGTGAAGAAGGAGAAAAGAAGCACTTCTGCCCTTATGTGTCTGCCAGAGTGTTAATACCAGTGTCCTTACCAAGCCCCATCCTCTGCTACCTACGTAAACTGTCCTTGACGTGTACTGCAAGAGTAATTTTCAAATAACCTGCATTGTTATGTACAAACCAGCTTCTTATTATTTTAACTGACTTTATTGGTCATATCACAAAATCACCTCTTAGTCCAAAGAAACAACTTTTCAATTAACTTGACATTTAGAATAAAATACAAAATGCTTTTTTAGATTGACCTGACTTTTCTTCCCCTACACTTGACTGTTTTGCTTGTGCAGGTTGCCATAATGTTAGTATGAGGATCTTTGGTAAAAGATGCAGCAATATAAAGAGCAAAGAACCAGTAAGTCAGAGTTTTCCATGTGGTTGGAAGTAAGTTGCTTTGGCATTGAGAAAACCTAACTCAATCTTGTTAGTTCTGAGGTAGAAAAAATAAGTTTAAGTAAACATCATCAGCAATGTTGATGTTCACAGAATTTCTGACTACTTGTTACTGTTCTTTGTTTTGCTTGAGAAACTCGATATACAGACAGCATTTTGCCAATAGAACTGGGTGCAGAGAATCGACTTACTTGACTAGGTGAAACTAGTTTGGACCAATCTTCAAGTCGAGTCAAGTTCCAAGCTGGATGGAGGCTTGACTCAAGAGGACTTTCCTACTGACAATGGCTTCTGGACTACCTAACCTGTTCCAAAGACTTTGAAGTACTAGAGTCTCCAGGGAAGACTAAGTACATTAATTTGGATTAGGTTCAGCTGTGAATGGCAGAAAATTCAGCAGAAGTAAATTTATTTCTCTCTTAAAAGTTTGTTGCCTTAAAATCAAGAAGTGGTATGGCAGTCTTGCTCTACTAAATCCTCAGCAACTCAGGATGCTTCTAGCTCACTGTTTTTCTAACCCTAGTGTGCAGGCCTAATCCTTTTGGTCGAAGTTGGCTTGAGTATCAATAGAGGGGTAAGCTCAGCCTCTCTATATTTTTAATTTTGTTTTTTATTCTTATCCATGTAGTTTGCTTATTGAAAAGCAGAGTTTATATTATTGCAAATGCGGTGAAAGCCCTATGTTTCCTTTTGGGCTGTGTCTTTTTCTTCCTATAGCTAAAATAAATCATCTGTGATTTAAATTAATAAGGTTTTCAGTTTGGGAAATATTTATTCAAGACTTTCTAAGGGTCAAGGTCTGTGCCATAGGATGTGAAGAATCAATGATGAACAAGATAGACTCTCTGCATTCATATAAAGTTAGGCAGGCATACAGATAACTGTAATATGAAACAAAATGTGAATATAAAACTTCCAGCATGCAAGACCGAAGGAGAAATTACTTCTACTGGATGACTCAGAGAATGCTTCATAGAGTCAATGTCATTGGATCTTGGCTTTGAGGACTAGAGGACCAAAGGCGACTCTTGATTGCTTATATAATAGTCATCCCCATCCCTTCATCCTCCTCCTACATAGTACAGCCTGCCTCTCATGCTAGAGCCTGAAAATGCTAGACAGTTTCCATTTCTTGCTTTCTTTGAAGCTAGTCTTTGAAGCTTGAGAGTGGGTGTGGATGAGTCCTTTCAATTAGAACTTTAGCAGAGGTCTGCTAAGGGTGTGCAGGTTTTCCTTTCCTTAAAAAAAAAAAAAAAAAGGTGTATGCAGGAAATCCCCTCCCCTTCCCTTTTGACATAGATGTGTGAGAATGTGGTGCCTGGAGCAATGGCAGCTATCTTATATCTATAAAGAAACAAGCCTGAAGACAAGGACCAACATGCTGAAGATAGCAAAGTAGAATGATAGAGAGCACATGGCTCTTTCTATCTCAGTACTTCTTGCTATGTAAGGCAATACATGCTTGTATTGTTTAAGGCACAGTTAGTTCAGCATTCTGTTAGAGGAAGCTGCAAGCATCCTGACAGTAGGATTTTTCCAGGCAGTTTGGAATTATGGTGGTAGGTGGGAGGTGGGATCGGGTGAAGTGGTGTTAGAGAGAGAATATCTCAATCAACAGAAACAGTGTGAACAAATGTGTGGAATGGAAAAATTTAGATTATATTAGGGAAATAGCAAATGGTTTGGTTTGGTTGAAGCAAGAGAAGAGAAGATGGCAAGTAGTGGGAGGTAACTGTCAAAATAGTTTGGGACAACATCAAGACTTTGTAGCTATACTTCAGAGTTTAGAATTTATTCAATAGGAAATGGTGAGCTGTTGAAGGTTTCTTAGTAGGGAGAACTATAATCAAAACTGTTTTTTTTTTGAAGTTATCTTCATATATGAGTATGAGCACATGAAAGTACATGTATGTGTGCATACATATATACACACATACAACTATATAGATGTATATATGCATATACTTTCTTGTGGTTCTACTTCTCTCCCTTGAATTTTCTCCATATTGTTATCAGGAACATAATTTACAAAGCCAAGAAGAGAGACAGACTATTATGTATTTTATACATAATAAACTTTACATGGTTAAACTTTACATAACTGCTTAAGATTTTAACCGCATAAGGTAATTTCCATCTGACTGACTCTCATTTAAGCATCTATATAACTAAAATATTTGATATTATGGACAGTTTGCAGATGAGAAGAACACTTTTCAGAGATGCGCATTCTATTTAAATCTGTAATTATTTTGTAGATTTACCAAGATTTGAAGCATTCTTTTTTGTTCTTTTTAAAACAAAAGGTTTTTTTTTATTACAAAATAACAAATTCTCTATTGTTAAACATTTCGGTAATTCAAAAATTGGGAACAAGAAATAAATCAACATAGTTCTCTTATCCTCAGACCACTACTGTCTTTTAAGTATTTTCTCCCAAAACAAATTTGTTTTTAAAAATTGAAGGTGATGCATTAAAATATTTAAATTTAAGTTGGGAATATGTATTTGGCACACGTAAGTAAGCCAAATAAATCTGATTTCATGATTTGACAGTAACATGTTATAGCTCTGAATTATCATTTAAATAATGTGTTCTTCAGAATACAAACAAATTATTCATTAGAAGTTTTAATTCATTTCAGAAAGTGAAGACAGATTATGTTAAACAAAGCAATTTCTTTTCCTCTAAAAACTTAGCAAACCCTCAATTTTGTTTTGGACTTCCAGAAAGATCATCACAAGCCAGTATAGGTTATTCTTGTTCTGAACAAAGCTTTTTACAATTATGCCAGAGGATTTACAGCATGATTCTGTTATCATGAATTCTGAAAATACCGCATACAAGGCACAAAGCATTTGACAAATGAGAACAAAATAATAAACGTGGCCCATTTAAAAATATTATATGAGACAAAACTAGCTGTTGCTACTATATTTGTCATTAAGAATTATTCTTTTGTTCTGTAACTTGTAATTTGTTTACTATACGTTGAGTCATTATAAAGAACCTCCAAATGTATGGGAGGACTTCTAGAAAAAAATTTAGAAGCATATTAAAAGCCTGTGCTTTTAGTTATATTGAATTGGTTTAAATATTATAAGTTTAAAATTTAAATTTTAGAAAACATTTTTGGCTTAATATTAATAATTAGTTCCAAAAATTTTTAAACCCGTAATGTGTGTGGCGATGTTTTAGCGCACTGCTTCTCAACTGTAATGTGCATGTAAATCATCCAGAGTGCTTGTTAAAATGAAGTTTCTGAGTCAGAACGTGTGGATTAGAGCCTGAGATTCTGCATTTCTAACAGCCTCAATGCCAGTGCTGCTGGTCCACTGACTACTTTGAATATCAAGGTTTTAGGGAACAGTAAAATAAGAATTGCTTCTGTTACCAAACCAGAATATGTATTTTGAAAACTGTCTAATAAATCAATTTAATCACATGTAAACTGGTTGTGAAATGTTGTGATCAGAAAAAGCCATCATTTAGTACTAAACTATTCAAACTGAAAAAAAGTGTAAGATTTTAACTCAGATTTTCTAAAATATTTTTCTTCAGTGCACTTAATTACTCCATAGCCCTATCATTCTCACACAAATTTAAGTTACAGTCTAGGCTTGCAGACATCAAACATCAAATACAAGTTCATATTTTGTGTTTGCGTTTGTAAGGAAACTTGGAATGAGTCTTTTCCAAGTCTTTGAACATATTTAAATGCAGCCATTTTCATTAATTACTCTTAACAAGTAATTAGTTCTCTGTTTGGAGTTCACACCAGCTCAGGTCTTTCAAATGCTTAATTTGCATTTGATACTGTTTTGCAGACATTCAGGCTAGTTACTGGCCTTTCATAAACACTCCTGGAGCGGGAAAAGAAATTTAAGCAGAACTAATCCTATAATTAATAACAGATGAGATGTTCATTATACAGAGGTTGTGGGGTTTTACTTTTTTATTATTATTTTTTTAATGTTGAACTCTGGGCATTTCACAGAAAACTTCTATTCTGCAAAGCAGATCTTTTCCCACCCCTTGAGTAAAATCATCTCACACAAGTAAAGGTTAAAGGAAGTAAATATTTATCTCGCTGGTTACAGAGCATTTTAACAAGTTCGGAGCAGACTCCTCTGGCTCATTGTGTTGGCTCCAGATAGATGGCCCAGGGTTCCCAGGCCTGGTTGCAGGCTCATACTGCAGCACTCCTTTCGTTGCACAGAGCTGCCCTCTGGGCTGCTCCTGTGAGGAGAGCCAGATGCAAATTACTTTTTTTTCTTTTGAGAACTGGTAATTTTCTCTTACCTCTTACCTATGGATGTCAGCAAACTAGTCATTAAATATATTTCTGTCAAAGTTCATTTGTCATAGTTAATGTTCTTTAAAGATCAAGTCTGAGGTCAGCGATGAGTACCACAAATCTTAACTGGAAGTGATACCTTTATTATAAGCTACAAGAATGCCAGACTCTGATAAGTCAGTTACTAGCCTAAAGAGATTTTCACTTCACTTGAAATTCTCAAATTTTCATTGTTCCTCATTAGCATGTAGATCTCAGTTTCTACAATATAAAAAATTTCCTAATTACAAAATAGATGTAAATTTTCAAGAAAGAAAGAATAGAAATGCAATTAGGCTATAAGTAGAAATATGATCTGAGATATATGGTATCAGATATACAATTGACTATTTATTAAATAACAACATTTAATAATACTTCAGTACAGAGCATTTTAAACCTTAGTTCTCTACCTCTTTTTCTCCTCCCCTACTCCCTAAATCAAACTAATTTAACCTAAATTGAACATTTAATGAGTATCTGCTCTGTGCAAGGCATTATTCAAAAAGCACCTCACGGAAGCTCACTTTCATTCTGGCCTGTGCTCTAGAATAGAGCCCTCACTTCACCCTCTCCTTTATTCTGTGGCATTATATCATGGGAAGTCCTGAGCAAGCATTAATTAAAATGCATAAAAGAGCAATGATAATTAAGGTAGCATTAAAACCTCTTAGAGTGAGCCAGAGTAAAAGAAGAGCAATTAGGGATATTAAAATTGTCTAGTTACAGGTTTTCATTTAATTTTTTATTCATTTATTTTTTTATTTAACATCAATTTGTCTTTCAATATTTATAGAGCTGATCAAGAGATCAAGAGTGCCACTGACTAACCTGTTCTGTTTCAATGATTTCTGAGTTTTTAATGCCACTAATAATAGCCCGTATTACTGCTTCCTGCCCAGGTGACTGACTCTAAGGCAATTGGAATTGCAATCCAATAGGTACTGTGTAAAACCAAAGTGATGACTTGAGAATATCATTTTTAGGAGTAAGGGAAATACATTCTTGGCAGGAATGGACAAGAGAGCCTTCACTGATCTAAGACCAGAACTCAAGAGATTTCGGACACCCAGCTTCTTCCAGGGAAGACACTGGCCTTTCTGCTGCTTTTCTGAACACATTTTCATGTGGCACAGTATCTGTTAAAGAAATTCAAAAATAACACTAGAGGACTCTGCTTGATGGTATATTTTGTGTACGTGTTTGTATGTGTGTGCAAGGGCACCTGCGCATGTGTGCACGTGAGCGTGTGTGTGCATGTCCACCTCTAACTCTCCTGCCCTGAACCACCAGCAGCACTGGGACGGCGAGATTCCCTGCTTGGACATTTCCCTCATGGCTTTCAGACCCTATAAGTACCTTTTTTTTTTTTTTTTTTTAATTTTAGATAACTTTTTAGGAGTTACTAAAAAGAACTGGAAAATTACAGGACTAGTTTAACATTAACAAACTAATTTTAAGTGGTATTTTTTCATGTAAGCAAATGGGAGTGAATCTTCAATTTTTGTAGCTGTCAGTTATAAGTTGGGGTGGAATGGAGTAACACTAATTAGCTTAATGGAAAAACATCCAAATATTTTAGAGCAGCTTTTCATTTAGAATATGCTAAGTACAAACTTTTATATATATGTGTATATATTTATATGTGTACATATACATATACATGTATACATATAGCAATTGCATAAGATATATAATATCTGCACACAAGGCAGCAGACAATACATTTGTGAATTCCTCTATATCCTTGATATAGCTCTACTATTAACTTACAATAAAGGAGAAAAACATCTGGCAAGCTGGAAAATATTTCTTTCTGAAGCCTAGTTACATGTCGAGTGAAAACTTATATGGTGTATTTTTTATGTTCCAGTGTTTTTGCAAAATAATAAAATAGTACAAATTGAATACTTCAGTATTTTTTTCTAGGAAGAACAATTGTGCATTTTTGCGTTACTACTTAGCATTGGGAAAATTTTACCTCCTGGGGATAAAGTGTTAATAACAATGGTAAACGTCTACTTTTAGTAACAAAAGTTCATTTTTATTTATATTTCATTAAGAAAAAATACAGGTTTCAGAAAAGCAAACCCAAGCTAGCCTGTTTTAGAAGGCTTAAACATTTAAATACATTTTGTAAAAAATGTTTTTTTTCCTAGTTGACAGCTATAGCAATTTATAAGTTTTAAAAATTCTCATTCTTTCTATGTTCAATAAACATAAGTATACAACATGAGAAAACAACCACTGTGTATCATTCTTCTCTATATTTAGAGTATATTTGTTTACCTTTCCTAAAAATTAATCTTATATATTTCCTTTTAAAATAACATGGAAAATTGCCCAAATTAAAATATTTAGTCAGATAGTAGCTTATTTATTTTACTTATTCCACACTGATTATTCATAATACTTATACATTTAATATGCCATTTTCCTGGGCCATCATATCATTTTCCTGTGTGGAAGAGGTGAAAAATATAATTCCAAGGTGAAAGAAACTTCCAAATAATGCATGGTTACAGTTTTTTTCCTTTGAGGTGGCAAATGAATATTTGCCTAAATATTCTGTTTGAAGTTTTCATGGATTGTATGGAAAACATTTGATTATCTCCAAAGAAAATTTATTTTCTTACCAAACCCACACAATTAACAAAGCAGGAGACAGTGTTTCCATACCTTCCACCTACTAGCTGACAGATTCTCCTACATTTATTTTCATTTGGACGACAAAAGGGCATGAATTTCAGTGTAGAATGATATCAGATCTCAGAAAATGTGTTATCTTCACCTACTGTAGCATTCCACTTATATTTTGAAATAGGACTTTATGCTATATTACAAAGTCTTGGATTGTGTGACGAGGGAACTTGAATTTGGAGAGGCAATCACACGGTAGTACGATTAGAACTTGGACTGTGTAATCAAACAGGATTAGGTTCAAATTTGCTCTTTCTCACTTCCCATTTGGATGAATTTAGACAAGGTACATGGCTTTTGCAAATCCCAATTTTCCCATTTGTAAAGTAGATCTTATATCAGCATTTACCTCAACATGTCATGACAGTTAAATGAAATAGTGCATGTAAAGTGCTTGACACACAGAAAGTGGTCAATAACTATCTGTTGTATCAATTTCTTCCTCTGTGGACCTGATATGCTCGGTGATGATTCAGATCATGTACTCACATTTCATTTACTTGGAAAAATGTGCAGGTTTTTTTCAATTGTAATAATTTAAAAAATTTAAAGAGTATGCATACCTTAACTTTATATTATGCATTTATTACTTCATATAAAAATAGCGTACTGTGCTTAGCTTAACTTATTCTTACATAGCATGATAAGGAAGTAGAACTCTATCATAGTCCTACTTTCTCAATTAGAAAACCAAAGCTAAGAAAAATTAATTGACCAGAGTTACAGAATTCATAGAATAGGAAGTTATTTCTACTAAAAGTCTAAAGATTTAGAACTTGCACATGCAGTTGTATGTAATTGACATTTAATACATTGATTTGAAAAGTTAGAGTTTTCCTGTGCAGTTGATTTTTATGCTAATAATAGTAGAAAGGTGTTTCATACCCTGAACTGCATTTAAATTTATTTCTAGAATACTAACAAAAAAAAAAAAAACACAAAACAACAAAAAACCCCAAACTTTGGGGTGATGGAAAAGTCAAAGTATCATGGCAAAAGAAAAAATTTTTTTTTTCATTTTAACTTAATGTCAAGTTAATGCTTAGTTTCTGATACACAGTGTTTCTTGAGGGCTTCGATACTGCTGTAGTTGTTATTCATTTTCTTATACAGACATCACACCCTTTATATTTCATATAAAATTATATTCTCTGCTCATATACCAATTGTCATTTTGCTATTCACAATTTTGTTTTATACAATTTCTCACTTTTGATTTTACCAAGCTACATATTTATTTGCCATTTCATTGAGATAGGCCCCGTAAGGCAGAGTAAAGTATTCTTGCTGTTAGTATCTGACAGATTAAAACAATTAATATGGTAGCCTAATTCCCTAGTTTATTATTCAAATCTTTTCACCTGATTAGCCATCCTGTATCTGTAGACCTATGAGAAGAATTTCTCTGATTGTTTCATCTTCATTTGAGATAGAGGAATGTCTGCTGATTTTGTAAAATGATCTTAAAAAATCATTTTTAAGAGTTTAGTGATTTTATGATAACAGAACAAACCAGCCAATTTGATTAGTCCATCTTTGTCATAGCACTAGGTTTCCTATATTCACATCTGCCGTTTTAGGCTTTTAAGGCATAGAAATATCTCACAATAGAAAAACTTTTACATTATTTAAACAGTGTAGTAACCACAAAATAAACAATATACTGTACTGTTCCCAGTTCACCAAGCAGTCACTTCTTTGCCCTCTTTGGGTCCCCAGTGATCTGCAGCTCATTAAACCCGATACATTTGGACATCAGACACCCTCTCTAACAAGGAAAGGGGTCACCACAAGGAGAAATGCAGAACTGCCAGTCGGATTCACGTCCTACCAGAAACATACTTTAATGAGTATGTTCTTGCTTCTCAGGGCAATCCTCATGCTCTCATTTTGCTCTCAGCAAGAACACCTGGGATTCTTTAGCCTTGCCATGTGTGGAGATCAGCCCAAAATAGGCCCGCTAAGACTTCCAAGATGGATTGCTACACTTTGTGAGTCACCTCTGAAACCTAAAACTCTGTGCTTTGTGATTTTTGTTTGCATCATTAAGATGAGGAATTTCAGCAAAGCTAACCACAATTACTTGTAGCTAATCTTAGCATATATAAAAGCAAGCATTTTTTCTTTGAAATTCATACACATACAAAGGGCAAATAAAACCTAGCATCAGATAACCCTTTCACAACTAACCGCTTCAACAAAATGCTCATCAACAATAACTTTTCAGTATTAATATGGTATTTCACTGAAAATGAGAAATGTATTTCCTAACCTGATGCAGTTTTGAACATTTACCTTTATACACAGTGCTAATAATGAATAGATTTGGGATATTAAGCATAACAGGGAAATAGGTCAGGCTCTGGAAGGACCCATGGGTAGGCTGGCATTCTTGTGAGACTAAAGCGTACATTAAAAAGGTTTCTACAGAACACAGAGAACAGAGTTATCATGCAAAGCCTCTGCGTTATCAGAGTGAACTCCACTACCCACACCCTGTATCCTTCTTTATGTCTTTTTTATTAAAGAGACATATAAATATTAAGAGGGCTGTCTTTTGGTATATGTACCCATAGCAAAGTGGGAGGTAGGATCTGGAAATAACCTGGAAACAGAAAAAAAGATAATATAAGATAATGGACTGATAAATACAGATTCAGTGATTATCAGACCTAGGTTGCCTCCTACTTAAAGAAGAATCATATGCATTGTTATGTAATTTTATGCCTCAAAACTGATTCAAAGGTCAGACCAGACTGAAATGTTTGAATGTACCTGTACTCTGGCAAGTAAGAAAAAAGGAAAAGTGAAAGAAAAAAGAGAATGGGAAGTACAGAGTAAGAAGGTAAAGGAAGGGAAAGGAAAGACAGGGATGTGGTGGTATTGGTGCCACAGACTGTCTATTCCAGATCCAAGGATACACAAAGTAAAACATGTCTGAACAAGTTAAGCCATCAACCCTCAACTACTTATGACCTAGGGAGAAAGTGGGAATATGGTGTAGAAAATAAAAATAAAAATTAAAAAGCTAATTTCAGCTGGTAGTTTCAGTTTGTTCTAACAATCTAAGCACATTTTTCATAGCTTAAAGTTTTTATGTCAAGTTCATGGAATTATACTTTTTAATGCTTCATATTAATGTCCAGATGACAAATGATGATCTACACTTTTAACATCCCTTTAGCCAATGTCCTCAAATCACTTTAGCAATATAAGCCTCATAAACATTAAAAGTACCAAGCTCTATTACCACCCTTAGTGTATAGAAAGGAGAAAAATGAGACATTAAATAAGTGAAATCAGTTGTCCAAGAATAATACATTGTGTATGCTAAGGCTGGGTTAACAGATCACCAGATTCTGCTCACACACACTGTCTTACATTCATCTCACTTTCTACCCAGTTATTGGTTGCCAGACTGGACAATGCTGTAATTTTAGAAACTTCTAAAGAATACGTGAATTCTTTTAGACCAAATGTGACTCACAATACAAACAAATGAGCAATT
Source organism: Cynopterus sphinx (assembly GCA_030015415.1). Taxonomy (NCBI): domain Eukaryota; kingdom Metazoa; phylum Chordata; class Mammalia; order Chiroptera; family Pteropodidae; genus Cynopterus; species Cynopterus sphinx. The sequence continues at coordinate 73,098,800 of CM057386.1, forward strand.
GTTTGGTTCTGTAAGTTCCAAGACAGTGCAGATTTGGTCAGAAATTTAATTTCCCAAAGGCCAGACTGCCTAAATAATTACTATGAGAGGAAGTGTTTTTTATAGAAATTAACATATGGGGGAGTAGAATACACATCCAGAAACTAGGTTTCTAATCTCTTCAGAAAAGAACATTTTCTTAAGTTTGCAAGGGAACAACAAGATGGGGTTGGATTTGTTCTCAGTTCTCTGATGTGACTGGCAGGAGACAGGAATCTGGAACCACTGGGATGGCCCACATTGGCTTTTGAGAACCACCTGTAAAATTTTCTGGAATTAAGTTTTGAATTGCAGCCATTAAGAAAAATTAAATTATATAAACTTTAAACATGGCTAATAAATACCTCACATTCATCATTTCCTAATAATTTTACTACATCTAATTATTATATGTGCTGTTGAGGTTATTTATGTGTTTATCTGTGGTGGGAATCCTGTAAATCGCATGCTTCTGTGCATCTCTTTCTAGTTTTACTTTCAATAAATTCATATTGGTAACCTGAAGTACACAGTGGTGAAAATTGCCACAAAGGAAACTGGCAAGCATCAGGGCTAATAATTTATTATTTTGTTGATTGTCTAGATCAGGGTTCATTTTTATAAATAAAGTTTTATTGGAACATAACCATGGCTATTCATTTATATATTGTTTATGGCTACTTTCACACTATAATGGCAGAGTTGAATAGCTTTGAGAGAGAGTATGGTCCACAAAACCTAAAATATTTATTTTCTGGCCCATTGTAGAAAAAGTTGGCTCACCTCTCATGTAGACTTAAGTGATGAGGAAAATGTTAATAATGTAAATTAAACTTAAAAGCATGTTTTTTTTGTAGCTGTTATATTGTGAGTAGTATGAAGAACTGAGAAAATATTCTTCCAATATTGGAAAACATTACCTGACTCAGCAAAGTAATCACTTACATTACTGATGAGTAATGAAATATCAACATAAGTATGCTGAACCTAAAATAGATTTTAAATTAATAAATATAATCTGGGAGTGAGAAGTAGTTTAACAGTAGCTCACATGTCAGAATTAATGACAACAATTTTATTGGGTAAAGAGTTAGTACATGAGCTTATACCCATTAGAGTGGCCACTATGAAAAAAAAAAAATGTTGGCGAGGATGTGGAGAAGCTGAAACTCTTTTATACCACTGGTGGGAATGTAAAATGCTACAGCCACTATGGAAAACAGTATGACAGTTCCTCAAAAAATTTAAAATAGAATTACCATGTGATCTAGCAATTCCACTCTGGGCATATATACAAGAGTTCAAAGCTGGGTTATAAAGAGATATTTGCATACCCATGTTCATAGCAGTACTATACACGATAGCCAAGAGGCAAAAGCAACCCAAATGCCTACTGACAGATGAATGGATAAACAAAATATGGTATATACATATCATGGACTATTATTTAGCCTTAAAAAGGAAGAATATATTGTCATATGCTACTGCATGAATCTTGAGGACTTTATGCAAAATGAAATAAGCCAGTAACAAAATGACAAATACTGTATGGCTCCACTTACATGAAGTAGCTAGAGCAGTCAAATGAATAGAAACAGAAAGCAGAATAGTGGTTGCTAGGAGCTGGTGGGAGGGATCATTAGACAGTTGTTTAACAGGTATAGCATGTCAGTTTTGAAAGATGAAAAAGTTTTGGAGATCCATTACACAACAATGTGAATATGCTTAACACTATTAAATTATACAGTTAAAATGGTTAAGACGATAAATTTTATGTTATGTGTGTTTTAACACAGTTAAAAAAAAAAGAGTGAATTGAGATATGACCCCATTAGTCAAATTACAGTTAAATTGCAACCATAGGTTGGCTATAAATATGAAAACTGAGAAAAAATCAACTAAGAGCATTCAGTGAGAATCAATTGGTCATATGGAATTTATAATAGAGAATATTATATATTTTTTTACCATTTATAAACTGTGTTCCATATCCTTGATATGAGCCATGTATAGGCTAAAATACATATAAACATATATATACATACATTTTCCTACCCAAAGAGCCACTTGTTAGCATTTACCAGCACACCACTGTTACGACAGCTCTCAGCCTGGAACTGAGGTGTACTCTGGTGGAAGAAAACCAACCTCAGTTCAATTCAGCTCTAGAATGTCTGCTTGATTCTTTTTTATAATTTCTCTATTAAACTTCTCATTATGACTGTGTATTGTTTTTCTGATTTGGTTGAACTGTCTTTCTGTGTTTAGCTCGCTGAGCTTCCTAAAAACAACTATTTTAATTCTTTACTAGACAAATTGCAAATCTTCATTTCTTTGGTTTTGGTAACTGGGAAGTTATTATTGTGTTCCTTTGGTGGCATCATGTTTCCTTGCCGTTTTCACGTTCCCGGAATTCTTGAATTGCTGTCTTCACAATGATAATCTCGACTGTGAGTGATTGTCAGATTGGCATTCTTTGAGAGGAAGATGGTAGCCAATTCAATTCTGCCATATGCTGCTGTAATTCCTCTGACATTTTTCTACTAAATCTATTCCATTTTGATATTTTTTTAAATAATGGTCAAGATGCATACATTGATTTCATATTTCATTAATCACAAAGCAGTTTATAAAATATTGACTTAGAAGGTTTATACTTATACTATATGCCTTCTTTTTTCCTAATTTAAGAGTGTCCATATCAGTAAGGCAAAAGTCATCTGTCATCCTTGCATACCTAGTTAGCTTGCTCAATTATTCCAGGCAAGCCTGGATTCCTTCCTTTTTCTCTGATGCCCTGAAATAAAGGGATAAAGCTTTTCTAGAGTTTTTTGAAAGTGCCATTTAACAAGTGATTTCCATCTGTCCTATCACACCATGATTTATTAACCATGGCAGCCACAGTCCTTCATCCTATTGAGCCCCTTATTCTTTATCTATTGCTGCAGGGCCATGGCTTGTCTGTTCATGCCCTACCTGACACAGAGTGCATTCATCATTGGCCTAGGGTTTGTTCTACCATTCCAGAGATTGCTACCACTTTTGTTGTAGGTATGAATGATGTTCCAAGTGTAAGCCTGTGGCTTTTTCTTTTTTTAATTTCTGAGGATTATCTATAAGATGAACTTCCAAATGACTTCTTTCAGGATTCAGTCAAGGAAAGTAGGTTTATTTTCCCAATGCGGTTGAGAAAACCTCAGATACCTTCATTTTACCAAATCCTTTACACTTCATTCAGGAATTAAGATATAGAAACTCTTTTCATGTCTATTTTTAGGGAATGAGTATGTAAGCCAAAAATAGGAAATACATTTTCTTATGGGAAGCTATATTTTGGGATGATCAGATACAAACTCTATTTTATGTCAGCAAGAGATGTCTTTTTTCTTTTTTTTCTTCTTATATTTCTATTCTTTTCATTCATTCAGTCACCTATTTAATATGTATTTATTGACAGCCTACTATGTGCCAAGCACTGGGGTGCAGAGGCAATAGGAGAGTGTCTTGATTGATATTTAGGGGGTCTGCAATCTACTAGTGGGGGAAAGACTCCAGTAATGAGAAATTATAATATTATAATAAAAGAGATCTAAATCAGAGTGGAGCAATCAGGTTAGGCTATTCTGAGGAGATGATATTTGAGTTGTCTTAAAGGATAAATAAAAGTATACAGAAGCCAAAGAAGAGAGAAGTAGAGAATTTGTCTTGTTTTGGATTTCTCTGTAAACAGAGCCTACGATAAGGACTCAGGCACAGGTAGTTAATTTGCAGCATGATCCTAGGAAACTGGAGTGAAAATTGTGAAGCAGAGGAGTCAATGAAGTTGTGTTTTTGAGATCTTTTCAACTGTGGGCAAATGGGGCTTTATTCCATTGAGGACCTTTGGAGGAACATGTAAAATATACTTTAGAATTTTATCTTTGAAGGACAAGTGCCAGGGTATCTCTTTCTTCATCAACTCCTCTCCTCATTGGAATATGGTGAGTATGTCTTTGCATACATGTGGATACACGTGCACATGCTGTGACGTAAGGAACATGGAGAAATAACTGCCTTATTTTCTAGTGGGTTAATGCCCACATTCTTTGCCTCCAGGTGGAGATGAGTGGTTCTAAATATCTTGTGCCATTTTCCAAATGTTTTTCATTTCACGTAAGAATTGAGGACTGCCTAAATTTTCCTTAATCTACCTTAACAAGTTTTATAATTTGGATAAATTCTTTCTGTAGTCTCATGTAGGTAATACTCTCAATTTCAGTTTTTAGACTTGTGAATGTTCATTTATTTCCAAGTTCTATGTTTTAATAAAAAGTTAAATGTCCTCAGCAAGGTCTGCTCTCTTGTTGACATTTTGAACTCTTGTATGATATTAGTACAGTAGTTTGTTATATATTTTAGTGTGAGGAGAAGCGTTATATTACTCAATAAGAGCATTGTGGAAATCAACTTTGGTTTAATAAAAACATTTTTTTGGACTGCTTCTTAGGTTCTGTTACTCCTAGTTCTTAAGAATGCAAGAAAGTAATCAGAAGAATTATATTAATTTATTCATGAACTGTAAGCAATAGAGATCAAACTGAATCTCATAATTACAATGTTAAAAAGAACACTGTGTACTTACTCATACAAGAAAAATTGTGGGTAGGAAAAGTAGTTAATAACAAAAGCAAAATATAAAGTATAGAAATAAAATTTCAATAAAATATGATTTTCTCATAATTTTCTTTCAAATTACATAACCTCATTAGAATAACTTTCTTTGTAGTAAAGTAATTTTTAGTAGAAACTAGTTTCTTGGGTAAGAATTTAGAGTAAAAGAGATAAAACAAAATTATTGCCAGAAATATTATTCAAATGTTAACTTGTTCTTTATATTTTCCAGATTTTATTTTCAAAATGGCTAATTTATAGTATTTTTATTAAACATTACAATTTATTGTTTTTTAATTTTTTCAAAGTTGGCATGCTGAGATTGCTTATGTAGCAGATTCAGCTTGTTTTACTTCAAAATGAAAAGGGGCTTAGGTGTAAACAGCTGCTCCAAAGTAGGAGGTTTATGAGATTTAAGAGCTTTTTTTTTTTTTAACAACACTATAAGAGAAAAATACTCCAAAAAATAGTTGAAAAATGCCCCACCACCAGTATGCTTTTTAAAGTCCATATTCAGTTTTTTTCTTTCCTTGTAACTTTTGATTTAAATTATCTTTTGTGAGGCTATCATGGCCTCAAGTAATTAAACTATAATTATGTTTATATTAATTATAATTATATAAAAACCTTTGACTTCATTTGAGCATCTGTGTCTTATGGAATTACGTTTTAAGGCAGTAGCTGCTCAGAAAGAATCATTAACAAAATTCACTGACCTCTTTATCTACAAGGCGCCTTATAAATCTACATCATGACACCATAAAGAATATACATGCAAGTACTGTCATGTCTAGTCTAAAAGTGGAGCTACTGAATTACAGATTATAATTAGAATGAGAGGCTAAATGATATTTAGGGCCATTTGCAGGGCTTACTTCCTGAAATACATGCCTGTCAAATTATTATGGTCATATATGTTTAATATCTCTTTGGTTCCAAAGATCCAATCATTTTTCATACCCACTCTCCAGGGTTACTTCTGCAAGCTACATAGTCGGCACACTTTAACTATGGGTGTTTCCATGATCAGTAACAGCACCTGTTCCCTTTACTGTACAATGTTTTCATCATGAAATTATAGGAGTATTAGAACTTTAAACTTAGAAAACTTATAAAATTATCTTTACATGTGGACTGCTTTTCCATTTCAAAATCAGTTAACTATGTATAGTCCTAATAAATGTTTAGCTATCAGTTCTCTTGGGGAAAAGAAAACAAAACCCTAATTTAAAGAATCTGACAATATCTATGATGTAAATATTTCCATCATGGCCAATTTCAAGTTTGCAACATGATGACTTCACTGAATATGGTGTAGTTTATATTTTCATCACATAGATAAAATATAACTAAATAAATTCAAGAGTATATAGATTATAGTAAGATAATTACAAGTAATGAGTTATGAATATTGCCTTTTGTTTTTTAAAATAGTTTATTTAATTGTAAATTTATATAACAATTTTTATTATTGCCTGTGTTTAAAAACAGGCTTTCAAAGTTTCTAAAAATTTAACAAGGGCTCTCATTAGCTGGTATGAGCCAGCTCCAGTATGCCACTGGGCTATAAAGGTGTTATTATTGCTGATTTACAGATGAGGAATTAGGAGCTCAAAAGAAAGAAAGAAAATGAACATGTATTGACCACTTATTTAAGGTCATGAATGGTGCTGGGACACTTAATAAATCATAACTCATATAACCCTCAAAACAACTCAATGAGGCAAGAAGTATTATTCTAGTTTTACAGATACAAAAACAATTTTTCAAAAGTCACAATGGTATTAGGTGACAAAATCTGAATTATAGCTCAGGCTCTCTGGCTCTCAAGATTCTCACTTTTGGTTTTACCAATATCTTTTGCCCTCTAGGTTTCCACATAAACTATGGGAGACCACTGAAGGCTATCAGAACAACCACAGTGAGATACAGCAACGAACAGTGTGCCTTTTAAAACACTAATTTTTAGTGGTGATTATGGCTACAGATTTTTAAAATAACACTATATAAATAGTGGGTGATTATGACTGTCTGCTAGGATCTGTTTTCAGAAATAAAGATACTGGTTTTAAATTTTAATAACTAAAAAGTTTAGGTAAAAATAAGACTAAGAATAGAGAGAACTGTATCAGTACAGTAGTTATAATAATAAATGGTATGATGTACTAATGGATAGAGAGTTAACACTATCAAAATTATAAATAATTACTTTTTGAGAACTTAGTCCTATGAGGACTGATGGCTCAATATAGAGATGAGACAAAAGATACAGATGTTCAATAAAACAATGTCTAAGGTGAGTCATTTATACAGGATCAATAACTTACATTTTTATTGTATGTTGCTTTTAATTGGACATCAACAACAATAAAAATAAATCAACATAAAATAAGCTAAGCTCCATCATCACTGATAGATTCTTTGCAATCAGTTTGAGGATTAATGTAATGTGATATTGCATAGTATTACTCAAAAAGGACTGGTGCAAATGCTCTAAGAAAATAAAGATATTAAATAAAAAGAAAATATTCTAATTATATTAAGGTACCTTGTAAAAGCAATGAAAATGGATTTAGAAGTAAAAGATCCAACTTTCAGGAAGTCTCTCTTCTGTTGTTTTTGAAGCAATAGAAAGTTTGTGAGAAATTTCTGTGTAAATTTATGGTATTTGCAAATAATGTTAAGACTACTTTAAATTTTAAAAAAATATATCAAGTAGTGTACATTTCATTTACCGTGAATAAGATAAAAAAAAAAAAAAAAGTCCAGAGGCTACAAATCTCTTCGGGTAATAGGAACTACACTCATTTCAGGACTGGAAAGTGCTTAGATTCTGAATGTTTAATGGTCCTTTGGTAATGTTCCTGCACTTCTTTTGTGACCTCCTGTTTTCTCTCTAAATTATTGAACTTCCATCATAATTAATTTTCTTCTTCAAAACTATATCATCGAAAGTGACATTTGAAACAGACATCACATTTAAATAAAGATTTCTTTGTTTTCTGTCCATGCCCTTCATAGTAGCTGCAGGGAAAAGAATACTCTTTGAGATGATGCACAGTTGTTTCCAAGAAGGAAGCTCCCTGATTTTCCCTAAGGTGCCAGCAGCTCTTTCATCACCGCTAGCATGAACAGTTTCAGAAGGGGTTTGAAAGACTGGGCCTTGTCGCTTGTCTCACCTGCTGACTTGAAGCCTGACAAACAATGAGAAAGTGAGAGTGACAAATGGGCATTACCTACTGCCCCAAAAGTCTCCCATCAGGGCAAAGCCCGACTATAGAGCCAAACATGCCTCTGTTACACTCCTAACTTGGAGAAAACAGAGCCCAGTAAAACTAAAATTGTTAATTAAATTATTTACAAGTACATAAACTAGGAAAGGAATGCATTAAGGTCGAAAAGAACGTGAAAATCTGAGAACATAGAGTTAGATTTTTATCTTGAGGTGTTTCTAATACTTTTATACATGGCCTTTTTGTTTCGGATCTGACATGTACACAACTTAGATTCTTGCTCTAATGGAGTTCTAATTGTTCTATACTGTGGATTCATTGTAAGGCATACTCACTGTAAATCTTATCCAAAGACAGTCATTATTGGAAGTAGAAGAAAACATAATTAAAACATTTACCATAGTCTTTTAGCATAGTCTTCCACTATAAATCTGTGACAATGTATGGGTTAGATGTATATTGCAGGGTTTACACTACTACACCTCAGTTGTTACCATTACATCTTTTGTCTTTTTGGTCCAAGATTCAGAAATCTAAGCCAGGATAGCCAATGTCTGAGTTATAGTCTGGTGATTCAGCCAAAAAACATCAAAGAAGCCTCATACCACAATTCCTTGCCTTGCTTTATTTTTTTTATCCTCTGCATTTTTCATACTATTGACATGTAATAGAGACCAGAGTAAATTTATCTCTCTCTTTTTAAGCATGTCTCGTATATTTGTCTGAGTGCATAGGTGCTATACAAGAGGTGCTTCTTCCAAAGAACCTAGAAATAAGATGAAGCAACTAAATCAATATTCAGAACACCAGAACCATTATTATTCAATATGAGACAGAAAAGCTGGTCATAGTGTTGAATGTTTTTCTTAGGATTACAAAAAATGAAAGAAAATCTATTGTGTTTTAGCAAATAAGAAGAGACAGCAGCAAATTGGGGAAGGAGGCTGGTATATAGGAGTATGGTGTAAGGGCCAAGAACAGGACCTTGAATCAGACTATACAGATTACCAGCCTTTACTTCTTATTGTGTCTGTAAACCTTGATCGAGTTACTTAACTCTGTTTTCTCAACTTTAAAATGGGGAAAATAGTATTCAGCTTCATTGATTCTTATTAAGATTAAAGAGTTGAAATAAGTAAAGTGCTTTATTAAGTAAGCAATCAATAAATATTAGCGGTTATAATATTCATGTTTTAATACCTCCTTTTAGCCAATAAAAATAAAAAATATACTTTTTTTCTATCAGATCATTATGAGGATTAAATATTTGGTAATTTAATGAAGTCGATGCCTACCCAAATGGTTGTGACATTACATAGTTGTGATTATTAATGACATGTTGGATGTCACATGAGATACTATAGTAGACATGTTGGAAATAGAGAACTCTTATTATATTTATAACTGGTCCTTAGAGATAAATTTATCAGTAATTTGTTTATTCAAGTTCTGTAAAAAAAATAGTTATGCATGTTAAAACACATGAAATATACTTTCTTTTTGAAAAAATTCTGTGTGGTAAGAATGTTTTACCATGAAGTTTTTTTAGTGTAAATTGCTTAGGACTTTTTTATTTATCGATTGGTCCAAAGTTTGAGAGCCAATACATTTAAATTCTGGCAAAAACAAACAAAAAAAGCCACATATTAAAACTTTTATTGAGATATAAAATTACAATAGCATTCAATTTCCTCATTTTACATAAAAGAAACATCTCTGAAAGAAATAATTACTATCCAGACTAAAATCTAACACTTTCTAGCACAAGGTAGGCATTTGATACATTTTAAAAATAAATGAAAACATACATAAAGAGATATAATTGTATCTCTGATTCCAGAATTTAACATTTATGTTACTATAATTTAAACTTTAAAATGTCAATTCTTATTTAATATACAATGTTGAGAAATGAACACAGACAATACCAATAATCTATAAGCTAGCATTAGATCCCTTTTTAAAAAATGACATTAGACTTTAAGCTTTACGAAAACAAAGACTTCCTTTCTTGTTCACAGTGCTCTCTCCCAAGTGCTCTGAATAATGCCAGGTCTGCAGTAGGTGTACAGTAAGTATATTTGTTGTAGTTGATATCTCTTACAAGCAAGAGAAAATAGGCATTTGTCTTCATAATAAAAATAAAAAATAAAAGAAAATAAATCAGGAAAAAGTGATGAGAATAATAATTTTAAGTTATGCTTTGGCTCTTTTTTTCATCCCTATTTATAAGGATATAGATTTTTGAAAGGGCACTGAATGCATCTAATAAAGATAGATTTTTTTATTTCATCCCATTCTCCTGAATATTAGAGTTTCCAAAGTGTTTAGACTACTCTAAGGGGTGTATGTTTAAAGGGTTTTTTCAAAGATTTTTTAAAACTATTTTTAGTTTACATTTAAGATTTTGACTTGTTTTTGCTTCAGGAAAAATCAGTGTAATAACAATAGCTATAACAATAACACATCTACCATTTTCTAAGTGATTGTAGTTTGCCAGGTACTGTCTTGAACACTTTGCATGTACTGCCCAAGTAGTGATCAGAGCAATCATGCAATTGGGATAAAAATTATTTCCATTTTATAGTCAAGGAAAGAGGCAGAGAGAAATGGACTTTCTCAAGTTCACAAAGTGGGCAAGTGTCAAAGCCAAGTTGTAAGTCCAGGCAGTCTGTTTTCAACCCTTGTTAATCTGATGAAATCAAAGCCTTTATAAATTTTATAAATCACATTATATTAATCATATAAGAGTTATATACCTGGTATAGAATTAGTGCTCCAATTCAATTAATGATTGTTCAAGAACCACTTTTATGAGGAGAAAATTCTGAGATGTCCTAAGTTAAAGTACAGCAGGCTGTGGGGTGGAAGGAAGACACAAGAGAAGTTAATCATTTAATAGCTGCAGGGCAAAACCAACAGAAGATTGCTTTGAAACTTTGAATTAACTTCCGGGTAGCTATTTCTGTGATTATCTAGAGAGAATAGTCCACCACCAGGTACCACCAAATCTTGTATCTGCATGAACTTTCCAGACAATTGCCCACTAGCAATCCAAAAGAGCAACACTTAGTCCTGACTATGCACTTGTGCCGGAACGAGCTTCACCTTTTCTTGTAGCCAATGTAAATTGTTTCGAAACAATTTTCATCTTTCTTCCCCAAACAATGTACAAAAGAGCCCCGCCAGCTCCAGGATGGTGGACATACTGTTTTTTCCATCTAGCCCTGCTGCTGGTGATTGACTCTGCATGTCCCAGGACCTCATCCTTTTCTGGCTAGCATGTGACATAGTAAACCCTTTCTTTTGGAAAAGCTTTCAGCTGCAAAGGTTTCTGTTGAACAACTTAAAAAGTTTTCCTTTGAGTATAGTTACAAATAATAAAGTTGCCAAGAATTCAGAAAAAAATTTTATATCTTTTTGTTCTTGTCAATCATGGAAACAGAAACTCTGGTGGGTACTTTAAACAGAGGGGACTTAATACAGGGAATTGGTTACAAGGTGTTGGAAAGGCTAGAGATGGAAAAAGCAGTTGGTACAAGTACCCAGAGATTAGTGACTACATGAAATCTCTTTCATGCTGAATAAAGGATTAAAGGTGAAAATGCTGTTACCTGGAGCCCACACGCATTGCAGCTAGGATTGCCAGAGCACCCACCCATGCTGCAGGACCACTGGGAATACAACACTGATGACCCTGCAGAAAACCAGTAGCTGAGGAGACTGCAGTCAGCTGCCATACCACAGTTTCCTGTGGAAGCAGAACAAAGGCTGCCAGAGTTCACACTGGTGTGGCCACCTCTGAAACCATGCTTCTAGAGCAAGAAGCCTTGAGCCCACATACACTTACTGCTGCTGCTACTGCCCAGGAAACTGCCAGAAGCAGAAAAGGAAAAGTGGCTTATCTTTTCCTGGCACCTTACATCTCCTGCCAGTGGCTCCCATTGACAGGACTCATCTACAGCCACCTGGCAAGGGAGTCTGGGAAATAGAGATGTCAGAGTTCCAGTCTCCAGTGACAGAAAGCAGAGAAGATTATAGAGTGAATGGACAATTTTCTGTTGTAGCACTTTGTTTTAGAGGCAACAGAACCATTTAAAAATGAACATATATTGATGTATCTATTTCTCAATAATAGAATAACAGCCAGGATTATTTATTGCTGACAATAGATTCCACTGTATTTAATTTAAGCAGGAAAGTAAGTCATTAAAGGGTAATCTGAATAATCCAGAGTCTCTGAGAGAGCTGTGGAGTTGGGCTTTCAAGGTACCTGGCCAGGTAAAACTCCCATACTATTCGGGGTTGAGGGGACTGCTTCAACAAAGACCCATTGCCACCTCTGCGCACAGACATTATGCTGGGCAATGCTGACACTGGACATTAAACACTAGAACCAACTTTACTGTTTAAAACCAAGTGCCTCCCACTGTCCATCCTCATTAAAAAATGGATTCCACATTCAATGTGCCTGAGTCCTCACATTGCTCTCTTTGGAATCAATCTTACATAATGCCTTTATCACAGGTCTATATTAGAGGGAGGCTAAGAAATCAAGTTTTCTTCTTCTACCTTATGGAAAAGGTCATTCAATCCTGGGATAAGCCAGTGTTTGCAAACTATCAAATACAATGACCATGAGTCATTAACATTTGTTGAATACTTACTACGTGCCAGCCACAGTTCTAATCACTTTACAGATATTCACAATGTTGTTATTTTATTAATATTATTATTATTTCCATTTTACAAATGAGGAAACTGAGGTACAAATGAATATTTTTAATCAGCTCATGGTTTCATAGCTACTAAGTGCCATATCCAGGATTTGACTTCTGGCTTCCTGGTTCCAAGTTTGATTTTTTTAACCACTTCACTATACTATACATGGTAAGTGCTCAGTAAATAATAGCTATTTCTGTTCATCTTTTTAAATTTTTTTTATTTTTTTTTTATTTTGCTGAGGCTTAGGGCATAAAGAGGGGAGAGATCAGAAGAAGCTGGAGAGGTGTCCAGGGGCCGTCATGTAGGAGCGTGGAGATCACGATGAGGAATAAGTAAGGAATTAATCCCATAGGTCAATAATTCCCTAACCCAGCATTATATTGGCATGACCCAAGCAGTAGCAGCGGGCAGTGGAATTTAGATCTGTGTCTGAGTGACTCAGTAAGTGTACAAAAAGGTAGAATAGAAGAGAACCAAACAATTCTTTTTGTTCTTGTTATTACTTTGCTTTAAATTTTGTGTGTGCATGTGCATGCATGCGTGTGAATGAGAGAGAGAGAGAGAGAGAGAGAGAGAGAGAGAGAGAGAGAGAGAGAGAGAGAGATACAGATAAGAAGACTCCAGGAAGCAGAATGACTAAGATTAGTTAGAGAGGTGAGACGAGAAACAAGGGAAAATGTTATTCTAGAATCCAGGAGAGATCACTTGAAGAGAGTGAGATTGACCAGGAATATCAAATATTACAAGTATGTCAAGTAAGAGAATGAAAAACTGGCTTTTAAAATTAGAAACTCTTGAAATGGTCTTAACAAGGGTAATTTTATTTGTGTAGATGAAGTAGCAGCAAATTTCAAAAGACTGAGCGATTCAAAGGAGACTTTGGAGACAGGAAGCACAAACAACTCTTATAGGAAGGGGGACTGAGAAGGAAAGGAGTAACGGTAGGTCAAAGGTAAGCTCTTTATTAAGATGGAAAAAAACTTGAACATATTTAAATGGTGCTGAAGGAAGGATACAGTTGAGAGGAAGCTGACGATGTAGGAAGGAGATAATTGACAGTATAAAGGCCCTGAATAATTGAGAGCAGATAGGATCTAAAGAACAAATGGAGGGACCAGACTTAGGCAGAAGTTTCTTCCTCCAGGACATGAGAAAGAGATGGCATGGTTATAAATACGTAAATCTCTGTAGGGAAAGGAGTGTGAGAAAGATCTTTCTTCAAAGACCCTCTTTCCCCCCTTGAATTGTAATAAAATATCTGCTATTTAAGAATGATATACGAGGTCTGGAGAGAATGATGGACACGATGGACTGATACTGCAGGGAATGGGAAAGACACCTAACTGAAGAGGGGCTCAGTGGCCCCACGGCCTCAGCTGAGATGAAAGGCAGTATATTTTTAGCATGATGCCTGTGTTAGTTGTCAGGAGTCTGGGCATAGATGCATAAAGGGCAATTGATAGATTTGAGAAAGGTCTTTAATTAGAAAGACTCTGCATAGGGGAATTGATTCTGATAAGAAATGTATTGAAATGATGTGCTATAAAATACAGGCTGGACTGTAAGGAATTTGGACTGGGTTGGGGTGTAGATGACAATCTGCAAGGAAACAGAGGTGGTCAGAGCATTGGAAACTCCAGTGATCTCAAAGATAAAATGTACCAAGAGCAACGGAGAGAGATTTTTGGAATGATGAGGGCTGTGATCAGAGGGCTATTTAAGCCGTTTCAAGTTACTGTGGCTCAAGATGTGACCCTGGGAAGGGGGTGACCTGAGGATTAAAGGTAAAGTTTGCTAGAAATAAGTAGCTCAGATTGGAGAGGATGTCTCAGAAATATTTAGAGATGTAACCTAAAAAACTAAAATTACTTTTTACATGACTTTTTCATTTTTCCAGAGGCATGAGAATTTGTTTCTTCCCACAACTAAAGGGATTACTTTTGTAAATATCTCTTGATAATTAATTTTGACCTGTTATGTCTTCTTTAGTCAGCATTGTTGCTGTGCAGAAAAATGTTCATGGTTGTTCTAAGTGGGGCAGACTAACGGGGGAAACTAATAAATACAAAAATGGTTTATGACCTAAACGAGATAGAAGACATGATATGGACTGTGCCTCAGCACAAGAATCAGGCAGTTATTTGATTAGAGCTTTTTTTTAAAATTAAAAATGGATGGAATTAAATAAAATATAAATAAATGATACTTGGCTTCTTTCCCTTTGCTTTTTTTTTTTTTTTTTTAATTTCAGTTTTTGGCAAGGCATCTCCAAAAGATATTCATACTTAGAAATGCATGCAAGATTACTCAATGGTGTGCTAAAACACGTGTCAAAGGCAGAGGTGAGGGAATTTTGGCTAAGGACAGATAACAGAGGATTGATAGTCCTACGGAGAAGAGAGAAAAGGAGAGCAGCTGCTGGCTTCAAAATCAATACCACCAAAGTGAAACAGAATGTCTTCTCAGAATAAACTCTTCCTCTTTTTGACTTCCTAATTTCTGTTAGACCCCTGAGTCTCATAATCTGCTGGATTCAAACAGTGGAAGAAATTCCCTTTTATGCTTCTTATACCCTCATAAGGCCTGCACACATCACAGAAGTCACAGCGGCCTCCTAATTCATCCTTCCTCACATCTCCAACAGCCTGAAGAATGGTCTTTCAGGTTCATGACAATCCACTGCTGGCAGTTACAGTGGGAACAGAGAACAGGGACATTCTGCCTTATCAGTCCTACCTAATGGGTGGTCACATGGGTTTCCTAGGAGATTGCTCGCATTGCCATGGGAATGCTTCTATCGCTGGGTTATAAGACTACTCTCACAAGGGTCTGCCCCTTTCCAACCTTTGGATAGTCTGTTAAATGTAATACAACTACATGCCATTTTAAAAAGCAAAGGAGCAATATAGGGCTTTATTTTATTGATTAAAAGATTACAGGAACTGTAAGTGTCCTAGATCTTAAAAAGTATCTGACAGACAAGACACACACACACACACACACACACACACACACACACACACACACACACAAATATGCATAATCACATACACAAACTCTTTTTGAAAAACTTCCACTTAAAAATGAATGTCTTTAATTCCACTATATAGTCAACACCAAAGAGGTATTCCTTAATTAGCAATTAAACATTTCACATGCAGGGATGTTCATGGCTATCCCAATTAGAGTAGGCTAATTTGTGAAACATAAACCCCAAAACATATAATGGGACAGACAAAAAGGAAGCTTATTTCTTGTTCACGTAAACTATTAAATGGAGTCTCCTTGTTGATGGCTAGCTCTCCTTCAAGCAATGATTCAGGAACCCAGGTTATTTTTGTCTGTGGCTCTGCCATCTTTAACATGTGGCTTCAAAGATCTGCTTTGAGTGTGAAGGACTGATTGCATATATTAGATTTTTCCAGGCCTGGAAGTGGCACATGGGACTTTCACTCATATTCCAGTGGCCACAGCTCAGTCATATGGACAGTATGTCTGTCCAGGAAGATAAGACATGAGGTTGATGAACCATTAGCATGTTTTCCCACAATGGTGTAGCAACTGGATCAGTGTGGGAAATTTGCAGGAAGAATAACTGCTTTCCTATAACCAACATGGTGATGTAGATACACAAGAGACTACTAGCAGAGGAATAGGTCAGACCTTTAAACAATCAGGAAGTCACTTAAAGGAAAATATCTCCACTAGATAGTCTAATAAAGTCTCCCTATTGTCTAAAATGCATCAAAAGGAAGTTTTCTTAAAAGAACACACCATTCAATAATACAAAGTTGGCAAATTGACAGGTTGAGATGTGGGCAGTAGCAGTTTGAAGGAACTAGGCAAGAAGCCCAGACTGAAGAAGCAAGGCTCAGGCAAAAATCCAAGAATGCCAGGGCAACACCAGCATGAAAAATCAGATAAGTTAATAGAAATCAAGAAGCTATAGAAAACTTGGAGCAGAGTAAAATTAGAGTCACAAAACCTGAAACCCAGCCGTACCATTTACTGACACAGAAGATGCTTCAAGTTTGTTTTTTTCATTTGTAAATTTGGGGTAATTTGGAAATTTCACAATAATTAACTAAAGAATCAAATGAGATGTGTGAAAAGTCATGTAAAAGGAGAAAGAGGGCTAATTTTAAATCTCTTCCTATTTTTATAAGCTTAGAATTTTGAAGAGCACTATTTATGAAGGAGGATTTGGAATCTGTTTAATGCCTAAGTCATTTCCTAGTCAGGATGAGAAGAGTGAGAAGAACTAGCTAGTATAAAAGGAATGTCCTCTGAAATGGAGAAATTGCAGGTTCCGTTTCCTTTATAAAAGGCCTGCCTTCCCGCAGGCCTGCCTGTCTTCCTCTCTTTCTGTTTTTCCTTCCTCTTTTCTTTCCTTCTTACTTTTCTTTCTTACCTCCCCCCCGCCCCATCTAATTCTTCATTAGATGAGCCTGGGTATTGGTATTGAGGAGTGTGGAACTAATTTCATGAATAAGGATTCTAGACAGAAGCTTGCTAAGGTTGGGTTTTAAGGTTGGATCAATAAAAGCAACAGAAAGGCTGCACTGCTCACAGATATGTTATTGGGTGTAATTCTTAGGAACAAATTTCATTGCATGTACCCTTAAAATGATAATTCCCTTTGACTTGCATTAATTCTTCAAAGTATCCATCCTAAGGACATAATCAGAAATCTAAACGTCTTATGAAAAAGGATGTTCATCATAGTTTTACCTATAGCAGTAAAAAATTGAAACATGCTAATTTTTCAATACTAGACAAATGGTTAATTAAACTTATATTCACACAATATGTAATTGTAAAAAATTGTGTTTTCTATGAAGTGCATTGTGACGTAGCATGATAAAATAGCAACTGAAATAAGCAGACTACAAGGTGATCATAACCATGTCAAAATTGTAGGCAGAAAAAGCCTAAAATGAGATATATGATGAAGGCAATGGTGTTGACCATGGGTAGGTGAATACTAGTGCTTTTTCCTTCTTTCTGCTTTTCCATATTATCTATATTTTTATAATGTACCTGTGTTATTTTTATATTTAAAATATGAAGTCAATTTTAGTTTCTAGGAAAGTTGTTGATACTAACTTGCCTCATTTTAGCCTAGTGCTATAGTACAAAAAGCTGATGTAATTAACAGCAAAACAAGTTCAATTTGCAAGTCATACTGTAAATAGCACTCTTCCGAAGTGAATAGAAATATCTATACAGATATCTTAGTACTCTGTGCAAATATGAAATATGGGTTTTAACATTAGTAATTTCCTCTCTTATAAGTCATAATTTTGCTTTGCAGGATTTAATTGGTAAGAATATAAGATAAATTTTGGTGCAAAGTTTTCAGTCTTTTCAGTCTCTGTCATTATGATGACACAGATTCCATGTCCTGACTTATAGAATTTGAATGCATCACAGGACTGTGTTGGAGTCAGTCAAAGTGAGGGTGAACCTTTCTGTGTTTTGATGAATTTTCTTAACTCTAGCCATTGATAGCCATGGAAACTGAGTCTTCTTTGTATAATATGATAATGGGGACTGTAGGTAATAAAAATATTTGGGTAATCACTTATATACACTGACAAACATTATCAATCATCATGACCCCTCAGAGATGAAAGAAACAATGTGGTCTTGTTCAAATGTCCATTTAATTAAAAAATATTGATTTAGACTGATGCTTTCAGAAATTCAAGGGAGGACTTAAATGCATTGAGGAATCGCTACGCTCTGAGATGAGACAAACAGATTACCAGGCAAGCAGGTTGCTCCAAAAAGTCAGAAGGGGCAGTTGATGATGTTCTGGAAGAATTATATAGTATTACAAGATATTGCTAAAAGGATAGGCAAAGATGGCCAAAGAATAGCAAAACATGATTTTTTAATTTAACCTAAAGTAAAATTTTGTAAATCATAGATTTACAAAAAAGTGGATATGAAAGAGTTTCTATCTTAATATTTACAGCTTTATTTGGAGTCCTTGAAAGGCGTATCACCTCCTACAACCTGGTAAAATTGCATTCAACATTAAAATTATAGTACAGTAGACCATAAAGTTTATCCATAAGACTGAAAATGACAGATTTAAAATGAGTAAAGAAAATATACCACTGCTGATAGGGAAAAAATATGATCTGAATCTGAATTTTCTGCCCATGCAAATGAAGGTGTACTCCAAGTGCAGGAAGCATCATGGTCTATTTATGATAATAGGAATTTGTAGGTGTCTGGCTTCAGGTGAACCTCTCTAATATTTGGTCTCAATATTATTCCAGGAACAAAGCTGTATTTTATTTCCTCACAGAGCTTTCATGATGAAATTGAAAATATTGATTTGAGATCACACAGTATAGATCAATCCAAACATGGATTTTGCACTTTGTTTTATTTAAAAAGACCTGGAACAGAGATTTTTATTTTGCTTTATGTTCAAAATCTCAAGCCAGTTTCTCAAACTACAATGTACATAATAATCCCTTGGGTTTTCTTTTATATTAAAATGTAGATTCAGTAATAAGCAAAATTTATCTTTTTTGAAGAAATCAAAAATTGTGGTTCTTTTTGCAGGTGCGACGACTGGGAGGGGCATGAAGGAATTTTCTGGGATATGTAAAATGCAATACATGTATAAGATGTACTGACCACTACACTTAGGAATTGTAAAGTTTACTAAATATATGTTATTCTTCAGGTACAAATTTTAGAAACAAAAATATAATAAAAAATTTAAAAGGAAGATTCTTGGATTATGCTATAGAAAAAAGTGCTTTAAGGACTGTACCTATTGTAATAAAGCTGGGCCCATTGTGGGCTGGAATGAATTTGTCAACCAAACATCAGGCATGAGTAACAGAAAGAGGTAAATTTTAACTTTGCTTCTCATCATTTTGAGTACCCCTACCCCACACTTATATATTATTTCTATAACAACAAAATCTCAGCTGGTGCTTTCTACAGTAATTTGGCAACTATAATCTCCTAAAGGCATCAACATTAGTCAAATTTTGAAGGTTTTATCTTTGTATAGCTAATGGAACAATAATTGAGTTATAATTCTTATAACTCCATAGTTACTGTGCTTGGGAACTGGTTTTTTAAGATTACTTTTTCTCTCTTGTTCACTTACCTGCAAAACAGAAACAGCTCTTATTCACAATCTGTCTGACGAATCTATTGATTCAGACTTAATATCAGCAGAACAGAAGTAATTTTTCCACTGATTGTTATTTTACTCAATCCTCTCATGTGGTTTACAGATCTCTCAGTAGGTCCAGGTTTCCCAGGATTCTATTTCTTACAGAAATGAGCTATGTTTAGTCCCCAGAGGATATAGTTTGGGTAATTCTTGCTGGCAACAGCCTCCTCAAGTCTGTCATACTTCTTATTGCTCATCTGCAGAATAAACTTCCGGAGGAAAGCCACTGAAAGTATTTCAAATGACAAATGGAACATTCTCCTAAGCTAAATGGAAAGTGATTAGTCATACCCACCTCTTGCCAAGTTATAGCCAGTGGAAATCATGTAATGTGTCAGGTTTACCTAGACAAATTCCACTCGTTAACTAACCATAGCACCCCTGGCAATGAACAAGGAGAATAAAGGAGAAAGAGTGACCCAAGAACTAACTTTTTTATTTTCCTTAGTTATGAACTCTTGCCTGCAGATGTTAAAACAGTTGCTAATGTCTTCCAGTCTTTAACATGGTTTGGCTCCCAGTCATAAAACAAAAATAAAAGATGCCAGTTGAGATAAAAATCGCTCTAAATACAAAGAGCTCATGAACTTTTGAGCAAACAACTAGACTTTGGATCCCTGAGAAATAGCTTGGACTGAATTGAGACATGGAGAAGTAATCAGTTTTCAGTTGTCTAGACAAGCTCATGATTACCTAGTTGTTTGCTTATTCCCTGCCAAAACAGAAACATCAAAGTATCAAAAAGATACCAGAAACTAGCACTGCTTTAAAAGAAGACACTGTCTTTAATTTGCTCATTTAGTCAACAAATATTTATGGGGTGCCTACCATTTACTAGATATTGTTCTAGGCACTAGGGATATAACAATGAGAAAGAGACCAAAAAATTTCCTTTTTCTTGTGCTTTATGAAATGTTTTATGATTGATAATGTGAAAATTATAGTAATGATGATGAATGAGGTGGATGATATAATTCATAGTAAAAACATATTTTAATTGCAGAGAAAATATGACCAGGAAAACATTTTCCTAAAATAGAGCTTTTCTCCTAAATTTTAAGCAAAATTTAAAAAATCTCAGGTGTGTCAGAATATGTTTTTTTTATTATAATAATTATTGTACTCAGAAGAAAGTTGAGATGACTTCTAAGCACATGAGAATGAATGAATGTGGGTGCAAAGCTATGGTATATAATCACATGGAAGATTCCCCAGGCCTTCCTCAGGAGTACCTGCTGGACTTTCTCATACTCATTAGGTAAACCAACCAAAAAAACCAGAAAACTGGAGACACTTTCCTCTATGCCACCCACAATATCAACTCAGATTCTGTAAGACTATGCAGAGATTTTTTTAAATTATTTTTCTGTTGGTAAGTCTAAATCCCACTCTTTCAGGACCAAATATATTTTTATAATCATATTTATTGTGTAAGTGCACATGTGAACAATGACTTTTTAGGCATTTTAAATGAATTAAAGTTGAATAAAATGAAAAATTCAATTCCTCATTTTTGCTACCTACAGTTTAAGTGCTCGATATTCACATGTAGCTAGTGACTACCATAGATAGACTATTTCCATCATTGCAGAAAGATCTATCTATTTGACAGCACTGTTCTAGGGAGTTAGCTCTCCCTTTCATTTGCCTGGTTTTATAAAAAGAAATTAAAATTATCTACTTAAACTGAATATATTAAGAATAGTTTGATGGCATCAGACAAAGTTAGTGCTGACACTTCTGGAACAGTCTTTGGGAGATTTACAGTGCCCAAAGAAGGAAGGGGTTAAGTAAATCCTAGAGTCTCCTTAACTTATGATATTTTGCTACCAATATTACCTCCAAAAAATAATAGTTCATATGCATTAGTTGGCACCATAGGAAAACATCTGACAGAGTCTGCCTGGGACTATTCTCTAGTCCCTCGGGGCTGAGGCAAAGTGCCATACTTAGGGCCACAGAGATGTTGTCACTACAAAAGTCATAGCTTTCCCAATCTCTAGAAGCATGGACCATTACCCAAAACCTGAGTCACCCCATGCCAAATGAATCTCAGCATCTGCTGGAGGAAGATGTCTAAGGAAGCTTGGCAAATCTGTTGAACACAAATACTGCTGAATAGAAAATAAAGCCATTTGAAGCTTAATGAAGCCAAAAGTGTATTTAAATGTACTAATATAGAAGCTAATGAAGGATGCCTTCAGATCCTAATCAAACTACAACAGAAAATTAATAATAGAAGCAGACTTACCTGGAAAATAAATGGCTTAATATAATCAATATTGTTGAACTTAATTAAATTTGCAACATTTTAATCTATGTTTCTAAAATACAAAGGAGGCATCTTGATGAAATGCTTGGATTTTCTTAGGCAAATGTGATATCAATAATAACGATTCCATGACTTGTCCTATCTTCTTTGCTTTAAGTCCAATTTCACATTGCTTGCTTCTTAAAGTCATCTTCCTAGTCATACCTTTCTTCTTAATCTACTACTTCTTCACACATAAATATTCATGATGACTCCTTAGTAATTATATTATATTCTGTATTACTAAGATGCACCAAGGATTCTTGCAAATCATGGATATTAAGGACCTAATCATACTCTATAGAAAGGGATTTTGGGAATAATCTAGCATTTCTGACTACTAATCTTGTTTTTCAACCATTGTATGTTATTGAAAATTTGTAACAATAACTGTCACTTATTGAGCCCTTATTATACTATGGGTACTTTACTAAGGACTTTATTTGAAATATTTGTTTAATCTTTTCCACAGTTCTTCAGTTAGTGCTATAATTAATCCCATTTTAAAGGGAGGAAAATGGAACTTAGAGGGAGTAAGTAACTTGTCCAAAGTCACATACTTAGTAAGTACCTGGGCCAAGATTCAAACCCAAGTTAGAGACCAGAGCTTGAGTTCTGAGACAGCAAATGTGTCATGTTAGGGTAGGCAGCTCCAGCAATATGGAGAGAAATGGCCATATGTCCAGTAAGAGCATAATACCATTTTTATCATTAATGAAAATATTCTTTAAGAACAGAACAGAAAAAGCCTATTTACCATGGGCATTCTTTATATCTTAGAGGTAAGCTAAAAGATGATAGTAGAATAAATAGAGATGACAATAAGTATTATTTTAATCTATATCAAATAACCGTGTGCTTTAGTCTATTTTCATCAAAACCAGAATACAAGATTTCCCTCAAAGGTAAGTTACAGAAATATACCTCTAACTCATTCTGCTATCTTGAAAAATTTATTTTTTTCTTGGCTTAAGTGAAAAATGGGTCCGAGGAAATAATAACATATAAAATATACTAACAAATATTAGAAAATCAAATTAAAATAAAAGGGCAAAGGATTTCCAATTTTTCTGAGACTTACTTCTCAGAAAATTTATGTGTGTAATTTTCAGTATGAACAAGTTAAATAGAATTACCAGTTTGGTAAATAGTCCTCAACATATTCACATTCAATTAGGTATATTTGATATTTGATTATGTGAGATATATATAAATTAAATTATTTGACACATAATTTTTATTTATCAATATCTGAATCAGAAAGTCAATAAGAGATGCATGAACCCACAAGAATGGAATAGTTGACAAGGAACCAAAATTGTTTATTGATGATGTATACTTTTCATTGATACTTATTCTAAGTGTTAGAACCAGGGACATTTAATAAATTTAAACAGAAGCATATGTTAAATTTTTAACAGATGATCTGACATATAATAGTTTTTCTTTTATGCGTTAGTAACATACACATAGCTCAATGAAATCAAATAGTCTTAAAATCTTTACATTGACAAAATAATATTATTAGGTCCTATACCATCCTTACTTCCGAGCTCAGCTTCCTAGAGGCAACTAATTAAACTTTTTCATTTGCTTCTTCTCATAGTTATTCCTAAATCTCTAACATGCTACTAGGTTGCTTCTTGATCTCTCAATTTTAGACATCATTTATTAACTTACTATGACAGATGAGAGTGTGGTTTCTCTTACACGCACATACATGCATACCTCCCCTACTACTATCTAGCCAAAGCAATCATATCATAGCCTTTAAATCAAATTGATTATGTTTGTATTACTTGTTGGAAGGCTAAGAAGTATATGTTGATTACATTTACTTTCTTAAACAGCTTTTTTTTTTTGAGTCTACTTTTTATCTTTGTCATGTATATTTGCCCATTTTCATATGTTGAGATTTTCAGGTGAGGAATTATATCAGGTTGTGTCAAGCCCCTAATTTTTTTGTTATCAGAGCCCCCTTTCCTCCTGCTCTAAATTAGACTGGTTATGCTGTTGGCCTACTGCACAGCTGTCTTTTTGGGATTTCACTTTTTGAATTCGTTTTTTCGTCTATTTTTCTTTTTCTTAGTTTATGTCTTTATTTTGTTGGACACATCCTCCAATTCTTAAGAAAGAGCATGTGAAAGGTTAAGATTTGAATCTTTGTATGATTGCATTTATAAAATAATTTTACATGAGTGGCTGAGTATAGAATTTTAAGATAAAAGTAATTTTCTCTCAAAAATTTGAGCATCTAGTAATGCTGTTGGAAAGTCCACTGTCATTTGGAGTTTCATTTCTTGAAAGTGATCTGTGCTTTTTCTCTCTAGAGGTATTTGGATCATCTCTTCATTCTGGAATTTATAAAATTTACAATTTTGTTCTTTGCTGTGGTGTTTGCCATTCAAAAAGCTAAAGGATCAGTGAGCCCTTTAAATTTGGACAGTCATGTTGTCCTTGACTCTGGGAAATTTTTGTCTATTTACTCTTTGATTATTTCTTCCTCTCTGGACCTCTTAGATTGATCTTTGATCTTTTAGCCTTTCTTTCTTAATCTGTCTCTTTGTCGTTTTGTTCTGCACTATGGGACATTTCCTTGACATTATCTCCCAAGTTGTCTATTGAATTTAATATTTTGTGGATCTCATTTTTAATTCCCAAGAACTCTTCTTTGTTCCCAATTGTTCCTTTTTTAATGTGTCCTAATTTTGTTTTATGGAGGCAATAACTTCTTTCTTATC
This sequence comes from Cynopterus sphinx, assembly GCA_030015415.1. Classification (NCBI taxonomy): domain Eukaryota; kingdom Metazoa; phylum Chordata; class Mammalia; order Chiroptera; family Pteropodidae; genus Cynopterus; species Cynopterus sphinx. The sequence goes on from CM057386.1 coordinate 73,123,688, forward strand.
TCACAGAATGATAATAGAAGTGTTTTTTTTCTTCCTTCCTTCCTTCCTTCCTTCCTTCCTTCCTTCCTTCCTTCCTTCCTTCCTTCCTTCCTTCCTTCCTTCCTTCCTTCCTTCCTTTCTTTCTTTCTTTCTTTCTCTTTCTTTTTTAACTATTTTTCTCTACCATAAACTGTCTCTGTTTTCTCCTAGGTCTTTTTATTTTGTCCTTTCCCCTCCTGTTTGCTTATTTTCTCTACTGTTTATGTTGGAGGTTTTTCTCAAATGCTGAATTTTAGATGAATTCTCATACTTAAAAGTGAGTCACTAAAACCTAATTTGGCTTGTTGACAGTCAGGCATTGCTTTAGGTACAACAGACAGAGAGTCATCTCCTTCATTAGAAGATGATAGAATATTTTGTCTCTGGTGCTTTTCAGTTCCTCTAAATTAAAGACATTCAATCTTCTCCTTGGGATTTTAGTTCCGATTACAGGTGATCTCCAATTCAAAAAGATCTGTCCAATTGTTCCAAATACATATTTTAGATGGACCCCATTATTTCTAGTCCTAGGCTTCACTTCCATTATTCTACTTTCATCCCACTCTACTCTTGAGCCTCTCCAAAGTTCTAGGAGGCAAATCTACTCCTTCCTAGTCAATAAGGATTCAGCTTCCTCTGCCCCACTTCATAAGCAACCGTTATTCTTCCTTTTGTCTTCTAGAAACCCACTGAAATTCCTGATTCATGAATGATGGTGACTCCACTATTCCTTTTATCACTGTATGTTTCTAGAGAGGTTTTTCCTTTCCTGACAGTTTATATATAGTCTCTGAAGAGAGAAGACACAAGTATGTGTGGTCAGCCCACCATCTTTAGTGGTAAATCAGAGTAATGTTTTCCACTGATAACTATCATACTAGTTTAAAGAGTCTATTTAAAAAAATTTCCCCCATATTTAGCAAAAAGTTTTCTTTTACATGACTAGACATTGGAAAATCATGAATTTTAAAGTCAAACAGATCAGTACTGGAATCCTGGTTTTGCTATTTATTAGTCATATAATGTTAGAAAAGTCACTTAATTCCTTTAAGTTTCAGCTTTATAAGAAGAAGAATAGCACTTACCTTAAAGACCTTTAGTGAGAATTAAGTAAAATAAGGCATATAAAGCATACAGAACAATGCCTAGCACACAGTAGGAACCCACTGTCTGTCATGTTTCTCTGTGAGCTGTCTGCTACTATGAATAAATTACTTGAACTCAAATCCCAAATAATCAGACTCCTTTGCTTAGATGTCACTTCTTTTGGGAAGCCTCCTTGACCTAAGATTAGGATAGAGGTCCCTTTTTTGTGTTCTTGCAACACTCTGTTCATTATCTATTATAACGCCTGTCACACTATAGTATAATTACTGGTTTAATTGTCTCTCATCTTTATTAGACTGTAAACTCCATGAGTGTAGGTACCTGGCCTGTATTGTTCACCTGTATCTCCAATGCCTAGTACTATGCTTGGCACAGAGTTGGTACTCAATAAATACTTGTTGACTGAATGAATAATTCCATTCCACTTTTAGAAAGCTGGCTATATTAGATTTTTTTAAAGTGTAAAATCCATTCTATGCTTGAAGTTTCTTCTGTAAGGATGCAAGATGACTTTTCTTAGAGTACCATTTAGAAAGATAATGTAACAATCATTAAATAACAAATATGTACAAACTTAGAGAAACACAATTATTGAATAACAAACCAGGACCACATATGAAAATCAAACCCAGTTAAAACAATCAACTTCTTCTTTACCTCCTCCCTCATGCCCCATAATGGAGCACTAAAGCTTTATATCAAATGAAAATGCAACAGTTCATTCAGAAACTGGTATTGGTTTTGATTTTGTTATTGCTTCAAAGTCAAGCTTCTACTTAATTGATCTGAAATCTAAATAATTCCTCAGTCCCCCCTCCCCCCCAAAATGGTTTCAATTTGGTGGTAATGTCTAAGGCTATAAATAGACCCAACAAATGTGTTTCCATTTCTTTATAAGGAAGAATGCTTTCTTTATTAACCCCAGCACTTGCATAGAGTTGCCATCACCAACTTAAGAGCTATGGCCTTAAGAAACGTGATCTATTAAGAATGTTATCTGCCTGTTTAATTTATTTTCTGGATTATCCTGGATGCTTTCTCCTTTTCCAGGAGTAATTAGGAGAAATGGTATACCTTTGTTGTTCCTGTCTATTAAGAAGGATGCAAGATTCTGTTGGTATTGAGTTAACTCTTAAAATACCCTGAAGATGTAAACTTTTGGATGATCAATCTATTTCAACCTATCAGTAATCACAGAGTTGCTGAATATTATTATAACGAGACTGAAGACCATTCGTTATACATTCTACCACCATGTTTAGTAGAGTCAATGAAATGGGGACTTTGTTGATGATAGTGTTATTACCTTTCTTATTTTAAACTGAAAGTAATCTTAGTGATCATTTCATTTTACAGATGAAGAAACTGGGGTCCAAGTTTAAGATGTCCAAAATTAATTTTAAATCCATACAATAATGGGAACCAACAAAAATCTCATCAGACAGTTAAAACTTAACTATATTTGAGAATATTATCTTTGAATATATATAATTCAAGTACTCAAAACTTAATGCATTAGTTTAGACCATGGTTAAAATATTTTTTAGCAATTGGTTTATATATTGTTATGGGAATTACCTGAATAAAGAAATTCTTGCCTAGGTTTGCAGTCTTTTATGTCTCTATGTGGCAAGATACAGAGGCAACAGTAGTACACAGACCAAGTCTACTTCTGAACTGATAAGAGGGGAGAGGGTGTGATGCTGTGAATTTCATTTTTCTTATAGTTGTATCATTTACAGCTTGTAGAGATATTTTGGATAGACAATGATATAGTGACTCCCACTAATGAATCATATGATTTATTAGGCATCAAATCATAGTCTGTAATACATTCACCAATAGAGCCACTGTTTGCAGTTTTATTATGAGCTAAAACATGGTTTTGACTTAAATTTAGGTTTCTTCAGTTCATTAGAATCATTTTTATGCTACTAGTATAGTGAGCCTGAATGTTATTTGCTTGTGTGATCTGTACCTTTCTTGAATTTTTAAATCAAGGGTCTATGTATGACCAAAATTTTTACATAATCATAGTTTTTAGGAAATTAATAATTCTAACTGAATCTAATGAGGGACTCTTCATAAGAAAGCAAAGTATTGTGTGCGAGGGCATTAGTTTCTGAATAGCTATTGTAAAGTATCATCCCAAAGGTGGCAGAAAATCAATCAGTTCATAAGAACACCAATTTGTACAGTGATTAGGCTACTGAGATGGACTTAAATGTTCATTTTTTAGTGGGACTGATGTGCTAATGCTGAGCAATAAAGTCCCCTACTGGGTAGAATCTTGTTATCTTAGGGATGATCTTTTTTTTCCTTTGGTTTTTAAGAAAGCAGCACCTAGTTAAAATCCTCTTGAAATCTTCACTTTTTAAGGTCCATAAATAATTACTATTTCCTTTTATTTGTTTTTCAAAAATGAACATACAGGAACATTTTATTTTGTCCTAGATGAGTTAAGATGTATAAATGATACTTAGCTCTGGCATTCTTCATTTCTAATTACATACTATGCATGGATGTTTCAGTGAGGATTCTATTGGTTGCGAATAACAAAATCCAAAAGTAGAAGCTAAAATAATTAGAGCAATTTATTGATGTAGACACAGAAAAGTCCAGAGGTGGGGGCACTTCAGACATGGTCTAGCCAGGACTCTGAGCCCATATTTTATGGTTTGTTCAGATTTGTTCTGCTCCATGTTGGTGGCATCTTTAGGTTGGCTTTGTCCATGGTTTTAACATGGTTTCCAACACCAATGTCCTTCATGCTTCCTCATTTACATTAACTGTGGGGTGTGGGGTGAGGGGTCAGAAAAACTAGTGAATCTTCTCTCTACAAATAATCAAATAAGAGTTCTAACCTTTGGTTTAATTGGACCAGCCTTTATCAATCATACTGGCCAAGGGTAGGATAAAGTTATCAACATCCATCTTTGGAGGAGTGGGTGGAGAGATCAATACATCTAATTTCATTTTAGCCACAAAACGGCACAGAAGTAAAAACAGATGTATTGAGACAACCTTGTTTTTCTCTACATTGAGCAAGTAGAAACAAATTAATGATATATCATTTGCTGAGCAAGTAGAAACAAATTAATGGTATATCATTTGCATTCTAAAATCTGAGTGATATAAGGATGATCCTCAATGTTTATTCTGCTACACTACATTGAGAGACAATATTAGCATTCATCATCCCACATGCCTAGGTAGGTTTATATGAAATTCTCTCTCTCTCTTTTCTTTTTTTTCTGCTCTAACTCTAACTCTTTTTCTCACCACTGAGAGAATGTTGAAATGATGAGAGAAAAACTAGACTCCATTTTATTATCATTATAATTTTATTAGGTCTAATTCAACTGACTAGAATATAACAGTAAGCTATGACATGTAGTTGAGAATCTCTAGATTTCAGATAGACCTCCACCTACCAGCTATATATGGTATAGATAACTGCTCTATTCGTTTTGTTAAAAAAAAAAGTTTTTCTAGAGACTCATGGACATAGACTACAGACTAGTGGTTACCAGAAGTTAGGGGGTGGAGTAGGAGCAGGGAGGTTGATGGTTAAAAGAGGTTAAATATGGGGGGAAGGGGGAGGATGAAGTGGATAAAAGGAATCAAATACATGGTAGCTGAAGGAAACTGGACTTTGGGGGGTAAACATACAATAGAATATACAGAATGTCAAATTATAATGTACACCTGAAAATTATGTAACTGTATTAAACAACGTTACCCAATAAACTTAATTTATGAAACAAGTTTTGCTAGTGTATTAGGGTTCTTTAGAGAAATAGAACCCATAGGACATGTATATCGAGGAGAAGTTTTATAAGGTGTTGGCTTACATGATTACAGGAGCCGCATGATCAGTTGTCTGCAAACTGCAAGTTCAAAAAAGCCAACGTTGTAGATGCCAGTCTGAGTCTAAAGGCCTGAGATCCAGGAGTGATGAGGGCCAGAGAGGATCAACGTCTTAGTTCAGTCAGTCAGGCAGAGTGATTTCAACCATCCTCTGCCTTTTTTTCTCTATTTAAGGCCTTCAACAGACTGGATGATGCCCATCTACATTAGGAGAGCCATCTGCTTTACTCAGTCTACCAATTCAAATGTTAGCATGTTCTAAAAACACCCTGACAGACTCATCTATAAATAATATATCTGGGCATTCCTTGGCCAGTAAAGTGGACACAAAATTAGCCATCAAAGCTGGGCATAACAGTGTAGTGAGAAGAGCACAAAATGTGAACTGGTATGCTCCATTAAAGACATGCTGTGACTAGGCAAATCACTTCACTTCTCTGAGTTTTAGAAGCATAAAAATACCTCACCTACCTTATGTGTAAGAAGTTGTTGAAAGCTTAAAAAAGAAAATTTATATGAATATGTTTTATGCTATAAAGTGCCATACAGAATTCCATGTTAATTGGAGGTTAACCACAATATATTTATTATAAAGCTCCTCTATAGACTGTAAGATCCCAAGGGTATGGTACTTTATCTATATTCCCCCACTGTTTGTTTACCACTGACTCTCCATTTAATAAATAAAGAATGGCATGAAAATAAGAAAAATGGGGTTGATTACAATAATTAGGGAAAATATCTGTTGAACTGGAGAAAATGAGTTAAGTTGAAAAAAAAATGATATTGGGTAAACATTAAGAAAATACAAGAAAAATTTAAGTTCCTGAATTAGAGCTAATAATATACCATAAAAGTATTTATTGTAACTCAAATTCCATCATGCCAGTGTCTATCTACTGTTCCAGTAAGAGTTTGCAATTAAGATTGTTAGAAAAATTTTTCCCTTTGGGAAATCATCTCTAACTTTTAAAGGACACCCAAGGGAAATGACATTAGCTTTAAAGTTGAATTTGCTGGGCATCTATACCATTTAGCAAAAATATATCTCTATTTCCACATCTATACCAGTTAGCAAAAATATACCTGTATTTCCATATTCTGTATGTGGCTAAGGGATCTACACAACTGATGAAATTTTTATAAATTTCCAAAAAAAAAAAAAAACCAAAACAATATTCTTTGCTATTTCAGTATGCTCTATAGTCCTATAAAAATCAATAATACTCTTCACAGGAAACATGGAGCTTTAGGGTGTTTTCACTCTAAAACTGCTTTCTATAACTAAATGCAATTAGTTGTCACATGTCACTGATTTATTGCCATTTATCAACCCTTAAAATTTTGCTTTGATGTGCACAGAATACACAATTAAATACAATTCCTTCTGAGCTGGGGCAAGTTTTCTCCACAAAACTTTTAGTAAAACATCCTCTGTGAACTGCAGTAGAAAACCCACAAATCCAAGCTACAAATTCTGAAAACTGTACCTTTGAGAAGCAGCACTTTAACTGATGGTCTGGTATTTCCAAAAGATAATGTCACCATGACATTTTCAGGCTTTTAATATCCTTTTATTGAGTCCCTTTTGTATCATCCTAGAGCTGGAGCCACTTGAGCTAGAAAAGTTGAAATATGTTTTTGTTGTTTGTCATGTTCTGTTTTGCCTAGCCAGATGGGCCATCACAATATAACCTCCCAAGTTCTTAGTGGGAGGCATCTCACTCCTCCACTGGAACAAAGATGTTACTTGTTGTAAAATAAGAAAATATTCCTTCTACTATGGCTCTATTTTAGGAAAGGAATGTTTACCTATTGGAAGTCTTCCTGGGTTGAGCTGCCATGCTAGTCTACATCACGCTAGAACTAACAGAAACAGACTCAGATGGGTATTCTTGACCAAGATTATGTGTGTGTATGTGTTTCTGGCAAGTTTGTATAAAAATACATATACATTATCTAAGATGATACAGTTTATCATATTGAATACTATTTTCCAAACTGAAAGTCCTCCGTGTCCAGATTACTCTAAAACAAAAGATAGACATTTTAGTTAGTCATTTTCTTTCATACATCATTACAGTAACTAGTCTATAGCTAGTGACCCATAATCACAATGTCACAAAAATCTCTTTGTGATAGCTTTCTCAATTGTTTATTCTCCTCCCTTTCAGTTGGTAGGTAGGTAGATAGATAGGCAGACAGTCAGACAGATATTGCATTAATCAGGGTTCTCAAGAGAAACAGAACCAATATAATGTGTGTGTGTGTGTATTTTTTTTAGGAAAAAAAATTTTTTGTCTATTCTTTGCCAAAAAGTATTCTTCCTATTATTTACAGTAAAAGGAAATCTCTATTATTGTGAAAAAAAAATTAGAAAAGACAGAAAAGCATAAGTGGAAAATAATCCAATAATGGTGACAATTTAAAACAATAAAGTTTTTACTTTGGGAAATTTCAAACACATACAGAAGTAAAGAATATAGTGAACCTCCATGTCCCTATCACTCAGATTCTTTAATACCAACTCCTGGCCAAGCTTAGGAAAGATTTAAGAAATTGGCTCCTGTGATTATGGATATTGGAAAGCCCACATCTGCCATATGGGTCAGCAGGCCTGAGACTCAGAAGAGCGATAGTGCAGATGAAGTCTGAGGGTGTTCTGCTGGAGGATTCCCTCTTGATATAGGAGGCAGATCTTTTTATTCTGTTTAGGCAATTAACTGATTGGATAAGGCCCATCTACACTACAGAGGGCAATCATTTAACTCAAAATTCACCAGTTGGAATGTTAATCTCATCCAAAAGCATCCTCTTAAGTTGACACACATCATTAATCAGCACAGATTTAGATAGACCTATATTTTATCCACCTATGTCTCTAAATACAGACATATAGATATATTTTTTGCACTCCCTCATTCTCTTTTGCTCTCATCAACAGACCTGAATCCAAATTGCACCTCCCCAACTTATGTGTGACTTGTGGCAATGTTATTGAACCTCCATAAGGTCAATCTCTATACTTATATCATAGAGATATCACACATCTTCTTTAAAGTCATTTTAAGGGTAGATGTGGTAAATGAGATAATATGTATAAAGCGCCTGGTACCATGTCTGACACATAGTAAATGCTCAACAAATAGAATGTGTCATTCATTTATTCAAACAAATATTTGTGTATCTTGATCCTGTCCACTTCTCCACCACTACTGTTACCATTCTAGTCAGGTTACCCTGATATATTTTGTCCGGACTAGTCCAATAGCCTCCTAAATTTTCTCTCCACTTAGCCCTGGAAGTGGTCAGGGAAAACCTGATTGATGAATTGATATTTGAGAGAAGCGTGAATATATCTGGTAAGAAATAAAAAAATAAAATAAAGTTGTTTTGGGAGGAGGTGAAAGGGGCAGAGAGGACAAAAGAAAATTTAAATGGCAAAGTGTTCATGTTGGAAATCCAGTTCCCTGAATTTTGAAAAATGGTGTCCCTTTAATTCTGATCAACCCTCTTGGTAAAAAATATTTTGCCACCATGAAAGCAAATTGTGTTATTTCGTGCTCCCTTGATGCCTATCTAAAACAGAATGTGTGAATTGACCGGTGAAAAGAAAGCATGTCACTTGCAAGCAAAGCACACCTAGGAGAGCATGCTGGGCTCCAAGCTACTTCTACTACTATCAAAATCAAATGTTTACTTTTCTTTTAAAATATTAAAGATTAATTTTGCTGTTGAATCAATATGAAAGCAGGTGGGATGCCAGGATGAGGTCTCTTTCATCAAGCACTCAGATTTTACAGTTTAGCTTAAATAGTATTTGCTTGTTCCTGCACAAACCTCTGGATTCCAAAGAGAATAAAACAGGTGTACCAGGGCTTAGTAACTCTAAATCTGGCATTTTAACATCTTGATATAAAAAGAGAACAGGAGTGAGTTAAATAGAGACCTTTAACTTAAATTCACTAAATCAAAAAAGCCAACAAAATGACAGCCCATGAGTTGTAAAGGAAAATGCTGAATCCATACCCTACGCACATGCCTGCATAAAACCAATCATGTCAGGTGGGTTTTTCAGTAATGTGTCTATTTTTTCTTAAATAATCTATTAGTTTGGGTTTTCCAATGACTTCGACTTTGACAAAACACAAAAATTAGATTTTTGTAACTTTGTCAGAATATACAGAAGCTGCTTTAATATGGCAATTAGCTGTTTTGTTTTTCCTTCCTTTCTTAACTGCCCTTGAAGGGCTTAAAGTTTAAACTTTCTTTCTCCTCTATGAAAGAAGAAAAATGGCCCTGATTGATTAAAAGGACTTAAAAGAAAAGGAATTTCTATCTACAGACAAATATTTTTCAAAAACAGACAGGAAAGAGGAGGATTTCCTCCAGGCCAGAAAATATTCCCTCAGGTGGAAGGGTGGGTTGGTGGGCAGAAGAAAAATAGGGAGCTGTAACACCCTAGAGAAGAAAGGACTGTAAGAAAGTTCTAGGTAGAAGGCCTCATGATCAACATGGCCAGGACTCCTGCACCTCAAGTATGACATGAAGCCACAAATGACACTATGAGAAGTTGTGTTCAAATGCTCAGAAATGGGGAATAAGTGAATCATCATCCTTAGTACTACTTCATTCTGGCTAGCAGGGGCAATTATTCTTGTAAGCATGAATAATCTGTGCCCTAGAACCTTGTTTGTTGTTCCTTTCATTGATGTGTCATCACCTAGTGCCTCTACAGAGGCCACCTACCAGGACTGATGCTTATCTATACCCCTAGACTCTCTAAGACCTTGCTCTGAGGGGCCAGCTTCCCACTCAACCTCTCAGGGCACCCACACTTCAAGAAGCGAATTTAGATGGAGCAACCGCAGACCCTATGAGCTAGAACAGAGATTCATGATGACTCCTCTATCCCACTTATTTAGAAACTTATTTTGGTATCATGTAAGTAAACACAAATTGTTTAATTAACATTATTGGGTAGCACTGTGCAACAACTAGAAACTTCTTTAACTATATTTTTCTCACAGGAAAGGTTTTAGTAATTACTCTCACTGGACCTCTCAATATAATGTTGCAATATTTAATATCTAGATTCTTAAAAAGAAAAAATTACTAATTTGCTTTCAGAAATGTTTTTTATAGGAAACACAGCTTCTGCCTTCAGCTCTCAAAGTACTCTCTGTTCAATTAGCAAGAAACCCCAACCATGGGAAGTGGATCTCCAGAACTAATTATAAATCAGTATCAATATTCTGATGATTTTCAAGAGAGATGACTAAGGGAAACTGCATCGAGATACAGAAGAAAATTATCGACTGCCTGAGTTTATTTCAGACACATTCTATCAGAGCCCTGGCAGTTTCCTCTTTGACCACTTCAAATAAAAAGGTACCATTGGGTCCTTCTCTTTACCAATGGATTACCTAAAGACAGAGATACACTCACCTACCCTCTAACTCAGGTAAAGATATTTCCAGATAATATGGTTGTTTCATCTCCTTTGAGAATATGGTCTTTTTTTTTTTTTTTTTTTTTTTGCTTCTTTGGAAATATCATATAATTAGAATTCTCAAAAGAGCTAGCAAATATTTATACTTATGCTCTCCAAGTTTTCATTGCCCACCTGTACCAATCCCTATGCACACATATATACATATATAACCCTCACTCGTTCATAAAGAAAAAAAAAAACACGAAAAAGTTAGGATCTTTCTATCTGGATAAATTCGGAGTAAATAGTCAGATAAAGCTTTTCTTCATTCACTTTATTTGAGTCTCACAAATACATAAAAACAAAATAAACAAACAACAACAACAAAAAACCGACAACACTGTCTACAATAGGTCTGCTATGCTTTATGGTTTAACACAAATAAAGCAGGTATTATAAATTTCCTTCAAATCTCAAGGTGAGCGTTCCCAAATAATCTAAGTCCTGCCACTACCACCTTTCCACTTTCTGTAAAGAGCATGATGCAGTTTTCCTACTCTTGCATACATAAAACCTACCAATAACTGTAGGCAATTGACTACATAGATACATTCCTCTCCCAGTTTATTGATCCTACTGCATTGCTGCATCTACTCTTGCTTCTCTTCGGAAATTGCTCCTGCTAAGTTTACTCAAGTCAATCCAATAAACATATTTTGGTCTTTTCTTTACTTGGGATCTCCCTTATACTCTTCTCAGTTGCACATTCTCCTTAATTGACTTATGATTTCTCAATCTGTATTTCCAGTTCTAAAAGCCTCCTATATATCTCTACTTGAAGGGGATGGGGTGTCCTATAGACAACTCCAACTCAACATGGCCTAACCACATTTGGAGATCTTTCAACTTTCTTTCCTTATAAACTTGCTCTTCTTGAATTCCCTGCCTTGGTCACTGGTACTGTCCGCATGTCTCTTGGTATGATAAGAATGGCTACAAGAGTGATGAGACATCTCACAGGGCCAGGAATGAGCCTGAGAGAGAAGTTTAGCAAAGTTAAGGTGGACATCTAAATCGGGGTGTGTGCACAGCTAATAGCCAAATGGAAAGAGGACTCTGTGATCCACAAAGAGTCTGACTGCATGCTAGAATGAAGGAGACCCAAAGCTAGGAGTCTGAGTGCCAGGGAGGATGAAAGCAAGACAGGAAATCTGAGAAAACTGCTTGAAAAAGGCACAGTGAACTTGAAAAAGGCCATTTGTACCAGAATAGTATATAGGTAGAGAAAGGAGCATCAGTGTCTTACAAAATATTTTCACACTTTTATTTCTTTTGAGCAATAAGTCTTACATAGATGCGAAACTGAGTATCATACCCCATGTCACAGAGTGAGAAAACTAGGAAGCCTGGTCCCAAACCCAGGCTACTGACTTCAGGACCTAAGTTGTGTCTGCACCTGCACTCATCCAAGTTTAGGACAGTCCAGAAGACTGAAACAACTGTAACCTCTGAAATGACATTGATATTTCAATTGTAGTTGTACTTCCTGCTGTAATGTTTTCACTTTCTACTCTCCCACCTCTACTTGTGACCCTGAGGCCAAAGACAAACATTTTTTCAGTAGGCTCTTACAATTTCCAAATAACACTTATTTGCATGAAAAGCAACCAAAAAATAATAGAAAGGAGAGCTGACATATCACTTGCAGGGTCAAGGCTAATTCATTTTTGGCCCGGGCTCACTACTTTTACGACAATGGTTATCTTAAAATCCCTAATTGAAAACCACAAGTCAATCACCACAGAAGAATAGAAAGAATTTTCTTTTGTCTTTCAATGTTAGTCTTAAAAGTGGGCAACTTTATTATGATGTGTACTTCTTGGCAGTTCAACTGTGATTCTAGAATATAGCATTGCAAAGTGGAAGTTTAACAAAACAGAACAAATAATAAATGTTGAATGAAGTACCAGTTTCAAAAATCGAATTACAAATTATGTACAAACTAATTACCTATATTTTCCCTAATGGATTCTTAGGAAGGCAAACATAATCTCACTATTATACCACATTTCATAAATTGCAATAATCTATTGTTTATAATATGCTTCTAAAGACAGTCATCTTTAGATGAATTGGCAATTATGCCCACCTAGACTGTTTAAAATTTCTGAAGTGTGGGATGAGTTTTGTGTAACGAACAATTCTGACTGAATTTTTTTTTCTTTCTTTTCTTTTTCTTTTGGAAGAAATTGGTCTGCTAAACAAATGTTTAAAGTCATTATATTTCTCTCATGTGCAAAATATACTTTAAAATTATTTTTACTTTCCTTTTAAAAATTATTTTTAAACATTACGAACCAGTGGGAAATGAAAACAAAAACAAAATGGATCACATACAATAATACCACTACCTGAATATAACAGCTGTTATAATTTTTTGGGTATGTATTCCCTTCCAGTGTTTTTTCATATGCATATATTTCATGTGGTGATAATATACAAGTACATACATTACAGCTTATTAAATCATTCTCAATTTGCATTTAGAGCCCTTTTGATTTTCCATTAACCACTGGCTTTTTAAAAATGCTTCATGGATATAGAATACAATTGTTAATTGTTTTCTTAAGGGGGAGGGAATGTTTTATCCTTATATATTCTAAACAAATATAAGCCCAAATTCACTTATGAACTATCTTTTAAATACACACTCTGATCTCCTCTGCCCTCCAATGTGGTTAAATAAATGTTTCCCCCGCTGTGTCACTAAGCCTGAAATGGCTCTGCTCCAAAAGCCCTGGGATCCTTCGTGTTAAGTGCCACACACAAAAAATGGCTGAAACCTGCAACTGTAATATAATACATCCCCATGTGTCCCCATTATAGCTTAATAAGAAGGACAGACCATATTTCTAAAACCCAGATGTTTATCTCATTGTAGCTTGGTGGTGATGATCATGGGTTTTGAAGTCAAGCTGACCTAGGTATAAGCTATGGTTCTGTTCCTTACTACTGTGGACAGGCAGCTGCCTTGTTTAGCTCCACCAACACATTTGCATTACAGTCTATATGATTGGCACCCCTTGGAGTAGGGCAATGTAGAGCCACTTACCTAGACCTCACTGGGAATATACTCAAGTTGTAAAAGATATCTCCCCAGGCTTTAGGTAAAATTGTTTAATCTCTGAACCTCAGCTTCCAAATCTGCAAAACTGAAGAGTGATAATAGTACCTAATGTGTTGAGCTGGTGTATGAATTACAGGAGAGAATACTGTAGTAAGGTATTTAGCAAAGTGCCTGAATGTAGTGAGACCTCAGTACACACTAACTCCTATCATAGTTTTTCTAAAAATGTATACTTTTCAAAAGAAAGATTTAGAAAAATTAGGTTCTTTTGCATGCTTTTTTTTTTATGGTTGGTTTTTGTTCTCAGTTACTATATCAGTCTACTCAGAATGGAAGAACAGCATGAAAATGAATAGAACAGAGTAATCATCTGCTCATAATCTCCATCCTTGAACCTGAAGGATGATCTGATTTTATTTTAAACCAGAGTCACAGATTATCCCTAAATTAAGCTGCTTATAATCCAACAGCTCCTGAAAAATCAGATGTAGGAATCTCTTTTAGCTTGGATGGGATTCAGTGAGGCCACAAACTACAGCAGGACTCCTTAGCCAAGGAAGCAGGAATAATCAAGGATAGAGACTAGGTAGAGAAAGAAGACATGCAGGGTTGATCAAGTTCAGAATGCTCTGAGAGGAGTCTGAAAGGGGGTCGTATTCAGGAATGGTCACAGAAATAGAGGGAGTGTATAGTCATGAGAGTCTATAGAAAAATCATTCATAAATCTCATAAACACTATGGAATGGCACTATGTGCTAATTCCTGGGAGTAAAGAAGGAAATGAACATGAACATCACTTATTCTCATGAGGCTTACCTACTTTTGTTCGTATTTTGGGCATGGGATGACATTAGATTGAATCAGAGTAAAGAGTATCACCAGAATAGACAAAGAACTGAGGTTCCAGTCCAATCATGGGTCTTGAAGCCAACTCAGAAGCTTCCTAAAGCAGTGTTAGATTTCCGAGGTTATCTAGCATAATTCCTCTAGTGGTTTATAGAACAGGAGGGAAGGAGAAACACTGTGAGGTCAACCAACACATCTTCCCCTGCTGCCTCTTATTCTAACCCCACAAGGGTTGGGAATGGGTCCAACTATCTGAGGACTGAACTAAGGAATTGTGGTGGTAGAGAGGGAGCTGCTCAGTTGGATGCAGCCTAACCTATGCTGGACTCCTTCAAGGAACCAGTCTATAACAGATCAAACTGGACTTTTAGACTTGCAAATTGAGAGAAGACTATTCAAAAAGAGAAAAATGAATCTGAAAGTGGACAGCATGCTGCAAATTAAGAGATATTTTATACCTAAAGTCTTCTCCATAGGATGACAGTTTAATCACATTGATTCCTCAGCATAAAATGTAGTTTTGTCAGATCCATTTTAATCGTAACTTTAACCATCCTACTGCAGTTTTGAGACTGAAGATAGCCAACTCAATTTGTCCTTTACATTGTCAAAATATTCTTGTCTTCGGTGAGAAGCTCCAATAACCATGCACAAATTTCTTTATAAATTACTTATCTTTCAGATGCTGCTTATACCATTTTACCATGTTTTCTTTTATAAGTTTGTAGGACATGATTCATGTCATATTTCTAGAAGGCCAAAGCTAAGTGAATATGCTTTGATACAGTAACATTCAAGGTTGCAATTAATCTTGCAAGCTTCATTTAAAGAAGGTATAAAGTAGAACAATAATTCACTCTAAAGTCATTGGTTTAGGCCCTTGAAGTCATTTCTCATTTTAGCAACAAAGAGGATTGTTTTCTGAGAAGAAATAAAAGTATACACATGATACTTATAATACTAATGTAATATGTTCAACTCTCCTATGGAGAACTTTATCCATCTGCAAAGTTCCTACTTCTAGGTCAGGCAGAATGGTTTGCCAAGTTAATATTTCTACACAGTGGTGGAGAGGGGACGTGGCATGAAAAACAAAGCTTCAAGGGTAGTAGCTGAGGAGGGTCTACATTCCAAAGAAGGAAGAAGATAAAGCTTGGTTAAAGACTTCAGGACTTATGGGCTTATTCAGAGCCAGTTCTAAGCATAGTTAGTTATGGAGGTTAAAGATTGTTTAGTCAAGGATTGTTTGGTTATAAGAGACGCACTCCATCGAGCCTAAGAAAAAGGTGTGTGTGTTTGTGCACGCGTGTGCGCGCACACACACACACACACACACACACACACACACACAAAGACAGACTCAAGGGAAAGAAACACAGTATGGTCTCACAAAAGAATGGAACCATCTCTGGAAAATACTTTGTCTCTCTATGACCACTTGGTATTTATCTTTGTTCCTCTCAAGTTTTCCACTTTATTTTACTCTCTCTTTATTTTACAGGTTGGCAGACTGGCTTTCCATGATTTGAAATGCAAAGGCCAAAATGGCTACAGGCCTCAGATTTGCATCATTTCCTATTTTAAGGCTACCACAGACTCATTAGAGCCTCTGAATTCCAAATCCAAATTCTTATAAGAGAGACTCTAATTAACTTGGGACAGATTCTCTGAGAAAGAATATTGGGAGG
Source organism: Cynopterus sphinx (assembly GCA_030015415.1). NCBI lineage: Eukaryota > Metazoa > Chordata > Mammalia > Chiroptera > Pteropodidae > Cynopterus > Cynopterus sphinx. The sequence continues at coordinate 73,139,778 of CM057386.1, forward strand.
GGGTAGCAGTGGAAATGATTTAAGAAATGCAATGGCAATTTCTTTACAAATTTTCTTTTCCTCTGCATGTTATTTAATTATAACCACTCTTTTACTTCTTTGAAACAGACCAGAAAGTACTGTTAAGAGATACATACATCACTTTACAGGGGTAAATACATTAATCCACTAGCACCCATTTTAGGATCCTATCACAAAAGAATCAGGTTAATCAGTTAATAACCTATCCAGCCAATAACCAATGACCTACAAATTTCCTGAAGGGAAAGTGTCAAGGACAAGAAAAATCTGACTGCAGTTAAGGAGAAAGACAAAATGGTCAGAGTTGAGTAGTTACCTAGAGTATGTGACAGATGGATTCCCAAACACCTGACATGTTTCATCTTAGTATGGGATGACACAAACTTCCTTTCACCACTATGTCTTTGTACATGGACACATTCACCTTGCTAACTCCTACTCTCTCTACAGCACTGTCATGGGTTGAATACATCTCCACGAAAGATATGCTGAAGTCCTAACTCTAGGTACCTGTGAACATGTTATTTGGAAATAGAATATAAAAGAAGCATTCAAGTTAAGATGAGGTCATATTAGATTAAGATGGCCTTACACTCAATAATGATGTCTTTACAAGAAGAGGGAAATTTGCAGACAAGGACCATACACAGGAAGAAAGGTTATGTGGCAACAGCAGCTGAGCAATGCAACTACAAGCTAAGTAACACCAAGGAGTGCCAATAGTCACCAGAGGTAAGAAGAGTTAAGAAAGAATTTCTTCCTAAAGTCTTCCATCATAGAATGGTCCTGAGAACACCTTGATTTTGGATTTCTAACCTCCAGAACAGTGAGAGAGTAAATCTGTTATTTTAAGCCACCACTCTGTGGTAAATTGTTATGAAAATACAGGTTCTATGCTAAGGGGTCACCCCCACTGGGTTTGCTTCCCACACAGCATTTGGTATAGACTGAATGTTTTGTGTTCCCCACAATTTCATATGTTGAAATTCTAACCCTCTATGTAATAGTATCAAAAAAGTATGGCCTTTGGGAGGTGAGTAGGTTATGAGGAAATAAAGAAGCCTCAGGTTGGTTTTACACATTTAACTCTTTATGTAAACCTTTCCATTCAAATAAAGTAATTGTAATTCATAAATTCAGAAATGTGGCACAAATACAGATGAAGATAAATCAGCACATGAGCCATCTGAGGCAGGCAGATTCATGGGGAAAATTAGAAACTGTCCTCAGGAGAGTTAATGGAAAGTCCACCAATCTTCATTTTCAGATAGGATAAATGGAGTAGGATGCTTCATACCCCATTTGCTCTCATATTAGGTCTGCTCCTCTGGATGGGGGTGGTTCCATTTACCCCTCAAGTATACATTAGCTGCTATGATGCCATTTTGAGAGATCTGCTATAAATTTTGGACATGTTTTTATTTTTCTAAATAAATAAATAGCTAAGAGATTCTCTATGCTATGTAGGAATACTAGTTCTCTCTAGTGTGAATAATCACTACTTAATGTTAGACTGCTCTTCAGATAATTGGCACAAATTGTCTGCTGGGTGGCACATAGCTCAGGGGGTACTGGGCAGACAGACTCATCAGCACATTAAATGGCAAAATTACACATTCTATAATATATATCACTGAGGTACTTGGGTGGGCAGAGCATATTTTTATCTCTTTTTATTGCACTCAAAAGAGCTTCAACTTCTGGAACAAGATTCTAAGCACAGTCTCTGAGAATCATTCTTTCATTGTATTTATTTTGCTCACTTAGCCGAGCTTTTAAAACTTATTTCTTACATCCAGATCTATGTGTGGTAAACATCCGAGTTCCTTTCGCAACTGTCATTCCATTTTTGATGACTATCCTAACCCAGGCCAGAGACCGGTTTAGGAATGAGTGTATAACACAATTCTGGCTCATGAGGTGTAAGAGAAATTTGCTGATGTGTGTGAGATATATATATATATCCTAGGAAATGTGTCTGTCCTTGGTCCTAACAGAAAGCCATAGGAAGAGAAAGTCTCTCTTGCGCCTGTAGGCCTGAAATTGCTGCAGCCATCTTGCTACTTAAGGAGGAAAGCCTCATCAACATGGCAGAGCAGAGAAACAGAACTCGGGCCCTCAGTGACATCTTTAAAGGCAATGAATCAAAGAACTCTATGATCTCCTTTACTTGGAGACTACCATTAATAAGAAGTAATACACTTTCTTATTATGTAAGCCAGGCTTTATATTAGTTGCATCTGAAAGCAATTCAAACCACTAAACTCTGCTTCAACAGCACTGAAAAAATGGCAGGCCAATGACTAAACTGCGAATCAATAGCTGAGTCACTACCTTTAATGGACATGTCTTTTTCCGCCTACACCTTTGATATCCTTTCCTTTCCAATTCTTATTCTACGTAATTTCAGAGACTGATCTCAACCTCTTCCTCCACAGAGGTCTGTGATCCATGATCTGGGCACTGATACTCCCCTAACCACCCAGCTGCAGTGACTGGAGCCTGACAGACCAGGTGGTTTTATGACTCAAGCAAGGCCAATAAGCAGCATCACCAGGAATCTTACTTTAATTGTCAGGAAAGGAGGTTCTTTTTTCCAGCTAGAGTTGCTAAACTCTTACATTATAATCTTAGAATTTCCAATGGCCATTTTTGCTATCACATGGAAAAAGCCTGAATGTGAATGGAGCCGACACAGAGGAAAATAATGGAAAAAGCTGCAGAAAGGGAGTGCATTCGCTATAACACCTGTGTTAGTCCATGTGGGCTGCATAACAAAACACTATAGGCTAGGTGGCTTACAGAACAGGAATTTATTTCTCACAGTTACAAAGGCTGGGAAGTCCAAGATCAAGACACTGGCAAGTTTGGAATCTAAAGAACTCTAGCTTCTTGGTTTATAGATGACTATCTTTTCACTGTTCCTCACATGGCAAAAGGAGCTCTCTGGAGCCTCTTTTATAAGGGCACTAATCCCATTTATGAGGGCTTTATCTTCATGACCTAATCATCTCTCCCAAAGGGTCTATCTCCTAGTACCATCACATTGGGAGGTAAGACATCTACATAGGAATTTGGGGGGACACAAACATTCAGTCCATAGCAACACTGTTCCCAATTCTTCCAGAAGCTCAGCTCTACACTTGGACTTTTCAGGGACATGAGCCCAGGAGGTCCTGTTGGCTTAAATAAGTTTACACTGATTTCTTTACTTCCAATCAAAAGAATCCTAATTAATACAAAATCATATTGATGGCTATCATTTCTGAACACCAATTATATTCCAGCATATTATATCATTATTTCTAGGCTCACAGTGACTTTAGAATGTAATATGTACCACTTTACTGATGAAAAAGCTGAATCTCAGAGCGTTTGAACATGCCCACTTCACTCAATATCAACAAGCAGGGCTGAGTTTCAAACTCTGCAAACAGTGCACTTTCCCTTGTACCACCTCTCATCACTGGTATTGGTGACATTCACATTGCATTTCAGAGAGCCAGTACTTCTTTTTGAAATCTGTTTATCTTTTAAATAATAATTTATCCATTTAGTAAAATACAGCTTTATTCCTGTGACTCCTTCTCCCCTCATTTCCCAGTATTTCTTATACACAGATGGAGCTACTTGATGGAACAGTTGAAATTTCTCACTTCTTTTGCTTTTGCTATTTTCTTCTCCTTGAATTCCCTTCTGTTTTTACATAATCAAATTCTATGCATCCTTGATGATGCAGTTCAAAGGCTACTCTTTTCATAGAGCCAACTCTAATCCTCAAGGTGAAAACTACCTCTTCGACCTTTACTTTCACTACATGTACTTTTCTAATGGCAATAGCCTTTTCTCTCTTAATAAAGTTATTTGACTTTATTAAGGCACTTTTATTAAGGAACTGATAAAGTATATAACTTTATTAAGAGACTTTTATCCCGTAGCAGAATATTTGATTCAACTTTGCATCCTCATAGTATTTAGCATGGTACGATTCTATAAATCCTAAATGAGTGAATGAATGAATGAAAGGCATTTATAGACCCATCTTCACAATGTTAGGATTATATGAGAAGTTTGGAGGTTATTAGTACATGGGGGTCTTTGAACCACATTTAGCAAGTAACCTGAATAAGGGAGGCATCCAATAATAAAATGACTTAAACTTAGCACAATACCTAGCCCCTTAGAAAGTGAAAACAACTTTATTATGAGCTATACTCAATGCCTCATTTTTCATTAGTGGCATACATGAGTTGAGTTGTATCAACCTTCCTAATTATATTTTTTATGTTTACTTGCACTGACAGTTGTTATAGTAAAACATGGCTTCGAATTCTTATTGCATGATTTTTCGTGCATCTATTTTCTCAAGGACTTTATCTCTCAGGCTATTGTCTGCCTCTTCACAAGAAACCTCAGTCCTTCATTTTAAGAGTATGTTTTCTACTAACAATAAGTTCTCTAAGTAAAAACCAATTCTATTCTTGATTGATGCTGCCCTGTGCCTAAATTGTTTCTGTAAAAAGAATGACTTATCATTATTTTTCTAACATATGCTTCTCTGTAATTACACAATTTGAACTCATATTGATATATCTGGCTATATTTAATTAACTCTTACAGATTAGTTCACTCATATGTATTTTTACTTCAAAATCACTTTTATAAAGTTATGTTAAATAAATGCCCTTATCAGCTAGTTTACAAAGTGGAAGAAAGTGTCCTTTGTCCAAATATACCCTCTAGGAGACAATTTTCATATCAAATGTGTCATTTCATAAAGTAAATTTAAAATACCATGCAATACTGTGTTTAAATATTTTATCATTAAAATTACACTATGATTAGTGTGTTGAGAGATTTTAGAAAGTTAATTGTAAAGGCTCAGCCAAGCCATGTTGCATGCTTTCTCATGTACATTATAGGTACATTTTTAGGTAACAGTATTTGACTAACTTTTTCTAGAATTTTTATATATCTGAGCTAGTTTATCAGAAGATTACTTTATAAAACTGTGTAAATGTGGACAGAATAATTGGCATATAAAAATATACTAATCAGGAAAAAAATACCCAAAGCCAATATTATAACAAGTTGTATGTCATTTATTTATATGAGAATAACCTTGTCCTTGACGCATGATTAACACAAATGATGGAAGATTTTAAGCTTCCTACTTTTATATCTGAAAAGCAAAATCATGAAAGCAAAATTGTAATTACCAGCAGGGAATTCTTAACCAGGTGTTGATAGTCAAGTTCCTCCTCTTTACTTATGTACAACCACATTCCTAAAACATGTTTTTTGATAAAAGTTTTTAAGAATTTCTCAAAATGATGAGCTACTTATCTCTCCTTTCCCTTCTCTCCTTTCTTTTCTCCTCTTTCCCTTTTCCCTTCTCCCCTCTCCCATGTTTCTTCTTTTTTTTAAAGAATCCTTGACTTTTGCAGTGTTATGTTGACAGGAAGAGTGAACATGAAGCCCTCATATATTTTTCATCCTTTTCCTCTCCCTCTTTTTCACTGCCTGAACTACAGGATTAATTTTCTTTTTAACAACTCACAACACTGCAGTTTAAACTTTGGGACACCAAGGCTATCTAAGAGTTTGCAGGATGGTGATATTAGGTGACTATGATATTAGGTGATGGGGGAAATCTGAAGCATCCTAAAGTGTTTATTTATTTTTCACATGCAACCTTAACAGAAAAATTTTTCTTAAAGTAAATCATTGCACTGGTTTCTAAGTTTCACTCAATCTCAAATCCTTTAAGAGGAAAAAAAAAATCTCTAGTTCCTGGAAATGAGAAATAATATCTTAATTCATGACAGTGGGAAGCCAGCACCCAAAGCTCTACTTTCTCCTTCCCACACTTGACTAGTTATGTAGACAAAAGCTAGTGCTACATGTCTTCAGGTTTCAGGAATTTCTTACACACATCCTAAAATTGATAACTCTATGATTTCACAGTCTAAATCGAGACTCCCACAAGTCGCTGGAGTAAGCAGATTTTGGAACTTCCCTTTAAGCATCAGCAGATGATTAAGTCTGCTTCAAAGAGCTTATGATCTTGTTGGGCATTATCATTTCCAGAAGCAAAGTAAAGTTACCACAACTTATAGTCTTATTTACTGTATAATGTTTAACTCTCATTGCCACTTGAACAGCTGAGTATCTCTGAACATCCCCAGAGGCAGAGTGATTTTTTTACCTATTTTATTTTCTTTATCAATAGTACTTCAGAGAATTTAACAAATATTTAAGATTCAATATTTAAAAAGTTAGTCACATTTCACACCAAGTTTATTTGCACCTCAACAAATTGTGCAACTATTAGAGTGTTTAATTAGTTGGCTATTTATGTCACTAAATATTATGATCTAACAGCCCTCAGATAAATGGTTCACAGCTTTCTTTCCTCTATAGCTATAGCTGATGTTTCTAGTGTCTGTCACTTTAGCTGCAGGGCTAAAGCGTCTAATAAACAAGAGGCCTCTATAACTGACTATAACTTACCTGTTTGACTTCCCACATAGATTCAGAAAGACAGAGACCCATGTCCACAGCATCACAACCACATGTACCACATGTGTTGCAAACACTGTTTGCAAATGCTTTGCATGACATCATAATCTCACTACCTATAATAAACTAGAGTACCATTACCTTTCAGGGAAAAATAGAAGTGCACATCAATGTTATAAAGCAGCCGCACTTAGAAAATAATGCTTGAACTGTTTAAGGACTAAAAGTCTCTTAGCACTTATAGAAGGTACTCAACTCCAGGGTAAGGTATTCTGATAAAACTTGACTTCAAGTAATCAGCCCTTCAGAAATGTTTAACCCTGACTATCAAGGCAGCATTTTTCTCTCTGCAAGTACTCCTTGCTTTTCTATTTGTATATAAAAATCATGAATATCACTGCATTACATTAAAGACAAATTTTAAATCAAAATGGTCATTTGTGCTCTTCTGCCTCAGATATAAGTAATATAATAAAGCTTATTTTATATACTTACAATGTGAGTGCAGCCCTTCTTTTTTGAAAAATACACATGTAATTTTGATTTGATGTTAATATGTTTTAGAAGACTATGCACATTTCACAGGATAATTATCTCATTATGCTTATGTATAACCAAGACAAAAAAATTTACTAAGACTATTCAAAGACCTTAATCTTTATAATTAAGAGCTTGCTATTATTTTTATTCATATGTATTTCCAAAGCATTCTTATGTTTATCTGTATTATGACACTCATCAAGCTGTATTATAATTGTGTGTTTTTTATGTTTCTTCTCTAGACTAGAAATATTTCATAGGCAAGGACTTTATAACATTTATTCATTATTCTAATCTCCATGTATTACCTGAGATAGAGATGATAGATGATAGATAGTTAGATAGATAGATAGATAGATAGATAGATAGATGATAGACAGATAGATAGACAGACAGATAGGGATTCTGTTCTGTAGACTTAATCCCCCAAAATCAAATGAATGATAATCAAGTTCCATACTTTTTATAATCAAGGTTAAATAATGTCTTAAGTAGAAAAAGCAGGAACTAGACAGTACCTAAGGATAAAGATAACAAAAATTTTAAAATATTAAAATAGATTCCTAGGGGATCAATTTAAATTCACATAATTTGTTTACAATAAGTGTTTACAGGGAGACTAAACTGAGGAAGTATACACACACAAGGGACAAAAGAGGGGAAAATATTCTCTAATGCCTTTCGGAACTTGTTAATATAAGTTGAAGAACACTGAGAACAAATGTGAAGACAGTATCACTATTCCGAAGTGAGTGTGAAAACATTGAAAGTCAGACAGACAATGGTAACTAGAAGGTACCATAAACACTATAAAATATAAAAATACGTAAACTTGTATCACTAGAACTGTAAGATAACTTCAGAATTCTTTAATAATCTTCCAAATTTAGAGACAATGTCACTATGTGCTATCTGTAACAATATATTATTGCTGTCTTGATAACGAAGAGATAGAAGTTCATTACCTGAGGACACAGAAAAAAAATGAACCCAATCAAAAGGTTTTACATGCCCTTTCTTTTTCCATATTAAATTCACTGCCCTTACAATAATGATATTTCTAGCCCTGCTTTCAAGCCCTCTGTCTAAATATAAGACTCTTCTCAGTGGGAGTGAAATACAAAGGAATGCCAGTACCTTATACCTGAAGCTCTGCAGACCTAACTCTTCCTTCCTAGACTGTTTTTAATCTTCTACCCAGAAATTATGGGTCTAAAGTAAAATGTAACTTCAAATGCCTTTTTTCAACACACTAACAACTCATTCAACATCAAAATTATTGTTAGCATTTATTGCTTATTTCCTCTTCCTGTAGGTTATTCTTATGTTTTCTGGATTATAGAATAAAGGAATTCCTTGTTATCATGAGGCTCTGGCAAAGTCTTGCTTGTTTCTTGTACTTCCACCCTTTGCACTCCACACCCAATGACTTACATATGTCTGCCTAAGTATCTTGGCTCATTCTATATTTTCAGTTTATAACTTCCATCCTTTTCTCTCTGGCTGTGAAACCAATGAATCCTACCAATTCATCCAGGCCCATATAACTCCCATAACTCCCATCTCCTTTGTGAAGCTTCCTGGTCTACCCTAGCCTACAGGCATCACTCCTTCCTCTGAGCTCCTATAGCATTTCTGTTTGCAAAACTAGTATTTTCAAATACTGCTTTCATTATGAGGTAACTTTTCATGTATGTTTTATTTTTCTCAGACAGTAGGTTCCTTAAAGATAAGGGCCATATTTGATTTTTTTTTATTTTATTCCACAGTATATATATACATATACATCTTACAGTCAGCACTAAATAAATATTTGTCAACTGATCATTTAAACAGGCTATGAAGATATGCTTAGGAATAAACTATAATGAAATCTAATGCAGTTATTAAATGAATATTTTTGCTTTAGCAATTTTAGATTGTGTGTGGGTGTGTGTGTGTCACAGAGAGAGGCAAAATTTATATAACTTAAGGTAACAGCATGAACTCTCATGATATAAAAAGCCATCTCAGATATTTTTACCAAAAGCGGTTTGATTGAGCTTTATTGGGTGATTTTTTCAAGTATTTCAACCTAAAGATGCTGTATTTTTTATCAATAATTAATGAGAAGGGAAAGAATTCATTAATAAGTGATACTGATAGTTTAGGTAATAAATAACAAATATTTATTTCATTCTATACACTAAAGTGAAGAGAGTTTTAACAGTTCGATTTTTTAAATAAGAAAAATAAACAAATATTTAAAAATGTAAAAAAATACTTTCTAAATTTAAAATGCTAGGAGTCTTTTAAAAAACCTCCAAGATTTAATTATATAACAATCCTTAATTCTGCATGTGAATTTAAAAATTAGCAAACGTTTAAAAACCAATAATAAACTAGAACAACTTTTCTTATTAAATCTGACAGGCAGAATTATTTATAACAATAGATATTGTGGGTATTGCATAGGGGAAAGAATATGAATTTTAGAATCACAGACTAACCTAGGATGGAATTTGTTCATTACTAATTGTATGGCTTTGGGCTAATTACTTAAGTGCTCTGTGCTCCTTTTTCTTATCAACAAATAAGGAATGAAAGATCTCCCTCAGACTGCACTTTAAATAAGGTAAGTATGTAAGTACCTGGGACGATGCCAGGCACATAGTAGTCACTTAATAAATAGTACTTTTAGATTTATTACATAAAAAAGTCATTTGTGCTTGATAAAATAAGGCCTCTAGAATATAAGCTTCCTGAGGTTGTTGACTGCTTTGTATTATTACTGCCTAGAACAATATCAGAGACATTAACATTCAAACCATCTTTGTTGAATGAGTGAATAGGCAGACCACTAAAAATCCCATAGATGAATAAGATAACCTTACAGTTCTCAATTAGTCAACAGACCCAAGAAAAATTGCCATTCTCATTGTATCAGATAAATTAATATTAAAACAAGATATTATACCCACTTCCACCCTCTCAATTACTATTGGGCCTTCCCATTAGTAACTAACAGTGCTAACGAGACTATAGTAAAAGGAAAACTTGCATTCATTGCCTGTGGCACTTTCAATTGATATAACCCTTTTGAAAACAGTGTTAGAATGAATCAAGAGTCTTCAAAACGCTCATCTCCCATGGATCCACTAATTTTCCTTTTGATGTATCATCGGAAATCATCCTAATCATGAAAAAGATTGCTGTACAAAGTTAGTTATATGCAATGGCATTTTTTTATAGTAGGAAAAACACACAAAAAATACCTTAGTGCAGGTTATAAACTATGTTACATTTATCGAATAAAATATTTTGCAACCATTAATACCTGTTCTGGGAATATATAATAATGTGATGTTGGGGAAAAAATGCAGAATACAAAATTATACATACATACACGTGTTTGTCTACACTATATATGTATGTTATGCATGGTTATAACTCTGTTTCCAAATAATTATGTAAAAATAAGATTAAGATGAATAGAGGAAAATAAACTAATTAATACACAACTCAAAGTAGTTTTGTTTGGGGCTGTAATGGGACTAGAGGAATTTTTTTCTATTCTTTGACTTTCTGAATTGTACAGATTTTATTTCTTAAAAATATACTAATTTTATAATAAAAAATTTTTAACACTTTTTTCAGCATCCACTATTGTGCATAACTTGTGCAGTTATACAGACAAGGAGTAGAATGTATTTAGCTGACTACCAAGCTTGGTAATTTTTCAGAAAAGCTTCTATTATTTGTTAAATAATACATGAATGCAGAAAAGGTCTTTTCTTGCTATTTGTATTTCTTGAAAATTACAATGAAAAGTCCATCTAAGAAATGAAAACATATGTTCTCATTCGCTAAAAAAGAAGAAAAAAAGACTGGCTTAATTCCCATTCCCAAACTACTACATGTACAAAGAAATCTTTACAACCATTAAAGTTTAAATGTATGTATATTTTGTTTTTCTCTTTTCTTATCAGACATATAAAAATGTGCCCTTCCAAGAGGTAAAGTGTTAGGTCATGAGATTTTTGTTGTTTTTGTTGTTTATTTTTAACTACATGTACAATAAGAATAAAACTTTTTAACTAAAAAATTATGAATGAATACTTCAATGCTCCACATTTGCCCTTAATAGGTTTCATGTCATGTTCTTAAAAATTTGTAAAATACAGTTATGTATTTATTTGTTTGTTTATTTGTTTATTTATTTATTTTTACATTTAGTTGTTTATAAATTTATTTGTTTAAATTAGTTTCAAGTATACAGTACATTGGTTAGACATTTATATAGTTCATAAAACGATACCCTCACTTGCTCCCTCCCTCCCCTGGCCCTCCACCTAGCCATCATACTAATACTAACTGCATTCCCTATGCCGTGGTTCCCATCCCTGTGGCCAACTATCAATGATTAATTTGTACTTCTTTAACCCTTCACCCCATTCTTCCAGCCTCCCAACCCCACTCCCCTCTGTCCATCACCTAATTGTGCACTATATTTGTGAGTCTGTTTTCAATTGGTTTGTTCTTTTTGTTCCCTAGATTCCACATATTAGTGAAATCATATGGTATTTATCTTTCTCTGTCTGACTCACTTCACTCAACATAATAACCTCTAGGTCCATCCGTGTCATTGAAAATGGTAGGATTTTATTTTTTTAATGGCTGAGTAATATTCCCTTGCATATACGAACCATAATTTCTTTATCCAATCATCTATTGGCACCCTGGCTTATTTTAATGCAACTATAATCAGGATTTAATTTTTTTTAATGTATTCTGGACTAATGCTAAATCAAATGAGATGCAAGATACCAGATATAACCCACGACTATCCCAGGAAAATGAAACATCTGGTCATATTAGCCATACTCTGAAAAGAATTTCAAAGAATTAGTGTTACATAAATTCTATGCAAATTTTAAATGGGAAGATCTTACAAGTGCTCAAAATTCCTTTGGTCTCAATCTGGGCACACAGGAAATTGTGTCTTACTTTTCCTTGACACACTAATAGTTGTAATATGGCTCTGTGAGCTTTTACCTACATGGTGAGAAAGATAACAATTCTCTTAATAATGAATGCATTTAGATTTTGTCCTTATGAGATTAATGGTTTTTAAAATCTAGGATGATATCCTCTCCCAATGAACCACTCAGATTGCACTGTCATGTCTGTGAGCTAAAAGCACTCATGCATCCACATTGAGAACTGTTTAAGGCATTTGATACATTCCTTACCACTTCTTTGAAATCTTACTTTTCTTATGCAGTCTTCCTTTTTCTTACAGTGTTATACCCAAATAAAAAGTTAAATACCCAAATTGATTTTTGAAGAGTAGAAGGGAAAGGGTAATATTCTAAGGCTGTTTATAATTCCACTTCTTTAAGTAGGTGATTTTTTGTATCTGTGCAGTAGCTGACATTCAAAAAGACTGTTTTTTTTTTTTTTTTAAATTGCTTCTACCTAGAAATAAGTGTTAAGAAATCAGTTTTCTACAGCCTGCTGGATGAGTACACAGACACATAGTGGCACACACACACAAGCACATGTTCTTTTTTTTTTTTTCTTTTGGTTTCCTCTCTCCCTTCCCAACACACATTCTTCAAATGAGTGTTTGCAGGGTTTCAATTGAGGCTGCCACCAATCTTTGGAAACCTGTTGTAACTGCTAATATCATAGGTGTCAAAAGCATAGTGTTTCTGCCAAATGTAAGTCAGCAAAGGTTAAGTGCAGCATCCTGCATATAATAGGATTATGCAGACACATTCCCATTTTGCTAGAACAAAAAAAAAAAAAAACAGGAATCCCAAGCTTGACCAAGACACTCACCCATTTGAAATGCTCTATTATGGGCTTTTTTTCCCCCTCCAAAGTACTGCTTTTTAGACCTTTACTTTCCTAATTCATTTTAAGAATTGAATAATGTGAAAGTTGCCTTGTAATAATTCATTTGGTGAGTATCATTTATCATATAGGACTACGTGGAAATTTTCATTTGGCATTTGCAGTTTGAACTTTTTCTTATGCTGTTATAAATATAAGTATTCTCTAAACACACACAAACACATACACACACACACACAGTCTCACAAACACACGGGAAAATTTTCTAAACGTTAAAAGCTACTGATATTGTTGGAATTTCAAATCTTTAATGTTTCAAAATCCTTAATGTGACCAACTTAAATTTTTGTACAGATTATAAAATTTAACCTAAATGAAACAAAAGAAAAGGAGAGTAATAGATGATGACCAAAGGTAGGGCCTGGGGTCAAAAACCCATGACTAGACCCAGTAGTTAAATGGAAGGAGACCATCCATTAGACAAAAATCCTCAGGGGAAAACAATGTGAATGAGTTTTTTAAGCCTAGAAGAGAAACTGGTGTGATCACAGTGATAATAACCCAGAGTGCGACAATCACTCCTCGTTACTGACAGAATCAAGGGCAACTTAAACCTTCTTTGCTCGGGAGAATGTAAGAAAATTCTTTTTTTCTAAAGGAAACAAGTTCTTTCATCAACAGATTAGAAATATCACAAGCCACAGTCTATTAAATAGATTGTCCCTCTGCTGCCCTTCAGTTCTAGTACCAATTTCCTTTGTATGTCTGAACAAAGATGCAATCCCTGGTGTGTGTCTGTCCTCAGAATATGGAATCTGTGTTGTTTAGTTCACAGTAATAGTTATCTGAGCACGTACCATAAAGCAATGTGTTAATAGCCTATGTTTTTGAGTATTGGGCTGTTTGAAATAGTAGAAATAGTAAATCAGGTTTCACTATATATGAGCTCCCTTAGTTGCGGTGGCATTGGCAGTTGTTTCTTAGGGCCTTACATCCCACTTGTTTAGGTTACTATCTCTGTCCTCCCTAAACTATCCTTTGAAATACTATTAATGACTCATTTACATACACAGATATCAGGCCCAAATTAGAAATGCTTGTTGTTTTATTTTATACTAGCAATGTCAATGATTTCCTGCCTACCCACATCCCCTCCTAAGGAAAACTGCCCATCCACTCTCCCTGTTGCATTGGCTGGCCATGTCCTGTGCTAGGAGATTCATCCTCTACCCCAATATTAACCCCTCACTCTGGTCACATTGAACTGCTCGGTCCTGATGTATTTAACTGACCAAGGGATCTCCAATGCTTCCAGCAACCAGTGACATATGTTGGATTGTGAGTATCAGGAATCAGGATTAGTAAACAGAGAGAGAAAAGTAGGTCTCAGGAATAGCAGAGGCTAAAAAATCATGATCATGACCAACTTCATGGAGTACGATCTGTGTAGTCATGTAGGACTCCCAAGCTTAGAAAGGTCTCACCCTTGGTTTAATGCTCTGCTGTTGCTATCTTGAAATTTTAAATTTTTGAACAAGGGGCTCCATGTATTCCTTTTGCACTGTGACTGCAAATTATATAGCCATCCTTGGTTATGATGTACAAATTACAGCAACAATTCTCAGCTGGAGGAATAGGTTCTAGAGAAACACCAGATCTTTGGGAGGTGGGGGTAGAGGTAAATATTTGTGACCTTAGATTTGGCAATGGATTATTATTTATGGCACCAAAAGCACAAACAACAAAAGAAAAAAAAGAGAATACATAATCTTATAATTTATTTTTATCTCATAAAAGTATAACAAAAATATTATTTTTAGAATAACTTCAGAAAACAAAACACAACCAAACTTTTTTACTGCTGTTACAAAGAAAAGCTAGAGATTTCTAACTGAAGCTTCCCCTTTCCTAATCCTGAGGGAATTTCTGGGGAAAGTGTGAATGAGATGTATATGAAAAGTTGGCATTAGTTTAAAGGACTGAGAAATAGTGGAGTAGGGAGAACTGGGCAACCAGGATGAGTCCAGGGAAAGTCAAAGTGACAGGGAGTAGACCTGAGGAATAGAGAAAGCTTGAATGACAGTGCTATGCTGGACTCAGGCCTTTCCTACTGCTGTATTTCATCAGAACATCCAGCCAGGCCTCAGTTATCTGAGATCTTCCCTTGCCCATCTGCTGCTCATTTATATACAAAAACAAAGCAAGTGTGTTTGGTGTCTTAAAAGGATGTGGGCCCTCATTTCTTTCTCATATACAGACAATTAGCAGGGGCTTATTAGTTTTAAAAATAGAATAATTTTTTGTTTGTGTCCAGTAGATGTAATTATAACATTAATATCTCAGCTCTCTCTTTTTACCTAGTGGTCCAGATATCCTTACAAGTCCAAAAATACTCTCTGTCTCCTCTCTTCAGCTCTATCAACAGTTTTAAGAGAAAGGGGTTTTTGCAACATTTGAGAAGAAATCTTTCTTTTGCAAAAGAGCTATGAAACACCTTCCAGCTCCACTTAGTGGCACCTTTAACATTAATTGATTAAAATTCTTAGGACATCAGGAAAACAGCTCTTCACTTCCAAGTATAAAAGTAGTCTCAAATTAAGAAGAAAGAATCATTAAGGCTTTCAGACATTGCAAACAACCATTAATAAGATCATTGAGAATTACTTGATAATGTTTTCTTTTTTTAATTTCAAAATATGTGGGGCATTTTATGTTTGATGTCAAGTCTTTGTGGGCACAGAATACAAACATTTAGCAATTCATTTAGGAACCAGCACAGTATGGTAATTTCAATACCCTATCAGCGATTTCCAGGGTTTTTTGTTTGTTTCTTTCAATTTTAAACATCATCCTTTGTCGCTTTCATCACTCTGGAAAATTTCTGTACAGAAAATATGTCTTTTTTAATTGAAGTGACTTAAAATGTTATTTTGAGAAACTTTTCAGAATTTTTATGGCACCTCTTAAAATAGCTCAAGACCCCTGGGGTGCTGCAAATCCAAATAATGAAAACATTTAAAATATCAGAGAAACATCACTTGAAGTAAATAGGGATGAAATTTTACTCTTTTTTTTGGAATATATGAGTGTGCGCATGCACGTGTACACACATACACACACCATCTTAAAATACTCCCATGCATACCTTCCAAAATTTTATTCTTCCAGAATTTTGAAACACTTTAATACTATTCTCATTACTAATACTAGTAATAGGTTTTAGCATTATTTTTTTTTCAAATTTGATTTCATCAGTCCTTGGATCCTAGGAGATAACTATAATAAGAGTGTCTGAAATTGTATAATGATGAAGAACCAAGGCAAAGAAGGAATTGCTTTTTCCTCTGCCCATTTAGAAACTAGAGCATTTTAAATTTCAAAAAAAAAAACAAAAAACAAAAAACAGATGGAAAACCAGTATTTTAAGAAAGGTGTAAGGGCAAGTGGGATGCACTGGCCTAAGTGGTTAAACTAATTGATATTTCCCAGTGATATGATTTTCTAAGAATTATTTTGCTGTTTTAAGGTCTCGCTCAAGGGGCATGGGGATCCCTTAGTTTCTCATGAAGAAAAGTTACGGTAATTATTGAAACATAGAGTCTTAGCATTGAAATGAAAGTTAGAAATAATGTAGACCAGTGTTTCTCAAAATACAGTTTCTAAACAAGCAGCATCAGTGTTACCTGGGAACTTGTTAAAAATGCAAATTTGGGGGATCTTCTCCAAACCTACTGAATCAGAAACTCTGGGAGTAGGATTGAGCAACCTGTGTTTTATCAAGTCCTCTTTACTAAGGTCTGACACCACTGATCTAGATCATCTTCCCAGCCACTGAGTATTCTGTACGTTGGGAATTCTGACAGAAACTCATCCGTACAAATGATAACATATATGTAAAGTGCCCCATCAGAGCCTGGCGTACAGTTATACATTTTATTTTTATATTTGATAATAACAAATATATTTATTATATCTGATAACAAATATAAACATAATAAACATCACCGTTTTCTTTGTTATTGTCATCATTACCCACTCCATTGTCAGTCTGCTTAACAGCTGTCAAACCTCATTCTTTTAGGATTCATCTAATTGTTTCAAAGCTCTTTCATGTTTAGTCAAAAATTTACCTCTTTTTAACAGTTATTCATTGACTCTGATTCTGTCTTTTTCAGGAAGAAGGATCAAATTCTTTAGTCCTTTATGATTTTTCAAATGTTTGAACAGAAGTATGTATTTTGAAAGACTGGAATTATAGACTGCTGTTTCAAGCCTGTTTGTTATATACAAGACAAATCTGAGACCCCAAATAGCTAAATGACTCAAAAGCCACTCTACATATTTGTCGCTGCCTTTTCTTCTCCAGACTAAAATTCTAAATTCCCTCAACTTTTTTCTAATTGACATTACATTCTGGACTTTCACCCTTTTTTTCACTGCTTTCTGTACTTACTCCTATTTGTCAGCATCTCTCTTCATATGTGGTATCCAGAATCTCATACATAACTCAAAATACGGTTTGACTATTAAAGGGTACATTAGAAATGTTTCTTTCTATGATTTGGTACTTCTTCCTTTAATGCTATTTTAAAAATTGTATTTATCTTTTTAGCTTTACTGAGGCACAATTGATAAACAAAAATTGTACAAATATAAGGTGTGTAACATGGTGGTAAGAAGGCCAATACTCCATTTGCCTTGCAGATGTCATTCACATTCACTATGATCTTCCAAGTACCAAGCTATTTAACAGGGTAACCATGCATCCCTCTTTCCACCGTCAGATCATGTATATCATGAAAGCTTCTGTTCATTGTTTTGCTGAAATAAAGATATGCTATATTTTTGAGCATTTCTTAATAAACATATTAGTAAACTTACCCAAAATGTTAATGGAATGAATTTGGAGAAAGCTTACTATTTTTAGTGGACCCAGGTTGTAGTTTTTTATTGTATCATTTTCTCATAAACCTGTTGCATAAGTTTCCTGGAGGTCGATGTCAACTCTACTGGTTGTAATTTCTGAGATTTTAGCATTTTTAGCCTTTTGAAACCTGAGGACATTTACCCATCTCTATTCTGGAGACATTTTTCCATACTCCATGATTCTCAGCTATGACTGACAGTGGCTGATGTGGTAGCCTAAGCTGTTTAATTAGGCTTCAATATTCTTTTCCTGGGTCAGAGGAATTGAGTTTATTCAAATAATTTATGGGGTCTTTTACTATCCCCTCTCTTGTCTTGAATTTCAATTTTCTCTTAATCATTTTTGCCATTTCTAATTTAGAAAAAAAAATATTTCATTTTCAGATAAGGTAGTAACAAAATAATCTAGCAGTTCTGTCACCTGTAAGTTTTATTCCATCTTGTGTAAAACATAAGCAAAATGGATTGCTTAGAGATTAGGGGCTCAGGCTTGAGGTCATAGAAAACAAGCCTTATTCTGAACCAACTGAGAAATAGGAGCAGAGATAAAAATGAAGCCTCTGAGTAATAAAAATATTATCTGCATGATCAATAGAACTGATATTAAAGAATTTGACAAATCTAGGAGCTAGTGAGCTAGAGCAGCATCTTGAGATTTGGCAGAACTTCTCAGTTGGTTCTGGATCACACTAGACCTTCTCCAAGGGGGAAAGGCCTTCACCTCTAAGTTACCTCAAAGCTGAAAGAATCTGAGAGCATTTCCTGAAGAGGCAGCTCTCTCCAAACAGAGGAGGAAGGGACTGGTTTAGCATAGTTTCTCCTTCCACACTCACCAATCAGGTATTTATTTCTCCACCACAGTGGAGGGATGAGAGAAAGAAAGGCCAGGGTTTAAGGATGTTCCTGCACATGGAAGGGAACATGAGTAAGGAATAAATGATGTAAGAAATAATAAGAAATTTCAACTTTTCAAAAGGTATATGATAATCACAGAAGCTACTTGACTTCTTTACACCTTACTTTTCTCCTCTGTGAAATGGAAAACATAACAATCTATGCTTCCTGATTTGCACTGCTTGACATATATCAAGTGCTTTAAAGAACATTGCTTTTTGTTATCTTAGTGGTTTTTGTTATCCTCAAGTCTATGCTCACTTTGGTCTATATCTTCCCTGATGTTATTCTTAACAGTACATGCTATTATTTTTACTTGTCTTTGTTTTTTCTTGCTTTCCTCCTTATTTGACTCACACTCTTTAAAAGCCTGAGCTTGTCATTGAGCCCTCTGTACGGCCATGCCAGTTTCTCTTGATGCCCACCCCTGCCCCCATCTCTTATTTGCATTGTTTGAATGTATAGTTAGAATTTCATTACTCAGTATCATTGATCTTCATGAGGCATTTTTTCTTTGGGTCTCTGGCTGTTGGCATATACATATTCTTCCTGGAACTTTTTGAAGTCATTTTTAAGTCAGTCTGAAATGTATGTTCAAAAATGTTCAGCACTTTATTCCTTTTGTGAACTCCAAAATGACATGGTCTCTTTCCCCTGTTTCTGTTACTCTCATGTTGCCACCAAGTTCTCCTTTGTTGGTCAGAATTAAGTCCTGAGAGGGACTTCATGTTTTCTTACTTCCTGACATTTTGCTTGAGAGCCTAGAATTTCAATTAACAATTCTGAGCAGAAGTAACTGATATGAAAAAAACTTATATGAGCTGTTAAAATGTCAAATATTCATTCATTCTTTAGATTTTTATTATGTTTCTTCTCTTTCTCCTGCCAATCTCCATAGTTTCTTTTTTTTAAAAAAATTAAGGTATCATAATTAATCTTAATGTTCATTCATTATTTTAATAGCTTATTTTTTCAAATAAATAAATACCTCCTAACATATGAGAAGATCTGAATTTTCTGGCAGATAGACTTACTTCTCCCTAAACAGTATGATGATTGATAGAAACTTTTAAAAAGTTAAACATCTCTTTTAGTTCGTTTTGGTGAAAATTTATAGTCTTCCTAAATTAAATATCCTTAGAAGGAAACACCATGAGAAAATTGTTTATTATTAAGAAAAATGAATGAGAATTTTTTTCAAGCAAAATAGATAATACTCAAGGAAAATCACTGTTAATATACTAAATTAACATTTTCATATCTGTTTTCAGTGCTTTAAATAGTCATTGAAGTTATGGCAAAGACCATGTTATTTATTTAGGAAAAGTAGAAGATTACATAATGTTAGGGTTATTGCTTATTTGTATGTGTATAATATTTAATACAGATTAAAAGAAATGGCTATTCCCTATCTGGTTATTGCTCACCTTTTTGGAGATAACAGTCCATTGAAAATGATGATGTACTCTTTCCTCAAAAAAAGTATGTATGAAATTTTACATAATTTTTCCATTAAATTCTAGCTCCCTCAAAACCATTTGAGCACGTAGTATGTACCAGATATTTAGCTTATGTATATTTATTTTTCATTATTTGAGACATTAATCTATTAATCCGCGGCATTCAAACTGTGTACAAAAAACAGGAGCTGGTTAGTGTTATACTTTACATTTGTGTAATTATTTAATATACTCAGGATATAGCTATTTGGGAGTAGACATGGGGAGAGTTAAAAATGTCTAATTCAGATTTCTCAATTTTTGCCATTGGTTTTGTTGTTCTTTTTATCAAAACTTCATATATGGCAAAAATATTGGATGTTTTAAAGATCTTGGCTTGTCTATCAACTGACTACCTATTAAGAAAAAAAGAACTAATCAGAGTTGAAAATGGCTAGGCAGTTTTCCACTATGCCTGGCCACCAATGTATTTTGAAGGCATTATATCACACCACGTCTGTAAACTTCCCTCCTTTTTTTTTCTTCTTGCCTCTTCCCTCTACTATTAATCTATTAAAAAGTCTCTTGGGAAGCTATTTACTTGATAGGTGGGAGAGTTAATTCTAGCACTGTTTGTTTATATAAGTAACTGCCTGCTGTTTCATTCCCTCAGCATCTTTTGAGAGTGGGGAATGCTACACCAGGGCATTAGAGGTCAGCTCCCACAGGACTGCTAGGAATCTGTAACTAGATGAGTAGGATGGGGTGTTTCTCACAGTTTTGGAAGCTGGGAAGTCCAAGATCAGGGTACTGGCAAATTTGGTGTCTGATGAAAACCTGGCTTCTTCACTGGTGGCCATCTTCTCACTGTAATTTCACATGGCAGAAGGGAGTTTTCTCAGGCCTCTTTTATAAGATCACTAATACCATGCATGTAGGTTCCACCTCATGATTTAATCACTTCGCACAAAATGTATGCAACTATACAGCTATATAAAAAAGAAAATGGGATAGCTCTATAAATTGATATGTAGTAATTTCTAGGATATATTGCTTATTGAAAGTAAAAATGCCACAAAATGCTTTTTTGTGTATAATAAAAATATGCTGCATTGTGTATAAGAAACGAGGATGAAAGAATGGGGATAATGATAATTCTTTGAAAAGATCCTTTTATAGAGATCCAATATTTAGAACTATATTAATATTTTACATACTCAAAGAGAGAGAGAGAGAGAGAGAGAGAGAGAGAGAGAAAGAGATGAGAGTGACCCTAAATAGAATAGAAATAAAAACAAATGTTCTTATTGTATTTCAAGTGAATAACATAACTACATTGAAATGTAGGCAAGAGGTAGTTAGAAACTAATCCAGATAGCTTTTGAAAACTTACTATAAAACAACTTACCATAAAAAAAACACAGGAATAAATAGAAAACCTTAATTATACTATGTCAAATAATGAAACTGAATCTTTAATTTAAAGATTGTGTGCAAAGAAGTATCCAGACTCCCATAGAGGTTTCTCCAAATACTTAAAATAGAAGTAGCACCAATTGTACCAAACTCTCCCAGAAAATTGAAAAAGAATGAACACTTCCTAACATTCCCTATTGGATCAGTATCACCTTGATAATAAAACTTGATAAGGATGTTATGAAAAAGGAAAAACATAGGTCAATGTTAGGTTAGTTCCAAGAATGCAAAAATCATTTAACATACAAAATTAAATTGATGTAATGTACTTTATTTCCAGAATTAAAAAGTAAAATAACCTGATTTTTAATATATGCAGAAAAAGCATTTGATGAAATTTGATACTCAGTCACAGTTTTTAAATAAAAAAATATTAGAACCCATTCTGGCATCCAAGGAACAGAAGAAACTCCCCTAATATAACGAAGAGTAACTAAAAGAGAATCCAAGCAAATATTATACTCAATGGTAAAATATTTAAAGGTTTTTTCTCCAAGTTTGGAACCATCATTTCTATTTAATATTGTTGTGAATATTGTGGCTAATGAAATAAGGCAAGAGAAATAATTAAAAGTTATAAAGATTGAAAAAGAAGAAATAAAACTAATTATTTGCAGACAACACAATTGTGTACATAAAAATATCTAAAAGGATCAATAGAAAAACTAGAATTAGTTTTTAAATTTAGCAAGGTCACTGACTACAAGGTCAATTACAAGGTAGATGTTAAAATTTGTTTATATGTAAAATTTAAAACTATACCATATAAAATAGCATCAATAAATATCAAATACCTAGAAACAAATATAAACAAATATATGTAAGACCTCTACACTGAATTCTGCTAAAACTTTCTTAGGCAAAAATAGATCTGAATAAATGAAGAGCTATAATAAGTTCATGGATAGGAAGCATCACATATAGATTCAATAAAACACTGATCAGAATCCCAGTAAAATCTTTTTTTTTTAATTGACAAGCTGATTCTGAAATTTATGAGGAAATGCGAAGGGCCAAAAGAAGCCAAGATAATCTTGATGAAGAACAAAACTGGAGGACTTACAGATATCAAAATTTACTATAAAACTAAATTAATATATGATATGATATTAGCACACAAATAAATGATCATTAGAGAACTACACATATGCAATTACTAGGTTTATGAAAAAGTGATATTGAAGTACAGTGAGAAAAGCATTGCCATTTAGACATAATTAATGTAAGCCCCTATGTCATACCATGTGTAAAAATTAGTTTGAGATGAATCATAGCTGTAAATGTAAAAAATAAAACAATAACACCTCTAAATGAAAACAAAGGAGAATAATTCCATGACATTGGAGTAGTTGAAGATTTCCTAAACAGGATACAAAGACAATTATACATAAATACAGATTAATGAATTGAACTATATTAAGATTAGAACTTCTGCTCATCAAAAGATACTATTAAGAGAATTACAAAGCAAGTAACAGAATGGAGAATATATATGATACATAAATCTAACAGAATATTTGCAGTATTGTCATCTCAAGATGACAAAGAACTCATCTTGAGCATATATAAATAACTTTTATAAATTCATAAGAAAAAGTAGAAAAGTAGCAAAACAACTGGAACACACATTTATAAGAGGATATCTAAATGTACAATAAGCATATTAAAGCTTGCTCAAGCTCATTATCCATTAGAGAAATGTGAATTAATACCACAGTGAGATACTATTCCACTCTCATCAGAATGGTTAACAGCAAAAAGACTGAAAACACCAAGTGTTGAAAAGGATGCTGGGCGACTGGTACATGAGAATGCAAATTATCACAGCTACTTTGGAAAACTGGTTGACAGTTTTCTACTAATCTGCTAAAATTGAACCTAGCTATTTTATTTCTAGTCACAGCTATTTCATTCCTACTCATGTATCCAACAGATGTAATACCTACATCATCAGGTTTGAGGGAATAAAATGAGAGAATACATATTTCACCAAAAGACGTGCACATAAATTTATATGGCAAAATTATTTGTAATAGGTAGAAATGGCGAGGAAAAAAACAAATGTCCAACAATAGGAGGATGGATTTTAAAAATTATGTAACATACAGTAAAAAATTATACAATGAAAAGAATGAACTATTGTTACATGCAACACATGGATGGATCTCACAAACTGTTGAACAAAAGAGGCCAATCGCACAAATGAGTATATGGTTACATCTGTGTGAGTTTGTGTGACAGCCTATGTGTAAAGTTAAAAATGCAAAAATTATCTATTGCGATCGAAGTCTAGATAGAGGTGAACTTTTGGGGAACAATAGTTATCAAATAAAAAATTTTTTAATACTTTAGAATATTAACAAGAAGCAAAATTCAAGACAAATATTTTTTGAAGCCTAGAAGCTATTAACTTCTTTGCCAGCACTTCAGTGTTATATATTCACCTTTATTATGCACTGGAGGTCATATCCTACACATAAGAGAATAGGGTGAGGTTCTCCTGCAAACTACAAAGTTCTGTTTTACCTCATATTTTGTATCTTCAAAGAATACCTGTAGTTTGGACAATAATCTGGTTTCAGTTCAGCTTTATTTCCTCCAAGAGAGGCTCTACATGTTAATTGTCTGACTACATATGAATATATACAGGCGTTGCAGTTTTGCTGATTCCCAGATACAGGTATGGTCAACTTAGATCTTCTTCAGCTATCTTTGGACATTTGTGTTTTCTCATATTCATTTCCACAATGCTCTTAAAAGAGATGTTCTCCACATTTAAAAATATTTCCATGGTCACAAATGCTTGTGCTATAAATGCCTGAGTCAAACTTATTTCCCTTCCCTTAAGTGCTTCTAATTTATTTATAAAATAAACAACTGTCAAAACCATAAAACTTCTAGAAGAAAACATAGGCAGTAAACTCTCCAATATTATGAACAGGAATTTCTTTTCAGATATATCTCCTAGGGCAAGGGAAACAAACAAACAAAAAAACTAAAAAAGATGAAACTACATCAAACTAAAAAACTTTTGTACAGCAAAGGAGACCATTAACAAAATGAAAGACAATCCACTGTTTGGGAAAAGGTATTCACTAATGATACAACTGATAAGGGGTTAATATCCAAAATCTATAAAGGACTCATACAACTCAACAACAAAAACACAAACAGTCCAATTCAAAAATGAGTAGAAGACCTGAACAGACACTTCCCAAAGAGGAAATACAGATGACTAATAGACATATGAAAATATGCTCAAGGTCACCAACTATCAGAGAAATGCAAATTAAAACCACAATGAGATACCACCTCACACCTGTCAGAATGGCTGTCAGCGATTAATCAAAGAACAACAAATGTTGGCAAGGATGAGGAGAAAAGGGAACCCTCATGCATTGTTGGTGGGATTGCAAATTGGCACCAGCTGCTATGGAAAACAGTCTGGAGGGTTCTCAAAAAATTAAAAACGGATATACCTTTTGACCCAGCAACTGCATTTCTGAGTATTTATCCAAAGAAAACCAAAACTATCATTCATAGAGAACTATGCACTCCAATATTCATGTCAGCACAATTCATAATAACCAAGATATGGAAGCAATCGAAATGCAGGTCAATAGATGATTGGATAAAGAAATTATGGTTCGTATATGCAAGGGAATATTACTCAGCCATTAAAAAAATAAAATCTTACCATTTTCAATGACACGGATGGACCTAGAGGTTATTATGTTGAGTGAAGTGAGTCAGACAGAGAAAGATAAATACCATATGATTTCACTAATATGCGGAATCTAGGGAAAAAAAAAAGAACAAACCAATTGAAAACAGACTCACAAATATAGTGCACAATTAGGTGATGGACAGAGGGGAGTGGGGTTGGGAGGCTGGAAGAATGGGGTGAAGGGTTAAAGAAGTACAAATTAATCATTGATAGTTGGCCACAGGGATGGGAACCAGGGCATAGGGAATGCAGTTATTATTAGTATGATGGCTAGGTGGAGGGCCAGGGGAGGGAGGGAGCAAGTGAGGGTATCGTTTTATGAACTATATAAATGTCTAACCAATGTACTGTATACTTGACACTAATTTAAACAACTAAATTTAAAACAACTAAATGTAAAAATAAACAAACAAACAAACAAAAAAATAACTGTATTTTACAAATTTTTAAGAACATGACATGAAACCTATTAAGGGTAAATGTGGAGCATTAAAGTATTCATTCATAATTTTTTAGTTTAAAAGTTTTATTCTTATTGTATGTGTAGTTAAAAATAAACAACAAAAACAACAAAAATCTCCTGACCTAACACTTTACCTCTTGGAAGGGCACATTTTTATATGTCTGATAAGAAAAGAGAAAAACAAAATATACATACATTTAAACTTTAATGGTTGTAAAGATTTCTTTGTACATGTAGTAGTTTGGGAATGGGAATTAAGCCAGTCTTTTTTTCTTCTTTTTTAGCGAATGAGAACATATGTTTCCATTTCTTAGATGGACTTTTCATTGTAATTTTCAAGAAATACAAATAGCAAGAAAAGACTTTTTCTGCATTCATGTATTATTTAACAAATAATAGAAGCTTTTCTGAAAAATTACCAAGCTTGGTAGTCAGCTAAATACATTCTACTCCTTGTCTGTATAACTGCACAAGTTATGCACAATAGTGGATGCTGAAAAAAGTGTTAAAAATTTTTTATTATAAAATTAGTGTATTTTTAAGAAATAAAATCTGTACAATTCAGAAAGTCAAAGAATAGAAAAAAATTCCTCTAGTCCCATTACAGCCCCAAACAAAACTACTTTGAGTTGTATATTAATTAGTTTATTTTCCTCTATTCATCTTAATCTTATTTTTACATAATTATTTGGGAACAGAGTTATAACCATGCATAACATACATATGTAGTGTAGACAAACACGTGTATGTATGTATAATTTTGTATTCTGCATTTTTTCCCCAACATCACATTATTATATATTCCCAGAACAGGTATTAATGGTTGCAAAATATTTTATCCGATAAATGTAACATAGTTTATAACCTGCACTAAGGTATTTTTTGTGTGTTTTTCCTACTATAAAAAAATGCCATTGCATATAACTAACTTTGTACAGCAATCTTTTTCATGATTAGGATGATTTCCGATGATACATCAAAAGGAAAATTAGTGGATCCATGGGAGATGAGCATTTTGAAGACTCTTGATTCATTCTAACACTGTTTTCAAAAGGGTTATATCAATTGAAACTGCCATAGGCAATGAATGCAAGTTTTCCTTTTACTATAGTCTCGTTAGCACTGTTAGTTACTAACGGGAAGGCCCAATAGTAATTGAGAGGGTGGAAGTGGGTATAATATCTTGTTTTAATATTAATTTATCTGATACGATGAGAATGGGCAATTTTTCATGGGTCTGTTGACTAACTGAGAACTGTATGGTTATCTTATTCATCTATGGGATTTTTAGTGGTCTGCCTATTCACTCATTCAACAAAGATGTTTTGAATGTTAATGTCTCTGATATTGTTCTAGGCAGTAATAATACAAAGCAGTCAACAACCTCAGGAAGCTTATATTCTAGAGGCCTTATTTTATCAAGCACAAATGACTTTTTTATGTAATAAATCTAAAAGTACTATTTATTAAGTGACTACTATGTGCCTGGCATCGTCCCAGGTACTTACATACTTACCTTATTTAAAGTGCAGTCTGAGGGAGATCTTTCATTCCTTATTTGTTGATAAGAAAAAGGAGCACAGAGCACTTAAGTAATTAGCCCAAAGCCATACAATTAGTAATGAACAAATTCCATCCTAGGTTAGTCTGTGATTCTAAAATTCATATTCTTTCCCCTATGCAATACCCACAATATCTATTGTTATAAATAATTCTGTCTGTCAGATTTAATAAGAAAAGTTGTTCTAGTTTATTATTGGTTTTTAAACGTTTGCTAATTTTTAAATTCACATGCAGAATTAAGGATTGTTATATAATTAAATCTTGGAGGTTTTTTAAAAGACTCCTAGTGTTTTAAATTTTCTTATATAAATTTCATAATTAATTAATGGTCACATAGCTACCACACATCTCTTCAACTGGGTTAAAATCTATTCTACATAAAAATATTAACAGTATTTATAGGTTGGAAAGGTGAGAAGTAGGTAGAAGACAAGGTTGGGGCAGACTTCTCTATACCTTTATACTTTTTTGATGTTTGAATTATTTTTTATGTATTGCTTATCAAAAATAAAAGCTTTAAAGTGTCATTTAAAATGTGCCTTTTAATGTGGGTTTACACTTATTTTTTTCTTTAAACATGCAAGAGGTATGTAGCCCCATGCCACACATTCATGGGAATTCTGCACCTAGATCGGAGTTGTGTTATTAACAGGTACAGTCGATAAGAGAAAACAATTACTCTAATTACTCTAATTAACCGTTTTTGTAGATTATTTTACTGTATGTACTAGAAAATATAAAATCAAAGTCTTCGAAGATGCACATTTTCTTTAAAAGTCTTGATATTGCTTTGATTAAAATTACACAACCAAAATGGGGCACCACTGATGCAATCAAAGGTACCAACAGCTTTCATTTCCTTTGCTTTCTTTCTATATTATGCTTTTGAGATTTAATGATACTTGTGGACCTACTTCATTCACTTTAACTACCTTAAGTTTTCCTACTGATGGACAGCAAATTTGTTTCCTCTGTTCCAGAGTATAATGTTACAATAAACAACTTTTGAATTTCTCCCCTTGCGCCCATGCGAATCTGCATGCATGATGGAAGGGCAACTTCATGACTAACTGATAGCAAGAAATAGAGAATGCAAGTGTCAATACCAACTATCTTTTATTTTCAGGTCCCTCATTGACCCACAGCAGTATGTATTTTCATTTATATGGGTTCTCCAGAGGAGGCAGGGAGGCTCTTTCCTCCTACTGTGACTTGAAAACTCACAGACTCTAATATAATGTCAAATAAACTCCCCAAAGCTTTCTATTGACCTTGTAAGAAAGAGCCAGGATTGTTCACATATAGTCTGCCATCTGTGCAGATGTGGCTACACTGTTCAACTTTAATACTTCAGTGAGTACTTTTATACTGTTTTTGAAAAAAAAAAAAATTTGTGAGCAAATCCCAGAGTTTGCTGTGTTTTAGCTGGTTAAATGAAGCATAGTCAAGCAAGAAGGGACAAATAATATATATTGGAAATGTGCACCATCTTCCTTTGTGACTACAGTAAAGTCACTTTGCTTTTCTGTGTCTCCATTTCTCATTCATGAAATTACTCTATTCATCTTATTAATTTAACAACAACAAAAAATACCTTAAAGTGTTAATTAAACACACCTAACACTTTTAACTTTTCTTTAGAATTGCAAGAATAGTCATGTGCATGCATATTAACATTGATCAAAGGTTATTTTTACACACCCAACAGTCTGAAGGGAACCGTATGAATTTGTATGAGAGTAAATCCTTTGCTATCACTAACTTGAGTAGCCTTACAAAGGCTTTCTGTTTTCTCCACTCACGTTAACCTTCAAATTTTTCTTAGGACACTATTTTTTGTCACTCCTATATACATCAATTCTTGATAAGGACTAATGTGAAAATTTTACATATCAGACTAAGAATTTTATGGACTAAGATTATATACTCCTCAAAATGCTTATTTTAAACAAGAGCATTATGCATTCCTGTTTTATAAAAACCACTGAAATGGTTTCTTTAAATCACTTGATTCTGGCAAACAGAACATGTCTAACCTTAATTTTGAGAAGATTTACTACCCATGAGTATCTAAAAATATGACATTGGTCATTTAATACTACTCAAGGCCCAAATAAAGGTTTAGGTAGGCCTAGACCAACCTCTGGTTGAGTAACTGCCAGGCTCAAGGAGGTAACCCCTCAATCATTTTGATTATTAACATTCTAAACAAACTAGCTGTTCAGACAGCTAGCTAAGATCAAGATTCTTCTGGAAATGGAACTATCGAAGGAGTTCCAAAATTTCAGAAATATCTGAGTATAGCCATACAGACTGGGGAGTTGTAAAAAGAAGGTATTCAGTGGGTGGACAGCATCATGTTGGAGGCTGGGCCCAGAGGGAGGAGAGATTGAGACTTTAAGGAAGAGTAATAGCACTAAAGAACAAATGTCTAATTTCAGATTTTGCCACATCTGAGAACAGAAGACTGGAGTCCCACAGAGAGTTCTTTCAGCCCCAGCTCCAAGGCACCTAAGCAAGTGGCCCTGTTGTACTTACTAAACCACTTTCAAATCTATGAAGTCCCTGGAATAAAAATAACCAAAGTACGAGGGTAAGAGACCACAAAGACCAGAGAAGAATACACAATTATCACCGATGCTTTATCTTTTCTTATTGCAAATATCTCTTCTATTTGAACCATGACTTTTCATAAAGTGATAAATAAATCACAGCTTTTGGGGGCCATGGTGGCAGAGCCATATAATTGGATAACTGGTCTTTGTTTCATGTGACTGGAAGTTGTTAGGCTAAAATTTAACTCTTCTGAAACTTGGGCATGAAGGAAGACATTTTTCCTCTACCCAACTCATAGAGATTTGGGAGGTCTAGATATTTTTAATGATATAACCTCTTTTGTATTATTATACTTCCCATTATTGTTAAATATATAAACGTCTGTTGGTTCAGAAAGATTATAAGGTCTTTCTAAGTTTACCTTGTTAACACTGTCTTTTTTAAAAAATTAAATTTATCAAGGTAACATTGGTTAATAACATTATACAAATTTCAAGTATACTACATTATGATTCAATATCTGTACACTCTATTGTATGCCCACTACCCAAAGGCTCTTTCTGTTACCAAATGCTTGATCTCCTTTACCCAATATGACTGCCCCCACCACCTTACACTGCAGTAACCACCATTCTGAAAGTATTATGCGAAGTGAAATAAGTTAGATAAAAAACAACAAAAACCATATAATTTCTCTCATATGTGAACTATAAAACAAAAAGTAACAAACTATAGAATAAACCAAAAAAGTCATATGTTATTTTTTTTAAAAAGCAAATAGTATTTTAAGCTTTGAGATTTAATAAGCTGAAGTCAAAATCTGATCTATTATTGCCACTTCTAGGAATACTTCTTATTTTCTACTCTTTCCCTGCCTTCATTAAACAGATATATCCTAAAATATTAAAATACACTTCTGTGCTGTAATCCCAGAAAATACTTAACCATAAATTAGTAGCCTTCACACTTACAAACTGCTAACACCTCAATATTGCACAGACCTTTTGATACATAGGATTGTGGACTCTTTTCCAAAAACTACAGCATCAATATTGAGTTTTAATTTTTTTAAGTTTTATTTTTTTTGCTCAATTTCTGTTTATAATATTTGACTTTCACAAATTTAATATTGATGATTTCAAGTCTTACTAGTGACACCAAAGGTTTTTGAATTGTAGTAATTTATCATTTAAGATTAGAATTTGAAAGCAAATGCCTTGAGGCTGACACATGAGTGAGATCACCACTATCTGAACTTTGTGGTTTCCTACTCATCCTCGCGTATTTAGCTTTCAGATCACATCTGTACTGAATGGAAACAGTCCTGGGTACGTGTGAACTTAAACATGTAACATGATTGGGACCAGCCCCTATCAAAAGCCGCTTTTCTCCTCTTTCAGGATTTCTCCTTTACCATCTCTCCTGATGCTTCTAAGCATAGCAGAAAGGTATATAGTGATGGAACTTTGATAAATCAGTTAGTGATTTTATATTTTATCCTAAGAGTAGAAATCACATGAGCTAGGACAGATGAAATGGGTAATGTTTAACTGAAGAGAAAAATTCTTAACGGGTTGGAATTTTAAGCCATTTCATCCTAGTTAGGGGAGTTATTTCATGGAAAATAATAATATAAATAGTGAAAAAGTATCTCATGGCCATATTGGTGTTACATAGTATGAGAAATTTATTTCTAAAGAATGATTTCTTGCTAAAAATGCAATGTCTCTTAGGTCAATTGTTTCCAATTACAACTACACATCACATTCTCCTATAGAGCTTCTTTAAAAGTATGTAGATTCTGTGCCCCATCTTGGACCCAGAAATCTGTTTTCTTCACAAGATTTATCAAAGCTTTGTAAACTATACTAGCATTTTTAAAGAATCACATTCTGGCTTTTGTGGAATCCTCTATTATGTGTTTGATTTATATTTTATTTATATCTGTTCTCTATTTTTCCTTCCTTCTGCTTTCTTTTTCTTTTTCTTCTTTTTCTTTTTTTGCTATTTCTTTTCTAAATTTTGGGATGTATTCTTGGCTCATTAATTTTCAGTCTTTTTAAAAATTATGAATTTTAAGACTATAAATTTCCCAACAAGTTGATGTTCATTATATTCTACAAATTTTAAATGTAGTGTTTTCCATATTATCCAATTAAAAGTATTTTCTAATGCCTTTAGCTTTTTTCTATTCAATTTATAAATGTCTGTTTATTAGTAATCAAGTTTACAGGGAGAATATTGTTCTCTTTTAAATTTTTATTGAAAACTTCATTTCATTGTGGTTTTAGTACATGCACTATCTAGATTCAGTCTTTTGAGATATGTTGAAATTTGCTTTTGATGTTTCACAAGCCTGCCTTTTATTTGTTTAATTATGGTACACATTTTTAAAAAAAAACAATCTTTGTCTACTAATTCTAACATCGGAGATCTCTAATTTTGTTTCTCTTGCCTATTTCTTGGTAGTTTCACTCACATTGCTTTGTTTCCTTGTGTGCTTTTTTTCTTACTGGGAATACCACATGTTTTCTAGAAAATCATTTGTAAACCGTCTTTATGGCATACAGTAAAATATTTCTTTAATGAGGTGTTTTTTTGTTTTGTTTTGGTTTTTGGCTTGAGGTCTTTTTGGGCTACTTAGGTGATATAATTTTGGGCTACAAATCTACAGAAGGCTAGCCTGTAGTTGTAAAGTTACCATTACTGAAGTACTGGATGAATCCTAGGATTGAATTTCTGTCCCCTGCATAGATGATTTAATCAAAACAGAAGCTCAGTTTTCTAAATTCTCTGTGAGTTTAAGCAGCTTCCCTTCATTCCCATTCTTAGTTACATTGTAATCTTACTATTTTTTCCAGCTCCTCAATGATTTTAAGAAAATTTGAAAAGTATATTTTATAGCATTATTTTGTTTTTCAGTGTGAAAACTGATCTAAAGAACCTAACCTGCCATATGGCTCCAAACGAGTCTCAGCTTGATTTGTTCAGCCTGGCCTTTACACAGAGCAGAGGACATGGCTGTCAGCAGGCCTAGGTCATGACAAGAGCACAGAAGGGCTACTCTCTGCTTTGCTCCAGACCCAAAATTCCTGGGACAGACTCTGATGGACTCATTGTAGCTAGGATATAAGGCACTGAACCAGGGACAGAATCCGTCACTCGAAGAAGGAAATAAGGGGTATTGGGGAGACCAAAACAACAGTGTCCATTATTCAAACACTGTTTTAATTACTTCATCACCACCAAGAGGTAGGTACTCACTCTCTTTTACCTAAAGAAAACAATGGCCCTGTGAAGCTAAGGAGCTTTTTCAATTTTACATAACTAGAAAGGGCGAGAGCCAATTCAAACTGGATCTGTCTGATTCCATACTCAATGTTCCTAACCACTGCAACCTCCTACAAGTTACTCATCCTTTAATTGACCATTTGCTTACTGTGTCTCTAATGGAATAGAACTCAGGACATGATACTTCTGAAAGACAGAATGAAAGATGTGAGAACATGGGCCAATCCAGGTGGGTAGCTCAGGGGCCAGTGGCACCTGTGTGATTGTGCTGAGATAGAGAGAGGAAGAGACAATGGACAAACCAAGTATACTTTACACTTCTGCCTGCTCTTCTGTTGAGTTTTAGGAAGTAAGTAAATGTGACTCAAGTAAAGCTAGACTTGTGCACTGCCTTTGCATCTACCCTATGGCCAATTTCAATACACCATCATAACCAAAAGGAAAATTACAAATCTAACTCCAAAAAACACTGAAAGGATTATAGGCTTTCATTGAAGTTTCAAGAGGCAGAGCAATATATAGGTGAGTATAAAGCAATAGCACACAACGTATACAGCACAGAAAAGCTTCTTTTCCTTTAGAGCTCTCTCATCTCCAAAGTTCCACTTCTTATGGGAACTGCTCAAATTTTCTCTCAGCCACCATCTGTCAAATTCCAACTAATTTCTTCCTCTTCTCCTACATAGCTTTAGTTTCCTCCATGATTTTCGATGACCTTTTCCAGGTACCTTAAGCCTTCTTACACAGAACCTTATATTCCACTGGTTTCGACTTTTAAAATCTCTTTCTTCCCATAGTACTCTATACTGATCAGTTCAATTAAGACTTAATAGTCAAAGAGACCAATAAACGATTTATGAAGTTGGAGAGAAGTTCACATATATTTTTTGCTTTAAAGTTCCTTTTTTTTGCTTTCTCCCAAGTTTTCAATGTACACAATATAGGGCTTTCAGAAGTGGAAGATGAACCTAAATAATGCTAAGTGTGAAGTGAGAGCTAAGCTTAAACAAATTACCATGGCAAATGATCTGCCTTATGAGAAAAGACATTTTCTCTGTAGACACTGAAAACACTTCTTATTAGATAGGCATATAATGTCTAGTCTAGGATGGAATTATTATTTGTCCTTCAATGTCTTTGTTTGTTCCCAGAGATAATGTCTCTGTAAAACACTCTTGCTAATCTAATACTGTATGGTTTCTTAAGCCCTGGATTCTTTACAACCAGCTGCCATGTAAAATGATTCAGTATCTATGTACAAGCAATTTCAAAAGAAACTACCAATGATGCAATGACTTGCATAATAAAGAATTTAAGTCAATTGCCTCTCAATAACAAATCAGCTGCTCTGATAACTGACCTGGCAGTTTTTCATCTTGGATTTTCAATTTATTCACCAGAAATATCATTTTGGGAAAGCTTAAATGCTTTTGAAATGAAAGCAATTTAAAACTGTTCTTTTACAAAGATAATACCAGACTTTGTTTATATGTTTTTTAAAAAAATTGGTTGGATTATTCAAGAAATTATTTTTCTTGGTCTTTATGTTTTGTGTTGTTTTCATCACCTATGTTTATCCCTTAAGAAGTAGACACTTTCAACAGCCACAAAATAGGGTTAAAAAACCCCAAAGCACAAAATAAGAGAGATACATTTAGTTAAAATCAGCTTTCACTTTACCCTCCGTCATACCAAGCACTCACACTCAAGTAATCTCTATAGTTGCTCCCTCTCCTTTCTTTAATACCATTCACAATGGCTCATATTATTAGGACACACAAACACACACATACACACACACACACACACACACACACACAACCCTACATGTCTCTTCTCAGCAGCCTTGGTATCCCTTGACCAGGGGAGCAATGTCCACCCCATAGAATAAGTTTAATAGTTAATATTTTATTAATTCAAAAATATTTTTCATATTTTAATCTCACAAATAAAGATGCTTCTTCCTATAAATAGCACTTTATACTTTAAATGGTAGTTTTTCTTAGTGGCATGTAAAATATTCACACAATTTAAAATTGATACTTAGATTCAATAAAAGATAGCACTGAACTGTATATAATGAGAGATATGCATACATATCTCTCAGGGTTTTGGGGAATATGTTAATGTAGTTTAGTTAAAAATACAAAAAGTAAATGATCAAATGATAGAAATTCAGAACACAGAGTAAGAAAAAAATTTCCTAAAAATTAAAAAAATTAGATTTGTCTATTTATTGAGCATTTATTATTTGCCAGGCACTGTTCTTGGTGCTGTGGATATAGCAGTGAACAAACAAGTCTTGTGAAGCTAACATCACAATGGGGGAAACAGAAAATACATTTAAAAATACCTGTATATTGTCATTTGATAATAAATGATATAAAGAAAAAACAAAGTGGTTAAGAATAAAATCGAGGAGAGAAGTGGAGAGAGACTGCTATTTTAGATGAAGTGGTCAGAAGAGGTGGCCCTTCCACACAGAAGGAAACAAGGATGTAAGTTACATGCCTCCTGGAAGTAGAACATTCTGGAAAAAGAAAGATCAAGGAAATTCAGAACATTCCAGAAAAGGAGGACAGATGCTGGTAGTATTTGAGAACAGAAAGGAGAAAGTGTGCTGCCACAAGTAAGCATGTCTGAGAGTTTTAGGAGACGAGGCCAAAGAGGTTGTAGAGGCCCTATCATGTGGGTCACTGTAGGGATTTGGCTTTTTTTCCCAAATCATGTGGGAGCCTACTAAGATTTTTGAATAAGGAATGATATGGCTTGGCTTATGTGTGGGGTTGTGTGCTGCTATGGGTAGGGGTGAAGGGAATGTTAGAAGGGGGTTGGCAAGGATGAAAACAGAAAGCACTGTAAGTAGGCTACTACAACAATCTAGGTGAGAGGTGGTAGTAGCTGGCAACAGGGTGGTAGCAATTTTCTGGATAAATTTCAAACATAGAGCCATTATGATTAGCTAATAAACTGGATATGGAATATAGAAGAACAAAATCAATGATGAAAAGATTTTTGACCAAGCAAATGGTAGAATGGAGTTGTCATTTACTAAAATGAAGAGGATTGTGGGAAGAATAGTTTAGAAGAGAAAAGAAATCAAGAGTTCATTTTGGATGTATTAAATTAGGTATATCTAGTAACATCCAAGAGGAAAGTTTAGAAATGAGTCTATACTTCAGGAAAGAAAAAGATTTAAATATAAATGAGGAGATATTAATATACATGGAATTTTAGGATATATAAAATCTCCTAGGCTCTAGAGTAAGGGTATACAGAGAAAGGGGGCAGGAAGGCAGAGTTTGGGGGCAATCGAATGGGAGATGAGGAAGATGCAGCAAAGGCAGCTGAGAGGAGCAGTCAGGAAAGTGGGATGGGAATCAAGATAAAGTGATACCAAGTGAAGGATCAAGGGAGTGATAACTGTCAAATTCTATTAATGAGTAAGATATAGACTGAGATGTGATCACTGTTTTTAGAAGCAAGAAGCTATTAATGACCTTTACAAAACTGATTTGGTGGAATAAGGGCAAAACTCTGCTTTGAAAGAGTTAAAGTGAGAAGAGAAGGAGAAATGAAAATGAAAGAGTAATTATAAACCACTCTTTCTAAAGAGCTACAGATATGCAATGTCAGCTAGAAATCAAGAGATTTTTTTTTTTAAGATAGGAGCTATATAGCATGTTTGTACTCATTGAGGAAAGGTATTCAATCTCTTTCTTTAGGTCTTTTCTCTCTAGTCTCTATAAATTACTCAATACAATTAGGGGAGGATCATGCAATTGAAATCAAAGTTTGACATCCTTTCAAAACTCTGAAAGAAATACTATTTACATTTTTACATTTCTCAAAGGGATCTAAAAAAATTTTTTTTTAATTTTTTAAAAAATTTCCTGATCTGTTTCATTTTTTAATAAGAAAATGGGGAGGGGATGGTATTTTCATATACTTTTAATTAGAATTATAAAATAAAAGAATGCCTTGCACCAGCAATAGCTGTTCATTTCAATATTAAATCACATCAACAACAGAAGAATAAGGTCTTATTCTAAAAAAAAAAACATGCTCCTCTTTTTCAATATCAGAGCTGACAGATTAGCTAGTCTCATTAGAAATAGATAACAGTCTCCTGACATCTGTTACAGTAGATGGCTGAAGGTAACGCTAAACACCTTGATTCCATTTGTTATAGAAGAGCTAGACTGAATTAATGAGCATTCTATCCTAGTGGTTCAGAACCTGGTTGTGCATTTGCTTTACCAATGCATGTGACCCACCCCCAGAGATTCTGATGCATTTGGTCTGAGTTGGCAAGCAGACATGGATATGTTTTAAAACATCCCCAGGTGATTTTAATGTGCAGTGGGACCTCAGAATCGCTCCCTAGCATTTAAGCTTTTCACCTCAAGGTGAAAAAAATCATAGCTATGATTAAAAGGCTTGAAAGTTGATCTAGTCTCAAAGCAGAACACAGGAAATAGCCACCCTCACCTGAAGTAATCTACTGTAAAATTCTCCTCTACCAGGGAGAGCACATTCTCATAAATTTGCTTGTGTGGCAGCTCCATGCGTTGCCCAGTGAATGAGGGGAGGATGACTGGGCATCTGTGGGCAGGATTTCTCTCCACCCTCCAGTGACCTGAGATGACTATTAAAGGTCTCAGAGCATCAGAAACAAATTGGTTTTCCTTTTTCTTCAGACTACATTTGACAGCAGGGTACGAGGAGAGAGGTATTTGCAAAGCTTATTTTAGGCATTTATTGGAGGGAGGACAAGAAAGGAGAGGCAACTGCAGGGGGAAAAAACAAACAAAAGGAGAACAAGAATGAAAAAGACAAAACTCAGCTGAAGCCAGGTCTCTAGTGGCAAATTTGCATTTGGATTCAACTGCCTACCTCACTCAGATAATGGTATTTCTTAATAATTTCTTAATAATAATATCTATTTTCTGTTTAAAGCAGCAGGATTCCATCCCCACCTCCCCTGAACTGGAAAGAACAGAGTGTCACAATGAGGATCTTAGACTAAATGTGGACTTTCTTTTATTTGCCCTCAGAAATTTGATTTACAGGACGAAGAATTCTCATCAAAACAAAACAAAAAAAAGAACAAAGTT
Organism: Cynopterus sphinx; assembly: GCA_030015415.1. NCBI lineage: Eukaryota > Metazoa > Chordata > Mammalia > Chiroptera > Pteropodidae > Cynopterus > Cynopterus sphinx. The sequence goes on from CM057386.1 coordinate 73,178,151, forward strand.
AAAAAAAAATGTACCTTCAATTTCACCATTGTTACTTATCTATGTTTCTGTTACTTCATTGTTCATACATATAAATACTTGCATAGGAGCATGACTGCAGAATAGATGCATTCTGATCTTTCATTTACCATCTCTTTGTTTCTAGTTGCACTTCAGATGCACAGATTTGAATTGATACAATCAATCATACTCCTTGGTCGCCTCTGCCGCAGGGCACATTACCTTCCTCATCAGCCACTCATAATATTTACTTTCTTGGTTAGTTCTCTTCCTTTCAGATCCATTCCCTTACTCCACCTAGATACCCACGCTCATACATATAAGGAGTTTTCTTTCAATATAGAACATCTATATTTATTTATGTGCATATTTAACCATGAATAATATATTTCGTTTACTGTGAACGTGCTTTTAAATTTATATTAATGGTGTTAAATTCTAAATCATATTCAGTTTTGTTTTGTATTTTAAATCACTCAACATTGTTTTAGAGAATTCTGCGTGTAAATATATGCAGTTTGTTTTATTTTTTTGACTACTAAATAGCATCCCATTGTTTACTTATATCCTACTGTAATCTTTTTTCAATAAATCATAATTTTAATTTTAATGCCTATATTGTAGTCCACCATACTGATACATCAATTTGAATTTAAGTATTTCCCTACTATTTCTTATTTAGATTTTTTAAGTGCTGTAATTAGTTTGTATATACATATGTATACATATGTGTATATATTAGTTTGCTAAGGCTATCATAACAAAATATCACATACAGGCTAGCTAAAACAACAGATATTTCAACTGAATGGGTGAGACCTACCCATATTATGATAGGTAATCTTTTTTACTTGAAGTCTACTTATTTAAAGGTCAATATTATTTTTAAAATACCTTTAGAGCAACATTTGGACTAGTGTTTAAGCAAATATCTTTGTACCATGGCCTACCAAGTTGACACATAAAATTAAACCTCAAACTGCGTTTTGTGGTTTTATTTTGTAATATAGTCATTTCCTAAATTATTGTATTGAAATATAATTCAATTTACCATTTAAAGCACACGATTCAATGGTTTTTAGAATATTGACAAAATTATGCAACCATCACCACAATCAATTTTAGAAAATTTTCATCACCTCACAAAGGAACTCCATATCCTTTTTTTATCACCCTCCAATTACCCAATTACCCCAAGCCCTAAGCAACAACTAATATGCTGTCTGTTTCTATAAATTTGACTATTCTGGACATTTCATATACATTGATTTTCCTTATGGTCTTCTGTAATCACCTTCATTTACTACGTTGTCAAGGTCCATTCATGTTGTAGCCTTTATGAGTACTTCATTCCATTTTATGGCTGAATGATATTCCGCTGTGTGGTTGTACCACAATTTGTCTATCTTTTCATCAGTTTGTGGACGTTGGGTTGGTTTTGCCTTTTGGCTATGTTGCTGCTATGCACATTTATGTAAAAATTTTTGTGTGGACATATATTTTCAATTCTATGGGTTAAATACCTAAGATTGGAGTTGCAGGACCAAATGGTAACTCTATGTGTAACTTATTGAAGAACTGCCAGAGTGTTTTCCAAAGTGGCTGCACCATTTTACATTGTATGAGGTTTCCAGTTTCTCCACATCCTTGCGAAAACTTATCATCTAACTTGTAGATTATTACCATCCTAAAGAGTATTAAGTCATTTTTCATTTTGGTTTTAATTTTCATTTCCTTGATAAACTAATGATGTTAAGAACATATCTATGTGCTTATTGGCATTAGTACATCTGCATCAGAGAAATGTCTATTAAAGCCATTTAAATTGGGTATTTGTCCTTTCTTGCCAAATTGTAAATATCCTTTATATATTCTAGACACAAATCCTTATCAGATATATGATTTGTAAGTAATTTCTCTCATTGTACTAGTGGTCTTTTTACTTTCTTGAAAGTGCCATTTGAAGCACAAAAGTTTTTAATTTTGATAAAATCTAACTCATCTTTTTTTTCTTTTGTTATTTGTGCTTTTGGTGTCATAAATAATAATTCATTGCCCAATCTAAGGTCACAAATATCTACCCCCTAGTTTTCTTTTGAGAGATTTAAAATTTTGGCTCATACATGTAGAAATTTATACATTTTGAGTTAATTTTTGTGTATAGTATGATGTAGAGTTCAACTCCACTCTTTTTCATGTGGCTATCCCCTAGTTCCAGCATCATTTGTTCAAAAGACTAATCTTGTCCTATTTAGTGGTCTTGAAAACCATGTTAAAAATTAATTGACCATAGATTCATGGGTTTATGCCAGTGCCACATCAGCTTGAGTACTACAACTATGTAGTAAGTTTTGAAATCAGAAAGTATGAGTCCTCCAAATTTGTGTTTCTTTCTCAAGATATTTTTTATTATTATTCTGGGTTGTTTTTGTTTCCATATGAATCTTAGGATCAGTGTGTCTATTTGCACAAAAAAGGCAGCTTGGATATTCTACTAGAAATTATGTTGAATCAATAGATCAACTCGGAGAATATTGCATCTTAACAATATCTAGTTCTCCAACCCATAAATATGTGATGTTTCTTCATTTATTTAGATCTGAATTAAGTTCATTTGACAATGCTTTTAATTCATTCACAGCAAACACAGAGTGTTGGGGGAATCTGAACAATAGATTCTAAATAGCTCTTCTTTATGGAAAAACAAAAACTTGTGAATACCAAATATTCCTCTCCCCAAAAGAGGAAGACTTAGACTACCAAATACTTATTAACCACCTGTAGTAATTATGAATAGGATAAATAAATAGACCAGTGAAACAGAACAGAAAACTTAATAGATAAACACTTGATACATAATGTGTTTTTACCATTTCCTGAGAATTAATAGTTAAATCATTGAAGCTTAAAACTGATATTTGGTTCCAAGAGCCTGTTATGTAGATCTAATCCAAAATTAATGGTTGTCTTATTGTATGAAATCTTTATTTATATCATTCAACATATTTTGAGGTGTCAGAAGTCTTACCTCATATTTTACTTTACATCATGTAACACAATAAATGGATTAAATAAAGAATGAGTATATTAACCACCTTTAAATTTACAGCACTTAGAAATAATTTTGCCATCTTAATCTTATTTGCTTTGTATACAGGATCGAAATGTTTCACAACATAAAACTTTTCCTTTAAAAGCCTCAGGCAGAAGTAAACTTTTTAAAAGTATCTAGATTAAAAGGTGTGAGATAAGACTGGATAACCATGAAATAAACTAAATTTATTTTCTACTTACATTTTCTGTTCAATCTGCCATAGCCCACTGATCATGATGAGGTTATACGGGGCATACCCTTAGATACTCCAGCCAGTGATGGAGGAAAAGGACAGAAGGTGTCATGGCTTCTATGCTTCTGCCCTATTTAAGGCAAGAAATCTGTTTTTAGTTCAAATCCCGAGTACAAACACATTCTTTCAATCAAAAGGTATTTCAAAACTTCTACCAACACCAAGGACAGCAAAAAATAATGGAATATACATAATTTAGAGACAGGTCACAAACCACAGCTTCCTCTAAACAAAGAGAAAAGTCTTTTGGAAACTTACTGGTAGCAGGCTTTTTTTTTTTTTTTTTTTTTTTTTGAGAGAGAAAGAACTCCATGCTAACACAATTAAAGGAAAACAAAACTCAGATATTTTAACAGAAAGTTAAAATAAAATTTGTACAAGTGTATAAGAGTGAAAGTTAGATTCTGAATATGAAAATGTATATACCAGTGTGACTCCGAAAGATTCACTGAAGAAGAACAGCAGGTCCTGCTACTGTTTGAGGGACCACAGAATCTAGGTCACCCAAGGGCAGAGACTATTCCCTAGACTTACTGGGTCTACATCAGAAGGAAATAAGAAGTTTGTGGCAAACACTACTTACTGCCATTCATTTGAGGTTCATTGTTAGGTTAATAATTTAGTGAAATATACAGTATTTTTCATATTATGAGTGAGTGCACCCATTCTCAATTAATCTCATATAAAGTCTGGGGTAAGCAAAATCCTTTGTCATAGATCAAAGTCTCGTATTTGAAGTTCCATAGATACACATGTAGAAGATCTCTAGGTCAAAGCTAAAGATCTATGCAAAATTTCATGTCTGTATGTGAATTTTCCTAGGTAAGGAGTCTGTTGTTTCTATAGACTCTCAGAAAGATCTGCAGCTCCAAAAGGGTGAAGAGTAAGTATTTTGAATCAAAATCAGAACTGAGCAGGTCCTACCTCATTTGCCTAGTCAAGATTCTAATGTTAAGAACAACAACAAACAAAAAAAAACGTAATATCCCACATAGAAAAATATGCATTTACAGGCTTATTTCGTCTGAGTTTCCTACACACTATTTTCATAGGGATTTTCATAGGGAAGAAAATACATAACACGGTGCAATATAAACATTTTTTCCCAAAATCATTAGGCTCAAAGCATCTAATTATTTAATTAATTATTATTCATTAATTACAAATCTTTCCTTTGCAAACATTTCCACTTCCTGTTCAAGAATAAATCACCTGGTCTGCCCAGACTCCATTTGTAAATACTGATCTAAGAAAACCTATTCAAAAAAGGAATAAAGTAATAGAGACAAAGCACATTAAGTAACTGCTAGGTCTACTGACATGTTTCATGTGGGTTCTGGGCATCAAATCCAGTGTTTATTTTCACAGCTACAGAGTGTCGTAACTACCACAAACTTGAATGTGATGCTAAAACCTGTGAGTGTGAATAGTGCAGTGAGTTATACCTGGGGATGAAGAAAAAGGGAAGGTAAGAGGCAAAGAGAACAACTGATAGTTTTCACTGAAAAGAGCTTTACAAAAAAACTGTTCAAATCCTAGAATTAATATTATTTTCATTTCACACTTGGAAAGAAATACCAAGGTAGAGAAAAATTTGGCAAAAAAAGGGTAATAGAGAGGAAGGAGGGTGTGTGTGTGTGTGTAAAAGACAAGCGACAAGGGAGAGGCACAAGAGGAAGAAAGGTATCAATTTCTTAATTGTACTTAGAGAAGTAGAGGCCCCTTTAGCAAGGAACAAACAGTGCCTGCCTCCTGTGACAGTGTAGGTAGGGTAATATTATTTGGCCAATATCATGATGAGAAATCAGTTTATTTATACATTACACATTTAAGATAATCTAGCCCTTCCCCTCCTCCTCCTGGTGCTCCTGGGTTCTCAGGTGTGTGAGGCCCTGACCCTTCCCACTCCCCCAGGCACTGCATGCTGGGAGGGTCTGTGTGTTTTGTAAATAAACATATTTGCCCTCGGGGAAAAAATATATCCCTACAGCCTCCAAGTGAGGCATCAGATGTGTGTGGTGCTGGATAAACAAAAAAGCATCAGAGGCTATTGTCAAGTCAGATGCTGCCTAAAATGCCACCGAAGTGGGAGAGAAAAAAGCGGATGGCTTCTAGTAATATGCAGTCACATTCATCGGTAGAGCTGGGTCCTATGGACAAAGTGATAAATTAAGTTGTAGACAGTCCCTACCCTTTAGCAGATGAAGTTCACATTGAGCCAAAGGAGTGTTGGGGCATCTATAGCTGAAATAAAAGTTTTTTAAAAATGTAATGGCAACTTTTATGTGTTAGCTTTGCCGGATCACATTATTCTGGATATTTCTGAGAGCGTGATTTGGATGAGATTTACATTTAATTCATTGGACTTTGAAGAAGGTAGATTGTCCTTGATGGTTGGTGAACCTGGTCCAATTAGTTGAAGGCCTAAGCTTCAGAATGAAAGACTGACCTCCCCTAAGCAAGAGGGAACTCTGTAGCAGATGGCCAATTTAAACCGCAACATAGGTTCTTCTCTGGGTCCACAGTCTGCCCACAACCCTGCAGATTCTGGACTTGCCAACTTCCATAACTGTATAGGTGAATTTCTTAAAATTTCTCTCTCTCTCTCACACCCACACACACACATACACACACACAACTGGTTCTTCTTCTCTGAAGAATCATAACTAATATAATAACCTAATAAACTAAATAAACATAAATTAAACTAAATCAGGTATAAAATTATAGTTCTGATATTATAAAGGAGGCTTTATCGATATTCAATCAAATCGCCTAGCAGGAGCCAGATTGTCCTGTAGTCACAACTTTTAGGGGCCAACAGGGAAACTTCCAAAAAGATATTTTCTGCTGAGAGTGCTGAGACAGTAACAGTCTACCTACCGCCAAGAAACTGATGAGTGATTTCAGGAGGTTAGGGCATTTCTTAGGGGAAATACTGCTCCAGCTACAGCAGATAGCTTTGAAAATATGTTTACCTACTGTGAATTGTTGTTGTTGTTGTTGTTGTAGTTGTTGTTGTTATTGCTGTTTTATTTGTGTACTTTTAATTAATTTTTATGGTACATTGGTTAAGGAGATCCAAGTTTCATTCAGTAAGGCATATATAAGGCATATTCACCTCCCATAGTTAGATTTCTTTCTGTCACCACATATTTGACTTCCTTTACCCTGTCTACCTCCCCCCTGCCTCCACTCTCTACCCTATGGTGACCCCTAGTCTACAGTCCTTGTCCATGAGTCTCTGTTTATCCTGTTCCTTAGTTGCTTTTAGGTTTATATTCCACACATAAGTGATATCATGTGATTTTCAACTTTTTCAGTCTGGCTTATTTCATTTAGCATGATTATCTCCTCTGCCCATTTTTTTACTGGATCATTTGTTTATTTGTTCTTATTGAGTCATATGAGTTCCTTGTATATTTTGGATATTAGGCCCTTATCAGAGGCATTGCTTACAAATATATTTTACCATTGGGTTGGTTGTCTCTTTACCTTGTTGATGGTTTCTTTTGCTGAGTAGAAACTTTTTAGTTTGATGTAGTCCCATTCATTTATTTTTGCTTTGACTTCCCTTGCCTTTTTAAGGCCAAATTTATAAAATCCTCTTTAAGTCTAAGGTCCTTGAGTTTAGCTCCTATGTTTTCTTCTATGCGTATTATTGTTTCAGGTTTTATATTCAGGTCCTTAATCCATCTTGAGTTAATTTTGGTGTGTGGTGATAGACAAAAGTCTAGTTTCATTATTTTGCAGGTGGCTTTCTAGTTTTCTCAGCACCATTTATTGACGACGCTTTTCTTTCTCTACTATACGTTTTTGGCTTTTTTGTTGAAAATTATTTGCCCATATAAATATGGGTTTGCTTCTGAACTTTCAATGTTGTTTCACTGGTCCATGTGTCTGTTTTTCTGCCAATACTATGTCGTTTTGTAGTATAATTTGAAGTTAGGCAGAGCGATGCCTCCAGCCTCGTTCTTTTTTCTCAGGGTGGCTTTGGCAATTCAAAGGCTTTTGTGCTTCCATACATATTTGACGATTTTTTTTTCATTACTTTAAAAAATGCCAATGAGATTTTGCTGGGATTTGCATTAAATCTTAATAATGCTTTAGGTAATAAGGTCATTTTAACTATGCTGATTCTTCCAACCCAAGAACATGGAATATCTTTCCAATCCTTTGTCTCTTCTTTGATTTCTTTTAATTGGGTCTTATAGTTTTCATTATATAGGTCATTCACATGTTTTCCTAGGTATTTTATTCTTTTTGTTGCAATTGCAAAAGGAATTATTTTTTTCACTTCTTTCTTGACATTATGGAGTATAGGAATGCTATGGATTTTTGAACACTGATTTTGTATCCAGAGACTTTAGTATACTTGCTTATTGTTTCTAGTAGTGTTCTTGTGGAGTCTTTAGAGTTTTATGTATAAAGAATCATGTCATCTGCAGATAGTGACAGTTTGACTTCTTTGTTTCCTATTTAGATGCGTTTTATATCTTTCTCTTGCATGATTGCACTTGTTAGGACTTCTGATGTTATGTTGAATAAGAGTGGTAATAGTGGACAGCCTTGCCTTGTTCCTGACCTTAGAGAAAAGGTTTTTAATTTTTCACCATTAAGTATAATGTTGGCTGAGGGTTTGTCATAGATGGCCTTTATTATGTTAAGGTACTTTCCTTCTATACTGACTTTGTTAAATGTTTTGATCATAAATGGATGCTGTTTCTTGTCAAAGGCTTTTTCTGCATCTATTGATATGATCGTATGATTCTTATTTTTTAATTTGTTTATGTGGTGTATCACATTAATTGCTTTGTGTATGTTGAACCATTCCTGTGAGCCTGGGATGAAGCCCACTTGATCGTGGTATATAATCTTTTTAATACGTTGCTGTATTTGGTTCACCAGTATCTTATTTAGGATTTTTGCATCTGTGTTCATGAAAGATATTGGTCTGTAATTTTCTTTTTTGTGTTATCTTTACCAGGTTTTGGTATCAAGGTATTGGCATTATAAAATGAGTTGGGAAGTATTGCCTCCTCTTCATTTTTTTGGAAGAGTTTGAGGAGAATAGGTATTAAATCTTCTTTGAATGTTTGGTAGAATTCACTGGTGAAGCCATCTGGTCCTGGACTTTTACTTTTGGGTAGGTTTTTGATAATTGTTTCAATTTCCATATTGCTGATCCATCTATTTAGATTTTGTAGTTCTTCCTGATTCAGTCAATGAAGGTTGTATTTTGCTAAGTACTGGTTCATTTCTTCTAGGTTATTAAATTTGGTGTTATATACTTTTTCATAGTATTCTTATACAATCCTTTGTATTTCTGCAATGTCAGTCGTAATTTCCCCTCTTGCATTCCTGATTTTGTTTGTGTCTTTTCTCTTTTTTCTTTAATGAGTCTAACCGAGGGGATGTCAATTTTATTAACCTTCTCAAAGAAACAGCTCTTCATTGCATTTATTTTTTCTTTTGTTTTTTGTTTGTTTGTTTGTTTGTTTTTAATTTCATTATTTCTGCTCTGATTTTGATTATTTCCTTCTGCTGACTTTAGGCTTCATTTGTTCTTCGTTTTCTAGTTTTTTAAGATGAAGTGTTAGGTTATTTATTTGGACTCGTTCTTATTTTTGGAGATAGGCCTGTAATGATATGAACTTTCCTTTTATGGCTGCTTTTGCTGTGTCCCAAAAGATATGCTATGTAGTACTATCATTATCATTCATTCCCTTGATCTCTCTTTTTATTTTTTCCTTGACCCAGTTATTTTTCAGTAGCATGTTGTTTAATCTCCATGTATTTGTTGTTCTTCCTGATTTCTTTCTGCAGTTGATCTCTAGTCCCAAAGCATTATGATCAGAGAATATGGTTGGTATGATTTCAAGCCTCTTATATTTGTTGAGGCTCTCTCTGTGTCCCAAGAATGTGGTCAATTCCTGAGAATATTCCATGTGCATTAGAGAAGAATATAAAAGCAGCTGTTTTGGGATGAAAGGCTCTGTAAATGTCAATTATGTCCAGTTGCTCTAATGTGTCATTTAATGATGTTATTTCCGTATTGATTTTCTGTTGGGATGATCTGTCCATATCCAACAGCGGGATATTTAGGTCTCCTATTGTGATAGTTTTGGGTCTGTTTCTCCCTTTAGTTCTGTGAGCAATTGCTTTAAATATTTTGGGGCTCCCTGATTGGGAGCATAGATATTAATAAGTGTTATGTCTTCATGGTGCATGATCCCCTTTATCATTATGAAGTGTCCCTCAGTATCTTTCTTTACTTTTTTGTTTTCATCCAATATTAATACCTCTACTCCCACATTTCTCTGAATGCTATTTGCTTAAAATATCTTCCACCCTTCACTCTGGGTCTATATTTGTCTTTGGAGCTGAGATGTGTCTCCTGGAGGCAGCAAAAGGTTGGGTTTTGTTTTCTGATCCATTCTGCAACTCTGTGCCTTTTTATTGGTGAGTTTAGTCCATTTACATTTAGGGTGATTATTGAAATATGAGGTCTTCTTTTAAGCCATTTTATCTTTTGCTTTCTGGTAGCTCGATGTTTCCATTTCTTCCTTGTCCTTGTGTTTCTGTTTTCTTTATTTTGGTTGGATTTTGTGGGTTTTGCCTCTGGTTCTTTTTGTTTTATGTTATATACTTAGGTTCTGAATCATCTGTGTGTGGTTACCATTATGAATATGTATGTAAAGGATTGTTACACACACACACACACACACACACACACACACACACACACACACACACTGAAGCCCATTTTCTTCTATATGTACTTTAGCTCCATTCCTCTTTGTGAATTTGGATCCCTGAGTCTTCCCCTTTCCAGTCACTGTTATCTCAATTTGACCCTATGTATGCTGAAAATTCATTACTGTCTTGCTATAGCAATTCTCTTATTATTTAAGCTTATAATGTCCTGTCTTAAGAAGGGCTGCACTCCTCTGTTTCTATTCACCTTATAGTCACTTTACTTCTAATTTTACACACACACACACATACATATATACATATACACATATATACATATACACATATATACATATATAATGTATGTATGTGTGTGTGTGTGTGTGTGTAGTCATTTTGTTTTAGGTGAGCTGACCCCTTTCAGGATTTCCTGTAGTGCAGGCCTCATAGCAGAGAATACTCTCAATTTTTATATGTCTGGAAAGGTCTTAATTTCTCCTTCATATCTAAAAAGAGACTTTGCTGGATACATTATTCTACACTGGTGGTTCCTTTCACTTAATAGTTTAAATATTTGATTATATTCCTTTCCGGGTTGTAAGGTTTGTACTGAGAAGCTCGATGACAGTCTAATGGGTTTTCCTTTATAAGTTACTGATTTCTTCTCCCTGGCTGCCCTGAGAATTCTGTCTTTGTCATGTTGTTGTTGTTGTTGTTGTTTACATCTACAGCAGTGCGGGAGCTGTTTGACAAGGTCACAGCATACAGTGTGGCACCTTTGCAAGGCTTAGGCTGCCACAGATGGGTTCTTTGTGGCTCCCTCGGTATGAGTGTGTTAGCGTGTGTGTTATGTGTGGGATACTTAATACAGCCTCTTATGCAGATCGGTGATGGGAATTTGGGGGGTCTGGAGGAAGCAAATACATTAGAGCCAGAAGAAGAGCCATGTCCTGGCTTATATGAAAATTTATCAAAAAAGCCTTATGCATTGCCTCTGAGAAGCAGGGTGGGAACATCAGAACATCTTAGACCTATTCAGAAGCCTGTGACAGTCAGTGTCACAGGAGGGTACTCAAAGGATGGTGGAAAATGGATAGTTGTAGGAGGAAAGAAAGTAGATGCCTCTGGCTTGAATCCATAGGAACAATTAATCAGGCAGAGACCTCCATGCATAGGAGAATTAGGACTTAGAGCTTTACAAGAACAGCTATGTGCTTTTTATAGGTATTATATAAGAATCTTAGAATAGTGTTACCGTCCAGGCAAATATAGTTGGTAAGATTAGTAATTAATGGAAATATAAGATAGATATTACTAACAAATAGAACAATAAAAATAGCTTAAGTACTGAGAGAAGCAAGACCACAGTGTGGGCACCAACTTAACAGACAATGTGTTCAAGAAACAATAGCCACAATCTGCAGTAAGAGATAGCGTGAGGAAGCAGCCTAGTTGAGAAAGTGGCCTGGTGGAGTTCTGAGAAATCCAGATAAAGGACAGGCTTGCCTCAGCAGATTGGTGAAGCTGTGAACTTGCAATGATTTAATTATAGAAAAGTCTGTTGGAGCCGAGAAACCGCACGGGCTTACTTCTGTAACGCTGGAGTATAAAAATGTAGCTGTTAAGACAATAAAGTGAGAGACCTTGATGCATTATCCCTGAGTCCTGTCCCTTCCTTCGCCGACTCCGCAGACACCCATCAGGACCTGGACTCTGGAGCTGGGGCTGGCCCCCGGCACAGCAGCTGGTATTTATGGCAGTCTCCCATTCAAGTCCTAACCAGGCCTGACCCCGTGTTGTTGATTTTCTATAATTTTAACTATCAAAGGCCTTTTTGGGTTGAGATAATTGATTGTTCTGTTGACTTCTTGAATTCCAAGCTCCAGTTCATTCCTTAGATTTGGGCAACTCTCATCAACTGTTTGTCTGAAAATGCTTTCTAGTTCCTGCTTCTTTACCTAGCCTTCAGTAATGCCCATTATTCTTATGTTTCTTCTCCTGATGGTTAAGCTAGTTCCTGAGTTTCTCTTTCATCATTTTTCATTCTTTGGTTTCTCTCTTCTTCCTTCTGATTTATTTCTGGATTTCTGATTTCAATATCACTGACCCTTTCCTCCATTTGGTTGACTCTATTTCCCAAGCTTGTTATTTCATTTTTCAACTCTTTCAGTGTTTTTTCTTTTTTTTTCTTTTTATCTCCAGGAGATCTGTTCTGTTCTTTTTGAAGGTTTCAATCTCCTTGCTTTGCTCATCTAGGTGTATTTTTCAATTTCTGAAATTGTTGATATAACTTGTTTTGGAACTCACTGAGTTTTTTCAAGAGTACCATCTTGAATTCTCTGTCATTTAAGTTGCATATTTCTATTTCTATAAGCTCATTTTCTATAGATTTTTCTCTTTCTTTCTGACATGCCTGTCACCTTGGTTGTTCATGGTGTTTAGTGAACTATTTCTCTGCCTGGGCATTAATGGAAATGTATTCTGCTTTTTTACCAGAAAGAAGATTTATTATATAAAGATCTGTCTTTAGCTTGTTGCAAAGAAGGTGTTTTTCTTTAGGTTTCCAGTAGGTGGCATCTAAGCTTCTTGGATCCCTGCTTTATATAATGCCTTAATAATGCCTTTTTCTTTTTTTATAGGTATTTAATCATGCACGCTACCCTCAGTTTCAGTTCTTGTCAATATTAGCAACAGTTTCGGTAATGTTTGCTCGGATTCCCGTGGGCTCCGCAGTGTTCTGTATCGGCAGGTATGCTTTCTGCCCTGTTGACTTGACCCAGCCACTGGCTGCATGGAACTCACAACTCTCTCAGGCAGGGTTGTTCAGGGAACTCACTGCTCCTTCTCCCTTCCCTCTCCTCTTACAGGGAGCTCTGGTGGCTGCTAGAGGTGGCTTCTTTATTTCTCCCAGTCAACCGCCTGACACCTGGGGTTCTGACCTATGGTAGCGCTTATGCACAAATACCACATTCAGATGTGCTGGTGTGCAGTTTGGGCATTTTTTGTTGAGTTTTAGATATTCAACTTATTGTTTTTTCAAGGGGAGAGTTTTGGGGATGTCTCTCACTCCACCATGTTTCTCCAGTACTCTATTTAATTATTTTTTTAAAGATCATTATGTATATTATTTGAGAGAGAATATGACATTTCTAGATTTAGGAGCCTAGAAATTCTGAAAGCCCAGACATTCTGATTTAAAAAAAAGGGTTCTAGCTAGAAATTCAGAGAATTGCCATGGTCAGGTATTCTCCCTGATTACTGAGGATCAAATCTGTGGTAGACAGTGTACAAGGGGCTGAAAAAATATATAAAGGATATGGTGTTCAATGAGCATAAAACTTTCTTAGGGAAAAAATGTATGGATGTCCAAATGTCTAAATGCGGTTTCAAGAGTTTAAAAAATATGCAAGACAGCTATATAAGGTAATATACTTAGAAGCATATGATTCTCACATGAATAATTTGAAAAAGACTGTCAATAAAAGGTCAAAAAAAGCTCTCTTTCAGCTGCAGTGCTCTAGAGAAAGTGAAGCTTTACCAGAACCTTTAAATGGAACCTGCAGAATTAGGGGCTGACTACATGGAAGTGGGCATACAGGACAGACTTTCAATTTAATATGATTAGAAAGAGTACACACACACACACATACATATACACATTTTTAATATGGTTATCAACAATATGGTAGATGTAGAACAAAAAGTCCTTTGCCAGCAGAAAAAGGTTATCTTAGTTTCTGGGTTGAATTATAACAATATTGTAAATTAAAAGAGTATTTTTGATAAATTCCTTTTTTTGCTTTCTCTGACATCCTTATAATTAAAGATGAATATGTAATTAGAAATATTTTATCTTTTTTTAAATTGCCATGGAATATTAATCAAGTTTTTGTCTGAGGTCATAAATTATTACTTTATACCTAGCAATATTCTCAAATTATTATTGCAGATGTTATATAATTTGTAAGGAATCTAAATATTGTAAAACAATGATGAGTACTAATCTTTAATTACCTTTCTTAAATTGTGCTGGCTCAATTTGTTTACAAATAAATCTTCCATTTAAAATAAATCCCCCACAATATTGGAATGAAGTAACTAAATAGCAAGAGCTCTTGGCTAATGCCAGCTGAACAATGTTCCATGATGTTACGACAAGTGCCAGATTGGTACTTAATGATGGGACCCCTTATGATTTGGACTTTGGGCTAATCCTGCACCTAGTTTCTCTCAGTCATTCCTTGCCCTTCCCCCACTCTGCTCTGTTCCAGGAAGGTACGGGTGGGGTACTGATCTCTGTAGGTTACATTTTGAGGGCCTTTGTACCATCTGATTTTTGGCTGGGTTTGGTCAACGAGGGCCCTGGTGGGAAGGAGTAGAAAGAAATAGGAACAATATCTCTTCTTTCCTCTGTACCCCAAGTCACTGAAGCACAAATTCCAGCACCATAAATCCTCCCATTTTCCATTTCTGCCTTATAAACAGTGCTCTCTGGAATACTGAGTACTAGAATGGAAAGTAAGACAATATCTTCCTAAACTTAAAATAATACAACAAATGAATGAATACAACAAAATTAAAGGAACCAAAACACAAGTCAGGGTAAGAGAACCCAGTCTGCAAACAAAATTTTTACATTTTTTAAATAACTCCACTTAATATTTTCCTGGGATCTTTCTTTTTTTTAAATTAAATATATTGGGGTAACATTAACAAAATTATATAGGTTTCAAGTGTAAATTTCTATAGTAAATCATACATATATTGCATTATGTGTTTACCATCCAAAGTCGAATCTCCTGTCATCATATATTTGATCCCCTGTACCCTTATCTGCCTCTTCCCCTCCCCACTTTCCCTCTGGTAACCACTAAACTGTTCTCTGTGCCTATGGGTCAAATTTTTTACATTTAATGAATTTTGTTAACAAATCACAAAGGATTTTCAAAGAACCTTAGAGATGGTTGGATGTAGCAATCACAATTATCTCTAAATCTTCGTACCAAAGTATCTCTATTGGGAGCAAGTGTAAAGCTAACAGATTTTAATTTTTATTTTAAAAGTTCTTTCAATAATAAAATGTTCCCTTCCTATGACAGACTAAAAAGTTGTTAACATATGTTTAGGTTATAGTATTTCCATAAATTCCAAAGAAGGCATTGGCCATATTCAACAAACAGATTATCTTCTAAAAGAAGAGAGAAATTTTCCATATCATGGATGATGTAACCAATCACAGGCCATGCTCTTCTATCAACCACAAACTTCACTATTTTCCTTCCTTAAGATGTGTACACCTCCCAAATTTTGTTTTCTCTTGCATCTTAAACTTACTCAAGAAGGTATTTATCATTGGAACACTATTTTTCTTTCCTTCCTTGTCTATTTCTTGTTGAATTATTTAAGTTGTTTGGCACTGTGAAATCCCCTTAGGAAATAACTATTGATCTCCTATTAGAGCGAGAGGGTGACTCTCAAGCACCTTTTCCTAGAACTTTTGAGAAACACTGCATAAGAAAGAAAGATCACGAACCCCAGCTCACACTTAAAACTAAACAAGCAGAGGATCATATTCTAACAAGAATCTGTGGAAACATCATTCTTTAGACTGTAGAAGAATAGTTCAATTTAGTTTAATTTAGTTCGGTAGTTCTAATTTTAGTTTTTATACACTAAAAATATGAAATTTTAGTCATTGGGCCTGTGAGTCAGTATTAAAGGGTTTGAGGTCTATTTTTAATTATTTTTCTATGACATCCTACATATCTGGAAGAATTCATATGCATTCCAAAATATCTTTGGTTCTTCAGACCTGCCCTGCTTCAAATAAACTAAGTTGCAGTATTATCTTTTTGTCAAAAGATGACAACACCACTTACCATAAATTGTTTTCCATTATGCAGAAGTGGTGTGATTCCCTTGGGTTCTGAGGTCTAAGTTAAGAGACTTCAAATTTAGAACTCAATGAAACATCCATGTTTCCTGGGATTTTTGATTATAATGAATAAAAAAGGAAAGACAGATCTTCATTATAAGTCTGATGAAAAAATGCTGATGTTTAGTCACAAGCTTCTGAGGGCATTGGAAAAGGTAAATGAAATCGTTCAAGTAAATCTTAAATCAAGTAAATCTATAAAGTAAGAAATTTAGACTCTAGACCACCTAAGATTTTTCTCTAGCTCTGAAATACTGGGATTGTAATAGTGTGGTTTCTTTATACTCTCTAATTTTGTGATGTGGAATCCTTAATGATTCAATGCTTTTCATCCCCTTTTACTATATTTCCCTCTGTCATCTCATTTGGAAAATATAATTATAAATCATATGTTTTCAGGAAACTTCATTGTCCATCTTTTTTTCTATTTCGTAACAGAATCATTGATGCTGTGGAGATTCTCTGGAACTTTATGAATATTCTTTAATGTTTTGTGTCCTTCTCCAAGGCATATAAATGTTGAATTTAAAAAGTAGGTTAGACTTTTGCTTCCAGTTAGGATATAGAAGTATACAAAAGACCTTTGCTCTCATAGTAACTACAAAAAAAGACATAGACAAAATAAAAACCATACTTTTCTATGGAACTAGTAAAGAACTGTGGTAGCAAGGAAACCTTGATACATTATATTGTAGAGAGAAATGAGCCCATCACAAGTGAGCAGAGAATGGCAGCAGCTTCTGTTCCTGGATCCAGGGCCCAGGTGAGCTGCTAAAGGTGAGGAGACTTTGTGGGAATAAGGGGAAATAGTCAGGCCTTCCTTGAATGACTGGGCTGGTGGGCTGAAATGAGAGTCTGGAAGAACTCAGTCCAGCAACTCTATTTGCCCAATCTTCCCCACATTGACAAAGTAGCTGTGGGAAAGGGCTAGTGTGCAGAGGGCAACCATAGGGTCCTAGGCATTTTTACAGTGATTGGATTCTGGGGCCATCTAAAAGTGAACTCAATATATCTGAAACTGCTGTCCACCTCTCCCAACTCAAACACTAACAAGATCAAAAAGGTCCTAATGTTCTTCTATTCACATGTTTGGAATTTTCTCTCTCTCTTTCTATACACACACACACACATACACACATATATGTGTGTGTGTGTGTTTGTATATATATATATATATATATATATATATATATATATATATATGCATATATACATGTATTGTATCTGAATATGTGTATATAATGTGTGTGTGTTACATATATGTAAAATGTGAGGAAGCGGGAAATGTTATTAGTTGAAACTTTAAGACAATACACACCGTCAAAAAATTTATAAGAAAATGAATATTGTGTGTCATAAAAAATAGAAACACTACAAAATGTATATCATGTATAATTAAAAATGGAAACTCTATAAAACATCCAAATGGATTTTAAAACTTAAAAATGCAAAATCAGAAGTCAAAATTTATTGGATAGGCTTAACAGCAGTTTGGATATTGCAAAAAGAAGGTTGTGAGTGAACTTTAGAACAAATCAATAAAATTACCCAAACTGAAATAAAAAGTTTTAAAATCAACAAAATATCCATAACTATGAGATAATATCAAATAATCACATCACAAAATCAGAGAGTATAAAGAAACCACACTATTACAATCCCAGTATTTCAGAGCTAGAGAAAAATCTTAGGTGGTCTAGAGTCTAAATTTCTTGCTTTATAGATTTACTTGATTTAAGTGTTCGTTTCACAATGGTGCCTCTCTCCTCCTGCCTTCTAACTGCTCTCTCCCTTCCACCTCCCCCTGGACTAGAACTGGTATGGGATGAGCACAGTGTTTTCAGTTTGAAGCATGGCGGATCCTGAATTAAAATAATTAAATTAGAGTAAGTTTGTAGTAATCTCAAAATCCATGGAAGACAATGAACCAGTAAATTTCATGCAGTTCTAATTACTGCATAATGCTATTTTTAGTCAAAATATGATAAAAACCCAAATTCTGAATCTTGAGAAGGGAAGGAGCAATCTTAAACATAATGATTACATTTAATCAGTTTATAAGTAATCTTTCTCCTCTGTGAGGCATTTTAAAAATACACAACTAAAACACAGAAGGGAAGGGAGCAGTGATGTGGCAAGTAAATCTGCAAATGTTCCTTTTAATAACTTATTCTGCCAAATTTTAAGTATGTAATTAAATAGAAGCAACCAGGTATGGAGAGGCTGTTAAGGAGCAGAAATTCATCTATGAAGTGCACTGATAGATGTAGTTGCATGGGATGAGACTTAAACACTGCAGCTAGGTCAACTAACAGGCCCCAAAAGTGGTGGTGAAAAGCTCCTATTCTTTTTACTAGAAGATTCACATAGGGTGGTGGGGGATGCTATGTCTATACTGCAGGAGTGGAAGGGGAAGCAGTTCCTACTGGGAAGCTACTGTGGCATGTCTCCATCTCCTACTGGCACTTTTTTCAAACACTCTGATGAAACAAGACTGTAGAAAAGAAACAAAAAGATCACAGATGGTTTAATCTTATATAATTATAAGCCTAAACAGCAAAATTCATTTTCATTACACATTTTACATTTCCTAGCTCATCTGTCAGTGTTTAAGTAGTACCCTTTGGCACAGTAGCCTCACTTTCCTGTGTTTTTGAAATTTTCTGATTACAAATTTTGTCATTATATGTGTTAGCTATTATTTTGGAATAAATACTCTTGCTTGAAAGAAGAATAATTGGAGGGCAGACTGGTGTGATTAATTGATCTGACCAGAGATTTCAAGCAACCTTCGATGTAACATGTTCTTAGGTACATGGGGATAAGAATCAGAAAGAATAGCTTTGAAGATTGTTGAGGATAGTGATAAACCACAATGCTTTAGATACTACTGTATAATTCTATTATAGCACCACTTTAGCATGAAAATCAAAGAGGAAAAGTGGGTGGGGGTGGGTACAGAAGACTGAGAATAAATGGATTTAATTGAATGACTACAGTGCTGTGCAGAAAAGAGGGGAGATAAAATTAACAAGAAAAGAGAGAGAGAGAGAGAGAGAGGAGAGAGAGAGAGAGAACCTATTAGTAACTACTCTTGAGCAAGTTCAATGCAAGGTTACTTTCGGCTTATATTTGAATAATAGCTGCCTGCTTCTCATTCTGAAAGGCTACTAAGACAGCATTCCATCACTTTCCCTCTTGGCCTATTACACTCCCTGAATAAACAGTCTTTGCTTTTTGAAAAGCTATAGCCAACAAGTCTCCTTTTACTTTCTAGCTTACATGATAAAGAATCAAAAAGACTAGAATTCCTTCCCTTTCCTCCCCGCCCCAATCCTTTCCTTTTCCCTAGTATCAGCAATCACTACCTCTATTTCTGCAGTCAGAAGCACACTTTGGCATCTTATATTACCCTAATTCCATTTTGAAATCTAGAATTATTTTCTAATGAGAGAATACAAAACTGGGAATTTTATACTAGACATATGGCCAAAGAACAGTCCAGGAAGCAAACTGTATTTTTTTCCTAAAAATGTTGACAACCCTGAAAAAGTTAATTTCCCACAGGATCAAACTCAAGATCCTGCATAATTCTACATGGTGTCAAAATTAAGCTTGAAGGAGTCACAGTAAAAATAACTTTTAAAGTGATTATTAACTCAACTTAGGCAGCAACTATATTTTATTAAACATATGTAAACATGACACCCAACTTTGCTCCTCCCACCCCCCCCAAAAAAAGTGCTAGTCACATGTTAAATTCCAAGACCTAATAGAAAATTTTGGGAAGAGTAGTACAAAGTCTTTAAGGATTTATTTCTTTTTAGGCAAATTATTAATGACCATCAGAAAGTAAAGTGATTTGAGAAAGGAAGTTTGCTGCGTACCAGCTGCTACTGGAATCAACTAATTACAACATTACACTCAATATCTCACCAAATATACATGCATAAACAAGAAGGGCTTTAACACTTTACAGTTAGATTTTTAAATTATTTTCTAAGACAGAGTTGTATGGAAAAGTTATTGAATATATAAATGACATTGAGAAACAATTTCCAGCCAGATTTTATACAACAAATTTCAACATTCTCCTTGATGTCTCACAGACATTAACTCTAGTTTTAACCCTCAATGAAAAGACTGGATTGTCCTTAAAAAGGAAGAGTAACTGCTACTGTCAGTTTAATAACCTGTTTCCCCTACTAGATTGTGAGCACCTCCTAAGCAGGGACAAGGTGGTGTACTTTTGTATACACAGGACCTAGCATAGAGCCTACCATCTGGTAAATGTTCAGTAAACATTAGCTGAATGGATAACAAGGATCAGGCAATCACCAGCATATCATGTTTGAAGGTAGTACCCAGTAACTCCTTGGGTGTTGAATCTTTCATTATTAGTCTCTTCTTTGGATTAAAATTTAATGACACTCTCCTGATAGGTGCAAAAGTAGACCTGAACAAATTCTGAGGCCTCCCCTATTCTTGAGTAGATAATTCAACATTATAAAGATGTCAGCTCTCCCCAAATTAACTGATAAATATCCAATAACAATAAAATATCAACAAACTTTTTTATGAAGTTATATAAGTTAATACTAACATTTATATGGAAAAATAACACCCAATAATAATCAGGAAAACAATAAAGAAAGAAACTATGAAGGGAGTCTAGCCCTACCTAAAATATTGTAAAGCCTCTATGATTTAAATATTGTGGCACTAGCATACAAATAGATAAATAGACCAAAGAAAAAAATACAAATAGATCCAAGTCATATGGAAATTTACTGCATGATAAAGGCATATCTCAAATTGCTGGAGCAAAAATCAACTTTTTAATCAATGGTAGCCATTTTAATAAATGACAAAAGATAAAATTAGACCCATACCTCACTCCATACATAAGAATAAACTCCAAATAGATCAGGAATCTTAATGTAATACATAAAACCATGTAAGTATTAGAAAAAAACATGGATGAATTCCTTTAACCTCACTGCAGGAAAAACTTCCTTTCTAAGTATGATTTGAAATATATAGACAAAAGAAAATACTGATAATTGTCACATGATTTTTAAAAATTGCATGGCAAACACCATAAAGTCAAAATGCAACTAACAAACTGAAATAAAATATTTCCAACATATATCTTGAACCAAAAGCTAACACCCCTAATGTACTAGAACTCTAAAACTGAGGGACAGTGAACCAAAACCCAACAGAAAAATGGTAAAAAGATATGAATAGACAAGTCACAAAAATATATATACAAATGGCCCTTAAACACATGTAAATATGCTTAAACTCACTCATAATTAAATGTAAATTAAAGCAACACTGATTTACTATTATTCCCCAGGCTATGAAGAAATAGGCATTCTCTTATACTGCTATGGATGCAAACTAGAAAAATTCCTCTAGATGAGGAATTCGGCAATTTGTAACTAAGCTATATGTTGCTCTTGCCCATATATAAGAAAGTGTTTGAATAAACAATGGCATATCCATATGATGGAGTACTTTGTAACTGTATAAAGAATAAGGACAATCACTACGAACTGATGAAGAGTGATTTCCAGGATACACTGCTAAGTACAAGAAACAAGGTGAAAAATATTATCTGCAGCATGTTATCTTCATTAAGAAAGAAGATAAAATAAGAAAGTATACAGGAAGAAATCTAGGAAGAACAAATCAGAAACATTAAAGGAAATAGTTATGCATAATGGTTAGATCAAAATAATGTGGAAAGAATGGGTGAAGGTATAACTTTTTTTATATTTCTGATTTTTAGAACCATGGTGATGTTTAACATAGCCATAAGTAAATAAACAATTAAAATCAACCAGGACATTGGGGGAGCCCAAACAAAATTCAAACAGAGTTAACCTAACTGTATTACAGATGAATAACATAACCACACTGAGGAGATGGTGAAGAAAAGAACTAACCTAAGTAACTTTGGAAAATAACAGTTTATTATGAATGTAAAGCTAAAGAAAAAAGACAAATATTGTATTCTATTAAATTTGGTTTTCACAGGGCTATGGGTTAGTAATTCTGAAACTGTAGGATTCTAGGATTGAGGAAATAATAAATATAATAGTTTAATAATATAATATATTTTAGATCATGAAATCCAGATTTCTGTTAGTATCTACTATGGGTAAAGCTAGTGTTCTACCTACATTGATTTTAATATATTCTCTATTTCTGAATTATTAATCATTATGATTGAACTTGTAGTAAATCATTCTAAATAAGAGTATGAATGAATGACACCTTCCTTTTAAAGAGGTAAAATTACTGCTGGCATGATTATTTCCAATATAGTTGTGGAATTCAGGCCCAGAAAAAGGCAGTCTCAAAAAAACTAAGTTTAATAATTATAATTAATAACAGTCACCAAGTGTTAAGCATCACTATGTGCCAGGCACTAGGGCATGTGCTTTTCACAAAGTATTTAATTTAATCTTATTTAAAGGACATTTATATGTTGTTCAAAGGTTAGAATATGTGTACAAATTAGGAAATGGAGAGAGAGTTGAAGTAACTGCCCAACCTCAATCTAACATCAGAACTCTCAAATATAGTCATCATGTCACACTCTTCAAGTCTACCAACCGGGTTCTCTGATTCCTGTGCTATTGCTTTAATTCTCTACACTCTGCTACCTTATGACCACCATGTAACTGGAGACTCTCGACATCCTGTCAGAAGAAGAGCCAGACATAGTAAGTCATTTTTCTTATCTAGATTGAGTCTTGGGTTACTTCTCTTTGTAATCTTATTTGGCACCTTATATTTTTCAGAACTCAGTTCATTTAATATATTCTTTAAAGGAAAAGACAGAACATAATGGGAAAAAGTATTTCTGAGATTCTACCAAAAGATTTAAGAAACTGGAAAAGATTGCATCTTTTAACAGGCTTATTTTGAAAGTTTAACTAGTTTCCAAACTTATAATTGCTTTAACTATAATCCAAGAAATCCTTAAAGTACTGAATTCTCAAGAAGTGAAATCTATTCTATTAGCTAGGGGCCAGAGACAACTGCAAGGATCTCAGTTTCTTTGCTTATTTCAACCTCTTGGGCAATACTCTTCACCACCCTTTCCCTTGTCTCTTTCTGAGATACCATGAAACCTGCCAAAGAAAAGTCAAATGATTATGTCTAGAGTCATTTCTTTAATTCACAAATTATAGAGGAGAAATTGAAAGCTGAAATTTGTTCAGACTCAAGAAAAACACATAAATAAGCAACTAAGTATAAACATCAGAGAAAAAGTGCTATGCTTGGAAGAACTCCTGGATACCTTGCTCAGTAAAGGTCCTCTCTCCTCTCAAATTGTTCCTTTTAAACAAATAAATCTACTCATTCCTAAACTGTGGGGTGTCCTAAGCCACAGCTTTCAACCCATAGCTTCGTGGCTGCCCTGTTTACTCAGCTACTCCTACTTTTTGTTCTCCATAGGTTTGTCCAGACTTTTCAGAAAAATAGCAGTGGCTCTTAGAAACTAAAGCGCTCTACCAGAAATAGCAATGAGGTGACTTAAGTGCTACCAAAAAGAAATATTCAACAACCAAGATTCATGGATAAATATTTAAGATCTAGCATATGGCATATGGCTTCCATGTTTTGCAAATCTTGCAGACTTAAAGTTCTAAGATATGAGAAAAACATGGAATTTTGTTGCAAATTTTGTATAATTACTTATAGATATTCTGCCAAACATACTTGTAGGTGTGACATAAATCTGGACTTGGGAAAATATTTTTATTTAAGTATTTGTCATTGCTGTGGGTTAATTGTGGGGAGCTATACAGAAACTTTAGATTGGTCCATTTTACTTTGAATCAGACAAAGCAGATGAACTCTGAAATAACACTTGCTGACAATTTCTCAAAGCTGTTGATTTCTTCCTGTAGTTCAAGTTTCAAGATATAACATTAGGAATTAGGAAATTATTAGTTTTTATTTAATACCTTGCCTTAATACAAACAGATCTGAGGTAGCTTATGGAAATACATGTAGCACAATCAGATTTTTTTTCCTCTAATGACAAAAAAATCGGAGCAAAGTGAAAGGAGGGAAAAGAAAAGCCTGGGAAAATTAGTTCACAGAAATGCCTGCTTCAGGTTTCTGCACAGGAATAAGGAAAACCATACAATAAATTCTGGACCCCCTGGGAGCCAAAGCAGGAAGGGAAACACAATCACCAATGGGATTCATGTCATCCATAGGTAAGCAGGAATGATACGGAAAATACCAACTGGGATAGCTCAAGCTCCAACTGACCTGATGTTTACTTTAAAAAGGTAGTATGGTGTCACAATATGTAGAATTTTGCCAATAAAAAATAGGATGCATCCCCTTGACTTTGCCATTCTTAGATTAAAATTATGTGAGTACATGTTTACAGAAAGATTCCTCTGTAAATCAAACTCTTAAAATAAAGATTTTGTTTGTCTATTTCAGGTGTTTTAAATCAGAAACTTGGTCAAGACCTCAAGTTAAAATTTAAATCTTTGACTTCAGTTAGTGATATTTTTAAATTTAAAGTAAGAGAAAATCTTCCAAATATGTTTATTGGCCTTATTTAGTTTCTCTTATACATCTCATATGTGCATATTCAGACTTGCAGAGTAAATTTTATAGCAAGATTTTCTGTAATCTGAGTCCTAGTGATGGTGTCTTTGGCCTGGAAACCCTAGAATGCTACAAGACTAAGAAAGATGAGTTTTATGAACAGATTTCTAATTAAGTATTAAATGAATTGTGCTACCCTCTGTTCTCTGGGAAATGGCCTCCTTCATAACAGCTCCTAGAAGAGAAATCAGCAAAATAGAAAGGGCTGTACAGCACAGAAAATTCTGCAAAGTAACAGAAGAAGCACATTTATTCCTCATACAATCAATTTCACTAGGACAGGGGTTGCAAACTCTGTGTAGGGGATAAAGAGAAGGTTGGACCCTAATCTAATCTCCCTTTGGCATTTCAAGAAAACCCTTTTCTTTCTTTTTTTATTTTTTTAAGGGAAATTGATTTCAATTTTATGGAGAAGTTTGAGAAATGTGCTTTTCCTATGTGCCTCTGACTCCAACCAAAAGAGGGGGCTTCCCAAACTTTTCTAAATGAAGAATCCCAGGAACATAACAATCATTTCCAGATTCTACAGTCTGTGCTTACAATTAACTTTTCCTTCACAAGTAACTACAAAGTGTAAGGGACATTAAGGAGTTTGACCAAGTAATACAAATTGACCAAAGTGGTCTTGAACAGATCCATTAATCTTAATCAGATGCTGGGCTTTGAGATGTCAATCTTTTTAAGTTAGGACCTCAAGTCCTGGGGGCTACTAATAGACCTTGATATAAAGAAAGGAACAATGAAAAAGACCGGGAAAATATGTGAGACAGAAGAGAAAAATTAGGAGGAAAACAGAAGAAAATTAGAAAGAGGCAGCAAGTCATACATTTCCTATGGTATGAAGGTAATAATATGATACCAAGAAGATCCCAGAAGAAATTTTCTATAAAGATAAAAATGGGATTGACATTTTTGGGATAAGAATAAATTTCCTTTAGAAAGAGGCTTTCAACCTGGGTCCATAGACCCTGAAAAGGCTCTTTGTTTAGGTTGTGTGGTATCCATGAGTCCCTAGAAATTGTATGCAAAATATGATACTGGCATGCATATGTGTACATAGTGGTCTGTGGTTGTATTAGTTTCTCAAAGAATTCTTTTGCTCAAAAGAAATTAAAACCAGTGCATAAGAAGGAATTTCTTCGTAATTAAATTTGGATTACTACCTCAAGTTCTTCATTTACTTATTTGGGGAAGGATCCATTACCCTGTTTCTGACAAAGTTAATCTATGAATATCAGATCGGAAAAAAAAATTTGAAATGTTATATGGTCTATTTCTATGTCTTTAGAAAGGACTACAGTCTATAATAAGTAAAAATACAGTCATTTTTCAAACTCTGCAGAGCAGTAGCCTATTTATCATTTATATTTCTCTCTATAAGGGAGTTCTTTCTGTCTAGCCTAACTCCCTCATGTTGCAAAATAATTTGGTCTTGTATGTTTAACAATCCAGTATTTTTGGATACCATCATTAAATTTACCTTCAATCTTTCCCCTAGTATTTCTGATCTTTCCACATGAATCATTCTCAGAATCACTAATCATCTTCATGGTTTTTCTCTAAACCCTTTTTGAGTCTTCATACTTTTCTATGAATTGAGAAATAAATACGCTAAAAAGAAGATTGATAAAATCCCTAGTTGATTGGTGAACTTCCCTGTGGTCTCTATAGCTGGTATGTAATAATAAATTGCCAGAAAATAATAATTATAAGATTGCCCTCTGAGGGTGAAATTATAAAGTCATTATAAAATGACCCAGATTCAGCCAGATTAGTGGGGGTAAGAATCCAGAATCAACAGAATGGTCATCTGATTAACGATTGCATATTAAAAGAAACATAGTGTTACTTATATGTATCAGCCATGAAAGCTTGAAAAAAGCAGAATCACAGTCAGATCTTGGCAATGCCCACCCAAACAGTATCCACAAAGGAGGGTGTTGGCCAGATTATTATGATACCCTGGTCAGGTTGCTTTCTTTCTGTTGAGGAGACAGCTGTAATAGTACCAAGTCTGCTGGCATGACATATTTGAATCACTTACCACAGAACCCACTGCTGATTTGGCTGGCCATGTCACTAGTCCACAAGGAGGAGCCAACATGGCCAGGTGACCAGAAGAAACTGCCCAGCTCTTCCATATTCTTGGAAGTGATTCTTGGCTTCCTATATTAAACCTCTTTATTCCCATCATACTTACCACACTCAGATAATGATATGCCTATATTTTTCTAGTTTTCTGAAAAAGCTGTATACGACAAATTCATTTTTATTAACCTTGCTTTATTACACAATAAAATTGGAGAACTTTTACCTAAATGTTAAGTCCTGAAGGGAAGGTAAATATGAAGCTTATTGGTTACTATGTCAGTTGTCACCTGAGTAAAGCAAAACATTATCCTTACTGCACTTCCGTACTTTCTTCCTAGCATTAGAAAATATAGATAAATGAACAAGTATATCATTAGCTTCTAACAGGTGTCCAACTCAAAGTTCTGCACTGAGCCCAGTCCTAGAAAATTTTCCCTAAATCAATGGTTCTGAAGATTGAAAAAGAATATATTGCTAACATACATTATATTCATTTGAACAAAGTCGCTCTGAATAAAATCCCATAAATCATACAGAAAATCTAAACTGATTCACCAAAATGTCTTAAAAGAGTATATCATTAAGAAGTTCATGAGACATTGAGGAAGGTCCAAGAAAGAGGCCAGCCCTGCAATTCTTCCCTTTCTATCAAGCAGTCAATTAACACAGAGGATGCCCATAACTGATAGCATTTCTCTTACTCGGGGTATTAGGACTTTATTGCAATAACAATTTGGAGGATCTGCTCTGACAGTACATTTGATAGACTGAGACTATTTTTCCCCTATACAAAAATTATCTTCAGTAATAACTATGCCATGGAACAAATAAAAATAATGTCCTGAAAAGAAATGCAGACTATGAATTTTTTTTATTGACCTTAATAGCCATAATCATCTCAGAAATGAGTGAATAAATAAAATACCATGGTATTAAGAAGAAAGCAATAAATTATTTTCTCAGTGTTCTCAATTTACTCAAGATACTTTTTGATGGTTTGTCTCAGGCAACAATAGGTAACAGTTTGTTTTTGAACTTCTTCAATTTTAAAAATTTAAAAACACAAATGAAAATTCCAAGTGGTTACATAATATTACAGAATTTAAGTAACTCGTTCTTTTTTCAGTAATATTTACATCTATTACTTGAAACCTACAGTT
Organism: Cynopterus sphinx; assembly: GCA_030015415.1. Classification (NCBI taxonomy): domain Eukaryota; kingdom Metazoa; phylum Chordata; class Mammalia; order Chiroptera; family Pteropodidae; genus Cynopterus; species Cynopterus sphinx. The sequence continues at coordinate 73,206,032 of CM057386.1, forward strand.
TAAATACAAGAATGTGTGAAGATACAAACTATGGCTGCAATGATTCTGAATCATTACAAACTTACTCCTGAAACACAGGATTGTGGTTGAATTACATGTGTCGGGACAACTTGCCTTCTGGGAGTTCTCTAATGTAACTTATACGTGGGATGCAATGTTCACTAAAGAATAAGTTTTTTTAAAAGCAGCTAATTAATATATGTATACATACACAGTTACTGCTGTATGTTTTTAGACCTTAAACCAACAAAAGATTTTTTTCCAGGGAGGAGTATTTTTTGGCTGAGAGTATTTAGACTTGTAAGCTCATAGTGATAATAAATAGAAGACTGACTTTTATGATTTTCCTATTGTTTTTACCTTTCCCACAGAACGTTTCTCTTTTGCTTGTATCTACCAGGGTGGACTGATTCCACTGACCCAATTTCAATATGCTACTTTTACCAATTTTATGAAGTTGGATTGCAATCTTAATGGAGTCATGTTCTTCTTACAGAGATCTTAAACATTCCCTCCACATTCCCTCCACTTTCAGCCACGGATCAAATAATAATACTATCCACTTTTTTTTACATAAGTCTATTGCACAAACTTTCCTTACTCAGGACCTACACATGTCTCTTTTTTTGGCAAAGTCCTCAGAACAGAGCCTGAATCCTTGACCTCATATGGCCAGCTCGACAGGACATATGTTAGAGTCCTGCCTCTACCCCATTCTTATCTCTCTCCCTCCTGAGGTAGTGTCATGCCTGACTCTTCAAAGGTATTTTATGTCTTCTTTCATGATATCACTGAACCTAACATGTAAAGTGTTCATTTACCCACCTTCTCATTGTCCTACACTCTCCTTCCAAAGGAAATAAATAGGGGTCAAGTTTGCTCTTTACTGTCTCTTCTCCACTAGGGATCTTCCATTTCTTCTTTCACATCTTAGCACTATTTCTTCTTAATTTGTTCATATACCTCTTATGGACTTATGAGAAAACATTAAATATAGTCCTAATTTTCATCCCTGATATTCCTGGACAGTATTTTTGTCTTTATTAAAATGTATCCTTCTGAATTTAGATTGTGTTGTATTCTGGCTGAGAAAAAGAACTCAAAACCCTTTGCCTGTTAGCTTGACATCATTCCAAGTGCAAGTGGAAATATTAGTAATAAAAAGAGTTAACTGGCTGTCTAATATTAACCCTTTCCAAGGCCATGCAGGCCCCGATTCATTGATATATTATATGTACAATTTATTTATATTATGATTTATTATTTATTATATAAATATTTATTAACTAAGCACATTATATTTAGTGTATAAACATATTATCAGAGTTTCAAATGTGACAGAAACTATGCTAGGTGCTGGGAATATAGTGATGAACATGGCAGGAAATCATTTCTGGCCTCATAAAACAAATAATCTACAATTGACAAGAGTTTACATTCTTTACACTGCTTCTAGAATTATACAACTCAGGAAGGGAGCTCAGGGAGTACATTTGCAAAACCTTTCATTAAAGACTATAGTTCAAACAAAGACTTCACGGTCTACAAAATAGAAGTACATTCAGTTATAACATAGAGAAACTGGAGGCAATATTCTGTAATGATTAAGAGCTCAAGCTACAGAATCAGGTAACCCTGGGTCAAATCCTAGCTTTCTCCACAGGGCAGAGATGAATGTTGACAAAGTACTTAATCAATTTGTGCCTCATTTTTCTCAATATCAAAGAGGATAAAAATAGTATGTTTTCACAGAGCTATTGTGGGCATTAAACAAGATGTGAAGGGATGAGAACACATAGTAAATGATAAGCCTTAACCATTTTTATTATCATTTATGACTGTCATTATTTTCTAATCCAAATGTTGAAATAAAAGTCCCATTGGATGATGATTAAAGACTAATTGTAAGACCATTGAATCTTTAAAGTTCAAAAGCAATGTGACCAGGGCTGGAACTGCTAAAAAGGTACTGGACAATCTACAAAGATACACTGTTGGAAAACCCATGTTCATCCTTCCCCCACCTCCAGAAACTATCAGCAACTGCTGGTTCCTGCCATGGAGTTGGTGCCAGAGACAGAAATCTCTTTTCCTTCTGCCTTCTGGTCTTCCACCAGCGCCTCCCATTGGCATGACCTGATAGGAAGGCAGCCTGGGAAATGCAGTTTGGAGACTACCAGCCCCAGTGGTACAGAGGAGAACAGAGAAGGACAGGTATAAAGCTGGGAGACAATAAGCAAATAGCACAGAAAATAAAATATACTCAGATCTATTATCAAATAAAATTTGAAAGGTCATCAGTATAATTTAATTCAACTTCAAGGTGGAGGATAAAAATGTAAATGTTCTCTTTCCTGCCCACTTTCTGTTGCTTTGATAGTTGATTTTGTTTTAGTTAAGTTTCATGTTTATCCTGGCACAAACTCCATTACAGAATCTATTAGAAGTTTCTACAGATGATTTTTTAAAAGTGTTTAAAAGGTGTTTTAAAATGAAGAATTCTAACATTTGAAATAGAATTTTAAAATGCCACTCTATCTGTCCTACTAATCAATGCTGCTAGATTGCTGTCTTGGTAATGAGCACTGCAGAGACGTCGATATTCTTCTACCTATCTGGGTCACTGAGGAGGGTGTGGAAGCTTTTGAATAGCTTCCCTGGCAAATAAAATTCACGCCAAGAAAATGATAATGGATAATGACTATTGTCCAGAAGACACAGAAAGCAGCCTTTGGAAAGCATGACTAAGTGGCAAAGCAGCACAACCTCATTATGCAATCAGAAAAGAAAAAAAGTCACAAACTTTTCCTACCTGGTTATTAAATAATTTTTTGTATTCAAAAGGTACTGAGAACTAACATGAGAAGAACATTCACTCAGATGTTTAATAGCTACTAGACACACATTAGCAAAATCGTTTTCCGATATTGGGTCTGAAGCAGTTAGTTCTACTGGTTAGAATCTATGTTAATGAAAATAAAATACAGAGTTAATCTGTAATTGGACTAGTTACTTTCACATGAAAAATACTGTTCCAGAATCAGATGTAGCTAGATATAATAGGATTCAGACAAGGACATGGGTACAGAGCTGAAAAAGATTTAGTCAGCACATAAGTAGAAGTTAGTGGCCATTAATATAGTGGGGACAAATTTATTTAAGGGACTTTATGGTGAGATCATTAAATTTTCTCCACCCTCTTGTCAGAGTTGCTTCTCAATATAACTGTTTCATTTCCATAATGAAATAAAAACCTGCCACCTTTTTCCTCAACCACTTAATGCTTTTGAGTGGGTCATATTGAATAATACATCTTTGAGGTTTACACATTGACAAGCCATGAAACAGGTAAAAGCCTTAGGGGTAATTTTGTCAAGGATGCTAAGACTGGGAAAAAGGTAGAACAGAGTAACAGAAAGCATTCATTACAGATTATACCTAAAGGGTAGGTCATCAAATACATAGACTATTTTAAAGGCAACACAATGTTCTAAAAAGAATACAGGCTCTGGCATCACTCTTACAAACACTTAAATGTTTTTTCATTTCTCTGAACCTTAGGAATAAAATATTCAAAATAACCTAGCACAGAGAAGACCTTCAATAAAAGGCAGCATTCAGTTTTGATTAGGTACACACAGAGTGCATAACTGGTCATTCTGATGTAACAGTTGATTTTGTGAACATAAAAAAATGCAGGTACATCAGCAGGGCATGAAGCTTTTCCTCCACACAGCACCAGGAACATTCTTCATGCATGTTTGTACAGCTGGCCTCCAAGGCCGCCTGCCTGTCAGTGGAGTAGGGAGCCAGCTGAGAGCAGGCCTGAGCTCCAGGGCCCAGTTAATAGCACAGGATACAACACCGAAAAGCTGAGGAAGGAAATTTTGCCCTTATGCTACTGGAATTTTATAATCCCCGATCAAAGTGATAATTTGAAAGATATAGACCAGGTTATCTATGTTACCAAAAAAAAAAAAAAAAAAGTTTGGAGACAGCACCAGGTAATAGGAGGAATATAGGAACAGGAGTTGGAAAACCCCATTTGGCCTCAACTCAGCCACTAGCACTCTGTGCAACCTTGCGGAGTTCTTTGCTTTCTTTAACTGCATGGAAAGCCCTTTAAACTGAGTACCCAGGGAAGGCTTCTCAGAGGTGAGATCTGAGCTGAGATTTGAGTGACAAGAAGGAGCCAGGTATGGGATGGTCTGGCAAAAGAGCCTGCCAGGTAGAGGAAACAGCAACTGCTAATGCCCTGAGGCAAGAGCAAGCTCAAAGTGTTCAGGGAACAAAGAGAAGACCAATGAGCTAGGGTATCATGAGCAAATGGATAGTAGCAAAATAGACGTGGAGATATAAAGTGTAGCATAAGGAAAATAGTTAATAATGTTGTAATAAATATGTAAGGGAAAGAGGAGTAGATTTATTGGGGTGATCACTTTGTGAGTTATACAATCTCTAGTCACTACACTGTACAATCGAAACCATGCCGACTATAACTGAAAAAAAACTCATTGTATTGTACAATGTAAATTCAAGTAACTAATTGTCTATTATATTTCAATAAAGCTGGGTGGTGGGGAAGAGAGAAAAAAAAAAGCACACAGAGGCTTGATCATGTTGGGCCTTAGGTTTTATTCAATATTCAGTGGCAAAGTATTGGAGGGCTTGAAGCAAATGGAGAGCATAATCTGAATAATATTTTAAAAGATTTGTCCAACTAGTGTTCAGAGAATAGTGGAAGGAAAACAGTGGAAGTAAAGGGATTACTTAAAGGCTGCTGTGGCAGTTTAAGCAAGAGATAATGGTGGCTTAGTCTCTGGCGGCAGCAATGCAGAGTTAGAGTGAGAACAAATTGAGAAGTTCTGTTTACATATTAGAGTAAAATCAATCGATTTATACACATACATGTACACATAAAATATATAAGAACTGAATGCATAGGATGATGGATAGCTGCTCAAACACAGCCTTACAGCTTGCAGAAAGTTGTGTTTAACCAGAGTTGTAGTTTCCCCAGGTGAATACATTGGAAGAAAGGCAAGAGGCTTTTGTAAGACAGTGATTTAAAGAAAAAAAAAAGGAGCCTAGAATCTTAGGAGAGAAGTAAGGATAGAGATAGGTAGGTGATGGAAAGTGAAAAAGCAATGGAATCAATGGATCTATCTCTATTACTGAAGGAAAGGTACTAGAGAAATTACCAGATTTATAACTCCTCATAAATTATTCAACAATCTTTTTCAAAGCCTCAATTTCCTCATTTGTAAAATAGAAGTAATTTCTACATTACAGAGCAATGGTTGGTATTCAATTAGTTTGTATATGTAAAGCATTTAGTATAGTACCTGGTACCTAGTAAACGTTCAGTAAACAATCACTATAATTATTATAATCCTCTTACACCTTTCAACTTCTCTAGACTTCATTTCCTTTGATTTGTACTTAACAGCAACACCCATGGAAATTAGAATGTGACTAGGCTTTTGAGTCAATTCTCTCCTGTCTGAGGATTGGGTAAAGATAAAGAATTTCAAATACATGAAACTATCATCATATTTTAGTGTTCAGAGCACCTTTTTCCCCAATAAGTTCCACTTGGCAAATTTTTAGTTGGTTAAAAGAGGACACTGGAAATCATCTAGACCTCTTTTATTTTTAGGAAATGAGGCGACCCCTAGGCTCAGATCCCGAAGGTGCCATATACCAGCAGAGTCCATGTGTGGGCCTCCCAGACTTTATGTCACTCTCCTCTAACTGGTTCTCCAGGGGAAGTCTCCCCTGGATTAGAGAACCTGTTCTCCCAGGACAGGCCTCTTGGAGCAGGTCAGTCATTTTCAGAGGCTGCATTAACCTCTCAGGCACCATTCAGTAGATTAATGTTTTGGTGCACTAAATAGTACCCCAGCGATCTATTCAGAGAGGATGCAGACTTTAATGAGAAAGTGAGCTAAAAACTTTGCTGTTTCTTAGAAAAAAAAAGAGAGAGAGAGAGAGCCTTAATATTTGCATCAGTCTTTACAACAGTTCTCTAAGAACCTCATGATTCGGTAGAACCCCATTATGAATCTGATATCAAAAGATAGGAATAAACTCGGCATAATCATATTACAAGCTATATAAGTGATATGATGTACCATATGATCTAACAGAACCATTTATAATGATGTTTTTCTAAACTTGCAGGAATTGGCTCTATTTTACAAATATAAATGTTCATTTATCTAAAGATATATAATTCCTGCAAGTAATTGATTGCATATTTTCAATATTTAACTCACATTTGAACACTTTGTTTAATTATTTTCTCCTTATAACAAACCTAATGGTTCTACTATTATTATTCCTGTATTATGAATAAGCAAATGAATGAATAGAGAGGTTAAGTGACTTGCTTAAAATGCTAGCAGGTAGTAAAATCAGGATTCAACTACAAACAGTAGAGCTACATAGCCTGGCCTCTTAATCATGAATTATAACCACATTTTTCAAACTTTTTTGGTCATTATTCACAATAAGAAGTAACTTTACATTGCAAGCCAGTAGAAAGAGTTTTAAAAATAACACCAGTCCGAACAATGGAGAACAGCTTTTAATGTTTTTCTTTTTATTCTATTTGTTCTGTTAATAAATGCTGGTTGACATTCACTAAATTAATTTTAAGACTCAATAATGAGTTTTGGTGCTCAGTTTTCCAAATACTATACTAATTATGCTGCTCTCTAAACAGTAGTCTGGGATTCATGCACTGGAATTGAATGGAGGCTGAAAATGGCTTCTCCCTCATTTCTTGCCCATCCTCCAGCCCCAAACAACCAGCTAGCAGGGGAAGGTCAAAGAGAAAAGGAAGAATTGATTTCCCAAAATGTTCTAATTCTTTGATTATTGTCTTTCTTTTGTTATACTGTCCAAATTAAGCCTGGCCATTTTAATAGAAAATAAAAACATCACTCAAAAATCCAATACTTCTAAGCCCTAGAATAATGGCATTTTTTACTAATGAAACATGCAAACTACTGTTGAGTCCATTAGTAGTTTCAATTTTTAATCTCTCAGATGATGGAACATTAAGGTTTCCATGGCAGCAGCTTCCAGCTGTTGGGGGATTCCAGGCTTTCAGTTGTGTGACAATTAGGGTAAAGTATTGCTGATACTTTCCAGTGTGTCTGAGTCTTCATTATGCAGCATTCAGTATTTTTCAAAACACTGATTATCATGATGTATTTAGTTTAAGGAGCTTGACATGTTGGTACCTATCCTGAGAGAAGAGAGTAATTTTTTGCAAACTATCACTAACAGCTCCCTTACATCTGGAGTAATGATCTGGGTATGATTATTAAGTTTTTGGCTTATAAATTAATAGAAATCTTTGTGAATTCAATTATAGACAGTTTGTGCTCCGGGACTCTAATGTTTTTGATGAAGACAAAATTCAAGGATTTAAGACAAGACCAACATCTTAGTGTCCATGAATCAGAAAGTTGCAATTCACAGATGCAGCCTAGTTAGTTTTATAGAAATTAATAAATTTTTGGATTAAATATAACTAAAGGAAGAGAGACAGACATGAAGAGAGTGGCAGAAAACAAATTTAAATACTGAGCTATAATCAGTTATCATCTAATACTACCGATCACATAATACACAGTAAAAGGTCATTAAGTTCTAAGTTCAGTAATTTAAAGGGCATGGCTGAAGTTAGTAGAATAAGAAAAGGTGAAAGGTGGGGAAGAAGAAAAAGAGAGGGAGGGAAGAAGGGAAGAGAAATGGATGGAGGGAAGAGAAAGCAAGACTGAGAGAAAGCAGGGGACAGGTAGGATGATCCCCATTTTTCAAATATAAGAAAATGGACCAAAACCTCAAATGTTGCTTAAATTATAGCATTCACACACAATACCCTATGAGATAGGTTATCAATGGCCCCATTTAATTGATGAGGTGACAGAAAACTCAAGGAGATTATGACTGAGTCAATGCTCTATGTTAATCAGAGCTAGATCATATTTCTTACCCCGCCTTTCAATTAAGATTATGTGACTGAGTTCCAGCTAGTGAAATGCAGGCAGAAGCAATAGGGCATCTCCTCCCATCTGCTTGCTAGATGTTGATGTTCAAGATGACCTTGTGAGCAACATGTTGAAGATGGAGCTGCATCCATCAGTCTGGTTCTCTGAGTGGCTCAGATCCCCCTGAATACTTTTTTTGGAAAGTTACTATAGCAGTTAATATACTTTTAATGTGTTAAATCACTGAGATTTTATGTTGGGATTCTTTTTGGAAACCAAAAGAAGTTAACTATCCTGTCTAATATAGAAATCAATTGATTTAGTGTGCTGCTGTAACACAAACCTAAAAAATCTGGCATTAGCAAGGAAACATATCAGATGCCAGAAGGATGGCAATCAATGTTATATTGTGGCAGACATTTGGGAGAATTGCAGTAATGAAGGCAGACCAGGGCCTACTGAAGAGGCCATTCTGGAGAAACTTGTTGGATGGGAGGAACAGTGTGTGTTGGTGATCTAGCTGAGTTTGTGTGGCAGTAAAAGAAAAAGAGGTACATAGAAGAGAACTGGCCTATGGAAATTGGCGTAGAAATTTGGCCAAAGTTGGAAAAGCCAACTTCTTTTATATCTCAATTTAAACTTAAGAATGTAACAGACTTGGAGCCAAAGAAACCATTAAAACCCAGTCCCATAGAAAAATAAAATTAAGACTATGATCCTTCCTCTCAAGATTAATAGCCTTAAAATACACACCATTTAGTTGAGAGAGATAGGATTGGGGAAGGATAGAGGGGAGGCTAAGAAATAAAGTAAGGCTGAGAATCATATCTAGTAAAGAATTAGTAGTGAGGTTATTGGCATGTAGAAGGGCTTGTAGAAAATAGCTCAGAAGCATACTAAGTTTTAAAGGAATTTTATTGCCAAAGAAACCAAGAGCATGAACTCAGAAAGTCTTTGACTCTTTGTGACTTAAAAAATCCTTGAGCCTTCAATATTCTACATGCAGAGAGCTCTATAGCTTCCAATAAGAGGATACCAAATGTCCCTTTCATATATGGCCAAGGAAGAGAAAAAGAAAAAAACAGAAAAATCCCCTAGAGAATGGATTCAGGGGCCATGGAATTCCTTAGTCCTACCAGAGAGCAGAATAAAGTTTAATCAGGAGCAAATGAGATACCTGAGAAACTTCATAACACCAGGCCCACAGCGAGGATTCCTGCACTGCTCTGTACTGGTGACTGCTGTGTCTTCCATTCTTCAGTTTTCAGAATGTGAATGTGTGCTGTGGTTATCCTCCCCTCCCTCCCCCACTGCCCATGCTCCACCACTGCTGTATGCTGTCTTTAGAGTCAAAAGTCACCACACCAGGAAGTGCCATCCCAGTCTAAGGTCCTAGATTTTGAGTGGATGTAGTAACTGGATGGGATTTTTGATGAAGTAGCTTTGGAAGGGTGTTAAGTGTGTTCTAAGTACAGGAATAGAGTAAAACAAATATTTGATGACCAAATGGGGGTATTAAAGCAATAACAATGTTATGTATTCACCATTTACTTCTCTTCCTGGGCATAAGGGTCAGCATCCCTCACAGTTAATAGGGTCATTCGACAGGGTTCTGATCAAAAGAATATGGGAAGAATTGATGTGTACACCACATCTATGCCTTGCCCATAAAATCTATGGCACAATCTTCTACTTTCTCTCTCTTCCTCATTGCCCTTTGGATGTTAATAAGCAGGGGAAATGTGAGAGCTACTCATTGAAGATGATAGGTCTTTATCAACCTGAGATCTTGAATGGCTAAATGCAGAATACCTCCTTTCTCTCCAACACACACTGGACTGCACGAAAAGGTTTATAGCAGCCTTATTTACAATCCTCAAAAACTTGAAATAGCCATGATATTCTTCAATAGTCAATGGAGAAACAAATTGGTACATCCATACAATGGAATACCATTCAGCAATAAAAAGGAATGAGCTATCAAACTATGCAAAGATATGGATGAATCTTAAATGTATATTGCTAAGTGAAAGAAGTCAGTCTGAAAAAAGCCCATCTATAATCATTCCATTGGTATGACATTCTGAAAAAGGCAAAACTATAAAGATGGTAAGTAGATCACTGGTTTTTAGGGGTTCAGAAACAAGTAGGTTGGGGGAGGACAGAATAGGTGAAGCACAGGGCATTATTAGGGCAATGAAACTATTCTGTATGATACTGTAATGGTGAAAATACAATACAATGTATTTGTTAAAACACTTAGAATTTTACAGCACAAAGAGTGGACTATATCATATGCAAATTAAAAAGAAATTATTTAAAGGTCAGAGGAACACAGGATGGGTTGCAGACTGTGATAGAAGAATCTAATTTACATATGAAATAACTTTACCTAAGGGAGAAAAGGTACCTACTTATGTAATTTGGAAAGAAGGGGAATCTGTGAGATTAAAGGTAGAAGGAAATGCACCTGAGCACTATTTTATAGTTGATAAAGTTGTTTCCCCTAGGAATACAGGTTAATAATTCTAAAACCAATATACCTAGAATTGAATAATTAAGTAAATGGATGGCAGATGGTAGAAGCTAGGTATCTCACTGTTGGAATGGGAGGTTACAGATAAGCACAGGGAGACATCTAGGATGATCCATGAGGTAATACACTAGAGTTGGAGATATCAGTATGAACTCATGTTTATATATTTCATTGTTCTGCCAGCTGAAAATGCCTGGAAACAACAACACTTAAGTAACAATAAGCAAAACTGGCCCCCAGGTTTGGTTTCTAATACCATTCTCCAGTAAAAGGAATCGAGAATGCTTGGAGAAATGGATGATTCTAGGACTAAGGCAGGAAATATGCAAGATGAGCCTGGAATAGCTTGTAGTTCAAGAAAGTTAGAAAATGCTGAAATAAACAAACAAACAAACCACCCACAAGGATGGAATTATATCAAAAGAACATAGGAGTCAACTGTAAGAGCTCTCCATGGTCAAAGCTGGAACAATTTAGCCAAAAAAATAAATTAAGTATTAAATTAAATCTCAAAGTATAAGATAAATATCCCTGAATACATAATGATAAAATTAAGTAACTGAATTAAAAAACAACTGGGGGAAAAAAGACAAATTTCCCATGCAGAAGAATTGCAAATAACCTATGTAAACACGCACTTCTTAAGTGTGGGCTGCACATAATGACTTCCCTATAGAGAGAATAGTATGGAATGCGGAAAAAAAGTAACTACAGTGGAGAAACTTAACAAGCACTACCTGAGCTAGGTGACTGAGGTCAACATCAATAGTGTTAAGTTATATTTATAGTATGTATTCTTGACTTGATGTGGCAATTTACCTATGTGAGTGTCTTCCCCAAAACTTATAACCCCAGCTTAACCATAAGAAAAATATCAGACAAATACCAACTGAGGAGCAGTCTACAAAATACCTGACTAGTAATCTTCAAAACCATGAGGGTAATCAGGAACAAGGAAAGTCTGAGAAACTAGCACAGGCAAGAGGAGCCTAAGGAGACATGATGTCTAAATGTAATATGGTATTCTGGATAGCATCCTGGAGCAGAAAAAATACATTAGATAAAAACTAAGAAAATCTGAATAAAGTATTAACTTTAATAAATAATAATATATCAACATTGGTTCATTAATTGTGCAAATGTAGTATACTAACTTAAAATGTTAATAATAGGAGAAGCTGTGTTTGGGTATATAGGAACTCTCTGTACTATATTTGCAACTTTTTGCCAACCTATTATCTATTCTAAAATTACAAATTTATTTTTTAATTAAAAAAAGGAAATACAACAGGCCATTACTTTATTCTTTTGTTAACTCTTTCTTAAGCTAAAATTGAGGGGTTCGATTAGAGGGTTTATAAAGTTGCTTATATTTCTAAGATTCTGTGATTCCATGACATAAATCGATCAAGAAATTTATCTTAAGCAAAAAATCCTAAGAATATTGGTATTAAAAAGGCCCAATTTATCAATAGAAAGTTCAATAATCTTACTATTCATTTTTTCAATGTAATGCCTATCTAATAACTATATAAGAAAAAATGTCAATTTTCATATTTTTTCTCAACAATAATTGATATGCAGTGTTTGCCAAATCTTTACTCACACAGTCACCACAAAAGCAAAAAATATTTTTTAATGGAGTGTGTTTACTGAGGACGAACTAACACAGCATTGAAAAAGGGTGGTTATTTTTAAACAGGCCCATTATATTCCTCTTGAGAGCAATGCTGTACATATTCAAGTAAATTCATTACAACATGGGGCCGATGATGAAAGACTATAACTGAAAGGTACTGCTGTGGTTTCACTGTAATGAGCTTGATGAGCAGTGGTGAACTAACTCTTGGGAACACCAAATATGGAGAATAAAAGGGAAAAAAATAAGCCTTCCTACTTCTCTAAAACGAGAGCTACCATTTCCTTATGCTGTACGTAATGGATGGAGTAAAGGCAGGAGTTGGTAATTACTACAAATGTTCTCAAATGGTGGTTGCAGGAGAAGAGCTGATCTGCAGCAAGAAGACACAGGGGATGAAAGACTGTTGAGTCAGATCTGACATAAAATGGGTCACATAGTTAATCAGCTGAACAGCCCCTCAGTTCATCTGAGACTGACTTACAAAGATCTAATGAGTAACAGGCCAATGGGATTTAGTGGGTTAGTGTTGACAACGCTTCTTTCTGCTTCTGGCAGGAAAGAGAACTTTTAAAATAAATAAATAAATAAATTGGTAACTTCAATACCAACATTTTTTTCTTAAAACTTCCAAGAGGAGATTTAAGAAAAGCTGAGAAAAGACTGAGTTAAAATCAGAAGAACCTTGTTTGATTTATACAATGAGAGTTTCAAAATTCCAAACAAGCAACACATTTTTATCAGGCCCTTTTTGTTCCTCTGTTATATTCTGCTCTTTGGAGATTCTAAGAAGAAAGTAAAACCAGGCCCCACTATTGTGGAGTAATTTAGCCCCAATCTAAAAGCAGAATCAAAGCTGGTAAGCAGACCTGGAAAATTAGAGAATCCAATTGTTTTATCAGGACAGTAGAAGTTCAATAGATGGGCTAACTGAAAGGAAGGCCAGTAAAAAGAATTTGGAAGTCTGATTCCTAAAATATGTTAAAGAAATGCAATTTTATTGTTTGTGAGTGCTTAAAGAAATTTATACAGCAAAGAATACCTTTAACAATGAGGTAAATGCAATCTTGTCAAAATGACCTAACTGAAAGAGCATGCCACCAAGTCAATGGTCAAAAAGAACATGATCGTATAAGCAGCCAATTCCAAATCTTTCAAATCCAAAAGGTAGTCATGACATCCCTCTACTATGCTCTTTGGGTCTCTGTCAGCTTGTTGAGAGTTGTCTAGGAGTGAGCACGTAAAAATCTATTTACCCCTCAGTTTCACCACTTACTCTCTGGTTCTTCCAGCTATCATTTGTTGTTATCAAAGCCATAGAAGCCATTCCTGAATTTATTCTGGGAGAGTAAGGGTGAACTAAATTCTTCCTTCATCAGTATTTAAAAGATAAACAGACCTTGTTCTTGCCAATAGCTGTCATTTCTCAGGGCATATCTGATGTGTTTTTCTAAAAACCCTTTTCACCACCAATAATAAGAAAGGAAAAGAATAAAAAAAGTAAAGGGAACACCATGCCTATATTATGCCAAGTGTGTATGTAGGTTTTTCCTGCTAAGGTATTTAAAAATGGCTGTTCATCGAATATATTTTTATGATTCTTTCTGAACTATCATTTTTATGCTATCGGGTTACTTAAAGAAAAGCTTTATTTTTCTACAGAACCACATAAATTGTTTCCAATTTTAACTCCATTGGAATTATCAAAATTCTCTATTAAGAGTTCCAATTAATGATATATTATTTAGATATTTTACTTTTATGTCAGTTCTTTTGAGTCATTGCCACCACCTTGTCTGCTTGCTCGCTGTAATATTTTTATCTATTCAGTAAATACTTCACATTTTAGCCTTACCATAAAAATTTTGTAAAAAGCATTGTTTTAAGAATTTCAAAATGGTTTTCAAAATGTAACTTTTAAAAATTATACTTCATGCATATAAAATGCCTAAATATAGCTGCAATAATGGATAAAATGACAAACTCCTACAAAGAAATAAAAATTCCTAGTCCCAAATGAAGACTTGCTTATTTGTGGCAGCACAGTAAAAGGATGTGCTTATACCTTGGAAATTCTCAGTAACCAGGTTTTAGCTGTAATATTTTTTAATTTTTACAGTTTTTCTTCAAAGAAAAGAAATCTTTGTCCAGAACCAGCCTTCTCTTTGGAGACAAATCATTCTGTTGTGTGTGGAGGGGTGAGGGCAGGGGAGAGCAGGTAGTGAGTTCTGCACCTTCTTCCTTAAAGACTTGATTCCCCTCATTTCATGGACATTTTCTATTCAGCCCACAGTAACAAGGTATATGTGCCACCAGACAGGCATAGACAAATCTCCTATGACTGCAAAGTTTAATAGGCACACTGAATCCTGTGTGCCATGGCTGTCAGACAAATTGGTTACCAGGCTGTGTTGATGACAGGTTATTTGAGCTCTTTGTACATGGATGGTCAATAGACTTTGGTTAACGAATAGATGTAGGTTGATGTTTCCATTAGAGATTATTAATTCATTAAAAAACAAACAAACAAACAAACAAACAAAAACAATGTCTGTTGAGCCGGGCAAAATAAAAAATTATTCTCGTAAGTACTCCTTAGTCTAAGAGTTATTTTAATGTTCTCAGAGTTCCTAATGAGGACAATTAAGTTAAAAAAAAAAGTCATCACATTTAGTTAAAAAGTACATGGCATTCCTTTGCCTTGAGGGTTAGGACATTCACAGATGTGTCTAATGAATTTAGAACTCTATGAGGCAGAAGGTTCCTGATTCTGCCAAGGACTAGAAAAAGCCCTACAATTTTCCACAAGGGAAGGAGGTGAAGAAACGCCACTACTTTTCAAATTTCTACTTTGAGAATCATCTGAAGTATTTTTTAATTAACATTTCTGTTGTGGATTGAATCATATTCCCCCAAAATTCACCTGTAAAGCCCCAATCCCGAATATCTCAGAATATAACTATATTTAGAGAGAAGGGTTTTAAAGAGAAAATTAAGTTAAAACAAGGCCCTTATAGGGTAGAAGCTATGCATTCTTTAGTATTTCTCAGCCCAAGCAAACTAATGCAATTCCTCAATCATTCCAGCTCCTCCAACCAACAAAAAAATCTGATTTGGTTGGAGCTAGGCAGGAACAAATCTGAATTTTTAAAAAGCACACAGGTGAATCTGATGCCAGTTGCTCCTAGGCTTACATCTTGATAAATGCAGCTACCAAAGAGAACTACATGTGTTTTGCCAGAGAGAACTCTTTCCTGCTGCATACCTTCATCTCTCTTCCCCATGTGACCCAACTGTTGCTGATGCTGCCTTGTTTTGAAGAGGTTTGAGACCAAAGATGTTTTCTCAGACCTGACCCCAGTCATCACACAGATCGAGCAGAACAAAAGAGGAAGGCTACCTAGACCCCTGCCTATTAGAATGGGCATCCTGAATACTCAGAAACCATGACCCTGGAATTGAAATCTCATGTATGCACTGCTACCCCAAAGTTATTTCTATTTGGCTGTGCCTCTATCTTGGGGCTCTTTTCAGTTCTCTAACACTGGGTTGTAGTTAAGTTTATCAAACACTGCTTTGGGGGAAAATCACATCCATTACCTTAGAAGTTCCTATGAAAACTATTTTTTTACAGATGGGGGTCTTTAAAATCTGACACTAATAATATAAACTTGTCCCAAGGCACCTGGGTACTCAGTAACAGACCGAGCCCACGAGCAAAATTGTGAGGTTAGAGAAGTCCATTTCTAAGGTTTTAGCTTCTTTTATTTTCCATTAGCTGAGTGAGATCACTAATTCTTGCTCCAGACATTGGTGGCTCTTCTGCATTCTACTGACTTTTGTTTTAGAGGAAGTCTTACAAACATTCAGTAATTTAGTCATTCATTCAACAAAATCTCATTGAGTTTCCTCTTTGTAGTTTTTAGACACTGAACTAAGTGGTGGGGACACACTATTTTCTGCTCTTAAAAAGATTAGAGTCTAGGTAATTCATCAAACACTCCTAACAAAGAGGATATAATGACACATAGATAAAAAAGAGCCAATGTGGAAATAGGGCCTATCAAGGTGCAACCCAGAAACCAAACCAAAGGAACTTTCTCAGAGCAAGGAGAAAAGGCCCGCTGAAAGGTGTACATGGCTAATTCAAGAAGCTTCAGCCTGTGGGCTGCTGCAGAGAACATGGCAGACACAGCTTCAGAAGATGAAACTTGAGAGAAAGGTAGGAACCAGACAATGCAGGGGCCTTATAATGGAGCTGGAATGTGGTGGCTTCCTTTTCATCAAATCATCTGGTTAATGGGAAGAAAGATCAGTGCTCTGTTGGGATTCCAGTATGATAATCAGCCATAGTAGACTTACTGATGAAGTAAATTGCTAATTCCTATTTTAGGTGGTGAGAGAACCTAGCTTGTTGATATGGCTATTGTTTAGCACAAAAATAGTATTTGAAATTAGCCCCAAACCATGATAGATTTTTCTTTTTTTAGTTATTTACACAAGACTATTTTTTTTATTGTATCAGATATCACAAGGATAATATCGTTTTATCCACTATCCAAATAGAATATTATTTTTCAACCAAATTTAACAACTGGAAATTTTTTGTATAAAGTATTTATGGATGCAATTTATCTGAAAGAGCAAGACCAAAAGAGGATATGTGCTATAGAGGGCTTTTCTGAGCCAGCCTTTTGTAGAATACTTGTCTGTGCATGCCTGGCTTATCTCCCCCTAGAAGTTGAAAATAATGTCTAATCCTGGAATAGCAACTGTTCCAGGACTGACTACATACACCCCATCCCCAACTCTTTTCTCATGGAAAGCAAAACTATACATTTCCACACAAACAAACAGCCAGTTAGCAGGCATAAATGCTAAGTAGGAAATTAAGTTAGAGTGAGTAAAACAGACTACTAAAATTTTGTCTATCCTGCTAAATTTAATCAAAGAAAATCTATTTATTCCAATTTAAAAATGGTTTCTAGGAGCTACTTGATCACACATTTCAGCAAAACACTGAAGACTAAAATAGAGAAAGAAAATATAGTTATTCCCTGCATGGAAATGTGCTCCTAATTGAGGTGTCTATCCACACCCTCCTTTACAGAAGAAATAAATAGCTCTTTCTGCTGGACAAGGATTACTATATTTTGTGATGAATTCACTCTGGCTGGCGGAATCTTTCACTTAGCTATGGAGACCCAGATGAACCGGAGGGAAAAGAAATTCAGAATTGCCACTATGTCAGTGGGAAATTTCATTACTAATTTCTTTTTTCATGAATTTCAGTTCAGTATTAAAATGCATCAGGTATAACTTTGTTAAATATGGTAAGTCAACTCTTTTTTTCTATAGTACTTCTCCCTCCAGCTCTGGTTCTGCGTTCCAAAGTATAATTAGTAGTTCCTTTTCACAGTTATGTTTTCCTTCATGTTTCCACTACCACCAGCATAAATAATAATGTTAGAAATAAGTGATTATGCAGGTGTGACCTTGATTTGGAGATTCTGAAAATAATATCTGCTTCATTCTATTTTAGGAAAAATTACCACACAGAGTGTATTTTAAGGGTTTTTTGTTTTTTGGGTTTTTGGTGTTTGTTTTTGGTTTGTTTTTTGTTTTGTTTTGTTTTGTTTTGTTTTGTTTTGGGGGTTTTTTTGCACATTGCCAGAATTATACAATCTGTGGCTTTGCAATCAGGACTCTGAAATAATTGTGTAGTTCAGCCCCTGACTTTCTACATAACCTTGACAAGACATTTACATTTACATACCCTGGCTCAGTTCCTCTATCTGTAAAACAGGGATAAAACTATTGACTTTATTAATAGGACTATGGTTCAGATTAGTTATCCCAGCTTTGCAAACTGCTTTCAAAAATCATCAGGCTGCAAAAATCACACTCAATCAAAGGATGTACTTATTCTGTGCATCCTTCAAAATATCATCCCTTCTCACTCAAATCATTTATCCCTTCTTACCATACAACTAGATTCTCTCAGGTGAGAAAATGGCTTAATAATAGATTTCATCAGGCACCTGTTCTGAAATAACCTCATAAAATGGAAGAAAGTATGTAAATTAATAAATAAAATAAAGTTATATAAGGTTCTGATATTAATAGCCTGTTCCATTAAAACTACCCTTCAGTTTCTAGAACTCTGGTTTCTGTATTATGTTGATAGTGTCATCATATTCATTATCGTTGATAATATTTACTGAGTGTAACTAGGTAACAGGCATTACGCTAAGCTTTTTAACACGTATTATCACCTCATTCAATCATCACAACAATTCAGTGAGAAAAGCATTGTCATTATTTTCCCCATTTTACTGATAAGGTAGTTGAGGCTTACAGGGATCAAAAAACTTGAAGTTATATGACTTATAAGAGGTAAAACTAGAGCTCAAACTCAGTTCCTACTGAACCCAGAGTCTCAGCTTTTAATGACCTTGCTATATTCCTGTCATGATTAAATTCCTTAGCAACCAACACTGGTATTAAAATTTAATGCAATTATAGAGAGGAAAAAGACATCAGAAAGCCAATAATACTGCAGGTGTAGAAAATGCCCCAAATTAAAGCAGTTTTCAAATTAAAAGAGTCAAATAAGCTTATACTCAATTGAAAGGAAAAACATCGACCCTAGAAGAGAATATAATTAATTCTCCCAATCAAATAGTAGCAGTATGACTCAAATATACTTTATGTTGAATACATCTGACATATTACTTTTTCACATGTCCCCTTAATCATTTAAAAATGTATTAATAATTTAAAAATAAAATTTAAATCTGTAAAGGGTATTTTAAAAGATATTGAATTAAGCTGAACATTAAAGTAGATGAATTCTAAGTTTCTATTTCAAAAGTTCAATGATTCTCTGAATGATTGGTGAAATATAAATTAATTGAACAGCATTGTCCTGTGCATATATTATAAGAGATTACTTCACATTTCTCTTGGAAGCTTTTCCAAACTCTTACACTCCCCAATTGTCTCCTATTTTCACTCAGAAATCCTTCCTCTCACCAAGTAACATTCTTTCATACTTAGATGAACATATCATTGTCTTCTATACCAGGACATTTTTGATACTAAAAGGAAACCCTAAATTTTGAAATTATATATTGTTCAAGAAAACATGTATTTCTTGACCATAAATTATTTTTTATTATATTAGTGGGTTTATAAATAGTTCTATTTAAAAGCTATTTTCAAAATTAAATCTTTATGAAAATAGAAATGACATATTTGTGTATATTTAAAGCAAATTTTTCAAAACCTCTTTAAATTATCTAAATATTAAAAATAATATAAGTAGAATAATTAGCCAGTATCTAAGCTATAATCTTTCCAAATATTGTATTACTAGTACTTTAAAAAAATTCAATGTGCTATAAGTGAGTAGTCAACTTTATTGACTTATTTTATAAGTTTTAAGTGTAAAACATTATATTTCAAGATCTGTATACACTACAAAGTGGTCACTCCTCAAAATCAAGTTACTATCCTCCATACTCTTTTTGCCTACTTGGCAACCCCCTCCTCCCTTGGTAACCATTGACCTGTTCACTGTATCTGCAAGTTTGTTTTTGTTTTATTTGTTCATTTTTTGGTTTGTTTATTCTTTAGATTCCACAATGAATGTTATCATATGGTATTTGTCTTTCTTTTTATGACTCATTTCACTTAGCACTATACCCTCAAGGGTTGTCATAAATGGCAAGATTTCCATCTTTTTAGGATGGATTAGCATTCTTTTGTGTATGTGTATGCATATCAATCAGTCACATCTTCTTTATCTATTAATTAATTAATGGACACATGTTATTTCTATATCTTGGTTACTGTAAATAGTGCTACAGTGAACAAAGGGGTGCATATACGTTTTCAAATTAGTGTTTTTGTATTCTTTGGATAAATACCCAGAAGTAGAATAGCTGGTTCATAGGGTAGTTCTATTCTTACATTTTTTTTCTTTCTTTTTATTGTTACAGTTTTGAGGAATCTCCATACTATTTCTACAGTGGAGGTGCCAAATTACAATCCCACCAACAGTGTATGAGGGCTCCCTTTTCTCCACATCCTATCCAACACTTGTTTCTTGTCTTTTGATAATAGCCATTCTGCCAGGTGTGAGGTGATATCTCACTGCAGTTTTGATTTACATCTCCCTAAAAATTAGTGATGAACATTTTTTCATGTCCTTGTTGGCCATGTGTATGTTTTCTTTGGGAAAATGTCTATTTAGATCCTCTGTATATTGTTTAATCAGATTGTTTGTTTTTTGTTGAGTTTTATGAGTTCTTTATATATTTTGGATATTACCTCTTATCAGATGTATGATTGGCAAATATCTTTTCCCATTCAGTGGATTGCCATTGTGTTTTGATGATGGTTTTCTTTGTTGTGCAGAAGCTTTTTAGTTTAATATAGTCCCATTTGTTTATTTTTGTTTTTGTTTCTCTTGCCTTTGGAGTCAGATTCACAAAAACAAAGCAAAGACCAATACCAAGAAACTTACCACCTATGTTTTCTTCTAGAAATTTTATGGTTTTAGGTTTTATATTCAAGTCTTTAATCTATTTTAAGTTAATTTATATATATAGTATAAGAGAGCAGTCTAGCTCACTATTTGCATATGGCTGTCCAGTTTTCCCAAAATCATTTTGAAGAGACTGCATATTCTTGCCTCCTTTGTCATAGATTAATTTAGCATGGGTTTATTTCTAGGCTCTCTATTTTGTTCCTTTGATCTATCTGTCTGTTTTTCTGAGGGAGTCAACTAACAGTATCTGTCACACATAAAATTATGTATATATATTTTCCAGAATGTAAAATTTTTAATATGTGCTGTCTCTTGCTCTCCTCAGTGCTGCTCCAGCATCCCTTCACCTTCCCTATATAGCCCCTTCTTTATTTAAAAAAGAATTTGCAAGCATTAAAGAATTAATACCTAATTTAGGATATTCTCCTCTGGTAAACAAAACGATCAGAAAGAGGAGAACAATGGAAAAAAAGGTGGGTATTGATTTACAAAAAACAGAAACTTAATACTTTTTTATTCAAAGGTTTCTCTAGAATCAGTGTCCTATAGTAAACATGGGTATGATATTTAAAGTAAACTGGGTATAGACACATTACTACAAATTTGGGTATATAGAAATTTTAGGTTATTTTACTTTTCTTAAATAAATTAAGTCTACTGAAAGTTTTAAACTTTTTGCCTATGCCATTTAAATTCTTAACCTATGGAGAGTTGTTTCATCTATGATGAATGATAGAGACTAATTTCATGCTTTTTCTATGTAGATAACCAAATTTTTAGCTGTAACTATTAAATAATAACTCACCTCTCAAATGATTTTCCATTCCACCTCTCTTAAATATCAAAGTCCTATACATGCATGGGTCTTTTGTATAATTCATATTCTATTTCATGCAGCAGTTTATCTTTCTCTGTTTATTAATACATCTTAACAAATATAGTTCTATAGGCCTGTATATCTGGAAGAGCAAATCCTTCTTCATGGTTTTATTTTTTAAAGATGTGTTTTAGGTATTTTGGGACCTTTGTGGAGTTACACAAAAAATCCTTTTGTGATTTTGATGAGTTACATTAAACTAATAGATCTGTCTAGAAAGAAGGTCTTTGTGACATCTTCACATGATGAACATGGGATACTTCTCTACCTGGTAGGCTTTTAAAATATCCTTAAATTTATTCCTAAATATTGTACTTCGTATTTTATTCCTAAATATTGTACTTCATATTTTAAATTGTTATTGTTAAGTCTTTCTTGGTTATTCTTCGAATTGTTTGTTTCTGGTTTATAGAAGTATAATCAACTTTTTGTGCTGATCTAACATCCAGCTACCTTTCTCAGCTCCTTTATTATTATAATTTGTTTACACAATTTTTGGGGATTTCAAGTAGACATTCATATCATCTGAAAATGACAGGGTCTTTTTCTTTCTTATTCTTATGACTTTTAATTCATTTCTTTGTCTATAGAACTGGTTAGAAATTTCTTTACAATGCTAAATAGAAATGGTGATGAGTTGCTAAAATAAAAAAAGGTTTAAAATTTTAAGAGGAAAATATGGATGAATATGTTTCTGACCTTCTAGTAGAAAATTATTTCTTAAACCATTACAAAAACACTTGAGAGGAAATAAAAGATTAAAATTTTGACATTATCTTTAAGTAAAGAACTCCTAGAAGTCAATAATAAAAAATACTAAAATAAATGAAAAATGGGCAAAGACCTGAATAAGCATTTCACACAGAGAAAACATGTACTGTTAAAAAAGCATATCAAGTGAAGCTCAATCTAACTAGTAATCAGGGAAATGTGAGAAAGAACAGGAAAGTCATTTTATATTCATTCAATGGGGAGAAACTAAGAGTTGACATTACCAAGTATGACAGATTGTAGATCAATAATTCTTACACATTGCTGATGGGGCACAACTTAGAGCACTATGGAAAACAATTTCACGTTAACTTAGGCAGCTGAATATTTGTACACTCAATTAACCAGAAATTTCACTGCAAGGTATTTAATCAAGAGAAATTCAGCAAATGTATATTGGAAAACACCTAGTAACACTTTCAATGATAGAAACAATTCATATGCTCATTGAAAAGAGTTTGAATGAACTGTAGCATAATCATAGAAATATTAAACATCAATAAAAATTAATGAACCAAGCTGCCTATAACACACAGATAAATCTTATTGTGATAATGATGAGTGGAAGAAGCAGTCCCAAAAGATACATATATTAGGACACACTTTTATAAAACTCAAAAAGAAGCAAAACTAAACAAAATAGTTTTGAGGCTAATAATGCATGCAATAATTTAAGGCAAAGTAAGGAAAAACATAAAATCCAGCATAATGACTACTCTAAGAGTAGACAAAAGAATGGACTAGGGAAGAGCACATTAGATGTATATTAGATTCCAGTTCTTGAACTGGGCAATGGGTTCATATAATTTCATCATATTGTTAATGAATACATAAAATTAAATAAATAAAAAAATAGTGGCCATAAATAAGCAATGATGGTAACATGTCATGAACCAAAGATTATGATTAGTTCTATTTGGTGCCTAACATAAAAAATAAATGATAATAATAATTACAACAAAAACAACAGACAAACAAAATTAATTCTATGTGCAAGTTCCTCCCTGCCCAACTAGTGGGAAATTTAAACTCCAATATTTAGAGGAGTCCCCTACCCAGTGCCCTGTAAAAGTCTTGGGGTCTTATCAAGAACAAAAGCATTAGGAAGACCCCTCCACTCTCACAGCCACTGTGGTCATCACTGAGATTCCCACTGTCTGAGCTACCTCCATATTGTTTTAAATCTCCATATCATGCTTTGTAGTCTATAAGCAATTGTTCTTTCACCCTGTAACATAATCCTTCCTAGAGGCAAAGAAGTACCAAGGTTTTAATAAGAACTTAGTTATACGAGAGAAGAAAAATATATAAAGAGAAAAATAACATTAATATCTCAAAAAAATGCCCCAGATATTACTAAAAAGAAAATGTATTCTCTACTATATTTACTCACTTGTGAGACAAACTTTAATAAAGCTACACTTATTTCTCCCATTGCATATTTTCCAGATGTGGTTTATTGCATGTTCCTGAATAAATTAAGAAAATACCCACTTGCTATACCACTAAACACTTGCTTTTGCCTCTAAACCCAACCCTTTGGTGATTGAACTTGAGAAAAAATTTAATTACAATTTTACATGTAACTTTGTTTACTTCCAGAACCAGAAGTTGTTGCAATAAATGAAAAAATGATTAAAGGCATTGAGAACAAATTAAGAACACTGTCATATCAAGTGGAATTGGGCCCTTTGGCAAATTGTTTTTATTGCTTGTTTTCCTATTTATCTGAAAATGGAGTTTAGTATCATATTGCCAAATGAAGCAGCTGAGTCTAGTTCAAGTTTATTACTAATATTATCATTCATTAATAATAAATTTATAAGTCAAATAAGCATTTCATAATATTTGCATGATCCAAACTGTGACCTACATTACAGCTATTTAATGAAAGATAGTCTTGGGTCAACTTGCTAAAAATCAACACAGTGCTTGCCCTTATAACAAAACTTCACTCTCTTACCCTGACATGTTTTTCTTACATCGATTAATGAGTTCTTCTATTTTTGTCTTTTCCATGTTTAACTTGCAAAGAGAAAAAAACATCTAAGTTGATATATCAGGGTGTCAGGTAGAGAAGAGCTTTTGAGCAAAGAGACAGGAGTTTTAAGCAGAGAATTAAATTTACAGGGCTGCTGTGGAAACCCACTGAGGAAGTGGGAGAAAGAATAGGGAAATGACTGCTTTCCAGGATACAACCATATACAAAATATTCTTTCATTTACCCAAGTGTAAGATACATCAATTTTCTAGCCCAGAACAGAACATTAATAATAAATAGATTTTATTCTGCCTTCAACATAGATATTTCCTCCCTTTTATTATTAAATTTCTCAAACTGACAAAAGAAAACTAGAGAGTAAATGTGAATCAAAAATGTATTTCTTCAATTAAAGCTACTCTTAAATATTTGAAGAAACATTATAAACCTTTAAATACACATAAGCACATAGAATATGGTTTTTAAAATCTTTACAGGCAATTATAATTTTCATTAGTGTGAAAAATTATTGAAAAATAGGATTGGCCTATGTGAAGATATTCTGTAATATATTATATCAATTATATATATAAATACATTATATATGTATGTGCATATATATAAATGTTTAGTGTTAGTCTTCCTATTTATAGGATTACATATTTTTAGGATTATTGACTTTTTATGACATTTTCAATGGTGTTTAAGTACTTGGAATAATAAAAAAGAAAGACCAGCTCATTCTAACAATTGACCAATACTATGTCTCAAGTTGTTTCAAGTTCATGCATACCCAAGCCCCTCCTTCTTTTAGAAGTAATAGATCACTTTTCAATCTATTAATTCAAATTTATGATTTTATTTGTTTCTTATGTTCACCAACAAGTGTGTGAGATACCTGAGATTTTGCCTCACTTGTCATGTATCTCATAAACATAAGAAGAAAGGCTTACAGAACTCTAAGTGTTCCTGGTCAATCTGTGCCTCTCCCAGCTTCGACACTGCCTGTCTCACCAGTACAAATCCTGAGAGATACTGATCCTAAAGAAGTAATCCTGAGAAAGAAGATATGGTTATACACACTCTCTCTTTAAAAAGCATTTGAAGGAAACCCATCATGCCTCACGACTTTGTTTACCTCAGGCATAACTAGAGTCCAAAATTCTCATATCATCCTTTGTTGTCCTCACTTATCCTTTCATACAGCTCTAACCATTCCCTAACCCTCAAATTCTTTGACTTCCCAAAATTTTGCATTGTACTGTATGAAACTCATTCTTCTAACTCTTCTCCAGATATTAATTTCAACTTTTGCATGTAACAGAAATTTAGCTATTCTTTGGATATGATGTCTTCTCTGTAGCCCTAAATGGCTGTTTTTTTCTTTCATATCCCATGTGGGACCACAGGCCTGGAGATAAAAATTGGTAACTCTGATCCTCATTGAAGCTTCTGCAAAAGCTCTTTTTCTTTCATTTTTCCATGAAAACCATAGATCTTTGAAGTACAGCCCATCAGACTGTACACTGAGGTTCCATTCTACAATGTTTTAAACTGTGAAGCTAAAGTTGCCATCAACCTTTGGATCTCTCTTTCATTTGTTATCCATTTCACCATTACCTCTGTCATTCTTAGTAAGATCAATGTTCATGCTGATATTCATTCAACATTCATTGACTTCCTTATTTCTAACAATTTATTTTTTCCTTTGCACTTTAGAATCCAATTCCAACGTTATATCTTAGAAATTTTGATTAACAATTACTCACTGCATCACTTCCAAAACTTTCAAACAGCCTACCTTCTACCAGTTTCTATCTTTCCAGATCATGTATTTTAGTATCCCAGCCCCAAAGATGTTGACTCCACTGGCATAACTTTAAAATTTCCCTTATTCCCTTTACATTATCACTTCTCTCAGCTTGGATTCCATAAAACATCACTGTAAACATTCCACTACATATACCCTCAACTATCTTCCCCTAATCTCTTTAGCTAACATTCTTGCCAGAAAAACAGAAAAAAACATCTCATGCTAATTAAACCCAACTCCATACTGGCTCTACATCTGCTCACTAACAAATAAATTTGGCTCAGCAAAATATACAATCATTACTAAAATACTTTTCAATTCATGATCCAGATCTCAAAGTATATTCCTAACTGCCCAGGAAATATTGTTACATTTCCCCTGTGTGATTGCTCCCTCGCTTCTCAAAAGAACTCTTCTACAAATTCTCCTTTCTCTAGCATCTATCTGTACAGTGTCAAATGATTATCTCAATTCTTATTCTTTGAGAAAACAGAAGCCATCAGATAAGAGTACCTCAAAATCACATTGCAAAATTACCAGTGCCTCTTCTTGATATTGTTGAAAGACACCATTTATTTCTGCCTCTGGACCTTCTACTTATAAAGCTTTTTTATCAAATTTTCACTATAATTTGCTCCTTAAAGTAATTTAAGCCTCTGTTCAATTATTACTTTCTCAAAGTGATGCTCCTGGACTATTCCATTGAAAATGCACCAATTCGTTACTCTTTATTCCTAAAGAGTATTATTTTCTTCATAGACCTTATTACCATATAAAGCTATATTGCCTATTCGTGTACTTGTTTTCTGTCTTCTTTTCTGGAATGAAAGCAGATTTGTTTATCATATTTCTGAAGCACCTGACACATTGTTGCCAAATACCTATTTTTGAATAATTAATTAAAATCATATTATTAAAAATGTAATGAAAGAGTCTCAAACTCTCTAAAAAAACAATTCTAATGAGAGAAAATAAGCATCTGAATAAATTGAGAAATATACCATCTTCATGGATCAGAAGATTCTATATTGTTAAGATGTTGTTTCTCCTCAAACTGATGTATATATTCAACATAAGCCCAATCAAAATCATGCAAAGTTGATTTTAACCAAGAAATAGACAAGCTAATTTTAAAACTGTGTGAAAATAAAAGACATACAATAGCAAAGCAACCTTGAAAAAAGAATAAAGTTGGAGGACTTATACTATTTAATTTCAAGTATTGCTATAAGGCTACATTAATTAAGGCAGGGCTGTACAAATATAGGATTAGAAAATTAGATCAATGAAATAGAGTCTAGAAAGTGACAAACACATATACAGTCAATTAATTTTCAACAGAGTTATTAATATAATTCAATAAATAAAGAAAATTTTTTCAATTATGGTGCTGAAACAACTGGTTGGAAAGAAAGGAACAACCCTATCTCACAGTGTATACAACATTAAATGTAAATTGGATCACAGACCTAAAATATAAACTATGAAGCTTCTTAAAGAAAACATAGGAGAATATCTTCATAGGCTCAGGTTAAGATACATTTCTTAGGACACAGAAAGCACTGATCAAAAAAATTTGATAAACTGGACTTCATTGAAATAAAACTTCTCTACTCATCAAAGATGTATTAATAAAATTAATAGGTGAGATACATTCTAGGGGAATATATTCACAAAACCTATAGACGAAAAACAAGTGATATCAGGATATATAAATAACTCCTACAAATCAATAACAAAAAAGAAAAACAATCCAATTATAAAATGGGGGAAATATTTGCACAGATAATTCTTAAAGTAAGAATATAAATAGCCAATAAGCACATAGAATAGTGCTCAACATCATCACTCATCAAGAAAATGCAAATTAAAAGAACAATAACATGTCACGAAACATCCTCCAAAATGGTTAACATTTTAAAAACTGACAACACTCAATGTAGTAAAGGATGCAGAGAAACAAGAACTCTCGCACACTGCTGGTAGAACTATAAAGTTGTGCAATGGCTTTGGAAAAAGATTCAGCAGTTTCTTATAAAGTTAAACATATAATTATCCTATGACCCTGTAGTCCCACTTCTGAGCATTTACCCAAGAGATATGAAAACATACATCCACACAAAACTTGCACATGAGTGTTCACAGTAACATTATTCATAATACACAAAAACTGGAAAGAACAGAAATATCTTTGAACATCAGAAAGGATAAACAAACAGTGGCATATTCTTTTAATGGAATTTTACTCTGCAATAAGACAGAATGAACTACTAATACATGCAATGATGGCTATATCTAAAAAAAGTAGTTAAGTTAAAGAAGTCAAATTTTAAAAGTATGTATGATATGACTCAATGTATATAAATGTTCCAGTTATCTAGTATTGTGTAACAAACCATCTCAAAACCTAATGGTTTAAAGAAAAAGAATTAGGTGTTTTCCATTCAAATCTTTAATTTGAGCAGAGATCAGTGGGAATGACATCTCGTCCCCATCCAATGTCAGCTGGGCAGCTTCAATGGGACCATGGCTGGTAAATTGGTGTTGGATATTGACCAGAAATTCAGCCAGGGCTGTTGGCTGATGGCCTCAGTTTCTTTTCACATGTATTTCTCTGTGGGATATTTGTACTTTCTCAAAGTATGCCAGCTGGGTTAGCAGGGTAAGTAATCCCAAGATTCAGGAAGTCAAAGCTGTCAGTCTTTTACAAAATGGGCCTAAAAGTTGGCATAGCATAGCTTCCACCACATTCTATTAGTTAAGCTCTTTCAGAATCCTCTTATATAGATCCCACCACTTGATGAAAAGAATGTCAAAGGATGTGGCCATCTTTAATCTACCAGATTATGCAGTACTAGAATCCAGAAAGCTAATCTAAATTAATAGAAATAAGAATAGTGTTTGCTTTGGGGTGGAGGAAGTAGCAGGGATTGACTGGCAAAGCACAGAAAGGAAATTTCTTGAGTGGTAAAAATGTTCTAATGTAGATTAGAGTGGTAGTTACAAAGATGTATAAATATGTCCAAATTCATCAAATTTTAACACAAAATCTATATATTTCATTGTGTGCAAGTTAGATCTCCACTTAAAAAAATAACTTTATTAAAATTATTTGAATGAAGATTTCTTCTAAGCAAACATTCAGAGTAGCTGAAGTTTAGGCATCAACATTGTACTCTGAGTTCTGCTAAGAAACACCATTTTCCTGCTGTTTTTTTAATTACTCTAGAAAAAGAAATCTGAAAATATTGTCTCTTAAATCATGTTCAAAGCCATTGTTAGGTCAAACAAGCTCATAACTAAAAAATAAAATGTTAAAATGATATACACATAAATATAAATGTATAGTGTATACACACATAACCAATATTTGATATTCTGGACTTGGTGCCCTTGATGAGCTTTAGGTAATATGAGTTACTCAAGAGATTCTTAAATCACAAAAGAACTACTGGACTGTTAAGTATACAATAGTCCCCACCTCATCCATTGTTTCACTTTCCGTGGTTTCAGTTATCTGTGGTCAACTGCGGTCAAAAAATATTAAACGAAAAATTACAGAAATAAACAGTTGATAAATTTTAAATTGTGCACCACTCAAAGTAGAGGGGTGAAGTCTCTTACCTTCCCACTTTATTCTGCCTGACAGAGGAATCATCTCTTTATCCAGCATATCCACACTGTCTAGGCTACCTACCCGTTAGTTACTCAGTAGTCTTCTCGGTTAACAGATCAGTTATCAGAGAACACATTCACAGCATAACTTTTATTATAATACATTGTTATAATTGTTCTACTTTATTATTAGTTATTGTTGTTAATCTCTTACTGTGCCTAATCTATAAATTAAGCTTTATCATAGGAAAAATGATAGTATATACAGGTTTGGTACTATCTGCAGTTTCAGAGTTCCACTGAGGGTCTTGGATTGTATCTCCCATTAAGGAGAAACTATTGTATTTTATTACATTCAATTCCTATTTTTGCTTTTTATAAAGTGCTAAAGGCAATTCCTTAAAAAAATTCTATTAATCAAAATATTCTGTTTTTCAGGAATCCTGGATAAAGAAGAGCATATAACAGAATTTCAGAAGTATCAACATCATTGATGACAGATTACTTTGGTTGCAAAATTAAACTATAATGTATAGTTTTAAAGATGCCTTGAGCTATAGTCCTAACTGTTGCCTCTTGCTGCACAAAGTTTCCTCATTCAAGCCTGCCCCTCAAGTAGGACATCTCAGTATTTTAGGAATTAATGTTAGCCATTGACTGTCTTCCAAGAGATTCCCTATTGAAACTATGTTTAGGAGTTTATGTGACTGTCTTTTTTCTCTCCTAGAGACCCTATGTGACCTTCCCCCAAATCCAAGTTCCTGGCCATTAGATGTTATACTTGAATTCATAATTGTCTTTGCAATTAGCAGAAAATGGCAGTTAGCTACCTTTCAATTCCATTACTTCTTCTTTGCTTACAGACAGTGCTGTCCATTTGACCAGTCTCCATCTCATTCTGGAACCCAGGTTAGAATCTGATGCTACACATGCCCAAAGCTTGATATGTGTGGAAAAAGTCTGCCACTACAGAAAAAGACGTGACACCTCCTACTTCTTAGAAATCTTTTTTCCATAACTCTTACAGCCAGTAACTTCAAGACTACTTCATGGATATCCAAATGCCCTATTGTAGTGCTCCACCAAGTCTGACCTTTCCAAAGTAAACCAGCCCTCAAAAAAATCTCTTTTCTCCCCTCATGTACTGATCCCAATCAAGGTCCCCAGGTCCTCACCATAATTAACTAAATAAATCCCTCTGAAGTAGAATGATTGATAGGCCTAGACTTTACAGCACAACACAGAAATTGATGCTTGATTAATGAAAAGGTGTCAAAAGTAGGGTACATTTTTAGCAAAAGTACTTGTTTCATGCCTTTTCTGAGGTCATATCTAAGAAGGTTCCCTATTTTGCCCCCATTCTGTGGCTTACCAAAGAAAAAGTTTCAGTGACTTGAAAATCCATTCAGAAACTTACTAACCCATATTATAATGGGTTGAGTTAGTGTTTTGGGGGAAAGGGGGTGGATTAAGGATATTTTAATGTTTGCTTTTATGAAATTATTGGGAAGTTCTAGGTGAAAGAGTATACTCAGTCTGCCTGCACTGGCTCAGCCTTCCATTTTTTAAAATACCAAAATACTTTTACACCAGTTAGTCACACCTCCTATCCCCTTCATGGACTTCCAGACCCTACCCCAGGCCCCCAAAACTCCCTAGAGTCCAGTAATTCAAGGGTTAATGTCTGGCATGTCACAGTAGGAGATCTCTGTGTCCCTGCTTAGTTCTATTGGTCCAAGATTCTGGATTCTCAGCATCCAACGTATAAAACTCTACAGTTAGTTGTGACTAACTAGATACCAAAGTTCTAATTATTTCTAATGTTGAATACCTTTAGGTTCTATGCTGCATTCTGACTTTCTAGGATTTTAATTAGGAACCCAAGAATCCACAATATTAAATCTTAAGATTCTAGGCTCTGTAGTTCTAAGATTCAAGAGGTCTACAGATTCAGAATTTCAAAGTACAATTCCAAGGTTCTAACCTTATAGTATTCTTCTGTGTGACCCTCTTTTTCTTGGCCGTCTCTACTTCCTGCTCCCCTGGTGTGCCCCACTTCAAGCCCGTGCAATGCCTCCTTTCTCCAGGGACAATCTTCTTCCTTTTGGGCCATGCTGCCCCTATGAACCAGTCCCTTGTGCTCTAGGTACAGAGTGAAGACTCTGGTGCCTCCAGAGGGGCTCAGATAACATTAAACTTTGTAACCATGCTTCTGTCTCTTCTTGTCTTCTCTCAGCAGTCATGTGGTTCCTCTCCCTAGCAACTCAGTTTTCCCCATTCATAAAAAGAAGGGTTTGGTGGGGTCTAGGAGTTTTCCCCTCACTCAAGAGCAGGACCCACAATGCACCAGTTGGTTATGTTAGCCGATGTAATCATCTAATTGCATACTTTCCTGCTAATTGGTTGTGCACACAGTGTCAACCTCTGAGCTAGCTATATCAATGCCTTACTGGTAATGTAAAACACAGTAAATCACATAAAATGCTCTTCCATTTTACTTTGAAATGCATTATGTGATTTTCGGAAAGTTCAAATTTTTAATTATGCTTTCAGGCTAATATCAAAAGTCAATAATAAAATTAAGTTGTTATATTTCCCAGATATTCAAGATAACCAGCACGTTATTGAGCACTGTCCTATGCCAGGCTCTGTGAACAATTAAACCTTCTCAAAATCCCTCAAAGTATCATTATTCTCATTCAACAGATGTGTAATTTAACACTCAAAGTTATATCAAATATCAAGCAGCTCTCTAAGTGCTAGCACAAAAATGATTAATTTTATGCCTCTCCTAAAAAAAAATGTGAGAAATATGAGTGTGCCCATTTTATTTTAGGCAATAAGACTCAGAGAGGTTAAGTAGTTTGCTCAGGACTACACACCAATAAGAACAGATCCTAGATGAGAATTGAAGTGTTACGGCTTCCATGCTAGACTCGTATTTTCTGAGAATATGAACTTGGTAATATCAAAACTGTACCATTTGAAAAATAAACAGATACCCCTTAGCTGTAGCCTCCCACCCTCAATCACCTTGGCATCAGTCTTCATCAGAGCTCATCAGTCTTATTATCTATCTCCACTTCAGAGATTGCCCACAACAGTTACACAGGGCTGTGGGTCAACACAGACACATAAACACACACGCACGCACGCACACATGCACACACACACTCCCCTCTCTTCACTTCAATAGGATTTTTAAAGATTTCAGAACCTTTCCTCTTGTTTTAGGACATGGTGTCATTTTTGATGCTTACAGCCTCCACCAAGCAGAGAGCAGAGTTCAATGTTTTCAGTATTACAATGCACTGGGGAAGGAAGCTTGTTCTTACCAGTATGCAAACTCATTCTTTCCATTGTCCGGGTAAACAAATTAATCTAATCATGAAAGGACCTGCTAAGAAGAGAGGGAGGCAGAGAGAGAGAAGGTGAGGATAGAGAAAAACAAAGTTTAAGAAAGAGAAAGGCAAAGATAAAGACTCCAAACAGATTGCCATGGAAGAAGAAAGAATGTTTCCCAACTTAAAGGACACTTCTTTGCGGAGGTGTAGGGGGGGAACTACTTCTGGATGCAAAATAAGCCTCCTACTGTTAGACTATTTAACTCTCTCCAATCTCCAGGGGTCCCATCCAAAATTAATTTAATTCCTTTGTCAATGTCTTTCCCTCTTTAGTTACCCATCTCCATCTGTCCTCTTTGAGGGATCATGGGCACTCCAGCTCAATATCCTTTCCAGCTGCCTTGGGCTTTCAAGACCAATCTCTCAAAAGCAGCTCATCCAGGGACTTAGAGAGTGAGAACTAATTGGCAAAGACCATCTTCAGCTACCTAGGAAACCCCAAACAAATGAAAAATGCCAAGCTAGTTTTACATAAAAAGCTATTCTTGTAACTGTTAATTCCACAATTACCATGTTATGTAGCACTGTCAGTGATTCTCTCCACTTACGTTTTTCTCTAGCAAATCTGCTTTTAAGGAAGCACTTATACATGTCAAATAATTTAGTAAATAAAATCTGTATGAAATGCAAACCAGTTATTTAGCTAGCATGCCCAAAACAACAGAACCATCTACAATTTCAACTTCAGAAGGCACAACTGAGATAATCTATTTAAGCTTTTCATTTTTAGGTGAGAAAGCTGAGGCACAAAGGGCCTGAATGAATTTTCCTGCTGCACTAAACAATTAGCTACTGGTGATGTCAAGAATAGAAACCACATCTGAGTTCTGGTCCAGTGATCTGTTCTCCCTTGTAAAATCTGAAGCCAGCTAAAGCAAGAAAAGGTTTGCATTTAAAACAATGTGAAACAGTCTTATATTTATAATAAAGCCACAAGTATAAACATATGACCACTTTTCAAACTCCAGTTCTCTTTCCCTTCTAGCACTCAGGTTGTATATTAAGAAATGAAAGCTTTTCTTCACATAAATTTAGCAAACATTAAAAGGGAAATGTGCTGCCTCAGAAATCATCTAGTGTGTTTTATAGTCCAATTCTGTGTTCTGGGTTATCCATTCTTTTGACATATCTTGATATTTTTCTCTTCCATTACTAGGAAGAGCGAGTTGGCTAAATTTTTAAAATACCTATAACAACTTTTTACAATGTGATTTTTATAGCTTCCCCAAAATAGCCAGTGGAATTTAATCATAGCCCCATGCATATCTTCACCTAATTTTCTTCATCCCAGATTTGAAAATTGACTAGCTATAACTCTATATATCCTTGCTTCTTCTACTTTGTTTACAGCTGACACCCCATCTTTATTAGTTTTTCTTCTGCCAAATACTCCCTAAATGTGAGTTCTCCCCAAGTCTTTGCTATTAACCCACTCTGGACAACAAAAATAATTTCACCTTCTTTCTTAGCTTTGCTCCTTTGAAAATAAATCATCGTCCTTCCTGAAATTCAGTACTTTATAATTACCCATCATGCCTTCCCTTGTGTTGACATATATAATTAGTTACATAATCTTAACACTCTACCTTCCATCTAATTTCAATTTAAGTAAAATTTAACAAACATTTACTGCCCCTTACTTTGTGTAAAGAACTGTACTAGGCTCTGTGTGCCATGAAAATTAGCAAGTTCTATTCCCTCTCCAAGGCAGTTACTTGGCAACCAGGAATGTCCTCTCCTGAAAGGTAAAATGAAGTTGAAAAAGTATCTACAGAGGTTATTTTGAGGAATAAATAAACTAATGTATGTAATTCTCAGCACATATATCCTTAGTACATATTACCTATTATGCTACTTTCAATGTTATTGGCAAATTATTTGATCCTCTCCAGCCCTAAAATGCTATGACAAAAATACATAGAATACATGGCTAAATGTGTTAAGAGCAAGAGGAGCTCTAGAAAACACCATTTTAAACTATTGATTAAACATTGTCAGTAATAAGACATAATGACATCATTTATCTCTGGATATGATACACTGAGAAGGACATATCTTTGTGATATTCTTGCTGTAAATATATAACCTGACTCAAATCATGAGAAAACTTCAGACAAATCCATAAAAAGAAAACTTCTACAAAATGACTGTCCAGACTCTGACAAAGGTCATCAAAAAACAAAGACTAGGGGGATAGATGTCTCTATTAGAGAAAATTATAGAAGCATGCCAGATAAAGGACCAGAAAAAGGAAATTAGTGGGACAATTATTGGAATGTCAGTAAAGTCAGTAGATTAGTTAATGTATTGTTTCACTGTTAATCTCCTGGCTCCCATCATTAGGCTATGGCTATATATTATGTACATTTAGAGAAGCTGGGCGAACAGTGAACAGAATTCTTTATCCTATTTTTGCAATTTTGCTTCAAGCCTATAATTATTTCAAAATAAAAGCTTTTGCTGAAAAAAAAGGAGTGATATTAAATATAGATATAAGATAAAAATAAGGGAATTCTTCCTCAATTCATAAGACAAATGGAGGAGAGGCAGATAGCAGAAAAATTCTGAAAATTGAAAGCATTTGAACTTGAATTTGAGACCATGATATTAAGGAAAGATATTTGAGGCTAAAAAAAAAAAAGCAAAATTTTAAGTGGCAAAAAAAGAAAAACGCAGGATATGTTTTGGATATAGGCCATATGCTCCGTTGGAGCTCAATGTCTGCCTATGAGAAAGCAGTCAGACTTGAATGTTACCTGTGTCTCTGTAGTGGGCTGAATAATGTGCTGTCCAAAACATTCAAATTCTAATCCCAGAACCTGTGAATACATTGCTTTATATGTTATAAAACACTTTGCAGAGGTGATTATGCTAAAGATTTTGAGATGGAAAGATGTTCCTGGATTATCAGGTGGGCCCAATGTAATCACAAGGGTCCTTATAAGAATAGAGAGGCAAGAAGATCAAAGGCAAGAGGAAGAAATGAGACAAAGGAAGCAGAGGTTGAAGTGACATGCTCTGAAGATGGCCTAAGAAGCCACAAGCCAAGGAATGCAGATGGCCTACTGAAGTTGGAAAAGACAAGGAAACAGACTTCCCCCCTGAAACTTCCAAAAGGAATAGCCTTGCTTGCATTTTTATTTTAGACTCCTGACCACCAGATTTATAAGAAAATAACTTTTTGTTTGTTTAGTCACTGTTTGTGCTAATTTGTTGTGGCAACAAAAAGAAATTAATACAGTCTCTAAAACCTTGCTTTGGGCCCATTTCAGTTTCGCCACCACCTGGACTACCATGAGAGTCTCCTACCTGTTCTCTCTGCTTTTCTTTTCCATCCCTCTCTTCTACAAAAGATGTCAGATTTTTTTTTTCAAGCCTTGGACTGACCATGTCATTTCTCTAAACTGAAGCTCTCAGGGGTCCCCGTTACCTGCTAACAAATATCCATACTTATTATCTTAACATTTAAGAATCTGCCCCAAAAGTTTATTTCCAAATTTACCTGCATTTCTCTATGGCGAAAACATTTTGTCCAGGCAAATAAATGAATTTAGCCACTGCCTCCAGAGCTCTCTCCTGTTATTTCATAATGCCAGTTTTAAAGATCTAGATCATATCACCACTCTCATAGCCCACACTGATTTATCTCTCCACTGAACTTTTAGAGTTTTTATTGACTGTGCTCTGAAATGCTCAGGCCATCTGTTTCTAGTGCCCAGGCCCAAAGTAAAGGGCCCCTAGAACCCACAAAGATTCTTACTGCCTGAGAATTGAAACATGAAAAAAAATCTCAATCAATAGGATTCCCACTTGAAGATATGACTCAGGATTTTGTAAAAATGTGCAAATCTGGGGTTTTGTAAACACTCAAATCAACTAAGGTGTATAAAACAGGATTCTGAAAACAAGACTAACACTAATGAAGAAAACATATTCCAGACATTTTACAATGGCTAGATAGTTCTGTGGTCATGTTTTCTGGGTTCAAATCCTAGATCTATCACTAGGCAATTTTACTTCCACAGCTAAGACCACTATTGATTAAAATAAGTGACTATTCTTGTTCAGGATGTTACCATAAGCAAGCCTATGATTATAGTATTTGGTTTCACATACAGAGCTTCCTAACATGAGAGAATCTACTGGCACTATGGTTTCCATTGTAAATTTCTAAATTGACATCTGGGTTCATACATTGGTCTCTTGTGAATTTGGTTATTAAGTCAATCACTTAGGCTAACTATGAAATTACATAAATCAATTGAAGGCAATTTGCTGCATTGCTGTGGACAATAAAATAACTTTACACTATCTGCATCTGAATTATTGAGACTGGTTGTCTGTAATGATCACATACAACAAATTATTGTTCGACTTCTCACGGTAATTTACATAGATAGCTTTCTTGTGCACCCGACACTGTCCCTGGAAGTTGCTCCATTGAAAACAATAACAATTGCAAAGCATAAATCATTTCATGTTTTAATAACATGACAACAGCAGGATATGCGAGTAGCAGATGGGAAATTCCTTTTGAACAATGCTTGTTGAAAATTCAGAACAGGTAAGAACTGCATAATAAAGCTGTGTGCTTTAAACCCCAAAGATAGAAGCCAATGACCCTCAGAGAAACCTGGCAATTCACAGTGTGAATTTTATAGTGTTCTCAAGAGCATATAATCCCCTAAATCTTGCACTTAAATGAAATTGAAGAGAACTAAGAAGTACTTTTTAGTCTGATTCATGATTCCCTTCATATTGTGGTATTAAGAGCCATATTAATTAATATGCCAATGAACACTTCTTGATGAAGCCCCTCTCTCTATATATATATATGTTTACTTAAATTCTCTCTTTAGGAAATGATTATATAATTATATAAAGTCCCAAATGCCGATATATGTATCTAGCAAGAAAAGTTAAAATATCCCATGTTTATTTGTATACTTTCTCAATGCATTATAGCAGTATGCCACTGCAAATTATTATAGCTAATCATACAAAATTAAACTCAGTCTTTAGAAACAAAGCTGCTCAATTCAGAAACCTTCAGATTAGCAGTAATTCAGAGGCACTGGAGGTTGACAAATTCAACAAGTTCTCTAGCTGACCTTTAAATGATTTTGATGAAGAAAAGGGCAGCTCACTTGAATAGAAAAAAAGAAATGCTAACCTAAGTGAAAATACTTGGCAAGTACCTGTCAGAGGCCTGTACTTCTGCTACTTCTGGATTTGAAAGAAAAGACCTCTGTTTAAATACACTATCCCAGCCAGGGCAATACCTTCCTATACACCAGCAGGATCCTTCAAAACTTTGATCTAAAATTCTCTCTGATCAAGTATAGTAAGTTTTGTTTTTTGTTTTTTGTTTTTTGTTTAAAAATCACCAGTGGATTCCCATTGTCTCTAGCATGAAACCCTAACACTTCTTAACATGGTCTTTCACAATTTGACCTTAACGTATCTTTTCTTCTTCCTCATTTTTCAATCTTTGTTTAATGAAGTTCTTCCAATTATAAAAGTAATATGTGGTTATTATAGACAAATTGAAATACAAAGTATAACTAGTAAAATAAAAATCAATAACCAGAAATAACGACTATTATTCATATTTAAATTTATTTCCTGAGTTGCTTTTTTACTAAGTGGACATATATATTCTCTCCAGATACTTCTCTTTCTTTTTTTGTTCTTTTCTATATCAGGCCTTTACTCTAAGCACATTTTCATGGGTATTTTCACTCTAATACTTAGGAAATAATTAGAAAGAGATCATAATGAAACTATTTTAATCTATAAGGAAATAGAAGCTAAGGAAAATGTGAAAGGGCACTGACCAGGGACAGTAACTATAGCAGAGCACATAGCTCTGCTGAGGGTAGGAGACTAGGCCAGTCAACATGACAATATGATTATCTCCAACGATATACAACAGGCCCAACCAGGGGCTAAAGAGGGGATGAATTCCCCAGAACAGTTGAAAAGCCACTGATCTAGGTAAATCCTTTCATTATACAGATGAAGAAACAGAGTCCCAGAGAAATAAAAAAACTTATTCATGATCATCCAATTGGTAGCAGAGTGAAAACTAAAAACCAAGATTCTATATGGGTCATGGTCACTAATTGTCTGAAATAATATAACCATTATAGCCCCTATTTTATGATGTAAATAGAAATATTTTTAAGTGTTGAGAACATATGTAGGGTCTTGAGATTTTACCCTATTTATAAACTAACAGATAAGCCTGTTACGATTTCACGGATGCTGAGAAAAGGCATGAGAATCCTGGGTCAGAAACAAAGGACTTTGTTACACACAGCAGAAGCAGCAGCCAGAGTTTCACAGTCACTTGTTTCAGGTCTCTATGATCCCCAAGTTTCATGGGGCCAGTAGATACCTGCAAACAAATGGACTGCATTTTGAGGACAGAAACTCTGAGCTTGGGGATTCACCGTTTTTGTAATAAGTGGAAGCAAGCCTGGCCTTGTTTTTGGAGAAGACGGTACCCTAACTCTCAAGTTTGCTTACTGCAAACACAACTCTGAAAAATGGTCTAGTAAAGAGTAGTAAGAGCCTTGAAATCTTGGCATACTGAGCACGAATGTGCAGACACTCGGGGCTCATGGCAGATTGCCTCTCCCAATAACTAACATTTAACCTAAATGAAAAAAACAAATCCAAGTGGTTATATAGCATAATATCACCCATCAGTTTTCCCATTCCTTTCTAAGACTAAGATTTGACTTACCCCCTACAAGAAGTAAATGTTTTTAAACACTGTGGTACTTTCTAAATACTTTATATACTTCTATAACCACTTATTTCACATATCAGTACTATAGTATGTCTGTTAAACAAGGTCATCTTCCAAATATCCAAACATGGGCACCACTCAATCAGAACAGAAGGTGGCTATAAACAAGTATACTGCATGATCATACCAGCTGCTAAATTCTACCAAGATTGAGTTTATGCTTAACTTAGAATACAGGGAAGTGAAGACTAAGAATTT
Organism: Cynopterus sphinx; assembly: GCA_030015415.1. Taxonomy (NCBI): domain Eukaryota; kingdom Metazoa; phylum Chordata; class Mammalia; order Chiroptera; family Pteropodidae; genus Cynopterus; species Cynopterus sphinx. Next base: position 73,246,240 of record CM057386.1, read on the forward strand.
GATGGAATGTATAAAAAATGTATAACATTTGTTTAAGGATAAGGTAGATAAGTGAATGCATGTTAATGATCACAGTCTTAGTCTGTTTGATATAATTCAATTGGAAGTCAAACCAGAAAATAACTTTATGACCAAATAATCTCTGCTATTATTTTCCCCATTTTCAAATGAATATGAGGAAATCTGTTTGTACAGAAATGAGCTAGTTTAGAAGGCCAGAATAAAGTACAGCTAAAAGGAATTTTCTAGAGAGCAGCTGTTTGAGAAAGGTCAAAAATTCTTTTAATTAAAAAAAAGTAAAATAATTTGGGGGGATGATTTTATACTCTTGACAACTATTATGAGTGACTAATGCTCTGGGCACAATACAGTGGCACTTAAGATGCCTTTTTATTTTTTAACATATTATCAATAAAATCTATCTGGTTGGTCTCTCCAAGAGGTAAGACAGAATTAATAGTGTAAAAATTTTTCCAAAGAAATTAGGTCATTTTCATTCTCATTTGGAAGAAATGCTAAGGCCCATGCATGGCTCACAGCCATTGTAATCAGCCATTTACCAAACCAGAAACATCTCAAGAAGAAAGATCTGCTTACTTTCCTCTCATCCTCTCAAGGAAAATTATTTAATAATTTGTTTATTGGGAGTGAAACCCAACTACATCTTGCCTCATGACTCAAGAACATCCCAATAAGAAAGGCACAAATGACCCTGTCTAGAGAATGAAAAAAAAAAACGACATATAGAAATGAAGCGCTGTGTGATTCACTAAGTGCCTGCTGTATGGCAGGACGATATCTGAACAGTAATCTGTAGAGCTATGTTAATTAGAACAATTGTCTCGTCTCTACTTCACAGACCTAGAACCACTAAGTCAGAGAAAGAACCAAAAATCAAATCAAAGTACAACTCATATCTTTATTATACCCTTGCCACCACCCCATCAGCCCTAAAATAAAGAGAAGCACATTTATCAAGTGATGGGCACCATGCAAGGCATTTTCACGTGTTGTATTATTTTATCCCCACAATAACCCTATGGGGTGGCTTATTATTTCTGTTCTACAGATTTAAAAAAAATCAGATTTTATGAACTCTTCAGAATTTCATAAGCTGAAAAGAAACTACGTTAATTTCAGCATGTATATTTGAGTTTTTCGATTTAGAATTGGTTTTTGTTAAATTACATGTTGCAATATCAAGGCAGAAAATGGGAGACTGCAATCTTTTTACTATTTATGAGTTCATCAGCCCTGGTGAACTGCAAAATATGGTGATATATTAATTTTTGTGACTGCCTTATCAAACTATCACATACTTTGAGGCTGAAAACAACAGAAATTTATTCTATCACCATTCTGAAGAATTTTGAAGTCAAGGTGTCAGTGGGTCTGTGCTACTTCCAACAACTCTAGGAGACAATCCTTCCTTGCTTCTTCCATAAAGCTCTGGTAGATTCAGGTGCTCCTTGTTTTTTGGCTGCATCACTCCCATCTCTGATTCAATCTTCACATGGACTTCAACTCTGTCTGTGTCTTCTCTTCTATCTTTTATAAAGATACTTTTCATTGGATTTAGGGACCAACCAGATAATCCAGGATGATCTCACCTTGAGTTCTTTAACTTAATTATATCTGCAAAGACCCTTTTTCTTAATAAGGTTACATTCATAGGTTCTAGAGTTAGGACATGAACAAATCTTCTGGGGATCCACCATTTAGCCTACCACAAGTGAGGCTAAGCAAGATAATTTAAGAGTCTCCTGCTCTTTTATTACAGTATTTGAAAATAACTAATGAAAGGTAACCTAAAAATACAATAAGTCACGTAAATAAAAACTCCATTAGGACAGAGGTTTTGTGTTTTCTTGTTTGTTTGTATCTTGTATCTTGTATCTTGTTTTCTTATATCCCAAGTGCCTGGCACATACCAGATTCTCCATACATAGTTGCTGAATAAAAGTGGAGGGGGAGAGTTCTTAAAGGAAAGAACTTGAGACAGCCTTCAGTGATAAGTTGCCCATTGCTCCTTAATATAGCCATGAAGCAAGATGAGATCTCAATTCTCATTGCTCAAACTGAGAGAATTGTCAGAAAGATGTGAGTAGGTAGGAAACTGACTTGACTATAAAGTTTGTCCCTACAAGTAGAGGCCAAAAGCCAAAAGTACAATGCTCAAAGAAGCATAGCAGAAATCAGAATTGTGATCCACTCCCATAGGTAGTCTGTAGTATGATTCTCTCAAGTGAAGATACCAACGTAAGTTAGGTATGATAACACGTGTGGGTTAAATTTTGCAGATTAAGACCCCAACCAGAGATGGTGACAACCCTCTAGAGTAGGAGTTATCAAGATTTAGAAAGCATCAAGATCCCAGTCAAGAGGGCTGGAGTCCAGGGCTAGGATGCATTCCTAACATTGAATAAATACAGTGCTATAAAGAAACACTTGGAATCCCAATTTTGCATACTAGAAAAATACAGTAGCTGTTAAGAGAAGTCTGTGGTTTAGTGGTCATGCATACCTATAAGTTACCACACATACACCACTAGGTTGAGAAATGTATTATTTAGTCTTGCCTGCCCAAGATCTTAGCTTAGGAAATGATGGGGCTGGAGGTCCTCCATGTCAGCAGCTAGGCTGAGCAAGGAAAGAACCAACACCTTTGACAACTCAAAGTGTAAAAGGAAGTACATACCAGTCATATAAAATACATGATAAAAATGTGCAATACCAGGGAAAGACAAAACTTGTTTCAAAAATGGTAGATGATATAGCTACAATCATCCTAGTAGTTTGGGAAACAAAGCTACAAAGTTCTGAAGGCATCTATTTATGAATAGAAAAATGAGAATCAATATTTATTTACACACTTTATCTCATTTAATTTTATGGCAACTTTCAGAGCTCCCACAAAGAATAAGAAACTAAAATTTAGCTGGATTAATAATTTGCTCAGGTTTAATCAGTGGAGCAGATAGGATTTCAGGATTGCCTTGACTTCAAATAATAAACCCTTTTCATGGGATGTGTGACTAGATCTGAATTTCCTCTTCTGAAAGTAAAAAAGACCCCTTACTCAAGATGTGATTAACACAATTAAAAGCACAAATACTGCACAGGTATATGTTTAGAGGAAGAGGAAAAGACACCAGAGATAGGTATACCTGTTAGGAGATTATTGCAATAACCCAAGTATGAGAAGACAATTCCTACACCAGAATAACAATAGGAATAACATTAAAAAATTATGTTGGTTGAAGTCAATACTGTATTTATCCCAAGTGATATACTTAAGCACATAGATTTTTACTTTAAAAAAAAAAACAGTTTAATGGATTTAGGAGATAAAACAGAATTTAAAAGGACTCAAGATATTCAAGTTTCATTCCTGTTTTGGAAAAAAAAATCACTGAGTTTTTTTTGTTTTTGCTATTAATAAACAAAATATTTTAAAATAGCAAAATACTCAACATTTTTAGCTTCATATTTCACAAGGGTCATTTATTAAGTAATTCTCTTTGTAACTCAGAAATGTGGACTGTAATTTAGATGCTGATGCCTGTTTTTGTAACTTCATTTTTCTAAAGTCAATTGCAGAGATGGATAAAGATGGTAGCTAGTGAGCAACTCAACTCAAATTTCTTAATTATTAAAATGCAAAATTATCACAGAATTGGAAATACAAATACTAATCACCATCCTCCAGACTACAAGGAGGACTCTCTACTGAGTGAAGCATAAATGTGGATGTGAAAAGAAGGAAGAAAATGTTGATTGGCAGCTTGGGCTTTGGAATTAAACCATTGTTTGGATCTCAGCTCTGTTACTTACTAATTGTGTGTCCTCAACTATTTCCTTAAGTCTTATATTCCCTTATCTGTCCATTAAGTTATTCCTATCTCAGAGGGCTGTTTTCAGAATTAAATATTATAATATATGTAAAGAGTTAAGCAAAGTGCTAGGCTCATTTTAAGAGATTAATAATGAGAGTTGTTATGGTTGGTGAGATTTTCCCTTCTTCCATTGGGTTGCTGTCTGTGGAGATGCAGGATATTTATGGAAGCTGGCAGTGACATTCTTACTGGGATACCTATTTTCTAAAGCAATCGCTATGTCTTCCCTCCCATGCGTCAGTAACTGTCTTTTTCCATCTGTTTTAGAGACTACAATTTCAAGTAATTCAATGCAGCTGGGAGAAAAAAATAGGCCAGGTGCATTAATTGCACCTCGGATGTGCTGGTCATAGAAGGAAGGAGAGAAAAGACAGTAAGAGCCACGGGAATAGTAGATTCTGGAGGGGTTTCATATATAAAATTAGACAAGAGAAAACTACAGATGGATTCAAATTATCAGGAGTAATTTCTCTACACATATCACAGAATCAGGGAGAAGAAGCAGGAACAGGTTCCTTTCCAGCCCAACAAATCCACAGTAGGTAAATGACTAGCAGGTGTGAAGATCACATGCTCTCTAAGAGCCAAGGAGATTCCTCTGAGCCCTAAGTGAAAAGTAGCAGGGGCCAAGGGAATCCTACACTGGTGTCCCAATATAAATGCCAGGCCTGGTTGGCATCTCCTCACCTGAAGATAAAAAAACAGAAAAACATAAGCTGAGGCCTATAAAAAATCTTCAAAATAAGAAAAAAATTGCCCAATTAAAAAATGAGCAAAACATCTGAACAGACATCTCACCAAAGAAGAGATATACAGATGGTAAATAAGCATATGAAAAGATGCTCAACATCACATGTCATTAGAAAATTGAAGACAAAAACAATTGTAAAATACCACTATATAGCTATGAAAATGGTGAAAATTCAAAAAACTGACAATATCAATTACTGGTGAGAATTGGAGTAACAGGAATACTCTTTCATTGCTGATGGGAATTCAAAATGTTAGTCTTCCACTTTGGAAGACAATTTGTCAGTTTCTTACAAAGCTAAATATAATCTTATCATATAATCCAGCAATCAAACAAAACCTTTATATAAATGATTATAGCAGCTTTATTCAAATTGACAAAAACTGGAATCAACTAAGATGTCTCTCAATAAATGAATGGATAAACAAATTGTGGTACAATTATTCAGTGACAAAATATGAATTATTATTCAATTATTTAAAAAATGAGCTATTAAGCCAAGCAAAGACATGAGGGCATGTCTCAAGTATATATTGCTAAGTGAAAGAAGCCATTCTAAAAAGGCTACATACTGTATAACTCCATTTATACGACATTAAACTATAGAAGCTGCACACAAATAATTAGTTGCCAAAAATTCAGGGATTGGGAAAGGGCTGAATAGGAGCAGTATAGGATTGTTTGTTTTTAGGGTGATAGAACTATTCTGTAGGACACTGTAATGGTGGATAAATGACATCATGTATTTGTCAAAACCCAAAGAACTTTAAAGTACAAAGAATAAACCTTAATATAAACAATTTTAAAAAATTATTTAGAAGGTTGTGTGATCCCAGGATGAAATGTAGACTATGACACAATAACCCAACTATATTAGAAACATATGAACAACATCACTGAAGGGAGTAGGAGAAAATATTAGGGCTAGGTAATTGTGAAAATGAGTAAATTCTGTAAGATTAAATGCAAGGTAGCTGTACATATGCACTGTACTCTAGGTGATAAAACTGCTTCCTATGAGAGTTCTGGTGAACAATTCTGAAAACTCTGTTATACAGGAATTGAACAAATAAGTAAAAGGATTAAGTAAATTAAGTAGAAGTCAATGATGAAAGCTAGGTATCTCACTGTTGAAGTAAGAAATTAGACAAGCAAGGGAAGAAGTCTAGAATGATTGATAGGATAATAAATTAGAGTTGAAGTTATCAGTATGAACTCATGTCCAGCTGAATATAGATACATATGGATATATATGGAAAAATATGTAGTTATATATATATATAGAGAGAGAGAGAGAGATGCATGGTTAGTATGAACACATATATTTCTTTGTTTAGCCAAGAGGGCCTAGAAGCTTTAACACCTCAGTAACAATGGGCAAACTTGGTGCCCAGATCTTGTTTCTATCATTCTCAAGAAATTACTATTTTAGGACTGAAGTAAGAAATAAATATACAAAATAGAGTATCCCGTAGTGCCCAAAAGTAAAGATCTGCTCAAAAACAAACAAACAAAAAACAAAAAACCCCACAATGATATGAGTATGTCAAAAAAGACACAGGAGCCAATGGAAAGAGCTACCAAAGATGAAACAATCAGAGCAACAACAAAAATTAATTAGTGTTGAATTACAGCCCCAAAATGAAAAGAAATGGTCATGAGTCCCTACTGATATAAATAAATGGTACACTGACTGACTGAACAGATGAATGAAAGAAAGGAGAACAGAGAAATCCCCCATTCATAAGAATTCCAAATAATCTATGTACCTACTCTTCCCTCAGAGAGGGGCAGCAAAACTCTTGATCCCTTAAGTGCGGGCTGTACATTGTAATGTCCTTCTGAAGAAAACAATATAAAAAAGTAAGGAAAGAATAACTTTACAGTGCAGAAATCTGAACACATTATTCTCAGCCAGATGATGAAAGTTCATATCAACAGTAATAAGCATGTTAATAGTCTGCACCCTTGATACATTATGATCACAATGTCATTTCCTACCCCAAAATCTATAACTACAATCTAATCATGAGAAATAATTAGACATATATCAACTGAGGGACATTCTACAAAATATCTGATGTGAACTCTTTGAACCTATCAAAGTCATCAAAAACAGTTTCGAAAAACTGAGAAACTGGAACAGCAAATAGGAGCTAAGGAGACATGATAAAATGTCAGGTGGCACCTGGAGTTAGGGATTTAGCCCTAATTACATCTCTAATCTTTGGAGTTAAGAGTTCAGAGAACCTTTAGTAGTTCACAAAACACCCCAAACCTTGTGCCTTATGCTATGTAGGCTGCAAGCTCTGAGGAATCTTGTCCTCTGTGGTCTTTGCTTGAGATCTGGAGAGATGGAGTTCCTCCCTTGGCATTCCCCTGCCCCCAGCATACATATACCCTTACTCTGGTCCAGTGTTTATTACACTTACCAGCTTTTATTTTACTTTTCAACTCAGAGTTTGGAATATTTTCTAATTTCATCAATGGCAAGGTTGCTATTTCTCATTCTCCTATTTTTTAAAATTAATTAATTTTTTTTATGGTGACATTAGTTAACGAAATCCAGTATTTCATCTGTGCACTTTAACAGTAAGGCATATATACATTTACATTGTGTGTTCACCTCCCATAGTTAGATTTCTTTCTGTCACCACACATTTGACTGCCTTTACCCCATCTGCCTCCCCTCTTCCTTCATCCCCTATCTTCTTGTAACCATTAGTCCATAGTCCATGTCCATGTGTCTATGTTTGTTTGTCCTGTTCATTTGTTACTTTTAGGTTTATATCCCACATATAAGTGATATTATGTGATTTTCAACTTTTTCTGTCTGGCTTATTTTGCTTAGTATGACTATTTCAAGGTCTGTCCATGTTGTTGCAAATGGCAGTATTTCATCTCTTCTTATGACTGAGTAATATTCCATTGTATATATGTACCAGCTTCTTTAGCCAGTCATCTATCATAGGACATTTCAGTTGCTTCTATGTCCTGACCATTGTGAATAATGCTGCTGTGAACATTGGTGTGCAAATACCTTTTCAGATATGGGTTTTCAATCCCAGTAGTGGGATTGCTGGATCATGTGATAGATCAATCCCTATTTTTTTGAGGAAACTCCATACCATTTTCCATAGTGGCTGTACCAATGTGCAGTCCCAGCAATATTCTCCTATTCTTTTTTAAAGTTGGTTTTTACATGGAGAGAGGTACAGAAATTTCAAAGAGGAGTAAGCATTAAAAAGAAAAGTTAACTACAACACTCAGCACTCTTTTCCCTCCTCCACTGTATACTGTATTAGTTTTACATTTTAAGATCAATGAGACTGCAATGGCATTTTGAGGTATGTTTGTGAACTTTAAAGCAATCAGAACAGTAATATCCTATATACATTTTAATATAATAGCAACTGCTAAAACACATGATAAATCAATCTATTTTCCCTGAAATTTTTTTAAAATTTCTGGTTAGCAGCAAAAGAATTCTAACAGATTGGCATGTGAATTCTTGAAGATTTTACTGAGACTGCAATAAAATTTCCCATATTTAAGTATTTGCATTGCCCAAAATAGTACTTTTCCATTAAATTATTTATACCTACTCTGTGAGGTATTAAGCTTCAGAAACCAGTTGAATTTGACTTTTAAAATTTTGTTGAAAATATCACATAAGATTTAATATTACCATCAAATTTTTTCCCCAGATTCTTTTTGTTATACCACTTTTTTCTTTTTCATGTACCTACTTGACATATGTTAAACAAGAGGGCTCAAAACAAACAAACAAACAAATAAACAAAATATTATAAATTCACCATAGCAAGTTAGCAATTTATATTTATAGCATTTATCTGCTAAAGAGTCTTTGAAAAATAAAAACAGTAATCAAGATCCTTCTCAAATGAAAGGTATATACAAGGCCTGAGGTTCAAATATCTCACAGTGGCCTCTGTACAAAAGATTTAACTGAAAAGAAGTATGACTTTCCTATAACTATTTACCTATTCTCAAATCTTCTATACCCTTAAATAAGTAAGATGGTTTTTTGTTTGCACAATATTTGGGCAGCTAACATTGCCACTGGAGCAGTGCTGGATGCATAAACCTCTAGGGTCTAAGGGAATGTGTATTCTGTGTAGACAGCATAGACTGCATGCTGTCCTTGGGAAGAGTACACAATGATCAGAATAGCTAGGGTACAGGTCTATAGCAGAATGACTAACTCCCAACCCCACTAGGTGTGGACATAACTGTATAATTAGAATTGATGCATGACTGGAAGTAACTAGGGAAGATGAAACCTGGACTAGAAGACATTAATTAGTGACTTCTCCTGTGAAGAAGAGACAGAAATTAACAAGTGAGTTGCTAATCTAGAAGTGTCCCCCAACTTAAGTCTTCGTTGGATTTGTTTATAAAACATTTTTAATAAAAATTATAAAGAGTTTCAGGTTCTGAAAGAGGACCTCTTTGAAATTAGTTACACTTTAAGAAAGCCCATATATACTACATAAGTGATATTTCAGAAATCTTGTTATGGAAAAATATTAGTTCGACTGAGGCAATAGGAACAAAATCTCCATTTGGCAATAAACCTTATATAAACAAAAAAGGAATACACAAAACCAACGAATAATTACAGGCCTCACTTCTTCATGATGAAAGAGATTTTTCAAAGCTTCTATTACACATTCATTCATTAGAATTAGTAGCTGAGAATTGAAGTAAGTTTATACTAGACAGATGATGTAAGACCAATAGCAAGAATTCATGCTACAGAAATAAAAATTTGTCTTTGTAAATATCCGTTAAGCATTAATCTTAAATTCTGCAAACTAATAATACAATGTGGAACTTTTTTATGAAAGCCAAGTAAAAGAATGAAGTCAGGATTCAACTATTCTCTAAACAAAAGTGAAAAAGTGAACTGTGTGTCAGAGGTTGTTCTTGTTTTGTATACATATGCTCAAACAGTATTTTTCAAATAGTTATCTGCGAACCAATATTTGATGTCATCATATTCTCACCCTTAATGAAGATTTAATGGAAGTATTTAACAACATTTGTAAAGCCTTGTATTTCTCATCACACTCTCATGATGACTTCATGAGGTTTTATTTAAAGCTTAGAGAAATTAAATAAATTGTCTAAGATGGTGAAGCTAGAACTCATGTCTAGATACTAGAACACTAAATAAAATATTATGTTCAGATAACACAATGATATATTCTTTTTTCTTTAAATAGTTTTGATTCCAAATAATTGTTTACTTTTCCTCTACTTTTTAAAAAATCTTTATCTTTGGTCTTTATTTTTTCAATCTCAAACATTAGATCATAAAATCTCTTCCTCCAGCTGTACACTAATATGCTCATTCAACTGTCAGGCAAACATGTGTTAAATGCCAACCATGTTCCTGGCACTGAGCAGGGGTCAATAAAGAAGACACCTGCCCCTCATTTATTTTGTTAACATTAGAAGGAAATGTTGAGACTCATGTACAATGCTACATAATCTGCCTATGACAGCCTGGCATGCAGTAATGAGGAATTAATTTAAGTAGTTTAGCTAGCTATCCTTTCTCAACAGGTAAGAACTGGGAAATTGGACTGAGTCAGGGCCTCAGGTTTGAACTTGGCCACAGCATGTGAAAACAGGGCTAGCAGAATCTTAGGCAGAACTGTGAAACAAAGATAAGCAGAACATCTGATCAGGTCATGCTGGCAAGCTAAAGGAGTGTGGAGAAGCAAGCTAGCCATATTTGAGCAAAAACCATGAGGTGATATAAAGCAAAAATGGATAGAACTGCAAGAAAAAATAGATAAATCCACTATTATAGTAGGAGACTTCAACACCTCACTATCAATAATGGACATATCCAGACAGCAAAAATTTAGTAAGGATACAGTTGAACTAGCATCATCATCAATCACATTGATCTAATTGACACCTATAGAAAACACCATCCAACAACAACATAATAATAATTCCTCTCAAGCTCATATGGAACACTCACCAAGACAGACCATATTATGAGCCATAAAACAGATCTTAACAAATTTAAAAAAATAAAAATCATACACTGTATGCTCTCAGACAACAATGAAATTAAACCAAAAGTAAATAACAGAAAGATAACTGAAAAATCCCTAAATAATAGGAGATCATTCAACAGATTTCCAAATAACACATAAGTCAAAGAAGAAATCTCAAAAGAAATTTAAAAAAATATTTTGAGGTAAATAAAAATGAAATTACAACTTATCAAATTTGTGTAATACAGTAAAAGCAGTGTTTTCTGGAGGATTTATAGCATTGAATTCATATAGCATTGAATGAAAAGAAGAAAGATCTAAAATCAATAAACTAAGCCTCCACTTTGGAAAACTAAAAAGAAAAAAAAGAGAAAATTAAGCCCAAAGTAAGCAAAAGAAAATAATAAAAACTTGAGCAGAAATCAATGAAATGGAATATAGGAAATCAATAAAGAAAATCAATAAAACTAAAGCTTTGAAAAGATTAACAGAATCAAGAAACCTCTGGCCAGGCTTACAAGAGGAGAAAAAATAGAGAGAAAACACAAATTACTAATATCAGAAATGAAAGAGGGGACATTACTACAGATCTCATGAACATTAAAAGATAATAAAGCAATATTATTAACAATACTATACCCACAAACTTTTGATAATTTAGATGAAATGAACAAATTCTTTGAAAGACATAATTTACCAAAACTCACATAAGAAAGACAATTTCAATAGGTCTGTATCTATTAAAGAAATTGAATCAATAATTAATAACTTTCTAAAGAAGAAAGTACCAGCCCCAGAAAGGTTCACTAATGAATTCCATTAAATGCTTAAGGAAGAAATTATTCTCTAAAATCTTTTCCAGGAGATAGAAGTAGGAGGAATTCTTCACTTATTCTATGAGGCCAGCTTTACTCTAATGCCAAAACCAGACAAAAACATTAAGAGAAAAGAAAACTACTGGCCAATATTCCTCATAAATATAAATGTAAAATCCTCAGCAAAATATCAACAAATGAAATGTAATAATATATTTAAAATATACACCATAACCAGTAAGATTTATTCTAGGTATGCAAGCCTGATTCAACATTTAAAAATCAATTAATATAATCCATCATACCAACTAGCTAAAGAAAACAAATTGCATAACTATATCAGTAAATGCAGAAAAGGTATTTAGCAAAATGCAACACGTATCCATGATTAAAAAAAAAAAAAACCTCAGTAAACTAGGAGAAAAGGAAATTCCTCAACTTTATAAAGAACATCTACAAAAACCATAGAGCAAACATTAGACTTAATATTAGAAGCTTTTCTGCTAAGATCATAAAAAAAGACAGAGATATTCACTCTCACCACTGCTTTTCAGCATCATACTGGAAGTCCTGGCTAGCACAATAAGACAAAAAAAAGGAATCCAGTGCTTCCGTCTGCTACAGCCCTATTGCAATCATCCGCATTATACCACCATGTTCTGGCCCAAAGGCTATGGGTAGGGTAGAGCTCAGAATCACACTTTCCAGTAAACCCAGGCTGTGGAGAACTTACTCCTGAACACTCACCAGACCACTGCCCCTTCAGGCTAATGATGCCTGGTTTTAACCCTGGGCACCTGGGACTTTCCTGTAGATTCCACACTTTCAATAAACCCAGTCCTGGGGGAAAACAAACAAACAAACAAACAAACAAATAAGAAAGACAAGAAAAAGAATAAAAGGTAGACAGATTAGAAAGGAGTAATAAACTGTCTTTATTCACAGACAACACTTGTCTATACAGAAAATATAAAAGAATCTACACACACACAAAAATAAACTTCCTGGAACTAATAAGCAATTACAATAAAGTCGCAAGATATGAGATTAATATACAAAAGTCAATTGCTTTCTTATACACTAGCAATGAACAACTGGGATTTGAAATTAAAAAGAAAATGCCATTTACATTAACATCTCGCTCAAAATACTTAGGTATACATCAAACAAAATATGAACAAAATCAATATGAGAAAAATTACAAACTTCTGCAGAAAAGAGTCAAAGAAGAACTAAATAAATGGAGAGAAGGTTCATGTTCATATACATGAAGATTCAATATTGTTAAGTCAGTTCTTTCCAACTCGATATATAGATTCAATACAATTTAAATCAAAACCCAGAAAATTATTTTGTGGATATCAGCAAATTGTTCTAAGGTTTATATGGAGAGGCAAAGACCCAGAATAGCCAACATAATATTGAATAAGAACAAAGGCTGACATTATCAAACTTTAAGACTTACTATAAGGTTACAGTAATTAAGACAGTATGGTACTGGTAGAAGAATAGAAAAATATATCAATGGAACAGAGCAGAGAGTCCAGAAATAAACCCAAAATATAATCATCTGATCTCTGACAAAAAAGCAAAGGCAATTCAATAGAGAAAGGGCAGTCTTTTCAACAAATGGTGCTGAAACAACTGGACCTCCATATGCAGAAATCATCATCATCATCAACTAGACACAAACCTTACACCCTTCATAAAAATTAATTCAAAACAGATCATAGGCCTAAATGCTAAATGTGAGACTGTGAAACACCTAGAAGATAATACAGGAAAAAATCCTGAGGACATTTGGTTCAGCATTGACTTTTTAGATATGATACCAAAGACATGATCCAGGAAAGAAAAAATTAATGAGCTGGACTGCTATGCAAAAAACTTTTCCTCTGTGAAAGACACATTCAAGAATTGACAAAACATATCTGATAACAGACTGTTATTCAAAATATATAAAGAACTCTTATAACTCAACAATAAGAAAACAACATGATTTCAAAATGGGCAAAAACTCTGAACAGATACCTCACCAAAGAAGATATACAGATGGCAAATAAGCACAAAAAAAGATATTCAGCATTATCCATCATTCTGAAATTGCAAATTGAAGCAAATTGAAGCAAATTGAAGCAAATTGAAGCAATGAAATACCACTATATACTTATCAGAATGGCTAAAATTCAAAACACTGACAACAAATGCTGATGAGGATATAGAACAACAGGGACTCTCATTCATTGTTGATGGAAATGCAAAATGGTAGAGCCACTTTGGAGAACAATTTGGCAGTTTCTTACAAAATTAAACATAATCTTTACCACACGATCCAGTAATTGCATTCCTTGATATTTACACAAATGAGTTAAAAATCTGGGTTTACACAAACCTGCACATGGATGCTTACAGCAGATTTATTTATAATTGTCAAAAGTGGGAAACAACTAAGACATCCTTTAGTAGGTGAATGGATAGCTGTGGTACACACATACAATAGAACTAAATTCATCATTATAAAGAAATGAGCTATTAAGCCATGATATGAGACATGGAGGAATCTTAAATGCATATTATCAAGTATAAAAGACAATATAAGAAGGCTACATACTGTATGATTCCAACTATATGACATTATGGAAAAGGTAAAACTTCAGAGACAGTAAAAAGATTCCAGGAGTTAGAGAAGTGGGGATAAATAAGTAGAGCACAAAGAATCTTTAGGACAGTACACTACTCTTTATGATACTACAGTGGTAGATACATGTCATAATACATTTATCAAGATCCATAGAACATACAGTACCAAGAGTGAATCATACAGTAAACTATGGATTTGGGGTGATTATAATTTGTCAGTGTTGGTTCATGGGTTGTAGCATGTGTACCACTCTGGTGCTGGATGATGATGGTTAGGGAAGCCGTATATGCAAGGGGAAAAGAGGTGTATGGAGACTCTGTGTATCCTCCACCCAATTTTTCTGTGAATCTAAGACTGCTCTAAAAAATAAATTCATTTGTTAAAAAAGAGATAGATAGATGAGTAAAGGTTAGGTCCTGGAGGATTCCCTGGGACTCAAGGCACAGTCACAACTTCAGCATACAGCGCATTTGTTACCATTCCCCAGAGAGGAGGAGTGCTGAGGAGGAGGTATCAATGGCACTGACCAGACTTCTAAATTGTATGATGTGAAGAGACTCCTTGCATTAAAAAAAGAACTAGAGATTTGGAGTCAGGAGACCTGGTCTACCACTGCATATCCGTGACTTCGATGAGTCACTGAGTTTCAATTTCCTTGTCCTGATAAAGGTTATTATGAGGATCAAATGAATTAGCAGTGGGAAAGGATTCAGTAATACAAATCACCATTTTTATAGAACACTGAAAGCATAAAAGGTTAAGTGCAGAAATGAGTGAAAAGACCCAAGTCTGCCAAAAAAAAAAAAAAAAATAGAGCCTGAAATGCTCAGGTTGTAGGAAAAGATGTTGAGAGAAAATAGTTAGGATGAATAATTACTTATTCCCAATTAGTTAGCTGGGAATAGTTAGAAGTCAATACTGATCTCAGGATTTTCTAGATGTGGTAAAAGAAAAAAAAAATGGGGGGGAGGTGTCCCTCAGAAACAGGACAAGTTAGAAGGGGCAAGCAGTTTTTCATGAAAGATGGTTTATATCGGCTTAATTTTAGTCTCTAAGTGGTAATATTCAGTGAATAATTTAAAATGGGTGACAGAGGCTCAGAAGAGAGATACAGGCTAGAGATACAGAGGTGGAAGCCATGTGTTTCAAGCTGACAGATAAAGACACAGCACCAATAAGATGTGGAGACAGAGAGCAGAGAGAGAAAAGCAGAGGGTTGGGAACAAACACCTCTGTGGCTGTCTCTGCTTGAAATGCTCAGTCCCCTAGATGGCTGATGGGATGTAAAACGGTCACTAGACATCCATCACTCTAAGCACTGCTCTTTAAAGTGTCCTCCTCCAATTTAAACCTGAGGTAATTAATCAAACAGGACAAAAATTTTAAGAGATTTATTCTTTTTCTGTACTAGCCACCTCTGCTCTCCAAACCCTTCTCCAAAGCCTTCAATGAATAATTTAATAAGCCTGTTTGGAGCTTTTATTAGATGTCACCTTCAGTAAATATCTGCCAAGGAATGTCTTCAAGTATGGACTATCTAATAAGTCAGACACTTAAAGCAGTTACTGAAATAGGACCCTCAGACATGACAGCTTGTGATAACTGCTCTGGAACTACTACAGGCAAACATTTCAAAGCTTTTTTTCAAGGTTTTTTTTTTTTTAAATTCCTGGACCACTGACCTCATTAGCTCTGTGGCTCTTCTGATTGTGTGAGTTCCATTCCTCCCCATCCTTTGTCAGAGTCAATAATAGCCCCGTCTTCTCTGGTCCAGTTGTGTCTTAGGCTTTCTGTCATGGATACATTCACAATCCTTTACCTTTCAAAGAAAATGAATGTCCAAATGTGACTACTTCAAGAGAAGTTTGGCTTTTCTTTTATTACTGATTCTTGTTCTTTATAGCTTTGCTAATTTATAGTCACATTTAGAGCTAACAAGGCTTTTGGGGTTGGGTTGGGTTGGGTTGGGTTGGATTTGTTTGGCCATTGCCCTGAGCAAATTAGCAAAGCAATGAATTTCATCCAAGTGTGTTTCGTTCTCCTGCTGCCAGGCTCACATCTACAATAACCATATTTTAATGCCAGCTCCCTGTGCCTCCTCAAAGAAGAGAGACATTGGGGAGGGGTGCTCAGGGGGACTGGAATTAAGCTCTCCCAGCACCAAGTAAGAATCCACACAGAGGCCTTGGTTCAATGTAGGTCCACAAGGAGAACCTGGGAAAGGTTCTTATCCACAGAAATAAACATCAGTTCCCTATGTGCCCCTAGTGACACCCTTATATTTCCTGTAAACTAAAAAGAGGCCCAAAAGAGGCTAAAAAGTGTCATGTGAAATATGATCTTTATTTTAAGAGACTCAGAGCCCTTTTCCACTTTTCAAACACTGGATAATTATCTACGCACATTTAATAATTTCCTATGTGTAGAGTTGTACTAGGCATTTTACAAAGCTAATTAAACAGACACTAGGCATAACCTCTAGGCATTTATGATTTAAGGAAATGGAGACAGAGGAACTAATTCAAGGCATAAAGGAAATTGAATGAGTACCACACCACTGTATAGATGAACCATAAAAGGAAAGTGTTATTGGGTTTCTACTGGCAACAGCAGTACTATCCAGCCTGCCTGAGAATTCCAAAAGTTTCTAAACTTCTTCTATTAAAGTTCATTGTAACTATTATCTTTTCAATCCTGTACACTCACTGACAGAAGCTAACTAAACCCAATAAAGTAGATAAATGATAATGTATTCCTGTTCTTCCATTCTGCAGACAGAGCTCACCAGAATCAGGCAGGCCCTGCCTCTTTCTTAGCCCATATAAAGCCTAACTAAGTTCTGCGTCTTTGCTTGCTCAGCTTTAGTCTGTTTTCATGATTCTAGGTTGAGATCCATTCTGTCTTCTCCAGGCTTTCTTCTTAGAATCATTTGCCCATGCATAGAGGACAAAAGCCAAGTTTTTCTGCTTTGTTCCTAATGATGCACGTATTTCAGACAGGTAACAGTTGGGCACAATAATTAAAGTCAATGAAAGGGCTGGAGTCACCAGGGTCATCACTTAATACCAGGGGTCTCAAGGTCCTCAGAGCACTGAGAATTATATTTGGCCAAAGTGGATCTGAATGACTTGGCAAAATAGGTTTATAAAAAGAATTCAATAGACTTGGGGCCTGAAAAAGAATTTAAAGTAGAGGGCAAGGTTTTGTTACTGCTAGTACAAAAGCAGATTTAGTGTGAAAGCAGAGTGTCCAGCTCTACTGTGAAGGCTTTGATTACTTTAGATTGGCAGCAAACAGAGGGCAGTATCTGAAGCCCTTGCTGGGAGTAACCTAGCAGGACCAGGCAAAAACCTGGGATCTTACATAGGACCAAAGCATCAAGAGGACCCCGTAGTCACTGGTCTGCAGTCTGCCCTGGCTAGCACTAACATACCCGTTATAAACCCTGTGTGGTCCCTTCAGATCTAGCGTTGTACTGCGTCTGCATCTGTGTAGAGAATGAACATCTTTGGTGAGGCTGGGAACCATCTCCCATCAGGGTTCAGCCCTCAGTCCTCCCTTCTGAGTTGCACCACCTTTTGGGCTCTGTCACACTGTCACAGAGCTGAATGAAAGTACTTGCTCTTGCTGGAACCTATGCTTGGATTCTATTAACTCCTCATCCTCTTTTTGGGAGTTTCTCGAAGGTCTTATTCTTTATACACCATAGGCCTCCAACATACCTTGCATCTCTTCAATGGGCTTATGTGGTTTTTTTTTTAAATCCAGAAGTTGTTTGCTTTGTAGGAAAATTTGGCTTTTAGCCTAGAAATATAAACCATTCCTAAGAAGGCCAAAAAAAAATTCTAGCTAATTGCTTGAAATGGGGAAAGGGGAAAATATAGGAAGAATTATACTGCCCTAAGAGACAGGCTGTGGGTATACACAAAGAGCAGGGGTCCAACTCTGCTGAAGGCCCAAGGATGGCTTAATAGAGAAATGATTATGAAATGAGTTTTTGGGTATGTAAAATTTACTCTTTATTTGATCTTTAAGAATATATATTTTACAAATTAGGGAAAACCTGCAAAAAATGTTTTTCTGATTCACAAATTACATTCAAGGTGGTCCAGGTATATAGCAAAAATCACTTTTTTTTTTTTTTTTTTTTTTACTGCATGGCAGATTTTCTAGGATGGCAACAGTGACAATTACGATAAAAACACAAAATGGTATGAACCACTAAAAATTTTCTGACATCCAAATATATATATTTTTAGTTCTCCCTGGAGAAATTATGGAGATCAAGTTAATTTTTACATTCCATTAGACTTGCTTCTTGAGCCCAATTGTAGCATGCATAGAAACTGACATGAGTTTGAATGATTGAGTGAAACCAGACGCATGGAATGTCCTAGTCCAGTAATTAATACCTTGTCAAATAGGAAGACAATGGTACACTCAAGGGGAAAAGCTCAGAGGTAATTATATATGGTGGCCAGGTTAGGGCTCACTGACACTGACATACTGGCCCTGAGCTTCTGACATTGCCTGTCAAGATCAATTTATAACGGAAATGATTTATCTGCCCTTCTCATTCTAAGATCAAGTGTGTGTCCTCTGCTCAGGGGAGTCTAACTTTCTTTGGCAGACTGATGGAGCCATAGTCTAATTAACATGATGATAAATCACATGGAAGCCACTACCTATTACCTGATTCTCAGATAACCCATCCCATGTTCCACACTGTCATCCACCTAGTCCCTGTGCCTTTTAGAGGATCAATACAAGGACTGCCCTGAACTAGATTACAATGCTTCTTGTGGGAGAAAAAAAAAAAAACTGTATCTTTTGTAAAACAGAACACTTGAAAAAAGGGGGAAAAGAAGGAAGGCAGGCAGGAAATATTGAGCATCTTTAATATACAATAGACTCTTTTTCTTACATTGTTGTCTGTGTTTTTCACAAGACTTCAAAGAGCCAGCCCATCAAGTAGAATCTGCCTTGGACAGAATCACCCAGGCAGGGAATGCCTAAGGTTTGGCCAAAAATGAATCATTTCAAATGTCTAAGGAATCTATGGGGACACCATGCCAGTGGCAAACAATAAATTGAAATCCAATAAATGCTGTAAAATTGAGAAAACCAAAAAGTGGTATGGCCAGCCTATGCATCCTTATTCTACTATGTCCCAGCTCACAGACCTGAGATTAGTTGTTTAACCTCATTAAGTCTCAATCTTTATGATAAGGAATTAAATAACATAATGTGTGCAAAGTCCTTACTATAGTGCTTAATATATATTAGGTGCTCAATCATATGTTAATTATCATTGCCACCATCACTTAGATGAAGGGACTCAGCAAAAGTAGGACAGGAGAATAAGAGAGAGCCCACATTGAGAAGCTAAGAGTTATAGTCTAAAACTTACCCAATGAGGTAGTTGAGAGGTTTAAAAACTAAAACACATTTTTCATTAAATTTTCTAAAGCCAAAGAGATTTATATATTCTGTAATGTAAGGACTAACTTCATTTTTCAAAAATTTAATTACACATTCTAAACCTTCATAAATTCCATTAGAGTGTTTATAAAATTTATTGTTTAGTCATACTTTGTATCCTGATATTTTAAATGTTATTCATGACTTGATTTTACTGTGTTTTCTGAATGGTACTACATTTTTTAAAAAAGGGGTAAACATGTCAGTACTTTATATAACAAAGTTGAGCTCATATAAAACAGCTCAGTTTTCAAATGCAGGATGAGACTTAATTCAATTCTGGCCAGGTAGTATCAAGTTAGTAAATCACTTCCCAGAACAAATATAGAAATAATAGAATAAAACCCTATCACTGACATGAATTTTTGAAACAGTGTCTTGAGTCAGTCAGGATCTCAGAAGCATTCCTCAGTTTAAATAGCAATTTCTAGGGCTATGAAGTTACTGAGTTTTCAAAATACTTGTACAGCTCAAGGGATGAGAAATACCTGTCAAAACCAAAGAACTATAGTAGGTCTGGGCACTGAAGATAATTGCCAAACAGTGGAGGAAATAAATCTTTTCTTAATTCCTTATCTGGTCTCAAAAACCTAAAATAGGGGTAGGGAAGGACTGGGTATATTAGGACTACCTTTCTATTTTCATGAAAACATAATTTTTGAAAACTCCTCCACTCTGTCCATATCTTCTCACAGGCCTTCACGTCTCCAATAGCCTGGGAATTTGGGGCAGGCAGGGGAGGGGGCTAATGAGTGCAGAAGAGGCAAGGAGGAACATAGAAGAGTCAGTCACTCTGAGATCACACAGACATGTTAGAAATGGAGATTTAGGAATAAAACCACTCAAAAGAGGATTCTAAGAGTTGTGCTAGTTTAACTTTTCTGAACAGAATCTGTAACACCATGGATTCGGTGTTGGCATAGGATTTTCTAAGGGAGATAAAAAGAAATAACCCCAGACACATAATTTGGCTTATACTCAGGCAGGTCACTGTCAATAGCCACCATCCTCAAGGCTGCCACTATCATGTGACCAGAAAGCATAACTCCAGGGGCTTGCTGTATATACATGGAAGCCACATCCTTTGGATCTCTCAGTTGTGAGTGATAGGCAAGAAGGGAAGTTACATCTGATAATGCTCCCTGAGGTAAGAACAGAGACATATCTAAGTACAGAATGTAAAGTCTCCCCAGTCTTAATAATGAGGAGAAAAGTGTTTTATGGGTGACTAAATTTAGTGGCTCTCTTAATTCTCTACCAGAAATGTTCTTTGTTCACATTGTGGGACCTGACACGAAATACACAGTAGTAAAGAAATCAAGGGCTCTGAATTCTTTCTCTGGTGTCTTTCTCTATATTTTTTCTCTACACTTAAAAAAGTCACTTAACTAGGCTGTGTCTCAGTTTCTACATCTGTCATATGGATATGTCAATTCACTGACATTTATGAGAAAAAGACATTCAACCCAGAAATAAAGTACTAACATTAGCTCCTAAATTCCACTTTGAGTCCTTAATCAGCCAGTTTATCTAAAATGACCTGATTATAGGAAAATCAACATAGTTATTATGCTGTCCTGTAACAAACTTTAAAATACTCAACATATATGGCATGAATATTATGTGTGTTTTACCCAAAGTAAACTCAGCTCAAATACCAATCAAGAATTCAAGGATCAGTGTGGTCTGCTGGTGTTCTACTCAGAAAGTCTGTCCCCAAAAGCATCTAGCATAATAATAACTTGAGTCATCTACATCACAATCAACAACCAATAATTTGCTAATTAGTTTAATGAATATCAGCAATGGGTTTTCATTAATAAGAAGACTAGCCTGGTGAAAGCACGATAAATTTTAGAAAGGTCTCTCATTGATTAAATTAAAGGTTCTTAGGTATGGTTTAGTTCGAGACTTTTTAAAATACTTTTTATTTTTCAATTACAGCTCACATAAAATATCATTAGTTTTAGGTATACAACACAGTGATTAGACATTTGTACAACTTATGACCACCCCAATAAGTCACTCAACTCCTTTGCATGAGTAGAGATTAAAATCTAGTGATGCTTAAGTGTTTACCTTTAAGGATGACACCCAACTAAATAATCCTCTGTCTAGCCATTAGCTTAAGAGGATTTTTACTAGCCTGAAACTGCCTATAATGTGACAGAATTCTGCTGATGGAATATGGTCCTTTATCTCAAGTAAACTCTGCATTCAAGATGGCAGTCAGAATATGCTAAAGAACAGAGTTGGGACTTCGTTAGGCTTACATAGTTGGTTGTGCTATTTTCACCAACTTTCTAATTAATATTCATTTCATAAATATAAGTATGTGTGGCAGAATTTGATTTGAGACCCACTTTAGAAGCTGTGCTAAAGTTGTGGGGTATTATTTAGCCTCACTGACTTCAAACTTCTCCAGTGGTTGCCTTTATCTACCAAAAAGAACTGAAAAGTTTTAATGTAACTGATTGGCTTACAATACAGAGCTAGTAAGATTGTTAAAAGTTAGATTGTTAAAAGAAAGATTGCTATAAAAAATTTAATTTTCATCAGGGAGGCCCTGAATTTGATTTAATAACCCAGTGTCTAAAAACTCTCTGTATCAGAACATGAATCCAAATAAAAATTTATCTTACGTATCATTCAAGGCTATATTATATTTGCTGATTCTTCTCCCTCTTACTTCACTTTCACTTTGGAAGAAGGAAATCCAAAAAATATTTATTAATCAATTACTAAGTGCAAGGTAATATGATGGGTACTATCAAATGTACAATAAGATATAACTTGTTTGTGAGCTTCAGGACCTTGCATGAAATAATGGAGTAAGACGGAAGTAAAACTGAACTAGGAGTTGGGAAATCCAGGCTTTAGTCTCAACTAGCCCACTAGTACTTTCTTAGGTAAGCTCCCCTACCACTCTGAACTCCACCTCTTTATATGACAGCAAACAGGGAGGGACTGCATGGCCCCTCCAGTTTCTTCCACTGTAAAAATCTAGGATTCTATCATCAAGGGCCATTAACTTATTGCTATGGTGCATTAGGTAATTTACTAGTTCTTAGGATTACAAAGGTGAAGAAGATATGATCCCTGTCCCAAGCATCTCATGCAATAATAGAAAAACAAAGGGGAATTCATTATAATAATATTATTTTTATTTATACAATATTATTGTGATCACCCCATTTCATTGAGAAATATTCACAGAGCTCACACCAACACTCCTGTTTTTCCATTCACAGAAGGAGAAACAAAAACCATGATACTTAGTCCAAGTAATTTTGACTCAAGTTATAAGGTTAGATTTTGATGTCACTTCCATTTCATCATTTAAGGAATATAAAAAGGCTTTGCCTCAAAATATTAGCCCTGCTATTTTTTCTAAAATTCCTACCATTAGGGTCATTCTCAGGCAATATAACCTTATAAACTTTGATAATTTTACCTGAAAGGGATAATACACTGAGTCATCAGGAGCCTTTATTGATATCGTCATAGGTAACCTTATAAAATACAAAAGGCAGGTATGTTTTGTCAATCTAAGAAAAGGAAAAATAAACCTCTTTTTAGCTCTTGACTTCCAACAAACTCCACTATATTCATAAGTAGGATGTCTCACTAGAACATTTCAACTAGAACAGGTCACATATTAAAATCCAAGTTATATTTCCAGCAGATCCTCTTTACTACCTCAACCACCCCAAGCCAATCTTCTTCACCTGATTTCTCTCTCACTATTAATGTTGCCACTTTTCTCTTGGTCACATAAGCTCAAAATCTTAAAGCCAACTTCAATCCCTTCCTTTCAGTCCAAACCCTGTGCGTGCTCTCTCTGTCATTTCTTTCTTTTTAAAACTGTGGTAAAACACACTACACAAAATTTAACATCATAACCATTTTTAAGTGTATAGTTTAGTAGTGTGGAGTATGTACACACTTTTTTTGCAACCAATCTCCATAATTCTTTTCAACGTGCTAAAGCGAAACTTTAAACAACTCTCCATTCCTCCACTCTTTTGCTCCTGAAACCACATTCCGCTTTATGTCTCTATGGTTTTGACCGCCCCCTAGGTACTTTATATAAGCAGAATGCTACAGTATTTGTCTTGTTTTGTGATAGGCTTACTTCACTTAGCATAATGTCCCCAGAGTTCATCTATGTTGAAACATGTGTCCAAATTTCTTTCCTTTATAAAGTTGCAAAATATCCCATTGTAAGTATAGACACTTGAGTAGACATGAATTGCTTCCGTGTTTTGGGTGTTGCTATGAACAGGGTACACAAATATCTCTTCAAGATTCTGCTTTCAGTTATTTGGGGTACAACTCAGAAGCTGGATTGCTGAATAATATGGCAATTCTGTTTTTAATTTTTTAAGGAACCACCATACTGCTTTCCATAGTCTGCCATGTCTCTTGCCTCATCTGCCTCCTCTGCAGCCCCACTATCACCATTCTAATTCCACCTCATTACCTCTCCTTTGCACAACTTCAAAGCCCTCCAAAATCTTTTCCTGTTCCAATCCATGGAGCACACTACTGCCAGATTAACTTTCCACGAAGTGCAATTCTGATGTCATTTCTCTGCATAAAACAACAAAAACAAACTTCAGCAGCCCTATTACCTGTCGATTGAGCACTAACTCTTAGGTCAGATTTCCAAAGGCAGTCAAAATATGGCTTTAATCCATGCTCTCACAAAGGCATGCTCTAGCATGTCCTTCGCTCTTTCCTTTGACCTCTGCCTTCCTGTTTACGTTTGCTTCTCCTACTAAAACACCCTCACCCCTTAGAGATGATTTCACTCAGCACTTGCACCAAATAGTCAAAATGTCTCTATCAAATCTGAGTGTCTATCAGCCTATGATTCATCTACATAGCTCTCAAACATCCATGTATCTGTCCTGAGAAGCATTCACTATATTCATAATTTCACATTCAATGTTTTCTTCTCCACTACAATGAAAACTGTAAGGGCAAGAAAGAAGTCTATTTTTTTTTTTTTCACTGCTAAAACACTTATGCTCTACACTGCTAGGCATACAACAAACAGGGCAAAACTGATTGTTGTTAAATGTTGAAGGCTTCTTATTTTTCTAAATACAAATTCTACTCTCTCTTTTGAAAGTCCAAACTTTTAGACTTGAATCAAGTTCATAAATGGGCCCTCTAGAGATGCTCTGCAGGCTCTTTGTTTAAGGCTTAAATTACCCAGTTTGGCTGTCTATATTGATCAGACTAAAGAAATAATGGCTAAATATTTGTTTCTCTTGGGGCACTATAAAATCAATCATCACAAGATTTCATTTTGGACTTTCTGCAATTAGTTCTCTTCCTCTTAATTATAATCATTGTCTTCCAACTGCTCTATGTTAAGAAATAAAATAGGATTATCTAATGTCGTATGAGTCTCGTAGAAATAGATATTCGAGGAACATCACTTAGTAGGCAGAGTATTGGTATCTCAGTAAGAAGTTTATAACATCTCTTTTTTAATTGGCTTGTTTTATTATTCTTTTCCTGCTGTACTAGAGAGAAAACAATAAAAAGAATCACAAGTTTTACTGGAAAAGACAACGAAGGAATAAGTTAAAATAGAAGACAACTTTACATGCACAGTGCAGTTTTAAAGTAAAATTATAATACATAAGAAAGCTCAAAATGAATTGTAGCTATTGTTTGAAAATCTTAAATATATCATTGGAGAGAAAATTGACTAATAAACAATCTCCTATACACTAACAAATCAGTATACACATGCAAATAAAATTAATCCATGCTCTAACAGTCTAAAAAGAAATCACAAAGCAAGTAGTGAGCTGTCATTTTCTAAAACGGTTGAGGAGTTGGAGGAGGTTAAGTTCACTGAGCTTGGAGAAGGAAGGAATAGGAGAGGGAAAGATGAGATCAGCAAGGAAGAGGAAGGTGAAAGCAAAGCCAGGAAGCAGCACCAAGGTAAGCAACTAGAAAAAAGCTGAAGGTCTCTCTGAGACTAGATTGAAGGTAAGAACAAAAGTAACTAAGAGAACACAGTGAGGAGAGAGGTTCAGATTCATGAATCAGAGAATTTAGCACCTCGGGTCTGGGAATTCTATGTTTCTCTTGCTATGCCTTGACACATCTTACTAGGCCAGAATCAGCATCTTAAAGGAGCTGAACCAGGTTACATAACAGTCTTTACCTTGATTATAAGCTCTTTGAGGCCAGAAACTGTCCTTTACTAATGTCTGTACACATGGCAAAGTCAAGAACTTGCACAATATAAAGTGCTTAATGCATGTTTAAAAAATTAAGAAATGTGTGAAGTACTTCAATATCATAGAGCCCACAATAAATTATTAATTCAAATTAATCTGTGATCTATAGTCAAGGTCTTCATATAGTCCGACTTGCCTGGCATAGTTCCAGTTAACACCTGCTTTCCCAGCATAGTTTTCCCTTTCACTCTTAAAAGTGCCCAAGTTTGGAAGATAAATTTTATGGTAACTTTAGTTATAACAGTCTATAAGTTTATTCTAGAATACTCTGTCAACTTGTTTACTAGTTATTGTTTCTGTTCTTAACAAAAAATAAACTATGTAAATTAACATTGCAAATCCTGAGTCTGGATTATAGGTAAATAAAGTTATTTTCTGATATTAGCAATTTTTCTAGAAAAATAGATTTAAAAACTCAATAAATATGTATACCTACATAAAGATTTCTATTATCATTTTTCCAGTATGAATGTTACTACCTTCAACCTCTGGGATATCAGTATAATAAATAATTAAATATGGAGCCATAGACATATCGAAAATTATTTCTCTTCATTTGTGTGTGAATACACATATATATTTGTGGAACTGGAAACCCATTCTGATGTTCCCAGAAACGTGAGACTTTGCATCATAGTTGTCTTACTTGGCAATTACTCTATTATTAGACTTGTTTTAAAAAGATAAATAAGGAGTAATTTTTACCTTTTTAAAAACATTTTAACTGCTTTTTAAATTTTCTTATTTTAGCTATAATCAACAGGACAAGTAATAACAAATGTGAGAGAGGATGCAGAGAAAAAGAAACCCTCATACACTGCTGGTGAGACTCAGAATTGGTACAGCCACTATGGAAAACAGTATGGGGGTTCCTCAAAACACTAAGAATTGATCTACCATATGATCCAGCACTCTCTCTACTGGGTATTTACCCCAAAGACTTGAAAACCCATATCTGTAAAGATATTTGCACACCAATGTTCATAGCAGTGTTGTTCCCAATGGCCAGGACATGGAAGCAACCGAAATGTCTTACAATAGATGATTGGATAAAGAAGCTGTGGTACATATATACAGTGGAATATTGCTCAGCCATAAGAAGAGATGAAATATTGCCATTTGCAACAATATGGGTGGATCTCGAGATAATCATGCTAAGCAAAATAAGCCAGACTAAAAAAGTTGAAAATCACATGATATCACTTATATGTGGGACATAAACCTAAAAGCAACAAATGAACAGGACATGACTCAGAGACTCAGAGACATGGACAACGAACTTGTGGTCACCAAAGGGTAGGGAGTGGGGGAGGATAGAAGAAGTAGACAGGGTAAAGGGGGTCAAATATATGGGGGTTAGGGGAGGGCGAAGTGGGTAAAGGGGATCAAATATATGGTAGCTGAAAAAAACTGGACTCTGGGTGGTAATCTCACAATAGAGTATATAGATGTCAAATGATAATGTACATCTAAAAATGATATAATTGTATTAACCAATACTACCCAATAAACTTAAAAAAACTCTTATTCAGAGCTATTGCTAGTACATGCCCTGTCATTTGTAGGAAAAAGAAAAAAATCACCTCTCTGAATGGACCAAGGAGGAAAAGGAGCCCCTTCTCCCAGGTGGATGGGGACTGGATCATAGGCTGACTTTTATTCCTCACTCACTCCTGTGAATGGCAATGATGACCCTGATTGTAAAACTAATTTTCCTACTTCACAAAATAGGTACGGTCACAAAAAGGTTGCCTGTGAAGTAAATCACCATATTTTACACCCTATTTGTTTTCATTAAAACTTTTTAAAGGTGTCCATTTGAAAGAAAAAAAAGCAAGTTTCATAATGTGTATATGTGTCTATTAAGGTGGCTGGAGGACTCCATTTTATAATGCAGGAAAGCATTATAAATCTTTCTAATGCTTTATAAAGCATGAGAAAGTATTAGAAATCTCAAAGTTTAAAGAAATATAACATTTATAAGATCTTAAATCTATAATTCAAATAAGTAAAAATCTATGACTTGAAAATAGCTGGAATGCTTTCATTTTCAGAATTTTATGTCAAAGACCGAAAGATTAAGAGAATAGACCAAACTGAGTTAAAATTCTCTGGCATTTAATTAAATATCTAAAATACTAAAACATGAAAACATGTTGTCCCCATATATAAATCTCAGATCCAGCTTCTCAGCAGTCATTAGAGAAAGGTGGTTAAAATCATCATCACCATTATAAATATTAACAACTAAAGAGGAACAAAAACACCATTACGTGAGAGACTGTGATTCAGAATGTTGCAGAAAGCAGCAAATAAAAGAGACACCACATAACAGTCACAGCTGTAATGCAGTTGAATGTTCACCAAAAATCTACAGCTGAGGAGGTCCCAAATTCTGAAAGCAAATTTGGTAGAGCAACTCGCTTCCCTGATTTATAACTTATGTGGGAGTTCATTTCTGTGCATCCAATACCTGGGTAAGGAGACATACTGGTAGCTATAATTGCAACATAAAAATAAAACTGCCAGACAGGCTTTAGCATAGATGTAGTAACTGGAATGGTGCTGTAAAAACAGTATTTTATGTATTCTAAACTGATCTGTCCATTCTTTAATTCTACTGTCATGATGGCCCTTAAATCTGAATAAATGCTTAAAATGGTATTGTTTTATCAAAACGCTTGAGTTTCCTAGAATAAAAAAAGCATTCCAGATCTTAATGCAACATTTTTACTAACCAGCAAAACAAATAATATCCACTGCACTTCTCTGTGAGGAACTGAATCAAGAGAAGGCAGTCCAAAAAGAAACATTACTGGTGGAACTAGAAAGAAATCATAATATAAATTCTTCTTATCATGAGATTTTCTTTTGAATCTGACTTTTCCATGTATATGCAACCTGAGATTTATTTACTCTATAGTATTTGAAATAGATTTTTAAGAAAAAAATAGACAATGTTTATACTAGTTAAGTGCCAATCTCTCAATTAAAAATTCTTTTTACATTTTAATATACCTTACAGTTAACGTTTACACTTCGTGTGTAGGTTACATTTATTCTGGTGTCTCTTCTCTTCATTCTAGTACTTCGAGACCTTACAATATGTGTAAGTGTAGCTTTCCTTCCCCACTTCCACAAATGCCATTATTTGGACAGCCACTGTGCCAAAACCTACCAATTTGTGTGCTTTTTTCCCCAAAAACATTTCAGTTCAAATCATAAATCTTCAAGTTAAAACTAATCCCCCATCCTTTCAGCCCACTTAATGGCTCAGCACTCAGTCCAGTCTCTGGTTCTGTTCCTTGCAATGTTTGAGATACACTCTGGGTGATTTGGACCCATTCCCTGTGAAATAATTTCCATATTGACATGGAAAACACATTCTCAGAAACACTGGTATGAATAAATAGAGGTGATCAAGAGTATCTTTTAAGAGGTCAGGAAAAAAAATTCATAGCACAAAAATAAAATTAAGTACTAAAATAAAATTTACCGCAAAGCCTATAGTATGTGAGGTGTCTCAGACACAGACGGGGGCAGATGAGTTAAAGGGAAAGGAAACTGGAATATGCAAACACTGCTCTGTGCTTAGAATATGCAAGTGCAGCCAGTCACTATTCCTTACAGAGACCAAAGGTGCCCATATTCTGTGTCGAGAGCAGCATAACCGCACTTCAGCTTACAGATCCTCTGGAGTGAAATGTCTTCTTAACAAAGACTATTTGTTAAAACATAAAAGCAAAAGTATTACTTAAGAGACATAATCTTGGCTTTTATCTTTTGAATCAGGATGCTCATTATCATATGTCAGTATAAGCGTGTAAAACCAAAATGTCAGTCACTTAGCCCAGAGTCAATCTTTTAAATCTCATTTTCATTGAAAATAAAGTGTGTGTATTCAGTTGATCACTAAGCCAAAAGCACTTTAAGGAGAATGATTAAGTGTTAGTGAATGCTACCGTGTGTGCCAGAAGAATAATGGTATGAAAAACATTTTCCAAAACTAGAATGACTGATACATTGTCAATGAAAATAAAAACTAATAATAAAATAGCACCATTAACAGAGCTGATAACCAATAATACTGCTATGCTAATTCAGCACAGGAACTTATGCA
Source organism: Cynopterus sphinx (assembly GCA_030015415.1). Classification (NCBI taxonomy): domain Eukaryota; kingdom Metazoa; phylum Chordata; class Mammalia; order Chiroptera; family Pteropodidae; genus Cynopterus; species Cynopterus sphinx. Next base: position 73,276,248 of record CM057386.1, read on the forward strand.
ATTCACATAATAGCCCTGTGAAGTAGTATCAGGGTGAGTCCTGTTTTTTAGATGAGATCACTGAAGCTCAAGAGGTTAAATTAACTGTCCATCTCATATAGCCTTAAGAGCAGAGCTGTGATTACAAATGAGGTCTGTCTGATGTCACAGCCTGAGCTGTATGCCCCTCAAACACTTAAAAGTGTAAAAACAAACCCCCTCTTTAGAAAAGTAACCATACAAAAGATATTTAGAAACTCTGGATGTTTGCATGTCACTCCTCATCACTTATGTATTTACACATCTACTTTCAAAAGAGATCTGAGGCAAATTCTTTAGCATAGGATATACATACACATATACACGTAGATACATATGTAATCTTAACTTTCAGTTTCTACAATGAATGGGTGAGAAGCAATACTGATGAGGAGAGAGGCCTTGCTAGAGTGTGTTCATAGACAAAAAGTCATGACAAATGACACAAACCTTCTTATTGTTGATTTAATCCTCCTTTCCCTCAACAATACAGTGAATGAAAAGTCAGTAAAAACCCAAGCAGAGAGCCAATTCGTTTGGGTCAAATTCTGTACAGTTTCATGACAATTTGTTAACTTGTTCCAGTTCAATTTCCTTGCCTGTAAAAAGGAAAAGATAATAATCATGATACTTTCCTCAGAGAGTTTTAAATGAGAAAATCCTATAATAAAGTTCCTTGCACAGCCCTAGCAGATAGGCACTTGAAAGGAAGCTTTAATAGCAAGAAATACCATTTAAAGCAAGACTTGTTTTGACCACCCCCATAGCTGTCCTATATCCACTACCTGAAAAGTAAATGCTCAAATCACAAAAGCTCAACCCAAAGAATGCTTCTAGAAGGGCTGAAATATTACTTCAGTGCTCTCCAAGAACCTATTAAAAGCACCAGGAGCAGAACAGCAAGGAAACAGTGAAAAGTTCCTGCAGTAATAATGTCCATGATGCTGATAAGAGTTGAGGCACTTATCGGGTATTCCTTTGCAAGACATTAAGAAAGATTATTAATAATAACAACAACTAAGGATGACAAGATTCATTGGCTCCTGTGAGTGAAAGCCCTAGACACTGTTTGAGCCTACTACAAAGACAGCCAGCCAGGTCAACAGAGGGTCAATTTGTATCCAGAAGCCAGTAAGTAGAAAATAACATAAATGTGTGGTTTATGTTTGCCATCATGTTGTTCTGGGATTTCTCAGCAAAATTGGGTCACAGTCTTTAATGAAACCAAGGTTTACTGACAAACTGTGCACAACCCAGGAGAGGAGCCATGGGAAAAAAGGTCTACTTTCTCTCCGGAATATGCATGCATTCGTGCTATGGTTTTGTTTATTTTTATAACTAGGGATGCTCCTTTAATGAACCACACGTCATTTATTATCTCTTAAAGTCGTGTTTTACAAGCAATCTGTTATCTCTCCTTTATTAGTCTCTCAATCATACTCTTGCTGTAGAGACGTTCACATTGAGCTATATTGGAAACTGTTAAATTTGTCTAAACATCACAGGTGGTGAGGTTAATTTCACTTCTAAAAGATTGCTTGGACAGCTCAAGACATGAAGCAGAACTAATCACATGCTTGAGGTTACTAACCTTAGAGACAGGGGGATCTAATATAATTCATTAAGTATAATTGAAATAGAAATCTTACAATGAGAACATAACAAGGAACATTGTGTAAATTGACTTTTTGAAGTATATTCTTCCCTCAGTGCACATATTCAGCTCCCATTAATTTTAATGGGCATAACTTGCTCATATATCAGCTCAAAGATTCCACCTGCTTCTGTGTAAAACTGGCTACATAAAGAAAAAGGTGTCCACAAAGAAAAATCAAGGCGGCTGCTCAGAACTGCCTGGATAATAGAGTCCAAGGGCATTACAGTTAATTAAATATAAGTTGTTGCATAGAATAATAAATATTAATTATAATATTAAGCAATTTTTTTTTCTTTAGAAAGCAGCACCTAGGAAAATAATGTTGAGGTCAAGCCATGTGTATGTGTCCTGGACTGCTTTCCTACTCAAAAACCAGTGTTCCCACCAACATCAACTGTGAGCTGAAGGTAAAGACTATGTCTCGTCCATGGCCATGCTACCCTGAACAAGCCCAATCCCGTCCAATCTCAGAAGCTAAGCAGGGTCAAGTCTGAATGAGAGACCACTTAGGAATGAGAGACCACTTAGGAAGACCAGGTGCTATAGGTGTAAAAAATTAAAAAATAAAAATTAAAAATTAAAAATAAAAATTAAAAAATAATGGATTGTAAGCTGACGAATTCCTTGCAATCTGCAAGGTCAATCAAGGGTTGCCTCACCTAAAAAACAATCAAGCAAAAATTGTCTCATTCTCTGGCACTGTACACATAGCACAAACCAAACACAAAAGGCACTCTGTAGATACTTTTCAAATTGAAATGGACTGTTCAATTTTACTTCTCTGGACCTCAGCTCACATTGATCACTGTACATAGAACATCCTCTCACACAACCAGCCCCAATCTTTAATTGCTAAATCTTTAGCCAATTCATAGTCACTACCACATGTTAGGGAGTTTTTCTTGATCCTTCCAGATGAATGCTGAAAGGTCAGTATAATCTCAGAATCCCATTACACACTTAAAACATATTTAAGACCTCAAAGAGGTTTTGTTTAAATGAATTATACTTATCAATATCATATTAAAAATTAAAATGTTACATTTGACAAATGTCTTGCATGTCTGGTTTAATAGAAGACTAATGGCTAGATTTTCATATCCACTTCTGAAATTAATATGTTGTTTTGATTGAAACATCTGAAGAAAAACTTGCTTCAAATTTTGGATATTCTTTTTGATAATACACCAAAACTCCACAAGTTGTAGTTTTTTAAATGTTACTTTCTATGAGAAATCTTAAATAATATTAATTAACTTTTCAGGCTGTTACATTAAATTTTGGGTCTATTTTGTACTTGAATAAATCTTTAGCCATGCATGATTATTTTTTTAACTTCATCCATTGATCATTTGGAAAATAACAGATTTGTTGGTTTATGCAGATCTGCCATATGTCATATTTGATTACATAATATTTTTTAAATCACAGCAATATCAATGCCAACCTCATCATAAAAGCCTGCAATTGTTGAGAAGCTGTCAAACTCATGGCAGAAATGAAAAGTTTTCCAAAATTCTAATTCACACTTGAAAGGCTGAATATTATCATTGGCAAAAAGAACTGGCGGTTGTTTTCTTTGAATCAATAAGCTCATTTAATTCATTTTGAGAAAATGTCTGCTAAATACCCATGTCTGAATAATCAGCATGTCTGTCAGTCATTCCTTCTAATAAAACCGTTGTGCCATGGGAAAAAGCAGCTAACCGACCTCACAACAAAAACAACCACACAGATGCTTTCCCTCAGGATGACCACTGTACTTCAGTATTCCGTTGTAATTCCTCCTTTAACACATGGGATATCAAAAACACATGTAGTCAAGGATCAAAATTTCATAAAATTAAACATTTTCACTGCTTAGCCAAGGATATTCTTAAGTGAAACAGGCATTTAATTTTACTGTAAATGTGTGGCAGTTAAGGAATACGGTAACTTTAATCACAGTTGGGGAGCCACTGTCTTGATTTTTGCTAAGGCACCAGCAATTTTGTCCTTAATTGCTTCTGTTCCATCACTGCAAATGTCAATACAGTGAAAGAGGTAATAACATTTTAATATTGTTATTTAATATTGTTTGGAGAACCCCAGGGGACTGTGGCCACTCTTTGAAGGTTAGTATGAGAGAGCAAAACAGACTTCAATAACTGACCTTGAGCAAATTACTTAACCTTAACTATAAAATTATGATAATAAATCCTGGCACATCAGGTTACTATGAGAATGATACATCATAACATATGTAAAGTACCCTTATGGTATCTGTCACATAGTCTGTATTAAATTAATTTTATTCTCTTGTCAGTGCCCCAGTACTTACTTTCTATCTGTGGCTACACTTAGATCATGGCTTATCTAAGTATAAATATGAAACATTTTGTTTTATTTCCCTATTAGATTATAAACTTCCTGCACCTTACTCAAATTTTCTATCCTAGGTAGTAAGTCATTGAACCCTTTGAGAATCTGATGTACCAGTAAGGCCTTTCTCCCCAGAAAAATGTACATAGGCATACACATACATAAAACTTTGCATACAGCTAAAATTCGAAGAGCCCATGAAAGAGATCTATGGTTCCTTCAAGGAAGAGTTTTTCTAAAGTTAATCCTTGAGAAATCTCCTTTAAAATCAAAAGAAAATATTATTTAAATAATTATTCCAAAGTCCCTGCCACAGCTACAAAATCTGGATCTCTGGTGGTCAGGTCAATAACTGCATTTTAATAGTTCTCCAGGTGTTTTCTATATCCTTTCAAGCTAGATCTCTAAGGGAATCCTGAGACTAGATTAAGAAACCCTACTCCATATTACCTACTGCATGGCTGATACTCAATAAATATAAATTAATCTGAGTAGACACTATACTCTGGAAGTCAATGAAATGGATAGAGGATCACGGAAGTTTAGAAAAGTATACCTAATCCCCATATGTCCCAAGTCCTCACTGATCATCACAGTGATGGAGTTATGTTTTTGTTTTTGTTTTAAAGCAAATATTTACTCAGGCTCTTCTTCTAGAAATTATGATCTAGAAGGTAGGGAGTGAGATTCTGATCATCTGGCCAGGTTTAAGAATTACTTTGTGCTCCTCTGAATGCACAAAGCTTGTTTTGCTAAAAGAACACAAGAGATACCTTCCTCCACAAGTCTATTTGACCTAGGATTTAAACATTTAATAAATTCAGCATTCAAGTTTCATGTTAGTGTTTTTATTTTAATTTGTAAATCATAAGGTCACTCGAGTAGTGGCTTTCAAACTTTACTGAACGTTGGAATAACTGGGAGCACTTTTAAATATCTAGACTAGACTCCAATCCAATTAAATCGCAATCTCTAGGGATGGATCCAGGCATTGGTATTTATTTAAAATTTCATGAATGATTCCAACAGGCAGCCAAGTTTGAAAATTATTGCTCCAGAATTTATGGTCAGAGCCTATAGGAATTGAAATGTGTTTCTCTCACTTCCTCCCACCAGCCATGGCCATAATAAGCTCTCCTTACTGATATTCTGAATATAAAACAGAAAGAGGGTGTTGAAATGAAAAAAAGAAGTGGGGGGAAGGTGAAGCTAGGAAAAAGCAGATGGATCACTACTACCTACTACTTTGTGAGTGCCTAGTATGTACTATACATGCACACATACACTTTTTTCTGAACTATGAAAGATTACATTGCAATGCCTCTTTACCTGTAAGTATTTTCATTTACATTTCTTAAAAACAAGGGCTAAACACTTAATGGAATGTCCAAAATCCAAAACACTAGCAATACCAAGTGTAGACAGTGATGTGAAGCAATGGAAACTTCTCTCATTGCTGGTAAGAATGCAAAATGGTAGTCACTTTGGAAGATAGTTTCTACAGAACTAAATATACTCTTAACTACACAATCCAGCAAGTGTGCTGCTCGGTATTTACCAGAGTTGAAAATTTATGTCCACACAAAAACCTACACAGCTTTATTCATAACTGACAAAACTTGGAAGCAACCAAGATATTACTTGGTAGGTGAATGGATAAATTAACTGGTACATTCAGATAATGGAATATTTTTTAGTCCTAGAAAGAAATGCACTGCAAAACCATGAGAAGACATGGAGAAACAGTTAATGCCTATTGCTAAGTGAAAGAAGACCATTAAAAAGGCTACATGCTGAATAATTCCAACTCTATGACAATCTATAAAAAGCAAAACTATGGAGAAAGTGAAAATATCCGAACAGCAAGAATGAACCCGAATGTAAACTATGAACGCTGGGTAGTAATAGTATGTCAATATAGATTAATTGATTGTAACAGATGTACCAGTGTGGTGTGGGTTGTCAATGGTGGGGAAAGTTGTACTCGTGTGGGGACAGAGGATGTATAGGAACTCTGTACTGCCTGCTCAATTTTGCTGTGAACCTAACTAAAACTACTCTGAAAAATAAAATATTTTTAAAAGGGCAAGGACATTCATTTATATAACACAGTTCAATTATCAAAATCAAGAACTTATTTATACAATAGTATTATCCAATCCTCAGAATCTAGTCAAATTTCACTAACTTTTCCACTAATGTCCTTGATAGTGAAAAAAAAAATTCTTTTTTTCTGGTCCAGCATCATATATTAAAGTTGTCATGTCTCTCTACCTCCTTATAGTTCCTCAATATTTCTTTATCTTATATAACCTTGACATTCAAGAAAGGCACAAGTCCTAAATTTGGCTTTTCTGATGTTTCCTGATGAACAAATTTAATTATGCATTTTGAGGAAGATTACCACAAAAGTAATGTGTCCTTCTCTGTAACAAGAGGCACATAACATCTATATGTCTATTAGTGATGTTTACTTTGATCATCTAATTAAGGTGGTTTCTGACAGGTTTCCTCAGTGTAAATCTATTTTTTCCCCCTCTGTATAATTAATAAATATCTTCTGGGGAGTTGTTTTGAGGCAACGTAAATATACTGTTACTCATCAAATTTTCCCCCACTAGTTTTCGATTTCTTTCTTGATTCTTGCCTGAAAATATTATTATGGCGGCTGTCTACTTTTTAATGCCTTTTCTTTCTTTTCTTTCAGAAACATCAAATGCTTCTGTTATTCTGAAAGTGACATAACACTAACTAAGCAGTAGCATTGCTTAATTATATTCACAGAGCTGACTGGATTCTAATCAGTCTAATTAGATTGGCATCATTCGGTATATTCTGGAGCTTCCCTAATAGGGCTGCCATCAAGCAGGTATCTAGAAAATTCCTGGTTGACATGTCTCTTCCTAGCTCATTAAATTTTCAACTATTGTTTGACAGAGTTAAGAACCCTATAAACTCCTCAAATTTTCCTGAGTTTGAAAATCCTTATTCCATAAAAATAATGCATTCCTGGGGTTCTTGAAGTGACAATTGGACACCAGAAATTCTTTGGACTAGCCACAACTGTCATTACTGAGGCTCAAACTATAAACTAGAGCAACAGTCCCCAACATTTTTGGAATCACGGATCGGTGCTCCTATGAGAATCTAATGCCTGATGATCCGAGGTGGAGTGAGGCGGTGATGCTAGAGATGGGGAGTAGCTGCAAATACAGATGGAGCTTGGCTTGCCCACCACTCTCCTCCTGCTGGGTAGCTTAGCTCCTAACAGGCTATAGACTGGTACTCATCCATGGCCCAGGGGTTGAGGACACCTGAACTAGAAAATCAAATGATCTCTGGATTTAGATGATCTAGTTTCAAAATAGACTCACTCTTCCTTTTTGCTTTTAAGTCTATACAATGGATTTTTAAAACTTTGGATAATATATTTTTTAGTTCCAGAATTTCCATTTTGTTCTATTTTATAATATCTATTTTCCTGATAAGATTTACTACCTTTCAATTTAATATATGAGCATGATTTTCTTTATATACTTGAACACAAATATAATTTACTTATTTAAAATCCTTATCTGCTAATTCCGATCTCAGTTATCTCAAAGTCAGCCTTTGGTGATTTACCTTTTTAAAGAAAAATGTCAAATTTTCTTGTTTCTTCACATGTCATATACTTTTGGATTGTATCTTGAACACTGTGAATGCTATATTATAAAGTCTCTGAACTTTGTTATGCTCCTTTGAAGAGTATTGGTTTTGTTATTAGTTAAGTTGGTAGAACTCAAACTTAAAACTGTCTGAATGAGAATCTATATTTTTTACAAGATTCCCAGATTACTTCTATGAACATTAAACTATTATAGAAAATCAGAAGAGGACTCCCTCCAGGAAGTTTTGGGGAGATTTTATATAGAACATGAGATATCAGACTCTGAATGGTCTGAGAAGCCAGAAAACAACATTTTAGGGAGAGAATATGGGAAGATGAGAATGAGTTTAAAAGGAGCAGTAGTTAAGATGATCCTGGGGGTTGGGGGAAGAGTTGAGACTCACACCAACTAGAATGTTTTCATCTACAAATTGGAGAACACCCAGCTGAAGTAGACTTATAAAAGAAGGGCAACTGTTATCTCACAAAACTGAAAGATAGGTGAGAAATCCGAAGGTAGCTGAGTTCTAGGGATGAGTAATTCAATAGTTCAACAATGCCATCAAAAATACATTCTAAAACAGAAAATCTAAATAGGCCTATATCAATTTTAAAAATTGAATCAATAATTAATAACCTTTCAAAACAGAAATCACCATTTCTGGATAGGTTCACTAGTGAATTCTATGAAACATTTAAGGAAGAAAGTATACCAACTCTTTGCAATCTATTTCAGAATACAGAAGTAGAGAGAATACTTCCTCACCCATTCTACAAGGACGGCATTACTCTAATACCAAAACCAGACAAAGACATGACAGAAAAGGAAAACCAGAAACAAAATATCTCTCATAAACATGGAAGAAATAATCTTCAATAAAACATAAGCAAACTGAATTTGACAATGTATGAAAAGAATTATACACCAAGTACAATTTATGCCAATTAGGCAAGCTGGTCTCAACATTTGAAAATCAATTAATATAATCATTCACATAGAACAACTAAAGAAGGGGTGAAAAAAATCACACTATTATATCAATACATGCAGAAAAACCAAACACCCATTCATCACAAAAACTCTCAGTAAACTTTAAATAGAGGTCAACTTCCTCATGTTGGAAAAAAATATCTACAAAAACCTATAGCAAATACCAAATTTAATGGTATGAAACTCAAATCTTTCCCACTAATATTGGGAACAAGGCATGGATGTCCTTTCTCAATACTCCTTCAACATCATATTGGATGTCCTAACACAGTGAGACAAGTAGGAAATAAAAGTTATATAAATTAGGGAGGAAGAAATTAAACCATCTTGTTTTCATATGACACAACTGTCTACAAAGAAAGTCCAAAAGAATTTTTTAAAGAAAACCTGAAACTAATAAGCAATTATAGTAGGCTGTAGGATATGAGGTTAATATCTAAAAATCAATTGCTGTCCTGTACGCCAACAATGAACAAGTTGAATTGGAAATTAAAAAACACAATACCATTTATATTGACACCACCCAAAAATGAAATACTTTGCTATAAATCTAACAAAATATGTACAATATCTATTTGAGGAAAACTACAGAACTCTGACAAATAAAAACAAAGAACTAAATAATGGCAAAATATTCCATGTTCATGACTAGGAAGACTTAATGGTTTCAAAATGTCAGTTCTTCCCATATGATCTTAGATTTAATACAATCACAATCAAAATCATAGCAAGTTATTTTGTAGATATTGACCAACTGATTCTAAAGTGTATGTGAAGAGTCAAAAGGCTTAAAATAGCTAACACAATATTGAAGGAGAAAAAAACAAAGGAGGAGTGACACTACCTGACTTCAAGACTTACTGTAAAGCCACAGTAATCAAACAGTGTGGTACTGGTAAAAGACAAAATAGATCAATGGATCAAAATAGGCAAGAAATAGACCCACATAAATGTAGTCAAATTTTTGACAAAGGTGTAAAGGCAATAGAATCGAGCAATTTTAATCTTTTCAAAAACCGTGCTGGAACAACTGAACAATCACATGTAAAAAATATATATATATGAATCCAGAGAGAGAGACTTTACATCTTTCACAAAAATTAACTCAAAATGGACTTCAGATCTAAATGTAAAATACAAAACTATAACACTAGAAGATAACATAGGAGAAAATCTAGATGACCTTGTGCATGGTAATGGCTCTTTAAGCTGGAATTCAAGAGAATGAAAACATAAGCCACAAACTGGGAGAAAATATTTGTAAAAGGCATATCTGGTAAAGGACTCCTATCTAAAATATACAAAGAACTCTTAAAACTCAACAATAAAAATAAATAAATAAATAAATACACAAATTTTAAAAGTCAGCCAAAGACCTTAACAGACATCTCACCAAAGGTATACAGATGGCAAATAAATGTATAAAAAATGTTCCACATCGTATATGATCAGTAAAATGTAAATTAATCGAGATACCACTATACATCTTTTAGAATAGCCAAAATCCAGAATACTGCCAACATCAAATAATGGTGAGGATGCAAAGCAACAGGAACTCTTATTCATTACTGGTGGGAATACAAAACAATAAAATCACTTTGGAAGATAGTTTCTTGCAAAACTAAACACATTCTCATCATATAGTCCAGCAATTGTGCTGCTTAGTATTTACCCAAAGGAGTTGAAAACTTATGTCCACCTAAAACCCCACACACAGATGTTTATAGCAACTTTATTCATAATTGTCAAAACTTGGAAGCAAACAAGATGTCCTTTAGTAGGTGAATGGACAAATTAACTATAATACATCCAGATAATGGATTATTCAGTACTAAAAGGAAATAAGCTATCAAGCCATGAAAACACAAAGAAGAAACTTAAATGCATATTACTAAGTGAAAGAAGTCAATCTGAAAAGGCTACGTACTGTATGCTTCCAACTATATGACATTCTAAAAAAGGCAAAACTATTAAGCAAGTAAAAATATCAGGGGTTTCCAGGGATTAGGAGTGAGTGAGAGATGAATAGGCAGAGTACAGAGAATCTTTAGAGCAATGAAATTACTTTGCATGAGACTGTAACTGTGAATACACATCATTATACATTGTTCCAAACCCACAGAATGTACAACATCAAGAGGGACCCCTGATATAAACTATGCATTTTGGGTGATTATGATGTGTCAATGTATGTAGGTTCACCAATTGTTAACAAATGTACAACTATAGTAAGGGATGTTGATAATGAAGGAAGAAGCTATGCATGTGTGAAACATGGGGATATGGAAAATCGCCCTACCTTCTCCTCAATTTTGCTATAAACCTAAGACAGCTCTAAAAAATAAAAGTTTATTAAAAAGAAAAAATTAAATAGCCAAAAAAAATTTAAGTAGGTTCCTTCCATTTTCTGCTATGCCATCAACATATCTCCAGCAAATTTACTGTTTCCTTAGGCTGACCTCCACCCCTCCTTAATTCAAGATATCTGGTTCAGTTTTAAGTATTCCATGAGGCATTAAACACATCTACCCTGTCTTCTGTCTCTTTTTAACAGTGAGACAAAACTCACAAGTCCTCAGTAGATTACCCCTCATGTCTCACTGGCCAGAGGGCTTTGTTATAGGCACACATTTAAACCAATTCTTTGGGAGAGTGTATGAGACCACTATAATTGGCTTAGAGCAATTATCTGCTTGGTTGGGAGAGAACCCAGCCATCCTTGAAGGAGACACTCCTAGGAGAAGGGTGAACAAATATCAAGGTTCTATTTTTCAAAGAATGTGAATGGCTGTTGATAAAATGTAAAATGCCTGCCACTTTTTAACTTTCCGTCCTTGTTGAGTCTTCCTTTGTAATCAGGAACCTTTATGTGAAGAAAAGGGTACTTTAGGAACAAACTACAACCAGTAAATCAACATATAAATATATAGAAAGATACAGATCATGATGATTCATTAAAGGTACTGCTCATTTGACTTATTAAAAAAAAAACCTTTTTCTACCTTACATTTTTAAAAATTTTCTCAATTTTACCTTCAAGAGCTTGATTACCAAAATATCCTAATTTATGCCAAATTAAAAGTTTAAAATTCAGGTCCTTTATCACTGGTTTGCATTTGCTTTTCTGATACAGAGCATAACACTTAAGATTTATTGAGTGACATCTGCTTAATTAAATGTCTATTTCCTCCTGCCTATTAAAGGGATCATAACACAGAAACACAACATCAGGAGAATAATTAAAGTGCAACCAAAGAGCAGGACTAACCTTGTAAGTCACTGTAATTAAAAACAAGAGCAATATACTGAGAGAATTGCCTGTCTTATCAGGATACCTGTCTGTACATTTGAAACCTTATTCTGAAAGTCTCCATTTTGATTCTCTCCATTGTTGTATGCAACCTCTCTTAGGCAAATATTTTTACATTCAGTCCTCAAAAAAAACTCATCTCTTAAAAGACCAAAAGATACCTCCTACCTGCCTCTACTAGGAGCAAGGACCCCACGTGTCACCACTAGGGAGCAGTAATAGAGGTCAGTCAGGAGAGGGGACCTTGACTGACAGCAGCTGATGGTGGATGGCAGTGATCCTAGGCCTTGGAATCTTTCAGACAGCTATGAGCAAACTCCAGATGACAGCCTAAAAATGACCTCTTAAGAGAAAATAAATAGAAATGATTAGCATAATACTCCCCACACACTAATAACAACATACATAGTATTTTGTTTCTAAGGGAAGAAATTAACCCTTCTAATCTTTCCAAATAGCCTATAGACTAAATATGAGGGGAAATATAACCTAAGTATTATTTTCCTTAGGGAAAAAAAAGAGAAGAGTAGTTTAAAGGAATTCAAGGGATCTCAACCCTTCATCCTCAAAGACTGTTAACCCTCTGTTCCAAAATGGCAATATAGGTCCACAGCTTAACACACTATATTTGAATCTTGATTCCACCATTTTCTAAGTATGTGGTGCTAACTACAGCATTTACCCTCTTTCAGAAGGTATTATTTTCCTCATCATGTCAATGATAATTATGTTAACTGGACCTATCTGTTTTTTGGGAGGATTAAATGAGATAATAGATACTAAATACTCACCTCCTAGTAATGGCATCTATTATTACTATTTCCTTCCATTTAGTCAAGACTATGACATAATGTTATGAGATAACATTATGGTGTCTTTCCCAAACTCATATGTTGAATTTCCACCCCTCAATGCCTCAAAGTGTAACTGTATTTAGAAATGGGGCTTTTAAAGAGGGAATTATGGTTAAATGAGGTCTTCTGAGTAGACCCTAATCCAGTATGACTGGTGTTCTTATAAGTCGAGGGAGAGCCCCCAGGGATGAACATGCAGAGAGAAAAGGCCACATGAGGACACAGTGAGAAGATGGCCATCTATAAGCCAAGGAGGATCCAGGAGAATCCAACCCTGACAACACTTTAATCTTGGACTGCCAGCCTCCAAAACTAAGAAAATATATTTCTGATGTTTAAGCCACTCTGTGTGGTACTTTTATTCTGGCAGCCATAGCAAACCAATATACAAAATATAGAAAAAAGGCTCAGATCTCACCACCCATCAACAAAAATAAAGTAACCTACATTTTTTCTTTATATTAACACCCCAAGTAATGAAAAGAAACTTGCAAGAGTCATCAACATTTGTGTCATTGTTTTGTTTTGTGTTGTGTTGTTTTGTAAGTAATTAGCACTGGCCTAGAAATGAGATGGGCTCTAATCTGATTCCTTCAGCAAATGCCCAGGGTGTATGGATTGGCACTTAACTTCTCTGGAACACAGTTTCCTGAGAAAATTGGATGAGATAACCGAGATCATAAGACTCTGAGCATCTACTCCATGTCATTAACTGGTAAAATAGTGATTTATAGATATTTTTACAGAAAGAAAGTTCAACTCATTAAGACATTCTCAACTCAAATATTTTTGTTCCTGCTCATGGCTATATCTAACCTTCACTTCTTTAAATTCTATTTATTCTTTGTAGTTTATGACATACTATCTCCATGAAGGCTTTCTCTATCCGACCAACTCAGAGCTTTATCATCTTCCCTTGAACTCCCATGGCACATTGCTTTCATTTCTCTAGCAATATCAAGTTTGACTTAGTGTCACAGTTTCTTTTGTCTTTGTCTTGACTCTCCCTCACTCCCCAAAGCTACTCATTGAACTGCTTCTATTTTATGTGTAGTTATTGCTCCTTAAAAGCAAGAACTGGTTTTACTCATGATATCCCCTGCAGTGCCCAGCATATACCCTTCACCCTGTGAATAAGCAATCATAAATGATTAACTTTAACTGGATGAAATTAAAATAAAAGTTTTCTTTAATGAAAATATTTCCTATGACAAGTATTCATTGTACTGTTAATAAGTTTCTATGTCATTAAAACATCTTACCTTAAAGGTAAAACTATAATAACATAATATAAATTGGGAATACAATATGTAATATCATATCTTGAATAGAAAAAACATCAATAAAACACCTAAAAGAATTGCTTTAAGAATTTTCAAGAAAAAGATTTTTTTTTAATCTTACATTTCTTCTGTTTGGTAAATCCAATCGAAATAATGACTATATAAATGTTTTGTAAAAGGTAAATATCATATTTTGTAAGCACTCAGTATTGATATAATATAGAACATTATTTTCTTACCTTATAATCATAAAACAGAGAGATTTCACTGAGGATAAAGAGATAAAATCTATTTTTGTACTTATTCAATTTGACAGATTCATGGCACATCAAATAAGGAAAATTTTATAACCACTTTTGTTCTTAACAAAGATAAACTATACCTTGCAAAAGATTCAGTTTTTAATATCTGGAAAATGCATGCCAATATTCTTATTTTTGTAATATTTTTGTGATTCCCAAGAAGATGATTACAAGATCAGTAATAGACAACAATCACTCAGCTGATAATCATACTAATTCAAAAAAATGCATTTATTTCATCTGGTCAGTCAGTTCTTGATTATCCATACTTTTGTAGCCAGTGAAGGCTGCTCATTCCGTGAATACTCCATATTAAGGAGTGGAATAGGTTTAAATATAGTGCATCAAGTATTTGAAGGATATACCACACACAAAACAACCTTTCTAAATTTTCCTATATGATCCCTTAGCTTCTCCCTTTAATCTACTACATGTTCTCATATCTGATTTAACTTAATCCAGCTCAGGCAGTTTCCTTCTCAAAGCCTCTCTGCAGTGATATTTGGGTTTCTGAGTACCCTCTCCACCCTAAATATTGTGATATAACAAAAACTAAGCAGTAGATGGGGGACACCGTAGCAAGGAGACACAGAGAGAACTGGAGGTACCTCTAACACCCCTTTTAAAAGTTAATGTTGCCACTTATAATTTCCCAACATATTTCATCAACCTGGGAATAGCTGGCAATTGACTTGAATGAAATGGTCACTAATTATAGCAATAGACAATGAGTCACATTTTTCATGAAAATTTTGTGGAATTATATCATCATAGTCTCACTTCACATCCCATACTGTATCAATACTTTACATTAATTGTAAACTTCTTTAGAGGTCTTCCTTGGTTTTTTTCAATAGTTTTCCTGTGTTCTTAAATATTAGCCCTCCATATCTCTTCAATAAAAGTAGCTTCACATTTTTCCTTAGCATAGTTAAAGCACCCAGAACAAAGCTCACATTAGAAAACATGATCAATTCTTTCAAAAGCAGTGTAGGCCTTCTAAGAAGTACAATAATTACTTTAGTTGACTCAGTCTAATGATATGTGAAATTTTTATGTTTGCATTAGCATTTTTAAAAAAAAAAACATGAAATTTATTTAACTCCAGAAATACATTAAGCTTTTTCTGCATTCAAACAGCTATTAATGTGATAAGATAGTTCAGTATACTCCAAACTTATACTATCTCATTTTATAATTTAATTCCCTAAACATCACTCACCTTAAATCACCTTTTTGTTACTTCCAGAGGGTAAAATTCCATTTGTGCAACTGTACAAAATATCCTTTTATAAAAAAAAAAAAAAATCTTGCTTTGCAACCAAATAATATAAAGTTTCTCAAGGAGTTTTCATTGTATACAAAAACAACAGTGGTACTTCTGATATGTTGAATAACTAAACTCTGTATTTACCTATTCAGCCACTTGCATTTATAAATCTTCCAGACTTGATACCCAAAATTAGTATTCATAACATCCTAGGTATGCACAGTTGTGTTGTCTCCTAATTTCTTCTATTTCAATGAGTTAAGAAAAAATGCTGAGAGATTTATTTTGTAATATGGTCAAATGTGCTCTGCTACCTACATCTTTATTTAAAAAGAACTAAATGTAAAAGAGTTTTTCTACATGTGATTTGACCCCAAGATCTCTCTTGAATCCATGATAAATAGAGACAATGGAGGTAAGAAAATCTTTTGCTTGGATTGAACAAATGAGAAAATAAATGGTGACTGGTAGGATATAGATTTTTCACTTTTGAGAGGTTATAGATAAGCAAGGTAGAAGCCAGAAAGAATCATGTGGTACTGAATTAGAGTCAGAAACATCATAATGAGCTCATGTTTACCTTATAATAGATGCCAATGAATAGACAGAAATAATTTTGTATATGTGTGAATACATGAGTTAGTATATAGACACATACTTCCTGTCTCTGCCAACTGAGAGGGCCTAGAAACAGTGACATTCCACGAATAATGAGCACATCCAATGCCCAGATCTTGGTTTCTAATACCATTCTCCAATGAAAGGAACCAGGCTTCTTGGAGAAATGGCTGATTCCAGGACCTGGGCAGGGAATATACAAGATGAGCAGGGCCAGAGAGTAAGAAAGAGCTCAACTATCAAAAGGATGAGGTTGTGTCAAAGGTATACATGAGCCAACCTGAAAGTGTTCCTAAAGGCCAAAACTGAAATAATTTGAGCAACGAAATAAATAAGGTAGTAGTATATTATAATGCAAAGTATAAAACTCATGTCTATGAGGCCATACTTATATAAATAAATTATTTATAGAGAGAAGAAACAAATCTCCAAAGAAGAAGAAATAACTTATGTAGATACTGCCCCCTCCAAGAAAGGAAGTTTAATTTGTCACAGCTTGAGTGCAGGCTGCAGTTACTAACTTGTTTTCAAATATGGAAAGGGATAAACTTATAGTGGAGAAACATGGCAAATACTAGGTTGCTAGAAGTTCAATTAGCAAGTTCACAGGTAAGTTTAAGGAAAGTTAAAAAGTAATCAGCAATGCCAACTATAGAAAATGGAGTTGATAGTGATAAGATATGGATTAAACTTGATTATCATAACAAAGACCAATAGCCCAAAATAAGTTAATTTCCACTGTGACTGTCCTAGCTCAGGTCCTCTCCATCAGTTTCTTTGCAAAATGTTCTCAGTTCTATTTCACTGCCTTCTAATCACCTTCCCTCCACATTGCTTCTTCAACAGCAGGGTGGTGGGAATGGTCCACCAGAGTGCAGGCAATAATTTTTGGGAAAGTCAACTGAGAGTTTAAAACAATAATGAAATTGACTAAAATCAGTCTGTTTATTATTATTTCTATAAGTCCATAAATCTAATGTCAGTGACTTACTACTTCTCTCACCAAAAACATCATTCCTTGCTCAAGTTCTAAACCATTGCTATGATTACTCTTGAGTTTTAACAGTATATTCATGAGCTTCACATTAGCATATATTAAACTGTATATCCTTTAATAAACATTTTTACACAGAAATTAATTTAGAGAAATACCAATTATACAGTCAACCCCCTGAATGAGTTTATCTCATGAGTAAGTTTGTAATGATTCAATTCTGTTCAATCTCCCTTCAGGAGTAGTTTATATTTCCAACCCCTATAGTCCTATATATTCTCACATTTAAATACAGGCAGTCCTTGCTTTGTATGCCATTGAAGAACTGAAAAAGACCATGCAAGCAGAAACCATGAAGAATTATCTTCATAATCAATGGGGAAATGTATGATCCTTCCATGACTTTTAAACTCTTTGGTTGAAATATTAAAACTCTTACTGTTGATTAAAAAATGAAAATAATAAAAATTAATATTTATTTAGTACACTGAAATCTAAAATATTAGAAACATCATGAATTAAAGGTAATTTATTTCTTTGTAAAAAAAACTTATCATGAGTAGTTTGAATGGCATTTGCCTTCTTGTCCAAAAATTTATTGTATGAAATGAGCCCTGTTTTCTATGCCTTAACAAATTGTCACACTCCTTCCTAAATATAAATAAGCTTCCAACATTTTATCCTTTTTTTTTTTAGTGTCAACAAATATCTTCAAGAGTTGCTTTAATGTGAAGATTTTGCTGGTGTCACTTCCTCAGGGACACCATCACAGCCAACTCGCCTTGTTAATGTCAGTAAATTTACCTGCACTGAGTTCCTTTGGCTGTATATCTAGTCTCAAATGATACAGTTTCAACAACTGCATGGTCAGCTATTTCTTTTATAACTCCATTCATGTTATATTTGAATTTCACTTCCAACATTATCATTTCTATTTCTTTGTTGCACTTTCATCTTTGCTAGTCAACCTCCTCTTTTGATTTTGCATTTTTAAAAACATGTTCTGGTTTATCACCAGGAAACAAAGATATAACACAATTATACACTTTACCCTCTGTGCATGAACTGACTAGGTACACAGTGACCAATCATCAAAGATTTTTTAAAAAGTGTTGTGATTGGTCATTGACCATGACCCGTGTTTACGTAGTGATTTGTGGGCTGAAGAGCTGGAAGTATAAGTTTTACTTTATGCAGTTATCCACATCACAATTAGTACACTAAACTTGTTACTGAAATTTGAACCTTGTCATATAAGCTGTGGTAACTGAAATTCATGTCCATCAGAACAGTGCAAAGCAAGAACTGCCTGTAGAGTCACAATAATAATAATGATTATAAAGATGAATACACAGAACTTATGTTACTTCAATTCTGTCATTCTATGTGGCCAGATAATGCTTTCATTTGTGCTTAATATTTCAAATAGTGAAAAGAGTGCTAAAGTAAGTACTGTTTAGTGAATGTAAATTTTATTTCATACATGAAGCATTTTATTAAATTTGAATACCTCTAAAATTAAAATTTATTCTTTTAGTCTTAATTTTAAAAAAGACTCAAAAAGTATTTATCTTACTATTATTACTGAAAATAGGTTTGTCATAAAAAGAAATTTTTTTAAAATGATGCTTTCTGTGTGTTAAACACGTTAGGTACACAATTGAATCTTTCCAAAAGGCATATCTGACCTTTTAACTAACTCCCTTGATGAAAATTTTTTACTATTTCTTTATCACATATATCAATAAATCTTAACCAGTATCACCTGTTAAGGTTTTCCAAAAGATAAATTCCCAGATTCTGATGCCGTAGATCTAGGCTAGGGCCTGGGAAACTGTATTCTTAAAGCCTGTAGATGATTTATCCAGGTGCTGATCCGCTGACCTAAAAGTTTAGTTCTAAGTTCCTTAGCATAAAAAATAAGAGCCCTTAAAATCTAGAGTCTACTTCTATAGGCTTATCTCCTGCTACTAATTTTCTCCCCGCGTTTTACAACTTATAACTATTTGTAGCTCCTGAACTAGCCATGAGTCTTTGCACATGTTCTTTCGACTTTCGTGGACTGTCTAGATCCAGCTGGAAAACCCCTATTCCTATTTAAGAGCCAACTCAAAGCTCATGTGTTTTAGGCATCCCTTCTGTATACCTCCACCAAAGCAATTATATCATCACACTACAATAACTGAATAGTCCAGTGCCAAACTTCTTGAAATAGGACCATGTCTTTTTCATCTATGTATCTCAGTATTAGCCCATTAATTGGCTCTTTCATAGGTATATATATTTGTTATAAATGCTTTCCACTACAAGCAATAGAAAGCCACCAGAAATTTAAACAAATAGAAGTTTGTAATTATCGCATGATAAGTCTTGAGGGAAATGACTACTGGTACAGGTTCATCAACTCAACAGTTTCAAAGCTGGCCTCTCTGTAATCCTCCCAGCCTTTCTCTCATGCTTCGGGCCTCATGGTAGAAGGCGATGATTGCAGTTCCACACATCATAGCCAAATGAAGGAAGAAACAAGTGGATTCTGCCAGTTGAGTATGTATTCTTTAAACAAGAAAGCACTTCCAGAAGTCCCTCAGCAAACTTTCAGTGCGGCCTCATTTGCCAGAACTGGGTCATATGGCCACCACTAGAAAAGTAGAGGACAGGATTGGTACAGTTAACATAGAATAAGATTTATGTGGTTACCTTGGAACTTTAGACCACTTATGCCCTATCGGCTCAGGTGGAACATTATTGATCTGAATAAAATCACTGTTTTATTAATAAAGAAGAAAAAAGAATGGTTACTGGGTATACAACTCACAGTGTCTACCACAGTAGCTATTCTATGAATGTTCTAAGTATAAATGAGTGAGTAAATAATGTATGAAAGATTAATTAACCTTCAAGATAAAGACAGGTAGAAAGTACTGATAGTTGAATGGGATGAAAAAACCAAACATGAATGCCAATGCAAAATGATAAAAGTAACAAAAAACTCAACAACAACTTTAGGCAAAAGCAAAATGAAGGATTTAATTTATGTGTCTCTTTGTAGGTTCCCTCACTGATAGAGGCATCAGGCAGCTCCAAGCTTAAATCCTCACAGCTTGAAGTTCAAGGAGAAGAAAGCACCACAAGAGCCAGAGAAAAAAGAAATAAAGTTCAGGGGCAGGCTTGGGTCTTGCAGGCACCTTGGTCCAGCTACCAGGTAGGGAGCAGTCCCATCTAAGACTCATGGACTGAGTGGGGCAAAGGTGAAGAAAATAGGGAGTTGTTTCCAGCAGAAGGAAGGACAGATGATCAGTGGGCAGAGGAAGAAATTCCACCTCAAATAAAAACCAGAAATGAGGACTGGACATTCAGAAATGGTAATGAGAAGTTAGCAAAGCAGATGGATGGGTCCAGAAGCCAGATAGCCCTCTGAGAGCTAACAAGATACAACTGTCACTGCCTTCCAGTCATCAACACCACACCACTTTGTAAAGGAACTTGGTAATGTCAGGCACATATCATCTCAGTTGGTCTTTCCTTAGTGGTTAGACTTATAACCCAGCAGTAAGAAGATAAATTAAATCATTGCTTCTCAAATTTCCTATCAGAATATCCCCGATAGACATGGAGTGTGAGCACTCTGGAATTTGGGTTGGGTGGTAGAATAGGAAATTGGCAGTATATTTTAGAACAGTCTGCTGTAAAACCAAAATTTATTTGAAGTCTCATGCTTTATCTTCAAATGTTTGTTAACTTTAAATATTATTCCATAGACTATCCATGTAATTTTTTTAATGTTTTCAATTACTAATCACTTAAAAATTTTTCATTTTTTGTTCCAAATAAAATTGATAACTACTAAATGACATACTGTTTTGTACTGGTGTCAACTTATCAATAACCAATGTTGTGACTGGACCAGGCCTTGTAGTTCTTAACATGACTGCAAGATGCCTTCCATCAGTAATATCAGAAAACTTTGAAGAAATAAAGGTTTATTGTTCATAAGACTTGGAAATTACACAGTACACCTGGGGCCACATATCAAGGTCAGGGGTGGGTGTGGAAAGAGGAAGAGAGCAAGGGCCTGGAGTTCTGCTTTTACTGGGGTCAAAAGTGAGGGTCAAGAGTTGCAAGGGCTCACTCTTGATTGGTGAATTTTAAAACATAAGAGCAGGAATTTAAAGCATGGCAAGAGAAATAAAAACAAGTAGCCCAAATGGTCAGTTATTGAAATCAACCAAAATCTTTAAAAAATTTTAAAAAAGGAGCCTCAGTGTGAGGGCTGGGATGAAAGGGGGCAGAAGGGGGAAGCTGGCTCTTTATCCAGTTGTATGGCTGGTAATGTGTTTATTTAAGATAGCTGGCTTTGAAGTGGATACCTTGTTGAAATGGATGCCTTGGCTATCAAAACTGAAATCAGACATTTACATTAAAAAACGGGAAAAAAAAAAACTGTCAGGGCTTATACTACACATACCACTTCATTCACTTTTGCACACACTACTTACCCCTAAACTATACATACTCAAATTCATGAAGTATGAGATTAAGTAAATCTGCACATTATTTCCAACTCTATTATTCTCAGGGAGCCATTTTTGGCAATGACATCCATCTATTAAAACTCTCATTAATGATAAATTTTAATAATGACTGACATCTCTTGAGCACCTAGTACATTCAAAGCAATTTTATATATTTTATCATTTAATCTTTTCAATAATTCCGAAAAGCAAATATTATACCCAAACACAGAAAGAAAATGAAAATCAGACAAAGTCACCAACTCACCCAGTTATACAGTTACATTCCAGATTGAAACATAGAAATGCTCTGGCTCTAAAACCTGTTTCTTTTCTACCACATCTCCCCTCCCTCCTTCCATATTGCTTCTACATGCTTGAGAAACATCAAACTCAGTTATGAAACAATCTATAAATTCAAACAGAAAACAAAATTACTAATATCCTCATCCTATAAACCCTCTGGCCTCCAGCAGTAAGGCAATATGGAAAAAACGGGCAGTAGCCCTGAAATAAGGAGCCCTATTTTCTCTTGTCAACTCTACTTATAGCAAACTCTGAGACTTTGTAAAAGTTACCTCACCTTTCTAGACCTGAGGATTTTCACCTGCAAAATGAGAGTGGAACTCAGTTACTCTTGCAGTCCTTTCTAACTCCAATGTTTTATTGTTAAGAAGATAGTCAAACATGAGTGACAGGGGAACGAAAGAGTAGGGGCCCAGCTCTGTAACTGTAGAAACTTCCCTTGAAGACCTCCCTTAAGTACCTCCAAGAAATTCCTTTCTTTTAGGATTATAAATTACCCTAAATCCTAGAGCACAAAGGCCATAAAAGCTGCTGGCCTAAACCCGCTACAAATGCATGTACAGAAAGTACTGCCCCTAACTTCAGCCTCATTATACCATCATTATAATCTCATAACTATGCCTGCAAGTTCATGAATCTAATTATAACATACCGAATTCTGGGTAAGCACTTGCGCACTAAGCAAAGTTATACAGCAGCCAGGTGCCAATCAAGGTGACCTCACTTGCCAATCACTTAGGAATGTCTTGAGGACCATCCACCCCATCACAGTCCCCAAATACAATGCAGACCTCCCCCTCCTCTGTGTTTACAGCTCTTTAGCTTCCCTGGCTGTAACCAGTGCCCTCTTCTTAGGAGTATGTAATCCCATTTCCATGTGGCTAGCTGGTTTTTGGTTTGATCTGTCTTCTACTTCAAAAATGTGCTCTTCATAAACAAATACTTCTCATATTCACTGAGTTGAAATTCATTCCTTCAGCAGTGAAAAGGACCTAAAGGTGTGCGTGTTACCAGAACTCTGATTGCTCATTGCAACATCAATTTCTCGGGCCTCTAAGTATAGACCAAGTCTCATATGCCTTTTAACTATAACATGCCCTCCAAGAGACCAGAAATTTCCAGTTACAGACATACTTTCAAAAGCAGTACTTAGTGAACGCTAATTCCAACCCTAACTTCTGAGAAAGAATAATACTGATGAGAATAACTACTATTTATTTACTGCTAATCATGTCCCAGTAACTATTCTCACATAAATACTCTCCCATTTAACCTTCACAACAGCCTATGAAGTAAGTCCCATTATTATTCCATTTTACAGGTGAAAAAACTGAAGCACAGAAAGTTTAATTACCCAAGACCATATGTAAAATTAATGGCAAATCTGCAAGTAAACCCAGCAAGTCAGACTCTGCAGTGTGACCCCAGATTATGGTGAAAGACTGCCTCCTTCCTGACCAGGCTGTTCTCATTGAGAATTATGAATTCAAAAGCTTCTTAGAGAAGAAAGTAAGATCTTATTACTAATGCTGTACCACAGAATGAATTTAAAATTCAGAATGTTTTATCATGCCAGCACATGTATACCAAAATTAAGACAGAGTCTAACAGCTAGTTGGCTTTAACAACCTTATGGGAGTCGGTGGAGGTTACAATTGTCAGGTCTTGAGAGAAAGACTGTCCCAGTGGAAAGGAGGCTGTTAGAACCATCAGGCAAACATATAAATACTTATACAGCAGGATTCACTGTACTTAAAGCCTGACGGTATTTATCAATTGACACCAGTTAGACATGCATAATTATTTGGCTTTTGAGTTTAAGTAGAGAATACTAAACTTACAAAATGGTTATTCTCTAGTGCTTTCCAAATTTGATTGAGCAGATTAACTATTTTTTGTGTGTAGCCTCCTTTGTGATCAGTGTTCCACGAAATACATTTGGAAAATTCTACTCAATAGAATGCAGAAAGTTTTGCCAATGGAAGGAAGGAAGGAAGGAAGGAAGGAAGGAAGGAAGGAAGGAAGGAAGGAAGGAAGGAAGGAAGGAAGGAAAGAAAGAAAGAAAGAAAAAGAAAGAAAGAAAGAAAGAAAGAAAGAAAGAAAGAAAGAAAAGAAAGAAAGAAAGAAAGAAAGAAAGAAAGAAAGAAAGAAAGAAAGAAAGAAAGAGAAAGAGAGAAAGAAAGAGAGAAAGAAAAAGAAAGATAGAAAGAATCTTAGTGCAATGAAGAGTTCTTAGCTCCCTATGCTATTCATTCAAGTGGCCCTGCTGCCCAGACAGCTGAAGTAGATGAAAAAAGGCAGTTCCTCACGGTTCATCACTCACACCACAGGTAAATCAGAAATAATGTAATCAATAATATAATGTAATAAGTAATAGTGTAATGTAATAAATGATGTAAAAATAATCACTACTTTAACTGAGGATTTATAACAGATATAACACTATGATAAGAACTTTGCATCTCTTAAATTTTTAAAGTTTTAGCATCTGTATCATTTATAATGTATAAAAAATATTTTTGAAAATTGAACACTTGCTGGTAACTGATATACCTACAATAAGACTCTATAAGTTGAATTAGCTGATTAAAATTTGGAAAGAAGGATAAGGGATTGATAGGAAGTAATGTCCTTAATATATCCTGCTTAATAGAATCGTTGAAAACATCCTGCCCAAGAAAGGAATTTGCTATCTACAAATTTTATCTTCCTTTTTTTAGTAATTTCAGAATTCACAGATATTCATTTTTGCCAGTAAGTTCTCTAAGAACATCTATCAAGAGGGAAATCTTGATCAGCTACATAAATCTCAGGTATTTATAGTGCTTGGGAAAAACAGGTTATCAAAAACAAGAAAATGAAAGACGGTACCTTTAAGAAATGAACAAAGAAGGAAGACAGGTTCCCAACTACAAGAAGCAAACTCATGGACATAGCTGCTTCAGAATATTAACACCATCACTGCAAATTAGTTGTAATATAAGTAATTAATCAACTTTTGTCACTTTTTGCAATAGATACATTATGAACATCTACGTGAGGTCCGTCCTTCATTGTACTACTTCAAGTTTAAAAGCCTGAGGCTTTTAGAACTTGCCTTATGACATTGCAAGGCCATTTTTAAGACTAATTAATGTGCCAAGCATTTCAAACGGACAAAGTTTTCCAGAATTTTTTTCATGCAAGCTTCAAGAACCTTTTATGCTTTGGCCCTCTCTGCCCAAATAATGTCCAGCTCACTGGAGGAACCAGCTTTAAATTTCACCCTGAATGACATTTCTCCTAGAACAGTGATGAGGAAAAATAATGACATAACATTATGCAAGTTTCCCTATGTATAACTTCTCCTTCTAGAACATTTTTGATGTATCAGAATATAATAAAACCACACTCAAGAGATTAAATAAGTCTCTAAGCAAAGGACCACATTGGATCAGAAGAAATGTAACAGAGCTTAGTATGGATTCCTTTGGCACTCCCAGTCACAACAAGAGCACATGCTGCCAGTCACAACAAGGATTTGGGAGATTTGAAATTATTACTGGTACTAAACTGCTGCCTTTTCTATTCATTTTAATTACCAATATACCAGTACAGGAAAATCTATACTCACAAGCTGTAACTTCTTTTCAAAGGGATGGTTATAAACAACAGAATTTCCTGTTTCTTGAACTTAACTTACCAGCAGGACAGATTCTCAAATAGGAAGAGAAATTTTAATTTAATTTTTTATTATATATGCAAATATACATACATATGGAATATGAAATATATTATCCCATTATGGAATGTAAAAAAAAAATAGAAAGGAGTAGGAATATCATCACTTATTATATACTAGTATTAACATTTTTAAGAAGTTTCTTTCAATTTTTTTCCTCCTATAACTTGCATTTTACTATCACACTCCCACGGAAAATAAGCACAGTTGAAACTGTAAGTGAATTTTGACCAAATATATTTACTAACAATGTCATGCAAAAGATGCTCTCTCACTTGTCTTCTGAAAGCTAATGTTGGATAAGAGGCAATGAATCATCCTACCAATGTGGAACCAGGACACAGGGCTTCATGGGCTACACACTTTGATTTTCCTCACAATCAAGCAGAGCAGACAGAAGAGGCGACAATTATCATATTAATCAGAGAAAATGAAGCTAAGTACCAACTCTTTCTCCTCTGCTTCTCAAAGAATTCCATTACCCACTTCTTTGCCCAGAGATGGTCTTCCTTTCCTCACCTATGATGGTCCACATTTTGGGCTCTCCTATGTGTCCCTGAAGAACACACTGAGGGCCTCACAATGTTTCAAAACCAACTACTAAATTAGCAGACCCTCTGCCCTTGTGGTTTGCCCAGACATATCTTCCAAGGCCACTTATGTCAAATGGGAAATGCTGGAATGTTCTACAAATGAATTTTAAAATCCTCCCTGCACAGTAATCTCACAGAGATTTATCTTGTCATAAAGAGGAAAACAAACCTTTCTGCTATCGCTGCGATACTCCAGGTATGATTGCCTTTAACCACACTACTCAAAAAGTAAACTGTGAAAAATAAAATTTCAGTCTTAACACAGGCTTTAACATGAAATGCGTTGAAATGCTACTTCAAGTGAATAACTTAAAAATGAACTGTGCAAACACAAACAAGCAGTAGCTGAAATAAGAAATCTAAATGTTGAATAATATGAGAAAATAGGTTCAACCTTATTAATAATCAAGGGTATGCCAAACAAAGCATAAATATTTTCCCTTGTCTACCTAGAAAAGATTTTTTTTTTTAATTCTATGTTCAATATCAGCATTGGTTAGAATGTGGGGGGCCTACTCATCATGTTATCTCATATGATGATATGATATGATGATAACATGATAAATGGCCTGAACTTCGCCATTGCCTTGGTAATACTGGAGATTCTCAATTCTTTTCACTGACACAGAGATAATTCCAGCACAGTGAGATTTAGAAGAAGTTATATTTATCAAAAGTATATTTTATAAGGAGACAGGCCATGCTAAGGAAGGCTTTTTTAGCCCTGTGGAATTTGGTAGGTGAAAAGATAAGAGGTAGAGCACACTTCAAAGGAGAAACTGGTTTTCAGCAAAGAGGGCTATAATGACATAGAAATGGGAAGGTCTGTATTACGTTAGAGCTGTGATGTGTGGTTACAAAGGATTCCCTAGGTGATTGGCACGTGAGGTCATTCTGATTGACATTTGGCTATTACATAACTTCTGTCTACAGTACATGTGCTTACCCAGAATTCAGTCTGTTGTAATTAGATTCATGAATTTCTGGGCATAGGCAGGATATTAAAATGATAGTATAATGAGGCTGAGGTTATGAGCAAGTTAGGGTAGTACTTTTTTCTTTAGCGTAAGTGGTCAGTCTAAACCAGCTATAGATTTATGTCCCTCCAGTCCTTTGTCTCAGGATGCTGGAGAGATTCTTTAACTAAAAATGAGATGTTCTTTGGGCAGTCTCTTGGCTGTATCTGTGTTGTGCCTTTGCTCCTTTATCACTCATGTCTGTCTGACTACCTATCATACATACACTACTGGTGAAAGTAAACTGATAAAAAACAATTTTACAAACAAAACTTAATGATTTATATTAATAGTGAAAACTATACATAATCTCTGACCCAGAGACTTCCTCCCCCAGGTCCTTAGCCCACTAAACTTGGCTCCTGTCTGCAGTGGCACTATTGCTGCCATTATGTTCGAGGTCATTTTCTCCAGCTCAAGGTAGAGAGAAAAACTTATCTGAGATTCACATGCTTCTGAATATGCATGACCACAGTTCCTATCCACATGTGTACATAAAATGTGAAAACAAAATAACAATAGCAAAACTGCATCAGTACAATTTGATTAATGGATTGCTGTATCCACCCCACAGAATCAAAATGAATCCTACCCAAAATTTTGTTGTGATGCTGAGACACAGACTGAGAAGATTTATAGAAAACATGAAGGAAGGAACACAACTGCCCACATTGTTAATTAATTTACATTGTGCTTTGGTTGGTAATTTGTAGAAGACAAAACTGACAGAATTAAAGGACCCTTTATCCAAATATAAGAGTACCAAGCCTTTAGTTTGTTATCTAACCAGATTCTCAAATCGGGATGTGAGATGAACAGAAATTAGAAACACATACATCAAAACATGTAAAGAGAAAAAAGTTAGTTTTGTTCATAAGTCAAGAATACTTCACCAAAATTACCAAAAATGCTTATGAATCTTCCTGAAACTGTGTAAGAGAACAGCTTACCATGCTCTATGAAAAAAACCTATTGCAATTTTGATTGAAATTTCATTGAAGCTATAGATCAACTGGAGAATTGGTATGTCAACAATATTGAATCTTCTTACCCATGAACACAGTTTATCTCTTCGTTCACTCAGATCTTCATTTAATGTACCATTTATAGTTTTTTTATATGTTAAATATATGTTTCATATTATAATTTTTTCTAGAAATCTTGTATATCTTTTATTATTTATTACTGAGTACTTGATATTTCTGATACTTTCCAGATATCAGCCAGGCATCTACTGCTGGTATTAAGAAATGCAGTTGACTTTTGTACAACTCTATCCATCTTGTTCAACTTTCATATTATTTCTAATAAATAATTTGGTTTTCAACAAAAATAATCACACATCATCTGCTAATAAAGATAGTTTTATTTTTAATACAATGTAACCATAAAAAGGAGCATATGATATCTGTCGAAAAATATACAAGCAACTTATATATACAAATATACAAGTAACACTGGTTGCTAATCTGGGGCATTAAATAACCTTTTATACCTTATGCCCCTTTTGAATTTTGGACCATTTTATATATATTCTTACTGCAAATAACTAAATATCTTTTCTCAAAAACAACACAACCTTTAAGGAGGTGAAAATATGACAATAGCTGGGCAAGTCACAGGATCTCTAGACCTCAGTTTCCCATGTGCCAAGTGCCTTTGATTGGATAAGATGTGAGGTTGTACAGCTGAGATACATGAATTAAATCAGCCTGCAGACATGGCATGTTTATCTCTCACAGTGATGTTTTAGTTTTTTTTTTTATGTAGTTGCCAACATTTATAAACAGGTTTCAGTTACAAGTTTAGGCTTCAAACTTTTTTATAAAATCTGGCATCCCCAGACCTCAATATTGGTATACTCCCCATAAGCAAGGCGTGGGCTCTCCAGTTTGCCAAAGTCTCACCCAGTTTAGTCATTTCTATTCCCACCCATCTGGGTTTCTATAGGCATTTGACTTTGCAACTACTTGAAGAGAAGTCCCATGACCCTTCCTGTTGTAGCATATTAATATATACTCTGAAAAACTATACACTTAAATTGTGTGTATGTGTGCGTGTCCATGCATACACAGGTACATGCACGTTTGTTTCAGTTAGGTGGTAAGGTAGATACCATTTTATTTAAGGGAACAATTGGTAATTGGCAAATGTTTTTTTAAAAAGAAAAATTAATAATGATTGTATTAATAAAGTAAGTAGTGAGATGAAAAATTTACTTACTTTATAACTCAGATTTGTAAAAAATATGGAGGCCTATTATTTTATCTATAACTGACCTGGTCTTGTTCATAAGTGCCATCCTTTGAGTTTCAGAGAGGGAACAATCTGCTTGGTTTCATTCAATAATCACAATCCAACAATATAAAATGTATCCATAAGGAACTCACACTTAGTTTATACAATTCAGAAAAATGAAGTCTTTTGGAGTTCTTTCCTACTCTATTACAAAATGACACCTAGGTATTGGCAAGGGAGTATGGTTCAGATAACGTTGTGGCCTTAAGGAGAAAGATCAGGCTCCATGCCCATGTACTTGAACTATGAGCTGGTTGTAGAGGCTGTTAGGATGAGATTGGTCTGGTCTTGCCTCCTTTGGCATTGTTAGTGTCAGGGATTGGTGTGTATATCTTCTCTTCACTCTCAGCTAAGCCCAAGCTCTGTGATATTTTCCTGATGAATCAGCCCCACCTTGACTTTCACTAACAACATCTCACCTCTCAAGTTTGGCCATGATTTCCATTATCTTTCTGTCCAAGGATCACTCCATAGCCATTAATACAATTCAATTCACCTTGACACGGAAGGGCCCTGTGGATGACTCTTCAACGAGATTCTTGGCTACACTGAGATCTCATCCAAATGCAGGGGAACCAGGAGATTCAATAAACCTAAATACCAAGGTTTCCATCTGCCGGGATGGCAGTTTGCTTTGATATGAGAACTTAGTGTGCTGCTGGGCAAGTGATTGTTTTTTGATGTTTTCCATTAACACAGATGAAGAAAACATATATTTTTTTATAAAATTAAATTATTTAGTTTTATAGTTACTTGAATTAGTTTTGCTTGGCTATCACCAACTCTATAATCAGGTTCATTTGCTTTCAATTTTTGAGAATGCTTTTACAATATTTTCTTTAGAATTATGTAAAATATTTACAGTTTCTCCCCCCCTTTAACTCTACTCTTTTTCTTTCTTCCTTGCCTCCTTTTTTTTAGTCTTTTTTTGTCTTCCTGTTTTTAATATAATATATTTATATCCTAAAAACATCTTTAAATAAAAGGGAACATACTATTTTGTGTGTACTTTAGATTAAACATTCTACGTACACTGTACTTAGAATTTTAGGTTAGAAAGTTGTTTTATCCATTATACAGTCAAAACCTTAATTTAAAAAAAAGAAACTGAAAATTTTAAAAGGTTAAATTATTTTCCAAAGACATACAGCTGATTGCTAGAGCTAGGATTCAAATTCATGTCTCCTGACTCTCTGCCTTATGTATTTTATTCTCAATAAGTAGTTATAGACAATCATAGTGGTTTCTATATAAACTGATAAATTCTTTGAAGTAAAATTCCTTAAAGAAATAGACATCTAAATTCAATAAGATTATTCATTTTATTCTCTTTTTTTTTAATTTGGCCCCATTAAAATCCTATTTCTTTAGTAAACACAAGAGGACTAATTTGCCCTATTTTTTTCTTAGAGTCACCAGCATTTTCCAAAAATGTGACTGCCAAATGCTTGATGGCCTTGGCAGTTGTTAACAGTTAGCAAAGCCCCTGCACCCTTTATCCTGCTTTTTCTGATCAAAAAGTTGTTTATTATTATAATTTTCCCTACTTAGTCTAGCACTCTCCACCTACTGCCCTAATCATTCCATGCCCAGTAACCAGGAAAAGAATTTGCATTTGTGTTCTAGATTATTTGAAAGCCTCTGCAAGAAGGAATTAGGAAAATTGTGAAGCCCTGTAATAGTTTTATATTGCTAGAAAATATAGTCTCTTGGTCTTTGTTAGCTGATGGTATGAGTTGATAAATACCGCCACTTGTTTTGTACTATGAATGATTTTTACGTTTTCAAGTAGTTGTAAAAGTAGAAATATTTGTTGGAATACAGCCACGTTCAATTATTTATATATCATCCATGGCTGCTTTTGCTCTACAAAGCAGATTTGAGTAGTTACAATAAAGGCTGTATAACCTACAAACTCTAAAATATTTACACTTTGCCAACCGTTTAAATACTTTGCCAACCCCTGCTTTACAGGAGTCCTCTTCCTGTCCCTTCTATTACTTTGTGATCTATACACAATCAATTCTCTTTGCCAACTCACTCTCAGGATCAGTCTCCTCTGGACATCAACTTCTTTCTAGGGAATCTGAGATTACAAAATTTTTTTGGAACCCAAAGTGAAAATTTTTAAAGCTTTATTTAGTTCGATTGTCATAATGTTCATATTCCTTGTTTTCACCCATTACAACATTGTCCATCATCATATCACTGTACTTTTATTGATTCAACAAATATTAATTGATCACTTAATATGTGCTCATTGTGCAACTAAGCACCTCAGGTTTTCTTATTTGGCCCAGGAATTGTCTCCCTTATAACTCTTCTGTTACCACCCATCAGGAGATTGCAAATTCAGAACTGGCTCCCTGATGCTCTTCTCAAATAGACAGGGCTTGAATGGACCTCCTATAGCTTAACCCCACCATTTGTGTTTGTAATTTTGATGATTGATAGCTACAATCTCATCAACACTTACTGAAAACTAAAAGAAAATGCTTCTTTTCTCTTGTTTCACCGAATTCAATGTTATATCCAAATTGAAACTGCCTAGACTCTAGCATCATAGCTTCTAGTGTTAAAGTCCAATTCTAATCCATTTCCACAAAGACATGTCTGTCCCAGTGACAACAATGACTGGGTCAAACGTGTTTCTAGGATTAACCAGTCCTTCTCTCTAACCTTTCCTGTAATCTGTCTTCAGTAGGCCTTTTCCTCAGTCTGCCAGACATATTTTAATATCTTTAAATTTCAAAGGAAGGAGAATAAATTTCATTATCCTCTGTAAGGTTAGAGATAATTATAAGATACCCCTTAATCCTACCCATCAACAGAATGTAAATCTTCAGGTACTTTCCACGCCATGACATATCTCGAGAACAGGTAGGACTTGGCCCAACCAAGATGACTTATTTAATGAGCAGAATGAAAGGATGGTATGCCCCAAGTTATAAATTAATTTTTTTCCTAAAGATAAAACTTTTTAGTCTTTAAGAGGGCAGATCTTCATTTAAAAAAAAAAAATCTTTAAGTCTATTTTCCTTGAGTGTCATATTTTATAGTCAAGTTTCCATTGATATTTAACATGTAGTTAATAGTTAGACTGATTTAATCATTATTAATTTAAAAAGCATGATATAAGAAAAAGCAGATACATTTTATTTAAACATAAATGCTTAAGTATGAACACAGTTCAGTTGAGGCTGACAGCAACTTTAAGTTTCTTCTTAACAAGAACCAAGAGTACTCCCTTAACCAAGGAAAGGTTTTTAACATATAAAGATTTGCCTGGGAAATTTGTTTAAAAATACAGATTTCTGGTCCTGACCACCAGAAATTCTAATTCATTAGGTTCGGAGTGTGACCTGGTAATGAATTTTTTTAACAGCCCCTATCTCTCATCCCCTAAAGCAAGCATGCATATGCACACACGTGAATGCACATAACACCAACTATACCTTTACTAGTATCACCTCTACACACTAGGAGATTCTGACACAAATGGAAGATCAGTCTTTAGAAATGCAATGATATAAGGAGGTTGCCTATTTAATCTCTCTTCTCCCTACCTCACTCTATGCATCTAACCTTCCCCAAAAGGAGAAAGATGAGCTCATACCAAAAGCATCTCTTTTTCTATAGATGGGGCTTCAGCCTGGCTCATTGGCAGTTGTATAATTAGGAGAAAGAGCCTAGCTATTCAAGCAGAAGTTCTGGAGCACAATTTTCATACTTCCAAGTTTCCAGCACACTTGATATGGGAACCAAGTAGACTTTTCTTGTAAACATTGAGTATCTGATCAGCAACTCACCTCCAATGTGATGGAATTTGTCTACCAATTCTTACTACTGTGGGTCCCCAAATAGAAAAACAAACATATAGCCAGAACTTTGCCCCTCCATGATTCAGGATCCATGGGCAAATACAGATAGTCTAAGGCAGCACTGTCCAGTAGAACTTTCTGTGATAATGTTCTACATCTGCATTGTGCAATATGGTGGTCACTAACCTCTCATAGCTATCAGGTTCTTGAAATGCAGCTAGTGTAAATAAAAACTGAATTTTAAATTTTATTTAAGTCTAATCAATTTAAATTTAAATGTTCACATGTAGCCAGTGGCTATTTATTGGCCAACTCATATCTAAAGTGATTCAGTCATGGGTTTTCTATATGAAGATTACAATACAAGTTATAATGATAAATTTTCTGGTTTTAAATACATTTACTTCTTTTTGGAAGCTCTTTCAGGGTTAAATCAGTTGAATGGTCATTTTTAACTTCCTCAGAAAAATCATAGCTTACAAGTTTCCATCTAGTAGACATTGTATAACTGTGAGAACACCTATATTTAAGTGAGGATAAAAAATTATTCCCTTATAATTCAAAAAGGCCTACCATGATTATATTGCTTTATAGTCCTTTTCTAATTATTTAATTTATTTATTTTTATAGTAACATTGATTAATAAAATTGAGAAAGTTTCATCTGTGCACTTTAACAGCAAGGCATATATATATTTACATTGTGTGTTCACCTCCCATAGTTAGATTTCTTTCTGTCACCACATATTTGACCCCTTTTACACCATCTACTCCCCGCCCCTCTGGTAACCGTTAGGCTATTATCCATGTCCATGAGCCTCACATTCTTAATATGAATTCTCACCTAAATGATTTATATCTTTCTTTAGATGTTTAATACATAGAAAGTCAGAAAAGCTATGGTAAAAAATCAAAAAATTCCTTTTCTTTTTCCTTTCTCCCTTCTACAATTTGGGTTTCATATATTTTCCTCATTAGATAAGAGAGACAGTGAGATAGTATATAAAGCCAAAGTGTTGAAGGAAATTATGCCAAGAGAAGACCAGGGGCTGTCAATCCAAAGTTTGCTTTTTGGAACACCAAAGGGAAAAAAAAGAAGAAGGAAAATAAAGAGGAAATAAAAATACTTAGAATTCAGTGAGATTGATACGAAGCTTTACCAAGGATTTATTTCTTCATAATATGTTATATTCCAGGAACAAAAGCATACATATCTTCCCCTGGGTAAGCAGAAGCCTGTTTGACATGAACAGTTCTCTACCATGTCCACCACCACCTTCCTTCTAATTGTGATCAAGTCCACATCTTTTCTCATTTTACTGCCATTTATCTGAACCCCCTCTCACTCTTCTTTTGCCTGAGAAATTTCCAACATTGTGAGTCCAGTTGAGAGACAGAGCTATCTCTTACCATCCAGGCTATGCCTGTAAGATCTCACTTTCCCAAGCCAACCTTGCAGTAGGGTGCCAGCATCTGACCAGATCAGATGCACCTGCTCCTGCTTAGCAATGTAAAGGAACAAGGATCATGGGCAAGAGGGGAAGTTCGCTCCTGCAGCAGGAGCGATGACAGGGAGATCGGGTTCCCAGGAGACAACAGTATCATTAGTATGCAAAGCTCTGTGCCAATAGGGTCCACTAACGCAACCTAAGTGCAGCACCTAACACTTCACTTGTGGCAGCAAGGTCTTCACGGACATGGAGCCTAAGCCAGCTCTTTCAGACTTCTGGTAACTCTCTTCACAAGCCATTATCTTTTTAATAAATCCCCTTTTAGTTCAACTCAGCTGAAACTAAGACTCTGACTGATACAAGCAGATTTCATATTTTGATGGTTGAAATAACTATGAGAAATAAATGCAAATTTTGATCTATGAAATAATAACAAATACTAGAGAAAGGAAGGTATAGCTATACTGACACTGTAGATAGGTAGGTATTTCTTTTGGTATCCACAAATTTTTTTATTAGTTTGAATGATATAAACCTGTATTTTCCTAGTCCTACTCCAAGATAAAACAGATTTCGGGGACCTGGCTCAAGGTTCTTGTTGGCCCAACTAAAAGTTAGGACACATGAGACACAAAAGGAACAAAGCCAACTAGCCTTCCTCATCATCATAATGCCTAGACTCATTCTTCAGACAGCAAGTGTGTTTAAGGCCTTCATGTGGGTCTATACGCTCACATTCAAAATGCACATTTAGGCAAGTGGTGGGCATGAAGAAGTAGTTAATAGCTGTGGGAATCTATTTGAGCACTCGTTTAATTAAGCAAAACTTATGAGTGCCAGTGCCTTTTTTAAAGCACTATCCAGGTGGTGGTTTAGGTATATTCCTGTATATAA
Organism: Cynopterus sphinx; assembly: GCA_030015415.1. Lineage (NCBI taxonomy): Eukaryota > Metazoa > Chordata > Mammalia > Chiroptera > Pteropodidae > Cynopterus > Cynopterus sphinx. The sequence goes on from CM057386.1 coordinate 73,312,165, forward strand.
AAGTAGTGTAAGCTTCAGGGAATCATAGGTAAATTCCTGAGAGAACTTTACTTTCTACTCAGGATTTAAATAGCAACTTAAAAAAGAAGAGAGGCAAAGGAGAATTTTTAGGTTTGCTATAGGAATAAGTCAAATTAAATATTGAGAATTAATGCAATGCAACAAATACTTTCAAGGTCCAATGATATGGATGTACCACATTAGTGCAGAACAGTATCTAGAGATGAACAGAGTTTTAGCCCTACCTTTACCTCAAATTAACAATTTGAAAGAGAGTTAGTAAAAAAATGGAAGTATGTGAAAACAAGAAGACATATAAGTATGATAAAAGGCATAACATAATGAACCAGAAGTTTAGCAGAAAAAATATTTTTCATTTGTTTTTCAATGTGTCTATTTTTTATTCTCAGTCAAACATGCCACCCTGGGGCTTGGCTCTCCATACAGTAAAGCTGAAGTGCTCACTGTTTGCAGGGGAAGGGTGGATCTGCCTAAAATAAAGAAGTCACAGTCACATTATGATTTCCTTTTTAATTTAGAAGTTTTGAAATCTACATAAAAAAATCTCTAGCTTTCAATTGCAAGAGCTAGACTCTTGAAAGAGGGAGCTGTTTTCTCAGAAATCTCAATAATCAGCTTTGAAATACCAATTGGTCAATCATAGAGGACTAGGTTGTACAGTTTGAACTATAAAAGTAGAGTACAATAGGAAAAAAATAGACCAAAATTTGAGAAAAGCCTATCCTGAGGTTAGGGGAAGAAGCTTGGGAAATGGAAGAAAGGACCAGAGAGTTGTGATGCTTCTGTCTTGGGTCCACCAGGGCTGAAAGCCTTAGGTGGGGAAAGGAGGTACAGAGCCAGGTAGGTTGAAAGTTCCAGAGTACCAAAGGACTGAGCATCACTTCCTTTTAGAACTCTTGGAGGATACCTCCTCACCCAGTAAACTGAGCCACTCTGGGCTGGTAAGGTAAAATTGGTAGCAAATTGTGTTTAGGATGAGAGACTCTGAGATAGACCCCCACTCTCTACTCTAGCACAAGGTAAAACCAATCCATAAAATCTCTGGAGTTGTTTAAGAGTGGCAAGGAAAATGTCTGAGGACATAGAATCTCAGTATGTGAAGAGTCCTTGCACCTACTTGAGAATGCTGTATCATGGGGAAAGAGGACCATTAGCAGAGGCTGCAAGGCCAGGGGGCGGTGGGTCATCTGTAAACCTCAGAGAGTCAACAACACTGGTGGGAATACAACTGAAAAAGATAGTAGAAAGAGACTGTGACCATACCAAGAGTACAGATGATGAGCAACACCAGCCAGAGATAGCTCCATAACAGATACAGTTAGACTTCATAGAAAGCCAACCAGGCGCACCCACTTGCCCTGTGCCATGAGGCTCCTGCACTTCCTTTTGGACACTGGAAAGGAGAAGAGAGAACACTTATGAGGGGATACCAAACCTGGTAGGGAGCATGAAGCTTAACTAACTGAATTTAAAACCTGAATTGACTAGTGACTGAGTAAACTTGAAGTAGCAATATCAAGTGCTTTGTACAGGTGATTGGTGGCTGTTGAGTAAATTAGCTTCTTTTATTGGAAACCGTTTATATTTCTACACATGGAGTAGTACATACACATGGCCCAATACACAAAAGTATACACCAAATGCCATGAAGAAAGTGAAGGAAGGAGGCACTGTATTAAATTAGGGGTGGAATTTTTTAATTTTTAACAGGATTTTAAAACTGTGTCTTAGTAAATTTATGAAATTTTGACAAGTAGAGATGAGGCAGAGATATTTCAGATGGCAGAAGAGGTTGATCAAAGTCTAAGAAATGGGAGGATGTGGGCAAAGTTCAGGAAAGCAATGACGGCTCAATCTGAGTGGAACCTAAGGCCCTCTTTTAAACACCACACATGCTCTGCCAGAGTCCTGTGCTTTGTACCTCAGTGATGGGAAGCATTTTGTAAATACTCTGTATAAAATATATTCTGAGCTGAGTGATACCTAGAAATTTACACCCATTCCTTTGAAGCCCTGTTGTCTACTTCTTGTCCATTCCTGCAAATGTAGTAGACAAACTTGCCATCAAATTATGGCTCTAGTGGGGAATACTATCTTGCTCTATGTTCAGCCTTAGCCCACAAAGAATGGAATTTCTATCAATATTTTGTTTTTTCATCAGATGCTAGCAAAGCTTTTACCATTCTGCCTACCCCTAATCTTTAGATGGATGTATGGCTAAAACAAGGAAGGTAGTAGTTCAGAGAGTGTAAGGTAAGGTCCAGGCATTTTTACACCGACAAATCTCCAAAGGTGATCCAGATATGCAATCTTGACCTCCTTTCTTCCTATTATTTTCCTTGCCTACATTCCTTTATATCCATTTGTAATGCTAGTTGGTATATATTTGGTGTCAATAAATATTTGTTGAATTAAAGAATGAAATGAAAAATAGACACATCCATTTTTCAAACTTTAGTATACAATAGAATCACCTAGAGGGCTTGTTAAAATAAAGATTTTGGGTTCCACCTAAAAAGTTTGATTCAATAGATCTGATTTAATAAGGACTGAGGATTTGCATTTTTAACAAGCCCTTAGTTGATGCCAAAGTTGTAGGTGGGGGAGGATGGTATACTCAGAGAGCTATTAGATTAGATCAATATGGAAATCTTCTGAATACTTCCACTATAACCCCAAACCAATTGATACTTTTGAATGTTTTGCCTACCATTTTCTGGAAGCTTTTAGACAACCATGTTTCTCTATTTATTTTCTTAACTTATAAGCGCAGCATAATAGTATAAATTATAGGCACTGAAATTGTTTCTGGAAGACACAGAGTTTTTATTCAGATAATCAGGAATCAGAGATTTCTGAATAAAATGTAAATTATCAAGGGTTGATGTTTTAATGATGCAATAAGATCAAACTGCCATACATCTCTATTATTTTACCTGAAAGTGGCCTCCTTTAATACTACAACAAAGCAAAAATCAAGCCACCCTTTCTGGGGTGATTTAAAATTGGATAAAAAAGTATCTGGAGGAAAATACATTTTGAGAATCTGAGCTTGCCTGGTTACCTTTTTTATTCCTATAGGGAAAACAAAATAAAAATTTCTTCACATTATGTCAAGTATCCATAAAGTGCCAGGTTTTTGCCTTGTTTTCCAGGTGCCGTAAAAAGACTAGAATTACTTAATTAACAAAGTCTTCTGTAAAACCTGAGGTTTTTACTTTTAAACACTAATATTTAATAACATGTTAGGCCATAATTTTCCTTGAGAAGATTAATTTTAAACTTTCCTAAACTATATTTCCAATTCTATTAGTTCTCTGTACAAAGACATCCACATTTTGTTGAGTCATTGTTAAAAAAGGCGGGGGAAGGAGGAGGTTTACCTTATAATAATACATATTTTGTTTATTAAGTGGACTCTCACTACTTAGAAATTTAAATAGTCAAATGCCCTTGCTTCTGCAAGCTCCCTGAGAGCCATTAATTCCAATTGCACCTAATTGAATATATATCATAGAATTCAGATAAACAATCTTTGAGCTACAAATGCACGTCTTTTCCTCTCTCAGGACCAGACCTCACATGAAATTTCCAATTAAATGTCTGACACATCTCTGAACTATACAGCTCCTCCAATTTATCCACAAACCTGATTTCGATGTAGTCCTACATTGGACAGAAATGATGCTCGTGAGGGCAGAAAACATTCAGTCTACAAAAGCATTCACTGGTGGGGACTTTTTTATTACAAATCTCACTTATCCAAAGACTGATGCTGATTAAGTTCACATAACTTCTCCAGAACTGAGATTTCAGCTTCTGATTTATTTTCCTTGCTGTATTATCATAAGATATGAAAAATTAATTACTCATATCTAATCCTTATTATTTGTAATTGCAAGTTGCATTTTGCATGCTGACTGCCCCTTGCTGTCCAAGTGTTCCATATATATATATATTATATTTTATATTATACTCTAATTACACAATAGAGAATTTTCCATTTATCTGCCAAGGGGTTACTTTACAAAATGCAGGCAGATGCATAGATATCAAAGACTTTCATAGCAATAGCAAAAAAACAGCTCAATTAAAATCACTTTTAGAAAAAAAATAACACTTTTTTCACATAATTTGGTAGAAATTCATAACTTGGTCTCCAGAGTGAATGGAGGCTAGCTGGCAGAGGCGGGTAGAGATAAAGAGAGGGAAGACATAGAGCTCAGGCTTGAGAATGGAGAGCATCAGAACAGATGAATGTCAAGATAGATAAATTAGATTCTGGCAAGCAAGCAACAGGAGCAAGAAGGCAAAACAGGGTTGTAAGTTTGGGAAGCAAGAGTGTGGAATTAGTGGCAGGCCAGGGCAGTTAAAGGTACACCAAGTGAGCATGTTGAGGGGCATGGCAGATTTATTCAGGGGTAAAACTGTCAGATCTATGCAGAAAGTAAATAAAAGTTACAGTCAGGGGCGGGAAACCAATGCTATGACTATAAAAGTAATGAAGATGTAAGAAAGTGCAAATGGAAGCAAATTAGACAATCCATTTTGACTATCCTAATGAGATTTAATTAATGGCTTTAGCTGAAAACCTCCCATGACAGCACATAGCCTTCAGAGCAGCTTGAAGAAACTGCCAGGATGCAGATCAGCTATTAACTGAATATGTAGCTTGACTTTTCTTTAGCCAGTGGTTTTCCATTGTATGGGTAAATGGTCAAAGATGTGAAACTGAATTCACTAACAGCTAATTGAAATGCAAAAGAAGGAGGAGGAGGAGGAGGAGGAGGAGGAGGAGGAGGAGGAGGAGAAGAAGAAGAAGAAGAAGAAGAAGAAGAAGAAGAAGAAGAAGAAGAAGAAAGAAGAAGAAGAAGAAGAAGAAGCAGCAGCAGCAGCTATGAATTGTAATTCTGTCTAGCAGCAACCTTCCGCAAGATGCGTTAAAATTAATATTTCAGGAGAACCCATTAATAAGTGTTTAGAACCATCTCTGCATGAAATTTTGAATTCCTGAGGTAAGCATCCAGACTAGATGTAGAAAACCCCACCAACTGCCTTCTAAGTCATATTCATCTGCCGTCCTCAGAAATGAATGGCAGTTGAATTCATTCAACCCTTGTTAGTGGCCCTCACCCAGGTTGCATATTAGAACTATATAGGAAAATTATGATTTAAATTCTGATATGTCTGGGGTAGAACATGAGCATCAGTGTTTCTTAGAAGCTCTCAGGTGACTAAAAGGGTTGAGAACTCCTGCTACGCAGAACAGACCTCAATGAAGAAAATGCAACTCTAAGTACCATGATATTAAGGTATGTTCTAGGAAGTAGCTAGGATTTCTCAAGACTTCATGCAAACTTTGCTTTTACTTCTTCATATAAAAGAAGATATAGGGTTACTGGCCAATATCAATCGCATAGCTCTCCTCCTGTGGTCACTATGACTCTTTTTCTCTTAAGAAAAAGAAACATGAGAACTTGTTGCTGAACCATACTTTATGAAAATAACTGATAAGTTTAAATTTGTTTGTGAACTAGTACTGATGGGTGCTATCCCTATTTTGTTGTACAGCCTAACTTATCCTTTCAGGTTCTGAGGATGTGTCTAATGCTTTAAAGTGACAGACAGGGGGAAATATCTAAATTTCTTATAGAGATCTAAAGCAGTAGGATGTCTTAACCAAGGCAATTGTTAAGAAGCAGAGAAATGGTTTCATATTCAAGAAAAATAGATATTACATCAAAAAATGCTGTCTAAAATGTAATTTTTGGAAATGGAGATAAGCACAAACTTCTGAAGACTCAAGAAAGTCATTTTGATAGAGCAATATGTCTAGTGAAACTTTAGAAATCATTAGTTAATAATAAAACATATAAATTTTTAAGTCTGCATAGAAACTCAACTAACTTTGAGGTCATGTGTGCTACCCAAGATATTTAAAAAATATTATAATTTGGCAACAAGCTCCAATTACTATTTAAAAACAAAAGCGATGAACAGCAGGCATTAGAAATCTAATTTTAAGTAACTCAGTAAGAAATGCCCCACTGAAAGTCGAATGAACTCAGTGTTAAAGGACTTGTGCAGAAAACAAAGGAGATAGAAAAGGAAAGGAAATAACCAAGTGTCAGACAGTGTGCTGGCGCGTTAAATACACCAAGTTAATCCTCACTGCAAGAGCAGGACACAAACATTCAAACCAGGGCAGGTTTCTGCTCTTTGCAAATAAACATCTATGACTGAGGTGGATGCGTTGTTGAGTGCATTCCAGGGATGGAATTCTAAGGCCTTAGGATGTTTTCCATGTTCCTGACATTCATTGACAGGGAAACTGGGTTGGGACTAAGTTTACTCTCTTTCCTCTTTTACATAAAGAGTGGTAACATGGAATTGCACGAATCCACTGCTTTGGAATTTCCCTCACCTTTGGGCTAAGCAGGACAAGGGTAAAACCTTGGTTAAATCTCCTCTAGGCTGCTAAGGCTGGCTCTACTTCTGCCTTCGGATGAAAGAAAGTGAAAAGAAAGCCTCTAGATATATGTCAGCTAGTCTCCCTGAAATGGGAGATCCAGAAGGATATTTGCCTGGAGGACTTAAACCTGGAAATCCCTATAATAATGAGTTATTTCCATTTCGAATCATACAAAATGTGTTCATATGAGAGAGGAACGCTTTATCTCAATATTCAAGGTCAAAAGCATCTGAACCTAAGGTGTAAAAACAAAGACCCAACAAACTGAGATAATTCAGAACATATTTTAAAATAATAAGTATGATAAGTTAAAGCAAGAATTCTCAAGGAGGGGATTAGAATATCTTACTCTCCATTAAAAATCTTGAAAAACTTAGCAAACACAAGTGAAATGATAATGTACAAATTGAGGGACTTTTAGGACCGTTTAGTGATGAAAAGCAGAGAGCTGCCACCCTCAAAAGAGAGCTTCCTTCTTTATACAAGGAAGGGGCAAGGAAAACAGAAGGTCAGCCTATATAAGCCAAGGAAAAACTATAGGCACTCAGAAACATTAAAGAAGCACCCAGTTTTTATTTTGATCTGGTTTCAGTATTATAAAACATAAACACTTCCGTGCTGTAGGATAACAAGGGATTTTGAGGATGAAATCTAGATGTTTAAAAAGTAATTTGACATTGAAATGCCAAGGTTTTTGTTTATGTGGATATCAATTTGAGTATCAGTTGTCCATTGCTACAAATACCACAAATTTAGTTGCTTAAAATACATAAATTTATAATCTTACATTTCTGTACGTCAGAAGTCTGGAACAGGTTTCATCAAGTGAAATAAGTGTCAGCAGGGATGTATTTCTCTCTAAAGGAATTATGGAAGAATCTGTTTTGTTGCCTCTTCGAGTGTCTAGAGGCTATGAGCATAACTTGGCTCACAGCCCCTTCCTCCATCTTCAAAGCCAGCAATAGTGTATCTCTCTGACCCTTCTTCTGCAATCACATCTCTAGAAAAAGGTCTCTGATTTTAAAGACTCAAATGATTATACTGAGCCCAGTCAGATAATCTAAAATAATCTCCCTTTCTCTAGGTCTTTAACTTTAATCATATCTGCAAAAGGCCCTTTTGCCATGTGAGGTAACATATTGATAGGTTCCAGGCATTAGGCATGGATATCTTTGCCGGGCTATTATTTCTCCTGCCACTATAAAGATAACTAGATCTTCTCCAGAATGAATTAAGCCCACATCAATCTCAGGTCTTCCAGATGTCATTAGATGCCCAAGACTTCTTCTCCCCAAATGAAGAGGCATCTCCCTTTCCTTATGTGGTTCACAAATTCTGAGGCCATGCATGCTGTGCTCTTTAATTTACTATAGGAGATGGTGTCTTCTCCCTTCCACTGAATAAAAATTCACTTGGTATACAACATGATATATTTGCTGTTCCTTGTACTCAATTAAAATATTGTAACTTAAGAACTTGGTGTTTATCCTCTGATTATCTAAACATACAACTGCTGCATCAGACACTCTCCCAGAGGAAAGTACTATACATTATCTCTCTTAAGATGATTTCCACACAGCACCGTGAAGATAAAGAGTTTTACTGATGTTTTTATCATTTAAATAGTGTGTGGCAAAACAAGTATATATTTTATAGACAGTATGCAACAGATATTTTAAGTTAAGATATCAAAATACACAAATTAGGTGAGGGTGGAGAAAATAACTTTTCAAAGCAAGTCACTAAAAATTTCCTTCAGAAACCTTTTTTGCTGTGTTTTCTACATGCATGTTTTTTTCAAAAACTCCTTTGCTATTGAAAATGAGTTCTCCATAGAGGATGTCCCTTAGCCCTCTTCCCTACATAGACAGATCTTAGATGCCATCAGAACTGAAGGAAACGTCAAAGCCCAGTTTCTCCATTTAATAGATGAGCAAACTGAGGCTCAGTAAGGTGAAAAGAATGAAAGAATATCACATTGATTTTATGGGTGAAAAGGCAGGCATGGATTGCTAGCAAACATTATTCAGAATTAGGACCAAAAGTGAAAGATTCTCATACTCTCAGACTTCCAATTGACAACAACACTCTTGTTCGTAGCTTAACCCTGAGAATGGATAACAGCCACGAACCAGTGGAGTGAGAGGCCAAAAGAGAAAATGATGTCACTCAACCCTGAAGGAGCGAATGTACCAACAGTAATGGGAACCTGCACATGGCCCCTTGAGCAATGATAGTTCATCACGGTTTGCCCCAAAGGATTTAACTTTTAGTTAAACATTTTCAGCCACAGTTTGCTTGATTTTAAATCAATAGGAAAGTTGATAATCTTTCTTCTGAGAATTTTATCTCTGGTACTAAAACGAATTTAAATCAGCATGCTATGTAATTAAACATTTTCACTGGAGTATAAAAACATGCAGAAGCAAATAGCTAACCTCCTCCCACAGCCTTTGCCCAACTCTTACTTCTTCCCTGCCTCTTTCCACACACATGTGGCACCTGTGAAGATGCTAGGCAGTGTTTTCAGTCACGATTCACTTATGCCGTGTACCTTCGTTCTCTGAAATCTCTGTTCTCACACATTGTCCTGCTTCAGATCTCCTACAGCTGAAGACGATGGGAAAATGAGAAAATATAAGGGCTTATTAGATAAACATAACATCCCATCACATGAAGTGATGAAAGTTTAATTAAATTTTAATTACAGGGGCCTCCCAGCATAAGTTTTGCACAGAATTTATTCCTGTATCATCTCTCTCCCATTGCCACAATCATAGGAAAAGTCTCTAGAATGTTTTGGGATTTTTTCTAGCTTTATTGAGGTATAATTGATAAATATTGTAAAATATTTAAAGTATGCAATGTGAAGATTTGATATACACAGATATTATGAAAGGATGCCTCCCATCAAGTTAACTAAAACATCCATCACTTCTAATGTGTGTGTATGTATGTGTGTGTGTGTGTGTGTGTATATATATATATATGTATGTGTGTGTGTGTGTATATATACAAACATACATATTCATACATACATATATATATATATGTCAGAACAATTAAGTTCTATTCTCTCAGCAAATTTCAATTATACAGTACAATGTTATACTACAGTTACCATGTTAAACATTAGATCCTGATACCTTATTTATAATATAACTGAAAATTTTCACCCTTTTAGCAACCTCTTCCTATTTCTTCCACCACCCCCCAAACATCTGTCAACCAATTTTCTACTCTCTGTTTCAAGAGTATGACTTTTAAAAATCTTTGGATTCCACATAAATGTGATTCCACGTGGTATTTGTCTTTCTCTGTTAAAAATTTTTCTATAAAAAAAAAAGCCATTGGAATTTTGATAACGACTGCATTGCATCTATAGATTACTTTGGGTAATATGGACATTCCAACAATATTAATTCTTCCAATCTATTAGCATGAGCTATCTTTCCATTTATTCCTGTCTTTAATTTCTTTCACTAATGTCTTATAGTTTTCGATGTATAGTTCTTCCACCTCATTGGTTAAATTTATTCCTAAATATTTTATTCTTTTGATGCAATTGTAAATGAGTTTTCTTAATTTTTCTTCTTATAGCTTATTGTGAGTATTCAGAAATGCAACTGACTTTTGTATACTTATTTTTGTATCCTGCAACTTTATCGAATTCATTTACTCGTGTTCACAGGCTTTTTTAAGGTTATAAGGTTTTCTATATATAAGATCATGGCCTCTTTTTTTCAGGGAGAAGCTAGGAGTTGGGAGTTTCTTCCTGATTGTATGGCACTGTGCTGAGGGTGAGGTTTAAGTCAAAGAGTGGGTTTCAGCTTTCTCTACTTGTTTAGATGTGCATATTTTCTCATTCTTTCATTGTGCAAGAGTTTCTCAGTTTCTGGATATTTTCAGAGGTAACACTCTGTGTGTAGCAGTTGATTCAGCATGTCTATAGGAGAAGAGTTCAGGAGTCTCCTATGTCACCAAGTTGGTCAGCCTCCCTCTTCTCTAGAAAGGTTTTTTCTTTCATTCCCTGAGAATCTCTTTATTTCCTGCATCCTTCTCACAAACAAAGCCTTTGTTCTAAAAGAGCCGAGTCAAAAATAGAAAAAGGGGCAAAAAAAATCTGTACAAAGAACAAAGGGCATATTAACATTACAAAGTGGTTTATAAAAAATGGTCTTTTATTGATAAATGCTGCTGCTGCATCTCCAGCCCTTGATGGGTGCTGAGATACCGTGATGAAGACCCAAACCTGGTTGCTGGAGTTTTTAATCTAGTGACACATGACTAAAGCTAATCTCCCAATGAAAATAAAGGTTCTGGATTTAAGGTTAAAATTTTATCACCTGGTCTTGATTTGAGTAGAGACAAACATTATCACCTGATGTGAACCAGAATTTGTGCATAGACATACATTCATAGACTTAGAATGTCTTATTTTCCAGTGTTCTGCCTCCTCTGTAGAGGGGCTGAAGGTGTCTTTATCTTCTAAATAATTTCCTGAACTTAAGGCAAGACTAGAAGTATAGCAGGTACTCAGTAAGTTCTTGATGCATGAAAATACTAAGCAACAACTTCTGCTCTAGAATTTATTTTTTGTTATTTCATCCAGGAAGTTTCAGGACCACTTCAACATAATAAAGCCAACACAGGATTTACAAAGGAAAAATAAACAATGCTGGAAAGGGCATGTAGATGGTCTAATCACTAGAACTTTGATTAAATAGAGTGAATCAGGTAGTGGACAAGCCAAAGTGAGAAACAGAAAGTCTGTGGCCCCATCCTCTGATGTCTAATTTCTTACTAAGGCCACTATATATAACTTTCTAACTTGCAAAAATTCTGAACCATTCTTTTCCAGGCCCTGATCTTCCTGATCCCATGGAATCAATTTGTTGCTCAATGAATTCAGTTTAATATCCCTCTTTTGATTCTGTCCAGCTTTTCCCTCAGGCCATGACAGCTTTGTCAGAACTCTCTTTGCTGACATAAACTTCCCTCCACATAGAAAGAAAACTAATATCATGAAAAGCAATAGGAAAGAAAAAAGGGTCCAAAAAAAAAAGAAATAAAGAAATTGTCCTAAAGTAACACAATGTATTATCATGCAAAGGATGTGCTGTAAAGAGGAGGCAGACTTCCAACCAAGCTGCAGGTGGTTAAGAGCAAGAGTTTTGGACACAGAGTACCAGATTTGCATCCCATTCTGCTTACTGAGTGGGTTAATTTAGGCAAATTACTTAACTTCTCTGAGTCCTAACTCTAATAGATGAATAACAATACCATTTACCCTTATAGAAGTTTGCAAAAACTAAATAGGTTAAAACCTGGCACACAGTATGTGCTCTGTAAAGCTGGCTAATATCATAATAATAATGTCACTTGGACCCTTGCCCTTTTATTAGTGTCTTGAACATATGTAGAAGTTTTTAAAATTTGCATATATAAGTGCCAAATGAGTGCCATTTTTCTCATCAAGGAACAAAAAAAATGTATTATCTCTGGAAGGGAATACAGAAAAATAGCCTGCTTCCCCCTCTTCATTCATAGTAACACATATTCTTTCCTGGAGAGAAAGGGTTTGACAGATTATGACATAGAGTTGCTGTCAAGAGTGAAAAACAACCTGGTAGTAAATCAGTTTTTAATTTGTGTTTAGAAAAAATTGGGACTATGCTTTAAAATTCTCTGAAATTAGTCACTGGTGAGGATGTGATTACAAGGACATAATGCTTTCCCTTGCCTTCATGGCAGCAACTCCCTAAAACAGAGCAAGCAGACCCATCCTTTATGTTGTAGGTAGGAGACTGTGGAGCCTCATCCTTCAATCTATAAACTATGAAGGCTTCCATTCAGTGGAGTCATTTTTGTCACATTAAAAGAATAATAACTGTGGCTCCTCCAGCAGCAGCTGGCTGAATACACCCAAGCTGCTGCTTCTACCCTCACATTTTCTCCTATACTCAGTTCATACCCAGGATGCCAATAATAAAATGAGAATTGAAAAGAATTTTGTGTAATGGATGGAGATTAATCAAACATAGTTGGGGTTTAGATTTTTTAAAGTCGATGCCAAAGTCAGAAACAAGAAAAGGCCACATTATGAGTTTTGGGGAGAAGTGACTCACTGGACAGAGTACAGGAATCTCAAACAGGAGCCTGGAAGCCTTGGATGGGGACATTGCCAAGGAGAAGATTGATTAATGAAAGAATATACAAAATCCTGTTCAGAAAAGCCAAGCTACCAAAAGCACAAAGAAAAGCTGAGTGACAAAGGAAGAGAGCAGAGTCTCTAAGACTCTAGTACAGTCTGTATGCCCAAGAGACCTCTGGGGCCAGGTGGCTGAAGTTTTAACCTGGGACCAAATAAAGAAGAGCTTACATGTTAGGTAAGCAGAGGAGCGAAGAGAAAGCAGTTCATCAGGTTTGGGTATACTGGATTGTTGGTTATCTGTCCTGCATCCATTCCATCCTCCCCTTTCTCTTGACAAAAATCTCAGTCTCTTTCCATGGATTTTTCTCTTCTCCTATGCAACCTCAGAGAATGCTGACCCCAACCCCAGTTCTCAGGGAGGGTCTCAGTTGTCTAAAAGAAATCCAATTCTTCCTTTCCAAAGATTGGTAAGTTGTCACATGACCCATTGAGACAAAGGAGAGGCTTCTGGGACTTCTGGGGCTTCTATAAAAGTCCCTCCCCTTCTAGAAAGTATTCTGTACATTCCTCATAAACTGTTCTTTGTGATGCAAGGCCAAGAACTGCTTCTAAACTGGGAGTGAAGTCACTCCACTAAGGACAGAAGAAGTATTAGGTCACTAGAAGCTGTACTACCTAAGACTTTCAAATTCGCAAGCCAATAAAATACTTATGGTTGAAGCCAATTTGACCTTAATGCTTTTGGCATATGTACCTAGAACATCCTGGAAGAGAAAGAGGAGGAGGATGGAAAATTAAAAGCTTCAATTATATGTAAGACAGAAAAATTATTGCAACTTGCAATAAATCAATACTCCAGCTCAGGTCTAGCTAACTTTGAAAGCTTATCTTTTTCTACTATCACCTCATGTTGCCTCTCCAAATAGCAAAAAGGAGCATATTCTTAATTTCTTGCATGAACAGGGTATGCCCTCAATCTTTATACCACCTTGTAAAACAGCTTTTTCCTAAGGTGTGCATAAGAGGAGGGAAAAGACTACTGATCCTGGAACCCAGTCTTGAAAGAGAAACGGAGGTTCTATGGAAGTTGGCACAGGAGGCAGAAACTGCTGGCCTTCCTTCTGTTCTGTGTCTTTCCCAGGCCATATTTTATCATAGTGCAAATTCTGGCAGAAATGGGAAGGAAACTGCTAGCAACGCCTATTCTCAAAGGTTTAGTAGAAATAAGATGATGGCAAAATGCTACCAGTGAAGTCAAATATTTAGAGAAATCTAGTGCACTTTTCCAAATATAGCAAGGAAAGTTATATCACTTAACTTCATTTGATTTTATTTTCCTATCATTTAATGTAAGTGAAATAGGCACATATTCTTCCTTTTAAGTCATGGAAATTTATTATGAACATGACTTTTTATGCAGTATTTTTTTCTTGGAAAATGTTTTATTATCAAGGAACACTTTTTTACTCCAACAGAGCACTCTGTTGTCAGAAATGTAGTACCTAAGATGCAATGAGCATAATAAAGTTATCTGAGACAGTAATAGGTAGAAAGAGGCATGAATGTCTAGTCTAGAGTACAGATTCTCTCCTTGCCCCATCTCAGAAGGGTACCTCCTCCCACCAAGGCAATGAAGGATAAAGATTCTGAATCTGCCAGCTCCTGGTAAGGAAGAGTGATGGATCTCCCCTTGTATACAGACTCTCTCTACTTCTCATCTGTTCTTAATTATGAAAGAGTATCAAGGGGTAGGTGAGACTCCTGAAAAATATATGCAAAATGACCTGTGTATTAGTATTTTCTGAGCAAACTTTCATAGTTTTCATAAAAATCTCAGAGGGAACCAAAACATTTGGTTCCACTCTTCTAAAAGCTAATAATAATAGCAACTATTTACTGAGTCTTTAATATGTACTTAGTACTGGCATGAATGAGCTAAATTAATTTTCAATGCAATGTTAAGATAAAAGTACTATTGAGATTTCTATATCAGAGGTGGACAAAGTGATGCTCTGATGCTCAGAGAGTTTAGATAACCTGCTCAAGTTTGTATAGCTCAAGTTGCAGGGCTTGGATTTGAGTCCAGACAGATGCTCAAGACCATCACATTAATACTACCTCTATGCCTAGGAGAACTGGCCACCAAGGCATAGAGAATTTAGGATAATTGTTTCTTTCCCCTCATCTTATCAAAAACATATACCAAATTCTCTTAAATATAATGCTATTTTACAATCAAAATTATTCTAATGAAACACAAGTCTGGGGAGGTAAAGGGCTTTACTTCATTAGCAATTTAAATGATACATTGCTCTCTACATTGTACATCACTTTTTAATAAACTATTAGGAGATATTATGCAAATTAAAAGTTGCCAGTCTTCTGTAAATAACAAAAAACACTTCAAATATTTACTTGGTGATTTATAACTGCTCAAGTGATCAAAGAAGGTCATTTAACTTGTTCCTTGAATTCTATGTATTTAGACAATTAAAAAATTGTTTGGTTTACATTTCTAAAATGCCAAAATGTGAGTCACTATGACACATCCTCACTTGTTATGCCTTGGCTGCTATTTTCCTCCTTACTTTATGCCTGTGGATCAAGTGACAAGGTCTCAGTATACTCAGCTGCCCTGCATTAAAGCAAGTGACCAGGAACCCCCAGGCATAGGTGCTCTTCAGTCTCTAGCTTATACCAACACCTAGAAAGTGCCAAATCTACCCCCAAATTGCTCAAGCCTCCCAATAAATTATCTTACCTCTTATACTCCATGCTCCAGCTATAATGAGCTTTGCCATTGGGCAAAAGCATTCTCTTTTGATGCTAGACTTGCTGCCTCTGCCTGTCTCCTCTGTCTCCTCCTTTACTTGGCCAATGTTTCATTCTTCAAATATCACCTCAGAGATGCTTTCTTTGAGCACCTCCACCCCAACTCTGGAAAAGGGCCCATTCTATGGCTCCCCCTAGTGTCCTGTTTACTCTTTTCTAAGATAGGAGATCTGACAGAAGACCTACAATTGGATCACATCAAATAGCAGGTCACCTTAAAATGGTAGGAGGTAGATAGACACAAAACAGCCCAGTCTCACAACTGCATATGGTGATTGAGAATCAGAAGGGCTATCTTGGCTGTAGAACCACCTCCCCACACCTGAGCAACAGTTCCCAGATGCACACTGGGTTCCCCAGCCCAGGGGTCCAGTGCCAGGAAGAGAAGTCCCCACAATCTCTGGCTGTGAAAAAAAGTGGAGGTTACAGCTCAGTGAGATGGAGGGCTGCAGGAAATGGAGACCTTCCTCTTAAAGAGCCCACGCCCAGCCTTATTCACTGATGGACTCACTTGCTCTGAGTTCCAGCTCTGGGGCAGAGACTCAAGGGGAACCAGAGACATACAGAGAGGCACTGAGCTGATTGGCTTCAGGGTAAGAGCTGGAGGGACAGCTTGCTCCCAGACAGAGGTGCAGGCAGAAGCCATTGTTCCTTCATTGAACCCTCCTCCCTCCCAGCCTGAAGATACAGATACCATCAACCTGATCACTCTTCCCAGAGGATTCCCTGAGACTCCACCTCTTCCAACTTATGGGCCCACCCAAGACACTTCAAATGATTTATTCCATATAAATGGGTTGTCTTGTCTCCTGCTGAGAACTTTCCTAAAATTTCTCAAAGGCTCACAAAACCCAAAGGAACAGTATCTAGCTTTAGCATGCCCTGTACCTCTTGCTGAGCAGCCCTAAGCCCCACATTAGTGGCAGGGGACCTCAGTTTCAGACTTGGTGCCTCAAGGCACCTATAAGCCCAGCACAATGGCAGCCATATGTGACTCTTACCAGGTGGCTCTGGAAGTGTACAGGCTGCAGCTAAACTTGGCCTATAGCTGGACCCCTCCCAGGTCTGTGGCAAGGGGCCCCACAGTATATCTACAACATAAAGCCACTCTACTAAGACCGGGAGACTTAAAAGCCCTACCTAATACAAAGAAACAGACATAGGGAGGCAGCCAAAATGGGGAGACAAAGAAGTATGCCCTACATGAAAGAACAGAACAAAGCTCCAGAAAAAGAATTCACCAAAATGGAGACAAACAATATAACAGATGCAGAGTTCAAAACACGGGTTATAAGGCTGCTCAAGGAACTTAGGGGAAAAAAGATAAACTTTGTGAGAACTTTAACAAAGAGATAAAAAACAAAAATGAGATGGAAAACATAATAGAGAGCCAGTCAGAAATGAGAATACAATATCTGAGATGAAGAGTACATTAGAGGGAATCAACAGAGTGGATGAAACAGAGGATCATATCAGTGACATAGAGGATATGGCATCCAACCAGAACAGCAACAAGAAAAAAGAATTAAAAAAACTGAAGATAGTTTAAGAAGCCTCTGGGACAATGTCAAGCATAACAACATTCACATCATAGGGGTAGCAGAAGAAGAAGAGAGAGAGCAAGAAATTGAAAACCTATTTGAAGAAATAATGACAAAAAATGTTTCTAACTTGGTGAGGGAAATAGACATACAAACCCATGGAGTTCATAGAGTCCCAAACAAGTTGAACCCAAACAAACCCACACCAAGACACATCATAATGAAAATGCCAAAGGTTAAATTCAAAGGGAGAATCTTAAAAGCAACAAGAGAAAATCAAGTAGTTACACACAAGGGAATACCCATAAGACTGTCAGCTGATTTCTTAGCAGAAACTTTACAGGCCAGAAGGGCTTGGCACAAAATATTCAAGGTGGACATACAACCAAGATTACTTTACCTGGCAAAGCTATCATTTAGAATTGAAGGACAGATAAAGAGTTTCCCCAGACAAGAAAAGCTTAAGTTCATCACCACCAAGGGAGTATTACAGGAAATGTTAGAGGGACATCTTTAAGAAGAAGAAAAAAATATGTATCAAAAGTCTAAATAAAGAATGGCAATAACTACATATCTATCAATGAGTACTTCAAATGAAAAAGCATTAAATGCTCCAATCAAAAGACAGAGTGGCTGAATGGATTAAAAAACAAGACCCTTACATATGCTGCCTACAAGAGACTCACTTCAGATTGAAAGACACATACATACTAAAAGGGGTTGAGAAAAGACCTAGAGAGTTGTATGCTGAGTGGAGTAAGTCAGATAGAGGAAAATAAATGCCATATTATTGCACATATATGTGAAATCTAAAGAAAATAAACTAAGACAGAAACAAACTCATAGATACAGAGAATATTTTGAGGATTACCAGATGAGAGGGGGCTTGGGGAGAGTGGTGAAAATGGGGAAAGGAATTAAGATGTACTAATTGGTAATTATAAAACAGTCATGAAGATATAAAATACAGCATGAGGATTATGGCCAATAATATTGTAATAACTGTATAGTGTCAAAGGGGCACAAGTTTTATTGGGGTGATCACTTCATGAGTTATATAGATGTCTAATCACTATGTTGTATACCTGAAATTAATATAATATTGCATGCCAACTAAAAATAAAAAATATTATTTAAAAAAATACCAAAAAAAAAAAGAACCACTTGAAAGAATTAGAAGGAATAGTATCCAGTACTCAAGATGTGGAATAGCACCTATTCCCACCAATTGAGCTATTAAACTTCAGAAGTCAAAACTGGTAGAGTACTTTGAAGAGTGTTATCTCCAAGTGGAGAATAATTAGTGCTAAACAGAACTCTAGTGCTGCCTAACAAATATTAAAGGCAAGACTTGAAAAGATCAAACTGTTATCAGGTAACTTAATGGCTTCCCCAGAACAAAGCTCAGGAATATTTATAAGAAAACAAAAATACCCACCACCCAACAAGGTAAAATTCATTATGTCTGGCATCTAATCAAAATTTACAAGGCATAAAAAAGAAACAGAAAATTGAACAACTCACAATGAGTACTAGATAAATCAAGCAAATCAAACTCACCCTGACCTGACATAGATATTAGAACGAGCAGAGAAGAACATTAAAACAGTTTTTATAATAGCATTCTTTATATTTAAAAAGTTAAGTGGAGACATGAAAGATATAAAAGATGACCTCAATTAAACTTCTAGAGATAAAAATTACAAGGTGTGATACATTGGTTTTTTTTGTTGCTAGTAAAAAAACTATCAAAAATTTAGCAGCTTAAAACAATCCATTTAATAGTGCACAGTTCTAGCAGTCAGAAGTCCAGGAGGGCTCGGCTAGGGTCTATGATTAGGGTGTCATATGGTTGAAATTATGGTTTTAACTAATCTGGATTCTTACCTGGAGGCTCCAAGAAAGAATTCATTTCCAAGCTCACTCAGGTTGTTGGCAAAATCCAGTTACTTGTGGGTATATGGCTGAAGTCCTTATTTGGTTGCTGATTATCAAGCAAGGGTTACTCTTGGAACCAAGAGGCAACTCTGAGACCTTTTTTATATGTTCCCCTCAATCTTCAAGCCAGTAACAGAGCACTGAATCTTTCATGTGCTTCAAATCTCTCTGGCTTCCTCTTCTAATAGTATTCTGAGGAAACTCACTTGTTTCAAAAGCTTATATAATGACATAGACCCACCCAGATAGTCTCCTTTTGATTAACTCAAAGTCAACTGACCAGTAGCCTTGACTACATCTGGAAAATTCCTTTTATAACATTACAGAATTGGGAGTGTGATATTTCAGCATATTCACAGTTCTGGGGATTAGAGTAACACATCTTAAGGAGGAATTTTATAATTCTGTATACCACATGAATTGAAAAATATACTAGATAGGACTAAACGAATATTAGACATTTTAGGGGAAAAGTGGTGAACCGGAAGACACAGTAATAAGAAATATTCAAAATAAAATACAGAGAGAAAAATATATAATAAAAAAATAAAAAACAAAATAAAAGCATCAGTGAGCTCTGAAGATCACTTCAAGGGCGGTGGGGAATATTTGAAGAAATAGTGGCTCAAATTTTTTCAAAATTAATGAAAGCTAGAGTAGGGGTAAGAGTAGGGAGACAACCTAGAATGCTATATCCAGCAAAAATTACTTTCTAAAACTAAGGCAATGGCACCCAGATGAAGTACTGAGGAAGTTCATAGCCTCCTAGTACACAGAGTATGACAAGCACAGTGATTTGGGGATTGAAAAGTAGTTACTGGAACTGATGAATTTAGAGCCATGTAGTACCTGCTCAACCCAAACTAGTAATATGAATAGTTAATTTATTATTGCTTCTTTCACCACTTAACTTAGTTTGAAATTATTGTCTCCTATAAATGCTTTTGACTGACAGAATTTAAACAGTATCCAAAAACCTAATTTCGAGAGTTTAGAAAACACAATTAGCCTTCTAGCTTTTACAGCCAAGGAAAGTGCAAAGTTTCAAACAGATGAACAAACAAATTTACTGTACGTTCCATATTAATAAAAGTATATATAAGGAACTTCCTGAAGATAAATCAGTGTGAATATTCCTGTGTTTCCACTAACACATTATTTATAGCACACACAGTAGTCTGGATTCTATTTTTATCCATAGGCATGGGAGTTCCCCTGCCTTGAAGAACTCCTTACAATTTCCACAACATAATAGGTGTCAAATATGTATATTTATTAAGTTAAATGTAATTGTTGATTAACTCATTTATTCAAGAAATATTTACTGAGTCCCAGCTCAAGATGGAAACCTAAGATGATCTCAAATTCACCTATTCCCATAGGCCAGATCTAAAACTGCAAATGGACAACTTCCTCTGAAAGAAATCCAAAAACTAGATGAGTGACTCCTACATACTGGACAAATGAGAAAAACCCACATCAAAATAAGTAGGAGAGGATGAGTCACAATATTACAATAAACTCACCCCTAGCATGGCAGCCTATAACCAGGAGGAAACACATAACTCTAAGCTTCTCTCTGAGGAATAGAGGCTTTGAACCCCACATCTAGTGCCCCAACTTTCATGGTATCTGAGAGACAAGCCCCCAAAACATCTAGCTTTGAAAGCCAACAGGCTTGCATCCGTAAGACCCATAGACTACAGTGAACTGAGAAACAGTTCTTGGAGGCTCAGGTAGATTCACCATGGCTACATCTCAGGGCCTAGTATAGAGGCAGCTGATTGAAATGCCCCAGTCTCTCTGTGAGAGGGACTGATTTACTTATCTAAAGTATCAGTATGAGGGGGCAGGCATCTAATTTAACACACATCTAGGAACCTACTAATATTCTCTAGAGATGGTGAGGCTGGAACCTACAAAGACTGGTGGATGCCGGCAGGCACCACCTCTCCCTCTGCCTCCCTCCAGGTCACCAGTATCTCCGAGAAAAGAACTTATACATACAGTTGATGTCCCAAAGTTTGCAACTGCCATCTAGGGGATGCCTTTGATTGGCTGATTCTGGTGGTCAGCAGGGCTCACATTCACAGGTCCTCAAGGACTGTAACAAATAGAGAAACAGTTCTTCATCAACTATCCCCCAGGGTACAGCGTACAAAGGATAGACTTAAACGCACTCCCAATTTTTCTGTGAGAGGCCTATTTCCTTACCTTAAAGCTTCAGCCTGAGGAGCAGGCTTCCAATTTAACACATATTGACAGTATGTTAAATCTCCAAAGTCTGCAGAGGTCAGAGGGCCCTAGCTTTGTACTCTCTTCCTGCTCCACTCCAGATCTCCAGTGTCTCCTGGAAAGGAGATGTGCCTATGTCTAGAGCCCCAATTTTTGCAGCTCCGCCTTAGGACATACCGCTTGATCACTTGGCCCTTGTGGCCAGCAGTGCTTATGTTTGCAGGTCCCACAGGACTGTAACAAAACAGAGAAAGAGTTCTTAACTAGCTACCCTGCAAGGCACAGTGGAGAGGTAGCTGACTAAAACACCTACTTTTTCTGTGAAAGAGGCCTATTAGCTGACCTTCACAGCTGTGGCCTGAGGGGCAGGCTTCCAATTAAACACACATCTAGGGGCAGACTGTAATATTCTCTAGAGATGGTGAGGCTGGCAGCTGCCATCTTCACACTCTTGCTCTGCCTTTTGCATCAAACAGACCAATATTTGCACTATAAGGATCCAAGAAGGAGAAGAGAGAAAGAAATGGAAAGAAAACTTACTGAAATAAATAATGGCTGAAAACTTCTCTAACATGGATGGAGGAAACAGACATCCAGATCCAGTAAGCCCAGAAATAGACCCCAAATAAAATAAACCCAAATAAGACAGATTTACAGTCCCCCACACCAAGACACATAATTAAATTGTCAAAAGTTAAATACAAGGAGAGAATCTTAAAAGCAGCAAGAGAAAAACAACTTCTTAAGTACAAGGGAACACCTTTAAGACTATTAGCAGATTTTTCAGAAGAATCTTTGCAGGCAAGAAGGGAGTGGTACAATATATTCAAAGTTTGAAAAAAAAATTGCCAACAAATAACTCTCTACTGAGCAAAGCTGTCCTTCAGAACTGCAGGAGAGAAATAGTTTTTGAGGCAAGTAATAGGTAAAGGAGTTCATCAGCATTAGACTGGCCTTACAAGAAATGTTGAATAGACTTTGTGATGCTGAAATGAAAGGACACTAATTATTAACAGAAAAACATACAAAAGTGTAAATCTCAGTGTTAAAGATAAATACATAAAAAAATTCAGAATAATCTAATGTAAAGGTGGTGGGTTAAATATGCATGAAATTTATATAAAGGTTAAAAGCAAGTGTAGTAAAAATAATTATAATTATAATAATTTGTTAATGAACACACAAGATAAAAAAAGATAAGTTGTGACATCAAAAATATAAAATTTAGGGGAGTGAAAATATAGAGCTTTAGAATATGATCAAACTTAAGTTATTATCAACTTAAAATTCAGTTATAAGTTGCTATATGTAAGCTTCATGGTAACCACAAAGCAAAAATCTATAGTAAATACATGAGAGATAAAGGAATCTAAGCATACCACTTCAGAAAATCATCAAATCACAAAGGAGGTAAGCAAGAGAAGAAAGGACCAGAGAGGAGTGACAAAACAAAACAAAACAAAACAAAACAAAAAAACAGAAAACAATGAATAAAATAGCAACAAGTCCATACCTATTAGTAATCAGTTTAAATGTAAATGCACTAAATTCTCCAATCAAAAGACACAGAGTGGCTGAATGGATAAAAAATCAAGACTCATCCACATGCTGTCTACAAGAGTCTCATTTCACATGTAAGGGTACACACAGACTGAAAGGAAAGGAATGGAAAAAGATATCCCATGCAAATAGAAATCAAAAGAAAGCCAGGACACTTATATTAGATTAAAAAGACTTTGAGACAATATAATAAGAGACAAAGGTCATTACATAATAAAAACGGTGTCAATAAATGAGGCATAATATTTGTAAATACTTATATACCCAATACATATGCAAATATTAAGTTCCCTGAAGGTGGAAATAGCAATACAATTGTAGGGGACTTTAATACCCCACTTTCATTAATGAACAGATTATCCAATCAGAAAAGCAATAAGGAAACATTAGCCTTAAAAGACTAAATAGAAGAACTTAACATCCATTTATAGAACATTCCATCCAAAAGGAACAAAATATATATCCTTTTCAAGGTCATATGGAACATTCCAGGATAGATCATATCCTTGTTTGTTAGGCCACAAACAAGTCAACAGTACTGAAATCATATCAAGCATCTTTCCCAACCACAGTATGAAGCTAGAAAACACTGGATAATTCACAAATATATAATTAAGCAACATACAAAAAACCCAATAGGTCAAAGGAAAAAAATCAGAAGAGAAATAAGACTATCTTGAGATATATGAAAATAGAAATACAACATACCAAACTTTGAAGGAATCATCAAAGAAGTTCTAAGTGGGACATTAATAGTGATAAACACCTACATTAAGAAACAAGAAAGATCTCAAATAAAGAATCTAATTTCACAAAACTGAGGGCTTATTTTTTAAAAGATAAACAAAATAGAAAAATCTTTAGCTAGACTCACCAAGAAAAATAGAGGACTCAAATAAATAAAAACAAATGAAAAAGGAGACATTACAATTGGTACCAGAAAAGATTTTGAGAAACTACTATAAACAATTATATGCCACCCCAAAAATTGGACAACATAATAGAAATGGATAAATTCCTAGAAATTTACAACTTACCAAGACCAATTCATGAAAAATAGAAAATTTGAATAAATCAATTACTAGAAAGGAGATTGAATCAGTAATTAAACACCTCCCAACAAATAAAAATCAAAGACCAGATAGATTAACTGGTAAATTCTACAAATATCTAAAGAATAATTAATATCAAACCTTCTCAAACTTTTCCCAAAAAGTAATAAGAAAGAAAAAACTTCCAAATTCATTTCCGAAGGCCAGCATTATTCTAGCACAAAATTATACAAGGACAGTACAAGAAAGTTACAGGCCAACATCCCTGATAAACACAGATGCAAAAATCATTAACAAAACATGAGCAAACAAATTTAACAATACATTAAAAAGATTATACAGCATTATAAAATGGGATTAATTCCAGGGATACAAGGATGACTTAACATCCACAAATGAATCATTGTGGTACACCATGATAACAAAAGATAAAAATCATATGATCATCTCAATAGATGCAGAACAAGCATTTGACAAAATATGACATCTATGTATGGTTAAAAAAAAAATCTCTCAACAACGTGAGTATAGAGGAAACATACCTCAACACAACGGAGGTCATTTATGACTAGCTCACAGGTAACATCACACTCAACAGTAAAAAGTTGAACAATTGAACATGTTTTCTGTAAGATCAGGGACAAGGATGCCCTTTCTCACCACTTTTATTCAATGGTGGTACTGGAAGTCATAGTCAAGGCAATTAGGCAAGAAAAAAATTACAAAGCATCCAAATTGAAAAGGAAGAAGTAAAACTGTTTATCTTTGTAGGTAACATAGTATTATACATAGAAAGCCCTAAAGACACCATCAAAAGAAACTATTAGAACTAATTAATTCAATAAAATTTCAGGGTACAAAATCAATATACAAAAATCAATTGTGTTTCTATACATTAAAAACAAACTACCAGAAAGTGAAATTAAGAAAATATTTCCATTTACAATTGTAAGAGAAAGAATAAGATATCTAAATATAAATTTAACCAAGGAGGTGAAAGATTGTATATTGACAAATATGAGTCAATGAAATCCCTATTAAAATTCCAATGGCATTTTCACAGAAATAGAACAATTCTAAAATTCATTAAAACACACACATACACACACACACACACACACACACACACACACAAGATGGAATAGGCAGAGCAACCTGGAGAAAGAACAAAGCCAGACACATCATATTTCCTGATTTCAAACTATGCTACAAGGTTACAGTAGTCAAAACAATATGGTATTGGCATAAAAACAGACTCAGAGATCAATAGAACAGAAGAAAAAGCCCATAAATAAACATACATATACACATACATACATACACACAAATATATATACATAATACATGTATGTATATCAATTAATTGATGACAAAGAAGCCAAGAATATACGACAGGAAAAGACAGTCTCTTCAATAAATGGTGTTCGGAAAACTGAACAGCCACATGAAAAATAAAAAAACTGGATCACTACCTTATACTTCACACAAAATCGAAGTAGATTAAAAACCTGAATGTAAAACCTGAAACTGTGAAACTGCCAGATAACATGAGCATTGCAAGCTTTGACATATGTCTTAGTGATGACTTTTTGGATTTGACATTAAAAGCAAAGGCAACAAAAGCAATAAACAAGTGGGAGTACATCAAACTAAAAACCTGCAAAGAAAAGGAAACAATCGACAAAATGAAAAGGCAACCTACTGAATGCAAGAAAATATTTTAAATCATATACACATTATTTGAAATCATACATATATATCAAGTTAATATATCAAATAAAAAGTTAATATCCAAAAATGTATAAAGTCCTACAGCTCAAGGGAAAAAGAAACCCTGATTTAAAAAAAAAAAAAATCTGATTTAAAAATGGGCAGTGGATTTGAATAAATATTTTTCCCAAAAAGACATACAGATGGTCAACAGGTACATGAAAAGGTTAACATCACTAATCATTAGGAAAATGCAAATCAAAATCACAGTGATATATCTATCACCTTACACCTATCACCTATCAGGATGGCTATTGTCAAAAAGAAAAGCAATAACAAGTGTTAGCAAGGATTTGGAGTAAAGGGAACTCCTGTGCACCTTTGGTTGGGATGTAAATTGGTGCAGCCACTATGGAGGTTCCTCAAAAAATTAAAAATATCAATGTCATATAATGCAAAGATTTCACTTCTGTGTATTAATCTGAAAGAAACAAAAACACAAACTCAGACAGATATATGCACCCTCATGTTCAATGAAGCATTATTTATAATAACCAAAATAAGGAACAACCTAAGCACCTATGGATAGATAAATGGATAAAAAAAGTGTGACATAAATATAGATATATAGACATTTGGATATACACACACACAATGAAATATTTAGCCATAAACATTAAGGAAATCCTGCCATTTCCAACTAGATTGCTAGACCTTGAGAGAATTCTGGTAAATTAAATAAGTCAGAGAGAGAAAGACATACTGTATGATCTCTCTTAGGTGTGGAATCTTTAAAACACAGGGGAAGGAGCTCACAGACACAGAAAACATATTAGTGGTTGCCAGTAGCAAAGGATGGGGTGGGAGAGGAGTGAAGGGGACCGAAAGAAGTAAACTTCCAGCTATAAAACAAGTAAGTTCTGGGGTGTAATGTACAGTGTATGGTGACTATAGTTAACAAGACTGTATTATTGTACATTTAAAAGTTGCAAAGACAAAATCTTAAAAGTTCTCAGTACAAGAAAAAAAATTATAGCTCTATGTGGCGATGGATGTTAACTAGCCTTATTTCAGTGCTCGTTTTGCGACATATACATGCATCGAATCATGTTATATATCTAAAACTAAGATGTATAGTTCAGTTTTATGTCAATATAAATCAACACAAATAATTTCCACTGTACCTTCTCTGCATTTCACATGGAATCTTAAAATAACTAGGTGATGCCGCCAGACTTAAACCTCCAGGGTTTTTTTTCCTCCCCAGGTCTTTCTCTAGACCAGCAACTCTTGCACAGCTGGAGGACAGCAGGGACTAGGCAGTGGCGGCTTTCTCACAGGACCTCGACCTCGCCCCGCTCAGTCCAGGCTGACTTCCCACCAAGCCCAACCAGAACCACACTCAGACCCCAACCCCAGCACCACCCAGCGTGCCCCTCTAGCCCGAGATTTGTGGGAATTCTCCTGTGATGCCACAGACACACACACGCACACGTGCAAGCCGCTTGCCAGGCTTCAAAGTGCATTGATTATGGGTACCTGCGCTCAGTAGTAGGCGCCACAGCCCGGAGCTGGTGCCAAAACCTCGTGAAAGTCAAAACAAAACAAAAAATCAGTAAGAGGGAAAACCAAATAATGACGACACAGATCCAGGTGGTAGCATCCTTTCTGCCACCACCCAAATGATAAAAAAAAGTAAAAAATAAATTAAAAAATATATATTTAAGTCCCTACGATGTCTATGGGCCAGTGGTAGTTTTAGGAACATGAAATGTAGCAGTGAACAAATTAAACAGATTTCATGACCGCCTAAATTTTATAGTTCTAGTGTTGAAACTGGAGGAAAACATCAATAGAAAAATAGTTATAAAGGGGTCCAATATGTGGTGACAAATCTAATTATGGGAGGGAACACACAATGTAATATGTGTGTGTGTGTATGTGTGTGTGATTGATATATATATATACACATATATACATACCTTGCTGTTAAATTATACACCTGAAACATACTGGATTTTGTTAACCAATGTCACCCAAAAAAATTATTTTTAAGTTAGAAAAAACTTTCCTTAAAAAAAATTAAGATGCAATGGAATAGAATAAGATGAGGACTCTGAGAAGGTGATATTTGAGGAGAGATCTGAATGGAATAATGGCCTAATTTTGAATATACATGGCAAGCTTGAAGAATAACAAGGAAGTCAATATTATATGGTGGATCAGAAAAAGCAAAGGGGAGAGTGGTAAGCAGTGGATTTGAAAGGATAGCCAAAGAAGACTCCCAACTTCCTTGCATCTATGAAACACCTAGGAGCTTTTAAAATTCACAGATGTCCCCAGAGATCTGATTTCAGTTGATTTGAGGTAGTATCCAGCAGCAAGACTTTTTCAATATTCTCCAGGTGAATGTGCAGTCATGGTTGAGAACCACTGGTGTGGGGCCTTGTACCAAAAGGGATGGGAAGGCATGATAGATTTGAGCAGGGGAATGAAATAATCTGATTTACATTTAAGAGGATCACTCTGGCGCTAGGTGTCACAAGAAAGCAAGTAAGGGGGCAAGAGCAGAAATAAGAAATATCTATCAGGAGGCTACCACAACAGTGATGGTGGAAAGATTATGGTGCCTAGTATGGTAGAGGTGAGAGTGATGAGAAATGGCCAAATTTGTGATGTAATTGCTTGTGGATTATTTGGGATGTGAATGAAAGAAGACTCAATGGTAACTCAAA
This sequence comes from Cynopterus sphinx, assembly GCA_030015415.1. Lineage (NCBI taxonomy): Eukaryota > Metazoa > Chordata > Mammalia > Chiroptera > Pteropodidae > Cynopterus > Cynopterus sphinx. The sequence goes on from CM057386.1 coordinate 73,340,415, forward strand.
AAGTTTGGGACCTGAGAAACCAAATATTTGGCATTAGGGAGAAGGGGTCCATGGGTAGGGGAATGAGAAGAGAGGAATCAGTTCTGGGAAAGTCAATGTAAAAATTATTATTAAGATGATGTTATGAACCACTCTTCTATATCTTTGCCTTCTTCGTTTTTAACGTTATTTCGCTATACCTGGACTCCCACCCTGTTTAAACTACAAATTTCACCTCATCTCTTTTGTGAATCCAAAGCTCAAAATGTTTTTTTTTTTTTTTTGTAGTAATATATCACCATAAAATAATGTACCTATACAGGTATTGTCAAAATCTGAGGAAAGACAAATCTGGCTACAACTCCTGGAAAAGACATTTACAAGCATATGCATAAGGTAAGTTTTAACTTTTGAAAATATACTCCTGGATGCAAGTTGGCAGTTAAAACTTGGTTTGGCCAAATTCCTGAGGAGTGGGTCCTGAACTTTCAAGGGTCTAGCCAACTGAATTTCAAGAAGTATCCAATCTTCCCCATTATCACTCTTGCAAAAGAAAAATAATAATAATAATAATAATAGTGTGATAGATTTGGCAAAAAATAGATGTCTTTCTTTATTTACCAATTATAAGCAAGGTTCATTAGATGTTTTTAAACTATTTTGTTTAACTTAAATATCTCCATTTATTAGAAAAGAGTTTTAAATATCTCCATTTTTTTTTAAGAGACGAGTTGAACTTCTGACCCCTCGGCTCATCTTAACATGAGGTTTTATCAGATTTCTAAAAGGCAACATTAGATATGTAAGTTTTCCTAGTCGTTGATTTCCATCCTGAAATTAATTTGGCATGTCCATTTGAAAATACTTTTCTATCTTCAAAATAAATTAGAATAGCTTTTTTATTTTTCTTAACTCCAAGATAGCACAACTGTTTTATCATTACTCATTTCTTTTAAAAAGATATTATTTAAATTAAAAAAAAATTTTTTTCTTTATCAATTATTTTATCAAAAAAAATGTAAGCTGAAAAATAAAAAAATTTAAAGCAAATCTTTAAAATAATAAAATTTAAAGATTAAATATTAAAATGATTTTATAGATACATAATAATAGGTCAGCTAGCTGTAAACATCACTTTTCATGTACTAAAGATGATGTCAACTGAACTTTCCTACATAAAAAAATAAAAATTAGAAATATAACAAATGTATCAGACTAAATTACTTCACAATAAAAGTAGAGACACACCACCCTGGGTCTCTTAATGGTAGGATCTAGGGAAAAAACAAAGTGTCAAAACAATAAGTGTTTGCTTATATGAATTAAGATGATGATGAAATGAAAGATGCTCTTCTTATATTAAAAAAGGATTGCATATGTGTAGAAATGGTGGTGGGAGTCTACCTTAGGAAAATTCAATTAGATGTGAGGAAATTGAAGCTACAAAAAAGCTTCAAGAGAAGGTCGAAAAGGAACATAAGCTCCTTTTGACTCAAGAAAGAAAAAGATCAGAAGTGTATTTTCCCTCATGATAGTGAATTTCTGAATAGTGTTCTTGCTTGTCAGAAAATTTGAAGGCAAAGAAAAAATCATTTTAAAGTGACAAAAATTTCCCAACAATATTATAGATTAGACTGATCCCATATATAGCAAAATATTCTCGAAAGCAAGACTTCATCTCATGCTAATTTACCACTTTATTTTTCTGCTAAATTCTTTTGCCTTTAGTTGTTTCAAATGCTTTGAAACACTGCTCAATTATAAAAGTGTAAAAACAAGTGTTATTGTGAAAAACTAATGATATTTATAAAATTATATTGATATACATTAAGATAAGCTCAATTTTTGGTAAAAATGTAATAGCTTACTAAACCTTTCTTATTAAATACATTTATTTAAAACATGTAAAGGCCAAATTTATCTTTTCTAATTTTTTTAAACTACAGTTGACATTCAATATTACATTAGTTTCAGGTGCCCAGCATAGTGGTTAGACATTTACATACCTTAAGAACTGACCCCCTGATAAGTCTAGTACCCACCTGACACCATACACAATTATTACAATATTATTGACTATATTTCCTATGCTGAACCTTAATGGTATTAAGGCAATGTTAATTTGATCATCTATATAGGTAGTATAATTTATTTTTTCTATCTTAGTATTTTAATTTTTTTTAAAAAACCCACTTTTAATGAGATATTATTAACATATAACATTGACATATAACATTAGTTTAAGGTGTGCAGCTTAATGATTTAATATATGTATATGTTGTGAAATAAGTTTAGTTAACATCCACCACCTCGCATAGATACAAATCTAACAAAACAGAGTAATATAACGAAAGGAGTGAGGGAGGAGGGAGAGTGGATAAGAGAATGGGTGGAGAAAGAGAACTCTATGAAAAGGAAGACTCCAAAAACAAGTGGGGCTGGAGGGCAGGTCTCTCTCCCCTCCCTTCTTCCAACTTGCCCAGCAGCCTGACCCTGCAGGGTAAGTGGTGTTAGGAAACCAGCAGAGGCAGAGGAGACCTGACAGTAGTGAGCTGGGAAGCAGCCCATCAGGGATCACATCCAGAGGGAGAAATCACAGTGAATGGAATCCAGAAACATCACAGTAACCTGCCAGGAGCTCCTTGGGCTCTCATTAGACAGTATTACAGAAAGACTCTAGGAACCTGAGAGAGGCTGTGGAAAGATGGAAGGGGGGGCAGGAAGGGGGTGATTTGAACCATTTCAAACAATGCTCTCAGAATCCTCAACTAAACCCCTTCCAGATGAACAAAATTCCCCCCTGTGATTAGAACCCAAGAGCGTAACGGGCATGCTAGGGATGAAGGAGACAGAAGGTTCAACTATTCATGAAGGAGGGACTCAGAGATCATTCCAGAAAGACATATTTTGTAAGACCTGGTAACTTTTAATGCCACGAGGTGGGGAAAACTTCCCTGGCCACTCCCACCCTCTGCAAAGGAAATCTTAAAAGCACAGGAAAACTCATTACATTTTGCCATGAGAAACAGAAGAGCGTCATGACAGAGCTCCATGTGAGTATAATAAAAAAGGGGTCCAAGTTATATACTGAGACAATTACCACGCAGCAGAAAAAAATAATATATGGCCGTAAAGCAACTGACAACTGTAATCTAATATTTCAAAATGAGATAAAATAAGAAAAATAAGAGAAGCTATGAAGAAGGAACAGTATACTTGAAATACTGAACATGCAACAAATGGTACAACTAGAACACAGAGGCTATAAAAACAGAGCTGACAAAGCTCACAAGCTATCAAACATAAGGGAAAGGACATAGAAATAGCAGACAGAGACACTGGAGACAAATGCCACAAACATCATTGTTTACAACCTGATTCTCATTTGGAAAACAATAGGGTTAAATTCTCTAGCTAATTAAACCTCTATGGCTCTATCTTGGATTTGCCTCTACTTGCCTTTGCTTATCCCCACCTTACAGCATTTTGTATTCTCTTCTGCATCGTTCCTTGAATTTTCCTTCTTAGTTTCATCTCCTCTCCCTGATAAGCTCTGAGCCATTCTCTTTGCTCGTGTCTGGTATTATTACTTTTACCTACAGGGCCCAAGGTGTCCACATTTTACAGAAAATGAAGTCTTAACCTTGACATCCTGTTTCTTTGAAACTCTGCATTCCAACCTCAAACAATGAGTAATTCAGACTTGGACTACCTTAAGTGACACTTGACAATTGGTGACAGTTTCTCTTAGCAAACAATCGTAGGATAAACAGAGTAAATGAGAGCTCGATGGTGTCAACTCCCTAGCAGATGGGTTTTAAAAATCGAGGTCAGAAAATCTCTCGGGTAGGTTGAATTGACCTTAAGTAAACAATAATTGGAATAATTAAATATCACATATAGCACACTTAGCTATTTGTACTATTATGGCAATGACAGAGAATGGTGGTGTTATGGTGTACACCAGTAATTCCAGAAGGAAGCATTCTTTCCCCAAGATCGCCTCTTTCTGTACATTGTACAGTGTCCCAATAACCTGGCTTTCACAGGCAGAGCACTTCATTGCCAAAAAAGTGGTACTGCACAAAGAAGGATAAGAGAAATCACTGGCCAAAAGTATATCCCAGCAAATAAAGAATAATGCCATTATCCTTTTAAAGAAATAAACATCTTTGATTTTGTAGAAATCTTAATTCTCATAATACTTTCTGCTTTGTCCTTTATTTTTAAAGTTTCATTCTGACTTTTTCCCTTAGGATTGTTAGGTCGGCGAGGGAAGGGCCAGCCGGATGCCCACCTGGAGACTCCCCAGCTTGACGTGGGGAATGCAGACCTGAACAGGGCCCACCCTAAAGCCCTAGGCGTCACCACCCTAATCCGGAGGCTCAATTAGCATTCGATTAACGTTCCCCACCCTAGACCCCTACCCCCAAGTAACCCATAAAAGCCACGCCCTCCCACCCCAGGGCTCAACGGCTCTGGCCGCTCTCCTCTCTGGACCAGAGAACCTGGCCCGCGAGCGCTCTCCCAATGAATGCTTGCTTTTCAAACTTCTGTAGGCTTGTCACGCGTTTACCTTACAAGGATTACTAAAACTACCTTGAAACTTGGAAAGCTATGGTGATTTAGTAACTCTAAGCTTAATATCTAAACCAAGGGTGTCTAAAGCCTTATAGGTTTTATTCTAAAGATGACAGCATGTCTTCCCAAACATTTTCCTGCTACCAAGTGAGTGAGAGCTTGACCTCTGACGATTAAAGTTGATTATGAAAAGCTTTGCTCATAAAAATCTAAAGTTCAGGTACCATGATCCAATACTAATAAAGTAAGATTGCATTTCTGATCATATTTCAGAAGCTGAGCAAGATGCTCAAGATACTCTGTATGCAGGTTGCAATAGTACATAATGCAGATATAATATACAAGCAAGAAGAACCCTACCGATTTTACTTCAGTGGAATAAATAATTGTGAGAATGGCACCAAAATCCAAAACTGACAATGGCTCAGTTAGTTGGAGGTGGGGGATAAGTGCAATCAGGATGGTTTTATATAGTTCATTTTCTATATAAACAGATTCTGATGTGTGAGAATGTCAGTGCTGACAGACTGTTTCTACAGAAATATCCTAATAGCTCGGAGACCTCCTGGGGAAATCATTACTCCCTCACCTCTATCTATCTGGTGGTATGTGAAACTACTCACTTCCAAAATAAAACACTGAAACACAAAATGTAAATGCAGAGGAAAGAAATATATTCTATGGCTACCTCCTGATCCTAAGGAAGAACTAGAAAATTAAGCCTATTTTTTGCAGCAACTTTGTCCACTGGTTTAAGCAAAAGATGGCAAAGAAACTTCTCCTTTCTTCCTGTTGTACGTTGCTAGTGAATTTGAGAAAAGAATAAATATTTCCTACAAGAGCAGACCAGAGAAAGCTCTAATAAGTGAATGATTACCAAAGGCCCTTTTTCTCTCTAGCCTCCCTTTCTTGGTTAGAGCTTGAAGTGTTTTTGTTTGTTCAAAAGATCTTTTTGAAAAGTTTAATACTTATTTTAAGGAAAATAGCTTCTAAATCTAATACAAATTGATAGAAACATTATTCATAGATACTATCTTCCATTGTCATTTAGCTGAATTCTATTTTGGGTCCTTCGGCTTAATTACAACAGAATACTGCTAGCAACAAAGCTTTTCCGGAATTAAGTATGGTGAGGGAATTACTCTGTTCTGCTGCAGTTGTTGCAGGTGAAAAGTAAGGGGACGTCCCTCTGCCAAAAGATTGTTTATTTTGTGTTTAAATTTACTTAAAGCCAATTTCTATTTCTAACTGTCCTGAAACACCCAGAATTTCCAGAATGATCTTATTGTTTTGAGCTCAAGAAGAAGCCTAGAGATAGCACAAATTTGGGGGTAGACATGGGACACTGTTGTTTATTTTTTTAATCAGAATTCAAAAATGCTTTCCATTTTTCTGATAATCTGGTGAATGAGAAGATGTCTAGTACAGATTGTCTAGGGGTAAGATTATAGTGGGGACACACATGTCTTTGATATAAATGATTTAGTCAATATCAGATATAAAGGTAAGCTCTGCATCTGATGATGTGACGAAGAAGTGCAAGCAATATAGAAAAAAAAATCCATTGCCAATTACTTTGAAAATGCAACATGGTTTTAATCAATGGCAGGAAAGACTGTTCTGTTTGGAAGAAACAGAGGAGAGGAAAATGAAGGGACCACTTCAGCCAATCCCAAGGCACACTTTTTTTTTTGTCCTAAACAGAATACACATGTGTATATTAATAGCGTGAGGACGAGCTAACGATGTCATTATCCACAGAATTGTAACAAGTGTGTGAAAAAGTGTAAAAACTGTTCAAGCAATGGAGGAAATTCAGGTTAGTCCAAGATTACAAATCGCTCTTCCTTCCCCAACATACAGAGCATGAGCATGAGCATTATCAAGGCATAGAAAATACAGCCCTGGTATCAACTACAATCTATAAATATGGACTCAAAATAAGATTCACAGGAAACAATTTACGGCAAAACAGTTTAGCCTGTCACGAGTAAAAAACCCAGTTTGCACGTAAAGAAAACCTCTTCTTGTATGTAAGCCATGGGACAAGGAAATCAAACTAAACAGAATTTATAAAATCCCTAAATGAAAGCTTATATCCCTTCTTTGGGAAAGGCAAAGAAATAAGCCATTGACTTTTTTTTATCCCTAACAGCCGGCATCCAAAATGCAATACGATGTAGGCTATTTCTCCTACCACCCTTTGCCCAAATAGAGATTTCCATAAAATCAATTAAGCTTATGGATGGAAGGGGCCTTAGAGGTCATGAAGCTCAACCTCCCACCCAATACTCCCACAGCTAGGAGATCATAAAGCCTGTGTTCAAAAACCTCTACTTGGGGAGCTTACCACTGTTTAAGGCAGCTACTTCCACTGATTAAGAGTGACAGTTATTAGAATGTTCTAATATTAGGCTGAGATCTGCCTCTCGATAATTTCCACCCACTGGTCCTGGTTTTGTCCTCAGAAGCATTTCAGAGCCTAATCCCTCCTCATCACCATGACAACTCTTCAAATATTTGAAGGCGTTGAGAGCCTTCTGCACCCAGGCTGTACAATCCCAGTTTCCATACCCCTTCATTTAGAGATAGACCCTTCATTCCTCTATGACACTATCCTTAACTATCTCCTACTTAGTCAACGTCCGTGTTAAAATATACTGACCATAATATGATATAGCATTGCATTTTGGCCTGGGTGCAAAGGCTTCTGCCCTTTTCTGAGTACATACTTTTTTCTACACGAGAATAAAAATTTCGTCACTCTCTCTAGTAATGCTTGCTATCAGAAACATATGTGTTTGTACTCAACTGACATTCTAAGAATAGAAGTTTTTCACATCAATCACTATATTATAAGATTAACTGTAGTTTAATAAATGGTTTTAAGCACTTCTGATATAGAAGGCTTGATGCTAAAGGATATGGAAGACACAAGATATTTATATCTGTTAGGAAAAGTTAGACAAGTGCACAAACTATAATACAATATTGAAAGAGAAATGCACCTAAAAAGACATACAAAAGATTATTAGATATAGAGGAAGAGGAAACCACTTCCTTGGCAAGGCCTGAGAGAGTTGGATGTGAGGGAATCCGAAAGGAAAGGTGAGATTTTAATAAGCAGAGAAATGTGTTGGGGAAGTGAGAGATTCCCAGATAAAACAGACAACTGAGAAAAAGAACTAAAGAAAAAAAGAATATGATGCCCCAGGAAAATAACAGCCCAATCAAACTGAACTGCATAAGGCAAGAAGGGAAGGAATGGAACAGTATAAAGCTCCCAAATCCATTTAAAGACGGTGAATATTTTAGAACAAATGCTTACCAATTATACTAATTATATAAATTTGACAATGACCTACCTGTGGTTGATGACTTTTTTACTCCATGTGGGAATCCTTAAGATATTCATTTCCATACCCTTGATGTGTTCAAATAGAATTTGGCCACACAAAATCTAGAGGCCTAGTATATACGAATATTTTCACAAACATAATTACAGCTAACATATTTTACTTTATTTAGTACTATTCATATGGCAGGCACTGTATAAGTGCTTCACACGAATGAGTACATTTAATATCTATAATGTCCATCTGAAGTGGGAACTGTTACTTTCTCCTTGTAAAAGGAACTAAGGCACAGAGCAGTTAAGAAACTTACCCAAGATTTGATAGTTAGCAAATGGTAAAGATATGAAGCTGGATTCTGTCTCTAATTTGCTATATCATTCTGCCTTTCACATTAAATATGTGTTTACTTATTCTAACAACCTGTTTATAACTTGACTTATTCAGGCTTTTGTTAAAGTGTTTTTTAGCCCACAGAATGAGTTAAAGCAACTTTTTTTGTTTATATCTATCTGTTCACCTTCCAGAATTCTTACACTATTCTAGATACTGATTAAGGGGTTCATTTAGCATGCTGAATCCCAAGAACTCTGAATCATCATAGAAAACAAGTCGTTCCTCATGGCTAAATGAAGGAAAACTTGTCTGTGGTAATAATATATCCATAGATCATACACAATTTCCCTCATACCTCCTCTAAAGCAGCTTCCTTAATTAAGGGTAGACTAATCTCTCCTACCTGCCACCCCCTCCCACTTCCTGGATGGCTCACAGCTAGACAGATGAAAATGTAACCTGCTGTTAAAATCCCTAGGAAAGAAAATTCCACAGCCACCCCCAAGGTTACAAATCCCCCTGCCTGACCACTTAAAGCCATGCCTATTCATCAAATGAGAAAGTTTATTTACATGCTTCCAACGAAACTGCTTTGTCCTGATTTCCACCAGGGCCCTCAGGTTCCCCCGAACCTGCTTTGTTCTGTGGCAGCTGGCCCTGGTTCAAATTCCAGTCTCACTTAATTGGAATGTGACTTGCTTTCTGGTCCTGACTCCTCTACCATCAAGGAAACTTGCAGAAGTTAGGAGCCGGCAGCAAAGATGGGGAGTCCTTGCCTCCAGAGGGAGCTGCTCTGACAGCGGACCAATGTGCAGATCCAACGTGCACCTACCCAGGGAGGCCTGCCCTCTCTGGGTAAATTCTACGCCTTCTTCTCCATGTCGGCTGAGCCTTTTGTTCTGATTGTCTGACCCAGCTTTTAGGGGCTCACTCACTAGTCCAGTCTCAGACGTTTTCAGGGCTAGGCTACCAGCCGTGGGTAAAAGAGCCCCAAAGTGAATTTTCAAGGAACTTCAATGCTCTTGTAGTGAATACTCTTGCACAGATCTTCCAGGAGGCAGCTAGACCCTCCACCTCCTCCCAGTCATCAAGGATAGGAGCATAAGGCACAGTCACCCCTTCCTTCATTTTATACTTTTACCCACAATTCTCCTAGTATTGCTAGATCTGGGAGGGTACAATTATCCCAACATTAAAGATTTTTCTTAGAACATCAGAGTCTCAAATCATCGGCCACTCCCAACTCCAACCAGCCCCTGGTTGTTTGTCAATTCATGAAGCAGAGGATGTTTTCATTCTTCTAGTCTTTATTCATTTATTCAACAAACATTTCTCAAGTGTCTAACAAATGTGCCCCAAGCACAAAAAGGGATAAGTCACTGCCCACATCTCTTAGGTGCTCAAAGTCTAGTGGGACAGGCTGATTATGAACCAAGTTACTAACTGAGAGAATTTTAAGTCCTATACCTGTAGCATTGATTCATAATGCTATGATAATACACAGCAAGAAGTAAATAACTGCCTGGAGAAGCTGGAAGATGTGAAATGTAAACTGAATTTTTAGAATGAATGGGAGTGTGCCTGGAAGAGAAGAGGAACAGAATATTTGATGGAAACTGTGAAGAGGACGTGACTGGAAGGCATGTCCTGAGCGAGAGGAATCAATCCCCTTCTCTAAAGTCTCTGAGAGTAGGATCAGGCTCTGTGGAAGAACAAGATTTCACCTTGAGAGAAGAAATGGGCAAGGTTTGCACTGAAGATGAAAAGTGCTTACAAATGGAATCGGAAGGGGTGGTTTTTCAATTTCACGTTCCCCTTAAGGCAATTTAGAATCACATATCCTAAGGACATGCAAAAGGATTCCCATGAGAACTGCCCACAATGACCTTACTACTATGTGTGAGAGATACATTATATTTTTTAATTTTTTGGTTAAGGGACAACATAGCCATTTGTGGCTAATAGAAAACCATGCTGAATGTTACGCAACATACTGTGTGGAGAGAAGGAGCCAGCAAAGCAAATGTTTTACTAAACTGTTTTTATATGCCAGGGTCAAAGCCACAGCAGAGATGAGCTTTTATTTTGAAGGCTCTATTTCTAGCTTGCTAGAATAGCTGCCATTACTCATCACCTTTATACTGACTGCCTTACTATGTAATCTTAATCTACACAAACACCATACGAAGCAGGTATTATTCCTATTTTATAGATATTGAAATGAGCGTACAGAGGTTAAATAACTTATCTAAAGTCACAGTGCTGGAGGGTGGCAGAGACAGGATTGGATTCCAAAGCCATCTACCTCTCAAACCCCATGATTGTCCCAAAGCTAGCTGCCACCTTCAGGGGGGTGGGGTGAGCTCTGAGTGGTGCTGTCAGCCAGGACATTTAGGCTGATGGTGGAGCTGTCAAAGACAACAGATGCAGGGTGTGGCTCTGGGCAGCAATATTTTTTAATTCACTTATTTCTAAACTGCTTTCATTTCAGTATTTTTCAAACTACCTTTTAGTCTAGACAAAGAATGGGTCACATACCCTGGGAAGCCAAAGTGATTCACCTTCCAACTCTGCCTCTCAAGTTTCTTTCTTTGGAGAAATAACCCAGATCAGCACCCCTTAATGTGTGTTTGGGAAAACAAGAGCCTCCTGAGAAGTAACTTTTTTAAAAAACAAAACACTTCTTTAGTTTCATGTCACTTAACATTTCAAAAACTTACCTGACCATAGAGCCTTATCTCCAACACCTAGCACCCTGCAGAACTGACAGTTGACAGAAATCATGGTGACACAGTTTAAAGACCCTCCCACCCTGACACCTTCTCTAAGACAATCCCAGTGTGGAGGTATGGATTACTCTCTCGGTAATGATTCACCCAGAGCCATCTGCAGGCTTATTGGGTGAGTCATTAAATCCTCTGAGCCTCAGTTTCCTTATCTACGAGATAGGAAACCTTAAGTTGTCTTAGGGATTAGTTAAATAATGCACTGAAATGGTCTATTAGAACTGCCTGACACATAATAAGTCTCAAGTAACAGTAGTGATTATTTTTTTAAATCAAATAAAGTGCTGGAAGGGAAACTACATAAGACTTTTAGAAATATTTAAAAATACTATCTAAATGTGAATTATTAGTTGTTGTCATTGTTGTTGTTGGATCAAACACTTCCTAGTATCTGTAAAATACTGCAGTTCAGTTAAGTTCTCTGTGTACACAGAAAATACCCAGTTGAAGATTGATTATTCAGTTTGTTAAGGCTTGCTTACTCATGTGGCCCTGAACCACAATGGAAAGAAATAAAAAATCCTCCTCTCCCTCTCCTCTATGAACGAAAACTGCTTTTCAAGGGACCACTTCCTTTTGGAGTAAGAAGCAACACAGAAAAAGCACGTGGGGAAAGGTCATTACAATCCATAAAGTCTAAAGAAATAGAGAACATTTAAGCAGATTGTTAGAAGTTTTTCAATAAAGTAATCCATGGGGATCTTTAGAAATTTTTGTGCAGGTGGTCAGTTTCTATGCTAATTGATCATATACTAGAATTTCAAATATCATAGAAAGAGCAGAGGGACTGGAAAATAACCCATGTGTGACTATTCCACGCGTGACAGGCTTGGAGCTCCTGGGTTCCACTGCTGAGCCCTTTCCCTCCTATATCAGTCTTTGGCAAACCAGTTTTCCATGAGGGCAGAAGCTCTGTGAGCACTTCCTTTTCCACACGTCTTGTGTATTCAAAACCGAGGATACTGGAGACACCCTTAAAGTCTGGCATGTTCAGGCTCAGCAGGGTGGGATCCAGATACCCAGAAGACCTTACTATCCTTCCCAAAGATGCTAGCTGCCTACTGAAGTGCCCAGAATGTGCTGAAAGACACACACTGTGGATGGATGTGTGTGCACACCTGACTATGGGCACTTGATATGTGACCATCACCCAGCACCCTCTTCCTTCATACTTGCTCAGGTTTGCATGCCAGCCGTGAACACAAAAACAAGAGGCCCTGCTCCAGTCCTGATCCTAGATGCCTTCTCTCTTCTCCTGTCATTTCTGCTCCCCTCCACCTCCCTCACTCTCTCTCCTTTTCCCAAAAGAAAAATCCTGACCTATAATAATGCTTTCCAGTTTATGAGGAAGTTTCATAGTTGCCTCTGACACATGGGCTTGGGAGCCCATGTAGATGAGTCTGTGTTTGAATCTAGCTCAGGCACTCACTGACTTTGTGCCCTTGGGCAAGGCTGACTAACTTCTCTGAGAACTGTAAAGTTCAGATAAGAATACCTATCTCAAGGAATTGTTAGGAAGATTAAATGACCTAGTGTGTTAGAGCATTTTCCACTTCGCCTGTCATGGAGAAAGTACTCATTAAGCATCAGCTATTAATAATTGGCCCCTCTGAATTAGGAGCCTTTTACAGAAGTGAAAACTAAGGAATAAACAGAAGATGGCGTTGCCCAAAGCCTTTCGATTAATGAGAAATAGAACTAGACTTTGAACCCAGGGCACTTGACTCCCTGGACACTTTCCACCACGCTGTCTTGTGGCCTTTTTGTCTTTGATTTTTTAATTTATCCTTCACACAACCTAAGAAATGTATTTCTTAGTAACACAGAATGATTCTGCCATGAGATTTGCTTTATTTTTTGCCTCTGGTGACATAGAAATGATGATTCCCATCATCCTACAGTGGCCAGGAAATTATGGTCTGACTTGGTAAATTCATAGCTTAAACTACACGAGAATATATGTACATGTGTATATATACATACAAATGTATATTTGTATGTTAAACTACAATTTTTTATCTAAGAAAATTGTATATAGGTTGAGAATGAAAAATTTGCAGGTACATTCAGGGGACATTTAGGAACAAAGCAGAGACCATTTAATGATGTGAGAGGAGAGAGAAAATAAATTCGCCTCCCTATGATTCCAACTTTGCTGCAGCACTGCTGATTCAGTGTTTTCATTTCTTCAAGGACATATTTGCAGTAGCAGTAACAATCCAGCTTGTGCTTAGTATTTTATAAATACAAAATGAGAATACAAATTTTTAAAAAAACAAGAACACACAATAATACTGAATAGTGCTGAGAAAGCAACATAATTTGGTACAATGTATTTGATGTATAAGAAAAGACTTTTTCTGGAAACAGTTTGCATGGTTATTACCTTAGAACTTGAGAAAATACACATAAACTACTAAGACATTATCAAATATAATCATGCTGAGAAATCAGAAAACTTTACAAGGACTTAAATAAATTGTAAATAAAATTTATCTTTTATCACAACCTGCCTTGCAAACTAGATGTAAAATTTATTTTGATTTAAAATCAATAGCCTTTAAAAAACATTTTATTAATATTAGATTCATTTGAAAAACTTCAAAATGGAGAAGTTGGCAGGGAGCAGTGCAGAATGCTGCGAATAGTTTTTTTAAAGCCTCATGAGTTCTCAAACATGAATGCCCTTATACTGTGACTTACCAAAGCTGCCCAAGTCTTCGCAGCTTCTTATTGTAAAGATAGGAAAGCCTAAGAAATGCAAAGGCATCTTCATGGAATCACTGTATAAACAAGTCATTTCACCCAAAGTAGATTTTTATTTCCTATAACAATATACTTTCAAAAAAATCAAGACTTTTTTTAGAGCAGTGTTAGGTTCACAGTAAAACTGAAGGTAAAGCACAGACATTTTCCCTTCATACACATATACATTCCCCTGATATCAGCATACCCCATCAGAGGGGTACAAGTGTTACAATTAATAAACCTACATTGACACATCATGTCACCCAAAGTCCATAGTTTACATTAAGGTTCACTCGTGGTGTTGCACATTCTATAGGTTTAGACAAATATATAATGACAAGTATCCATCATTTCGGTATCATACAGAGTATTTTCACTGCCCTAAGAATCCTCTGTGCTCTGCCTATTGATCCTCCATCACCATTGCAACCACAGATCTCTATAGTTTTGCCTTTTCCAGAATGTCATATAGTTGGCATCATACAGTTGACCTTTTAAAGTGACTTCTTTCACTTAGTAATATGCATTTAAGGTTCGTGACTTGATACTTTTCTTAAGTTGACAGCTTCTTTTTATTTAGCTTTGAATGATATTCCACTGTCTGGATGTATCACAGTTTCTTTGTCCATTCACCTACTGAAGGACATCATTACACTTTTAATCACAAATAATGCTAATAATATGGAAGTAGAATGCAATGTAAAACCTCTCAGAGTCTTGGGGGTCTCAGACCTAAATCATGTTGTAGTAGAAAGCTTGAGGATATGTTGAAATCTCAGCTCTAGCACTTATGAGCTATATTTAAACAAAAATTCATTCTTTATGAGCCTTTATTTTCTCAATTATAACATGGAGATAATAATACGTACTTCAAAGTACCCTGAGGAATGAGTAAGATGACATGCATAAAAACTCACAACATGCCATAAAAGTTCTGTAAACATCAGTTGAATCTGAATGTGAATGGAACCTAAAACTAGACAAGTCCAGTCCTTGAAGGCATATATATCTGTCTTTCAGGAACCTTGCCACCCTCACCCAACCCCACACCCCTGGAGCAGCATTCAGAAAATAGTGGGTTTTCAATCCATCCTTCAGTAAGAAAGAACTTATTCTCAGATAGTAAAGAAGCACATATTTTCTTTGAAAGCATCAGTTTTGAAAGATAGGGGATGTGTGTGTGTGTGTGTGTGTGTGTGTGTGTGTGTGTGTGTGTGTGTGTTTTGTTTTGTTTCAAGGACGGCAATCTTTCTCATACTGAAATATTATGTGGAAGCACAATCTTTATAAAATCATTAAAATCTGTGTTTGTGATGGTAGAACTGGGTAGAGTCTGGCCTCCGGCCAGTTTGTCTTCTCTCCAACAACCAACCTCCTCCATACTCCCCAAATGCCCATGCAATAATTCCCAGAAACACTAGGATGATATTTGAAAACTTCTTTTCTAAAGAGACAAATATGCTTTCCTATGCCAGGGTAAAAAAAAAGTCACGAGGATAGTCTGCTACAACACTCATGATTGTGATCCTATTGTTTCATCAGCCAAATGAAAATGTATGTAATTGTGGGGAAATCAGAATATTTAATACCAGTTGGCTCAGCATCTATTGAGAAGTCACAACCAAGTAGAAGTCTGCCCCCTTATTTCATTTCTACATCTTGTGATCTTTAAAACTATTTTGGGTCAATGAATTAATAAAGGCTCAAGGTGAGATTTACTTCAACCTAACTTGTTACCACATCCTTAGTATTAGTTCGGTGGTGAGTAAAATAAATGGAAGTCACATAAGGTAGTTTTGATTTTAGCATAAGAGAACAAAACTGCAAAATTCAATATTCTGAAGGTTTAAATTTGCCTGATGGTTAGTACCTAGTTGCAGACATCCTCCAAGAAACTATAAAGAGATACACAATCCATTTGGGCCTATATTGAGCAAAGTAGGCATGGTGACATGAGAGTATTATAGATGAGGCCTTGCCCTGGTGTTAAGTTTACTTCAGTCTTCAAGCGGAAGGAATAAAAAGAAAGTTCTGTGCTTTCATTTGGAGGCTATTTATACACCTTAGTAATTACAGATGTGATGTGCAAGCAATGTCTTTTGTAAGAAAGTTCTGGCTAAAACCATAGTTTTAAGGATCTGGATAATAGCTTTCCAGAGCTATTTTTATTTTTCTTCAGATCAACTACCAGCAATATCTTCATTTATGGAAATATGTTCCACAAGTTATATCTAAGATTATTATTATATTTCAAAAAGGAGAAAGATCCTCTTTATTTGGTTGGAAGCTGAGAGAAGAATATCTGTATTAATCTGTAGCCCAAACGTATTCCCCAGCACCACACTAAGTGAAACCATTTTAACTATTGAGTGAAAGTGACTACACAGCACTTTGAAATTTAAGCTCTTCTTTTAAATAATACATATTACTGTTTTCATTCATAAATCCAGATCCATGCAAACCTTATTTATAAAAGGCAAATATTAATAATATACAAGCTGCACTATTTCCTACATGAAATGTTATCCACTAATAGAGTTTGCTTCATTCTCTTGGAAAATCAACCTTTCCAAATCAGTGAGTGACTTCTAATTTAATAAATTTAGATCAATCTAAATTATACTCTGCTCTTTTATTCTCTTCAACCCCTTTTCCATCTTAAAGCTTAAACTAAAGGAATTGATTTAACCATAGACTTTGTTTGCTCTTAGAGAGATGCAAGAAAAATTTCCTGAAAGAATCATGTTTTCCTAGTTGTGAACTGTAGAGAAACAGAATGTGTGGGGTTGTGAGACACGGAGAAGGGTAGCTTGGAAACAGAACCTGCTGCTCAGCCTTATGGCTAAAGATCTGAAAGTGCCAATATTCTGGTCTGAATGAGTGGCTCAGTTTCATAAATATTCATGCTGTTGTATGATTAGCCACAGAAAGGAGAAACTGTGAGTCATTGAAATGTAAGCAAATTAAAACAAATAAGTGAAAACCAGAAAAAAACAAAACTGTGATTCAGTGAGTACACAGGAATAAAATGATATTTTATTTCCAATGATGACAGATTAAACTCCAATGCTAGCCCAAAAGTTTAGAAATTCATGATAGGACTCAGATTCAAGAAAGGCATAAATCTAGATTTTCTCCTCTTCTATCCTATTGAAATGGTAGAAAGGTTACTTGTATTTCTTTTCTTTTTTATTGCCTTTTGTTTAATGAACCTATAAGAATTCTGGCAAGAAAGAAATCAAGTAGAACAGAAAGTCCAAAAGAATCAGGAATATTCTGCTACAAGCATAGTGACATGAGAGAGATCAAATGTAATCAAATAAAAAAGACAACAGAATAGGGAAAACAGCACTTTAAAGCTGAAATGTTCAATGAAACTTCAAGATGTAGGTCAACAGATACAAAAGGCAGGAATGGGACCTACATCACTTATCAATGGAATTTACAGGGAACTGAAAGTAGAATAGCTGAGCCAATTGACCCCGTGGAATTCCAGAATTCTGACGGCCTACATTTATTGAGGACTTACAAAAAAACTAGGAACTCACTGAATCTTCATAACAACTCTCTGAAATGGATAAAATAATAATTATTACTAGTTGTTAAATGAAGAAACTGAGGTACAGAGAATTTAAGCACCATATTTAACTCACATTTAACTCATAGCTCATAAGTAATAGAACAGAAATTGAAACTGAGGAACAGTTTGACTGTAGAAAAAAATGTTTCTAATAACTATGCTATGCAATACTGCTATAGAAGGCCAAGTTAAAAACTACTGTTTTATGAAGTTGGGGAGCTTCAGCTTCAGGATGGCAGACAGAGCCAAAGCTATAGACTTACCTTTCTGTACCATCCCCAGAAATAACAACAAAAAATCTTTAGTATTCATTTCTGTAGGGAAAATGAATATTTCAAGACCAGAAACTCTGAAGAATCCTAAAAGATGGTAGCTAAATGCGTTCAAAGAAGGAACCACAAATCAAAGCATGCACAAAAGAGAGCTACTAGAAGAAAAAAGAAAGAAAGAGATAAGAGGCCAAAGGTGTTTGAAGCCCAAATGTGGCAGTTATTCAGGAAAGAAGTGAGCCTTGGGGCAGCTAAGAAACAAGGACTTGGGTCATGAACACATAGAAACAGGTATCCATTATACCCCCAAACTGCCTATCTTCTAGAGATAAGCTTATCTACCCCTCCTCCAGTCACTGGAAACAGCATGCGCTGCCCCTCTCTCAAAAGCAGCCTTCACAGACAGGTTGCTAAGGAAGCTTGAATGTAAAGAAGAGTGCAAAACCATGAGTCACCAATATTTGATATAGAACATCACCAAACACAACAAATGGAAGCACGTATACCCTGAGGAAATAGGGCAAACAGAATAAACTTTTAGGATAAGTATAAATAGTATCCCCCAAAGACATATAAGTAGATATAACATCTATATGGTGAATCATGTGTTGATCTTGAAAAATAAAATTTGATTCTTTAAATCAAAAAATAAAAAACTCAATAGCTAAGCTAGGTAGAAAAATGAACAAGGTAAAACAAAGCAATGAGTTAGTTGATCAGGCTAAGAAATTCTTCCTCAACATAACTCAAAAGAACAGAGTGATGGAATGTATAACAAAAAAAGTTAAGACGCATAAAGGTTAGACTCAGAGATTCCAATATTTACTTAACTATTATCCCAGAAAGGAGATTATAGCATTGAAGAAAATAAATATCCAAGGCAATAATGGAAGAAAAATTTTCAAGACTGAAGACAGGTATTTTCAAGACAAAAGGATGAATAAAAGAGACACATTTATATTTATATTTATGAATAAAAGAGACACATTTATATTTAGAATTCCAAAGATAGAGACAAAATTCCAATTGCTTCATAGAGGAAAATTCCTGATTCTAAATAAAAGAACAAGAATTAGACTGACAAAGGCTTTCTTTTTACCCACGGTACATGCAAAGATGTCTACTTGAGGATACTTTTTAAAAATTCATGTGAGAAAATTATTTTGAACCTAGGATTCCATGCCCATCAAAATGATTTATTCAAGAACAAACCAAAATACTTTTTTGAACACACAAGGAATCAGAACTTTTTTTAAACTATGAACCCTCTCTCAATGAACTGTTAAGTTGTACTTCAAAAAACAACATAAAAATAAGCAAAAAACAATGAATCTAAGAGTTTGACCAAAAAAAAGCAATAATAAACAAAAATAATAATAGAAATAATATAATATATATAATTATGTATCATAGTATAATTATATGAATATTTTAATACCTTTTTATACATACTATAGTACATAATATGTAGTATACTATGTAATATATGGTAATAATATAAGTAAAATAATATGTCAAATATACTATAAATATTCCTAACAATCTGGAACTAAAATCTCAGATAATCTCAACATGGAAAACAACTGGGGAGAAATGAAGAAGGAAATATAATCATTCTAAACTTCTCATCTATTTTTACCGTGTTATATATATATTGATTAATTTAATGACATTGTTTAAAAATATTTATTATTATTAATTTTTTAAAACCAACCACCAGACTATTAGAATATAATGCAAAGATTGTAAAATTTGCAAACCTTAGAATGGGGGTAGAGAGTAAACAGAAAAATGATTTAAGAAAGAGCAAACCAAATGAAAAAAAAAATTTTAAATATGGCAACTAGAAAACAAAATAAAATAGCAGATATGAAATAAATCCAGACATCATTAATCACAATAAATATGAATAGGTTTGAGAAGCTTTAAAATAAAGACATTAATGAGGATAAAAAGAACAGGAAGAGAGATCATAACAAGAAAATTTGGAACACTGGATACATAAAGATAAATAAATGGTTACTGATTTAGCATACCTGAGACTAAAATAGAGACTCTGGACAGGGGAAAACAAGATACTGCTAAGGGATGGGTGACCATACAAAAAGCAGAGAAGTGAAAATCTAGGTTCATACGGAATCTTGAGGCCCATAGCCATGTTCCTAGCTGGATCCCAGAATGACTTTAGCAATGGTTTTACCATCCAGACAGAACACTAGGAGATTCTTCTCTGAGAAATAAGAACAGACCTAAAGATACTGACATCAATGACTCCTTCAATGAAATTGTCTGGTCAGTCTCCCTGCTGAAAGACCAATAGGCAACAAGTCCCAACCTTGTTCACAAAGCTATCAACTTTTTATTGTGCTATTTTTAAATGAGCATAGAACTAAGAATCAATATATTTTTTTATTAGGAAAGACTAATAGGAAAGATCAAAGTCGTATCCAGAATAAAGGTGGAGGAAACTATATTTTAAAGAAAACTTTGAAAAACACAATCATTAATATTCTCACAGAAACAAAATAAAATAAGAATGCTTTTAATAAAGAGCATTCAAAGCAAAAATATCTCTTAAAATTAGATATATTAGGGATAAATATTAGAACACTGAGATCAAAAACTTTCAGAGGGTAAGAAAAAGGTTGCAATAAAAAAAGAAAAAGAATTGAAATTGCATCAGACTTCTTAATGACAAAATTGGAAACCTGAGAGAATGGAGCAATGCTTTCAACAATTCTGACAAAAATGGGTTCCAACTCAGAATTAATTTCAGATCCAGTTAATTATCAATTAAATATAAGGGGAGAATAAAATTATTTTTAGCAATATTAAGTGTCAAAACTTACATACCATGCATTGTTTCTTAGGAAGCTACTGGAGAAGGTGTTCCTCCAGAATGATTAAGTGAAATAAAAAATAATATATGTGATTCTAGAACATGGAATTCAACCAAAATAAGGTGAGGAAATTCCAAAAATGTTGGAAAAAAGAGACCCTAGAATGACAGCCATGAAACAAGCCTAGGGAGAAACAGGTTCTAATGAAAGAAGTTTAGAAATCTCCAGCAGAGGATTCTCCAGAAGACAAAATTTCTGGCATACCACATGTGCTCAAAAATACATGGCAAATGGATATATAAATGTTAGTGGAAAACTTGAGTATAAATGAAGAAAAAATATATTTTTAAATTAAAATTTAAAAAAATTTTCAATTCCAGAAAGAGCAAAAAGACACGTAAGAGAGCTTTGAATAGAGTTTACATGGTCATATTCATAAAGATATAACATTGATCTAATCAAAATTATGTATAAGTTTATTAGAAAGATAGGAGAAAAAGTTATATTATAAATATTATAAACTTTGACCATGAAAAATAAGAACAAAACTTTTTTCAAAGCAGAAAATTGAAGGCATTGTGGTGAGATACTACATGTACTAAATTACTCATTTTTCATAGTTAATAATTAAAAGATACCATCTAAATTGTGAATTATAAATTATGCACCATAAATTTATATTAAAATTATATTTAAAAAAGCAGCAAAATATACAGATCAAGTCCTAAGAAAAAGCCTCTGAGTTGAAGAAAACAGATATGAAGTATGATCAGTTTTGTGTTAAAATAGTATACAAATATAAAAGTATGCATTATAGAGATAGATTTATTCATACATAGAAAGAAGAATGAAATATGTATACCCAAATGTTTGAATTGAGAGCAGTAAGTAGAGGAAACAAAAGTTTCATTTTCTACTTTCTACATTTGTTTCACACAAGTATTAATTTTGTAATTTTTATAACTTAAAAGTTAAAAATAACACTAATTCATATGAGTAGAACTGGTCAAGAAAGTAGACAATTGGGCAATACACTATTTATTACTCATGGAAGAAAAAAATTAAAAACTTTTCCCATGGGTAGAGACTTGTTTACATTACATTCTTATAAAAAGGAAGAATGCTATTATTTATTATACTTTATTAATTATATTTATTATTAATGACCATAGTAACAAGCACTTAGCCAAAGGGTGTTTCTAGAGTGTTAATTTATTGTCCATTAAAAGTATTGAATTACCTGGGCATTAATTCTTATTTCTGTATTATAGGACTCTTGTGCTTTAATTAAGGTAATTTTTTAAATAAGACAGCTCAGTATTTTTCAAGTCTTTAAACTCTAATAATTCATTTCACTTAGACTCAACAAACTTTTGATGAAAGTCTATGTGACAGGACCTTTACCAGAACCTAAAAGACTCAACGATAGGAGTAAGATAGGAAAGCAAGTGTTGGTGTCTATACAAGGATCTTGTCATCTCTTGAGAGTCCTGAGAATTGTTTACAGTTAGCCTGTGGTTATATCATCTCATTTCTGTATCAAGTTATTAGGTTATTTTTTAAGGTACCCAGAAGTCACGTGGCTCTTTCGGTTAATGGAGGTTTGAAATGTGGCCCTGAAGGCATAAAATGTAGTTTTGATATGTGGTATTTGTGCTCTTTTTTGGTGAGAAATAGCAACAACATAAATCAGAGTTATGCCATACACAGAACATGATGTAACACCATTTGAGTGTATCAGTGTTACAGCTTTTGCATTCACATTCCCAGCTGGATTTGCAGACATGTACCAACTGCATGAAGCTTCAGGAAGCCTTCACATTCATATCATGTTCCATTGATATGAATTCAGCTGCAGATCTTTATAAGGTGACTGTAAGCAAGTTTCACTGCTATCACATGGTTTACTATTAGTGGAGACCCCATGTTTGTACCTTTTTTTACGGCACTCGGGGTATCATTTATCAATTTATATGTTTACATGTCTATCTTCCTCCTCTAGAATATGAGTTCTCTGAAAGCAGAAACCTTTGTTATTGTTTTATGTCTCCCCAGTACTGTGCAAAATGTCTTAAAATAAATTTTTGATTAATAAGTGTTTAATGAATAAAAATTAAGATACTTATTGGATAGTCTACTGTACAGGTATGATATGGAATATTTCTTATTTCCATACATGTTCACCCCCATTTCCCCAAGGCACTGAATCTTTAATGCAGTATTTGAAGTGCATCTATAAAAATCTGGCCTTGATAACAGTAGCAGCATGTACTGATTCCTTTTTATGTTCCAGATCATGTGCTAAGTGTGTGTTTATGTGTGTATTTATTTATACATTGTGTTATTTTATCTTCAAAACAATCCATTAATGAGGTACCATTCTATCACCACTGCACACATGAAAAGTCAAGGTCTAGAAGTTATATGCCCCATGTCAAGACACAGCTAATAAGGAGAAGACCCAGGATTTGAATGTAGACCCTCCGTCTTCAGAGCCTAAGCATTTAACCACTGCATTATATTAAAGGTGGAGTTCCCTGGACTATGAGAGAAAATGATAAAGAAATGTATTCATCTCATGAAGTGGTAGAGACAATCAGGGCCATTTAGAAAGGCATGACTATGACTGGAATGCTAATCTTTGGGTTAGGTAGAAGTTAATTCCAGTAACATAGAATTTCTTTGCTTTAATAAGAATAGTGTACTTGAAAAGTCATTCTGTTTCTCAGGCAGCATTTAGTCACATCATTTATTTATATCATGAAAATAATTGCAACTCGCTTTGTAATTTGTACAAATATGCATAATGAACTATTTACAATTCTTGGACCCATTATTAAGACATGTAATTATAGCATAATTTTTTACAAGAGTTGATAAAATTAATCTTCTTTTTATAATGCCTTTAAAAAATCTCAATAGTTAGCTAATTATTAGTATTTTCCTTTCTGTCTAATATCTTTAGTAAAACTCCCTTTTTCTCTCATAGAAGTGTTTTTAAAGCTCTGGCATTAGAAAGATCTGGGTTGACATCTTGGTTCTGCCACTTTCTTTAAAAATGTTACTTAACCTCCCTAAGTTTCAGATATCTGTGTATAAAGTAGGAAAAAAAATTGTTAACTTGCCAAGTTCTTTGAGAAGAAGAGATAAAGCACATGACATCCCTAGTTCAGGTTCTGGACCCTGGTAATGGTTGGTGATGATGATGAGGATGATGATCATTTTTGAATGCTTATTATTTGCAGGCACTTCTCTGAGTGCTTTATATGAATAGACTGCATGCCTTCACCACCATTTCTTTATCAGAAACACAGTGAGGGAAAAATATTTTTCCTGAAAAAAGTTATTGAAAGTTATCACGGCTTCTTGGTATTTACCCAAGTGAAGTGAAAACTTACATGCAACCAAGTTGTTCTTCAATAGGCGAATGGATAAACAATTTTATTTATACAATAAAATATTTTTCAGTGATTAAAAAAATGAACTACCAAGCCACAAAAACACATGGAGGAACCTGAAATGCATACTGCTAAGTGAAAGAAGCCAGTCAGAAGAAGCTCATTAATGTATGATTCCAACTAAATGGCATTCTAGAAAAGGCAAAACTACGGGGTCAGTAAAAAGATCAGTGATTGCCTAAAGAGCAGGGAAGGAGTGAATGAGAGATGAATAATAAGTGGAGCACAGGGAATTTTTAAGGCAGTAAAACTATGATGGTGGATTCATGTCAGACATTTTTCAAAACCCACAGAATAGACAAAGAGTGAACCCTAATGTAAAGTATGGACCTTATAATAATAATAATGTATAAATATTAATATTGACTCACCAATTGTAACAAATGTATGGCACTAATGTGAGATTTTAATAGGGGAACAGTGTGTGTTTGGTGGTGGGGGAGAAGAGTCCTATATGGGAACTCTACATTTTCCACTCAATTTTTCTATAAACCTAAAACTGCTCTAAAAATTAGTCGGGTTTTTAAACTTATCAGATTTACATTTTAAAACTATATTTAAAGTTCTTTCAGACAATTAAGTAATATAAAATATTACTTTTTCTGAAAAAAGTCTTAAAAAACTAAAAGTTGGGAATTGTCTCAAATAATTAGCTGTAATTGAGATTATTACTGCTTTTACACAAGCACACATACACTGAGAGGGAGAGAGAGAGAGAGAGGGAAGGAGGGAGGGAGGGAGAGAGAGAGAGAGAGAGAGAGAGAGAGAGAGAGAGAGAGAGAGCGCTATTCAAGGAATAAATAAAGGGAACTAACCTTGAGTGCCTATTTCATCCTCATTGAACAATCTAAAACATAGACAAATCTCCAAGTTGGTGTGATTCGTAAAGTGTGGGCCACAAAGCAGCATCAGCTTCACCTGGGACTTATTAGCAATGCAAATTATCAGGTGGAACCAGACCTGCTGAATCACAGAGTGGGGCTCCACAATCTGTTTTAACCAGTCCTCCAAATGAGATTGATGCATTGGAGGAGGTGAGTGAAGTAGAGCAGGAATTAGTGCTGGAATCAGGGCAAGGATCGCTGAGGCCAGCTCCATCTCTCTCTCTTGACTGCCACAAATACCCATTGTCACACTATCCTCATTCAACATCCCCAACTCCACTTCCCATTTGGACTTCCCTTCATTATCCCCATAAAAAAGAAATGATACTGATTGAGTGAGAAAATGTTAGCATTTCTAAAAGAAATTTTGAAATTACTGTTTTCAAGAAACTTACCATTTCTGTGGAATGATTGAGTTTATAAACAGAAATAAATAGCAAAGAACCCACAAAAGAGTATCACTATGTACAAGCTATAATAATGCTGAGTATATAAATTCGAAGGAATCACCAAGGAGAAGAACTGAGCCACAAGAGTTTATTTGATAACTTTATAAAAGTGCTTTGTGAACTGCACATCACTACAGGAAAGCTTACTGTGGTTATTACTATATTCTTGGGAGATATCAGCATCACGCCACTTTTGGAAGGAAGTAAGGTCTATAGATTTGGCAGAGAGGATGAGAGAAGAAACAAAATCTGTAGCTAGAAGAAGAAATTAGAAAACAGGGGAGTGTGGGAAATGAAAAACAGATTTGCTTAGCTTCTTTAGGAATAAAGAAAATTGAGGCAAAAGAAGTACAGTAAGTGTCAGAGGGAAAGGGCAAAGAGGGGGAAAGAGACAGGGGAAGGCTTAGTTATGACTTAGAGCATCATTCAGCCTGAATTTCATTTGAATTCTGAAACTAGAGATCTCGATCCAAGTTAGAAATGGCAAACAATTAAAAGGAGCAAGTGACATTAAAACTGAATCAAATAGCTATTTAAAAAATTTCAAGTGAAGGGAACTGTTGGAGACTTCCACACAACTCAACCTTGTTCTCTGAAGTGGTGTGTGTGGAGCACTTCTACAGCTTTTTTTTTTCTTTTAAGAATTGAAGAGTGGAAGAAGCTCAGTTTTCACCATTGGAGCACTAACCAATCACTGTATACCTCAGTCATTCTGAATGGAGAAACTTAGCATCCCTGTGGGAATCTACTGCCCTAGTGATTTTGATAGGGCTGAACTTTAAAAACGTTTTTTTGTGAAGAAACATACTTATCTTTCTCAGTAATTGTTGCTGAAGACCTGCAGCTGAGACCCAGTAACAGCTACAGGAGCCAGAATAGGACAAGGTTATAGCAATAAGCGGCATCAGCTTAAGCTGAAAGTAGATAAAGGAAAATCAGACTGAGCTAGGTAAAGCTCATCCTTAACCTGCTGCTAAGAAGTTACCAGCAGATAGTAGGGAAGGTCAGGTAAAAATTAAATGATATTATCATTACTTTTTAGAATAGAGAAAGAAAGGAGAGTTATCAGCATAGTCTGTAAGAAGTAGAATTATTTAAAATAAATTTCCCAGAAACAGCCCATTAGGAGGTTCGTGGAGAGGTGGATGACTTTCAAACAGAGCCTAGAAAAGTATGTATTGGGATCAGGGTCTGTCTATCACCTTTGTCATCACTCAGACTAAAAGTTGGAAATAATAGAGAGTCCCCTATAGAGCATGGACTTTGGGGAATAATAACACAGAGTGGACATGTTCTGGTAAACTGGTGCTCATTGCCCCAGTCACATGCTAGTGAGAAGTAGGCTGTCCTTGTCAGAAAATTCTTCATACAAGAGGTCAACATAGGCTGACTGGGTCCAAGAAAGGAATTCACTGGCCAGAGCTGAAGTGTATGGATCAGCTCTGAATCTGAGAAGATAATGACCTTGAGACCACATCCAGAAAGAAAAAAAGAAACAAACAAACAAACAAAGCAGTTTCTGAGAAGGATAAAGAATTCTGCCAGCCGATAGGCCATGCCAACTTCAGGGCTTAAATGAAGGAAAGAAATCCAAGTCTTAGATTCTGCAAGTTGTATCAATAGATAAGATAATGGTTCTCCTAAAATTAAAAAAAAAAATCTATTGTATATATTTATGTTTTGTTCCTCTTTCACAGTTGAGTAATCATTTCCTTTGGAAATACTAACTTGTCTCTGATAAACTTGAAGTAAATGATTTCTGTCACTACTTAAAAATGAAGACAAGGCCAGAAAGTTAAGATCTTTTCATTAGAGAGAAGAGTCTTGGAAGATTCTTGAGTTATCAAGTGACATGGTGAAATCGGTCTTCAAAGAGAAAGATCTGAGCAGCAGCATGATTTAGAGGAGAGGATTGAAGACAGAAAGCCTAATATTTCATGCCATTGAAGTGATTTAAAACCTAAGATAACAAGTGCTAGGACTTGATAATAACAGAAAGGGACAAATGTAAGAAAGAATTGTGTAGAACTAGACGTAGGTAGAAAAACAGAGGAGAAATGGTTTCATGTCTTCTGGGGTGGGGGTGGAAACAAAAAGAATATTGGAGCTCTTGATACCAATGAGGAAAGTGGGCTGAAGTGACTCTTTGAAGGGGGCCAGATTATGAATCATTTCAATGTTAGATTTTAAAATAAGTGGGCAACTAGAGATATGATGAGAGGTCAAGTAAAATTTAGAAAAGAAAATACCAAGATTGAAAATGTGTGCCCAGTGGTAGAAAAAGAGGCAAAGGTACACTAATAATGACAATAGTAATTATAACTTCTACTACTTATTGAATGGTTGCTGGGTTCCAGCCACTGTAGCAGCATGTTTTATATTTAGACACTATAAAATAGATTTAATTGTTCCTATTACAGATGGAATATTGAAGCTCCAGGAGGTGAAGAAACTTCCCTAAGGTCACACATTGAAGGACCAAGACTAGATTTCTGTTTCCTTCCATGTGTAGAGGTTGTCTCCTTGTCACAAGACACTTGAGATGGAAGTATAGAAATAAGAATACCATGGCAATAGCATTGGGGTAACTTTAAAAAGAAGAGAATAAGGGAAATTAGGGCCTAAACACCAGATGGGCCCAGGCCTGGTACAAAAAAAAAAAAAAGTCCAAGAAATTGCACAAGGATAGAACATTGAAACATAACTTGGTTTACAAATACTTAATAATCTCCCCCACTGATGCAAAGGTAGAGAAGAGTTCCAGACAACGGCTTTAGAGAGAAGCAGAAGTTCCAATAGAGGACTAAGCAGAGAGACTGGAGAAATTTATTAATGAAGCTATAAAGAACACACTACAAATCCACATTCATTTATAAGCCCCCATGTCCCCTCCTCCCCATGCATTCCAAAACCAAATGTAAGCAACTTGTATCCTATTTTCCTAGTATTGACTATAATAAACATATATGTTTTGGAGTCAAATCATGAGATCCTAAAATCAGTGCCATAAGTGTTTACAAATCAGTTAATGTGTGCTAATCGCTGGTAAAAATCAGAATATGGTGATGAAGTAGACTTTTCTGCCTTCCAGAAACTCGCTATAAATCATACCAGAGGATAGGCAGTAGGAGAGGTATTAATTAAGTATGCTGAGCATAAAAAAGGAATGAAAATCTTGGCCTGGAATGGCCAGACAGAAGCTCATCATAAGAAAATATTTGTTCTGGGCCTTGAAAGGTGAATAAAATTTTCCAAGGTGCTCAAGGACACGTAAGAAAGATGAAGTATTTTAATTTGGGCAGTTATGGAGGCTGGAGCAATTGACCAGACTACAACTGGCCCCAAATGGAAGTAGCCCACAACCTAATGGACAGTGTATAAAAACGCCTAAAGGATGTATACCTTATTACAGTCCTGATATTGAACCTATATAATCCCATCAATTGAGGGATCAGCAGCAGAGCTTAAGTAGCAGGAAGCACCTGAAGTCTGAGTAGGCAGAGCCATGAATCCAAAACTCTTTCTCTGGCCATGTAAATGAGAGACTGGAGGAGACTTTGATAAAGTCTCAGCCATGGGCTCAAGACAGAGTATAGTCCCTCGAAGTCATCAGTCCCCAACCTATTTGGCGCCAGCAACTGGTTTAATTCCTGATGATCTAAGGTGGAGCTGAGACTGTGAGGCTAGTGCTAGGGAGTGCCTGCAAATACAAAAAAAATAAATAAATAAAAGCTTCACTGGCTCACCCACTGCTCATCTCCTGCTGTGCAGCCAGATTCCTAACAGGCACTGACTGGTACTGGTCTGCAACACGGGCGTTGGGGACCCCTGCTCTAAATGTTAGAGTCCCTAAAGAAGCTGAGGTCCATTGAGAATGTCATATGCCAGGTCTGGTTCAATAAGATTAATCTAAGACCCCACCCAGTGAGCATGAGATTGTTCTTATTACTTTTAACATTTCCCCAAATTACTACTACAATGATTTATATCAGATGAGTATTCAACATATATTTTTCTGAACTATCTGAATATGTTTTTATGCTACATTAAACTTGTTTTGCTTCCATTTCCTGCAGGACTACAAGCTACAGTATCATGATCATCAATCATCATCTTACTAACTAATAATTATGGTGGGTTTACCATGTGCTGGATGTAATGCTTAGAGATAGGGATAGCTGATTCTCAAAACATCCCCACAAGACAAACGTTATTAGCCCCATTTTACAGATGGAGAGAGTCTGTTTAAGTGGAATTTCAGATCTTGTCCAAACTCACATATAACTAATAGGTGGCAAAATAGTAGGATATCAAAACTATGTCTATCTGGTATAAAGTAGTTCACCTCAAAGTATTAAATCATTTTAATAAAAAATTTGATCAATTAAAGAAACAAAATTTACTCTGTTCAGTTAGTATTGTGAGAATGTAACAGTTAAGTGACTTTTTCAAAGGTTTTATTAAATTAACTACACAGGAAAGTATACCATTTCATGGATTTCACCAGTTGATAAGACTGATGTTTTCATTTGGTGGGATGTATTACAGTTCCATAAATATAGCACAAAAATTGCATTTTCTTTGTCTGCTATAACCTTTTTACAAATAAGATGTAAGTTATCAATCTATAGACTTGTATGATCTTTTAAAATTTACAAACAGCCTTCTGGCACCATAATTCAAGTGTTTTGTCTACTTGTCTACCCTTCACATGTTAAAAATTCTAATTAGTTAATATATGCAATCAACTCATCTCCAAGAACTTCTACTCAATTGAAGACATTTTTACTTCAGTATATTCGGGTTATCTTTTTCAAAGAAATATCTCAATTCTCCCCACTATCTCTTAAGGACATTTCATTTGCCTAAACTCAACTCTAAGTGCTTCAGAAGTTAGAGATCTAGTGGAATCGGAGTAGCCTCACTTATTCTCATCACTCACAACTGCAAAACATAGCAAGGAAGTTACACTTGACCAGGAAAGAACCTTGCAACATTTCATTTTTAAAGTGTTCCTGTCTGACAGGACATATGAATTGTTATATACTACACCCCCGATCGCTAAATTTGCTCCCTCTCATGGAGGTGCCAGCTGCTGCCTGTTCAGTAGCAACAGCTCTGTCACTTTTACTTTGCATCCTAATTAAGAAGAAATAGAGAGACACGTGGAAGTGCAAGTACCAGAAGGATTATGCTATCTGTCATACTGTCCTCCAGATGTTCTAATGACACCTTTGAATTTGGATGGAGGAGACACACAGAAAGAACTCTGGCACCATGAAACCTTCCTGTGACTACTTGTTGAAGAAAGACAATTAACAGCTGAACAGCTGCTAATGGGGACCTTTAGCTGGAGAACTTGTTATGAAGAGAATTTACCATCTCTCAGAGGACTTCATACTGATAAACACCTGAGTTATGCTCCTTATTTTTGTTTTAAAAATGCACTATTCATCCTTCCTAAAGTTTCCTTCAGTTACTAAGAGAGCTCATTAAGATAAGAGATTTATCGCCAGTTAAAAAAAAATTATTTTGTGAGCTCATGAAAGCCTACAATAGGAACAATTGGCCTGAAATGTTTTAAAAACTTTTCAAATATTTGACTGGTGGCCCCTGGTATTGTGTTATTTGAGAACTGCAATCATACAGTTTTGAACAATGGAGCTAAATATTAGGAACTGTCCTGTTGGACATATCACTAAATTACTTTCAATATGATACTGTGCTTAGAGTAGTGTACACACCCCCGCACCCTTCTCCAGAGACTATTAATATGAGTTCTTGCTTTGGATACATGTGACTTACAGAGAGGAAAAAGAATATAATCAGTAATTCTTAAATTATTATTTTGTAAGTGGGCCTTGTCTTTCAAGTGGCCAGACTTTATTATAACTATGGGATACTATTATTCTTATTTGCTCTCAAGTGTAGGGTGGAACTGAAAGGTAAACTTCTCACAAAGGAAGTGATCTTGAGCAAATTTCAATCAGTGTTGATCTAATCCCCTGAAGGGAGCAAAGACTAATTAATAAAATGATCTTTATATAGTAACTCTGACAATTCTGTTCAATTTTATTATTCTAAAACCTCTTTCTCCACCCTCAAAGAAAAAATGAACAATTTTTACTAATTTTCATAAACATTGTTCCATGCAATCAGGAAATAATTAATTTAGAGCTCTTCATCAGTAATGGGGACAAAGTTCCTTAATGAACAGCCTTTAATTCAGTGATAAGACAACTATTAATGAAATATTTATTGATATAAAATTATGCCAGGAAAAGAAAAAAAGAAGCAATTTTTTAAGTCTTGAATAAGGTACAGCTGATTGTGTGTCCTTTTTAGAATCGAAGTAGCGAAATTTTAAAGAATAATGGAACCTTTAGATTTAGATATAGATGGATAACAATGATATAGATATAGATACAAATCAATATTATTTTTGTTAAAATAAGTCGAGTTTCCATTCATCTTCCCTGTTAAAACACTATATTAAATGATATGGAGTGATACAAGTAAAAAAAGACTTTACCCTCAAGAAAATTATCATCTAATTCGGATTTTCTCGATAGCAGCTCTATTAAGGTTTTGGGCCAGATAATTCTTTGTTGTGAGGGATGTCCTGTGCATTGTAAGATATTTAACATCATCCCTGGCTTCTGCCCAACCAGTAGAACCACCCCTTGCAGTTGTAACAACCAAAAATGTTTCAGACATTACCAAATGTCTCCTGGAAAGCAAAATTACCTCCAGGTGA
Source organism: Cynopterus sphinx (assembly GCA_030015415.1). Lineage (NCBI taxonomy): Eukaryota > Metazoa > Chordata > Mammalia > Chiroptera > Pteropodidae > Cynopterus > Cynopterus sphinx. Next base: position 73,372,435 of record CM057386.1, read on the forward strand.
GAACTGATGCATCGAAGGATCCAAAGCTCAAAAATCTTCACCCACAGTTTCTTAAGAGGGATATAATGATAGATCAAATAACAGCTCAGCATCAAGAGAGATAGCTAAATAGCTAGATAATTGAGCAATCTAGCTGCTATGATCTTTGACTATAGGGTAAGTTGGCTTAGGTTTCAATTTTGGCTCTGCTTTTTATTAATGTGGGAAAGTTATATTTCCTCTAAGTCTCAGTCTCCTCCTCCACAAATTATGGATAATAACAGAATTTATACATAGTATTGTTTTGAATATGAGACAAAATAAAGCATAGGAGGCCCCAGAATGATTTGTATCAACCACTATTATTACAGGCGATATTCAAATTTTTGTTGAATTGGATAGATAAGATCTGTGAACATTTATCCATTGTTCATATAGACATTAATGAGTGTAAAATAAACCTGAATGAGTATTTTTATGGAAATGTTCAATTTTTATTATGCATTGGTAGAATGCTATTTCCATTTTAAGAATTGTTTTATAATAATTATGGCATGAGTTTTTCCTTTAGAATAAAAGGGCACACATTGACTGAGGAATAATTAATCCAGAGTGATCAAAATTGAGACATATCTTGAAAAAGTTATTGAAGTTCCCCGTAAAAGCCCAAAACTTAGGGAAGGGAGTAGTCATGCAAAATGTCAAGTAATACATGAAGACAGAAAAAAAATAATGCTGATCTCAGATTCCTCCACAGATTTCAATGCCAAAAACCAGTAAATTGATACCTATGAAATTTTCTAAGATAGAATTGTGACCAGGGGAATTTTTATCCAGTCAAGCTATCCTTAGAATTTTATAAAAGCTTCAGTCAAATCACTCACAACATGCACAAATTCAGGGAATAGTGCCAAGATTCTTCCTTGAGAAAATTACTGGGTAACAGATTTCATTCAACCAAAAAATAGTTGAGGAATGTATAGAAAGAGAACATTGAATGTATTTCATTGTAAACCAAAGAAAAATATTTCGAAATGATGCGACTAATAAAAATCAGGAGAGAATTATAAAAGAAGGTGATGTAAAGTAAATTTATTTATTGCTTTATCTTTAATAAATGGAAATCAAAGGATCTCAAAGGTAACAAATTCAAATAATATAAACTTTAACTTAGCTGTACAAAGGGAAACACTTAAAATTTCTAATAGTATTGATTGAAATAAGATGATAAACTAAGAAGAGGGAAAGGAAGAGAGAACATGCTAAGGAAGTAGGAGGAAACTAATAAGTATAGTCCAAAAAAAAAAAGAGAAGCAAAAGATATTATATAAAATTACAATTAAAAGATAATCAGAACAAAAACACAAACTTCTTAATATTAGAAAAACTACAGATGCAAAATGAATGAAAACAGACCACAAAGCGAAAGACTTTAAAATAGAAAACGTAACATGAACTAATATGACAGATTCCAGACCACACATACCTGTCATAGCAATAACTCTATGACCTACACTAGCTGAAAGACAAAACTGAATCACAAATCAAAATTCAATTCTATATATATGAAAATTAAAACAACGTAACTTAGAAAGTAAAAATAGATAGGCAACATTATAACAACAAAAGCCAATAAAAAAGAAAGCAGGGCTTACAATTTTAACAGCTGGCAATGGAATCAAGAGCAAACATTAAATAAGACATAGAAACCTGCTTATAATGACACAGTGTAAAATTTACAAATAAAGACACAACTGCTACAAATATTTCTGCACCAAATAACACAGAAGAATTATAAATAGAGCAGAAATTGTAGGAGATTAAAAAAAAATACCTAAGAACACATGAGTAGTAAGAGATTTGAAGTAACCTCTCTCAGTCTCTTGACAAATTGTGTAAAGGAATAATAAGTAAAGGTATAGAAGCCTAAAATAATAAACAGCAGAGATCTGATAGATAAATATAAAATTCTACATCCTGAAAATTGAGACTGTACCTTCACTTTATATAAACATAAACATTCATAGAAACATAAACATAAATAACATATACGACCCCAAAGATAAGCTTATAAATTCAAGAAAGTTGAAATCACGATGTCATTGAAACAAAAATTCTATCTATAAATAGTATAACTCTCCCTTAAACAACTCTTGAGTAAAATAGGAACTAAAAAACAAAATTTCAAAATTTCTAGAAAACAATGTGTTAATATAATTTAATATATCAAGATGAATGAGATATAGAGCTAACACATGTTAAAAGAAAAATTCATAGCCTTAAATGTCTATTTGAATAATAAATAATAAAGACAAATGACACAAGTATCAATCATTAGAAGTTATATACAGATCAAGGAAATTAACAGAAGAGAACATGTGAAGGTAAATTTATAAAGATAATATAATAGCAATGTTAGAAATAGGTACACAGTGAAATTTATAAATAAATCCAAAAGCTTTTTTATAAAAAAAAAAGCGCAAATAATTATTTGGCTTTATCAAGAAAAAAAAATGCATTCACAAAAAAATAAGACAATGGAATGAAAACAGAAGAAATTAAAATATCATAAGAAATTAATTTGCATAGAATTTGATGAATTGTATAAAAATAAATTTTAATCTGTATTAAATAACTTTCTAGGAAAGGTTTTTTTTATCAAAACTGACCACAAAGTAAACAGAAAACATAAATTGAACAAATTCTATTAAAAAATAGAGAAACATGCCAAAGAGTTTTGAACAACAAAAAAAGCACTATGCCCAGTTTACTCATAGGATAATTCCAACAAATCTTTAAAAGCAGTTAATTCCAATGTTATTTCAACTGCTCAAATTATAGGTATTGATAGAAATTTTTAAATTATTTTTATAAAACAAACATAACATTGAGGATACATCTGACAAAATAGCATAAAAGCAGAATACTAGAGATAAATCTTATTCATAAATATTAGTGCCAAAGTCCTAAATAAAATACTTGTAAACAAAATCCAGCAGCAATTATAAAAATATTACAACATAACCACATGAGATTTATTATGAAAATGTAGATAAAAATATTTCAACAACCATTTTTTAAAGAATAACACTCAGTAAAATAGAAAAAGATGGATACCATTTTAACATGGTCCTAAAGCCTTGTTAAACAGAGGTATTTTTACAAAAGCCAGGAAGAACTAATACCTGCTATTTAACATTTTATTATTTAATGTTAAACATTATTTAACATTTTACTAATGTTCAAATTTTATTAGCCAATAGATTTAGCCAAGAATAAAGAGTTAGAAGTATAAAATATTGAAAAGAAGGAGGTAAATATTTTGGTAGGTAATACAATTATATATCTAAAACATCCAATCTAATTAACTGCAAACAACAAGAAAATTCAGTAAAGAAACAGGGTAAAAAAAATAATGTAATAGCAATCAATAGTTTCATATATTTTAAAGCAACAAAAACTATAATAGAAAAAATGATCCCACATATCATATTACAAAAAATAAAATCAACAAGAAATGTATAAGAACATTATAAAAAAACAGTTGTAAATACTACTGAATAATTCAGAACAAAAAATGGTAGGAACACATGAAAAGACACCATTTTCTTAGACAGGATGACCCAATATTACAAGAAGGTCAATACTCCCTAAGTTAATTAAATATTAAATAATATCACACAAAAGGATATCAATTTATTTTCTAACAAAACGAGCAAATTCTAAAGTCCATGAAATAAAATAAGAATATGCAAAAATCTCTGAAAATGGAGAGCAATAAGGGGATCTACTATTACTGGATTTTTTAAAAAATTATAAAATCATGATAATTTAAAAAGTGTTCTGATATACACAGCAATGAGTTCAGATATATAGACTCAAATTCATTAGGAGATTTAGAGTGTTAATTAGTGGTATTCCAATAAGTGGGAAGAAAGAAAAAAAGTACTGGGAAAAATGGGTAATCATATGGGAAAAATATCCACACCTTGAACAAGGATTATTTCTAGATGAAAAAAAATATAAAAAATTAAAATACAAAAAATGTTAAAATATTTGTACACATATCCCAAATGACTAATTTTTTAAATTTTTTATATTTTTATTTTTTTCAATGATAGTTGACATACAATATTATATTGGTTTCAGGTGTACAACACAGCGATTAGACATTTATATAACTTATGAAGTGATCACCCTAATAAATGCAGTACCCATCTGACACCATATGTAGTTATTATAATACTACTGACTATATCCCCATAACTATCTTGTAACTACCAATTTGTACCTCTTAATCCTTCCTCCCTTCACTCATTTCCCCACCCACCAATCTGATAACCATCAAAATTCTCTCTGTACCTATGAGCTTGTTTCTGTTGTTTATTTGTTTATCCTGCTCTCTAGATTCCACATATGACATTTGTCCTTCTCTGTCTGATTTACTCCACTCAGCACAATACCCTCTAGATCTGTGCTAGGTGGTCCATGCTATTATAGATGGCAAGATTTCTTTCTTTCATATCTTCTCGGGCAAGGGAAACAAAAGAAAAAATAAACAAATGGGACTACATCAAACCAAAGGAAACCATCGACAAAACAAAAAGACAACCAACTGAATGGGAGAAGATATTCACCAATGATATATCTGATAAAGAGTAAAGATTCAAAATATATAAGAAACTCATGCAACTTAACACCAAAAAAAGATTTGATCAACAATTCTATTTTAAAAGTCTATGAATAGTTTTTAGGAAAAAAAAAAGGCTCTTGAAATATAAATAGATCTCAACCTCACTCTTAATAAGCATAATGCTAATTAAACCAATATTGAGATTACACTTTTCATTTATATTGACAAAAATCAGAGTATAGATAACACACCGGGCTGGCAGTGGTAAGGAAAAAGTCATTCTCATGCGTTGCTACCAGGAGGCTGAATTTATAAACCATTATGGAGGACTGTTTAACACCATCTATCATAATCACTAATGTCCTTACCCTCTAAATGTGGGTTCATCCCTCTTCCACAAATGTATCTTACAAATAGATATATACTCACATACCTGACATATTTGTACAACAGTACTCATAGTCACATAACAATAGCAAACATTTGCAAATATACGAAATGGTCATTAATAGGGAAATGGTTAAATGAATTTTGGTACATTCCTACAATGGAATCAGAAAGAATAACAATGTACTGAAGTGAAATGAACTATAAGATATAATGTTAAGAAGGGAAAGGAAGGGAGGGAGAAAGGAGAATGGAGGAAAGGAAAGGCAAAAAAAAAGAAGGGAGAGAGAAGAAGTGCAGGACAGTGTAGATAAAGTTGAGGGGGTTAGGGAATAGACACAAACATATGTTTGTTTATATTTATGTATGTACAAACTACCTCTGGAAGGATCCATAAGTAAGATATTGATTACATATTCTCAGCTGGGGGACAACCGTGGAAGAGACTTGCCTTTCATTATACAACCAAAAGATATCTCTTAAATTTAAAAAAAAAAAAAAAACTATTTTTGAGTCTATAGGTTGGATTTGACCTGTGGTTTGCTAGTCTGAAATCTTTTTGAAGATCATTAAAACAAAAGTGATTTTTATTATAAAATCACTTTCTGTCTAAATTTACCTATCTAAATGCATATGATATTTGCATTATGCAGTCAACTTTATTCCAATCTGACAGTTATTACAATATAAGCCTGTAACTCCTAGTGCTCCAAATTCCAACTCCATTATAAAAATTAAGTACTTGACTATGTCAGAGATGGGATTATCCTATTGCAGACTAAATCATACAGGGTTTTACTTAACAACTCTTCTACCACTGACATGATAATCCTACAGTGTATATTGATTCATTCAGAATGAAAAAAAAAATTAACTTGTCTTGTTAGAAATTCAAGGAAAAGAAAAAGGCAAAAGAAGAGGAGTTTATTTTGTTCTACTCATTTCTCAGGAGAAATATATGCTACATTGCTCAGATGTGTGAAAGTGTTTAAAAGCATAAAAGTTGATAAATAGTAAGTAAGTAATCATATAAAAAGAGAAAGAAATTAATCACAGCTGACAGCACAGTCCCAGAAGAAATAAATTTTTTTTTTTTATCAGAAGGGTTAAGAAATAATCATTCTGTGTTGACTTCCAAATTGCTCTATAGATTCAAATCTCTTTTGTCAGTCCCCAACTGATCTGAATTCCTTAGGTTTGAAGACTCTTTGACCTTCCCATAATATTTATATTGCCAACTCACACTATTTCTTACATACAGCTCACTCCCACTCCCAATTAAATCTGCAGTGGGTTTTGACCAAACTACTACCACTTATTTCAAGAAATATATGGTGCCACATCTAAAGAATCTAGTACAAATGGTATCTACACAATGATCTCATTTTAAAGTTTTTCTTCCCAAAAGACTACTTCATCTTCTCACCACATAAACTGAAACTACCCACAGTCTTTACTGGATTGTTTATCTATATAATCTGGCCTATTATTTCATATAAAAGTTTTTTGGTGAAACAAGAAGCATGTTTTTTTAACCTTGCCCTTTAATTAGTGTGTAAGCTCCTTGGGGACTGATGGTCTGACTTCATAGCAAGTAATCAAATGGATCTAGAAAACTGTGCTAAAATTAAACATTCCTTCCAAATGTTTCAGGCAATCCTAAACTATGAAGTGTCTGCCAACCCCTTGAAAAGATCAATAGAGCAACCCCTGGCATATAATGCAGAACCGCCCACTGGAAAGTCCAGTTAATGAAACTCCACAATAGGCAATAGGTCTATAAAATAAGCACATTCTTACAGAAGAATGGATTCCCTTTATCTATGCTTCTGACTCCAGTAGTTGGTCCAGTGAGTAATTAGACTTGCAAAAACTAACACCCACTCACTCCCAAACTGATTAGATGGCTTCACATAAATAAAATTTGATTATTATGAAATTCTTGCCTTTAGGAATCACTAGAGGACTGATATTAAACACAAGGATTCTAGGGTCATCCTGAGTAATGCTTTTTCTTTAAGAAATTCAACTCAAATCAGCAAACATTTAGATTGGCTTTTGTAGAAAAAGCACTTTGTCTTTTACCGAACAGCACATTTATCCATCTTTTAGTTTGCTTCATTAAATTGAATGCATATTTATCATACATTATTTTTAAAAAGAAATACATACTCAAGTGTTACAGGCTCTTCCTAATAAATCCATCAATACAGTGGGTATGCTGTATGTAGTTTGCAATTCTATGCTAGATCTGAATCTCTCTTTCAACAGCAAGTTATTTATCTTGCTAACAATCTATCAAAATAAATATCTCCTAAGGAACAGTATCATTAAATATTTCTCACAGCTGAAATTCCCCAGCTCCTTTAGGCACAATTAATAGCTCTTTGTTCATGCATATATCATGATGCTTCTCATATTTTTAATGGGTGGTGTTGTTGATGGATTTTTCATTACTACCAGATTGAGACTCCCGTGGAAGTGGAGGACAGGTCTTATTCATCTCTTAGTAAGTCCCAATGACTTTCAAAGAGCCTCCCACATTATAGACGAATAAATAATGAAAACCTATAGTCGAAGGTTTGCAGTCCTCTCTGTTCTGCCTTATCTCCACTGAAATACTAGGTTTGGGGCTTTCAAAACAGAGAGGGACGGAGCATCGAAGCACATAAGACTATTTCTCTAGAGTTTCTCTCAATTCCACAGTCCTAGTTCTACTTTCCCTTCAATTCTATTGTTATCATGACCTAGATTCACAGTGTAAATCTTCCAAATATGAAAGTCAGAATGTCAATTTTGACCCATGATAGTTCCACACAAGGACAGGGGCCTGTGGCACTGAAATTACAAAGAGGCACTTGAGGTCCCTGTTGGTGACACACTTTTACTCTGCCCACTGCATAGCTCTCTTTTATTTCTCTCTCACACAGCCTCTTCTGTCTCCCTCCTTCTGGATCTACTCTGCTCCTCAACTCCACTGCTTCCAGGTCCCTGCTTGTGCTGAAGATAGCCCATGGGCTAAAAACACAGCTGGATAGGGATGGAAAATACCCAGTAGAAAGCCACCATCCTTCTCTCTCTTGCCCAAGACAAAAGTCATTAACTGATTTTTAAGACTCTTAACTGTAACCTCACAATCCTAAAACAGGGCTAGAGATAGCCACCACCAATTAATACAAGTGGACATTAAAGATAAGATCTTTTTGCAACCTCTGGGGGCATTTTTATCCTCTTGGCAGTAAAAGGTATTAATTTATTTAAGTCTGAATACTGAACCGGCAAAAAAATAGTTCCCTCTTTTTTCTTAGCGCCCCCCCCCCACCACCACCACACCCGCCACAGCCCCATTTTGATTGATTGGTAGCAGCTTTTCTAAGCACTGTGTTTAAAACCATCAAGAGGTAGCATCCTTGCCAAACAAGAAAAGGTGCTACAATGCATTAGCAATGTCTTGCTAAGCAATCAAGAATAGAGAACAACAGCATACTAGGTATTTACCCCCATTTGCCTTACGCTGTCATCTCGTAAATTATTCCAACATCCTTCATGCAATCATCAGGGTTTGCAAAGTTTATTTGATTCATTCAACAATCATCTTAACTAGAGTATGAGTTAATTAATTAGAATTGAGTATTAGCTAGCACTATCATAGACACTGGACATAAAAATAAAACAAAATGCAGTCCTTGATCTCAAGCAACTACTAAAGTCTAGCTTCTAATAACTACAATATTCCATTTGTGCTTCAGTAAAAGCAACCAGTAGACCATGCTGTCCATGTTCTTGCATTTTAAGAAAATGGCTTTCATAGAACCATTCTTTTAATTAAACCAAGAAATCTTAACCTTGGATTTCCAAAAACCAAAACCAGCCACAAATAGTTCAAAAGGTCTCCCCAGATTTTCTGCTTTCATTTGAAAGGTGCTTAGGGTCCAAACCTAAGTTCAAATAATTGAATGTTGAGTGTTGCCCTTTCAAACAGTTTGAGAATCTGTAAATTGCATTTACACAGTACATGATATGATGATAAGAGCTGAAATCAGAACAAGAATAGAGAAAATAACCGACTAAAGCAATATAGTTTTGCATGGAGATGAGTATATGCCATGTAAGCACAGACTGACTTTTCCTAATAATCAGTTAAGGTGAGGTGTGGCAAACATTGAAACTGTAACAGTGACACATTTATGATGAGAGTAACAGCTAATTCTCTGTGCTAAAAAGAGCCATTTCCTGCAAAAGGAAGAACTGTCAGCCTGAGATCTGAGGGCAGCAACACTGCAAAGATGCCATCAGGGACTCCTCCTCTCTCTACCAATCCTCATGGTGGTTTCTAGTCCGGAATTCTCCCAAGTATCAGGCTGCTGCTGATTTCTAGATCTCAAAACCTTGTTGGTGACAAGATTGCCTCTGACATTCATTATATCTTCAAATGTAGGGTTTTGTTTGTTCATTTGTTGGGGTAAAATTTGTATGTAGTCTTCAGAAGTCTCCTAGCTTTTAAGTTTTTAATTAGATACATGCAATTTATTAAATACATAATTTTTAACTAGATACCTCATCCTAATATGAATTGGGAAATCATGTTTTCCACAAAGCCAGCCAAAATAAATCCAAGAATTGCTCTATTTTCAGCTGCTACTCTCTATTCAAAGGTGAGATAGATATTTTTCCCACCACCCTCCTTTGTTAAAATGAAACGGATCCTCAAAACAAAGCATTTCTCAAGGTGCCATAGACCACCCACCTCAGAATCTACCTAGGAAACAAAATTCAGTTTCCTGGCCTCCACTTGGGAACTTTTAAGGGCCCATGAGTCAACATTTTAACAAATTCACCAGACAGTTCATAAAGGGATAAAGTGTAAGGATTCCCTATCATTCTAAGGCAATGCTCTGTGGGAAAAATTTTTTCCCAACTAGCCCTTAAAGGTATTTAAAATATATCAGCAAAACTAGTTACACCTGTGCAGCAGCATTAGGGTAATTAAAGATCCAGATCATTGGAGATTTTTTGAAGCTTGGCATGAGACCCCCCACTAACAGCCTGTTAGGCCTAGAATAATCCTGTTCCCTGATGTACAACGCATGCAGAGGCTGTGGATGGTTGTTGTGTACTGACTCTAGGATTGTTTGCAGAGTGGGCATAGACCTTCAGTCCTCAGAGAGCTGCTATCAGCCAGATCTCCACCCTTCATGGGACAGGCAGAAGCTGCTATAGCTACTTCCTGGCCCTCTGGACACCAGCTTTGCTATTTATTCACAGATATTCCTGGCTCCAGCAGGGCAGCTCCCAAAGTGAGTCACTGAGAGATTTTTGTCTGCATCTCTATCTGGTGCTGCTCAAAGCTGAGCACCCATAAATCCTCCTGTTCCCATCGATCAATTGCAGACACGGCAAAACACAGGCAAGTTGAAAGTTCAACATAGCCACTCAGGGGAAGCCATACGCTGGTTCCTCGGCTTCTTTTAAGAAAGAAGAGCTCAGAGATAAATACAGAAAATCATTCTCTTGCCATTTTTGAATATCTAACCTTTAGCTTTGTTCAATAATTGCCTGAGTTGAGACTACTTTTAAAACAAGGTTCAAGTTAAATACTAAGTTCCATTCCCTACTTGATTGTATTCAATATGGATTTCCATTTCAAACACCTGAAAAGAGCAGTTATTTTCATTCACATCACACTTATTAACACACACACAAATCTCCCATGCTAATGCTGGTAGAGAATGTAAATACTTGAATTTGTGCATTTCCAAAGTATTTGTAAACCTCTTGGTACTTGTATCATGCTTCTAGCTAATGTGTTTCTACCAAGTGCATTCAGAAGTTGATTTTGTTTAGATTTTACTTGTATAGGATGGTACATACATAAAAGATCTACAGCCACTGAAAGAATGAAAAATTTAGACATGAAAATGACTAGAATTTAATCTACAACCTTCATTTTGCAATCAGAGAAAATGGATTCTGTAGAGTAAACTAAAAGTTTGCCCAGAATGACAGAGACTTTAGAGCCCTGCCTTACTCTTTCACCAGTCAGGGTTTTCACACATGTCTACTGCTTCCTATAGCAAACACCTGTGCCTCTATCTGTCTGAGGGTTTTCTCCCACCACAGGAGCATGCTGAGCTTGTGCATGAGAAGGAGAAAGATGCTGGGGAGTTAAACCCTCCAGACCAGATCTTAGCCAATGACACAAGACAGTAGATCATTTACCAGCTTCTCACCCTCAGATGGGACAGCTCTAGGTGTACCTTACATCATCTCCCAGAGGCAGGTAACCTGCCCGCTGACACGCCCTATGTTGGCTCTCCTGTTCTGCTTCTCCACTCCCTGCCGGTGTTCCCTAAAAACTTACCCTACTTGAACTTAAATCCTTGTTTTGGGGTGTACTTCTGAGGGAACCCACCTTAATTAACATCCAAGTCCCACAGCTACAGTGAAAAGGCAAAAACCAAAAAGCCAGTTTGGTTTTGTATTTTTAAAAAATAAATATGTTGGATCATGTCATGGGAACCTACAGGAAGAAGTAAGTAGTTCTGTCTCAAACAGTGTGGGAGGTGTCCATCTGGTTCTCAGCAGTGCCAAGTTTTCAGAATCTTTGTCTCATTTCATACTAGGGAGTTATTAAGAAGTGAATAAGAATATATATATCGGGCTCAAACTGAGCTAATGAGCAATTTTGAGGTCAAAATAAAAACCCAACCGTATTTCCTCAAAAGCAAAAAAGCAGCATTTGGAATACTTGCCTTGTGAAAGCAAAACATAACAATTCTGTAGGTGTTTTCACAATTAGTATTTGGTCTGAATAAGCCAATGTATCTACTTGGTATACTGTTTCAGTTTTGCTTTAGCCAAGGCACTTTCATACCTATATTTCATTAAATTTATGTTGGAGTAATCCTAGAAATATTTATTTTAAAACTTCATTTTTAATCTTTGTCCTCACTAAACTAGTATTTGATGATATTTTAGTCTCTACAACAATATACAATATTTATTAAATAGTTTTGTTGACAAGTTACATGTTTTTAAAACAAAGGCTTTTTCTCTCTCTCCCATTGCTGTATTGACGAATATGTAAAGACTGGAAAAGAGGGCTTGGAGTCTCTACTCCAGTGAGTCTGAAGTCACTCAAAAAATTAATTTAGGCTGAAAAATGTAGTGATATGGTGTATTGGCATAACCTTCTTCCCAAGGAAACATATTACATATATTAAAAATAGTCATTGCTAAAGCCACACTGACAGCAAAAAAGAAATCTGTGTTTTTGGAACAGAGACACTAAGATTGCAAGTGAGCAAGTGAATTGCCTGAGACCACTCAATGAGACAAAGGTAAGAGTGAAAACAAAGGACTAAAAACAGATGGAAGGACTTCAATTCCAGATCATGTTTTCTAGATAAAAATTTGGTTATTTAATCTCACTGCCAGACAGAGATGGATTTATCCCAAATCAGGGTATGTACCTTCCATTTCCAGAGCCCTGGGTGGCCCTCTCATTTGATCTCACATGGTCATGTGGTTTTATAAAATTTGCAAATGAGCAATTATTTTAACTGTAATTTATTAAGACGTTTCTCCTGAAGAAGACCTTCCTACATTTTATAAGCTTTAGATTCTATAAAATCTGAATCCTTTCTTTTGCTGTGTCCAGATGAACATTACTTATAGTTCTCAGCTGAACATTTACCCCTACAATTCATAAACCCACCAAGAAGACTTTTCTTCCCAAAGGAACTTTTCATTACAACATTAGCTCAGGCTTCACAGCACCTCCCCAAGTAACAACTTCACTAAATCATGGACTTCAGAAAATATTTTACAATTACCCTGAACCTTTGTGAGAAACTTAAGAAGCTTTAGTGCATCAGTGAGCAGTTAACATCTGTGGGTTCCTACTGAGATCTGAGGTTTAAATCAATTAGTGGTAACCAGGACTCTTTGCAATAGGCTTTCATAGAGAACAAGCATATGCTGATGTTTTAAATTAAAAATGTACTCTCCTGTAGAGAATGTTCACACAGAATTCTCCCTTTTTGGCCCATGTAATTCTTATTACATTTTGTGCTCCAAGAGTGATTATGGGATTCAGGGAAACACTGAATCCCAAGGGAAAATATTTCTTCATAAGAACCTTAACTCTTTGAATCTCATTATTTTATAGACTTTTAATCATGTGGCTCTGCATCTTTGGTTTTAGTGAGCTCTTGCAGCTCATTTTTTATTCTCCATTCCCAAACCTCTGCCAAAATATTATATAAAAAGAAATAAGCCTTAAAGAAATGGAAGAACACCTTTCTGGGCTGAAAGGTAGACCTGAAGAGGAGCTGGGAACTCACCTGTCTTTCCAACTTTTGGTATTGTAATTAGTGTTGCCAAGTTTGCCTTAACTAGTTTCATTAACAATAATAATAGCTAACATTTATTGAGTTCAGACTCTATCCCAGGCAGTACAATATGTACTTAACATGCAAAATCAGTATAAAAAATCAACAAAATACAAAATAAGACATCAAGAGAGAAAAAGAGAAACAAAGAACTACAAGGTAGTCAGAAAATGGCGATTATAAGTTTTTCTCTCTTAATATTTACTTTAAACCTAAATTGATCAAACTCCCCCAATCAAAAGATATCTAGTGGCTAAATGAATATAATATAAAACCCAACTATATGCTGTCTATAAGAGACTTCCTCTAGATTTAAGGACACAAATAGGCTGAAAATGAAGGGATAGAGAAAGATAATTCAGGCAAATGGTAAATAAAAGAGAGCAGGAGTAGCTATATCAAAAAAAAAAAAATAGATTTAGGTAAAAAAAAAATGGATACAAGAGACAAAGAAAGACATTATATAATGATAAAAGAATAATTCGTCAGGAAGGTGTAATAATTATATCTATATCTACCTCTATCCCTATCTATCTCTATCTTCTCTCTCTCTCTCTCTCTCTCTCTCTCTAGATATACCAAACATCAGAGCATTTAAACATCTAAAGCAAACATTCACAATACTGAAGGAAGAAAAAGATAGCAATTCATTAATAGTAGGAGACCTTAATTATCCACTTTCAACAACAGATAGAATGCTCAGATAGAAAATCAAAAAGAAAATAGCAGTCTTGAACAGTGCTATAAACCAAATGAATCTAACAGATACATTCAAAGAGAGCATGCCACTAAACAGCAGCAGAATACACATTCTTCTCAAGCCTTCACAGAACATTCTTCAAGATAGATCACATATTAGGCCACATAAAATGTTTTAACAAATTTAAGATTGAAATCATACCAAGCTATTTTCTAAAAATCAATAACAGGGAGATAATTTAAAAATTCACAACTATGTGGAAAATAAACAACATATTTCTGAAAAATAATGGGTCAAAGAAGAAATCAAAAGGGAAATCAAAAAGTATCTTGAGACAAGTGAAAGTGAAAAATGCCACATGTCAAGACATGAGATGCAGCAAAAGCAGTATTAGGAGGGAAGCTTATAGAAATAAAAAAAATCTACATTAAAAAATATTTTAAATAAACAACCTAACTTTACACCTCAGGGAACTGGAAAAAGAAGAACAAACTAAGTCGAAAATTAGCAGAAGGAAGGAAATAATAAAGATTAGAGCAGAAATAACCAAAATAGAGAGAAAATAATAGAAAAAAAAATCAATAAAACTAAGAGCTAGTTTTTTTAAAAGATAAAAAATTGACAGACACATAGCTAGACTAATAAAAAAAGAAGATTCAAATAAATAAAATTAGAAATGAACAAGGAGACATATAACTGGTGCCAGATAAATACAAAAAAAAAACCATAAAAAACTAGCATAAATAATTATATACTAACAAATCAGATAATCTAGAAGAAATGTATAAATTCCTAGAAACGTACAATCTGTAAAGACTGAATCATGAACAGAAAATTTGAACAGACTAATTACTAGTAAGGAAATTGGATAAGTAATCTAACTTCCCCAATAAAGAAAAGCACAAGACTACGTGGCTTCACAGGAAAATTCTGCCAAACATTTAAAGAAGATTTAATACCAAAAGATTTATGAAACTCTCCCCCGAAATTGGTTTATGTCTATTACTTTGATTGTGCAATGGTTTCATGGGTATATGCATATGTCTAAAATCATCAAATTGTATTTATTAAATATGTTCAGTTTTTTAATATTAATTATACCTCAATAAGGCTATTTTTTAAAAGTTGCCTGTGAAAAGAGTATTTTTTCCACTGATTTTCATAATAAAGTCAAAGGTGCATCTACAAATAAGATACAATAGAAATGCATAACACTGGCAGAGCTTGAAGAATGCTTTTTCTTCTCAAGCAAAGTGTCTTACCCTAAGAGATTCTGGTTTAATTGTTCTGCAATGTAGCTCAAGGATCAGGATTTTTTTTTTAACTCCCCAGGTGATTTTAAAGTTCAGCCATGATTGAAATCATCTGATGTACAGCAGTGTTTCTCCAGTGCCCTGGCATCTGGTGGTCTGTGTCTCACTCTTGGAGCAGCAAGCTTCTAGTAGGTAGCAATGTGTAAGGATAGCATTAATAGAATCAGAAGAACCAAAGGGCAATTTGAATATAAGAAGAGAGGCACCAGTAGAAAACATAAACTGTGCTTCTTCAGCTTTGGCTAGTGTAGAGTCAGTCAACTTGCAGGGAAATCTAGGGGTAGGACTCTATCTTCCTTCTTCTGCTTCCATAAACTCATCAAAAAACCACAATATTATTGATCTGTTGTGGTGATCTAAGCCAACCATTGTTGGGATGACTCGAAATCTTTCCTTTATGAGCAGAGACAATCTGAAGTAGGAAAGATGCATTCATCTTCTTTTTGTATTGCACTAACCTGTGACAGGCTGTAAACAGCAAGGGAGCTCTTTTGGCACATTTTCCCTGCAGTCATTTATCAGGTGTCATAATTTTATGGGGAAAAAAAGCCCTCAGGGAGGTATAATGAATGTATTCCCTACTATTGAATTTCTGCTTATGCTGATATCTCTTGAGTCTCAGCTTTTATCTGTATGGCAACATTATTTTGGTATTAATAACATTAAAATTCTTATTTGATACACAAACACAAGGTATTTTTGATTAAATAAAATAAGTATAACATTTCAGGATTTTTATAGTCCATAAATGTTTGTACATAGAGATAACCAGAAAAAAAGCATACTTTTTATAGCTACAACACTATTAAAGTTTTTTAATGGCTATTTTTTACATCGTAAAAATGTGCTGGTTCATTTTAATTTCTATATTAGCAAATAAAAGATTCATAAATGAAGAACTTTAATGCGACCTCAGGTTTCTTCTAGTGGAGTGTTCAAACTTTTTTATGCCAGGACTTCTTTCCACCCTTAAAAAAATTATTGAAGATGCAAATTGCTTTTGCTTATGTTGGTTATTTCTATTGATATTTACTCTTTCAGCTGAGAAAAGTTTTATTTATTTGTTAATTTATTTTAAAATAACAATAGTTTATCCATTATGTATCACTGTAAATAATGTATTTTTAGAAAAATTAAGTATATTTTCCAAATAGAAAATATTTAGCAAGAGAAGTATCTTTTTTTACATTAAAAAAATCTTTTTCAGTCTGTCTTTCTGAAGGACAGCTGGATTCTCATATCTGATTCAGTAGTCAAATAATTGTGATACGTTGTATTTGTTAAAGCATATATAGAAAAATCTAGCATCGTATGATCTGGAAAGAGGAGTATTTAATATTCAGATAATTGTGGATATTCTTTTTTGATTGTAGACTAAAACTCAACATACTGCCATTTCTGAAAGGTTAACAGCAATATTGAATCAGAAACAGTGTCAATGAACTATTGTTCTCTATTAATTTAAAATTTACTGGTTTAGCTAGTTCTTTGAATGGATATTTTCCCATACATGATTTTGTGACTTTTGGAGCATATTGATACACTGAGTTATGGAGACCTTCCAAATGTTGATATAATTCATTACATAATATTAAAAAAATCCATAAACATCACCACCAATCTCACCAGAAAATTTTTACATATTTGAGAGTTATCAAGCTCATGGTGGCAGATACAAGTTTTCCAAAATTCAAATTTTATCATTGGCAACAAATGCTGCTAGTTGTTTTCCTTGAAGTGACAGGACCAATTCATTCATTTAAAAAATATATATATCAGGTAAATATTTATGTCTCAATACCAATTGTTTGTTATTCATTCTTTCAAGTGAAAAAGAAACTTTTCCTGATGTTTCAGGAAAAACATAGCTAGTTCAGCTACAACTCGAGTAACTCCTCAAGTGCTTTTCTTCAAGATTATCATCCTACTTCACATACAATAAGTGTTTTATGCATAATTCCCATTTTCCCACAAATGTTATTAAATATACATGTGCTTAATAGTCTAGATTTAATATCATTAATAATTTTTACTACTTCATCAAAGATATCACAAAGTAAAACTGGCTTTTTGTTCATTTTTTAGTTTTTTATTTGCAGGTTTGTGACAATGAAAAATATGATGACCACTAATCCAGTTTCAAGCCACTCTCTTGTTTTGTACTAAGGCATCAGCAATACTACCCAACATTGATTTTGCACCATCATTATTTGAATACAGGAAGTGTTATTTCTTGAAACTGCTACAATCTTCTGCAATAGTGCTCCAAGAAACACATTTGGAAAGAGCTGTGTTAAATATCCTCTTTAGCCCTTTTCTACTTCTAGATCTATGAAAGAGTTTGTGTTTGCATCTATATGCCATATTACATCTTTGAATTGACATACATTTAAGGTGGAGAAATATTTACCAGTTTTCACTAGGCTTCAATGTTCTTTCCTGTAATTTACTATTTAAGTTTTTCCTTACTTCTGTAGTACCTAACACAGTACCTGAAACAGAGTACATGCTTGGAAAACGTTTGCTCCTTTATACTTTGTCATTTTTAAAAGAGGATTGGAAGTGTTTTATAAAAATACATACACTATACCAAATGCATTTTTTAATCTAGTTAAATAAAAGTTTAGCCATTATAAATGAACAATTATGAGAACTGGGTTGAAAATTTGACTCAGAGCTTCTCCATAGTGAAAGAAACATGAAATCTCACTCAGTAAAACCATGTTATGAACTTGGTTTTATGAATTTAATAAGAATTGGGCAGCATAGAATTCCGGGTCTTAGGAAGTGATCTCCATTCATATCCAGAGGTGGTTTGAAACAGTTTAATAAATATTAGATGTAGATTTTTGTCCCAGTTTATGACTTGTAAAATATTACTTCTCTATAATTTTATTACTTCACTCATAAGTTTAGTAAAATCTATGACTTTTTCACAAAATAAAATCTACTTCTGACTATTGCTGTGAGGAGCCAAGCTGTCCAATAAGTATCCTAGGGAATTATCTGTCTCATTTACTGAACTGCTTAAAATCCCCTCAAATTATTCACTGTGAAAACAGAATCACAATAGAAACACATGCCAATCATTCTAAAAGGATTAAGGTTTGTAAAGCCTAAATGTATTTATTCAGAGAATATTTGTTGGGTATCTTTAACATTCAAAACCACTGTGTATGAGGTACAAGCACCTACAGAAGAGCTTCATATTTCCTTGGAGTCAGATATCCAGATGATATAACTCATGTAAACAAGTTTTTCCTAAAAACATAAATAATAATACTTAAGGGTTAGCTAAAAGCAGTCAACTTCTGCATTCATTAGGACATCATCTTTGACCATTATAGACAGGGCTTGGATCAGAGCATATATTAAAGAGATGTGCTAATTTAGGTTTGGGTCTACACAGCACAATGTGAAGTAGAGACTTACAGATAATAAATAGATTTGAACTGGATTTGAGGGACAGATGATTTATGTGTGGTGGGAGAAGAGGGAAAGATTATCTGCGAGAACAAGAAAGAAGTTATTCATGATATGATCTTGACTAAAACTTTAAAACTTTTCTCTCACTCTTTCTAAATGTGAGTACTCATTACAACCAGGTGACTATTCTTATGTCTTAGAAATTCAGATTTACTCTAACTAACCATAGTGGCTTTATTTAAGCTGCTCTTCACACACACACACACACACACACACACACACACACACACACACAGAGAGAGAGAGAGAGAGAGAAACACACACAAATTACACACAAACATTTTTATTTTTCTTCTCCCACTCCCAATTCTATCTATTCTCAAGGTACAGCTTAAATTCCATGTTATACATGAAAATATCTCAAGCATTCTGCATCTCATGGTTTTCTAATACCTCTCTATTCTTAGAACACACACAATATGTGCATGTTTGATTTAGAAAATTATCCCTGATCTTTTGCTTAACTATTTGGTCATCATATCTCATTTTCCTACCTAGTTGATATTTACCTCACAATGCTAAATTCTAGCTTCTTAGTCTCTGATATAAGACTAAATACCTATATGATAGAAGCCCAATAAATACTTGTGGAATGTCACTGATTTGTGAAAAAGACACACCAGTTAACAGTGATGAAGAGATATTTCTGTTGACAACAAGACAGTTACCAGCTACCAAAATAATCGCTAGCTCATCTTATCATTGAAACTTTTCTCCTAGCAGGCTCCATAACTGTCCTTAAAAAAATGAGATCCTCAAAATACTCTACATGGGTTCATAGTTTTTATTTTATATTTTTATTAAGCAGATCCACTAGGTTTTCTTGTCCTATGAACGCCCTGTGTTTCTTTTTGCATAGCATAGTAAGTAAGTAATAATCTTACTTTTCACTTCTTTGGTTTGGGTACTTCAGGAACTCATTCAAGGATATTATTTTTATCTTTACATACTGAGCTCTTTCCAGTTTATAGTACTAGTGATAAATAAATAAAAATGTGTCATTATTGTTACAGCTTGTTTGGAAAATTATGTTTTCCTAGATCTTAACATGATTTTGAATTGCGTCTTTCAAACAAAAAGTCATTAAGCATATAGTGCCAGAAGACCAGTTATTTTACTAGGTCAATGAGAGAGCCAGCTCACATCATGAATATTAGGGTGGCACCTTGCTCACACATGCAGGTGGATTAATTTTGGCATGGAAATCTGTTAGATGCACATCATCAGACTATGATCATTGTGTTTTAACTATGCCAACCTACTAATTCTTCTTAACTTGACATAATGATAATTAGTTCTATTTATCCTTCCTTAAATATGTATCTTAGAAGATAAAAGAGAAAAAATTATCTTTTAAATAACAAAGGCATAGGCTTCATGTTGTATACCGTATGTCAGTGGTTCTTTAGTACTATATTTCAGATACTTTTTCCAAACAAGCATCATCCAAAAGATTAATTTGGATTAAACATTCGATAAATATTAGGCCTGAAAATACAGAAATAACATTTTCTCAAGCTTAAAACAATTTGAGCAATGCAAAATTAATATCTCCTTTATAATTACCTTTAGAGATCAGGTAATTTAATTATATCTCCCATAGGAAGCATCTACATTGCCTTTTTATGATGGAATCTTAGCTTTTAATGTTTATTTTTTACACCATTGTGTCCATAGTCAGAGATGTAGCACTGAACAAAATTTCTTCCATATACAGCTTTATAAAAGATGTATAAATATCCCATATGAAACTATTACTAAGATCAGTCCCCAAGAAATGTTGAGGATGTGATGTTAAATCATAGTCCTATGAAGGAATTTCTATGGGCACATAATTTTTTAGTGATCTGGCATAATATAGGTGTAAAGCTTAGAGTGTATCAAAGTGGTCATTTAAAATGTCCTTTGGATGAAACTTTCACACTGGCTTTGAAATATGAACTGCTATAAAAATTTCCATCCACCATAAACAACTAGAAAGCCAGACAAAATATAGGAAACAACTATTTTCAGCTATTTGACATTAAGCAATGCAGAACTATGATCTCAGAGGGAGAAAACAGATGAAGAGGGCCTTACCAATACTCTGCTTACTAGTTGAAGGCAGTTTCCTGAATATAGTGTAAGGAGAGGAACTCAAGCAGAGCCCAGGAGTCATACTGATTGCACTTGGAAGACCTAGTCAGTGCTATAAGTTGAAAGAGAAGAAGAAAAAAAGGGCATATAAATTGGAAAGAAAGAAAATAACTTGTCTTTTTCACAGAAGACATGTTTATCTATGTTGAAAATCCTCAGGTATCCACTGAAAAGTTACTAAAGCTAACCAGTAAGTTCAGCAAGGTTAGGGGTTACAAAGTCAACTTTTTTTATAATTGTATTTCTATAACTCGTAATGAAGAATTGAAATTGGACTTTAAAAAATATAATTAAGTATCATTAAAAACATGAAATACTTAGAGATAAACTTAACAAAATATGATAGAAATATACTGGAAACTACAAAACATTTCTGAGAGAAATTATAGAAAGTCTGTGTAAATGGAGAGAGATAGAGATACTGTGCTCATGAATTGAAAAATTCAATGTTATTATTAGTTTTGCCCAAATTGATCTTTATATTCAATGTAATTCTAATCAAAATCCCACCCATTAGTGGTTTGTTAGGGGTTTTTTTTGTTTTTTGTTTTTTGTTTCTTTTGGTAGAAATTGACTAGCTAATTCTTAAATTTATATGGAAATGCACTGGATCTAGAATAGCTGAACAATTTTCAAAAAAAATATGTTGGAGGACTAACACTACATGATTCCAAGACTTACTCTAAAGCTAAAGTAATTAAGATGGTATACTATGGTGTAAGGAAGTCATAGTTATCAATGAAACTGAATATAAAGTCCAGAAATAAACCCATATGTATTTGGTCAATTGATTTTTTTCTGCTTAGGTGCAAAGGTTATTCAACAGAGAAAGTATAGTCTTCTTGACAAACAGTGCTGAAGCAATGCAATACCAATATGAAAAAAAAATTAATTGCAAACTTTATCACATACTATGTACAAAAATTAACTTGAAGTGGGTAATAGATCTAAATATTAAAACTAGTACTAAAAATTTTCTGAAAAAAAACATAGGAGAAAATTTTATGAGCTTTCACTAGGCAGGGACTTTTTACATAGGACACAAAAAGCATGAACCATATAAGAAAAAATAATAACTGTCTCTAGCAATCTTATAGAGTAGATCTACTGGTAATTTACTCCTTTAGCCTATACTTATCTAGCAATGTCTTAATTTCTCTTTCTTGAAGGATAATTTTGCCAGTATAGAATTTTTGGTTGACAGTTTTTTGTTTTTTGTTTTCTGTTTTTTTCATTCAGTATTTATGTCACCCACTGCCTTCTGGCTTTCATGATTTCTGATGAGACAAGAGCTATTAATTTATTGATGATCACTTACATATAATGAGCTGTTCCTCTCCTACTGTTTTCATGATTCTTTCTTTGTTCTTATTTTTCTACAATTTGGTTATAATATGTGTATATCTTTGAGTTTTTCCTATTTGGAATCTGTTGAGCCTTTTGTGTATGTAGATTTATGTCTTTAATTAAACTGGGACATTTTCAATCACTATTTCTTCAGATATTCTTCTTGTCTCATTCTTTCTTGCTTCTCCTTTCGGGACTTCCATTATGAATAAAGCAGTACATTTGATGTTGTCTCAAAGGTCCCCTAGGCTTTGTTCATTTTTTTCATTCTTTTTTCTTTCTGTTCCTTAGACTAGACAATTTCAATTGCCTTATCTTAAACTTTGTTAATGTTTTTCTGCCTATTGAAATACACTGGTAAACCCCTGGAATGAATTTTTAATTTAAGCCAACCAATTTTTAATTGTTTCCTTTTTATAATTTTTCTCATTATTGACATTCTCTATTTGTTCATACATTTTTCTCCTAATTTCTTTCCTTTAGCTCTTTGTCTATTGTCTTTGGCTCATTGAACATATTTAACATTATTGATTTAACATTTTTGATTAATGATCCCAATGTATGGGCTTCCTCAGAAATGTTTCTTGTCAAATTATTTATTTCTTGTTGGGTTTTCCTATTTCTTTGTAAGATTTATAAATTTTTTGATTGTTGAGAACCAGACATTTTGAGTATTATGATGTATTATAATGTGGTTGGCTGTGGAAATCAGATTCTTCCTCTCCTCAAGGTTGCTTTTTTTGTTTATTGAGGGCAGCAGTTGTCCATTCACATAGTGACTGTTCCATACTAAGTCTGCATTCCTTGTGTGTGTTATCACTAAAGTTTCTGTTTCATTATCTCTGCAGTCAGCCTGTTAAGAAATTTTCTTAAATGTCTGATTTTAAAGGTGTGTATATCTCTTCAAATCTTCCAGTGAACATTTGAAGGAAACCCAGTGCAGCTCAAGGGGACAAAAACAAAGGCATGTGTCTGTGCTAGTCCCTAAGGTAAATGTCAGACCAATAAAAATGTACAACCTCAACTTTTTGGAGGACAAGGTCTTTAGTGTCCGCCTGGCACCAGCCACTAAGAATATAGGCCTCCATTCCCATAGCCATGGAGGAGCTTCGGAATGGAGCTGGTAGCTGGTTTACCAGTCATTCTCTTGCCAAAGTTCAATAGCCTCTCTATTCATCAGGTATTCCCTTGTTTACTCTAAGTATCTGGTCAGGTCTTAGGGTTCCAGAATAGTTGATTCTTGATTTTTTTTCCAGCTGAATGGTTGTTTCAGTAGGGGGACTGATTCCTGGACCTTCTTACTTACTGTTTTTCATAACATCACTCTCTAATTTTTAATTGCAAAAAAAAAATAGGTGCCATTTTAATTGAGATAACATACTAAGTTACAACTTTAATTTGATAACCTTTAATAACACCAAAAATACTCATAAAATTGGCTTTTTATTTCATGGCTGTAAAAGAAACCAGATATGCAAAGCAGGTGAATGATAGAAACATTATTAACTAATAGGCAAATATAATTCTCTCTTACCAAGTGAAAAATTCTTTCCCAATGATGGGTCATGTTCAGCTTGGGTAATTATGAAAATATACAGGAAAAATAATGCTTGCATAGAGTAGTTTCTGAAGTGTTAGTAAACTTTTATGAGCTTCTTCTGAATTAAAATGGGCTATGGCTGTGACTTCCTAGCTCTAGACTTCTTGGAGTCTTCTCAGTGTTTCTTAGATTCTCTGTATCTATCATCTTTTCCTCTATCCTAACCAAAAGCATACACACACACACATTTCCTTTTGCAGGTAAAATCTAGGTTACTTAAAGAGTTGACTTCATTGTAATTTATCTCCCTCAAGTTTCTTTTCTTTTGTAGAATCCAAATAACAATCTCCCTCTAAACATAAATTTATTTAACCCAAAATTTGTATAGCCTTACCTTGTAATAAGCCTTCTGCCCAACAATTTAGTCATGATTCTGTTAGAGAAGAAAACATTAATAAAAAAATTTTTTCTTGTCATTTATTTACTTTACAAATATTTGTTGTGTACCTTCTTAATGTCAGGAGCTGTTCCTATAATGGGGATAAAATTTTAGGCAAATATAGGGATCCTTGCTTTTATAGAACATATCTAGTGGGCAAGAAAGACATTTAGCAAAAATAATCATGTATTATGAATATATATACACACTTACAAACACAAATCCACTCAGAGGAGAGCCCTATAGAAAGAATAGGAATCTATGAGAGCATATGATACATGAAGACTCTAACTTCAGTGAATGCTTCCCTGAAGAAGGGATCCTTGAGTTAAAATCATAAGCATGATATAGTTATATGAAGAGGATGGGGGTGGAGAGAGAGCTCAACAAGAGAGATTTGCTTGTACAAAGGCCCTGTAATAGGAGGCAGGATGGCAGGATTAGGAACCTGAAAGAAGACCCTGTGGCTATCAGAAAGATAGCAAGAGGAAGAGTGTGAAGTAAATTATAAGAAGAAAAAGGACAAGTCTATGAAATGTGCCATAGGATCATAAGAATTTTATTCTTTGTTATAAGAACAATGTGAAACTACCGAAAGATTTGCAGATTGAAGAATAGGAAGATGTTCTAGAGAAAAGATGTGGCTAGGCCACTAGAGAGGCAATTATAGTAGTCCAGACAAGAGTGAATAGTGAGTTTAACAAAAGTGATGCTGGTGGAAAGACTGAGAGCAGGAACACTTCAAGAGATACTCAGCTTGATCAAATTGACTGGGTTTGGTAGTGTTGAACATGGAAAGCAAGGGAAAAGGCAACACCGAGGATAATACATGAGTTTCTGGCTTGTACAAACAGACTGAAGAAGTATCATGAGATAAGAAATATTGAAAGATGACCAGATTTGGGGATGGTATATGACAAGATTCTAAGTTTAGGGATAGACATGTTGTGTTTAAGGTATGTTTCAGATACCCAAAAGAAATATGTTGGTAGTTGAACATTTGAGACTATACTTAGAAGAGAGATATTGAATGAAAACATAAATTGTCATCAGACATCTGGGCATCCACAGTAATTGAACCATAGTTCTAACAGAGAATCCTTAGGGAAAGAATGCAGCATGAGAAAAAATAGGTGGTAGAGAGCTGTGCTTTGAGGGAAATAAGAGTGTACAAAAGACACAGAACTGGTCAGAAAATATAAGAGAAACAGAAGTATATAAGATGATATTAGAAGAGCTGAAGGAATAAATTTTTTTTAAAAAAAAAAAGAGGGTGTGATCATCTGAGACAGGTTAGGTCATTGAGTTCCAAGACTATTTATTAAATTCAGCCTCATGGAGGACATTGGTGACCTTTACAAAAGGTATTTTGGTGAATTGTTAAGGGCATAGATTATATTGTAATGGTTTTGAAAGGAGTAAAGAATGGAGCAATGATTACAGACAACTCTGCAAGAAGTTTGGTCATGAATGTGAAGAGGAGAAAAAAGATGGGGATATATGATGCTCAAGAATTTATTTTACCTTGGAGAGACTCCAACTAGTATAGATATGCATAAAAATTATCTATATTCGTGGTGGAGGTGAAGGTTTTTGTCCATGTCCCAAATTCATCATAAATGAAAGGGACCCAGGGGCTTCCAGATAATATAAACCAGAAAAGAGAAAGATGGGATGATAGAGCTAAGGGCATAGGCTTTGTAGGAAAAGACTTTTATAAGTGAGTAAGGGATTACTAAGTTGGAAAAATCAAAGTGAACACCAGTGTCATCTTTAATTGCAAAGTATGGAATGTGAGTGGTAAAAGAGTAAAGAGCATCACTTTGAGATGGCTACAAGGAATGCCCTGTTCTTGTGGAAGAGCCTTGTTTCAGTTAAGGCAAGAGAGTCTTATGAAAACTAGGAAGTGGTTAGGATATAAAAGTATCTGTCTATTAGACTGTGAGCTCCTTGAGATCAAGAATTATGTCTGTATTGACTACTTTAGACTTATACTTCTCAAATTTAGTGTACATCAGAATCAGAGGGCTTGTTAAAACATAGATAGCTATGTCCCATCATCAGGTTTCTGCTTTAGAAAATCTCAGGTGAGCTCAAGGATGTGCATTTCTAGTAGTTCCCAGGTGTTGATGCTGCTGGTCTGTAAATCATACTTTAAAAACCACTGGGATAGTCTATGTATGCTAACAACAAACCCTGAAATCCAAACAGGTTAATAAATAAAAGTTTATTTTCACTTATTTAAAGTCCAGCTGGGTTAGGTAGCTTTCTAGGGCATTCTCTTCAAAGCAGAAACCCAGGAATCTAGGTTGCTTGTAACATGTAGTGATGACATCTGGAAAATGTAGCATTAAAAGTCACAAGGCAAGGAAGGAGAGATCTGGAGAGTTATGTGATATGTGTTCATGGGTCAGGCCTGGAAATGGTTTATATCATCTCTGCTTAGATCTCACTGGTCAAGACTCAGTCACATGTTCTAAACATAACAGCAAGAGAGCCTGGGAAATGTAAAGGAGAACATCAATGTGTTGCATTAGCAGCTCTTTGTAACAGCATCTTCTGTTTCTAACCTCAGCAGAGAGAAAAAATGCCAGTCAAGATTAGCAGCTCAGCATATGCTGGCGGGTTCAATAAATTAAATCAAATTTAATAGTTATGGACTGAAATCTGGGTTTTAGTTTTTCTTTAAAGACACAAAACCCATACATCTTTCACATACATCTTCCAACACAAACACACACACACACACGCACACACACACACACACACACACAAATCATGGCCTTTTCTGAGTGATCTTTTCTGACTTTGCCATGTTCAACTGTACATTACTACACTTGAGACATTCATAGATTGAAGTGATATAAACATACTGAGATGGAAAAAATTATACTGATAAAAACAAAACATGGCTGTATCGTGTTCACTTCTCTTTGCTGTGAATTCATACATTTGAATTAGAGTATTTAGTTCAAAAATCAGGCTCATTTTCGAGAAGGTTATGCCCTTGGGATGCTTCACTTCTCATATTACCTTTGAGGTCTTTATTATATTTGAGGACTGGTGATGGCTGAGTG
The DNA here is from genome assembly GCA_030015415.1 of Cynopterus sphinx. Lineage (NCBI taxonomy): Eukaryota > Metazoa > Chordata > Mammalia > Chiroptera > Pteropodidae > Cynopterus > Cynopterus sphinx. Next base: position 73,399,865 of record CM057386.1, read on the forward strand.
ACAGAAAAGCTGACAGTTCTATTAGCTGTAGAATCAGGATAGGTCAATCAAGATTTCTCACATCTCTAGGTGATGAGCCGAGTTTCCAAAGGCAACCTAGATTCCAGCAGGATGAGCTGCAGAGTCTGTTAAAAAATGAAATGAGTTCTCAAGGGCTGCTTTTACCTCTAGGATCCTAGGTCATCACTTGAAATGGAAAACATTAGTACTGTTTCAAACTTGCTTCCTATCATCCTTTAGCAGCATCTAGAGCAGAGTACAGAAATATAAAATGATAGAGAAAGAGAGAGAAAGCAATTTTCTGGGCTCCGAAGTGTCAGGAGAGTAAACTTTATCCTCAACCATTTGTGGTCTTTCAGGAAGGAAAAGATCCTGTGATGGGTACTAGATAGGCAGACCTTTTGGTTCCAATCTGTAAGGATAAAAGTGTTCATATTTTAATAGTTTGCATCTTATTTTTATCTCCAGTTGAAGCACAAGTCTCACAATGCTAAAGAATTATTTTGTTTAATTAGCACACCTGTTTAGGGAAAATAAGAAAACTTTATGAAAAACATAATGAAAGCAATTCCAATGAGGAGTAAAGAGTATATTATTTGATGTCTCAATACAACTGGTGTATTGGGAGTGTTTCCAGTTAAAAACTAGTTAGATTGGTGTTTTATTAGATTTACAATTTTATAGCACTTCATAGATAGAAAATATCTTAGAACATGTAGTATCTGGCCACTGTGTTGAATCTTTATATAGTATGACTTCTAATTATCTTAAAGTTCTTATGACAGTAACCAAAGGATCAAAAGTTAGTTTCTTAATTCTTGATCTTGGTGAGATGCCTTTCAAAAGGAAGCTGAGACATTTGTAGCAACTGTCACTGAGTTCACTTTTCAAGTGTAAAATATAGTGAAGTTTGCACAAACCTGATCTGCAGTCAGATCCCTACGCATCCCAGGAAATGACTGGCCAAATTATATTGTATTTGTAAAATGAATTAGCCTAAGAGCTACTCTTCAGGTAAGCAGTTGTTTCAGAAATGGTGTCTTAATTTCTGGTATGCTGCTGTAGAGATATCTGGGAACCGCAGCTGTCCAAAGTCTCACGACATTCCATAGGTCAGTGATTATTAAGGTACTATTGTCCTTTAAATACACGAAAATGTTATCTCTCTGGAATCAATTCTGCACTCAATCAATTAGTATTTATTGAGGGCTTATTATGTCCAATGAAAGTAATTCTACATAATTTTATATAATTTTTTATTTATTATAAAAAAATGGTGGAAACATAAGCAAAGGGATCAAAATTCATGTTTCAGGATGTGGATAGTAAGAGCAATTCTGAGAGAGAAATAGGAGTCAATTTGCATTGTAATCTGTCTGGGGACTGTATGGTGCAATGAAATGAGGTTTTATAGATTTTTTTATTTAATGAGACTTGGGTTTCTGTATCACCCCATAATTTTCTCTCTGTGGGATCACAAGAAAGTTATTTAAGGCTCAATGAGCCTCAGCTCCTCATCTGTAAAAGAAACAACATGATTTACCTTTTAGAGTTGCCATGAGAATAGATTGAGAAATCTATGAAAAAGCCCTGTATGTAGTAGATGTTCAATAAATGGTAGCCATAAGTAAGCTATAATTATTATTTAGCTTTCTGGAAACTCATGACTGTATTGAATATTGTTTATCAAAAAGAATATGACTTCTAAATAAAAAGTGGTATAGACTGAATATTTGTGGTCCCCCCTCCCCAATTCATATGTAAAAACCTAATCACAAATGTAATAGTAGTTTAAGGCCAGACCTTTGGGAAGTAATTATATCATGAGAGTAAAATCTTCATGAATAGGATTAGTGCCCTTATGAATGAGACTCCCAAGAATACCCTTACCCTTTCCTTCACATGAGGACACAGTGAGAAGATAGTCATCTAGTCATCTATGAAAGAGGACATGGGCCCTCATCAGCCCCCAAATCTGCCGATCCTGGACTTCCTAGACTTCAGAACTGTGATAAATAATTTCTGTTGTTTATGAGTCCATCTATGGGAGTCTGTTAAAGCAGACTTAATGGATGAAGACAAAAGGCTATCCTTGCACAAATAATAAAAAAAAGTTGTAATGCACGTTAATATGCTTATATATAACTGCTAACAACAAATATGTAAATGCCAGCTCATCTAAGGAGCTGATTTATATTTCAAAATAAATGAGAATGAAAAAGAAGAAAAGAATTCTGACTGGCTCTTTGATTATAATTTCTGTTGTATATTTTGATTTTTAAATTTTCATTGGCCTTTTAGCTAAGCTGTCTATGTGTCACAGAGCATATTTTAAACATTCTTTTAGATACGTCCCTAGACAATTTTAATGTTGGATATCAACTACAGCATACACATTGAAGTGTGTCAAACATTGTATAAGAGAAAGGTTATTTCTGAGTCAGCGTTCAAATAAGTGCAAAAATGAAAAGTTATTTTAAAATCTTATTTTTAATTAGTTTATCATTTATCATAAACTGTGAGAAAATGGTTCATAGGTATTAGAATTTGAAGGTCACATTTATAGATAATATACTTGCTAGGCTTTTTCTTACTGTTCAATTGTTCAAAAATAAATCATTTTTTAGATGAACTACACGCACATTTTTAAAAATGTATTTATTTAAATTACTTTCAAATATACAGTACATTGGTTAGACATCTATATATTTCATAAAATGATCCCACCAATTGCTCCTTCCCTTCCCTAGCCCTTTACCAAGCCATCTTATTAATACTAACTGCATTTCCTATGCTGTAGACACACATTTTTATAGTTCTCAAAAAAAAAAAAAAATTTCTAGGAGGTCACAGTCACACTTCCCAAAAGAAAAATTTTAAAAGACATGTACTATAACCAAATTAATGTCTTTTTACCAACATGAAGTTTCTGAATTTCATCTTCCACATTGTTCAATGGAGTTAAATGTCAGAAATCAGTAACAAACTTAAATGTTCCATGCCATCTCTGACATGAGTATAAATTACAAGGCTGTCAAGCTATTTAGTTTTAAAAATGAAGGTACACTTCCTGGCAGTCACATTTTTCTACCATTGATGACTCTGACCATATCTAGAGAGGATATGAACTACTAGAACTGAGGCAGGCAAGGAAGGAGGAATAAAAGAAATGAGAAGTATAGTGAAAGAAACAAAAATAGATGAAAAAAAAATTTTAAACCAAGAATAGAAATAATCAAGTTATTTCCTTCACTGTCTCAAATACAAATTGAATTTAAAAAAATCAGAAATATTTTCTCAGTACAATGTGGTAAATAAACAAAAAGAGGCACCCATTCAGAATCAAGCTTTTTTTAAATTGAGATGCAATTGTGCTTGTGCAGGAAAAGGTACTCTGGTCAGTGTTTTCAAACTGCATTCTAAATACAAATTACATCTCACATATTTGTTTTAGAAGTAGCCATACATGCCTGCTAGACATTTGGTTCTCCTTGCAGATCCAAGTAGTAGATTCTGATAGTGATAAGGTGACAACTCTGATTAATTGATTTGAGAGATGAAAGCAGGATTTGGGAAACTAATTGGGTTTCTAATCTAATTGGCTCAGTTGGAAATAAATGAGATTCATTTCTTTCCCAGAAGTAAATTCCAGAACTAGGACTCATCTATGCTAATTTCTACATAGTTATTTGTTTGTGTTCTTTCCTTTATACACATTACTATATATATCCTCTCATTAAAAATACTAAAATAAACAACTACACAGAAAAATTAGTGGTAATCTGTTCAGATCACAAATTTCTATAGAAGGATGAATATATGATGGTATTTATATGTTACAGTAGAATATCATTAAAACAATGTATTTAGACATACTGTTGTCAAAATTAATCTAAATATCATTCCTCACTGAAGGGAACCAAGGGGTCCTTGGTTACAAAATGGTTAATTCCAGGGTCGAAACAGGGAAAACAGAGATAGGCCTAGGATATCTTGGACCAGAAAATGCCCACAGAGTAAACAAGACATCAAACAAACAATAAATCATATTTAAATTTTTTTTAAATTTTTAAATTAGAGTTGACATACAGTATTATATTAGTTTCAGAAGCACAACATAGTGATTAGACATTTATATATAAAGCGGTCACCCTAATAAATCTAGTAACTCTCTGATACCATGTGTAGTTACCACAATATCATTGATTATATTATTTCCTATGCTATATTTTATATCCTCAGCCAATAAATCATTTTGAAGGGGTTCCCACTGGCCATATTTGAGACAATTAGTTGATCAAAATATCTAATTATAATAATGATAATAAAAATTATAGTAATAATGGATTACAACCCATCAAACTAGGGAAACCTGAGACAATATAGTTACAAATAAGCAAATAAATGGAAAATCTCAGGCACTAGTATTTACATAGACTTGCAGCACATCCCCACAAAACATTGGACAATTACCAAAGAAAAAAGAATAAGACTGTGGAGAAGCCTGGCAGATGCTACCTTAATCGACTGCTGAAAGTGAACATCATCAGCGATAGGGCAAATCAGCATTGGTACCACCTGATAAAAGCAATAAGAAGCCAGCAACATTTCTGTGATAATCCTGCTAAAGATGTATAACCTGAATCAACTCACAAAGAAATATCAGATGACTCAAATTTAGGAAAATTCTACAAAAAATATAGACCTGTAACTTCAAAAGTCACAAGGCACCGAGAGTCAAGTGCTCCTGACGGAATGAGACTAAAGAGAATGATAACTGAATGCAACCCATGATTGTGAACTGATTTTTTTTTTTTTTGCTAAAAAAATATTATTGGGACATTTGGCAAATGACATATGAAGATTAGATAATAGTACTTTATTCGTGTTAATTTCCTGACTTTGATGGTCATTATGGGCTGAATTTTGTCCCTCCTCAAATTTGTACCCTGAAGCCCTTGCACCTCAGAGAGTGACTGTATTTGAAAAAAAAGGACCTTTAAAGATTAAGTTAAAATGGGATTTTTGGGATGGACCTTAATCCAATATGACTGATAATCTTTATAAGAAGAAGAGATTGTGACAAACGGAAAGACACTGGAGATGCATGTACATAGAGAAAGATCATGTGAGGACTTAGAGGTGACTGTCTGCCTGCCAAGGAGAGAAGCCTCAGAAGAAACCAGACCTGATCTTAGGCCTGTTTAATACCTTGATCTTAGGCTTTTGGCCTTTAGAACTGTGAGCAAAATAAACCTCTGTCATTTAAGGAACCAGGTTTGTGGTTTTGCTATGGCAGTTCTAACAAAAAATTCAATGGTTATATTGTAGTCATGTAGGAAACTGTCCTTGTTTGTAAAAAATACATAAATAACTCAAGGAACAGGGATGATGAAGTATTAAGTTACTAGATTACTCTCAAGTGATTCAAGGAAAAAAAATTTTGAAATGGACCTGTAAATTTTCTGTGAGTTTGTGATTGCTTCAAAATAAATGTGTGTGTGTGTGTGTGTGTGTGTGTGTGTGTGTGTGTGTTAAATAAAGTTATGTCAAAAGTTTTTGCAGAGATGAGGAAAGAAATGATAAATTTAATGGTTTTTTGACACATGCAAAATGCTGCTTAGGTGTTTTAGATTACTACCAATAACAGGTTAAGAGGAAATGTGTTTAAACTGAAAGATTAAATATATGGGTAGAAACATATATAATCTTCTTTTAATACAATAAGTGCTAAAAGTCTCTATAAAGAGAAAATTGCTTAAATTTTCTCATTTTAACTGATTCAAGCACCTGCCTTTATCTTCTGTAAAGCTGTGCTTTCAAACTCTCCAGGGAATCCTTATTTAAAAACTCAACCTTGTTAGGACCCCCAATTCTGTAAATAAGAAAAAAATAGAGTTACTCTGGATAAAGTAATGGTTCTTGATGAAATAAAGCCATGTTAACTCAGCCGTATAGATTTTATGTCTTTATCACTACATACACCCAGGATTTCATTAGCATAGATATGGGGTAGGGGAGTATTCATGGCATAAGGCTGGCACCATGCTGACAAGAAGGTGGCACTGACATCTGGATGTTGCTGGCCCTTCAAGGCTAGCCTTTAATCCTCTTCCAGGATGCAGTTGTGTTGTAGGTCAAAAAAACCTCTAAAGCAAAGATCAGGTTGTAGTGTCTGTCTGAACCTAACCAAAATACTGCCAAAACTACTTCAAGGAGCTAGGACACTGCAATATTGACTTGAGTGGTGTGTAGTAAAGAAGCGAAGCACTGAACTGCCCAACTCAAGAGCCTCTAGACTGAGAGTTGGCACCCAGAAAGCTCCTAGGATAGCAATGAGTTCCTTGAGTCTTCCCCTAACCCCTTTATAATCCACATCCCTCTAAAACAGCCTTAGGAACTCTGTAGTAGTCTGCATTCTTGTTCCAAAATCTTTACTGCTCCTCTTTCAGGAAGGACTAGTCTTTCCCATCCTATTGAGGTCAGGCTTGGGATTTGTTCTTAGTCATTAAAAACTGTTAAAAACACATGTCACTTCTGGAGAGAAACTTTAAGAGACAGCCCATGGTTTGCTGTCTCTTTTCCTTCTGTCACAAAAGTAGCAATAATCCAGATAGAGGTAATGCACCAGCCTGGCCAGAGGAAAGATTATAGGGAATAGATACACAGCTTCACATGATGGACCTGTATATACTATTACATATAGTGTGGATGGAAAATAAATTGTTAGGTTGTAGGCCATTAAGATTTTGGAGTTGTTTGTTAACATAGCAAACCTAGTCCATATGAACAAATATGATATCCAATTACCTGGTATCATTTCATAAAAGCAAAAAGTTTATTGTTCTAGTTAGTGTTTTTTAAATATTTAGATTAAATATCATATGTTTAATCTGGTATTTTTAAGGAGTTTGTGCAAAAAGCTGTGTTGTATTGCTTTTTGTCTATGAAGTAACCACTTCCTGGATACTAATGGTAACAAGATTTGAAGATTTATAATCTGGGGTCACAAATAATATCTCAAAAGTATACATTCAAGCAGGGCTTTTCTCCCAACCTGCCAGTCATAAAATCCATGCTCAGTTTTTGCCCTTCTTTATATTATACATTACCTATATACTTTAGAAACAATTGTCCCCCTACCACAAATACCCAGAGGTCATAAGATTCTCTGTCATCTAAAGACCCATGATGCTAGCTATCAGTCCCAGGTGAACCTTAAAGTACCAGAAAGTTCCATATCTTGGCTATTGTAAATTGTGCTGCCATGAACATAGGGGCTCATAGATCTTTATAAATTATTGTTTTGATTTTCTTTAAATGTATACACAGAAGTGTAATTCCTGGGTCAAAAGGTATATCCATTTTTAATTTTTTGAGAAACCTCTAGACTATTTTTCATGGTGGCTATACCAATTTGCAATCCCACCAACAATGTAAGAGAGTTCCCTTTTCTCAGCATCATTGTCAGCACTTGTTGTTTTTGATTAATTGCTGATAGCCATTCTGACAGTTGTGAGGTGATATCTCATTGTGGTTTTAATTTGCATTTCTCTGATGATTATTGACCTTGAGCATCTTTTCATATGTCTATTGGCCATCTGTATTTCCTCTTTGGAGAAGTATCTGTTCAGGTCTTCTATCCATTTTTGAACTGGATTATTTGTTTTTCTGTTGTTGAGTTGTGTGAGTTCTTTATATATTTTGGATATTAACCTCTTATTAGATGTACCTAAATGCCCATCAACAGATGATTAGATAAAGAAGTTAGAGTTCATATATACAAAGGAGTATTACTCAGCCACTAAAAAAAAATGAACCATTTGCAATGACATGGATGGACCTAGAGCTTATTATGCTGAGTGAAATAAGTCAGACAGAGAAAGATAAATATCATATGATTTCGTTTATGTGAAGAATCTAAGGAACAAAAAGAACAAACTAATCAAAAACAGACTCACAAATATAGAGGAAAATTTGGTAACAGACAGAGAGGAGGATAGTTGGCAGCTGGGAGAATAGGGTGAAGGGTTAAAAAAATACAAATTAGTATTTTCTAGGTTGTCATGGGGATAGGGAGCATAGCACAGGGAATGCAGTTAGAATTAATATCTTAGCTAGATGGAACACCAGAGGAGAGAAGGAGCAATTAGGGGGATCATTTTATAAACTATATAAATGTCTAACCAATGTACTGTATACTTGAAACTAACAAAAAAGAATCAGAGCATAAAGTACCAGAAAGTTCAAGTTGCATTTTTCGCCCCTGTCTAAGAATATGGCATTCAAAACCTCCTTGTTAGTAAATCACACCATTACAAGCAGGAAGGACACTGGTCTCGGATGCTTGCTCCTACATTTGGCTAGAAGAAAGATCTTATTCAGACAATTCTCGACCTGGAAAACGGCTATTCTAATATACCAAATTATAATAAAATTCATTTCTAAAACTCAACAGTAAGATCTAGACAGTGTCCTACTATTCTTAGTTTTTAAAAACAAAATTAATAAAAATAGAAAAAAATATGTAACAATGACTATATAGCAAAGCAGTTGGAGCTCTTCCACTGAGAAGAATTTGTTTTTCTTACAATGGACTAAATGTTAATTCTCAAGGGGATCATTTGGAAATTTAAAACAGGAGGTGACAGATTGTCCCCACTGGCTCAGAGAGGTAATTTTGCTAATATAATCTTGTTAATGAAGTTAGAATTTCACCTCGATATAATAGCTTAGCTCTGCCAGGGACTGATAGGATTTTTTTTTTTTAATTCAAAAGGTCAGGCCAAGGTTTTTTAATTTCCATAAAACAATATTTCTCAAACTGTGCTCCCTGGAACAATATTGCTCCGTAAGTTATTAATAAGAATTATGTGAGAATAGGAAGGTAGTAAGTATTCTGTGAGAAATATCTGAGTAAATCTGTGACATGATGAATCCCATACCATCTTTTATTTTTTCCCCAGGTGATATTAGCGCATTAAAGACTTCAAAAAGATTTGCGGTAAAAGAACGTGCTTAACATTGTTTAGTCAAGTGATTTACAAAATTACAGGGAGCATCTGATAACATCACTGGGATCTAATAATTCTCTGGATGCACCAAAAGATCAAGTACCACAGAATGGTCAGCAGTTTAGAGCCAAGTTCTCAAAGCTGTCTCAGGTCCCCAAGGTGATCTGATTCCATGTGACCAAGGACATACTAGTCTGAAGAGACACAATTTGAAGCAAGTGTAGCCCACGTGATATCAGCCACGAAATGGTTAAACAGAAATGTTCCCACACTCTTCCTGAGGCATTGCAAGTAGATAGTGGTGAGCGGTGTCACACAGAAAGAGTCATCTGGCAAGGCAAGTGGTGGATTCATTTTCAACTCCCACTCCAACTTGCAAGTGGTACTTTAAAAAAAAAAAGTGATTTATACCCTCTCCTACCACCCCTAACCCTTAAGTAGAAGGCTGAAAGAAACATGGTTAGAAAGCACTAGGATTAGAGATACTGACATCCACAGTCTCACAAAGCCTTTCCTTGGGTTATTAGGCAAAAACTAATCACATGATCTGTGATCAGCAATCAGAGAGCCAGTTACTTCAACTGATCATAGTCTTAGTCTCTGCTGGCTTCTGTGATTCAGAACTGTCACTCACGCAATCTTAAGTATTTCCTATCGGCTCCTGCTATGCTAAGTCCAGATCCTCAAAGCTCTCTCATCTCCTGGTGTCTTGAGAGTTCAGTAGACCCTTCTGAAATGAGAACACGAATGTTTCCTCCAAGTAGCACTCTTGCTCACTGGAAAGGGACAGATTCAAGTGTGTATAATATCATTTATCTTATATCTGAAATCATAATTTTCTCAGACCCTCATTACCCCCAGAGTTGCTTCATGAAACCTGAATTCCGTTATCATCTACCCTCATTATACATAAGACATGTCTTTAGGTATCTGAACTTTCCTGAAAGTCACAGATGAAGACAGGTTATTATTGTTGTTTCCAGGTACCTTGGCCCCTATGTATATCACTGGAAGCAAACAATACTTGACAGAATTATGCATTTCGCACATTGTATTCAGTCGAGTCTCAGTTTCAGATTATTTATGACTCTTTATACATATATAATTTTTATTTCTGTGTATGAGTTCAGTTAGTCTCAACAAAATTGTTATATGGAGATACTTGTATTTGCTGACCTCTTCTTTGGCCAATAGTCAAGATCCTGATTCACTTTATAGAATGTTCTTTGGGCATGCTGGACATCATCCCACTCAACCATGAGTCTGCCTTACCTGTACCCTTTTTATTTTCTGGGGCATTCATGCCCCACACAGAAGTATTCTTAAATTTCAGGTTAAAAGAAAACTTCAGTAAAGCAGAATTCCCCCACATAAGCTCTGGTACATTGGAGTTTCACGTTTGCTCCTCCTTTCCTCCTTCAGTACCAGGGGGTCTCCTTTAGCAAATTGCTTTTATTCAGATAAGTCTAATTTTTCCCCTACTCTCCAGGAATCTGAAAAAAATTTTTCTCCCTACCACCTGAGTCTGTATTTTTATTCTCAGATCACAAGTTCTCATTTACATAGGAAGTTGCCACCTTTGTGCAGGGACTTCTTATTCTCTGAGGAGATAGTCAGCCTCTCTCAAGGTTTATGTTATTGAGAAGACTACCAGACTTTCAGCTGAAAATTCTGACTGGAAGCAATACATTTACAGCACTTAGACTAAACTCTCAATAACTTATTTAAATATAATTGATTGACTTAAAAAAGAAAACCTTTCCAAATCATTATTAGATGACATTTTAATCTTTTAGCTATAATATATTATTTCTAATATTTATTTCAAAATATTATTGTGACTATATAACAGGGACTCCTTCATGATTCTGACTATATTTTACTTACATATTTTATATATTTTGTAATAATTATTTATTTTTAAAACATTTAACTTAATAAGTTTTAAAATTATTTATTTATTTTATTTTATTTATACATATTTTAACTATATTTAGTGCTATACTCTTTGTTTAAGATAAAGGGCTTCACTAAACAAATTTCTGATGTAACTTTCCCTCACAGAGTAACCTTATTAGCAATAACTATGCATTTAGATCCAGGTTTTTTAGATTCAAAATGATTTTCATATAATAGGGCAAATTCATTTGGAAGTTATCACTTCCCTAACACTGGAGTGGCATTTAGTTAGCCCAGAGAGTGATTCTAGGCACCAAGAAATGGCTTAATAACTGTCATTTCTATGTGATGAAGAAGACCTCTATAGGTTAAAAATGAAAAAAAAAAGAAAAAAAAAAGCCCTGCCATTTCCAGTTATGGGGAAAGGATGACCTATCTTCTCTTTGGGCAGTGATACTGCCACTCCCTCTGGGAATGAGGTTTGACATCTCTGCTTTACTTCAGATCCCAGAGTCCTCCTACATTGTCAGAGAAATTAGAGAAGGGAAGAGAAAGCACAGAGAAATACAGAGACATGAGTGGAGAACATAGAAGATAAGAATCACTTTTTTTAAGACCACAGCCAAGGAAAATAGTATTGATGGAGGAAAGCAGCAGATACATGCTATTAGAAGAAGGTGGCCAATGTGATTTTTTTTTTAATTATTAAGCATTATCTTAGTTCCTTCAGGCTACTATATCAAAAATATTATAGACTGAGTGGCTTAACCAACATTTATTTCCCACAGTTTTGGAGGCTAGAAAGTCCAAGTTCAAGGCTTTAGCAGATTCGGTGTCTGGTGAGAGCCGCCTTTTTGGTTCGTAGACAGCTATCTTCTCAGAGTGTTCTCACGTGGTGGTGAAAGGGGCAAGGGAATTCTTTATAAGGCACTCATCTCATTCAGGAGGGCTCTACCCTTGTGACCTAGTCACTTCCCAAAGGCCCTGCCATCTAGTATCATTACATTAGGGGTTAGAATTTCAATATATGAACGAAGGGTGGATAGCACATAAGCATCCAGTTCATAACAAGCATGGGTTAGAAAAAATATGGTTTCGTTATTTTCAGGCACACACTACTGGGAAATAGAACAAGGTATTATAATTAGACAATTTTTTAAAGAGAATTGTTTTAAATAAAACCGGAGTGACTTATAATTAAGGAATCGATTATTTGGGTATGTCTGAAGTGCTTGAAAGTACTTAAAACTATCCTGTTTTCCTCCAAATATCAGAAACTGCCTACAATTTTGTTTATATCACTTATGACCATAGTAAAGCTTTCTTACAGTTTCTCCCAATATCTGCCTCCACTTGACCTGCCACATGCTGTGCCAAACCAGGATGCCAACCATGAGCTTCATCTTGAGCCTCAAATTACACTGACACTAAGACATTTTATTACAGAGTTCTATTAAAACCTTGAAACCTGATGTTTTCTTTGGCTACAGCCCAAAACAAAAGCAACTCTTATCTTCTGTGTTCTCCAAACATATCCCAGTATTCTCTGGTTTTCTTCCTCTCTGCTCTCCTCCTCCCCAAAGTTTTCCATTGACAAAATTGCCTCCATCTTTTAACTATTTACAGAAAGCTTTTTCCTTCTTTTTGCCCTGGCTAAAACCTGTCTTCCCTAAGACTGTTTCTCCCAAAGATTATCAGACTTCAGAAGACAGTTCTAGCTCATTTTTTTACTCAGGCTATTTCTAGGGGTTAGGAAGTAGAGTCAACATTTTCTTTAATCACTCATGCCACTTCCAGACCATTATTTTTTCCTATTGTAATAATCCCTGCTCAGTTAAAACTCTGCCATTTGGCTATGCCACTCTTACTCTTCCTCATCTCTGCCAATTTTGATCTGTAGTCACTCCATCATAGTCTGAACAGTTTATTGACCTGGCTCAAATTCTTTCTCAACACTCCAAGTATAACCATCATTTTGTTCATTCTGTGTGACTTTGTGTGAATGAGCATCCTGGGCCCTAATGTCATGGTTCCTCAGAGTTCCATTGATTGTGGCCTTTATCATTCCATTCACTCCTTCCCATAGTTACATGGGGGACATCACTTAGAACTGCACCTTTTTTGAATTTATACTCTGTACTCTCTCTGACCTTCTGGCTTTCCTTTCCTTCACTTTCACTATAGCAGTTCAGAAACATCAGCAGGATTTTTATTCCCCTAATATCTTTCTCTGCAAATCTATCAGTTTTTAATGTGTTCGTTTTCTTCTCTCTCTTGAATCTCAGGACCCATTGTCTATCACTACCCCTTAATCTTCTTTATATTCTTCATTATAATGATTACTATCAAAAATCATATTATTTATTTGTTTGTTTTATGACTCTGCCACTAGAGCATAGCCTCCTTAAGAACAGGGACTCTGGTTCACTGAGGCATCCTCAGAGTCTAACAGAGTGAACTTCTAATGATTTCACACATAGCAAAGATTCATTAAATATTTGTGGAAGGAAGGCAAAAGGATAGAAAAAAAGAAAAGATACAGACCTTTCTTCAATTCGGAGACTAAGAACCTTGATTTAGTCTACCAAGTTTAAACTTGAAACAACTTTTCAGAAATGTATATAGTACAATGATCCAGTAAAATCTAAAAATATGTTATTCAACATTAGAGGGTTGATTTAATGTTTACTGATACATCTGTATATGAGAATCCTGAGCAGTCAATGAAAGGATGCCATAGAAGAGTATTTAACAACATGAAAAAAGTTTACATATGTTGTTAAGAATAAAAGCAATTATAGTACAGTATATGCAATGTAATTTCATGTTTATAGAAAGTATAGGCATTAAAAAATAAGACTGAAGAGAAAAATCTATGTGGATTTGGTGATGACTTTTTAGATATAACACCAAAATCATCATCCATGAAAGAAAAAGGTTGATTTTATTAAAATTAAAAAATTCTGCTCTGCCAAAGGCACTGCTTTAAAAAAAAAAAAAGCTGCAAAGAGAAAGAAAATATTCGCAAAGCACATATCTGATAACAAACAAATCCAAAATGTGTAGATCTCTTAAAACTCAATAAGAAAACAACCCAATCAAAAAAAAATGGGTAAAAATCTGAACAGACATCTCAGTAAACAAAAGATAGAAATGGCAAATAGCATATGTAAAGATGCTCATTATCAGTTGTCTTAAAGAAATTGCAAATTAAAATGATGAGATACCACTACACAGCTGTTACAATGTCTAAATTCCAAGAACTAACCTTCCCAACTGTTGTTGAGGATGTGGAACAGCAAGAACTCTCATTCATTGTTGGCAGGAATGCAAAATGGTATAGCTATTTGGAAGAGTTTGGCAGTTTCTTATAAGGTTAACAATTGCACAACTAGGTACTTATTTAAAGATTTAAAAACTTATATCCACACAAAAACCTGTATGTGAATGTTTATAGCAGTTTTAAAGTGAAAATTAAAAGCAACCAACTAACTTGTCCTTTAATAGATAAGTGGATAAAAAAATTTTAGTATAATTACTTAGGGACAAAATGTGAACCATCATTCAATAATAAAAAGAAATAAGGTCTCAAGCCATAATAAAACATAGATGAATCCTAACTGCATTTTGCTAAGTGAAAAAGCCAGTCTGAAAAACCTACATACTATATATACCAATTATGACATTCTAAACACACACACACACACACACACACACACACACACTTCTAAAAAACCAGTTGTTGCCAGAGATTTGAGGGAGGGTAGGAAGGTTGATAAATAATGCACAGGGAATTTTTAGGGAAATGAAACTATCCTATATGAAACTGTAATTGTGGGTACACAACATACTTGTCAAAACCCATAGAACTTTATAGAACAAAGAGTAAACCTCAGTGCATGTAAATTTTTTAAAAAATCACTCAGGAGGTCTCAGAGATCCCAGCATGAGATTCAGAATGCAAGACAAGAACCTAATTTTTTTATAAATAAAACTGAAAGGAGGGGGAAGAGGTGTTGCCTGTGTAACTTTATAAATGATTGAATACAATAAGACTAAAGGCAAAAGAAACTGCATATAAATACTGTAGTCTAGTTAATAATATTGTTTCCCATAGGAGTATCTCTAAACAATTCTGATTCTGCTATATACATGTATACTAGAATTGAACCATTATGTCCTTGTTCTGTCAGCTGAAGGGCTTAAAAGCAATGATACTCCAATATCAGTGAGCATACCTAACACCCACATCTTGCTTTCTAATTCCATTTTCTAATTAAAGGACCAGAGCTCCTTGAAAAAATGGCTGATTAGGAAAATGAGCCTAGACCATAGTGCAATACCAGAAAGTACGTAAAAAAAAAATTGTGGGGGTTCATCAAAGTAAAAGAACACAAGAATCAACTGAAAGAGCTCCCAGTGGCCAAAGAAAAATTTGAACAAGAAAAATAAATAAAACAGTATTGGATAATAATAATAATTCAAAGTATAAAATACATATCCATGAGTTTATAGTGATATACGTACATACATATATACGTGTAAATCTCTCATGCAGAAGAATCCCAAATAATTTATATAAATACTCCATCCTTAGGGGGTGGAACATAACTCCCCACTCCATATGTCTTGTTTGTGTATAGAGACTTTCTTCCAAAGAGGACAGTATAGGGAGGGAAAGAAAAAAGAGTCACTGTACATTGTAGAAACCTGACAAATACTACTTCATCCCAATGATCAAGGTCAACATCAACGGTGATTAAGTCATGTGCATAGTATGTATCCTTGATATGATGGGATCAAAATGGCATTTTACCTCTGTAGTCTCCTTCCAAAAAACCATAATCCCAGCCTGGTAATAAGAAAAACATCATATAGGTCCCATTTAAAGGACATCTTACAAAATACTGCTTCAAACTATCAAGGTCATCAAAAACAACAAAAGTGAGAAACTGTCACAGCCAAGAAGGATCTAAGGAGACGTGATAACTAAATGCAATGTAGTATCTTGGATGAGATCCTGAAACAGAGAAAGGACATTAGGTAAAAACTAAGAAAATCTAAATAAAGTACATTATTTAGTCAATAATAAGATTTAATATTGATTCATTAATTAGACAAATATACCATACTAATGCAAGACATCAATAATAGGAGAAACTGGGTACAAGGTATATGATAACCTCTATACTTTCCTTGCAATTTTTCTGCAAATCTAAGACATTTATTAAAAGTATATTTAGAAAAAGAAGAAAAACACTGGAAAGATAAACCTCACAACTTTATCAGTAAAAAAAAGAAAAAAAGACAATTTACTCATGATTATATTTCAGTGATGGGATTACTAGCAGTTTTTCTTTTTATTCATCTGTACTTTAAAAACAGTACTATTGGGTTTTGATTTTTAGCTGTTGAAAACTTGACATTAGCCTAATAGTCTTAGCACTTGGTTTCTTGCATCTTCAGATAGATAAGAGATTGGCCTTTGTAAAGCAAATGACTCATGTTACTATACCTTCAGGGAAGTAGTCCCACTGCATTAAGGATCCCACCACCAGGAGCCACAGTCACAGCATATTAACCCACTGCATGGTTTGCAAGGTTAGAGTTGCCAAGGAAGATGCAACTCACACAGGACTGAGTGGAACAACACTTTACTCACACAAATAGAGCAAGATCAGCCTCGATAGTGAACATTGGTCCCCGATGGCCAGTGCATCTTGCTGCACAGCTGACAGGTTGCATCCCGCCCCCTCTTGTGCTGCAGGTGAAGACCCACCTATTCTCCCCATCAGGAGCAGATAGGGCAGTGAATTTGGCCAGGTGCCATATGCACACAACTTAAGTAGAACAAAGAAGTATATATCAAGCCCAGACAGAAGAAGAGATCCCCAGGCAAGGCAATATGCCTAACATTGGCCACGAGGGCTCTTTAACTCCATGTAAGGAGATGTTCCAGGCCCAAGGTTAGCAGACCATGCATGACTGCCTTCCCCAAAACCCATCGATCATAGGAATACACACCAGACAGTATAACATCCTTTTGAAAAAGAAGGTAAAGGAAATATAATTATCTCATAGTGAGTGATAGAGTTAAGTCATTTTAAATATCAGGAGAATACAGTGAGATTATCATTAGGGAAACAATTACTTTAGCAAATTAAATTTTAGGAATTACGCCAGAAAAATAGCAAACTAATGATGACTAAGTGAAATCAAAATCACAAGCTCTCCAGAAAGACAATCCTCTGCATATGTCACAGAAATCAGAGGGAGTCCAACAGAGCAGAATTTCTTTTACCAAGGATATGAGAAGACATCAGTCCTATCCTTGACTGATACAGGAATCTCTCTAAAACTTACCTTTCACATCTGCCTGAAGTGCTACACTCTAATGACAACAAGTTTATTTGCCATCAAGGTGGCTGGTTTCATTTTCAGATAGATTCCAAATTCAAGTGACATAAATCAAGACTAAAATACTTTATGATCATTTTTGTTGATTGTAAATAAACAATTAATTAATAATAATTGTGAATTGAGGTGATGAATATTACCTACATAATGATTAGTGTCTGTTCTCTAGAAAGGCTGTATGGGTATTGTAAATGTAATTGTTTTCTTATTTTATTTTTTAATTTTTCAATGCTACAGTATAGAAATACAATAAATTTTATATATTGATTTTGTATCCTAAGATGTTCATAATCTACCTTCAGCAATTATTTATCTTCTTAGTGCATCAGTTTCTTTATTTGTAAAATGGAGATGTTTGTAGTCTCTCAGTTAAAGGTTAAATTGAATTAATGATGCTAAATACTAGCATGGTATCTGGCACCTAACAAGTTCTATACAAATGTTTGCTGTTTTTTAAAGTAAAGGCATTCAGTGGCTTTTGACCCTTTCTATTTTACTTTCACATTCCACTTGGATCTTCATACCTAACATCATATTATGACCCCTACCATTCTGCCAGTCTCTCACTCACTTCTCCAGAGCATAACCATTCTCTGACTTACCAAGGAGCAAGGCCTATTAATTTTTTTCTTTCTTGTTCCTCTTGTCATTGAGTTGCTACATCCTTTAAGTCTCTACCTTTGGTTATGGTTCTCATATGTTTTTCTGCATTGCCGTCACGGACAATGAACTTAAGCAATAATCAATCACTAGTCTACATTAACTTGCCATTCTTCCTTCATCTGCCCCAATTCACTCATACCCTAATACTGGGTTACGTTTTCTTTTTATCTTAGTAAAAAACTTTGTTCAGATATAGTCACATTCCATTAAATTAATACTTTTAAAGTGTACAGTTTAATGGTTTTTACTATACTCACAGACTTGTGCAACTTTCGCCGCTACCTAATCACAAAATATTTTCATCAGAATAAAATTCCAAACCCATTGGTAATTTCCTCCTGTTTTCTTTCACCCCCAGCCACAGACAATCCCTAATCTACTTTCTGTCTCTATGGATTTGCCTATCTCTCATTCTTATCAACACATTGTTATCCATGTTTTTTATTATAGCCATTCTAGTAGGTATAAAGTGTTATCTCATGATTTTGATTTCTATTTCCCTAACAACTACTTTCATGTGCTTTATTAACCATTTGTAAACTATTTTTTGGAGAAATGTCTATTCAAATCAATTTCCATTTTTAAATTGGGTTTCTTATCTTTTTATTGCTGAGTTGTGAGAGTTTATTATATATTCTACATATAGTTCCTTATCAGATATATTACAAATATTTTCTCCCATTCTCTAGGTTGTGTTTTCAATTTCTTGATGGTATCCTTTGAAATAAGAAAACCTTTTATTTTGATGCTTTTCAATTTATCTGATTTTACTCTTGTTGCTTGTGCTTTTAGTGTCATGTCTAAGGAACCATTGACTATCCAAGGTCATGAAGATTTACTCCTATGTTTTCTTCTAGGAGTTTATAGCTTTACATGTTACATTCGGATCTATAATCTATTCTGAGTTCATTTTTTTGTGTATGATTTGAGGTAAGAGTCTAGCTTCATTCTTTTGCATGTGGATATCCAGTTGTGCAAGCACCATTTGTTGAAAATATTCTTCCCCCACTGAATTTTCTTGGTACTCTTGTTGAAAATTAGTTGACTAGAAATACAGAGTTCATTTGTGGACCTTCAATTGTATTCCATCGAGTTATATGTCTATCTTTATGGCAGCACCACACAGTCATGCTTATTGCAGTTGTGTGGTAAGTTTTGAAACCAGGAAGTATGTTTCCACTGACTTTGTCCTTTTTCTTCAAGATTATTTGGTTATACTGGGTTCTTTGCATTTCCATGAGAAATTTGGGATTAGTTTGTCGACTTCTGCAAAACAAAACAAAACAAAACAAAACAAAATCTGACTGGGATTTTGACAGAGATCACATTGAATCTGTAGGCCAATTTTGGGGGATTGCCATCTTAATATTAAATTTTCTAATCCATAGACATGGAATGCCTTTTCAGTTATTTAGATCGTCTTTAATTTTTTCCAACAGTGTTTTATAATTTTCAGAGTACAAGTTTTACATTTCTTTTGTTAAATTTATTTCTAGTTATGTTATTTTTTATGCTATTGTAAATGGAATTGTTTTCTTATTTCATTTTTAAATTTTTCAGTGCTTCAGCGTAGAAATACAATTATATTTTGTATATTGATCTTGTATCCTACAACTTTGTTGAATCCAATTTTTAGCTAACAATTTTAGTGGCTTTTTTTTAGAATTTTTTACATACAAAGTCATGGTTCTTGCAATTGGGAATAGCTTTTTCCTTTACCATCTGTATGACTTTTTTTATTCTTGCCTAATTGCCCTCTCTAGACCTCTAGTACAATACTGAATAGAAGTAGTGGACACAGACATTCTTATTTTGATTCTTATTTTATGGTAAAAGCCACCCAACTTTCACCATTTAGTATGATGTTTGCTGTGAGCTTTTCACAGATGGACTTTATCAGGTCTGGGAAGCTCTCTTCTATTCCTAGTTTGTTGAGGTTTTTGTTTTGTTTTGTTTTTATCATAAAAATAGTGTCAGATTTTATGAAATGCTCTTTCTGCACAGCTAAACTTTCTAAAGAACAATTCTGATTGTACAACTTCAATGCTCAAAAAAACTTTTAAGGGCTCCACATTGCCCACCAATTTAGCAGATTCTTCAAATTTGAGATGCTGTAACAGAATGAGATCCTTAGGAATCTTGAAGTAAAATGGATATATTTTGCATTGGGGAGAAATGTGAATTTGGGGGCAAGTGAAATGGTAGACTGTAGAAGGCAGAATTTTTTTTTTCTCTAATGTTCAGAACCTATGAACATAGTGAGGTATCATTCCTGTGATACTGTTATTTTGTATAGCATATTTTACTTTAAGATGGAAGATAATCAAGGTGGACCTGAACTAATCACATGAGATCTTAAAATCAGAGCTTTCTCCAACTAACAGCACAAGAGGAAGTCAGAGAAATTTAAAGCATGGGAGGAACTCAACACAGCATTGCTGGTTCAAAGATAGAGATGCCCCAATGAGAAGGAATGCAAGCAGCTTTTAGGAGCAGAGAGCAACGCCTTACTGACAGCAAGGAAACAGGGATATCTGATTTATAGCCTCAAGGCACTAGATTCTGCCAACACTTTGAATGACTTTGGAAGCAGATTATTTCCCCGAGTTTCCACATGTGAGCCCAGTCCAGCCAACACCATGATTTCAGCCTTGTGAGACCCTAAACAATAGACCCAGTTGAACCCACCCAGACTTCCAGTGCACTCATAAATGTGTGTTGTCTTAAGCTTCTAAATTTATAGTGATTTTTTACACAGCAATAGAAAACTAATACAAGGACTAATAAGATTCATCCACTGCAGCAGGAGAGGCCAGCATGCTCTTCAGGAAGGGGGTAAGTAAGGTGTTATCTAGGGACACTTGGAGAAGCACACATTGCTGGCCAAGAGACTTCTCAGACGTGTAAAATACTTTCTTCATTTGAAAAACCTTGTACTTGCTCAACCCTCATTGGTGTTCCTATAGTCTGATATCTCAAAGGCATGACTTTTTAATTTTATTCCCCACAGATAATTTGCAAACATTCAACAAGAGAAGAAAATGGATGTGTGAAATTTTTATAATTTGCTATTTTGGTCACAGGAATTATGTGTGCTTGTTACCTTGTAATGTACCCACTAGAAACTAACAGAAACTCACTTGGATATGTACCAAATAAAAAGCAGAAAGCTGTGACTGGATATTATAACTGCCCATTATTTACCTTATTAAGAAGAATTTGATTATTTACAACGGCCAAAGGTAGAAGCAACCCTAGTGTCTATAAACAGATAAATGGATAAACAAAATGTGGTATATATGTGCAATGACATACTATTCAGACTTAAAAAGGAAAGAAATTCTGACACATGCCACAACATGTATTACAGTCTCAACTACATGAATAAAAAATTTTTTCAGAATTTACATATTATAAAATGTAAAGTAGAATACTACTGCTGAATGTTGCGTCTTTCTACCAACACTTAGATACATGAACTAATTGAAATCAGGCAGCACTGTCTCAAGAAGGGATGCATTTGCAATAAAATTTTACTTTGTATATCTAATTATATTAATCAAGTTGTGGAATACATGTCTGTTTTGATCAACAGTGCATTAACAATAAGTATAATGGTAACTAAATTTAAAAATTTAATAAAATAAAGAGGCATATTCATAGGAAATAAAAATTGCTTTAATTTTAATCTAGATCCATAATTTTGTGGAAGGAACTATGACAGAGTGATCAGTTAAAAACCTTCCACCAGAAAGTAGATTATATTATTATAAATTTGAAGAAAGAGTAAAATGTAAATCTAGCTTAAATTGAAAACTGGAACAATGTAAAATGTCTGGTTGTTAATGACAGTCTTGTTCTTGTAATTTTTAAAATAGACAATGGGTATAATATTTTGATTCTATGCTGGATACATTTAAAACTAATGTAAACAATTTTATTTTAAAATGAAACTGAACTTTTAACACTCTTTCAAATAGTTATACTTTCTTTTAAAAACATATTATCTTTTTAGGAGTTACCCCTGAAATTTTACTATGAATACCTAGCAAATGTAATTCATAGCTAAGATATTGACCTTTTCCCAGATTTAAAAATACTTTGATTTTGATCACCCCTCCCAACTTACATATTTGTTGTCAAGTATTTTATTTCTACCCTTTGTTTAAATGTTCACAAATTACATATTACTTGATACATATAATATTTGTTTAGATTTATTTAAGTTTATCAGTTGCTTTTTTACCACTCTTTCCTACATCTCAAAACTTCCTTCAATCTTTTTTTTTTCTTAAATACTTCCTTTAGAAGTTCTTAAGTATAGATTTGTTGATAAATTCTCTCTGATTTTGGTTATCTGAAAATACTTTTTATTTTTCCCTTTTTCTTAAAGGGTAGTCTTGGGGGGAATGAAAGAGTTATTTTTTTTACAATTTGACAGTGTCACTCACTAGCTTCTGCTTCTATTGTTGCTGTTGAAGTCACTGTCAAAGTCAGCAATCTAATGGTCTTTTCTCCTTAGATAACTTGGGGGATTTCTTTGGGGGATTTCTACAGTTTCATTACAATCTTTCTAGGTGTAAATTTCTTTTGATTTGTTTTTAATACAAATGAATTCATGTCTTCTACCAATTCCAGAAAATGCATAATCATCATCTCTTCAAATATTGCTTCTTTTCCATTCTCTTTACTTTCTCTCTCTGGAATTCTGATTATACACTTGTTCACTCACCACCTCTCAAAGCTTTGAGTTCATGTGAATCAACTGGAAAGCTTACTGACCAATGCAGATTCTCATTCAAGAATTTTTCAAGAATAAAGTTCAGCAGTGAGGATGATCCTAAAAATTGAAATTTCTAATACTGTCCCAAGTGAGGCTCTTACTACTGTTCCATATATCATACTTCAAGTAACATGAGTTGGAGCTTCTCTTACTATCCTCCATATCTCTTAACATTTCTTTCATATTTTACATCTCTTTATTTCTCTATGTTTAATTCTAGTTAATTTATTCAGTTAACTTATTTCTCTTCCTTTATATCTAATCTGCTCTTTAACCTGTTTATTTTTTAACAACTACATTTTTCATTTATAAAAATTGTATTTTGTACCTTTTTATAAATGCCCAGACATTAAAATAGGGCCTTGTAGCTTGAACATTTTGATTATTCTATCTTCTATTTCTTTAACTATTTCATTAAATGACATTTTATGTTCTATATCTTATGAAACTATATATTTCTGATTCTTATATCTTAAGTCTTTGAGGGTCTAGGTCTGTTGTAGGTTACCTACACTAACTTTCACTCATGTCATTTAGTCCCTTTGCATGTTTGGTATCTTTAATTGTGGGCTTACATTTGGTTGATCTTAATCAGTGGAAAACCAGAGAGCCTAAAACAAGAATACTTTTATGAAATAGGATTTGTTTTCCATCAGCCATGAGCCAGAATAGGCTACCAATCTGTGACCATTTAAACCACCCTTATAGTTCCTAGGCTTAATCTGGAAAACTCAGTTTTAGCAACTTCCCACCCCCACCTTGTCACTAGGCCAAGGTTCTGTTCCTTGGTACCAGTGACAATTTGTTTCCTGGCTTCAGAGGAATACCTCCTTTCATGTGTGTTGTTTACCAACCCTTGCAGCTTTTCCTTTTTGTTTTTTCCTGGCCCTTTTAGATTTCCATAATTCCTTTGAACCCCAAAATACCAAAAATTATGTCTCATGCAATATCTAGGTTTTTTCATTAATGAGAAGACCTCTTCCCGTGACACAGATACACATAAGTAAGTTTTTGTTCTATTACACTCCCAGAGCCATAAATGTGGAAAGAATTTTTATACAAATCTCCCTTACAATTGACTGTGTGTGACCCTCAACCCATTACATGATTATTTCCCCAGGTCCTCAACATAATGTGTGAATACATTTCAGTAGCTGGAAAAATACACTGGATTTCCAGTTCTTCAAGTAAGAGCAATAGAAAAATAGGCCCATGTGGAGCCTGTGCATCTTTCTTTTTGTACAGAACAGTGAGTTAAGAGCAATACTACACCCTTAGGAGAAGCCCAGAAATAATGACTACCACTAAAGGCTGGAAAATGCAGGATGGTAATTCTAACATGTCCAATTTAATTCTTTAGTTTAGTTAATACAAAAGATCATTAATTCTCAGAAAATAATAGTGAATATTTATACCTTGAGTTAGTTGATGAAGCTAACAAAAGTTGCTGTTCCAGATGTAATCTTTTTAATGGACTAAATTGGTATAGGCATTGGTATCTGGTAACCAGCTATTAATCCAGTGTGGGTTTTTTGCTTGTTTGTTTGTTTTTTCAATATCAACAAGTAGATGACACCACAAAACCATAAGACTTTCCTGGGAAAGAAAATAGTACATCTTTGTACCCTACATCAGGATACATCAACTCCTCAACTCAGTGCACAATTTGGTTCTCAGGGATCTTGTCTGCTTCCCAGTCCATAAAATATCTCGCTGGTTCACCACATTTATGATGATTGTAAAACCTGAAGAGCAGAAAGTAGCAAGTTGCGAAGATGTCCAAGTTATACACAGGCTCATCAGAAGATGAAAGGTATGCTCCATTTAAAGGGATCTGATAGTTCACTGAAGTTTTTGGTAGACCAGTAGCCAGGCACAAGACAGGATATTCTCTTCAAAATTAAAAATAAATTGCAATATCCTGTGCATACAATTCTTGGTGGAATCTTTGCATTTTGGAAGCTATATCTACTACATATAGTTTATGAGGTAACATTTGGTGATCTGAAACTGACTTTTTTTCAACTATAGTTGACATTCAATATTATTTTGTATTAGTTTCAGATAGACAGCATAGTGGTTAGATATTTGTATAAGAAGTGATCCCCCTGATTCGTCTAGTACCCACCTGGCACTGCACATAGTTATGATGATATTATTGACTATATTCCCTTGCTGTACTTTACATCCTCATGGCTATTTTATACTTCTTACTCTCTTCACATTTTTTACCTAACCCCAACACCCCTCCCATCTGGCAACCATTAGTTTGCTCTCTGTATCTATGAGTCTGTTTCTGTTTTGTGTATTCATTTATATTGTTCTTTACATTTCACATGTAAGTGAAATCATATGGTATTTGCCATTTTCTGTCTGACATTTCATTTAGGATAATAACCTCTAGTTCTATTCATGTTGTCACAAATGGTAAGATTTCATTCTTTCTTATGACTAATATTCCATTGTATATATGTGCCATATCTTTATCCAGTTGTCTATTGATGGTCACTTGGTTGATTTAAATAAGGCCCAGAATAAGAAAAGAGTTTTCATCTTGTCCAAACCACACTGCAAATATCTCTGCCCTCTGATCTCCATGACTCAGCTGATTGAATGGTATGGCAAATTAAGTGCCCTGGGTAGATTAAGATAATGTATTACACTTGTAGCAAATCCCAGTAAGAGTCATAGTGAATGCCTCTTTGGAATTCATAGTGAATTCCAAAATTTAGAAGAAAGCCACGTCTTTTTTTTGTACGTAACTCTTATTCTTTTGGAAAACAACAGTTTGCTTGCCACTGAGTCCTACTAACCATAGGATATCTGGTGATATGCAACCTCAGTTGACCATTGTAAATTTGGAGTTTTCAGACCTACCAAGCCCTAAGAATGTTTGTAGGCAATACGCTCCATAATCAAGGAGAAGTTGGTATATTAGAGACCAGCCTTAGGAAGATCCTCAAGGAAAAACTGAAAAAGAAAATTTTCTACTTTTTTCGTGGGACTACATCTCCCATGCTGCTGTTTTTCTCAGCTCACTTACTTCATGGGCTCATGCCTCTTTATGAGCAGTTCCCTATGACTAAGTGATATAGAAATCTGTGGGTGACAACAGGCAGAGGTAGACCACCATGATATTAGAGCTCACTCTGAGGAGGCCCTGAATAGAAGAAGTTCAGTGAAGGAGAGAAGTCTTTCCAGTGGACAAAACTACAGGTACAATTTTTGGTTCACATTGACCAAGATAAAATCCTGATTGCTTAGATTTAATGGGTTGTCAAGCTCTTAAAAGAAACAGGATCAGAGGATTGATGATAAGAATATCTGTCTTGCATTGATGCTGATTATAATGCTTTCATTGTAGAGAAGGAGCTTAAAATGTTACAGGATATAGTAAATGCTCTGAGGAGGAATTAATTTATAGCTAGAAGACATGGGTCCTAGTAAACGATTTGGCACCTCTTATAACCAATGACTCACTCATGAAGTATTTCCTCTCAATATCCATGACTTTACTCTGCTGACTTACAGTTTTCAATATCCAAAGGAGAAATGCTTCCATCAAAGGGTTTAATAATAATCCCACTAAACTGGAGGTGGCAACTGCCATCTGTCCATTTAGTCCTCCTGGGAACTCTAAATAAAACAAAAAATAAAATGTCATGCTTGGTCCTGACTCCCCATGGGAAATTAAGTGACTGCAAGAAAATGAGGACATAAAGGAGTATGGTTAGAACACAGTTGATCCCAAAGTGCTTCTATTAAGTCAAGAGGTAAATATTGATGGAAAAGTCTTGCAATCCAAGACATATTAGACATCAAGAGCTCCCATTTCTCAGGAATGAAAGTTTCAGAGAGAAACCCAACAATCTGAGGTGCTTGCTGAAGATAATATCAACCATGGCTCATGCCAGTTATATATTTTCTTCTTACTGTGTTATGTATATATACATTTTTCCAGATAAATGCCCTTCTCTTTTTTTTCTCTTTCCCTCAATATAGCTAACTTTACTGTTTTTTACTTGTATTGCAGAATTTGAGATGGTAACCCTCTTGAGATCCTAAATAAAGTAGTTTACTTCTTTTGAGAGTGTCTAGTCATTCAAAGGATGACTACACAACACTACACAGTTTTTTTTTTTTTGGAAGTATATGTATGGGATTAGATTTTTTATTTCTGTGTACACAGCACATAACACAATACAAAAACCAAACAAAGCATGTACTTGAATAAATGTTTCTTGAGTGGATAGATAGAAGGGAATGATTAATAAATAGGTCCATGGAAAATTAGATTGCTACATAAATGAATGGATGTCTAATAACAGCAAAGAAGAAATGTATGTGATCTTTTAAGGGGAATTCTAATCTCTCTTTCTTTTGGAACTTGTATTAGAGTTATATATTAGAGAATCTCAGTCTATTTTTTATATCTATCTCTAGATCAAATTATTCATAATCTTATGAATAATATTACAAGTTTTCTTCAGGTCTATATTTCAGTTCATTAACTCACTCTTCATCTGTGTCTAATATTCTATCCAATGTACTAAGAGTTTTTATTTAAATGATTACATTTTAAATTTCTAGAGAGTCTTTTTGTCTCTTCGATACTATACATATCTTGTTTTTTATACTTCTTTTAATCATTTTAATACACCTCTTTAAAGTCTCACAGATAAATGTAGCATCTGAATTTCTTCAGGTATGATCCAGATATTTATTGTCTTTGCTGATTCTAGTTCAGGGTGAATTATTTCCCTATATATTTTATAATTTTAGGTTGTGAGCTCATCTTCAGAGTTTCTATTTCTATGGGAAATCTCTGTGGCCTGGTCTAGGTGTTTGCCCTTCTCAGGTGGTCATGAATTTCATCGACCTGTGACCACTTTTCATGTGGATTCTCAGCTTGTGGTTTCATGATTCATACAGAATAATATATATTTGAACCACAGATCTATAAGATGATAGGCTTGTAATCATGAAATTCTTCAGGGAAGACTTTGTGCCCCAAGAACCAGGCCTATTTTTAAACACTTAGTTTTTAAAGTCTCCT
This sequence comes from Cynopterus sphinx, assembly GCA_030015415.1. NCBI lineage: Eukaryota > Metazoa > Chordata > Mammalia > Chiroptera > Pteropodidae > Cynopterus > Cynopterus sphinx. Next base: position 73,427,697 of record CM057386.1, read on the forward strand.
TATGTGGGTAAGGTTTATTTTCTGGTCACTTTTGTGGAGGATGCTGCCTTTCAAGGGTCCCGCCCTTATCTGTGGGTCTCAGTTCCAATTCTGACTCTTACAGGCTCCAAGCCTCGTTGTTTGTCCCTCCAGGCTGTTACAATCTAAATCCCTAGATTGTCGAAACTACTGGCATCCATCACCTCACAACACACACAGCAATAGCAGTAGCTGCTAGTGTCAAATATAGCTTTTTTATTCACTTGCTCCCTGGAGATTGTTTTGTGAACTCACCTATGCATTTAAAGAGGAGGTTTAAAAAACTGTCCATTAAGAATTTCTAGGTCTTTTGTCATAGGAGGATTATCTTATTACTTCATATTAAATATTGTCTTAAAAGAAAGTCTTAGGTAGTAAGAAATTGAAAGGCCTTTGAGATGATGAATCTTAGAGAAGGATTTAATTTGCTGAGAAAGGGAAAGAGAAGGATGCATGGAGAGAAGCAGGAAGAGGGCACCACAGACAGAAAAGTAGCACTGGTAAAAAAAATCTTTTCCACAAGAAAAGATAAAGCAGTCAGACTGAAGGGGGAAATTGCTGACTTAGGCAAGGACTGTTAAGTAAAGGGGCACAGAAGGGATGGAGTGTTTTCTGGGAGGTGACTGGAATTTTATATCAAAGATCTATCAGGTCACTGTTTAAAGAAGTAAAACGTACATGTGGCTTTAAGAATCAGCTCACATTCCCAGTTCCATGGGGAAAGAGACATGAGAAAAAACCCTGACAGTTTTATAATAAAGTTCATTTGACCAAAGGAGATGTAATAGAGCTGGGAGGCAACTACTAAAGTCCAAAAGGAGACTGAACCCTTTGATACAATTTGACATTGAACAAGTGTTGACAGATTAGCATACACAAGCATTTCTGACAAGATATAGTACCCTCAGGCTGTGGACAAACGTGGAAGGGGGCAAAAGACAGCCTGCAATATACACACTGCTTTATACCACCTTGTCCATATTTTATGATTACGAATCAGTTTTTTTTGACGTGCCCCATTTTTCACTGCAGCATCTTTGTCTCAGTGCCTTTATCAGTTATAACTTCATCAGAGCATTTGAGTGCACCATTTACAAAATTGCTTTTTTGCTGAAAGTGAGAGAGTATAAAGCAATGCAACTCTGCAGAACAAAAGAAAAAGGTACTACCTAGAGACTCCAGCACAGATGGTCTTCATTTTTCTAACAAAACACCCCTGTGAGGTGTTTTGCCAATAAATATCTTCACATGTTACAATGAGACAAAATTACCATTGAGTTGATTATGCATGCAGGTTTTCTCTATAGGTGGATAAGAGAAGAAAGTAAAGGCCTTCGATGTAATGCATGCATCATGAAACATTTGAGTATGCAGTTTATCCAAATGCAAGTGTCTCTCTCGAGTCTTAAAGCTCATAATATAGTAAGTTATTCCTGTTACAAATGAGAAATCAGCTCTTTTTATTAGCAGCTCTATGTTATGCCCTTCCCTGTCTGTGTCTCAGGCTCCCAGAATATACTGCAAGGCCTAGAGGAGAGGACAGGCAAATCCTCATTTATAGAAGCAGTCTGTACTATCTCTTCAGTATTGGCATCCTCTATTGACAAAATATGCTTGTATTTATTTTATCATCTCATGCATTAATATAATATTAATCACCACAGCATAATCATCTCCAGTGGCTTCATTCACAACTATGACCCATGAATAATCTATAACCCATGAATAAATAACCAGGTAAATATTATTTATGAAAGCAAGATCTTGTCCTTTAAAGTTACAGATTTTCCCAGGTATCAATCGTAGCAAACAGGAGCTGGCATTTGCAGTGGAGCTTCTGCTGATGCCTCAAAGTCAGATCCCTGGGGCCATATCAGCTTCTCTGTTCTAATCATAACTGTGCCACTAAGCCACTAGTCCAGAGCAGGCAATTTGCCCTCTTTCTGCCTTTGTTCAATCGGCAGAGTGAGAGCAGGTTGCTATTTACAACTGGGCTAACAGAGTTCAATAAATGTCATTGAGCCCATGCCTATAAATTTCCTTTAAATATGTCCACAAACTAGCCTGTACCAGGTGTTACTCTCCTAACTGCTAATTATGTCAAAGTGCAAATATTTGGCTTAAAAGTTGAATCGAGGCCATTTTTATATTCCAGGGCCACCTCATATAACAAATTATCCTAGCTTAACACAAAATAAACACCTGTCACATTTGGGTATTCACCAAATCTCATCTCCCCAAAAATGAGCCATGTAATTTATTTATCAAAAAAAAAAAAAAAAAAAGAAAAAAAAAAGGAAAGAAAAATAATAAACCTCCAGCTGCCCTTATGGAAAGTTACTACACACATGGGTGTTACCTCTCACTCCCAAGAGCCTTAGACTGGGCGGGCAGCTAACCCTTTCCTGAATCTGTTTTGTATCCAGTCTAGGAAATAGCTAATGATTATTGTGTTCCAGCGGCCCTGCAGTGACCAGAAGCAGCAAGGTGCCCATCTCTGCCTGGCAAGTCAAGTGATTCATAAGGAAGGCTGCTGTAGTTTGGTAGATGTTATGCGTCTTTTCTTTTTTTTGGCAGATGGATCAGTCAAAGCTCCAGAGCCCTTGTGTCCCTGAAAGGAGAGCCCTGTTAGATCCAAGGTGTGAACGAATCGCTCCTTCACTGATGCTCATTTTTCATTAGGAATTAAAACTGTGTTGAGCAGGATGGTTGTTAAATCAATACTTTTCCGGCTTTTAGCAGTAAGGATGTCTGTATAAAATATGACTTATTCCACCTTCATGTATCTTTTCTCTTCTTCCTCTCTTGTCACCTTCAAATTTGATGTTAATATTTTTACAGAAGAGTCCACAGTGAATACTTCATGGGTGGCCTTGCTTAACAGCTCTTCCTGAATCACTTAGATAATAGCAACTTTCTCATCATGAGATGCTGATGGGCAAAGGATGGGTTGGTGGGGCGGAATCATTGGCTCTCATACACCTATATACTTAGATGATGTTGCATCCTGCATTTTGCCTGATTATAGAGAATAATATATGTCTCCTTTTAAAAACTCATGAACTTTGCATGTTATAAACTATGTCTCTCTTTTGATGTATCCCAGAATTTCTCTGAAGTTAACTCCTGTTTTGGCGGGAACTTATGTATCACACCCTCTGTGTTTTCAGATATCTATCTATGGAGTATAATTTCTATAAAACTCTAAGAAATTTATTTTAGAACAACTAGTACCCATCAGTTCAAATAGCACCTCTGGTCTTTAAAAATATGTCTTTACAAAGAACTTTGCTCTACCGTCTTGGCCATTCCACCATTCTTCTGCATACCACTTGATAGCAACCAAAGGTTTGAGTGGCCATCCCCAAAAGTTTTGTGGTGGCAATGAGATCTGGTACCCTTTGTGAGCTGTCCTCTTTCAGCTTGACAGACGAGGGCCCTGCTTCTGATCCAACTCCACCCTGGCTCCTACCAAGCCCTCACAATTCCAGAGATGTATTTATAATGTGTTTCCAATCCCTGGCCCAGACTGTCTCCCAAAGTCTTCAGTGACAGGGTCAGTTCCTTCCACCCTAGTAGAACCACCTGGCCATATCCCGTATGCCCTGTACCACTCCTTAGAAGCAGGCAGACATTTCTGTCTCCACTAGGTCACATAGGAACCAGGATTTCTCCACAAACTCAGCTCAGACACTTCTTCCCATCTGCAGGGACTTCAATCAAATGCACCACTATCATCAAATCCACTAGGCCTTAATATATTAATGGTAATTAAAAGAATCAGAAAATTTCTTTGTCTTAAAAAGTGTTACTTTTAAGAGTTTTATCTTATTGCAAAGTCCTATTTCAGATTTCAGGAGCTAATTTAAAACTTTCTTGCTTTTCTTTTTATCTTGTTCTCTTCTACTCAAGCCCACTCTCTCACGGCTTCTCCCCAGCTCTCAACTCCCACCTCAAGATACCTTATATTGCCCCCATTTTGTATTCCTGGTATAACAATCTTCAGCCTCCCCCAAAGCTAAGAATATTCTCCAGAATAGTGCAGATGAAATGCAGAAGAGAAAGTATAAATATAATTTAAAAAATTATCACCCTAAAAGAAAATCAACCCTCCCCACAAGCACCCATCCTGTTTGCAACTCATTTGAGCAGCCTGACATCTACAGCTCACTGCTTTGTTTCCCTCTGATCCTCTTAACTTCTTTAGCTATGTCCTGTGTATTTCTTTCTCCAGAAACCATTCATGACACCATATTCATTTTCCCTCTTTCTCTCTTTAAATCACTGCCCTCTTTTCTCTGCTTCTTACACATTCAGAGGATGGGTCTTTATTGTTGTCTGAACTTTTCTTCCTTCTTATCTCCTTGATTCTATCGAAACTTCTCACATCTTTAATTTTTACTAATTTGACTTAAACTTCATCATCCCCATCTCTATAAATGCTTCTGCAGCAGAGACTATACATTTTAATGTTTACAGTCTTCTGATTATTTCTTCCCCCAAGTGCTTCTGGAACACCGTGGGGATATAAAATGCTGTGATCTAGGAAGTCTTAGAACTTGTAATAATGGACATTCATTTTTATCCAAAGCCTAAAGGAAGAAAAATCGCTTAGCAAGAAGAAACTCCTACCATCAGAATGAAAGACCCAGGACTGGCCACAGAACCCAGCTAAAGAATACTTACGGTAGAGAGAAAGCTACATACAGCAGGTAATAACAGCCAAAGGCAATTTTTCAAGTTATAGTTTTCCAGGAAGGCAGGCAGCTAGCATTTTGCAGAGCATAGTGAAAGAAAAACCTTTATAAAGATTGCACTTAATGTGAACAGCTGTCATTTGCGTATTCACTGACTAGAGGCAATTTGCAACTAATAATAAGAATCCTGAAAGGAGAGAAAAAACAAACTCCACCACTTTTTATTGAGTGTTTTACCAGTGTTGGTCAGAATAAAAAGTATTTTACAGCGTTATTTTAATTAATTTTCACACCAACCCTATGAAATTGAACTATTATTTTAGCGATATCACAGAAGAGAAAACTGAGTAAATTGCTCTAAATCACATAGTATATGTGTGACCGAATCCAGATGATTTTAACACAAAGCCTACACGCTTTTCCCAGAATCAAATGAGACAAGTAGCCATTGAACAAAAGGAGAATTTGGACAACACAAGGAGAGGAAAAATTCAAAACCCTTCTCTTGGACATCTATATAAGGATAATCATCCAATGTTTAATGAAAAAGAACATGATATTGACATCAGAACCCCACTCAATAGTATACAGCTAATGAGGATACTTAAGCTTAAAAAACATATAGTAAAATATATGTCACTCTTTTTAACGAAGGTGACTCAGATTCTGAATGCATTATTTTTATATCTGAATAAAATTATATGTTAAAAAAACCTATCAGCAACAATAGATGCATAAATATTTTAATCAATACTCTGGTAGCAAGAATGGAAAACCAGACAAATAGTCCCCTTGTTACAGAATTATACCTTAAATAGTGTTTTAATTTGCTGTGCCAATTAATATATTGAGTTACATAACACCATTCTATACTATCTTAAAAAGAGACAAAGTTCTCTCCTGTAATCATTTAAAATCATATGCTAACATTTGCTCTTGTTCAAACATGAGATTTTTTTATCCTCTGAGTATTTTTTTCAAGGTAGTCTAGGGCCTGAGAAATTATTTCAGTTATTGCCAAAGCATAATTTGAAAGAGCAATCATATCATGTTATATTTCCTAACCATGGTTCTTTTTAGTTTATAATCCTATTAATTTTTTGGTCTATTTCTTTTTTGTAATTATTTATACTCCAAAGTATCAGCATATGTAACTAAATATATACCTTTCAATTTTTTCTTCTTGTGGTCAGATGAAAAAATGTGATGGTACCATTACATTGTAAACTTCTTGAGTTTACACAGTTTATTAATGGTGTCTGACAGAATGTTGAGTACAATAAAAGGTATTTAGAAAATCCTTGTTTACAGAATTTGGCTACATCCAGACTCTGTACCAATGATAATAGTAATAATAATAATTATTATTTAACAATTTATTATGTATTTGGCATTGTGTTGGATTTTAAATTACTTTCCTCATGTAAGCCTCATAACAACACATTATTTCTATTTTACAAATGAAGAAATTAAAGTTTAGAGCAGTCATGTACCCTTCCTAAGATCACACATCCAATAAGCAATCGAGCCAGATTCCATCTCAGGTATACCTGATTCTGAAGCCCATCTCTCAAACAGTATATGGTACTTTCCTCTCACTACCCTTTCCACCTTTCCTAAAAAGCTTCTAGGTAATCTTTTAACCTCACCATCCCCTTTCACATCTCCTTGGAAGACATATAATTATGAATTTTATTCCCCAACTCTCCAACTCATATCCCTCCTACAAGGCAATGTCAGAACTTACTCTCATTATTATGGTTCTTCTCAGCAGTGTGCTGGTAAAACATCTGACAATCGACTCAGGGTGGTGGGTTGTGTGAGGAGCAATGATTTGTAAAGTTTGTCTGATTTCATAATATAAATTTGCTACTGTGAATTTTGAGCCACCAAGATGATGTCTGAAAACACAGAATTGAAAAGAGATGTGTACAGTTGACTTTCTATATATGGTGACTGTGTACTCCAGCATACCATGGCTCCTCTGCATACTAACTAGTGTGAAGCTAAAAGAAACAAACACACAGACAAACAAACAAAATATTTTTGAAAAATCTGTTAGAATCAGTTTTAGATAAGTACATAGGCCATACTCACAACTGTTTTAAATAGTCACATAATGTTTGTTAGATTAAACTGATTTTTTTGCTTTTTAGAGTCATTGGTTCTCAAAGTGTGGTCTCCTGGGAATTTGTTACAAAAGAAGATTCCAGGTCCTATGCCAGACCTACTGAATCAGAAACTTGGGGGTGACAGGGGGAGGTGATCGTTGTTTTAGTGAGCTTCTAGGTAATTCTGATGCACACTAAAGTTTGAGAACCACTGTTCTGAATTTCAAAATTTCTCTTCCATTTCATTCACAAGGTAAGGAAGGAAGTCAAGGTAGAGAAAGACTAATGAGGGAAACTCAAGGTCAACTTTGATGGAAAAAAATAGTAGGGGTGGTCATAGCTCTGGCAAATAAGTGTGCAGATTGCAGAGAAGAAAGGTCTCAGTGACTCATCACTTACCCACTTATCTGAGTCAGAGAAGTGAGGGTAGAGCCAATCTGCTGATCTCTCCAAAACAGAGAAGAAACTTATTGACTTCCTGCAATTCATCTCAGAAGCATCTTAGCAGGTATCAGGAGAGAATGGAGCCAACTGGTGAGCCTCACTCAGTGTACAGCTGGGGAAGCTCTGCCTTTTACATAGTGAATTAAAACACAAGTTTTCTACCGAACTGCCACTTGAGTTTGCCCTGGGTTTACTTGGGGATAATTTTTTTTTTTTGTCTACCTCATAGTTCACCTGCATCAGGTTCTCTTGGAGGGCTAGTTAAAATACAGATTGCTAACTTTTCCCCCATCCCCATCCCCAATCTACCCAACCTAGGTCCTGATTCTGTAGCTCTAGAGCAAGACCCTTAAATTTGCATTTGTAATAAGTTACCAATGGGCTACTGAGGAATGGTCTGGAAACTACCCTCAGAACTACTGAACCTACCTACACACTCTAAGTTCTTTCCTGATTTGCATACAGTTCTTTAATTGTTAAGGCCCTGTTGGATTTTACCCAGAGGCTGGCCTGAGGGAGTGGTAGGTAAGGAAATGAGTAGAGTGAAACTGGCAAAAGCAAAGCTTTCATTTAGGTAGAGCCATCACTGCAAAACAGAAACACAGTTTAATCAGACCCATAATTGGTACATTACATAAGCATTTTCATTTACTCTGCTGCATCTCATTTTACTCTGAAGAGTCATTTGCTGCATTTTTTAAGGAAAATTTTTATAATTAGAGAATACTTTATAAATGTAATCAATTTTGGCTTATATAAAGGCTTTTCTAGAAGTCAAAATGCATACTGGCATCAACATACAAATATTCCAGAAACAAACATGCAATTTACAAGGTATTCATTAATATTCCAATATACCATTCCAGCATCTCATTTGGGAATCAGCTAATACTTTGTGAAGACTCAATGTTCCTATTATTGAAATGACCCATCTTCTTCATTCTACTCCTAACCATGTAAATAACCAAATAGCATGCATTAAGTTTGAAAATGTATCAAACTATGAGAGAAATTACCCCAAAGGAGAGAAAAAAAATTAATATAGCATGACCTTGATAATTTGGAGCAAAGAAGAAAAAAAATCTAACAAATATTATTGGAGCAAGGCATTCATTGAAACAGAAAATCCAAACTGCAAAATAAAAAAAAGGTCAATATACATGCAAATTTTCCATTTATTTATTCATTTGTTCAGCAGTTAATTACTGAGCATCTACTATGTGCTATGCTCTGGGAATAGAGCAAAATAGACCTGGTCCCTCATTCATTGAGTTCACAGACAAGAAGGGAGCAAGGCCTTAAAGAAGTAAATAAACAAATAAAAACTTGATTTCCAGTTGTGATACATGCTTTCAAGGAAAAGAGTAGAGTAATGTGAAACAGAACAGCTTGGAGTGGGACTATTTGGGTAGAGTGGTTAGGGAAGCTTCTTTGAAGAGGTGACATAATTTAGAGCATAAAAGATGAGAAGCAGTCAACTTTGGGGAAAGACCATTTCCAGACTGAGAAGATGGTTCCAGGCCAAGAGATTTTCACTTTTTTCATTCAAAACATCAAAAGTTAGAGAGAATTTTTTGCCGATAGTCAAACTAGATTATCTGCATCTCTAAACTTTTTCAGAAGATCATTTTTTTTTCTGTCTATGTGTGTGTGAGTATTATGAGAAGATGTTCAAATCTGGGAATATTCTAAGATGTGGATTTATTCTAAGCCTCCTAATATATTTCATAGCAACTAGGATTTTAAGTTTCTTTAAATATAGGAAGTATAGTGGTTTTGTCATCTCCCTGATTCTTGCAATATCTGAAGTATTTGTAAATCTTTTTCTGCTGTCACTTTTTTCTATTGGTTCTTACTCTTGTGCCTGACTTCCTGATGTGCTTCGATATTTTTACTATAAGATGCTCATTTCCTTCAGAAAATTATTTGTAAGAGTTTTGAAGGCTTATGATGAAGGTATATTTCTCCATAAAAAAAAATTAGAATTTACTTCTGCCAAGTGCTTGGAGGCAATATCAGTTTAAGGCAATTTTTAACAAATTTCCAGCCTGAATTTTACAGGACTGCAAATATGAGAGTTTGAGCGGCAATTCTGTGTCAAGATTAACATGCTATTACACCTCAGGGATATGTTTCCCTCCTTCCATCACTGCTTGGTGCCAAGGCAAATATCTTTGCATTCTCTCAGAGGAGGGTATGAATATTTCTGGTTTACCCTTCTACTCTGAGGTCTCAACATTACGAGCAGAAGGGTCTCCTATTAAATTTCCCATCTTTGGCTTTGTCTCACTTCCCTTAACCTCTGAGGCCAGACGGACAAGCCTACTGGGCCTTGTGATTACCCTCAAGGCAGGAGTGGTTTTAGAGATGTGCTTATTTGTCTGGGTCTCACCTTCACTTAATTTTGACCTATAATTTTATTATTTTGTCAGTTCATTGATGCACTTAAAAATAGAGCTTTAAATATTTTGTAGCATTTTAGGTTGTTGTCTAATAAAGAATTAACCTTACTCAAAGAGAGGTCTGGTCTGGGAGGTGATCTCTAAGCTCTTAGAATGTGCAACATGGAAAGAATGTCTTGGTTTGCTAAAGCGTCTTGGGTCACACCAAAAGTCTAACAATGTGATTTTGGGTGAAGGCTCTGAGTCGCTCACTCGGTGTCAGCTCTGGAGTGATGAGCCACGCAGGCAGTCAACAATGTTTAAGTGACTGGGCCCCAATAAAACTCTGGCCACCAAAGCTCCAGTGAGCTTCCTGGTTGACAGTACTCTGCATATTGTTGCACATGGTTGCTGGAAAAAGTTAGCGGTATCTGTGACTCAACCAGGGAGAGAAATGCACATATAGAACTTTCCTAGACTCTGCCCTACATGTCTGCCCTTGGTCAATTTTAATCGGTAACCTTTTGCTGTAATAAACCATAACTGTGAGCATAACAATTTTCAGTGAGTTCTGTAAGCACATCTAGCAAATGATCAAACCTGTGGGTATAATGGGGAGCCCCAAATTTTCAGTTGGTGCCAGAAGTAAGGATAGTCTTGAAGACTTTCCTAACTCTGCAGTTGTTTTCAGTAGAAAGGTAGTCTCATTACCTAGACAGCCATATGATTGTAAATAAAAGATTCTGCAATAATCAGGAAATGCATTTTCCTGCCATTAGTCCATGTAAATATGCAACTGTTTACTTGAATTAAGTAGTACAACTGAACTAATTTTAAGTAAGTCCGAACAGACTTTTATGAATTGGACTTAGTTAAATAAGACTAGATGGTTTTTGAATGAAAGAAATGTCATCTTATGCATGTGAATATATATAAACATAACGTTTGTATATATAGTTATGTGTGTATAAATATAAGACTAACAAATTAGTCCTGAATTAGGAGTCAAGAGACTTGGGTTATACTTATAGTTCTGATTTTTTTTTTTACTTTTTAGAAGAGTCAGCTTTGGTGATTCACTTATGTTCTTGAGTCTATTTTGCATAAATCCAGTGACTTATGTCAGGTGTTCTCATTAGGGGTGATTTTGCCTTCAGGGGCCATTTTGGAAATTGATATGGCTAATTTTGGTTGTCATGACATTTAGATTTACTATTGGCATTTAGTGGGAGCCAGAAGTTTTAAATTTTCCATAACAAACTTCCCCCAAAAGAATAGTCCATATCCTACACAATTTTTGGATGTTTTATTAGATATTTGTTTATGTGATACATCTGTTTGTAATTGTCTGAACCTAGAATCAAACTCTGCTTTATATATAAAAACAATATATGTTTTGCCCGATCTTAATACATACAGAAATTTTTTAGATTTACAATTGCTATTTAGGTTGAGGAAAGATTACACATTGTCTCACTTGCCACTGTCTCAGTAATGCCACTCATGTGTTTGAGTCACTGAGATTACCCATCTACATGAGTCTATATGTACAGCTATTACATCCCTGGTACAAGCACAGATGACTTTACTAGGCCTCCCAGGATAGTCCTAAATTGGTCATTTCCATATTAAAATGCAGGCTATTATTATAAATCACTTTAAAAAAATTTCTTCTCTATTAAAGTTAGCGAATTATAATTTTTAAGATTATTTATGTAAATTATAAAACCTACAGATTTCATTTCTGTGTGGTGTCCTAGTCTGCCTGTCAAATTTGCCCTATACCAATTGTACACATAAAAAAAAAAACCAGAATGAGTGGGAGCTCTCTTTTTTATGAAAAGATATTCTACATTAGAAATATGACAAAGTAACGAAATCTATAAACTTTTCATTCCTTCCTTCTTTAATAAATTCACCTGGTTTGGGCTATGTGTGTTTGAGTATGTTTCTAAGCCACCCTGCCCTGCTTCATAAACACCTACTCCCTCAAGGTATAGTCCATTATCAAGGATGATTCTTAAAGAAGAAAGAGACCCATCAATTTTTAAATGTAGATTGTTCTCAGGACCAAGTGACTGTGTTTTCATTTCAGCATAATTCTTTTCAGTGAATTTACTGTAAGGAGTAGACTCACACTGATGAATAAGAGTGTTCTTTATCATAAAGGGCTTGTAACCTAACTGGGAAGGAAGTCTTAAACCCAAAAGGCTATGAAATAATAAAGGAAAAAAAGAATCTCAAGCGTGAGGTAGAAGGGAAATACTGTGAAACAGCCTGTATGGGGATAACTAGTTTGATCTGGGAGAATGAGAAAAAGCTTTAAGAAGTTGGGTGTAGTGTTTCAGGTAGGAGACACTCTACTAACAAGGGATAAAGTAGAAGCTGAAAGTGGAAGGCAGGTCCCAGGAAAGTCTGGTCAGTGACCTCAGAAAATTAACATTAGTGGATAGTTGTGGGTGAGGTAAAGCTAGAGAGGTAGGTTGAGATTCCAGCCATGGAAAACCAGTCTGGACAGAATTCTGCAGGTGATTCTGCAGGGAGTCATGAAGTTTTGAGGAAAATGATATGTTTGAGCCCTGATTTCTAAAAGTTTTCTAGCTGACCTCTACAAGATACAGTGGGGGTCAGGAGAAGGTAAGGAGAAAGGCATTTTTATTAACAGGTATTTGTTCTAGCCCAGGTAGGACTAGTGAGGCTGGGAAGCTAAGCAACAGCAGCTAAGGTGGGACAATGGTAAAGAGGGAGAGAGACTCACAGAGGAGAAGAGGAGGAGGATTGAGAGGGAGGAAGCCTCTTGACTCCACAGACTGTGGCTTGGCTACCTGAGTGCATTGTGATGATGCTGTAACCCTGATACTACTGCCAGGAGAGGTTTGCTCAGGAAGATGATAATGAGCTTGGTTTTTAAAGCAGTTGGATTTGAAGGGCAGATACTGTAGTTAAACAGAGATGTCCAGTAAGGTATTAGAAAAGATAGGCTGAGTACTCTACAATTTCCAGATTATATCCCGTCTCAACCACCCTCTCCTCCTCTGAGAAAGTCTTGCTTCTCTGTCACAAGGTTACAGAAAGCACCGTGGTTAAGAGCTCAAGCTCTGACCACACTAGAGTCAAATACTAGCTCTGTCATGCTCTAGCTGTATGACCTTAGATAAGTCATTGATTTTCTCCTCTATCAAATGTATCTTCCATATAATGTAGTTTTGGCCAATAACTGAATTAGTACTTGATATATTGTAAGTATCTAAAAATGTTACCTGTTATTAAGCCAGATAATTTACTATTCCCCAAACAGACCCTGAACTTTCCTATTTCCTCTCACTGGCTCTTAATTCTGTTCTCTGCTTAGAATACTCTCCTCAGCTCACCCCAAACCATCCACCAATTAAACTCATTACTACTGTTCACCGTACTATCTACTCAAAATCTTGAGATACTAATCACTCTTGACCTTAGGAGCCAGGGCTGGAGTTTGCAGTTATCCACGATGTTGGAATTGTTTTTACCCTCACTGTGATGATTAAGGGGAAATCCAGACTTTATCCTATTACAGAAAATACTCTGATCCTCTGAGGCTTTGCTAATATGTTTTAATAGAGGGATCATGCTGCATAGCACTTTGCTAAAATATAGACTTTATTGGGTATAAAAAAGAGCAAAAACAAAAGCTTGGGAAGCCCACACAAATTTAGTAATGTCTAATATTTGCTTTTTTTCTTCTCCTTCTTTTTGTGGATAGTTAAGAACTTTTTCCTTGGCACTTCTAATTTGGATTCCTATTTGGCAGCATTTTCCCAGGTAAAAAGTGCTATCAGCCAGTTCTTTCCTGCTACCTTTCACTCATGCTTTGTTTGGGCAAATGTAACTTGCCTGGGAGCTGTGGAAATGCTACTCTGCACGGCCTTGGTGCCAAATTGGAAGAGACATTGTTTTCTGTGAAATTAAGATAAGAATTTGGAAGGGCCAATCTGCTTCAAAATATGGTTTTAACAATTTTTTAAGTTAACTGAAACTGTAGCTCAATGTCATTCGATGGATTTCAACTTATTACAGTATCTTCCTTTTGTTTTAGAATAGTTCCTATAGCAATATAATGAAAGTAACCTTTAGGTTTTTTTTTTTTTCAGCTGCAAAGAGAGAACTATAAATTATTCCTTACCCTAGTTTCATTTCAGCACATACAAAGCCAGTGCTTGCTCTGCCCCAATAAATCAAAGCTTCAAAAAGGGCAAGGCGGCTAATCAGAGAACACAGCTTCCCACTAACTAGACAATGAAATCCTGTGTCTGTCATCTTTGGAATTAATAAGAGATAAAGTGCCATTTTACACAAAGTTTCCAAACCAGGGCAGGAAAAGAGTCTGGAAACAGAATAGATTTATAAATCTGGTCATCTAAGAGCATCAAGATTTATTTTCACCTGCATTTTATAGCCATGGCTAAATATCTGCAATGCATTTCCAATAGGACCAAAGACTTAATTATTTTACTCTTGAAAAGTATATTTTCAAAAAGAAAAAAATGTTTTTGAGCTGAGGCTGATAAGAAACATAGTTCTGAAAGGAAGTGAAATTGGAAATAAACTTGAAGGATGTAGTATCTTTTAGTAGTCAGAGAGACGCACAAACCCTTTGTAAGAATAGATTGACTCAAATCGATCATGCCCTATTGAACCAACTTTTCTAATTTTCCAATATTAATGTCCACAACAAAGTAATTAATGAAGCCAACGTTTATTGAATGCATGCTCTGTACCAGGTATCATGCTCAGCACAGAATTAAGAAGATGAAAAAAAGACCGGACCTGCCCTCAAGGGGCCTCTCACCCTTCAAAAAGTTCAGAAGTTGCTTAATTTTATTATACAAAATAAAATACAAGAATCAGTATTAATTAATACTGAAGTTCACTTGGAAAATCCACATGGAAGTTTTGCTTCATAATAATTTTCTCTATAAAATAAAATCAAATTACCTATAATATAAAGAAGACAGCTTTTCTAGGACAGAACGTAGTTGTAAAAATCCATTGAGTGTAATAAAGTAAAACCATAACCATAGCCATACTTAGTAGTTCTATATAACCACGTGAAAACTAAACAAGAAAGAAAAAAATGGTTAATGCTTATGTTACAGAACTTCTGTAAAGGCAGAATGGTCAAAAATGTAAATGTATTTGGAGTCCTAGCTTTAACCCAAACAGTGCTAACATCTGGGATTTCTGGCTTAAATCTATTTATATGAGGGAGACTTTCTAGGAGAAACTTATTTCAAAAGAGAGAATTCTATACATGGGCTTGGTTTTAAAATGGCATTTTAGTATACTGTACTCAAGATTTGTCTATAAGTCTAGCCACTGGACTGAAATGAAGATTTCAAATTTTAAAAATTGATAAAGCAATTCTTACTAAAAAAACAACAACAACAACAAAAAAAAAAACACATAATAATAGACATTAGGGTATAAGGAAACACTGCTTTGGGATCCCTGTCATTCTCCCCACTTTTGCACCTTACACAAAACAGCAAAGCTTGGCTTATCCAAGTTTTCGAGACTATTGCACACCTTTGCTCCACTGACATCCAGGAAAGAGGGGCACCATAGTTCACACAGAACAGTCCCTCTGTGAACACTTTAGCAGTGGAGCTAACCAACACCAAATGATGTTAGATTAAAAAAAAAACAAAAAAACAAAGGAAGAAAATGACAGATGCCATGGTGCGGATGATAGATGGTCAATGATACACATGAACACCCCTTAGGGCACTCTAGATGTAATTAAGAGTATGTTGCAGGGAGCTGCAATAGTAGATGAGGATGAGAACCAGAGAAATATATTTTATTCCTGCTCATCTGACCCCATGTGTTTATCTCCCTATGCTGGAATGGATTACCTAGACTACATAAAAATAGGTTACTCAGACATTAGGTGCTATTCATTTCAAGCATACACTGAATTATTCTCTATGAAGAAAAGGGGTCACTTATCTGAAATTTAGTAACACGCTCAACAACTACTTTCCCATCTGTGCTATTTCTTGTCAACTACTCATATTTTACGTTGCTGTGACCCCACAGCTTAATTCTGAATGCAAACGAGGGGGAGAAATACACAAGAGAATTAAAAATACAAGAGAATAGGGTTTGTTCACCATGAAGACTCTGTCTTGCTCTCCTGAGAACTACTAACACTAAATAAAAAGAATTCTTGGTTCTTTTGGAAATTATGTAAAATCTAAATTAAACTTTAATCCAGAGGGCATCTGTGTAGAATGCCTGGTCAGAAACTTCTGAGCTGGATTGCTTTCCTCACTTGAAGACTTCTGCAAAAGTTTTTTGGCTCTCAAGAGAGGACTCTGAAAAAGAACTCGTTTTAAAAGGTCTATGTGAAGATGATTAGAATGAGTTATCCTGCCCCATGTTAGATCAAAGCTGACTGCAAATGAAAAAGTATGTATCCTATTGTACTTTTAATGGCCTTCACAAATAATTAATAGCAGAATAGGAAAAAAATCACTGACAAATTATTTGGTGATGACATTCTTTGACAGTTTTTTGGAATTGGAAAGTCTCTTCCTGTTTTGCAACAATAGGTCTTCCTTTCTTCCCGTCAATCTAACTTGTGCTCTGCCAACAGATTAATTTTTCTAATGAGTCACTTTCATCATGTCATTCTCCTGCTTATAAGCTCAGAAAATTAATTTCATGGGCAATGGGAAGAGAAATGGCAGGGAGCAGCAAATTCATAGAATAACTATAGCTAAAATGCATGGTGCATGGCCTGCCAGGCGCTATTCTGAGTATGTGTTAACCCATGTAATACGCGACCCCCCACCCCCACGAGATAGAACCCTTTTTTTTTTTTTTTTTTACCCAGTTTAAATATAAGGTTAAGGAACTGGCTCGAGTACACACAGGTGACATTTCAACCCAAGCAGTCTGACTCTACAGTCCTCTCACTCGCAGCTACTGCATCTGAATCCTAGAGCTCAAGAGGACTTTAGGGACACAAAAGAAAAATGTGCTTTCTGTTCATGTTGTGCTTGACCACAAAAAAGGCAAAAGGACAAGGTTCTTTGGTTTCATATAAATTCCATAATCCAAGGAGAACTCTTTCTTGTTTTATTCTCTTTTGTCTCAGTTCCTCCCATCTAGCAAAATATTCTTCTCATTTGAATTTTTTTTTAAGTGTCTCTGTCTTCCTGTCTTTCCAAAGCATAATTATTACTTAAGGCTCACATAAAATTCTGGCTTGTCCTATAACAAAGACAACATCTCTGACTATATTCATAGGAGGGACCTCTTTGGACTTTTACAACTGTTGGGGATCCATATCAGTGGTTTAGTATCATCACTTACTGCTTTGTAGGGTTCTATTCTTGTGTGTTTTTTCTCTCATTTCCATTCCAAATTTTAACTCCATCAAAAACAAGGTCAAATGACAGTATACATTTCAGAAACACGTTATTGAATGTGTGAAGAATACAATCACCAAATGCTCCACAGCCTTTATTTAGAAGACATCTTTGGCTCAATACAATAAAACAGAGAAACAAATAAATATTGAAACATACTCTTCTAAAATTACATTAAACAATTATCACAGGTACACAGGAAATGTGTTATATTGATGAAGTTTTCTGTTTCCTCTTGCAATTTCTAACACATACATTTCCAATTTACTGGAGATTTCTTATATTTTTTAAAAATATAAACTTCAACTTATTTTTCTCTTAATATCAACAATAAAACAATATCTTCTGCCTGTGCCTGATGAGGAAGAAACTTGGTCAATTTTTACCATCTTGATATCATCACTTTTCAGATTTTGTTGAATTAAAATGCAGAATTTTATTTCAATTCCTTTCTTTATGTACTTTATTTCAATAAAGCAAATATAGTAATAAAAATCCTCAATTTCCCCCATCCAAAACAAGCAATATGAGGAAAAAGTTTTAATCCATGAAATGTTAAAAGAGATCAAATAAAAATATTTAAAAGATTAATAGAAAGAAACTAATCAGGCTGTGGAGAGTAGAAGAGAAAGATGAATTAACGAAAATGCAATTGTCTTGTCAGTGTCCCCATTCTGACCAGAAAGTCTGTGACAGGTTACAGGTGGGTCTGCAAAGAGGCAGAACTAGGACACAAATTCTGCACTTGCTTATTGCACCTTGTACCCAAAGGGCCCTAGAATAAATGGGAGGACCTGAAAATAGGCTTCTTAATTCTATAACAGAATTAAAAACAAATTTGTTTAGTCTATTTCTGAAAAAAAAAATGTAGCTGTATTTTTAAAATAATAGCAGTACAATTTGCATGCTTTTAAGAATGTCTTCGGCAAGTATTTCTCTGTCATTTTTAAAACTAGAGAACTTGCCTCTTAAAAGAATTTATTTCCAAGTGACTCCCTCCCACTTTCCCCCCCAGATTAAGGAATGATGGCGAGCTCTGGTTCAGTAGATGAAAGCTTGAAGTATCTCTCAAGAGGTAAACAGAAATTGTTATATTAAGTCACACTGAATGCTCTTGAGTATTTATTTAAGACTAATCTTAGATAAGCAATTAGTGGGAACCACCCCTCTGATGTGTAAAAGCAATAACGCTTTTCAAACTACAGACTAAGATGTACCAGGCATGTGGAACAACAACTAGGCTGGCTTTATTTATCTTGTAGGCCTTTTAATCTTGTCAGCACTTTTTACTACAGGTGCTTCTGATGGGGCTTAATCAGCAAAGTGGTTAGTGCGAGACCAATTATATCTGAGTGCCTGGTTCTAATAGAATTTTCTGTAGTCAGTTGAATCAAGCTTTGCTAATGTTAGTATATCCCTGTTTAGTCAAGCTACTCTTGAGAAAATGCTGTAAGGCTGTGGTTTCTACTCAGTGTGTTGGCATTTAATAATGTATCTCCACAGTCACTCTTGATGGAATTGAAATATTGTGTTCCTATATGGTATCAAAAGTATACATACACTTTAAGCTCAGCTTAGTCATCGCTGTCTGAAATAGCATGCCTCCCTTTACCCTCCATTTACCCAGCTTTTTCTTATTGTACTTATTATTTTCAGAAATTATTTTATGATATATGCAGTACTTTATAATAAAATACAGTATTTCTTTTTTTTTTTTTTTTGGGTCAGCCCCCGTTGCCCCATGAGAATGTTACCTCCATGAGGGTAGGTACTTTATTTTACTAATTCTATCAGCAGTATGCATAACTATGCCTGGCATGTAGTAGGCGTTCAATAAATACACATTAAATAAACAAACTTAAGAAATTGGTTTGACAAAATGGATAATCAACCGAAATTTTCAATAGGCGGGAGAGAGAGAGAGGGAGGGTAGGAGGAAGAGGGAGAGAGAGAGAGAGAGAGAGAGAGAGAGAGAGAGAGAGAGAGAGAGAATTTTCTCTTTATTTAGGCAGAGAAAAAAGATAGAAAGGCTCCCATATCCCTTCTTTCCCCACTCCCTGTAGCCACAAAGTATATACTCACAAGTTTAGATCTGTTACCCTCATGTAACCTCACTATCCAATGACCAGATGTTAACAGCTGACTTTGGGCACTGGCTCATCTGTGTGGTCCTCCTTTCTCATCCCTGAGAGAAGCAATGGAAGCCTTTTGAACTTGGGAACTTCACCAGGACAAGATTGTAGTTGCATGGCAGATACAACTTCACCCACCATAGCTGCATTCTGTAGTCGTGTGTGTGACCTCCTCTTACTAATGGCCCTCCCTCATAGCTTCTCACAGCCATTCCATCTGCATACCCCACCTGTGCCATCAGAACAGAAGTAGGTTTAGCTCTCATTGGCTTCGTTCCTCCTAAGGCCCCAGACAGAGTTGAAGGGGTCTAACTGCATTTGACTCAATTTGATTTTACTTAGAGAGACAAGGTTAATAAATTAGAATATTCTAGCTGGGTCAAGTGGTAGAGTTATCTTTTAAACCATGAGCACCTTCACCACCTAAACTGTAAGCAAATATCAGTATGGGAAATACTTCTTTCTTTTCCAGAGGGAGATAAACTATCTCAGTAGAAAATTCTATTTTATATACAAGCTGAACTCTGCTTCATCTCATTTATTTCAGTCTCCAACATTAGAGCAATGCAATATTCTTAAGAAATATTCACACACAAAGGTATTCATCAGCATTCATTTGTGAAAATAATACCATATTGAGGCTTGACCACATCTCAGAAAAAGTCTCAGATCTTGTAATGGCTTTATCACTGGAAATGCACAACTATAGGCAGATGTAGGAAAGGAAAACCTTCCTTCCTCCCCTACTAGATCTTTGACTGACCTAACAATCAAAATAACATAAGACATTAATGAGAGAAAAAAATAATTTTTTCATGTATGGGAGCTCACGGAAATATGAGACTCAAAGAAGTGACCAAAGCAGGTAGCTTTTATACCTTTTAGACAAAGGAACAATGTTTTTGCGAAGAAGTGACAAGACAAAGGAGTTGGGCTTAGGGTGGTAAATTAGAAAAGAAGTAATAAGGTTTGTTTATGCAGGCTCTTCAGCCCTACAATGCATTATCACTGATGATAAGGATGTCTTTACTTCCTTAGGTAAGGTACAGAGGGAGTACTTTTCACAGGGGAGCTTTATTTCAGGGGAAGAAAGGAGAGTCAGAGTGTCCATCTTGCACTGGCTGTTTCTTAAATAATTTTAATTCAAAATAATCAATATGGCAAAATAGCATTTTGGGGACAGCCTTCTCTGAACCTGTCAGTCACCAAATCTTGTTTCTCAGGCACATCCACTATAGCAGTATTCTCAACTGGGGTCGATTTTACAATTAGGAAAATTTCTGCAGACATTATTGATTGTTACAACTTGGGGGGTTGCTACTGGCATTTGATGGGCTGTTGCTAAACATCCTCTAATGCACTGAAGAGGACCAGAATGTCACCCTGAAATATCCTCCTTTGGTATAAGATTTTAAGCTAAAGACAATTGAGAATCAGTAGAGGCAGGAAAAACTTTTTATCTCCCCTCAACAGCCTAAAAATAAAGTATAAATTTTCCCTTTTATAAAGGAAATTTCCATTTGTAAAGATTTCTCACTACCAGGAAGAGAGAACTATTCCTAGAGACAACTCTTGTCATCTGGAGACACTGTTATCTGCATAACAAGACAACCCTCATTAACCACACATTTCCTCTGCTTACTCTCTTATAACTTGTCTCTCCCAGGTCAGAAACCCAAACTTTTTTCCTTTGCTTAGCTTAAGATAGTATATTAACCTCAATCATCTGTCCATTTCCAAGTCTCATTTCTTTTTGAAACTCCTGTGTGGATATATGTAATTTAACTTCTTTTTTTTCTGTTACTGTCTTTTATCAGTTTGATTTGCAAGCCACAGCCTTTGAACCTAGGAGGGTGTAGGGTGAAAGACTTTTTTCCGCCAATAGCACAGGACAGTCTCTCACAATAAAGGATTATTGGCCTGAAATGTAAATAGAGCTAAGGCTGAGAAACCCTGCTCTATACCTACAGAAAATTAAAGCATGAAGTCAGCATGGCGTTTGGGAACCTAGTAGCTTAAGTGTAGCCAAACTAATTCTTCTTTATAGCTGTAAGTCTTGGACATAATACTAAGAACTTCAATGTTTCAAACTGTGATTAATAAAATGACTCTGCAGGATTAAACAGATGGGTTTTATTCCTAGGTCAGTCCACCAGTTGCAGAAACGAGTGCTACACCACTGCCTCGCTGGTAGTGTTGGGGTGATTTGAACTTCCCTGTCACCTCAATGGGAGGGGTGGGGATAATGACGTAGAAGTGTAATTAGCACTTTTCCTCTGTTCTTCCTCAATGACTGAAGTGAAGAATCACAGGTCAGTGAGATTTAGAAAAGATTTATTAAAAGCATATTTTAGAAATACAAACCACACTCTAAGTAGGAACATTGTTTTAGCGAAGAGAGCTGTATAACCCACCAGAAGTGGAAATGTCACGATGGGTGGTTCCAAAGGCATTCCTAGGTGATTGACACGTGAGGTCATTTTGATTTACACTTGGCTGCTGTGTAACACTTTGCCTAGTGTACATGCACTTACCGAGAATTCAGTATGTTATCATTAGATTCATAAACTTTCAAGCATAAATATAGTATTATAATGACAGTATACTGAGGCTTAGATTGTGGGCAGATTAGGGTAATACCTTCTACACAGGTGTCAGTGGCTGGATTAAACCAGCTAAGATTATGGCCCTTCTGTCCTTTGACCCTGGAGATGCAGGAGGGATTCTCTAACTGCCATCAGGGTGATCTTTGGGTGGTCTCTAGGCTGGACCTCTATTCCTTTGTTCCCCTGTTACTCATGTCTGACTAGCCACTTAACAGTAGGACATGTTTTGGTAAAACTGTAAGAAAGAACTCATGAAATGTTCACCGAATCACAATGCCAGTGACACCTTTGTTAAGTTAGAAATTAGGGGACAGGAAACTAAGGTCTTTTTAATACAGAGGTACTGGTGCTCTGTAGGCTAGGAATAACGCCATTAGGCTTGATTCACAGCAAATATGGCTGCAAATCCAGAGATCTTCCTTCTGAATGCAGAGTGGGAAAGGAGGACCTACCTGGCTCCAGTTCCAGTTTTGCTCCTACTGTGTGATTACAGGCATCTCAAACTTTCTCTGTAAAATCAGGAGCTGGTCTATGCTCTGTAGGGTTCCCTCTAGCTCTATCATTATCATTCAATGGTTTCCTCATTACTAGTTTTGGCACATAAGAATTATGAGCACTCTGTAACAAGATGCTGGCGAGGTATTTTAATTGGTTTACAATAGCATTTGGTAAAAAAAAATAAAGAACAAAAGGAACAAATGCAGATTCGTGTAAATAGAAAACCTTTAATTTGATAATCACTCATTCAACAAACATCTGCTCTGAATAAGGTATACAAAATTCTGTATATTCTTTTAAAAAATTTGTTTTAAACAAAACTGAGAAGTTATTTGAGAGTTTATTTCCTAGGATGTACAGCAGTTAACATTCAATTCCACCAACGGAAGTTCCTCACTGCATTCCACGCAGGACAGATGGGTCTCCATTAGCTAATATCCTTCCAGGTGGTGCTGACACAGCACATATTTAAATATTCCTCTCTGTGGGAAATTGAGATGTAACTTCTATACTTATTTCAAGATGCTACTGTGACTTTCTTCACAGCATTGGTTTTTCAAAGTTTTAAAGTTAACTCTTCTCCTAGAGAATAAATGCAAGCAAGTAAACTCAACACTTCAAAGCAGTGCTCTCATTCTGTAGCTCTGGTTTTAGTTTCTGTAATCACTGCCCACTGAGCCAACTGCCAGCCTCCAGTAAGCACCATGCTGTGGAGAGGAATGCTTCGGCTCCCACAGTTACATCTTCAAAAAGGCCACCTGGAAAAGGAAGAAGAACCCACAATGCTTTACTTACATAACATGATGAAATGAATGAATGCACATCAAATCAGAATCAGGTAAGTCTGGTCAATAAGAATGCACACTGATCCAAAAAGAAAAATGACTCTTAGTCCAGAAGACATTGCCATTTTACAGCAAGAGCCAATTAGTCCTTTTAAAAGAAAACATAGAGTGTAATTAAAATGATTCACATGCACTTTGGAAAAAAATATAAAAGTTTTAATTGGCACTAAAGTTGTATTGCTGTGAAGTAATCTAGTTCTCTTTCCCAAGGGCTCAAACAGCCATTTGGGCCTTCTCTAAGCAGAATCCTGTGTCCTGAAGATTCCTGGGCAATTCCAGCTCCTCCCCACTATTGGTAATTATAGCAGCCTCTCCTCGGGTCATGCCAATGTTTTTGATCACACTCAATTATGTTTATTGTCAGCAGTAATTAATCTTAAAACACAGTGTTTTAAAAGATTTTAATTCATACCAGATTTGGTTCAAACCAAGACGATTTAATAAGGCCCAGAATAAATTCATCTAATTTCCTAATAATTTTAAATAACAGAGAATCAAACATAATAAAGTCAGTCATAAATGTTTAGAAAGTTTTAGTTCAAAGGTGGTAACAAATTGGGGACTGTGCCAATATGAGGAAGACAGCGGGATGCAGATTAGAGACAAAAATGAGGAAGTGTGGGAGGGTTGAAAAGGTCATTCTAGGCCTTTTGAAGGGAAAAGAATGAGCAACAGAAGTAAACGCATTCTACTCTTGGACAGTTGGTTCATAAGTTCCCAAATGCAGCTAAAGGAGGCATGTATTTAACAAACTCTGTTGAGGGGGAATAAAGAGTCATGCAGGGCAGAAAGCATCTGCTTTATGTTGAGTAATTTGAAAGGATGTTACTCTACATACAGTGCTGGTTAAAAAAGGCGCCTGCTGAGTTTCCATATAAACTTCCTGCTGAGTTTCTACATCAAGTTCAGCAATGAGAACACCAAAGTTAAAGAAACTGGCAAAGAAGGGTTAAGATTCCTAAACAAAATGTAAATGTGGATGACTGATAAAAACCTCATGGGCTTCTTGTAAAGATTAAATGAGATAATGGTTATGCAAATAGATGTATCTCTCCTTGGCTTCTCACATAACAGATATCCAAAACCCATAAACATTTCAGATGAGATGGGACTGTTGAAGAGAGACCAGCTGGGCCATTAGAAAATGATCAGAGAATTACAGGGGAAGGGATTTTAGGGGTTGTTGAGTCTGACATCTGGTGCACTGTTGATAGTGTTCCCTATCAGGTGATAGCTTCAGTTTACAGGGACCTTACAAAGAAGACAATGCCACTGCTAATATTCAGAAACAGAAAGACAACAGATGAAAACCCCAGTTATCTCTTTTTTAATTCTGAAAATTATTAGGTTATAAAGTATTCCAACCAGGAACTACTCAGAATCACAACAACACTGATAAATGTCACTGTAAAAATGGTTAAGAACTTTAGCTCTGGAATCATATAGATCAATGGTTCTCAACTTGGGGTGATTCTGCCTGCCAGGTGACACTTGGCAAGGTCTGGAGATATTTTTGGTTGTCACAACTTGGGGGGTGCTATTGGCACCTACATGGTAGAGGCTAGGGATGCTGCTAAACATCCAATAATGCACAGGACAGCTCCCCTTCTACCCTGAAAAAATAATCAGCCTCCAAACATCAATAGTGCCAATGTTAAAAAATGCTGAAATTTAGACATGAATTTTAGAATGAGATCTCTTACTAGCTGTGCGCCCTTCAACAACAAGCAAGTTAGCCTCTCTCAGCCTTTCTTCATTTGCAAAATGAGAAATATAAACGGACATACCTGAAACTTGTAAAACACTTTATAGTATATTAAGCCTATTTTGACTCCTTTCATCCTCAGCACAGCCCATGATTCAGATAAAACAGGCATTTGAAATATTGTTTTACAAATGAAGAAACAAGTTCAGAAAAATTAAGTGACTCGCTCAGGATACAAAAACTTTTAAGTGTCAGTGATGGGCTTAGAAAGAAACTGATTCCTAATTCATGCTTTTCCCACTATAACTTTATAGATGAATGAAATAAATTGCAGAGGTTTAGGGACTTTTAATCTTCATTATCATTTCAAATATCAAAGATTTATTTTCTTTTGCATGCCTATGAGTATGGACTCAAGATGGAGAACAAATAAGAGGCTGAGCTGATTAAGTAATGCACCATGCCCCCTTAAAAAGAAAACTTTAAAATTTGACCTAATATTTCTTTTTTTGTCTCTAGTTTTTATAGTTCCACCTGCCAAATTCATTATGTAATTTTTGCAGGACTTAATAACAAGAATCCTCAATCATCCTCGGGAATAGATAATGTACAATGCATTTCACCTTCTTTTTATTTAAAACATTGTGAGTTAACATTTCAAATGCCGATTTTTTTTGTTCCCTAGCTTTTACCCATGACAGGAAAAATTGCCTTCCCTAACTGCCACTTATTTTGAGAGGATAATTTTATTTTGTTCCATTACACTTAGAAACATCTTTGTATATCATCTGTTTAGTTTTATTCCTAAAAGTAAAAGTTTTAAAGCTTTTCAGCTACAGCTTCAGGCTTCATTGTTACATTACTGGAATATAGTTAGAAAAGTATAAATAATTATTAAAAACTAGGGAAGACAAGACTCTTTCATGTTGGCTTTTAGGTTTGACCCTCTGTTTTCTGTGCACCTGAATTTGGACACTTGGGAGTAAAAAGAGGGAGAAAGAGTGAAGACATCTAAAAATAATGTCTCTGTTTTGAGTTACCATCTAAAAACAATTTTCTTAAATCACAACAAACAGGGCCAGGCTGATGTAATACTGGACCAAATGTTAAGTTTATAATGCTTCAATACATCTGCATAATGGTAAATACTTTTTAATGTTGTTTTATGTTAGTTAACAAACACATTTATATTATTACATTCTAGTCCTCAACCCAGATTTGGAATTTCAATCAATAAAAAGATATGCTGTCAAGGCAGGCTGCACAAGATAAAATTAGCATATTAAAAAAAGCTATGCAACTGCTTTAGGGTATGCTAAACAAGACAGATAAAACTAAAATACTGGAAAATGTGAGTTCATAATAATGGCAAACTTTAGAAAAAAATTCTTTAGAATAAGTTGTATAGCCATACACAAATGTTCCTTTTGAAGGGTATTGTAGACTTAAAAATATACATAAAACTATGCCTTAAAAATGCATTTTTGTTTAGGTATGGCTCATGTCCAAAGTCAGGTTCTGAAATAGAATTCTGTTATGGCACGGAAAATAGCTTATACTCTATGATATAAACTCTAGTTTCTAGGATCAAACTTCATATACAAAATAAAATAGATAACATAGATATAAATATAAAAACATGAATATAAAAATAAATATAAAAATAAAAAATGAAAATAAAATAAATATAAAAAGGAAATGACTTTTTCAAGCATTTATTAAACATATTTGACATCCTAAACAACACCGAGATTAAGCAATTTTTACCAATTTATTAATTTAGCATTGATCAGGCCCATGTTGATGATACCTGGACTGAACATCTAAGTTGGATAAATAGTATAAGATATTCCTCTCTCTAAGCCGACTTGCTGGCTTCAGTCATTCAATTCATTCAATTGTTAAGTATCTTCTATATGCCAATGACTGTCCAGTCACTGAGAACACCTTCATGGTGCTAACTAACATACAAGTGGAGACAAAGTCGGGTAATGAGATGATTCCAATAATATGTCATAAGTTTAAGATGATGCCTTACACCTGCTGGGTGGAAAAAAGACTATTCTTGAATTATGAAAGAAAATGAGATTTCTGAGGCAGTACCCTGAAAAAGGTAATTATTACTATAATGAATATTGTGTTGGCAAGGAGCGGCAATAAAACCTGATGGCACGGAGTGGTGTACCAACTCTCCCCTTGGTTCCCCCGCCACACTAAAAGATGCTGGCTTGCTAAATAAATCAGTAGCAAACAGGAAGGATGAAACAAAAGATGTGAGAACATACAATGAGGAAAAAGGTTCTATCCTTTAAAATGACAACAATTATGTGTATACTTAACTGTGGACAGAAACACTAGACTAAGAGACTAGCAGTGTAGCCTTCCAACTCCAGAGTATCTGCACAAATTCTCTAAGAGCCTTTAGAAAGTAGGAGAAAAAGATGGCTGACTGCAAGTTCATTTAAACCTTTTATCTTGTATTTTCTTTAAGCCATGTATGTACTGTGATAATTTAAATATAAATAAAAAGCTTATTGATTTTCATTTACCTGGGAACCAGTTAAGCTAAGCACACCTAAGTTTTCTAGTGGACATCTAGGTTAAAAGCCAGCAGTATGTGAAGTACTAGAAGAGAGATGTGTGTGTGGGAGAAATAGAAGAGGACTGATGCTTCTTCATCTCTAGATGGGCTGAAAACATGGACAAATGCAACAGTTACTGGGTCTTGACCCTATTCTTCAACAAAGCAAGTAAGTTCTAAACATAAGCTTCATATCACTTCTTTTAGAATAAATGAATTATGTAAAGTAATTTTGGCATTGGATGGTGCTATTGAAACACTGTAGTAAACAAGCAGTTCTGATGCAATCACTGAAAGTCCCAGTTATAGAAAGCAAATCCAGTATCTCTGCTAAGGATCGCAAGCCCATGGGACAAATGTTTATATAACAAGGGTCTTTAGTTGTTACATAAAAATATACTGCTTCTAGCACAAAACATATTTGTTAAAGGAAATAAT
Organism: Cynopterus sphinx; assembly: GCA_030015415.1. Classification (NCBI taxonomy): domain Eukaryota; kingdom Metazoa; phylum Chordata; class Mammalia; order Chiroptera; family Pteropodidae; genus Cynopterus; species Cynopterus sphinx. The sequence goes on from CM057386.1 coordinate 73,455,568, forward strand.
TTTATGATACCAATATGTATAGGTGTTCAAATGCATACTATAAAACAATGCTACAACAATAAATACACTATTATTCATAAATCAAATGTCCTTTTAATTTCTAATTTCTATGGAATAGCTGCAAGACAGAATTTGGCAGAAGGGAACTCTGGGAGAAAGTGGTGTTTTGAAAATCACAAGTTTATTCAGAAATAGTTACTAGAGTTCAGAAATGAAGAAGTACTTTCTACAGTATAATTAATAGAAATATTTAGTAGCAAGACCATTTTAATAAAACTATTTCAAGAAAGCTATGTTCACTCTTATCTATCTTTCTTAAGGTTGAGAAGTATGGATGTTGAAGAGGACAATACATTTAGAATATCAGTGCAATTAGACATTCCAGGAGGGGGCATGAACCCACATGGGGAACAAATAGCTTTCCTTAGCAGAGGAGTGGTTTCTGTCATCTAAACAGATTTATTTTAGTGATATTTTTAAAATTCCTCTTTTAGTTGTAAATATTAATATCTCTTCTAACAGAGACATAACCAAAGAAGAAACTTGCTTCATCCAGATGAGACTTTCTGTCTCACTGTCAAGGATGGAGAAGGGGCGAGCTTGTGAGATTATGGCTATAGATCCTACTTAGTTAACAGTGGAAAAGTGCCATGAAAACATTACATAAGTAACAATGAGATGCTGTAATAAGTCCTGGGGCCAGGACTATTCAGTGCATGAGTGTAGAACTCTCTCAAGCAAGATTAAAAAAGGTCATCAACCACACTTTTTAGGGAAAGGGCTTAGAAGGGTTATAGATACCTCTGTAAAAGGTCCTGGACAATTTTATCTCATATCTGAACAGCCTTATTTCTGTTACTTGACTTTCAACAAGTTCTTTACTGCAATTATTAAAACTTAAAGAAATCAAGACTTGTATCATTTACTATATCTTTTGTTTTAATAACTGATTAATATACTAATTATAGACAAAATTAGAAAACAAAGAAAAGCACAAAAAATAAAAATTTTGTAACTCCATTACTCAGTGATAACAATTATTAACATTTTGACTATATCTACAGACTTTTGTTTTCTATATATAACTGAAAATTTCTATAGACGCCGTTTTGTAATATACAGCTTCTTGTTGACCTAAAAATATATTGTGCTAATCTTCCCATGAAAATATTCTTCTATGATACTTTCTAATGGCTGCAGTATAGCCCATTATATATCTGTATCATTTAAGAAAAAAAAAAAAAAAAAAGAACAAATGTATAACGTATTCAACCAGAAAGCAAATTTGTGTGTGTGTGTGTTTTTCATGCTATTTCACTGGCATCACCTGGTTAATTTGTTAGGCAAATTCATGTTCCCTGCTATAGACCTGCTCAATCAGAAACTCTAGGGGTGGAGACCAGCAACTGGTGCCTTAACAGGTCATCTAGGTGATTCTACTGCATGCTAGAATGTGGGAGCCAATGGTTTAGTCAAACCATTTTATACAGCTGAGCAAACTTAGAGAAGTTAACTTATTTACAGTGACACAGATAATGAGAACAGATACTCAAACATAGGCCTTCTAACTCCTAATCCAGTGATTTCATTTCTGAACCAGTACAAACTGAAGACACTGGTCCAGAAAGAAACATATTAAGTCCGGCCCTGTTTCCTGATTTTGATAAAGGACATTGGACCTAAAATCTACAAAAGGAGAGCTAGGTATTTTTTGTTAGTTATGTAGAGACTGAAGGGGCCAAATATCTCAAACAGACCTGCTATGTAGAGTTAGTCTATAAGAGGTTAAGTGAATGACTTTTTGTGTATGTGGTGGAGACAACGTCTTATATGACCTGAGGTGGTTTTCTTTTCTAAATCTAGTTACCTCATGTATATCTCTTTAGCAAAATTACTTGATTAATTGTAGGAAACTGTCACAAATTTAACTTAAAAATAAGGCAACCATGATGGCATCAAAGGCTGGCAAAGAAACAAAATCTCCTATAGATTGCTTGGGAGAATATAAAATGGTATAGACATTCTAGAAAACAATTTGGCAGCTTCTTTTAAAATCAGACATGTAATTACTACATGATTCAGCAATTGCAGTCTTGGACATTTATCTCAGATAAATGAAAACTTTGTTTACAGAAATACCTATACACAAATGTTCATGGCAGCATTATTTTACTAGTCAAAAAGTGGAATCAGCCTATCCATACCATGGAGTACTACTCAGCAACACTAAGCAGAGAACTATTGATAGATGCAACAACTTGGAAAAAACTTCAGGGAATTAGGCTGAATTCAAAAAGCCAAACTCAAAAGGTTATATACTGTATAATTCCATTTATATAACATTTTTGAAAGGGCACTATTTCACAAATAGAACAAGGTAGTGGTTACCAGGGGTTAGAGATTGTGGGGAGGGCAGAGATGATGTGATTATAAAAGGGTAACTGGAGAGATCCTTATGTTGGAACTGTTCAGTGTCTTTACTGTGATGGTAGAATCACATATAGAGGTGATGCAATTGTATAGAACTTCATACGCTCACACACACACATACACATGAATGAGCCCAAGTAAAACCAGGATATCTGAACAAGATGGGAGGGGACTGTACCATGTCAATATTCTGAGATATTGCAATACAGATCTGTAATCTGGGGGGAACCAGGCAAAGTGTACAAGAGATCCTTCATATTATTTCTCACAACTATAAGCAAATCTACAACTATTTCAATAAAAATTTCAACTAAAAAAATCATGCTGTAATATTTGGCAAATGATCTCATCTAACTTATTTCAATCTAGTTACCTCTAGATGTAGCTCTGAGATGTTTTATCTATATAAGTTATTTTTTATTTTTTTAATTATAGTGACACTGGTTAATGAAGTCCAGTGTTTCCAGTGTACAATTCAATAGTAAGTTATATATATTTTACATTGTATGTTCACCACCCACAGTTAGATTTCTGTCGCCATATATTTGACCCCCTTTACCCCTTCTACCTCCCCTCTCCTCCTCCACTCCCCACCCACTAGTAACTACTAGTCTATTGACCATGTCTATGAATCTGTTTGTTTGTCCTGTTGTTGCTTTTAGGTGTATATCCCACCTATGAGTGATATCATGTGGTTTTCAGCTTTTTATGTCTGGCTTATTTTGCTTAGCATGATTATCTCAAATTTAATCCATGTTGTCACAAATGTCAATATTTCATCTCCTCTTACAGATGAGTAATATTCTATTGTATATATGTACCACATCTTTATCCAAACATCTATCAAAGGACACTTCGGTTGCTTCCATGTTCTGGCCACTGTGAATAATGCTGCAATGGACATCAGTGTCTAAATATCTTTTGGGATACATTTTCAAGGCTTAGGGGTAAATACCCAGTGGAGGGATTGCTGGATCATATGGTAGATTAATTCTCAGTCTTTTGAGGAACCTCCATACTGTTTTCCTTAGTGGCTGTACCAATCTGAATTCCCACCAGCAGTGTGTGAGGGTTCCTTTTTCTCTGCATCCTCTCCAACATTTGTTATTACTTGTCCTGTTGATAACAGCTATTCTAACAGGTGTGAGATGGTATCTCATTGTGGCTTTGGCTTGCCTTTCCCTAATAGTTAGTGATGTTGAGCTTCTTTTCATATGTTTGTTGGCCATTTGTATGTCTTGAGAGAAGTGTCTATTCAGGTCCTCTGCCTATTTTTTAATTGGGTTGTTTGTTATTTGTTTTTATTGAGTTGTATGAGTTCTTTGAGTATTTTGGATATTAGACCCTTATTGCAGGCATTGCTTGCAAATATATTTTCCCATTCTGATGTTGTCTCTTTACCTTTTTAGCAGTTTCTCTTCCTGTGAAAAGTTTTTTAGTTTTACACAGTCTTCATTTATTTTTGCTTCTACTTCCCTTGTATTTGAGGTCAAATTCATAAAATCTTTAAGTCCAAGGTCTAAGAGTTTAGATCCTATGTTTTCTTCAATGCATTTTATTGTCTCAGATCTTACATTCAGGTCCTTAATCCATTTAAATTTTGTGTGGTGATAGACAACACTCTAGTTTCATTCTTTTGCAGGTGGTTTTCCACCTTTCCAAGCACCATTTTTTGAAGAGGCTTTCCTTTCTCCACTGTATTTTTAGTTCCTTTGTAAAAAATTATTTGCCTGTAAAAACATGGGTTTACTTCTGGACTCTTGATTCTGTTCCAGTGGTCTGTGGGTCTGTTTTACTGGCAATACCATGCTGTTTTTATTGCTGTTGCTTTGTAGTATAACCTGAAGTCAGGCAGAATGATGCCTCTGGTCTCGTTCTTTTTTCTCAGGATGGCTTTGGTGTTTTGGGGTCTTTTTTGCTTCCATACAAATCTGATGACTTTTTGTTCATTTCTTTAAAAAGTATTCATGAGGTTTTGATGCAGATTGCATTAAATCTGTATAATGCTTTAGGTAATAAGGATGTTTTATCTCTGTTGATTCTTCCAATCCAAGAACATTGAATATCTTTCTATTTCTTTGTAGCTTCTTCAATTTCTTTTAATAGAGTCTTATTATATAGGTCTTTCACATGTTTTGTTAGATTTATTCCTAGGTATTTTATTCTTTTTGTTGTAATTGTAAAAGGAATTGTTTTTTCCACCTCTTTTTCTGACACTTCATTATTCAAGTTATAGAAATGCTAAGGATTTTTGAACATTGGATTTGAATCCAGAAATTTTTCTGTATTGTTTTTAGTAGTGTTCTTGCAGAGTCTTTAGGGTTTTCTAGATAGGAAATCATGTCATCTGAAAATAGAGACAATCTGATTTCTCCATATCCTATTTGGATGCCTTTTATATCTTACTCTAGCCTGATTGCACTTGTTAGGACCTCCAATGTTATAGTGATAACAGTGGTGATAGTGGTCAGTCTCATCTTGTTCCTCATTTTAGAGGGAAGATTTTTTATTTTTTACCATTAAGTATAATGTTGGCTGAGGTTTTACTGCATATGGCTTGTATTATTTTAAGGTACTTTCCTTCTATACCAATTTTGTTAAGTGTTTTGATCATAAATGGGTGCATCTATTGATATAATCATGATTCTTATTTTTTAATTTATGTGGTATATCACATTAATTGATTTGAATTTGTTGATCCATCTCTATGCCCCCGAGATGAAGCCCACTTGATTATGGTGTATAATCTTTTTACTATTTTGCTGTATTTGGTTTACTCGTATCTTATTTAGGATTTTTGCATCTATGTTCATGTGATATATTGTTTTTTGTGTGTGTGTTATCTTTACCAGGTTTTGGTATCAAGGTAATATTAGCTTCATATAATGAGTTAGGAAGTAGTTCCTCCTCTTCGATTTTCTAAGAGTTTGAGAAGAGGTATTAAATCTTTTAACGTTTGATAGAATTCACTGGTGAAGCCATCTGGTCCTGGACTTTTACTTTTTTGTAGGTTTGTGATGATTGTTTCAATTTCCATACTGCTGATCACTCTATTTAGATTTTCCAGTTCTTGATTCAGTCTAGAAAGGTTGTTTGTATATTTCTAAGTATTTGTCTGTTTCTTCTAGGTTATTAAATTTGGTGTTATATAATTTTTCATAGTATTCTTGTACGATCCTTTGTATTTCTGCAGTATCTGTTGTAATTTCTCCTCTCTCATCTCTGATTTTGTTTATTTATGTCCTTTCTGTTTTTTCTTTAGAGTCTAGCCAGGAGTTTGTCAATTTTATTAACCTTCTCAAAGTACCAGCTCTTTGTTGCATTTCTTTTTTCTTTTCTTTTTTTTTAATTTCATTTAACGTTGCTCTAATTTTGATCATTTCTTTCCTTCTGATTTTAGGCTTCATTTGTTCTTTTTCTAGTTTTTTAAAGATGACGTGTTAGGTTGTTTATTTGGGCTTGTTCTTTTTTTTGAGATAGACCTGTAATGATATGAAATTTCCTCTTATTACTGCTTTTGCTGTGTCCTCAAAGTTTTGATATGCTGTACTATCATTATCATTCATTTCTATGTATCTTTCAATCTCTCTTTTTATTTCTTCTCTGACCCAGTTATTCTTTAGTAGCACTTTGTTTAATCTCCATGTTTTTGTGATTCTTCCTGCTTTCTTTTTACAGTTGACCTCCAGCTTTAAAGCATTATGATAGGAGAATATGGTTGGCATGATTTCAATCCTCTTATATTTGTTGAGGCTATCTCTGTATCCTAGTATGTGGTCAATCCTTGAGAACGTTCCATGTGCACTAGAGAAGAATGTACAGGCAGCTGTTTTGGGATAGAAGGCTCTGTAAATATCAATTATGTCCAGTTGGACTAAAGTGTCATTTAAGGATGTTATTTCCTTATTGATTTTCTGTTTAAATGATTTGCGTGTATCCGACAGTGGGCTATTTAGGTCTCCTATGATAGTGTTTGGTCTGTTAGTAATTGCTCTATATTTTGGGGCTCCCTGATTGGGAAAATAATATTTATTAGTGCTGTGTCTTCTTAGTGTACTATTCCCTTTATCATTATGAAATGTCGCTCAGTATCTTTCTTTACACTTTTTATTTTGAAGTCTATTTCATCCAATATTAGTATTGCTACTTATGTTTTTCTCTGAATGCCATTTGTTTGAAACATCATTTTCCACCCTTTCACTGTCTCCTGGAGGCAGCACATGGTTAGGTTTTGTTTTTTGATCCATTTTGCAACTCTGTGCCATTTTATTGATGAGTTCAGTTCATCCACATTTAAGGTGGTTATTGAAATATGAGGTTTTCCTATAGCCATTTTATCTTTTACTTTCTGGTAGGTGAGTTTTTCCATTGTTTCCTTGTCCTAGTGTTTCTATCCATTTTTTAATTTTAATTTTAATTTTAGGTGGGTTTTGTGAATTTTTCCCTCTAGTCTTTCCTGTTTTATGTTATGTACTTCAGTTCTGAATCTTTAATGTGTGGTTACTATTATGAATAAGGATAGTTAATACAAACGGTAGACTATTTTCTTCTGCACATGCCCCTTTGTGAAACTGGATATGTGAATCCTCCCTTTTTCTGTTATTGTTGTCTTAATTTGTCCCTATGTATGCTGAGTGTACATTACTATCTTGCAATAGCAAATCTCTTCTTATTGTTTAAATTTATAATACCCTGTTCTTAATATGGGTTGCCTACTCCGCTTCTATCTGCCTGCTAATCACCTTACTCATAGTTATGTAATTTTTTGTCATTTTGTTTTAGGTGAGCTGACCCCTTTCAGTATTTCCTTTAATGCAGGCCTCATAGGTGAGAAATTCCCTCAATTTTTATATGTCTGGAAAGGTCTTTATTTCTCCTTCACATCTAAAGGAGAACTTTGCTGGATATATTATTCTTGACTGGTAGTTTTTTTCATTCAATAGTTTGAATATTTGATTCCACTCCTTTCTGGCTTGTAAGATTTGTTCTCAGAAGTCTGATGATAATCTAATGGGTTTCCTTTATAGATTATCGTCTTCTTTCCCCTGGCTGCCCTGAGAATTCTTTCTTCATCATAAATTTTTGGTAATTTTATTATAATGTGTCCTGGAGAAGGCCTTTTCGGGTTGAGATAATTGGGTGTTCTGTTGAGCTCCAGCTCATTCCTTAGATTTGGGAAATTCTCCTAAAATATTTATCTGAAAAAGCTTTCTGATCCTTGATTCTTTTCCTCTCCTTCTGGAATACCCATTATCCTTATGTTTCCTTCCTGATGGTATCAGCTAGTTCTTGTATTTCTTTTTCAATATTTTTCATTCTTTGGTCTCTCTCTTCTTTTAATTTATTTCTAGATTTCTATCTTCGATATCATTGATCCTTTCCTCCATTTGGTTGACTCTATTCCCCAAGCTTGCTATTTCATTCTTCATCTCCTTTTATCTGCTCTTCATCTTTAGAAGTTCTATTTGGTTCTTTTTTAGAGTTTCAATTTCCTTGCTAAAAAACTCATTCTGCTAATCTAGTTGTTTTTTTCAAGTCCTGGAATTGTTGATATGAATTATTTGGGCTCTCTGAGTTTTTCAGAGGTATGTATGTGAATTCTCTGACATTTAGGTCACATGCTTCTATGTCTTTAAGCTTATTTTCTGGAGATTTTTCCCTTTCTTTCTGAGTTGCCTTGTCACCTTTTTTTGTTCATGGTGTTTAATGGACTATTTCTCCATCTGGGCATTAATGGAAGTGTATTCTGTCCCTCTCCTGGCACCTGCAATAGATTTATTATATAAAGGTCTCTCTTTAGCCTGTTGCTAGGTGTTTTTCTTCTGGTTTCCCGTAGATGGCATCTAAGCCTCTTGGATCCCTGCTTTATAGAAAGTCTTAATAATGCTTTTCTTATAAATATTCAATCATGATTGCTACTCTCAGTCTCAGTCTGTCAGTATTAGCGACAGTTTTGGTCGCATTCCCCTGGGGCTCCACGGTATTTGTCTTTGAGGATATGTGCCCTCTGCATTGGAGGATGGGGGTTGTGGATCAGCCTGGCATTTTGCAACTGCAGCTGGTAATAATCAACTGCTGCTTCTCTGCCATCCCCAGTTTGCTTTCTGCCTTGATCCTTGGGCTTTGCTGCTGAGTGGAGCTCAGAGATCTCTCAGGCAGAGTTATGCAGAGAACCTGCTACAATTTCTCACTTCTTGCACCTCCAACAGGGAGTTTCAGCTGTAAGAAGCAGCTTTTGTTCCTCTCAGTCTACTGCTTGACTCCCACAGTTCTGACCTCTTGCAGCTCTTATGCACAGATCACTTGCTCATACATGTTTGCATGTAGGCTGCGTGTTATTTGTTGAGTTTTAGGTTTTCAGCTTATTGTTATTTCAAGGGGAGAGATCTGGGGACATCTCTTACACCACCATGCTTCTGGCATCACTCTGAGATGCCTTAAAGTTTTGCTTACATTGAGGTTCTGGTCAGTATATCACTGAGACCCCATTTTCCTCAGTGGAATGACATGAGTAAGCTGGGAAGTCGATTTTGCAATGAGTCCTGAAGCAGATGGCTGTAGTGACACAGAACATCATTATACTCAACACAGGTTGGGCTGACAGCCTGGCATTAAATGCTTAAGTTACACACAATAGCATCTTACATTTTAGATTGTATATGAAGTACTTATTCTCAATAGTCCACTAAGCATACTTTTTTTTTGCCTTTTTATTGCCCTGGAGTAAATAAGGAAAGACTCTGGAATTTTTTAACCCCGAAAAATGCTACAGCAAATTTTCTAGACATAATAGGTACTCAGTATTTTTTTCAGACTGAATACATCAGACTAAAACTCTAATTTTAGTCTTAAAATTCATTTTACTTTTATAAGATTTGAGGAAACCAAAAAAAAAAAACATGTTATAATATCCTAACATAATTATTACTTGGGTCTATCTACTGTCATAGTTTTACAATGTATTTTTTCATATTAATTATATATACATATTTTTGTATGATAAATATTTTGTGTGCTGCTCAATAAATCTTTATTCTTATTTTAAAAGCTGTAAAATAGTTCATCATAACTTAATCCATTACAAATATAAGTTGTTCCCAGGCTTGTTAAGATCATAATAACCCAGAAATGGACTTATTAGATTTAAAGATATGGATGTCATTATAATTTGATGCATTTTTTCCAATAAGCTGTACCAACTGGCAATGGCACCAGCATTAGATCTTTCTTTTTAAAATCGTCCTAATTATATAAAAGAAAAATGATATCTCAATGCTTTTTGAATTTAACTACTATGAGTTTAAATATTTTCCCAAATGTTTGTTTAGTAATCGTTTTTCTTGTGAATTGGTTAATTATGATTTCACCTCCTTTTTCTTCACCTACCAACAGGAAGTTTAATTTTTTTCAAATAGTTTGTATAAGCTCTTTAGTAAATGTTAATATACTTTTTATGAAATGAAGACATTAAGAGTCAGGAGTAGTTTCATTTCACTAAATCGTTACAAAATCCACTTGAATTAAAAATCATATTTAATAGTCCCCAAATTATAAATAAGGAACCGAGGTTCAGAGAAGTCAAGAAAATTTTACTCCTTGCTATAAGATAGTAAAACAAGGGTGAGTTTGCAATTGAGTAGGCCCAGTTTGTTTCTGGGCCTAGTGTTCATTCCATCATAAAACTTCCTTCTATCTAATTATGGTGAGAGATAATTGCTATAGTAACTGTAGTTGAAGAAAGAATCCATACTATTCCAATTTGCAGCCAGATTTAGTAGCAGTTGGAATGATGCAGGCACTCTGTTTTTTAAGAAGAAAGAAGATTACTTCTTTTGGATTAGATGGAAGAAGGAGAGAGGATAGAATGGAAATTAAAGCCCTTCCTCTAAAGAGAAAATAATTTATTGATTAGGAGAGAAAGCTCTGACAAGTGAAGAGAACTAACAGGATAGGTGAGAAATATGCCTGAAATCTCAGAAAGAAATTTTTATCCACAAGTTTAGAAAGTAAGATGAATTATACTGGTCTAGTTCAGTAAAAAAGATTATGATTTGGGATAATCAAAAAACAGTTAACAGTTGGCAAGAAAGGTATCAAGCTGTAACTAAACACTTATTTTCCTTAGCCATTACTATTTAGGAGTTACTATGAAAATACAATATCTAAAAACATGCAAATATTCAAAGGAAAACTAACTTATATATCCATTTTTAAATAAACACCATTTATTTCTTAAGCCTGTTACTTAGAGTTGTGGGAAATAAACCGAGATCATAAAACTGCATTAATCTATTTAATTTAAAGGAGGGATACCGACTGACTTATGAAGATTTAAAAGGACAAAATGAAATGAAAATAAACACTTGTATTGACAGAAGGGAACACAATGAAGAAAGCAATGTTATGTGATGTTTAAACAGGATCCTTGGCTTTTTCACTTTAAGCCACAAAGAAAACAAAGAGGGGCTCTTTTATACAGAATTTCTCATGGAGTTTCCCTAAGTCAGGAACAGCTTAGGGTTGGAGACTAGAAAACAGCATGCTGTGATCAAGGGCTCTCACTGTTCAAAGTGGTACATTTATACCCATCCTCTAAGCTCCATGAGAAGCCAGAACAAATCAGGTAGATATTAGGAAGTTGAAGAAAGGTGAACTCTAATTGATATGAAAGACTGGTAAATTGGAGATAGAATATATAGAAGAGAAAGAAGTAAAAACAGATTAGTATGTGAAGGCCTCTGTTACACAGCTACAGGCCCCGGGAGGGCAAAGATCAAGGCTCTGGACTAAAGGAAAGTTGAGACTAAATTCCCTTCCTGATGCTTATAGGCTGAATGACCACTCAGCTTTCTCCCCGCAGTGGTTGTGGGGATTCCTGATAAAGGACATAAATGGCTCAGCAGGCCGCCGTACAGCCAAGTCCCTCAATAAATAGAAAAGCTTATTATTAATACAACTATAACTAAATGTTTTATGTATTTTAAATATTGCTACAGATGCATCTTTTTCCTGTCAGCTGTTCATGAATGAATTCTTGTTTATTTTTAAAGAAAGATGCAGAAATGGCTTATCTGCATAAAATATCGAGGTTTAAATAAGGCCTCCTTTTGCTTACACTACCCTAAGTAACAATAACACCTACCAGTATCAGGCACTAAAATTACAATACACTGAATCTGAGAGAAAGCTGCAAACCTATACTATTTGCAAATATAAGAATACGGACAGATGGCTTAGTGTAAAATATCACCTGCTACTTGAAACATAACTCTAAGCCCAGAGGCTAATGACAGGATTGTGTAGGGGGGTCTCTAAATGTCCACGAGGTGTAGCACTCCTAGAGGTTCAAACAGCACATCCTTGCTTATTGATACAATCCACTGCTTTGAAATTCAGCTCTGAATCTGGAATGACTCTCACACAAGAAACTATTTGGCCTAATTAACAGTGATTAGGCTCTTCCTAAGTATATACAACTTGTATCATAAAATTAGCTAGAAAGAGGAGTCTGACTGATTATTCATCAGGACATTCTGTAAAACGGTGCAAACACATTGATGGATGTAAGTACGACTACAGCCACTCGGTCATTAGTGTACCACAGCGTGGACAGGACTGTTCTAGCTACTGGAACATCGACTACTTGGAAACGACCAAAGCTCAACTATCTTTTGTTGGGAAATACCAGCCTCCTTTAAAATCTGTTAATTGCCATAAAATGCTGGCCTCTAGTTCACCATGATACCAGGATATTGCCACCTTTCCACAGACAAGCAAGTTCTATGAGCTGGCATCACTGAAGGGCTGAAGAACCTGCAAACTCCAATGCAAGTCAGAGCTGGCACATCACATCGCTGAATGAGGCAGCTTGGCTTAGGAGAAAGAACATGGATCTTTCCTGGTGACAACACAGTCAGATTGCCTGGCCTTCGTTCTTTCTTCAGTTTTTTCATCTGTGACATGGCCTGTATCGGATACAGCAGTGTCTGTGACTGGCCACAGATAGACACTCCTTCTCCATACTCCACATTCGGGTCTGGATAACAACAGCTCAGTCAAAACCCTCCCTCCACCGGCCTAAATGGGGTAGAAAATTCATGACTGGTGAGCTGCACAATTGACATTAAATATCCAGGGGTCCTCAACAGCAAAATGTAAAATAATTTCTTCAGAATTAGAGAAGTTCTGAGAGGAGACGGAGAAACATAATTTGATCTGATAAGAGTAAAGACTATAACTTTTCCAAGTTATAATGCCATGAGAAAAAGTACACGATGTTTTGGGGAGTGCAAAACATTTTGAAACTCATATTGTTTTAGATGTCTTTAACACACCTAAATCGCTAAAAGGCTGTGAACACAAATAAGTATTCCATTGAGTCTGCTGTGCTCTCAGAACTATTCCATTTAGCATATTTAAAGATAAGGCCTACTATTCTCTTTATTGGAGAAAATGTTAACATTTAAAATTTTTCATAAGCTAAAAACAAGCAAAAGACAGTCAAGTGCCCTGCAGACTGTTGATGTCATGTGTTAATTGGCAGAAGTCTGAACAGGAAGAGGTGGATGCTTGGGATCACTGGACTTGAGTGAGGAGCCCGAACTTGCTTGGTTTCCATATAGGTTTATCAGAATGGAAGAGCATCCCACTGATGTAAACTGCCCTGACATTTTACTCTCCACATCAGTTTATTAGTGTCACACTAATAATGGTTATGAACCTAGGGTTACTGAGAAAACAAATGAGATCTCATGTGCTTATTTCATACTGGGTCTTGGTTGTCCACATTTCTTGTACTGAGGAACCCTATCTGAGCCCACTCTTCCTTCATTCATTTCTCATTCACTTTAGAAAGATGAAGAGCTCAAGGAAATATGGGAAAAATTTAAAAATATATAATTTTCCTTTTCAAAAAAATTTTTACCCCCAAATCAATGGAAAATAGAGAACATTTCTCAAGAGTGTCTACAGGCCTTATCTGTGGATTATGTCAGTAAGCAAGAATATGCTGGTTTGAACCTCTAGGAGTATACCCCTCACAGACCTTCAGAGACCCCCTAAACAATCCTGTCATTAGCCTCTGGGCTTGGAGTTATGCTTCAAGTGGCAGGTGATATTTTATACTAAGCTATCTATCCACATTCTCATATGTGCAAACGCTATTTTCAGCTTTCTGTTATCTGAACTTGGAAAAAGAAATCTTTGTAAACAGAAAACTTAATTTTTTTTTTAACTAGGTAAAAACATTTCCGTATGAGTAAAAGAAAAATGCTTCCAGGAAAAGGTACACTGTGAAATTCCCTTGGGCATGGAATTATAAAGGTGACTCACTGCCTTTTGTGGGACAGGTCTCTGCGCTAATTTGTTTGTCAAAGCTGTGGGAGGAAGAGGTAGGGCCCATCCCTTTGTAGAGCCTGTGGCATTGAAAGGATATGCCACATAAAAGTAGTTCTGTGTACTTGTCTGGCTAATTAGGAGTATTTCTGACCTCAGCAAAAGAAAATATGCTATAACCTCACAGTATGTTTGGAAATAGAGAAGGAAACAAACAACAGAAGGGCATGTTTCATAGCAGTTTTGACAGTTTAGACATTTATTCAGATGGCAAAAGGTTTCTCAGTCTCTGAGGAAGAGCAGCAGGTTCCTGTAAAACTTGACCCTGTAAATGGGATATACAGGGGTATAGATATAATGGGAACTCTTATGAATCAGCGTTACAGAAGAGGGTGAGTGACCAAAAATCACCTGAAAAGGTGCTCAGTATCCTTCATCATCACAGAAATGTAAACAAAAATCATAATGAGATACCTACCAGAGCAGCTCAAATAAAAAAGGTTGATAACACCAAATGGTGATGTTGCTGCTGGTGATGTGGAACAACTGCCACGCTCATACAGAATTGTGTGTGTGGGCCTATAAAATGACATAACCACTTGGCAGAAGTGTTTAGCAGTTTATTAAAAGTTAAACATACATATACCCTACAACCCAGCAATTCCATTCCTAGATATTTACTGAGAGGAATGAAAACATGTCCACAAAAAGACTTTACCAGAATATTTATAGTGGCCTTACTCCAAATAGCCCTAAACCAGAAACAACCCACGTATCCATTAACAGTTGAATGTATTAGCAAATTGTGGTATATTCATACAACGGAACACTGTTCTTCAATAAAAAAGAATGAAACATTGATAAATGCAATAACATGGATAATTGCAAATGCATCATGTTAAGTGAGAGACCAGATAAAAATAGAGTACACATTGTATGATTTAATTTATGCAAAGTCCAAATATAGACAAAATGAATCTGTGAGGATAAAAATTAGTGCTTTCAGGGATTAATGAAAAGGACTAAAGGGAACTTTGGTGGAATGGATATGTGCTATATCTTCCTTTCTGGTGGTAGTTACATGGGTGTATATCAATGGTTCTCAACCAGGGGTGATTTTGCTTCCTGGGGGACAATTGCCAATAGCTGGAGACAGTGCTGATTGTCATGACTATGCGGATGCTACTGGCATCCATGCATAGAGACCAGGGATAAACAGAACAGCTACCGACAGCAAAAGGTTATCTAGTCCAAATGTCAATAGTGCTAAGGCTGAGAAATCTAGTGGATATACAATTGTCAAAACTCGTCAAAATGAACTATTAAGTTTTGCACATTTTACTAAACGTTAATCATTACCAAAAGAAAAATAATAATTCTACAACCTCTCTCTCCTTCTAAAAGTATGGTTGAAACAGATTTTTAAAAATTATATTTCAGTTGTATGAGTGCAATTGCATTTCATTACCCAAATCATGTTCAATTAATGTTTATTGGAATAAAGGATATTAGGAGAACTTCCGGTTTGGGGCTCTACAGTGACAGCTTGGAAGCTGTCACTCCATCCTAACAAGTAAGCTGAAGAGACTGAAAAATCAACTCTTCTTGGATCCATAAGAGAGAGGAAGCCACAGGGCAAACTAAGACTGGAGAGACACAATGCAGGGAGCAACAGCTGGGCTTACTGGAGCAGCGACTTAAGAGCAAAAACCCCTGCGGGAACTGGTGCTGGGGTGGAAACCCTAAGCTGTAATTGAGGGATTGCTGGAGCCTCAGTGTGGACAAGTCTGAGTTACAAACTGAAGGGGGACCCAGCAAAACAGACCCCACAACTTACCTTTAGGGGCTGTACCAGGGTCTCACAGCAGATATGGGAGAAAAATCCCCTCCTGCTTCTGACAGAGGAAGGGGAAAAGGAACCATTTTGAAATATGCCAGAGCACTTTGTTCTTCCAAACAAGCCCTGCCCTTACAGAAAACTAGTTAACTAACGCCTGTCGCCAGTTTATCAGAGCCTGACTCAGGGAAAGGGAACTAGCCAATTCCAACAACGCTAGCCCCACTGTTCCAACTAAGCGGGGGAGGAAAAAATAGAACAAAAGCTTTTTAAAAAACAAAAACTTGACTTATAGAATACCAAAAAATAATTGGGGGAAAGATGGGTGGGGTAAGGGGAGTCATCTCAACTGTCAAGCAAACTCTTCCTCTCTTCCCTTCATCTACTTACATAACTCACACCTGGATTACTCAAAAATTCCTGAAGGAATTACATTTTGACCTCGGAGCAAGGTTTAAACAGTTCAGCGCACAGGCAGTTTCAGGTGACAAAGCAGTGTGGGGGTGGAGCAGGCCTGGTCGGCGAAGGTGAGCCAGCCCAGGTTTGCCAGCGAGCCTCAATATTCACTCGCCCATCCCGGGAACACCACACTCTTCCTGGGCCCAATGCTTTGTGCTCAACTCATGCAGAGTCCGAGGCAGCCACATGAAGCAGCAGGCATGGAGCAGGGTAAGCACTTCAAAGGGGCTTCCTTTTGCACCACAGATCACAGTTACAATCTGGCAACTGAATTCTATGTTTCTCTCTGAATCTCAGAGGAAATTTCAGGTCAAAGTAAAAGCTGTTTTAAAGTGGAGAGAAAAATGGATTCAAAAGTATAA
This sequence comes from Cynopterus sphinx, assembly GCA_030015415.1. Lineage (NCBI taxonomy): Eukaryota > Metazoa > Chordata > Mammalia > Chiroptera > Pteropodidae > Cynopterus > Cynopterus sphinx. The sequence goes on from CM057386.1 coordinate 73,471,990, forward strand.
TGCCACAAACTAGTTTACGGTGCAGGTACCATTAACTCTGATGTTTGCAGAAAACAAGTAGCTCATGATTTTGGTTACTAATGTTGAATTTCATAAACATTGTTTTCCTTGGGGGAATCTGAACTGTATAATTTAGCCTTCCTGCCAGTGATTTTCAGGCCTTCTCTAATGCTTACAGTGGTACCCAGAATACATTCTCCGCTAAGCCTGGAGGCAGCCCCAAGTCAGTTTTTCCCATTACCTGTACACCTAAGCCATTCAAGAGAGATATTATTCAGAAATGCCTCTGGAAGAGATGCTGCAGAGTTCCTTCTAACTTCTAGGCTTCTCTCCAGCCAAGAACTTTTCCCCTTAAGTTTAAATTAACTGACTGTTAACACAATCACTAGCATTGGCTTTCTTTCATTTTATGCTGGAGAAGCTGCTTCAGCTTTGGGTGGGGCAAACTAGAATTCTCAAGTTATAAAAATTACCCATAAAAACTTCATCACTAACTCATTCTCAGAAGCCTAAAGTTCTATACTTGTCTCTAACCTTCACATTGATTCTCCAGGATTTGAGGTCTATGAGCAATGAAGCCCATTAGCTAAATTCTTTTGGAAACCTGACAGCCTCACACTGTGCAGTTGTTCCTGTGGGCACATCTGCTACACAGTAGGGGAATAAAATTGGATGCAATCCTTCCGCCACCTCCCAACTTTACTGTTTAAAATGACACTGAGTTTTAGAAGTGGTAGGCGGCGGACAAGAAAGGCACTCTTACACTTTGGTCACCATTTTTGACATATGCAAATATTCCAGCTTTATATTCATCATCTGTTAAACACTTAAACTGATGATTCCAGAGAGCTATTTCTTAGAGTTGGATTCAAGAAAAGAGACAAAGCACCAGTAACTTTTAATTCCCAAACCTATGCATGTGACACAGGTCCCTGGTATGTCCAGCAACCCCCGAGAGGGTCCACACCACATGCCTCTTCTTGCTGACATCTGGTGTTTTGGTTTTCCCAATAAAAACTGTTCTTATTTACCCATCCCCACCTCCAAAAAACCCCAAACTTACATGTGGAATGGCAATGCCTTACCTAAATCTCCATATATCTCTCTATAAGGTCTTGAACAAAGGTGGCTTTCAGTAAATATTTGTTGGTTGGAATAAAGAAATGATTGAATTAATGAATTATATAACTAGAATCCAGGTTTAGTACTTTTCTCTGGGGTGTCAAAAAATGCTTCATGGGATAGAGCTAAAAAGAGATTGGGAATATGGTATTTTCAACCCCAGTACTCTAATACTTCCATGTTGCTTGACAAAGCACCCTGGCCAGAAAATGACCTTGCTTAGGAAACTCTGCTTAGAGCTTTACACAATACTGCTTCACTGGCCTCGAAGTTGAGGCCAAGATCCAGAGACCCTCACGGCTCTTCCTAGCTCTGCAAAGAGTTAAGTATCATAGAGTGGAGTCCTGAGGATTCTGTGGTGATTTTCTGGCAAGATTATTTGTTAGGATGACACTGTTAGATTCTAAAAATTAGAATCAGGTGATAACAGTTTTCATGTTGAAGACACAAACTTAAAGACAAACTCAATAATCCAGACATTTAAAATTTAGGAATTAGGCAGGTGGTGACACTGGCAATGTGAAGCTTGTTCCAAATCGTATTCTGAACGCTGAGGCATAGTTTGGATCTTAACCACGACTATGGCTCACCAATTTCCCAAGTGTTTGCATATTTTGTGTCATCCTAGTCTGTTTAACTCAAAAGACCTAATCCCACAAGATCACCTATAATTAGAGAGTGATGATGCATTCTTAGAAGACAAATATAGACACCATAGAGGCAATGCATCAGCAGCCTGAAAATAATTAATGCTTATACTCACAAAGCCACTTACACCAAGACACTTGGGAACAATTCACTATAGCCATAATGTCATGGAAGGATGGCAAAATCATTTTTCTTATCTGCAGAAGTAGGTCACAGAAAGAAAATTTGGAAAAAAAAAAAAAAACCCAAAAATGAACAAACAAAAAAAACCCAAAGTGGCCATGAATGGGTTTTGTGACAGAATCTTTTCATTTTTTCATCTCAATGCCACACTTGATCATTGGTTCATTCTGTACTCTAATCATCTTCCTACACAGAGGACCAGAATGAGGCTTTGGAATACAGTACTTGGAGACACAGCAGAAAGCCCCATTTACCAGAATACTGCTTCCAAATTGAATAACAAGACCTCAAGCATTTAAGGCAGCCACTAGTTCTTACTGTTGCCAGTTTATTTCCAATGACATGAAAATTAAAGTCATCATAAATCAGCACACCTATCAGGAGTCTGAGCTAGGCAATGTATAGGCATAGAGGCTAAAGGTTATAGCATTTCCCACAGCAACCTTTTAAATTCAGCATATGGCCCACATGTGGGATGGCATGTTATTTCTGCTGAGACTTCTGTTTAACATAACCGTCAGACCTTGCAAAAATAATCTGAATTATGTGCATTTCTCTAGGGCTGCTGCCTTCAATATAATGAATGCCTTTCCCAGTGAGGATGGAGAGGGTAGAAAAAGGGGGTGTACAGTAGCAGGAAGGGGTACCATGACATTCAAACTGATAATTTTATAATCCCAGGAAACATCATCATCAGAGGGCTGAAATCCACCTGCCCTAAAGCTTTGTCCTGTCTTCATTTAAAAAAGCTCGACATGCTTCCTATAGAAGCAGCTTTTTCCAATTACTGCTGCTGTCACCTTACAATCAGATACTTGGGTTCACTGACTGACATTGGACTTTTTTCCTGTGGAACAGATAAAATGTATCCAGGAAACCAGGCTTCTCTCCTAACTATGTGCTCTTATTAACCTACATTTTAAAAGGAAATTCTGGTGAAGGTTGGAATCCACTCTTTGGTTGCAACTCAAGAGTCACTGATTTGGTGCAGTCCTTCCTCCCTTCCCCACAAATGTACTAAAAAGTTTTCTTCCATCTTTTTAAATTTTTCTTACTTCTTGCTATGTGCAATCCTATTTTGCTTTTCACAGAATATGATTTTTGTGTTCACTTTATCAGTTTTATTCCTCTTAGTGTCATAGCTTAGTCAGTTATTCTATGCTTCTCCCTTCCACATTCATCCTTATTCCCCTCCCCCCATATTTTAGCATTGAAGGACAATTTTACAATGAGTAATTAGTCAAGTTGTGTCACAGTTCCCCTAGAGACAATCTCCTTCCTTGAGCTATTAAATTGGAAAATGGTTTTTTTTTTTTAAACATAAAGGCTTTGTTATAGAGCAGATGCAATGATTACAATGTAAAATTAGTCCTTTTCCCAAAGAAAGTGGTATAATACTTTACTTGTGACTGAACAAAGGAATATAGGAAATGGAATATAAAAATGCTTATCAAGAGTTTTAAAGAGTTATTTGCAAAATTATATGATATTTTGTTCCTGCGATGTAGACAATAAAGCCATACTGGTGTACAAGGCTCTGGTTTTGCTTTTCTGAATTCACTATTGCAGAATTCAGTTCATTCACATATTGGAGAATGACCTACTTTTCGGTCATGCATGCATCCATGTAATCATCCATTTGGCATTCATTGGGTTCCTCCAATGTGCCAGGCAGAGTTATAAATTAAAAGATAACCAAAGTAAAAAGATACACAAAAGTCAATCTTTTCATCCTGAGAAATATGTCAGTATTTATCCTTTAATCTAGGCATGCCACTCACTTCAAAAATTATCTCATAAATTGTATTTACCTGCAGAGAGTGAGGAAGGGCAGTAACAGTAAACCTACCTGTGGAAGATTCACTAAGGCAGACATAGTTTTACAGGACTCTGTAAAGCCCATGCCCGTTTTACTAGTTGTTAACTGGCAGCCCACTGGATATGCAGCACAGTGAGGGAAAAAAGGCTCTGAGATACAATAACCTGGGCATGGATTCTTGCTCTGTGATTTGTTGCCTGTGTAGCTTTGACTTAGCCTCTCTGAGCCCATTTCCTCCTGTGAAAAACAGAAATAGCTGCACCAGTCCCAAAGGTGGTTACAATGATTAAATTAGATAAAATTCACAATGTTTCTATAATTGTGTCTGTTGTGAAGTCGATGCTCAATAAGTTGTAATTTTAGCAGCATCATTATCATGACTGGGGTTTACAGCTTGCAAAAAATAATTGCCCCAAATCAAGGAATTCTTTTTTTTCTGAGTTCAAGGAGGATGAGGAGACTTAGGTTGGAAATTAGTGTACCCTTTGTACAAGCCCTGCCCCTCAAGTTGTGCTTCTCCTACTTTCTTCACCAAAGTACGCTTATTCATCATCTCCATATATGTCTCTACATTACCGTCCCATTCACTGACCTGTCACCATTATCTTTTCCTCTGTTTGGCCAGACTTATTTAGATGTAGCTTAACTCAGGCAAGTAGTTAACCACTTTAAAAGAGTCAAAGAAAGGAAAGAGGATAAATTAACTTTTTTTTTTTTTTTTTGTTTAGAGATGGAAATGTAAGGAAGAGGATAAGAAAGCAGGGGTCCAAAGCTGTAGAAGACTCAAAAGTGTGAGTGAGCAACACAAAGTTAAATGGAGGGGACTGGGCTGGATGAGAGTGGTGAGACCAGTGTTTCCAAGCTGCTGCAGGTAGGAAAGTTTCCCCGTGCAGACGTAGAGGATGTGGGATAGGGAGAAGCCGGTTGGCAGAGCAGACTCTGTTGTGTCACCTTGGCTACAAGCACAGTGGCTTTACTTTCCACCTGCTTTCAAATTAGCATTCTGCTCAATCTGCTGGAGGAAAGGCTTCTGCTGCTGAGAATACGGGGATTGAAAACCATTGTTAGACCACATCTTATAAAATCTCAAGGATGTGATACCCTTTGCCCATTAAAAAAATAATTTATAGCTCTCTGCCAAGAGTCCCTTCTCCTGTCTGTATCTGTTGCTGTTCTATTACTTTCACATTTAACAATCAAGATGTAAACTCTCGCTTTCTCAATATCTTCATGAATGCCTGGTGGAGGCAAGAAAACAAGGACCAGGAATTGAAAGTGGCTAGAAAAAAGAACCTGAGTCCTTTTTTTCTCGTGAGAGGACAATGGAAATTACTTTTGCTGTTTCCCTGGTTTCTCACAGGATGATCTTTGTCCCCAAGGCCTAAGGTGCTGCTACAGATGGATCAGAAACCTCGAGTGGATTGTCCACTTTTTTCTTTTTTTATAACCATAGATATGTTCTGCCCTCCAATTTCCTCAGACAATAAAGAGTTGAGGACATAGATTTAGAAACAAAAAGTTTTATGGAATGTTCGATAACAGAATGGGGAAAAAATGAGAATGAGCAAAAAGCAATAAAGGTTGGAAAGCAATATGTTTGGTCATTTTCACCCAAAATTAGAACTTCATGCCCCTAAGACACAAGCTTAAATAATGTTGTTTGTGTTGCATTAACCTTAAGCTATAATACGGCAAAAGTAGATTACAGGAGATCACAAAAACAGTTATAACATTAGCAGCAGCTAGCAGGAATATTTTGGCAAGCAATCATTCTTACAGATTCAGTTATAAATGTCGGGATCACAGTTTGAGTCTGTGTGCATTCGTACATAATTCAAATATAAATATAAATGACTGCAAAAATAAGTACCAAACTGAAAAATGACCACCTCACAAGGCACTCATATTTCAGGTTTGATGTTTCTCTTCCTTTGCTTTTAGCCCCTCACTTAAGGTGTTTGTGAAGAATGGGGCTGGAGAGGGGCAGTGTTGAACATTCAGCTGGTTGAACTCTACCACTCTCGTTCTCCACAAGCAGAACCATTTCTACTTGTCAATGTGGTCCCCTATAATTAAATTTTAAAGATATTCTCTCATTGAATACTGGGCCTATCTATACTCTGCAACGTTCTGGGTGTTGTGAATTATATTATGAAAGTGTAAGATGATCCCATTTTCAAGGAACTTATCTCGTTGGAAACCCTGAACATAGATTTAAGCAGCTGACACTCATAATAAGTGATGGCAGTCAGAGAGCGGAGCAATGAAAACTAGAACTTAATCCTATTGTCTCTGGTATTCTTCACAGTACCTAATATAAAACAGCTTGTTGAACAAGAGAGGTACAGATAACAGAACCCTGGGCTGGGAGATAAGGGGCCAGGTCTCTAATTTTAATAGAAGTGGATGTTTAGAATTAGAAATAGAACGAGTAGTCACAGGAATAAAAGTAAAAACCATCTACTTAGAATTTATTATATTCTAAGTACTTCTCATATATTGACTTTGTCATTACAATACCCATAAGATAAGCAATACTATTAATATACAGTTGAGGCTCAGAGAGATGTTTTGCCTTAGGTCCCACAGCATGTGGAGGAGCTGAACTTTCGTGCTGTACCTGACTGATTTTTCAAGACTATGCTCTGATCTTTACTCCTAAGACCTGCCATTTCTGAGATTCTGTAACTCTGTGTTACCACCCCTATTATAACATTTTATTCGATTGTGTAGTACAGCAAAACCCATAAAATATTCAGACATTGCTGCAGAAATTTTACTGACGTCTAAGTATGTAATAAATTTCTACTTCTCACACTAATATATCTTAAATACTATTACTTTAGCATCTATGAGACAACAACACAGAAGACCACAGCACACACATTATATTTAGTTTCCAGAGGTTCATATTGAGGGCTGGCACATTCAGAATATACTAACTGGTAAATTATTTAGCTATTTTATTTCACTCTGATAAATAGAACACTGAATTGAATTTGGGCATTAGTATTATCAGTGAGTGAAAGAAGATACAAATCTGATAAAGATTAATGGTACTGTTCAAAGAAAATTATTGTAACACCTACACACAGGTATACCTTTAAAATATGGAAAACAAATACAATGGAATCTATCTTCAGTATAAGAAAAGCGTACTTATCTAGGTACCATCTGGTACTTGAAGAAAATCAGTTGAAGGTACATTCACTTCTGGATGTGGCAACTAATTAGAGGGAGTTACTTTAACACCTGTGTATGGTCACCTATATTCCTCTTCCTCATACCAACTTAACTTAGTTTTAGATTATTACATTATAGAAGGAACCTTTCATTTCATCTACCCAGCTTCCTGCACTTGCAGTATCCCATAAGAAGTCAGACACTAAAGTTATTAAAAGCCGGTTTCTATGTACTGATCTGAAAACCAACACTGATTATTGTAAAGAAGGAATACAAGGGGGCACTTAGAAATCTAGGGAAAGGCTAAGGTTCTGCCTTCAAAATCCTGCTTTACCCTCCTTTTCTAAAATATGTGAAACAAAATGACGGTTCAAAATGAGAACTTTTTTAAAATTCTTATTTCCAGCATTGAAATGACTAAATTCTTATAAAGAAATCAATTTCCACTTTCTCCTGAAAGATTACAGAAGCTCCACTAGGAAGAAAGAGGAGGGAAGGAAAGAGAAAGCAATGAAGGCAAAACTAGTGCAAACAGAATAGCAATGAATACAGGGGGAAAATATGAAGTTAACTTCTTAGTTTTGGCATTTCTCTTCAAGTCATTTTTCGAATTTCTGAAAGAACAATACTCATTTACCCTCTACCACAGACACAGAAGGGTAAGAAAAGCTCTTTACTTGCTGAATCTTACTGCCACATAAACCCTTGAACCCTTGAATCTGAGTTTTTTTATGCTATTTACATACATGACACTGTAAAGGTAAGGGTTTTTTATTTTAATTTTTCTATTTGAGTTGACACTCAATACCAGTGGTTTCAGACAATGGTTAGACTTCTATAAAACTTATTAAGTGATCCACTCGACCAGTCCCGCACCCACCTGGCACCACACATAGGGGATACAAGTTTTATAAAGTCATTTTATAAATAAGAAACATAACTGAGATAACTAGATTAAAAAGATAAAAAAAGACAAAAGCATTTTCAGAAAAGGTTCCTAGTTTAGCTTAGATAATTGAAGTGTCATGGAAACATAAGGTTTGGTGTAACAGGATGACTTAATGAGATGTAAACTAGTGTACTGTCTTCTTTGCTGCTTTGGATTCATTCATAAAAGAATTATAAGATAGTTTTCACTCTCTTCCCCTTCCCTCAAGCATAGAAAAGACAAAAAGATCTTTCTGAGCTTGAATCTTTGTTTTCTTTACCGCTCCTTGAGGCTATAGCTTTGCTAGGCAAGGGAAGTTGGCCATCACAAAGGAGAAAGGAGAATTCTTGAGATGCAAGTCAGAGGAGGGGAGGGTTGATGTGTTCCCAACTGAGGGCCACTCACTGCTCTTTTTTTAGTGACTGGCCTTAGAAAGATCAAGACCTGCGCAGGCTAACAATTATAAGGATGCCAGTGGAGATCCTGGAGGCAGCAGCACAGGTCTCAATTACTAGCCTGGCACAGAGGAGGCAAAACATTAGGGAAACTGCCTATATATGGATTTGGGTGAAGAGTGTCTTCCCAGAAATCCTTTTCCTGATTTTCTTGGACTAACAAAGGCTGGTTACTTTAAGAGACTGAACTGACTGTTATTTTAGGAGAAAGAATACTTGCTTGAGCAAAACACACAGACATCAAAGTTTCAATATCTATCCCAAACTGGCAAACAGAAAACAATGCCATGCAAAGAAGGTTCATTGTAAACCTCACTATCTGAGAAAACAGTATTTCAAACATCACCATATGAAATTACTGTACTAAGAAAGTCACATTTTCCAAATCCCATCCATGACACTAAAGTTCAACTGAAAAAAAAAATATATGTATTATTTTTAAAAGACATCTTCACAGAGAGAAGTATATATTAATGCTACAACCAAACACTGCACAGTTGGCTGAAGTTATGGGAGACATGTGTCTTGAGATGAATTATGGAACAGAGGGGCTCCATGTCTAGTAATTAATCTCTAAAGTCCTTGGTCAAAGTTTCCCTTCTCATCTAGGCTGACAAATGTGTTTAGGGGTTTGATATTCAGAAAAATCCTTAGGAGGTAGTCTAAGAGTAATTTTTCTCAGAGAAACACAAAGTAGTAAAGAAGGCAAGGTAAATTGTCTTCAGTATGCCTTTGATGTGCTTATCTTTTTAATATGGTAATACCATGTTGATCTGAAACAACACAATTAAAATAAAAATTTAAGATACATTACACATTTTGCTGCCTTCTAAAATCGCATTTCATTAAGCCTAAAAAGTTTTCATCGAGCATAATTTAACTTTTTCCTAATGATCTAAGGTCAACATTATGAATTATCTATTAGCTACATAATCTTAGGCAAGTCACCCAAACCTCTCTAAGCTTCGGTGGCCTCATCTTTACTATATGAATGATAATATTTATTTCTAGAATAGTGATGGTGGATTAAATGAGATCATCCCTGTAAAGCACTTAGCATACACATTATCAAAAAAACTCCAAATGGCAGCTACTGCAACTTTAATAAATTTTCCTACTTTTGACTGTGATTTAGAAAATTACATTGACCTATGTATGAGTGTAACTTCTGAGGAAGTTACCACATAAGATTTAAAACTTTAAGAGATTTATTTCTCTTTTAGGAAAAAGATTCAATTCTTATTTCTTCCAATATAGTAGACTTGATGTCAGAAGAAGCCCTCTCAGTCAGAAAAACTAAAAATACTAATTAGATATTTGTTAAACTCTTTTAAACGTATAAGTGGATTGTCAGGAGAAAAAAGTGAATCATCTGAGCTAGGAGAGTATCCTGGAGCCATGGCTGAAGAGTTTTCTCTGAGGCCCCTGCCCAAACTTGAAGTTCTAGACTGGAGTGTGAGCTTTAAACTGTGGAATGCTGAGGACAGAGGACAAGCCTGGGGTACTGCAGAATGGAAGGTTGGATCAGGAACCCCTGAGATCCCTGTCTCTCCCCCATGGTGTATAAACTAGAAAAACAATTTGCTTGCTAGAGGCAGACAATGGGTGAGGCTATTCTTGCCTGCATCAGACTCTGGCATGGAGGGTAGAGGGAAAGGCACCCCTGAGAATCCCCAATAACAAGCCTACTCTTGGGCATGTTTGGGATTAGAATTGACCCTATTATGGGGTCTCCAAACAATTCTCTATGTGGGAACAAATCTCCAACCTAGGCCTCAATGAACTCCCACAGATAAAGTTCCCAGGAGAACATACATCATCACAAAATAACCCAATATATGAGCAGGTCAAAAGAAACAACTTATATAATCAGACCTGCAAAACTGTAGGTATTTTAGTTATGGAAGAATATATTAGCATGTTTAAAAAAATTTTTAAAGGTATTAAAAGTACACCAACGTGAGACTTTCAAAACATACAGGCAGATATAAAAAAGAACCAAACAGTACTTCTAGAAATGAAAAAATATAAAATTTGATATCAGAAATTTAACAGATAAGGCAAATATGAAATTAGATATCATTAAAGTAAGATTGGTGATTAAGACTAAATAATAGTTGTGGTAGACTTAAAGAATATATTCTGAACATCTTTTACCAAAATTCTGAAAATGTAGATGAAATAGACAAAACCCTAAAAAATATAAATTATTGAAACTGATTTAAGAGGAAATAGAAAAACTGAATCAGCTGAAATATTTACCTCTGCTGAATCAGGAGTTAAAAATTTTTGCAACTTAGAAAATACCAGTTTTACAAGTGAGTTTTATGTAGCAGGTAATTTCAATCTTACATAAAGTCTTCCAGAAACAAAAAAAGGAACTCTCTCCAAGTCATCTTATGGGGCTATCAAAAACTTGACACTAAAATCCCATACAGACAGTATAATAAGAGAAAGTTACAAGCTTCTATCTCTTCTGAACATAAATGCAGATCATAAACAAAATACATGACCAAGTTGAGTTTAACTCAAGAATGTAAGTTAGTTTAACATTTAAAAATTATCTTAGTAAGAGATTCAAGGCAGAAAAAAATTGTGTTGAAAAAGCCTGGAGTCAAATGTAAAACAATAAATTTAAGCTTTGTAATACTCTTTGTAGGGCAATCATACCTTTAAAGTATATTTGGTACTTCAAAATGGTTAAAGCAGTGCTAATTTTTTCTTAAACAGAAACATGTATATGCAAAAGCAGCATATAAAGAGAAGCCAAAGACAAAAGAAAGTCCACAAGCATCAGACAATAAACATATTTCTCTCATTAATCAAAAGTATTTACTGAGTCTCTACTATGTAGTGAAGTGCTATACTTGACGAGATGGACAGTAGTAAAAAACAAATGAAAACAACAAAAACCACAACTAAAAAAGCACTAAAAAAAGAAAGATATGGCCCTTTTCTTGCAGAGCTTATGATTATTAATTGATAAAACAAAAAACTCTGATGCAAATGTAAATTGATATGAATATTCTAGAGAGTAATATGGCAAAATGTATCAAAGGCCTCAAAAATATTCATGCCCTTTGGCCTAGAAAATAATTACAAATTTGGCAAAAGCCTTTGTACAAGAATCTTTTCTTCAACATGATTTATTTTTTTGTACAAAAGTTGAATTTATTGTTAATGAGAATTTAACAATAACTTTTAGTTTGTTCATAGTTTCTAGTATTAGAAATTCAATACACTGTATTTTGCCTCTCAGTCCAATTGCACACACTTAAAAGTGATTAGGTACTGTGTAAACAATTAATTACCATTTACAGAATATCTTTTAAAAAAAGTCTTGCCAAGTAGACATGAGCCTTATCCTTAAAATTACTGAATCTTTGCCTAAATTAAAAAAAAAGTAACACATATTTAATCTTGTTCTGTATTTTAAAAATACTATCATTTGTTTCCTTTAAAATGTTTTGATCCCTTTGTTCAACAGTATTCTGAAGTTCAACTGCCCAATTTAAGGCACCATGTCGGCATTGTATAGTATTTAAATTAAACAGTATCCTTGTCTTGACTGTATTGGAGTCCTTGTTAGCCCATTGGTCAGGCTTTCCTAAGATGTGGAATCTCATTTTTAACGGTCTAGAGCCCACTTAGAATGAGTCACTCATCTGTCCAGCTGTGTTGTTGCCATACATGGCCCTGAAGATCTGTATCATCCAATGTTACTAACATCAGCTAGTTGACAATCCGTATCTGTCTTGTATTATGTTCAAGTAGACACATCTTCCAGATATAGTCCCTGTTTCAATGCTGGCCTCACATAGTTTGATGTGTCCCAGTATAAATTGGTAAAAATTCTAGTGATACTTGTCCCCCAAAGCTGTATCTGTGGCACTTGTTAAGGCTGCACCATTTTGATGAACTTCAGACTGAAGATGTCCCCATCACAGAGGATGTCAGCCAGTATGATCCTTCCCTCAGCATCAGTGTCATCAACTTGTGTGGTCTCCTAGTCTTGACTCCAATGACGTCTCTTGACTTGGCTTATGTCTGGGCTTATTTTCACAAAGAGCAAACATATTATATTAAGTAGCAAGTTGAGCTTTGCAGCAGTCACAATGGCCAAACATACAGCAGCCTCTCCCATGTCAGCCCTCATGAAGTCATTATTTGCAGAAGCCTTGTTAAGACTACCATCAGAGTCAAAGAAAATTCTCTCTGCACAAATACCAGTGGCACTGTACTTGCACTAAGGCTGCACCTGTGCTGAATTTCCAGGAGGACTGGAGGGTCATTACATCCTGTGGCCATACTTTAAAAAGATCCAATTTTTCATTTCTCTCTCCAAGATTTAGGTGTGACCTTGACCTGACTTTTACTATTAGCACTTTAGAGATTCTTCTCAATAATTTTGTGAAAATATAGTAGGCATCACTTCACTGGCTAGAGTCTCTATCACGTAGGAGGCCAAGTTTTACCCAGCAGCAAACAGGACTCCTCTCTGCTTTCTGCCAGGCCTGCCGATCCCCACTTCACTGTAGCTGAGCAAATATAAGAGTTTCTTTTTCTGCTTCGGCTCTTTAAATTCACATAAACCAAGAAGTCCTCCTGCCACTAAAGCCTGGGCATCTCCCCATTGATTCTCCTCCATAGATAAGATCTCTTTGTCATGAAGCTGCCTGTGCTCTGATGCAATAGCAACTCTGATATTTTCTTTGCCTTCATTCTGGTTTTCTTGGTCAATTATTTCATCTACCTTTTTGCCTAGGATAACAGGATGCTGGGGAAGTCAGGATGCAGGCCATAACAGGTTCATGTTTTGCCTGCCTTCAGAGGTTGTTCAGAATGGTTACTTTTCTCTTGACTTTCTAGAAACCAATTTATCAAAATTATTTTCTGTCCATATAAACTGGTGCATCTTCATTTCCTTTGACATAGGCTCCTAAAATAAGGTCTTTTGTCATGGTTGTGACTGGGAGACCTTAGACCCAAAGATGCTTTCCACCGCAGGCCCACATATAGGGACTCTACTGCAGCACTGTTTACCATCTTAAAGACAAGAAACAGCCTCAGAGCTTATACAAAATAGTCATGTGAATGAATATTATGCAGCCATTAAATATTATGTTTGCAAACCACATTCATAGCCAGGGAAACTGTTCACAAAGATAAAACATTAAGGAAAAGAAGCAAAATCAGTTCTATTCATGACTGAATATCAGATATTACAAATTATGGTTCATAATGATGGAAGTCAATAGCTTAACTGTTAAAAGCACAGACTGTGGAATGAGATCTAGGTTGGAATCTCTTTGTGAGATTTGTAATAGCTTTGTAAACAAGAACAACTTTTTGGATATTTCTGTGACTCAGTTTCCTCACGTAACAAATGTAGATAATGTATACTTATGTTAGGGACTCCCGAAAAGATTAAATGAGTTGATATGTATAAAGTGCTTAGGAGAGAGACTATCACAAAACACTAAATATTAGGTGTTATTATTATTAAATGACATAGGAAATCATTTATAACATAAAGAAAGCAGTATTTAACATTAGACACAATACACAATCCAGTTTTGTAAAAACTGCCTTCCTTCTCCATTAACTCCACCCCTCCCCCCACGAGCGTGCATGCAGAGGAAAAAACAGGAAGGAAAACACCAAAATGCTAATGATGAAGGATATAACTCAGGAAAATTTACTTTCCTTTGTAGACTTGTTTTTAAATTTCTGACAATCATAATACATATTTTTTAAGTTAAAGAAATCCTTAAATATTTTTTAAAGGACTCCTGTTTCTTCTGCTTGAACCACAGTACTCCTCAGATCCAACCTATTAACATTTTCGACAGAGAACCAAGTTAGTGATATAACTTTCAGGATAGTAGATAAGAGAATGAGGTCTAAAGAAAATATCAGAAAGGAAAAATCGGCAGGTTCTGCCACATCATGGAGGAGAAAAATAATTTCAGTATTTCCATGTAGAGAAACGGGTCAGCTAGTGATGACACTCATGAGAAAAGCCAGCACAGAGTTAGGGGTAAGGAAAATGAGTTTTTATCCCCTTAGGTTTAATTTGCTAAGGTTTTACATTTATGGCCTACCAAAGTCAAGATGTCCTATATAGAGAGAGACAAAAAAGTGATAAGGGCAAGTGACAAGATATGTCTGAAAAGAAAGTCTACTTTAAAAATAAAATATATGATTTGAAGAAGAAATAAAAAGCAAAGTCACCTTTTAATTTGGACATATTTTATGTCTTTATTTTGTTATAGTCAATCTACCATAACAAAAATGTCCCTGGAGTGCTATCACATTTTCTGCCTGCCCAGCACCTTTTGAAACACCTTTGAAATGAAATGTCTGAGGAATTTCTTTCCTTATTGGTCCTACTTCCTTAAGTCAGAAGCCAAGAGACTTTTTCCCCTAGCTTCTATGAAGCCAGGGCAGTACTGTGTGATTAGACTCCAACAACTAGATACCCTGCCTGCTAGCTTTGGAAGTAAGTAATTTCGGGAGGAAACATGAAGAATCCATCCTATGGTAACTAAAAAAGAAATATCAGTGTTTCTGAGGGCAGCAGGGCAAAGTCACCTGTGTAAGCAATATCTTCCCTAAAACAATCGGATGGCTTATTGGACTCCATTCCTGGCTGTATGCTTAACTGCCCTTTTCACTAACCACCCCAAAAGGAGATACAAAACAAAGGTCTAATGATGCTTCGAAAATATTTCCTAAAGAAGGAAATCACAGCTTGCTTTACCCAAGCCCTTTCCCTCACTTTTTCAGTTATATCACTATGCCTTCCACTCTTGAATGAATGAAGTGAATAAGAATGCAAAATTTGGGTCTATGACCATGCCACCCTGAACGTGCCCGATCTCATCTGATTTCAGAAGCTAAGCAGGGTCGGGCCTAGTTAATACTTGGATGGGAGACCACTTAGGAATATCAGGTGCTGTAAGTGCTTTAAAAAAAAAAGAAAGAAAAAAAGAATGAAATATTTGGTCAGATGCTAAAATGGATCCTGGGAACCACACACATATGAATGACTTTCTTTTTAAAGCCAATGCCTACCAACCACTAAAAACAGAACAAGTCTATGAATCTCTCAGGAACACCTGAGAACACTGTTAATGATGTTACATGTATCATAAAAAGCAGAACAGAAAATAATATAAATTTTTAAAAATATAGTTCAACTATATCCTGATTTCTGTAATCAGCTCTATATTGCAAATTACCACTTCATCACGGTAAATTTGCAAATATATTGGGAAGTTTAAAAGGATCTTTTAACACCTGTTTTAGGGACACAACAACCTTACATAAGCCCCTCTACATATTTAGAAAACGATTCATTTACCAAGTCTGCTTAAATTTTAAAATATGAATGCATTCAGTGATAATTTTATTTTGCAGAGTAGAAAGCAGCACAAGGGAGCTTCTAAATATTGGCTCTCATTATACTTCCAATTATTTCAATTATTCCCGATTATGCAAAAGGCAATTTCCCCTCTGACAAAATGCTGGATAAAGATATCCATTGAAATCCAAATAGCAGTTATTGTACATATGGTAAATTATATCTTGGGGGGGGGACAAAAAGCTATAAGCTAGGTGCTATAATATGAATTTTTCTCATGGAAACACTATTATAACAAAGGCTTGTATAACTAAACTTATCCCAACTTTATATATAAGTGGCTACTATAAACATCTTATTTAATTAACTCTTTTGCGTTATCTCAAACATAATTCCAAACAATATGGCAACCAAAATAATAAAACTATGCCTACTATGATTCCTGCTTGATTTTATGATAAAAATCAAAGGTTGAAGAAATAACAAATCTTTCTTTGGGTAAATGTAAGATGTTCATCCAGCCCACAAGGCAATAAATTCTTTCTTAACTTTCTTACTTCATAGGTATGGTTTTTCAATAGCCAAGTTTGTCCTAAATAACCCTGGGCCGTAATCACATCTGATGGAGATGAACCCTGACCTAATGAAATTGTCTGTCTTATTATGAAACTAAGACTTTTTTTTTTTTTTTTGAGGAAAAGGGTCAGTTAGATGCTTTTTGAGAGAACGTCATTTTTGCTATGCTTTCTTATAATTAAAGAATTAGATAAGGGCTTTCCATAACTAAAAACCAGAAGATTTCTGATTTTCTTAAGATTCAAGCTCAATACCATCAAATATTGTTTGAATCTAAATGTTAGGGCATGGATATCTTTAAGATGAAGATAACCAGCATTTACTTCTGCAGCATTTCCATACATCAAAATGTAAATTTACACCACTGACAAACTTTGAAGCTTTGAAATAAATAGTGGCCAAACTAAAAAACAGTTAATTATTGTGTATAAAAGTTTTTACCTCAACCTCAAGGCTCATGTATGTTATCTTGCTATGGTAATAAAGTGACTTACAATCAGTGTGATGACTACTTAATCTGTACGCCTACTGCCTATTGGCCCTAACTCTCAAATGGAGTCTGGCAGGCCTCTAACACAGTGTCCCAACATTTCTGGTACTAGGGACCAGTGCTCCTATGAAATCTAACACCTGATGACCTGAGGTAGAGCTGAGGTAGTGATGATAGTGCTGGGGAGTGGCTGCAAATACAGATGAAGCTTCACTTGCTCTCCTCCTGCTGTGCAGCCCATTCCCTAACAGGCCACAGAGCAGAACTGGTCCATGGCCCTGGGGTTGGGGACCCCTGCTCTAACAGCTCTCATCCCTAGTTGGCAATATTATGTTCCTTTTCTTAGAATTCAAAGAATAAGGCTTTGTCTAGCTTCCCATATTATATGAAACCTCTTTAACTTTTTGGTATATTACTCAACATTTAAAATTATTTTTAATTTTGAAATAATTTTAGACTTAGAAGTTAAAAAATAAAAATATGCAGTATTTCCATATTCCCCTCACCCATTTCCCCTAATATTAACATCTTATATAACCACAGGACAATTATCAAAACCACAAAACTGATTATGTGTACAATATTTACTAAGAACAATAAGACCTTATTCAAATTTCACCAGTTTTCCCACTATTATTTTTCATTTGCTACATTTAGATCTCTAATCCATTTGGAGTTTATTGTATGTATGCTGTGAGATATGGATCTAATTTTTATCTGTTGCCAAAGAGTGACTCAATTGTTCATAGCATTATTCTTAATAGCCAAAAAGTGGAAAAAACCAAGTATCCATTCACTGATGAAGGGATAAATAAAGTGTGGTACATCCATACGATAGAATATTATTCAGCAATAAAAAGAAATGAAGCACTGATACATGTTACAACATGGATGAACTCTGAAAACATTACGCTAGTGAAAGAGGTCAGTCATAGGACACCATGTTGTCACATTAAAAACAAAAACCAAAAACCTCTGAAATTCCAATCGAATGTCCCTTTTCACCCAGAAGTTGTTTAATAAGAGAATTTATAAGTATCTAGGTATAAGGGCTTTCTTTTTTGTTTTTGTTGGTAAATTGTGGCTTTTAGCATTGAAAAGTCTCTTTTGTCAGGTTTAATGCTCTGTGGCTTAAATTCTGTTTTCTGATATCAGGATCACTACCACTTAGCTCTCATTTTGTTTACATTTACACAGTACAGACATAATTCCACTTTTGTCCATCCTTTATTTTCAGAATACCTGAGTCACTCTTTTAGCTATGTCTGTGATATCGAACATATACTTAAGTTTTATATTGTGAGCCACATTGTAAATCTTTTTCTTTTAATAAGTAAACTAAACACCTTCACATTTATTGTTATGACTGATATGTTTAGTCACAAATCTATCATAATTTTTTATAAGTATAAATTAAAAAGAATATTTTCTATGTTTCCCTATAAGAGGTATATATTAATATTTAGAAAAGTTTATTATTTTTGTTTTAGTGGTCACCTTTGTACTTACCCCTTTTAAGTGTTCTTTACTTAGTTATTCATCATCTGGTTTACCAGGTTTTTTCTTTGGGCAGGGCAGTGAATGTGGGGGTGGGGATTGGTATTCTTTATCACCCACTTTTTGTCTATAAAACAATTTTTTTCTATTTCTGTGTTTCCCTATCCCTTCTCCTCCCCATTTTTAGTTACATTATTTCAACTTTGTCATAGTATACATTTGTGTATACTACCATCACACACATGATTGTTTTAATCTCATACATGCATCTATATATCCTTAAAGACAATGATCATTGTCAGTCCTATGCTGCAGTTTTCTCACTCATTATATGGTAATCTTCTAGTACAGGAGCCAACACACTTTTTTATCTGTAAAAGACCCGATAGTAAAGACTTTAGGCTTTGTGAGCCCTATGATCCCTGTTGTAATTACTCAACCCTGCCGTAGCATAGAAAGAAAGCAGCCATAAATAATATGTAAACAAAATAACCGTGGCTGTGTTCCAGTAAAATTTTACAAAAACAGGTGTGAGGCCATAGTTTCCTGACTCCTGTTCTAGCATATTCTTCCAGAAGGGCTGGTAAGTGGAAGATTCCCTAAAATTTTGTATGGTCAAAGCTGTTTCAGTATTGCCTTAATAACTGAAGGACAGCTTGGCTACATATTAAAAGCCTTCCTTTCACTGAGGTATTTAAAAAAAATTTTTTTAATGCTTCCCCATTGTTGCCTTGATTTAAGTCTCATGCTAGTCTAACTATTTTGCCTTTGAAAGTTATTTGATCTTTTGGCCTAGACAACTTGAAGTCTTGATTTTTATCTCTGAAATTTAAGAGTTTTAATTTGATGTCTCAGACTTGATCATTCTGAGTTAATTTTCCCAAGCACCCAGTGAACACTCTCAATGTGTAGAGTCAGGTCTTTTTCTACTTTTAGAAAGTTTTCATAATTTGTGTGGACTCAGGTTTTTTTCCATTTCTGAATTATTTTTTTAATTACAGTTTTAAATATTAGCTCTGTATCACTGATTTACTTTTTAAATTTAGTGACTCTGACCAATTTATTTTTTTAATGACCGTTTCTCTCTCTTTCATTCTTTATATTTTCTCTTGGACCTGAAGGATGGCAGAATAGGCCAACCCAAAATATGCCACATAAAGATTATTTTGAGTTAAAAGCACCTGAAAAACAGTAAATGAAAGAAAAAACACTTTGACCTTCTGCCTTTCCTTAAAATCAGGAGATGAAATTCCCAAATGAAAGAAGTTCTCCCTGAAAGTAACATTCTTAACACGGACAAGAAGTTGAAACCTAAAAACTTTTTATATAAACAGACCTTGTAAAAATAATTCCTATCTTCTTTGAGCCTCTCTGGGTAGTTTACCTTTCCATAACTGTCTCTCTTTGTTCAATCCACTGTAAAAGTATGTAGTTTCCTCCATTTCTTTTGGTCTTCACTTCCTTCATTCTTTAGGTATTCATAAGGATGAGGGCTTTTGTGTCACATAAAACTTATATGAATTTGTATGCTTTTCTACTGTTAATATATCTTATGTCAGTTTAATTTTCAGGGTTCAGCCAAAGAACCCCAAGAAGCAGAAGTAAAAATTTGTCTCCCCTTCAGAATCTTTCTTACTTTTTTATGTCATTTTCATTTTCTTGGTTATTTTACTGTCTTTTTTCAAACCCTTTTAAAAGTTGTATTAGAATCTATTTTCACTTGGGTACTTTTAAATTCATTCTTCATTTCTGGGATAATTTTTCCCCCCTTCCATTTCTTTACTGAGTTCAATGAACTTCTTTTTAAACTATCCTGGTTTTTGTCCATTTTGCATTTCTGAATCAGAGTGATTTTTCATATTCTAAAATACTTGAGTGTCTTTAATTCTGTTTGAAGTGTGAACCTATACTTTTCTATTACTTCACTGTTGTTTTGTAGGGAAGAGTTTTTCTTAATTGATAGCTATAATTTTTCTTTTTCTAATTTTCTGCAAAATTTCTCTACTGAGTTGACTTTCTTTTTGTTTATTTTTATGCTGTTGGAGTGTTTCAAAAAAAATTCCTATATGAAAGGCATCTTTTTCTGTTACTCTAGCGAAATTCAGGTACTTTAGTGGGTTCTTCTGTCATTGCGTTTATTTTGATGGCAGAAAAGGAGTAGTGAATCCTCTGATTGTGTGATTCTCTTTGTCTTACAGAACCTTAAATTCCACACAACTTACTTTTCTCTTTCATTGCTAAAAACACCTTTTTTTCCTTTTTGTTTTTTTTCCTCCAGAAGGTACACTTTTGGAAGATGGCCCTAGCAGTGATGTACCTAGGGATGCCTACCCTTTTAAATCATGTCTGTCTCTTTAAATGGTGCACCTGGTCCTGTTTGGCTTCTACCCCTTTAAATCACATGTACTTTAAATTCTCATCCCTATACTCCATGCTCTGATCTGCTTGAACATTTTTCCAGCATTTTATAATTAAGGCTGGATTTAATCTTTCCAGTGGCCATTCAAAAGCACCCCTAGGCACCTTTGCGTGCCTCTCTCTTCTGTCTTCTCTGCAATTTTTCTTGGTCTGCTTGTGCTTACTAAAAGCCTTTGAGCAAAGTGGAGGTGGGGAGGAAGTATAAGGAACTGAATGCTGGAACTTGTTGATTTTTTCCCCCTATTTACTCACAGTTATTTTGCAGTTCTAGCGTTCTCTGTCTTCAAGTATGCATGTAGAATTTTCTTAATTGGCAAGTTGTTTCATATTATTTTCAGTTTTGGAGACTGATTATGACATGGCTGCCACTGTTTTCTGCTATCTAGAAATGTATAGAGAGCATTTTTTGACTCCTGGTGATATACCAGAAGATGGATAGAAGAATACAAAATTTTCAATTTAAAAAAATGGCCAGACTAAGGAGAAAAGCAGAACTCTAGCTGACTGTTGCCAAGAATGTGGCTATGTGAGTGGAGAAAACCTTTAATTTTGTGTATTCAGAGCACAAAATCAGGTTGTTACTTCTCTCAGTTCTCAACCCCTGACAGGGCATGGTTTGTTTGTTTGTTTTTATTTTTATTTTTTTATTTTTTTTGAGGAGGGAAGGACATCAATAGAATGGTTAACTAAACAGAAATACCATCACTGGTTTAAAAAAGAAGCAATAGAGTTTAGAAAAACTCTATGAAAAATCCAGTGAACGGTTGAGCTAGCTCTACTGTAATTAAACACAATTTCCTTTTCAATTCACATAAATCTAAAAGTAAAAATAAAGCCACAATCCATTTGCCTCTAGAAAATACTCTATATTTTGTGACCTGAACCGCTAACATTTAGCAGACAAATAATAATCTGGGGATGTTTAATTCTATGATGACTGAAGATATTTCATTTCCTCACCGTGCCACCCAGCCATCCGAAACAAATCTGACTCCAGACACAGAGTAGTGGTAAAATATGATACACCAATTACATTAATTTTGCCTTTAGTATTTACAAAGTGCCTTCATACAGGAAGGGTAGTTATTATGCTTCTACAGATATGAAAACCAAGTTTAAGTCATAAAGAGTTAAAGATGACTTTAAAAGCCTTTGCCTTGAATTCTTCAAATATATGACAATGATAGATAAAATATAAAATAAGAAAATTCCAAATCATAGTTATACTCAAAACAACAAAAACAAAGAAAAAAAACAACAAATAAACAAGTGAAGCATTTCCTTGGACCAGAAGCACAAAGCGGGAAGCAGAGTTGAAGTCATGGGTCTGATGGGGCTGAAGTTAAGGTCAGGCTACAGGATAGAGTAATGTTCATGGAAGGAGACACTTGCTGCTGACAACTGCTGGAGGTGATGATGTACATGGAACTTAACATTTAGAGAAATGAGGAAAAGCCAAGCTGCTTGCTAGTTCAGCGAGTGATCTATAAAAAGCCTCATTTCATCACAGAGATCCACCATCATGGATTTGATGCTGGACAAGGCCCAGGGAGATGGGTTGAAGTAGCTGCAAAACTACATGGAAAGTGGGATAAGTTGTGTGGAGCACTAAAAAGGAGAAAAGAGGACTTATACAAGGTGAGCTTGCAAACCAAAATTCTAAAACACATAAAGAAAACAAACCCTAAATTAGACAGCCACAAATTATCAACTAGATGATTAAGCAGCTCCAGACAAAATTAAAATAACAGAATAAAAAGACTTGAAAACCAGAATGTTTCATATTCTCAGAAAGATTTTGAAAAATTGATATCTTGGAAATAAAAAATATATCCATTGAAATAAAACTCAATGGGGATAAGAATGAAAATGAGTAATTAGAAAATCTATTGAGGAATTTATACTGAATGCAGATATACATAAATGAAATAACATTTAAGAGACAAAGAGAATAGACTTAAAGACTTTAACATATATCAAATAGGAGGTCAAAAGAAGAAATTGGGGAGGGATAATGGAGATTTAATACATAGTGGTTAACAATTTTCCAGAACCAATTAAAGATTTAAGTCCTCAGATGGAGTAGTCTCAGAGAATAGAAACATTTTTTAAAAAATCCACACCTATACATCACTGTAAAAGTATAGTACATCAAGTACAGAGATACAATTTTATAGATCAGTCAGAAAGAAGGGATGGATTGTCTTCAGAGGAGCAGAAAATAATCTTATTAACAGAAACAGATGACAAAAGGCAATGAATGATAGACCTTCAAACTGAAAAGGGGTATGGAATTCTATTCCTGCTTAGCCATCATTCAAGACTGTGAACAAAATGAAGATATTTTGGACATAAAAAGACCGAGAGAGTTTACCATTCACAGACGGTCAGTGAAAGGAATATTAAAAGATACAGAATGCAAGAAAAAAAAAAGCACCAAGATGATAGGTGTGTATGTAATGAATATTAAAATACTTAAAAATAATTAACTTATTTTGTTTTTAAGTGAAACAAAAACAGTACAGAATAATGGCGACTCTGTAGGGTGATGGAAAGGAATATGCTTAATAGTATAAATATAGTAAGGTTCTTGACTAAAAAAGATAAAGATACTAAACGATTTAGTTTTTACTAGAAAACTTTATATTTTATACAGTTAAAAGATTTAAGATTACCACTAAAAAAAGCATGCTATTGCTTCCAAGCCAGCAGAGGAATTTCTTTTAACCCATTTCCCATTTGCCCTGAGAATACTCACTGGTGGCATTTACAGCTGCGGTGTTTATTCCAAGCTAACTCAAGGATCACAGTCCTAACATTACCCCCAAATTTTGCCATTAAATCTCTTGCTTTTATTATTATTTTCACATTGTTCTAGTGTATCTACAGTCTTCAGAAACAAATGACATTATTCAATTTATAGCACTCTGTTTTTAGTGGTGTATTTCCATTTACAAAATATGGTAATTCTTGATCGCTGAAAATGTCAATCCCTAGAAAATGTAGCCTTCCTATGTGTGACCATAACATTGTTCTCGAACAGTTGTTAGCTGAAGATTCATTTGATGAATCCAATTTATGTATACATTTCTGTTATATTAGGATTAAAAAAGGGTTCTGTTTAAAAATAACTCCAACAGTTTTTATATTTTATTTTCACATTGAAAACAAGTCACTTATGCTTCAGCCTCAAAAGGCATGTTTATGTAAAACTAAATTAACAATGGCAGTAAACTACTTTTTTTCTAAACAGGAAATGGGTTAAAAAAAAAGATGAGAAACTATCAAGACAAAAAAAAAGAAAAAAATAAAGTTTGACAACCAAAAAACATAACCCCCTAAACACATACACAAAAATGGTAGATGTAAGTCCAACTACATTAGAAATCATAATAATGTAATCGGATTTATCACCTACTTAAACTAAGAATACCAAGAACTATGCCTTCTGCTTGCAGTGCTCTGATTCTTCTGATTTCTTTATTATATTTAGGAAACTTTAAGCTGAAAAGCGACTGACTGTTCAAATGGACAATGTCTCAAATGTTTATCGCCTCTACAAATGATTTTCAAGCTGAAGTCAAATGAAAAGGAAACAGCAATTTAAGACCAGCAAGAAGAAGGTCAGAAACTGGGTCTATGAAGAAATGCTGTTTATAAAGAACTACATTCAGGTCTATAGAGACAAGAAGAGGCACTTGCACCTAAACATTACTCTGCCAATTCTTTACTCTGATAGCCTGTATTCTGTTATTAAAGCTTCGAACAATGCACAAGACACCCTCTTGTATGCTACAGATTAATCAAAATGCCTTATATCTCTGAAAGCTACCTGTGGATGCTAACTGCATGAAGCTCTTATTGAAGCTACAAAACAAAACAAAACAAAACAAAACAAAACAAACCTTTCCCCACTGCCCCAACATAATCGTTCCTCCGCAACCATTATTCCCAACTTCCAGCCTAGAAAGAGCAATGTGTTGATCTTTAAGGGGATGGTAACCTTATGCTGAATGCCAGCCTTTCTCCTCCAGACTAATTTAATCCATAAGTTCTCACACTATTGTGATTCCTTCAACTACTCAATTGTAGTGTCAGTGAATTTTTGAGCTGGAGAAATGAGAAACCTGGAATCTTGGCATGTAAATGCCTTGTACCCAGTCACTGGCTGCAGGTATCACAGCAGCCAAATGGAAATCCAGACCCATCTCCCACTTTCACTTCAGGGCTTTCCCCCACTATATCACATACCAGGGCTATAAGACTGTGGACCAAAAGGGTAAGAAAATAACTTCATTCTTATTCCTCACAATTCCTTTGGCCTAGTTCCCTGACCCCTTTTCTGTTCTAAACTTTCTCATTTTGCTGAAGCGATTAGTTGTTGCTAGGAGGGCTCACAAGAGATTCTCAATGCAGGCTTAGAACAGTTCCACCTTCCAATCTATCACTCCCTTGAAGGCTGGCATCCTTCCCATGTTCTCATTTTCCTCTCTGGCCACAAAAACCTCCTGTGAAAAACATGGTGGCATCCTTCGTGGGAGAAGCACATTCAGTCATTCGATCTTAATTCCACTTTATTTCTAAAAGCAGACATACCTTTAACCTCCCTTTTGAAGAAGCAAGTTGCCCCACCAGGAGCTACCTGACTGAACACCGCCATGCTCAGTGTGTGGGAAAGAACCAAGTCCTCTTATTAACAGATCCAGGCAAGAGGAGAGGCTCACATTTTAGAAGACTTTCTTAGAATAACCATATTTACAAAAAATAAATAAATGCAAATGCAAAACCACTGGAAAATCCCTAAGCCACAAATGTTTCAACATGGACCAGAGTCAGAAACAAAAGGAGAAACAAAGAGTGGAAGAAGCCTGAAGGAGGGTAGAGAAGGAAGGAGGAAGCAGAGTAACCAAGGGCTGTCCAGAGAACACCCCAAGTTTTTCCCTCTTCCTTTTCCCTGACACACAGGCTACCTCACAGTATTTTCACTTTGTCTGCCGCCACATGGAGGAGTGACTTGGGTTTCTCATGTAGGAAGAGGCCAGGACAGATGGTACACTAACCCCATCATTCCTGACCTTTCTTTGTGGCTGTTAGGAAGGTCATGGGACACAGACTCCATTGTCTTGGAGAGAAAAGAAATCTAGGTGGCGTGGCTTTATCCATGCTTTTTATCAGTTAAACACTTTCAAGATGTTCGAAAGAAATAAGGACCTAAGAAATAAGTCCCTTTAAGAAATAAAGTTATATTATTATTCAGCCTGGGAGAATAAATTAGGAACAGCTGGGAACAGACAAAATGACTCTATGTGCTTCTACTTTAAAAGGAACTTTATCATTTAACCCAACCCCCTCACTGTACAGATAAAGAAACTGGGACCCATAGAGGTTACTTGATTAGACCAGGGTTATGAGTCCAGTTGGTGGCAGATTTAAGACTACACCTTGTGTGTTAGGGTAAGTGACTGTCCTATCACACCAGACTTGCCAAGAAGAGAGAAGACTACAGAGGCTGTATGTACCTGAGGAAGGGAGGAAACCCAGAGACTGGGAGACACTGGAATGCTAGGTGTCCACACCAGATGGCAGAAGGGTGACTTACAAAGGTAACACCTGGTTTCTAACAAGCAGCTGAGTGTAAAAGGGAGAAGTAAAAGAAAAAAATACAAACCTCATAACAACGATTCAGTTTACTTCAATAGTCAGGGACTATGTTAAGTGCAAGTTAAGAAGGAAAAGTGAAGAAAGAAAAATAATTAAGCTATTTGAGCTAGTGATTAGGTGTTCAACATAATTATGATTTTTTCCTGTACATTTCTCATTTTAGTGGGAATATATTCTATTACAAGCATTTCTTACTTTGGTTCTTGAGAACTCTTATCAGAAATATTTCGAATGTTTTGTTATAATGCAGATTCCTGGGCTCTCCTCCAGAGTTAGTGAGTCAGAATCTCTCATGCTTTCACTCAGAAACCTGAATTTTACACAAGCTTCCCACAGACACTGACGTTTAATAACCAGTACCATCCATAATCCTGTCATCGCAGAATCAGACAAACCCTATCTGTCTTCTAGTCCTCTCCACGCCCATTTCAGAGGTATACAGACTGAGGTACAGCGACACCAGGCCTTTTCTCCTCACCATGCATGAGGGACTGAATTGGGCTAGGTAGTAGCTGGTTGAATTTTAACATTCTATATTGTTGGGCTAAAAGTACAAATAAGTATTGTTTTGCTAATGAAAAATATACCACATTTTCTGTCACGAGTATACATTTCCTTAAAAGTCAGAAAAAGTTAACTAAAAACAAACAAACAAAACAAAAGAGAATCATTGACTTTCTGGGCTATACCTCATTCCTGCTTCTCTCAATAAGCCAGAGAGCCCCTGGCCCAGTCAGGGACCCCTAACAAGTAAGAGTTCCTCAGAGTAAAAGCCAGTGCCAAGGAAGGCCTCGGAGCTGTCCCATTTTGCCTACAGGCCCAGCTCCTTGGTAGATAGAAATTTCTGAAGAGCAGGATGTATGGCAGGGAATCCAGGTATTGTGAGCAGACTCTTGAAAGACGCCATGTGGCAGTGACATGGGCTAGCTCACTGCCTGGTCCCGTCCTCCACATTTTCTTGAGAGTGTGGCAAAACAGCAGAGCCAGAAGGGAGAATACAGATTGTAGAGCAGTA
The DNA here is from genome assembly GCA_030015415.1 of Cynopterus sphinx. Taxonomy (NCBI): domain Eukaryota; kingdom Metazoa; phylum Chordata; class Mammalia; order Chiroptera; family Pteropodidae; genus Cynopterus; species Cynopterus sphinx. The sequence continues at coordinate 73,499,351 of CM057386.1, forward strand.
TTAAACTAAGGATACCTGCTTATTTCCCCAAACCACAGAACACCCTGCAGAGCTAAAAGGAATGAAAAAGGCAACATCCCTTCACACCTAAATTGCTGAGGCAATTCTCAGAAATCTTTTGGGGAGAGAGATTGAAAATAGTCAGAACAGTAATCACTACTTTTGAGACTAGATTCCCTAAATATAATAGTAGCATTCAATTCCTGATTATCTCTGTCCACTGAGGACAAACGCATTAGCAGGAAAGAAAGAAGGATGACAGACTCTGGACCTGAGGGTGTCAACACCACTCTCTTCTCATTTCTCTGGAATGTGCACAGGACTCACCAGTAGTGCTGAGTGGAAATTCTGGACTGTCCATCTCCACGCAGGTCAGTCTGCCTTCTGATTACATAAGAAGCATGTACCTTAGACATCTGGAATGACTCAGTCTCCCCCATCCTCTTTTACCTAGGAACAGGACTTTTAAATATGAAGTTCCCAAGAGGCTTTGACAATCTTCAGGAAGACTGTCAGTCTTCACCCAAGAAAAGGAAACAAAGGGAAGAGCAGAATACTGCCAGTAATGGAGTCCCAGAATCTCCAATGAGATCAATTTTATACTAAAATATTTGTGTGTGTGTGTGTGTGTGTGTGTGTGTGTATACAAATAAGCATAAATAAACACTAATAAGAATTGCTCTAAAATGTCAATACTTATTCCCAGTGATTTTAATTTTCTTCATACTTCTCTGTGTTTTCAATTTTTTTATTATGTGATTATTTTTTATAATCATTTAAAAAATGTTACTTTAAAAGACAGTACCTAGAGAATAATATGGCATACAATAGATCATTTACATAGCACAATGTCTAAAAAGTAGATAGAAAAAAACAACGTAGAAATGGAAACTTCACTTTCTCTTCATTGCCCCTTTGTTGCTATTCCTCTGTAAAGTTGCCAGGTCTCTGTCTACCATTTCTTAGAGCCCTTATATATTATAAATATACATTTCCAGTTCTTAAGTTTAAACCACAGCTTTAAACTTCTATATGATCAAAGATTTTCCCCTGCGATGTTAACAAATGGCCACATGACTAAACCAAATTTTCATGTGTTATATTCTTCTTCTCTTTTGATACAGATATGGCAAATAGTAAAAAAGTAGCTGGATGAGAGAATTATTTGTGAAATTATTAATTTCTGAACAATTGAGAAGTTGGATATATGATTTTACATCATGAAATAAAATTTAAGTATTAGTGGGTTTCTTAAAATCATAACTACATAAAAATAACATAATTGAGAATTTCTTTCCCTAGAAAAGTATGTCCCTTATTCAAGACGCTTCATCTATTTCACCATTCCCCCACTGAATAGTGTATGATTTCAATCCATCTAGAGATGAGGAAATAACTCTAATCAACCCTATTATTAAGTGGTTATGAATAAATGCTATACATTTTTTTTGATTTTTCTTTTCTATATATTTTCATCATAGTATTCAACCATGCAGCATATACACAAACTTGTAATCTGATGAAGCTTATTTGCCAGAATCCATAATGCTGGAGAATGTTACGCTAATCCCATGGCTGATGGTTGTGATCCTCTGAAGGATAATATTAATAAAAGAGAGACTGCTGCCATATGTTAAGAATAAGATATACAAAACGCAGGATATTTAAATAAGTCCATTTGTTATTTTCTTTGCTGTAACTGTCACAAGATAGAATAAATAACTGACTTAGAACCAGAAGATCCAAGTTTGAAACACAGCTCTGCATTTTGGTAGTTACATGAACTTGCCTACATTACTTAACTTTCTGCACCCTTAAAATAGGGATTGTTGTGATGATTTAAAAAATTATAACATTTGTGTTTTCTGGGGGGAAAAAAGTAGATTCAATTCTGGGGCTCCATGTCCTTGAAAATCCCATTCAGGCAGTTTGGACAGCCCAGAGCAGCTGGAAGAAGGAGAGATAATGAGGTAAGGTGTGAGACTGAACACAAAAGGTTTCCTCAGCTCAGGCTCGAGGCTGTGGAACACTCCTTATCTCTTAGTTGAATATAAGTTTGCAAGGAAGACTTCCTGGGAGTGAAGCCATGAGAGTTTACCCAGATAACTCAATCTATTAATGAAACCCTTTTGCCATGTTACTACCCAGTAATACTGTGTTTACAGTGGATGAGACCCAACTAAAATAGAGCTGGAAGCAGGTGCAGATTGGGAAAGCAATGATCAGCCAAGGGCCTGCTGGACCTCTGGCATGATTCAGTGTGTACCAAGAAATGCCAAAGGCAGATCTTGTACCTGTTGTACCATTCTGACCAAGGTGGCCCTGACCAAAAGGAGAACTGTCTAGTCACTAAAAAAAGAAATGGCATCCTCTTGACAATCGTCCGTTCCAGTGCTACTTCTCCTGGAGATAATAAGCAAGACGGCTGTGAAGAATGTGCATATGAGTACTCTGCCTTGGTCATCTGAATCTTTCGAGCTCAGACAGAGCAGTGTCTCCTCATATGTGTTCTCAGCACATTAAGACCCTAGAAATAGCCTTCCTGGTATCAAGTACAATAGGGAAATTATATTAACTATATTTTTCAACTAGAATGGTTAACTGCCCCTTATATACATGAAAGGCCCTGAAAAGTCCTGCAGTTAAAAAAAGAAATCTCACTTTGTTAAGCTAAACGTATTTTAAAAGGCAATACTACCTGGTAGTTAAGAATGGGGGGTTCTGGAACCAGATTTTGTAACTTATGCTCTTCCACTAACTAGTTGTGTGAGCATGGGTAAGTTAATCTCTCTGGGTCAGTTTCTGTACCAGTGAAATGGGAATAATAATTTACTTTCCTTATGGTATTTTTGTAAAAATGAAACGAGCTAATAAGTGCAAATCATTGAGAACAGTGCCTGGAATACAGAAAGCATTAAATATATATTAGCCTTTATAATTTGCACAATTAATACATGATGGTTAAATATCTAATTATTTTCTATAAATACCTAATTATATCCAGAGGAACCTGTGTCTCATGGAATAGAGAAATGTTTGAATAGAAAAATTTCCTTTATGCCTGAAGAGAAGTCAGTATCCTCTGTAGCACAAATGGCATAGCACAGAAATCACAGTTTCAGTCTCCAGTACCAGCTTATCCTAACTGGGTCTGTTTCCTTAACTATAAAAGTAAGGTCATTACACTAATTGGTTCTTTCAGCAACAGCAGTCTAGGATTCTAAGGAAAAAGCATATAAAAAAATGGCAGCCCTGCTCCAGCTCAATTGCTCTTAGGTGCCACCTTTTAGACACCACACTTAGATTTCAAGCTGCTATTGCAAGACTTCTGGTTAAAGAGCTGGTTGCTGCCCAGCAAGATGGAGATGGAAACAGTCTCTGCCACCTCACCCCAGAATGCTGACACGCTCACAGTAGACTCTAACTGGCAGCAGTCATGACAGCAACGGGCTGTCTGTCACCTGTGTCATTTCAGAGGGCCTTTGATCCCGTCTTGGTTTGTCACCAAAGCTTAGGCATTGCTCTTGTTTTCCCTACTGTGGTCTATAGTGCCCAGAGGGAGCCCAGTCCTGTGTACTAGTCACTCTGCTTATCTTGAATCTTGCCAGCTCTTTCCAAAGGCTGAATTCTTCTCCCAGTCCTTCTCATTTGCACAAAGCCCCAGGCTGTAATTATAATGCAGATATCCATCTGTGCTCAATCTTGTCGACACATCTAAAATCTGAACCTCACCTGTTGAGTCTGTCCTGTCTCAGCAGGAAAAGGACTGCTGCTTCTGCTGCGGAATATACTGCTCATGCTTCTGTTTCCCTATAGCTTGGTCTTTTGGATTTCTCTAGAATGGCAAATGGCTATGCTAAATTACATTTTATTTGTGCAAACATCCACCCATCCAGCCTTCCAGTATTTATTAAATGCTTCCTACATCCAAGCACTGTTCTAAATTCTATTAATGCATATTGAACAAATACAGATATTTTATCTGTTTTTATTTAACCCATATTTTAGTAAAGAAGAAAGGACAAATAAAGATTATTTTAAATAGTGAAAAGTACCATGAAGAAAATAAAGCAAGATGAGATTATAGAATATGCTGATGGGGAGAGGGAAACTTGGTTATGGGGGTCAGGTTTGGCATCTTGGGGGAAGGGATACCTGAGCTAAGACCTGAAAGACCAGAAGGACCCAGCCATGCAAAGATCTGGTCCAGAATATTCTCCTGATAGCAGAGAAAACAGCCAGTGCACAGACTCTATGGCCAGAACCAGCCTGTGACAGGGAACAGGAAATAAAGCAGAGTAAAATGGAGAGAGTGGGAGATGAGGCCACAAAGAGAGGCAGGGCCAGATGTTGCCAGGCCTTATCGGCCAGGATAAGATGTTTTGATTTTATTCTCATCACAATAAAAAGTCATGGAAGAATTTTAAGCAGAGTGTGACATGATACACCCATCCTTCTTCCTGCAACTGCAACAATAACTATATATAGTATATGTCCAGTAATATAGCAGTGATTCTCAAGCAAATCCTACATTCTGTTTGCTCATGATCACACTTGGGATATTAAAGTACTGTACCAGAGTAGAAGTTAAAATTATAACAAATCCACCAAAAGATACCCCTGCTTGCCTGACTTACACTGTAATTTAAGAAGTTAGAAGTTAAGAAGGTAGGTGTTAATAGATCTAATTAATTAGAAAAACCTCTTCTTTTGGGATTTGGTTGTAATAACGGCTCAAGCAGAAGTGCCATTTGAATCCTCAGAAACTAAAATAACATTTTTTACAAAAAATAATAATAATTGCTCACAGTAACTAACTTAGCCTGGAATATAAAAGAACTGGAAATGTAAAAATGGTTTTCTTTAACAAATGTCATTCTATTATTTTACAACTTTTGTCAATACAGCACTTTAAAAAATTGCATTAAAGTGAGTTTCCAATCGAAAAAAGTCAATTCCAAATACAGACAAAATTAGCAACCCTGTTTCTTGCTATTCTAATAAATGATTAAAGAGACTCTAATACTGACAGACATCCTCCTTTTCACTAATCCTGTATTTTAGAGTGAAGGCCTGCAAAGGGAAGTTGATTCCTGGTATATTCCAGATAACAATGTATCTTTCAGGAGTTAGCACTTGGGGAAAATCTCCTTAGTAGGCATTGCACATAAACTTGTGCCAAGTTTCTCTGTACGTTTGAAATTGAAAAAGTGTGTGTGCTCCTGACAATAATGTTCAGCAAATGGACTGAGACCAGACGAAGTTCAATTACTAATAGACAGGGACGTTCAGTAATTAACATCCTGACAGCTCTGTGCACTTCTGTGATTGAAGGTGCTCAGAGAGAACACGAATGCCACTAAGAGCCGGCCAGACTTTCATACCCATGTGTTTACTTGAGCCTGAGCTGAAATCCATAAAGGGAACAAGACGGTGTCTGTCTCCTGGAGAAGAAATACAGACTGGGCCTCCTCTCAAATTCCCCACACTCGCTTTAGACGACTCTTACCTTCAATCTCTTTAAAACTTGCATTGAGGATACTTTTTAATAGACTTATTTGCAACTTACATCACACATAGATAACTGTTCTGTCTCCCCCAATATGATGTAAAATCCTCGAAGTCAGAATCATCCCTATTGCTCCCCACTTCGCCATCATATAAAAGTTTCACACAGTACATGAGGGAGTAAAATAAGAACTAATTTTGTTCCAGCCTCATTCCCCAAAGATAGCCACTATTAAGTTTCTTGTTATTCCCCTCTATAAAAGTTTGGGCATGCACAAACTTTTGTGCTACGCAATGTTTAATCCAAAGAGTAAACCTTGGAAGAAGTAAGGATTGATAGAATTTTAAATTGTTTCTGGTTCAGGACAGTATATAAAAAAATAAAATAATTATAAATTACTACAGAATAAGTGGTGTTGTAGACATTCCAAGACAGACACAATTGACCTCCATCTATCCCTCACACCCTCCCTGGCTTCCTAGACTTCAGCTAGTATTGCATTTGGGTGGCAGATGCAGTTATCTAGGCAAAAGCCTAGTGAATCCAGCTTTGTCTCTAATACTGGTCCCTGGCCAGCTCACTCCATCTCTCTGTTCTGCTACTATAAAATGAAAAAGTTTCCTCTAAGGTCCCTTGAGTCCAGTATTGGAGTTGATAATCAAGGAATGATACATACAAACAGGTAAGCCATAGCCAAAGTCTGAGATCTGTATCAGGAAGAAAATCACAGACACAATCAGTGTAACAGATTGCTGGGAGAATATGGATGCAAATTAGATCAGAGCAGTTATTATTATATTATTATTATTATTATTATTATTATTATTATTATTTACCAATTTCCTGGGCTATAATTCATAGGAAAATGCACATGTCTTGTTTTATCACAGAGATGCATAAAACAATATAAACTGATCCTGAAGTTTTCTTAGGATACAACAGCAACCCTTCAGAAGTAGAACCAACATACATTTACTCATTTCTCATTAATGCACATGGCCTTAGTGCCAGACTCAGAAGGCTTGGGAATATTTTTCCATTGTCAAGAGTTACAGACATGTTCAATTACCAATAGGGTCACAACTCAGGTGACTAGTTAACATCTTAATTCTCATTTGCCACTTCAGTGGTAATTAGCTACCTACCAGGGAGGTGGTCTTCCTGTTCAGACCATATTTGCTATTCTGTTTGTTTTGCTCTGTTCTGACCATGTCCTTTACCAGGAGCACAGATAAATATCTAGGGGAGTGGGAAAGTGATGAGGGAGGGACTAGGGAGAGAGAAACAGGTACTGAGTGGGTAGGATACCATCACAGTTAAACTTCCATTTGGCAATTTAACTGCGAACTGAAAATCCTTGTTCTAGGGCAAATGTGGGAAAAGGGAAGTGGCATTAACGAGTATCTTTGCCAAATGTTCTTTCCTTTTCTCGCAGAGGCAGAAAAGATGAAGATTAAGAGAACAAACCTAGGAGTTAGAGAGATATGGTTCCTGCCACTACTAGACAATTACCGAGTTGATTTGAGCCTCCGTTTGTTCATTTATTTAAAAAGAGATAGACAAGGCAGTGCTTATTATTATTATCATCATGTGAAAATATGGGTTCCCACAGACTATCTCCTGTGAAAGACAGGATCCTTACAAACAATTACAGGTAAAACTGAGAAAATACACCCTGGAAAAGGAGCCATTCCTTACCTGAAAGGAATTCATATAGCGAAGGGATGGAGGCAGTGCAGCATTATTCCTCGATAATATCAACAGTACCTCCAAGCAGGTTGCAGATGGCAGGGTTAGAGAGTGAACGCTGATGTCACTTTCCCATGAGCTGGCAAGCCTGAAACACATTGATATGTGCAATGGTATAATTGCATCTGGTCATAATTATTTCAAAAAGTCTGATAAAGAGGAAAAACTTCAGTTGTGCAAAAAAAAAAAAAAATGCAATGTACAAGAAATAGGAATACAATGATAATACTGTAAGTTCAGAGTCCAGGACATTTTATAGTGTTTTGAGTATATAACAGAGAGATTAGGCAATTTTTTCCAGGTCAACAATATTTTATACTCAAAGTATGAGAGCCACGTGAAATGCAGTCCTCTTTGTGAGGGGTCTATTTGGAATTAGGAAGAATAATAGCTCACACATTGAATGCTTCTTATGTTTTATGCCCTATTCCATATGTAATGTTTTGCTTGACTCTCAGATACCTGTGAAATAGAACTATTGCTACCTCCATTCCACAAATATAGAAATTGTTTCTGAGCTGGATATACCCTATGGAATATCCAGTTCACTGATTTTCAGATTTTTAAAAAGTGATCACATCCTTTCATCAAAAGTCTTGTAAAAACCCTTGTTTATAATACAAATGAAAGCAAAGCTTTTGTTAGAAGGGAGAAGGTTGGCAGGGAGCTCCCTTCACCTTCCAGAGTGGCCTGTGAAAACAGCTCTGCTACATGCTGTGGAACCTTCTTGAAAATCCTTTCATGTGAGAGAAGAGGAAACTGAGAGCTAGAAAAGTAAAGCGACTTGTCTGAGAAGAGGAAGATGTTTAGCAAATGATATGGCTGAGTCTGAAATCCCGGTTTCCTGACTTCCTACATAGTGCTTAAAGGGAAAAATCAGGACATTATCACGAAAAAACAAATAAGAATAGCATAAGTATTATGTGATCAACTCTCTATTTACAGTACTTGATTATTTCCTGTCTATGCTCACACCAAAGTATTTCTTAAAAATCACTGTCCTGATTTTTAAAGAGAAATATGTGTGTGTCTGTGTGTGTATATATATTTGCCTTTCTATAAATTTCTCTCTGTAAAGGTGCTTTTTAACCAAGTCAGTGGTGAATTCTGGAAGTTTAGGGAGCATCATTGGTCATGGGTATAATGGATTTACCACTTTATATGGTTTAACTGTGTCCATCAGGTTACTTATTATGCTGATTCATTTTTGATGTGGGTTGCAGAGTTAACTCTTCTTTGAAGCATTTGCCTTCTAGCTGGACTGGAATAGGACACTCTCCTCATTCCTAAAAAATGGTTTGTTTCAGCAAAGGCACAGTTTTGTCTTTTTGGTGTTTTAAAAATCATTATTTTATATTGATTGGCTATGTTATATTCTTTCTGCTTCTACTAACTGTATAACATTCTCAACATTTCCCTGGAATAGAAATAAAAAATCTTGCTATCTTTGGTAAAACTCAAATGTAGTACAGCAGAGGGTCCCAGTTCATTTTTCTAGCACCTTCCTTATGCCCTCCATGAACCTCAGTTACTTTCCATTCTCTGAACTGCACTACACTACACACCCTGTTTCTTGTCATACAGTGTTCTAGCCTGGAAGGCTGTTAGCCTTCCTGGTGAACTTCTGTCTATTCTGCAAGACCCACTTATCAGTTCCTTGGAGACACTCTTCCATTTCCCTTATCTGAATTAACTACTTGCTGAATGCCATACTTGTATCTATTATAATACTTACCACACCCTACTCGTATTCTTATTTGGGCTGTGTCTACATCTCTGACTAATCCGAGATCAGACACAAGCAACCATAGCCTGTGGATTCCCCTAACTTTGGAGTCTAATGTAAGAAATAAAGATTAAATTAGTGATGTTTTCCCTCAAACCACCTAGGTGTTAGCTTTCCACTGACTAAAAGAAATATCTTTTTTTTTCACTTATAATCATGATAAGTGAAAAATTGAACATATTTGTATGTTCAATAAGCAGTTTAAGTTTTCTGAATTTATACCATCCACCCCAGCAACCACAATAAGGTTCACTATTTTCATTCTGAACTTTTTAAAAAGTGCCCTGGAAAGGCTTTTGCTTTTTCCAAATTGGAGTTCTTGCAGCAAAGGTCACTTGACACTGCCCTGGACTGTGAATGTCCTGTGAGAACTCATCTGTGAATCCTCAAAACCTAACCCAGGTCTGACATGCTGCTGAGCATCCTCAGGGTGTCCCCAAATAATGTGAATACTGTATACAGGACCAGGGCCGCTGGAGCTCGTAATTAATCAGCCTGCTAAGTAGGGATCACCTTTGAAGCAGTGCAACTTTTTCATCATTTTCAACCATTCTTTTGGTGGTAATATATTTGTGAGATAAAGGAAAATGGAAATTATAGAAATAAATATGTTTAGAAGAGAACTATTTTAGTTTATTTTGGCTATAGCATGCTCTCCATAACAGATGCTTAAATTTTATAGGTTTTAGGACTTAGGTTTCTTCTGGCTATTGTTCAGACAGTGGACCAAGTATTTTATAGTCATTGTCTCTAATCCTACAGTAGCCCTGAATGGCAGGCATTGTTCATCTCATATTAAAGATGAGAAAACCAAAGGTCAGAGAGGTTAAGTGATTGTCCACCACCATACAGAAAGTAAGTGATAGAACAAGGATTCACTCAATTCAGCCCCAATCCAAAGCCTGCGCTCTGCCCATTATATGACACTTACTGTTCAGGACACTATATATATCATCGTGATCTCTAAGCAAACCACAAGTAACCAAATCTTCTAATGCTTATTTCTTCTGTATGTTAACTCTTTAGATTGTAAAATATACAGTTAAGAGTACTTTTGTTTTTCTGTAAGAACTAGTTTTATCTTTCTTAAAGCTGATACTTTATATATACAGATGGACACGGGAAAATACCCATATGTCATGGTAAACAAAATAGTTATATAATGAAAATAAAAGGTTAGGCAATACAATAAATATAAATGGTTATTTCTCTTAGAGGAAATAATAACCTTTTTTTTTTTACATTTTCTTTTTGTTTTTTAATTTTAAAGTGGTATTTTTAAAATCATAAGCAAGTTAATGATATAGATACTATTTCTGGTGTAGACAAAGTAATGTTTAAATACTGCATAAAAGTGTCAACATGATGCAATGGTATGATCTATCAAAAAGGACATGCAAACAAAAATAAAAATATATCAGCACTGCGTTGTCACCCATCAGCAAGTGATCTTGGACAAGTGTTCTTGGGCAGGCCTAGTTTCCTCATAAGAACTTGGAGTTCGTACACAACCTATGCAACATATGAGACCGCCAAAACTTATACAAAAGGACATTCTACTAATGATAGTCACAGAGACAAATTACTTATACATTTCATTCATGTCTGTATGTAATGATAAACATCTGCATGGTATGTGAATCCAAGACTGGCTTTTGAAATCTAATCCTTAAAGTATTCTATGATTTAACAATTTTTATTCCTATTGAAGCTCAGAAAGGTGAGAAATGTCCTGATCACAGTCAGTAATGGGAAAAAAACTCAAGAATGATCCTCTCCATCTAAATCTCATTCTCTTTTTACTATGCCATAAACAAGGCAAAAGCACACTAGATATTTTTGAACCAATTTTATACAATAAAATCAAACCTATCCTATACATATAAATGGGGTAGATTTTAGATATCTCAGAATACCTCATTTTTTAATAATTTGAACTACTTTATTTCTGAAATTAGACAACCCAGCTGGACCTAATATGGCTTAAATTCCTAATATTCATCTTGCCCTTTCCCACAGTGTATTTTTTATTGGCTCCAGGACTTATTTTTTAATATTAAAATTTATAAATGTTCCCTATAATTTTAATCACATAAAATATTATTTTAATCACAGGAAACCTTCATATATGTAGACCAAGAGAGAAATTAACATATGAAAAATGAAAATAGTTGTTTTGGAATGGTTGAATGCTGGGTAATGTGTCCCCAAAACCTTGGTCAATGTTTTCACATTTAAAAACAAAATTAGAACAAAAAAAAAAGAGAGTAGGAAGGAAAGAGGAAGAAATGGTTTGGTATACTTCAAATTCAGTTTATTTTAAAACAATCACCGAATTCATTATGTAGAACTTAGAGCATGTGTTGATTAAGCCAGAGGTGATTGAGAATATCCACCTATGGCTCAAATATCAGTACCAATTTCTGATAATGATATAAACATTTTAAGAAACGTAGTATTACAATAATCAACATTTGGATCATTTATGGTATTTCTTGCAAAGATATCATAGACTATTACACCTAAATCAGTAATCTGTTACAAAATCAACAAGAAAAGTACTTCAAGAGGAACAACGAACTAAACATCAATTATTTCTGTGACTTTTAAAGTACTGGGAGAGAAAAAGCTTTCCTAGGAGACCAGGGCTGTCAGCCAGATGACCTCAGTCTAAGAGTCCAAAACGCAAGCACAGGACACACCATCCTTATTTCTAAACTTTCGCCTTGACAAAATCCCCCAGAGAAGTAACTATGGCCTATCTATTTTTATAGAGCTAAAGAGAAGGGGGAGAAAAGTCACTTTCTATCACTTCTAACAAAAAGGTTGAAATTGAGAATGAATCAACCACCAATCAACATCAAGAAAGAACTTGAGAAAATAGAAAGGTGATACAGTCTTCTAGGGCACACAGAGGTTGTTTAATGAAATTGGTGAAAACAACAAATAGAGATGATATAACAACTCTACTAAAAATTAAAATGTTTCAAATGAGTTCAACATGACTGTATAAGGAAGAAAAAATAATACAGCATAGAAAAGCTCAATAAAAATGTTTAACTTAAATCTCATGCTTCTCATATTTTAGTAGTTGATTTGGACTATTTAGTCCTAGAAGGACCTAAGAAAGAACCTACTAATGATGTTAAAATATAATATTTTTATACCTGTGGATTTAAAAAATTCAATGATAAGCCCATCAATTTAAGCTCTCAAAATATCAAGCAAGCAAAGATCACAACATAGTGCTAGAATCATTATAAACATACAACTATTTAACACATAATTTGGACAAGGAATCAAAATTTTAAAAATTCTTATGAAATGTCAAGACCATAAAATTCTGAATCTAAATGTATGAGTGTATCTGTCATGATAAACCATATTAACTCCATATATGAAAATATTTTGAAAGTACCAATTCATAAAAATAGAACCTGAAAACACACATACCACCTAATACTTATACATTTCAAAATAAGGTTCGTTAAGTAATGAACAGTGTTTCTTTGAAATTACAGTATTTTCTTTGAGAGTTACAGAACAAGTTTGAGTTTTTAAATCACAAGTGTCAGAACTGTTCTTCAATTCTCTTTGAATTAAAGGGCTTTTGAGAGAAAAAACTTTAGGTACACAATTTCTGAAAGCTATGGCTTTCAAACTTTACCCATAAGACCTACATGCTTGTGAAGGCAAGACCACTTTCATATATCAGAAAGCATGGGGCAAAGTGTTCTGTTTTAAGATATCAACAAGGTCACCTCAAAATTAAGTGTATTAAATTCATGCCAACAAAAAGAAAAGATTTTGCTTTTTATAAAGTCCTGTATTATAGCAAGATACCAGCTGGTGACAACATAGGAAGTGATATCATTAGTTGTAGAAGTCCATCAAAGTGACCAGGTATTCCTTCAGATTTTTAAGAACTTTTGTTATAGACAATTTCAAATATACAAAAGTATATTTGGAAGAAGATAAATTTAAAAACCTATCTTGTACCATATCCAAAATTAAAGATGTATTAAAGACATATATGTAAAAAATAAATCAATAAAAACAATTTCCAGAAAATTTAGGAAACTATAACAATCCTATAAGCCATAGGGTTTTATAATGATAAAAAATTGTATTGTTAATAAATAAAAAATGTTAAAAATCACAGGCAGAAGGCAGAAACCTCTATGATAGAAAGAATTCCTATATTTTTATAAAAAGAGGACAAAGAACACAAATTCATTTTTTAAAAGGCTTTCAAGTAGTGGTTTCTAAACCATTTGAAGGTGATAGGTCTCTGTAATTAAAACTATGGACTCTCTTCCCACAATAGCACTCATTTATTATACAAAGAAAATTTTGCACATACTTTTGAGTGTTTCTCAGACCACCCAATTCCCCAAGCCCACTCATGCCCTCATTTCATATAAATGGAATCATACAAAATGTAGTGTTTTTCATCTGGCTTCTTTCACTTAACATGTTTCCAAGATTCACAGACCTCAGAGTAAGAACCATTGCTTTTAGGTTAAAATCTGACTTCTAATTTACTATTTTCCATAAAATATTAAAAACAGTTCCATTTAAAACTAACTATATGCCATAATGTTTGTGTTAGCATATTAATAAGCATAACCATTTAGGAAGTTTTCAAAGAGCCTTTAAAGAGAAAGTCTCCTGGTTCACATTTTTACCACAGTCCATTACAAGGAAATCAGCTGAAAAGCAGGTTGAGAAATGTACTTCCAGTCTTTTAATCCGAGTAACTGGAAGTCAACATATGAGGGCTGGAATGTAATAAAGCAGGTCCACCCTAATAACATTCTTATACATAAACCTCACACTGGGCGTCACTTGATGCTTATCCCTGTCCCATCAGGTGGCCAACTCAGCCAACGATTTCATAATCAACACTATCCACTATTAAGTCCTTTGCCAATGTGGATGTAAAATGTTTATGATGCATAAAATACAAAGCAAGGGTTTAAGACTTTTATTCTTTTATGGTTTCTTAGGCCTGTTATAACAAATAGCTTTTCTTCATTTTTCAATTCAAATTGATTGGCAGTGACGCATTAAGATGTACAGTGAGAACATATTTGGTCTCAGCAGAAAAGAGAGGTACCTTTAGGAATTCTAACAGCCCATGGATGGCTACAGAAGCAGGGGTATCCTAGTGGTCTGTACCACATCCGACCCTACTCTCCCCTGTATTTATAGAATACCATCATCTCCAGTATCCTTGGCTTCTCTTATACCCCTTCCTAAGTCTACTCTCAGATGGCTTTCTCTTGGGAATCTGTACACCCTTCCTTAATAAGAGGGCAGGTGAAAATGGTGTAACTCGGTTAAGATGAATTAGGTCTAGTCAGTCTTCGTATGTAAGATATTAGTACCTGAACTGCATAACCCTAAGTCACAAGCAATTCTCTCTGACCCATCTGAGGATAAATTTCAATGATAAAAATTCTGTCCTTCCATGAGGAGATGAGAATCCAAATCCCAAGATCACTAGCCTACTCATGTTCCCTGCATAAGAGTCCTTGATTTTAGAAAACGTCCCATGTTTAAGACTTCAGACTTTTTGTCAATGTAACTCTGGTAGAGTGAAAGCCCAGCTGCCCACACCCATTTCACGTAAGGTAAGAGAATCCGTTTTGAAATTATCTTCCACAGAGAAAATTCACGTCCACCAACTTAAATTTAATTCCCTGCAACAATCTGACTCATGTGTACTTTAATAAATATAAACATATAAGAGCTACCAGGTCAGGCCTGACAGTCTCCTAAATTTTATATCTATCATTTACTCATTAATTGACCCTAAAGAGATCTGATTATAAATACTGGCAAATATGCTTCCAAGTTTTATTCAAAGACTTTATCGAATAAGAGGCATCCCCTGGAGCATCTTGAGTCAAAGAGCGAAGTGTTTAACTAAATTTTTATAAGGCAGAACCAAATATTGTTAAATAGAAGTGTTTGGAACCTAAGAGGAATTTCACTGAGACCTCCAAAGTCTACAGTTTTTAAAATATTATTAAATACGTAGCTTCTCTTTCCTTGCCGCCACACCCTTGAAATGAGGTATTTCTGATAGTTGGCTTTTAGTATTCTAAATTCGGTCCATTTTGTAGTGGCTCTTCTCAATATTTGGTACCAAGGTATAAAAGATACACTTAAAATGTGGGTATTCATCCCTGTACGGTGTATGTGTGTACAACTGAGGGTGGGGGGTAGGTCTTAAATATGGGCTATTCAAGAAATCAGTATTCCAGAAAGATTTTTGAATTCTTCTCAGAAACTGGAAAAAGGTAGTTAAGTACTCAAATTTACCAGTGTTAGGAGAGCTAGAAAAGCTAACATGTCTTGTTTTCTAAAACAGCAATACATTTCACTGTGAAAATAAAAATATCATCAATCCCTGAACTAATTTGTACTATAATGAGAAATTTTTTGTGAATGTTAAAATGAGGAGAGTTTGCATTCTTTAGCATATAGGTAATAGAAATAAAGTAAAACAATGTTTCTTTTTTTGAGGTATGTGTTTTAAAATTAAATTTATTGGGGTGACATTGTTTAATAAAGTTATGTAAGTTTCGAATGTACAATTCTATAATACATCACTTGTATATTGCATTGTGTTCACCACCTGAAGTTAAATTTCTTTCTGTCACCATTTATTTCTTGATGATCCAACTAAAAAAAAGCTTATTGATTTTTTTATTTTAAAATAACAAAAATATTTCATTTATAACCAAAGTATTTTTTGTTAAATTATTTATATAAATTTTCAAAACATATAAACTTGCTTTAGTTAGTAAAATAAACACACATTTTTTAATGAAAGTAGCAAATTATATTTTTGATACCTCAGTTCCTTATTATTAACATCCCAAGCATCATCTTCAATTCTGCTTTATTACCTACAACATTGAGTTTTAGAAACTAGCAAAAATAAGTCACTAATTCTAAGTATGAAACCCCTAATGACTGTAGAGCTACATTTGACATGGAAAGATAGTCATAATTATTTTGACATGTTAAAAAGAAACAGTGAAATAAAAACAACACATCTAGCTAAAATTAATTTATGTAAAGCCATATTCTCTAACAATGCCTTTCTGTATGTGTGTACATAAAAGACGTATGCAAGGAAGAGTGCCAAAATGTAGATAGCCGTTTTCTGTGGATACCAAGATTATAAGAATTCTACTTGTTCTCTTCCTCTATATTTTCCTATATTGTTTGAATGTTTACATTAATATGACAATTTTGGTGATCATATAAAAGGTAAAGCATTTTCATTTTGAAAATATATGAAATGAAACCTACTTTTGAATGTTTAAAGTATGTATTAACATTACACCAAGTAAAATTCATTTTTATGCAAAAATCAAATCATCTTAACAAGTACTTTAAATCTTTGATTTACCTGAAACTAACCTAATTAGTAGTCTTCTCTGTGAAAATAGGTACTTGCAATGGTAAATTTGGCATTAAAGATTTTTGTCATTGTGAGCCTCTCTCAAGTTGTTCTAGATATTAAAAATGTGTTGTCTACAAACTGACAGATTTGATGGTTGCTATTAAGAGGAATCTTAGTTGATAACAAATAGAAAATAAATAATACAAATGATTGACAATTTGAGATGACTTCAGCAGGTATATTATCTATTATCAAAAGATGATAATAAAACTAGGGAGCCTCTTTTTATTTTTATTTATTTTTTTAACTGCCAGAATAAAAGCTTACATTCTAGAAATGTAAGGCAAAATTATTTCAGGTAATTTCCATGAACTTGGAACAAGGTAAAAGCCCATGTTTTTTGCCTTAGCACTTCACCAACACAAACCAGAGAATCTGGCTTCTTTGAAAGTCAGGTGCCCGAACCTAACATTTAACCTAGCATCTTATCAGATTTTTAAAACATCCAACAAAACCATAATAACAGCCAATCTGCCTGGTGCTGTGATCCTATTAGGCCTTGCAACCTAAGCAGAGCCAGTTTAAATCTAATCAGCCCAAACAGCTGTTTTAACAGTTGGGTTTCTCCAAAATTAAAATATTCTATTCTTGACAGTTCTTAGCAACTCAACTGTTAAAACAGCTGCTCAAGTCGAAGAGTTAAAACCAAGTGTACATGCAGTCTTCCTCCCATTTGCAGCTGCTTCAAGACTCTTTCAGAATAGAAGTTCCTAAATTGAAGTTCATTTCGACATTTCCTGACTCATTTAAAGTTTTATACTTCTATTGCCTCTATCTCTAACCCTCAGCCAATATTTCTGCCATCACCATCTTTCTTGGTGTTTGCTCTTTGTCTGCCAGATGGTGGTTCTATACTTCCCTCCTTAGAAATATCTGTGTAATTCACACACTTATTCCTCTATTGTCTTGGAAGCATTTTCACTTCCTGTGAAAACAGAGGTGGTAACTCAGAAGTCCTTAGACTCCACTAAGTGATATATTATTTCCAACGACCTACATTACTACCATTAAGGTTAACTGTTAAAGTAAGACTCTTAAAAGAATCCAAATATGCTCTCTGGCTAACAGTTTTCATTTTTGGTCACTTTATAAATATCTTCAAATTGTGCATTCATCATGATCTCATTCAGATGTATGTTTGTCCATTTTTTTTTCTTATTTGCTCTGTAGCATAGAAATTTATTCACCAACAATCATATTACCAATAATGATTAAGTAGTTTTACCTGTCTATCCATCCTCTAACCCACCTTTGTGTACATGCATTCATCCATTTATCTACCCTCCTTCTCATCTTAAAATTCTTGCCAACTGGACTGGATACACTAAAGCTAAATAGACTCTGATAAACTCTTAAAGATCTTGACCCTGATTTCGTAACATTTGCTTTTTCCCTTCACAGTGTCCTTACTCCTTAAAATTACACTGCATTATAGATAATTTAAAATCCTAGCTCCCAGGGTCTAAGAATAGATTTACTGCAGGACCTGGACTCATCAAACCAGAACATACCTACAAAGAAGCTGAACACATTTCAAGATTACAAAATTTTTCCTGCAGCAGCTCCAGCTCTTCCCATGGGTTATGTACAGAGTGATTCTGGCACATTAATCTTAGAAACAACTTCTCTCCCATGCCCCACTTCTCAGTGAAGGAGGACGGAAGCCACAGATATACTTCAACAAGTACAGATACCATAAATAAAAAGGTGCTCACAGACCTTGTACCAGGCAGCACAGTCCTGGGGCAACTCAACTCCTGGAGTACTCTGTGGAACAGGTCTCCGGGGATGGAAGTCATTTTAATAAGTCATGTCAAACCCTAAATTACCAGCATAGTAGAGATAAGCATTTTTTTTTTAATTAAAGGAAACTCTGAAATACTGGCTCTGCTGTCACACTATCTCACTACCATAATGTCCATGCTGATGACGCTAGCACCAAAGCCTCCGAACTTTAATTCTGAGTCAGAACGCAGAACAGTATTCATTCTTCCAGCTTATAGTATTGTTAAGATCAGTTTTGCTTTACAGGGCTAAACATAGAAAAGTTTTCATTTTTAATAAGAGTTTAGATAAATAACCCTAAATCCCAAAGGGCCTTGTTAAAGCAGCCTCATGAAAGTTTTACAATTGCATATGAGTTTGAAAAAAAAAAAAAAAAAAGTCTACCTAGCAGTTTGAGTTCTCACTGACTTCTCTAGCCTTGGGGAAGTTATTGTTGAAATTCATATGTCTTGCTATTTCAGATGATTAAAAGCAGTCTATTATGATAAATCACCATGAAGTACACCAAATGAAAGACACTGTTTCAACAAAAATCTCAATTTTAAATACACAAAATACACACAATGCACTCATCTGTATATTTAAATAGCATTAAGGTTCTGATACATTACTCATCTAACCACATTTTATTCTCAGAGCCTAGGATGCAAAAACATATTTTGTACTAGGTGATCTATCTTTCCTTTCTTTCTTTAGGAGGTCATTTCAACATATTTTGACTATACCCTGGAGAATTAATGTCTCCAGGATAATTCCAACAAAATTGGAAAATAAGAACATTTAGTGGGCAATGTTAACATTTTTATCACCTCCCTTATTAGACCTGGGAAAATCGAGACTGACATAGTACATTTAAAAGGTGAGAGAATGACTGAAAACAGAACAGAACTTTCTATGTTCACACAATGAAACACTAGAGATGGTTTTTTAAAAATGACTTGGTACCTAGGCCATAATCTTGCAATGCAGTAAGAGCTTAATAAATATTTGCTAAATGAATTTTAAAAATCAGCTTATAGATCATTTTCTGCCATTTTTATTCCATTACAGGACTATCACCATTAGTGCTTCCTAGACCTAAAAATCAGCATGCCAGGAATTTTTAGCCAACTCTAAAAATCTGTTAGATTTCAGTAAGACCTCAGAGTAGAAACTGATCTGAGAGGGATGAAGTCCCTCTGCAATATTCCCAACATGTGGCTGTATGGTCTTTGCCTGAATAATTCCAGTAACAGGGAGACTCACTGAAAAGTTATTTAAATTGAGTGAAACCTACTCTTCAGAACTGGAGCCCTTCAGAGAATGTCTAACAACATTTACTACCTTTTCCTGATTTTTCTCTAAGATAAACATTCTGCATTTCCTCATGTTATATGAATGAATCTTCTTACCATTTCTAGTTTTTCGACTCTGGGACAATGTATTAAAATAGCCCTACTATGATCTTCATCATTAGTGTAGAATGCAAAGTTGCAAAGAATCTCGTATGTTATCTTTCACATATATCAATTCATTTAGTGTTCA
Source organism: Cynopterus sphinx (assembly GCA_030015415.1). NCBI lineage: Eukaryota > Metazoa > Chordata > Mammalia > Chiroptera > Pteropodidae > Cynopterus > Cynopterus sphinx. The sequence continues at coordinate 73,519,187 of CM057386.1, forward strand.
GAATAACATTGTAAAATGGGGTTTCATTTTGTCCATTTTATAGACAAACTGAAGTTCAAGAGGTTAAATGACATGGTCTCAAAGAAAAATCAGGACTCATCTCCAGTTCCTCTGATTCCCATGTGTTTTTTATTACCCTTTTGAACCTCAATTTTTTCAGCTGTAAAGGGAGGGAAGTAATATTTGTCCTTTAAGACTCAAAGGTTTCCCATGAATATAAAATAAGATAATGTATGGAAAAAAAAGCATAAAAGGTTTTCATTTCTAAGATCATTTGTATGCAGATCATCTCTGCTCTTTAAAGTATTTAACTTATGAATGAAAGAAGTCCGAGTCACAGTGATATGAGCAATACTCTTCTTTGCTTTCAGAATGCATTGTATGTGAAGGATCCAGGAGTATAATGAGACCAACTCCTATAAAGACGTAGGAAAGTCACTCAACTTTTGGAGTTCTGAATTAAGAAGGCATTTTCCTAGAAAAACTATTATTGTTTGACTATACAGAACCTTTAGTATTGTCAGGTTTTTAGATCATATATGTTATAGATTATAAGATTTTCCTGAACTAGCCTGGAAACTGACATTTATAATTCTATGAGAACAGCCTTCTTGTTCTAAGGAATTGCCTTAGAAACTTTTGGAATATAAGACAAGAAGTCTTTTTCTTTCTTTCTCTTGTTAAGGCCTAGTAATAGTTTTCTAAGGAATAGTAGACTATTTTAAAATAATTACTTTATTCTCATTTTTTAAGGAGAATAAAGTAGTAGTGTATATTCTAGATCTAGTTGAAGAATGGAGAATTGATTTTCAATTCAACTACTTCTTACCAAGTGCTGCTGCAAGAACACCACATTAAGACCAGGATTTCGTTTGAAGATTTTTTTCTAGAAGGATGACTTGATTAACAAATAGCAAAAAACCCTATAATAAACTGACTGTTTCTTAAAGAAAACCATTTAACCAAAATGAACAAAACTATTTTGTCAAAAATGTGAAAGATATACAAAAGTAGAGAGAATAGCGTAATGAACACTCATACCCCCAAACATCCAGCTTCAACATTACCAGTTTACGGCTAATGTTGCTTCAGCTATATTCCCCACCAAATATCTTCAATCCCTGGAGTTTATAAAGCAAATTCCACAAGCACTATTATACCATCTGTAAATACTTAATATTCTAAATGACAGGAATTAATTTAAAAATATCATGTCCATATAATCACAGCTAAAAATATTAACTGTTCAATTTCATCAAATGTTCATATCCTCATTTAAGATCTTTTCCCTTTAATATTTTAATAAATTGAGATCCACATAAGATCTACACATTGAAATCCATTAAGTAATATGTTTCTTTTAATAGATTCTCTTTCCTCTTTTTTTTTCCCTTTTTTGTTGAGGAAACCAGGTTGTTTATTTTGTAGTTTCCCAGTCTAGAATTTGCCCATTGCAACCTAATGGTATAATTTAACATGTTCCTGTCCTTAAATTTCTTGTAAATTGATAGGTGGATCTAGAGATTTGACCAGATTCAATGCTTTGGGGAAGACAGGGTTATATACTTCTATCAAGAGGCATATATTCAACCCCCGTCTCTGTCTCTTTTCGTGATGTTAGTATCCATAGATGATAATTTCCAAGTCTCATTATTTCATGATAGGTCAGGAAATTGTGATATCTGAATTCTATTACATTTTTCATTTATCAGCTGCAATACTAATAAAAATAAACTTCCTCATACCACCTATTTGGTTACTTTGAGGTGCAGTTCAGAGAGGAAAGGCAGGATAAATGCTAGATTCTTTTCCCCCTTTATCTTTGTTTTCAAAGCAATGAGGTGGTTAACTAGCATTTCCAGAGGTAATAATCAATAAAATTTTTTATTTTTTAGTATCTTGCTAAACTTACAGACCTAATATTTGTTGCTTTTTTCTTATTGCTATTATCCTTATTGATACACAATTTGACCCATCTTTAGCAAGTGGAGTCTATTCAGGTGATCTCCTGAGTCATTTGATATACCCCTGATAATACCTAACAACTTCTTTTCTGTAAGAGTAAGACATGACAAGTTCTTCTTGTACAACTGCCTGTACATACCTGGAATCACCTACTTTTGAGGAAGTCCTGGTTGCTTTCGCTGGGAAATGGTAAACAATCTGGGTTCTAGGGATACACTGCCATTGAGCTAGTCAATCAGGGCTTTTCAGGAAACTAAAAAGTATTATTTTTTAAAGATTAAAATAAATCATGTATTCATTTTATTATTCTATTCCAAATTCAGGACTAGAGTTTTAGTTAACCTCACAAAACTTGCATCTATATCTTCTATTTCCCATGCCAAAAATCCCAATTCTCATGACACCAACATAATTACTCATCTGACTTATCCTAAAATGCACAGACAAGTTTCAGTATATCAGTACTGCACTATCACCAATAATAATTATTGAAAAGGTTTTAAGGTGTTTTTGTAGTTTCTTTTGTCATTAGGATATATACCCAGAGAGATGCAGTCTAATCAATGTGTTTTTTAGTCTGTTGGAGCACTTCCTTTTTATATGTTTATGCTACCAACTATAATTGCACTTAGGTTATTATTATTTTTTATTTCCTTTGGATTCTTAAAATAGTATTTTATAATTAAGTGAAATATGCACTTGTTCCAAAGACAAATCTATGAAATCCAAGTTTTAAAAGTCTAATTTCTAATTCTTTTTCTATTCATCCTTTCTTCTTCCTCCTTTTATATGCTAATTAAATTTTATGGTTTATCATTTGATTTTTTAAAAACATAAGCAAATATATTCATATTCTAATCATTTTTCATTAAATGATAGTATACTATACATACTTTTTTTCACCATAGTATACTATACACTTTCTTCACCAAAAATTTTCCTCACATATTCTTCACATACTTTTCTTCACTTCACCATAATGATATTTGTCATTACTTTTTAGAGTTGGTGGTTCTTAATTGTAAGACAGTATCATAACTTATCCAGTCCTGTACTGATTGACATTTGGGCCTTCCTATCTTCCTTCTTTTCTTTTATTCATTCATTCATTCATTCATTCATTCATGTTGCTAACAGTATAAATAGTACTAAATTGAATAGTCTTGTGCACATGTCCTTTAATTTTTGGACAGTGTGTCTTTGGAATAAATTTCTAGAAGTGGTATTGCAGCATCAAGAAGTGTACTTTGTAATTTTGCCACATCCCTCTACATAAAGATTGTACCATCTTGCATTCCCAGCAATATATGAAATTTCCCATTTCTCAACGTTTCACCAGTATAATATGTTGTCAAACTTTTGCCAATTTAATAAAGCTCAGAAGAGTTTATTTTGCATTTAACTAGGAGTGAAATTGGATATCTTTTTATATATTTAAAAGTTCTTTAAGTTTCTTTTCCTACAAAATATCTGTGAATATCTTTAGTCCATTTTTCTACAGGGTTGTAAACATTTTCCTCCTCTGTGGATTTTCATTCATAAGGGTTATTAGTCTTCATGGTATAATTTACAAAGAGTTTTCAGAGTTATTCTTTTTTACTTTGTTTTTATTAATTTATTATTTTTCTATTTTCACTTTTATGTAATCAAATTTGTTACTTTCCTTATTACTTCTAGATTTTGAGTCATAGGAAAAATTTCCTCACTACAGGGTGAGGAAAGAATTGATCCATATTTTCTTTTTGTATTTATGTGGTTTCTTTTTTTAAGACCACTGATCCATTTGGTGTGTACTCTGGTGTATGATGTAAAGATTAAAATTTTATCTTTTTCCTTGTACCTATCCCATTATCCCAACGTTATTATTGTTTCCAAATGAACTTTATAATCAATTTGTCTAGATAAAAACAAAATAAAACCTAATAGTATTTTTATTGAATTTATACATTAATTGAAGACTATCTGACATTTTAATATTTAGCCTTCTTATCCAAAAATATGGTATATATTTCCATTTAAGAGAGCTTTTGTAGCCTCTTTCAAGAGTGTTTTATAATTTTCCTCATACAATTTCTGAACATTTGTTATGTTTATGTATTTTCTCTTTTCCCTCCTCTCTTTCCCCCTCCTTCTTCTTCTTTTGCTTTTGTCAATGGAATATTCCCTTCCACAATATAGTTTAAGTGATTTTTGACTGCATATTAAACAAAAATAACCTTTTTATAATTAGATAATTTAATCAAGCATTTCATTGTAGTAGTTTTTTCATAGATGCTTTGGGGAAAAGTTGAAAAATGTTCACTAAAAGGATAACAGATAAATTGTGGTAAATTCTAACAAAAGAATATTTTACAGTAATTAAAATGAATAAATAAACTATAAGTGTCAACATGAAAAAGTCTTAAAAACACAATGTTAAGTTTTAAAAAAGCAAGTTCAAAAGGCTTACATGTAGCACAATAAAATTAACATGACATTTAAAAACATGACAATTAATAGCATAATTTTTTTAAGTGACAAATTTTATAGTTATTTTATGACAATAATTTTTTTTTCTTTTTATTACGTTTACTGGGGTAACACTGGTTAATTATATAATTTTCAGGTGTACATTATCATTTGACAGTTTCCTTCAGCTACTATATATTTGATCCCCTTTACCCACTTCGCGCCCCCACTCCCCTATATTTGACCCCTTTACCCCATCTACCTCCCCACTCCTCCCCAACCCCTTAGCCTCTGGTAACCACTAGTCTATAGGCCATGTCCATGAGTCTCCATTTGTTTGTCCTGTTCATTTATTGCTTTTAGGTTTATATCCCACATATAAGTGATATCATGTGATTTTTAACTTTTTCTGTCTGGCTTATTTTGCTTAGTATGACTAATTCAAGGTCCATCTATGTTGTTGCAAATGGCAGTATGTCATCTCTTCTTATGGCTGAGTAATATTCCATTGTATATATGTACCATAGCTTCTTTAGCCAATCATCTATCATAGGACATTTCAGTTGCTTCCATGTCCTGGCCACTGTGAATAATGCTGCTGTGAACATTGGTGTGCAAATATCTTTTCAAATATGAATTTTCAAGTCTTTGGGGTAAATACCCAATAGAGGGATTGCTGGATTATATGGTAGGTCAATTCTTAGTTTTTTGAGGAACCTCCATACTGTTTTCCATAGTGGCTGTACCAATTTGCAGTCCCACCAGCAGTATATGAAGGTTCCTTTTTCTCCGTATCCTCTCCAGCTTTTGTTATTACTTGTCCTGTTGATTATAGCTATTCTAACAGGTGTGAGATGGTATCTCATTGTGGTTTTGACTTGCATTTCCTTAATAGCTAGTGACCTTGAGCATCTTTTCATATATTTGCTAGCCATTTGTATGTCCCCTAGGGAGAAATGTCTGTTCAGGTCTTCTACCCATATTTTGATTGGATCATTGTTTTTTTGTTGTTATTGAGTTATATGAGTTCTTTTTAAATTTTGGATATTAGGACCTTGTTAGAGTCATTGCTTGCAAATATATTTTCCCATTTGAATGGTTGTCTCTTTACCTTGTTGATTTCTTTTGAATAGCATGTAATCTTAATATCTACATTTAGTAAAAGTATAAAAGTACTCATATTTAGTAAATGTATGCATGGCACTCAACAGCATATGATCTTATTAGTTATAAAAGTATTCATGGCAATGATAAATACCAAATTTCAGATACCATATTTCCTCTGGGGAACGGTCAAAGGAGATGTACTCGGAGGAAACACTAACTGTATTAACGTCCTATTTTTTAAAAATTATCTATCTCTAACAAATATGGCAATTTGGTAAGGTTTATAAAAACTAGGAATTAATAAAGTAGATATTCATTATGTCATTTTCTAACTTTTCTATTAATTAAAAACTGTCCATAACAAAGTTTAATTAGATTATGAGATTAGTCAGAACTCTTAGAAAATTAGCTGAAGTACTCTGAGAGACTGGCTCCCTACTAAAGTATAAGATGTGAGAAAATAAATAGGTTTCCACTGACATAACCAGCAATATAAACAGAACTCAAGCAAGCTTTGAATAGAGCTGCATGAATTAGGTAATTGCTCTTCCCTGCTGAAGACATTTGCCATTGTTCACATGAGGTCTATATGTGTGTGTAGAGCACCCGGGCAGTCATAGTCATAGAGGAAAGACTAAAACACTGACATGATCAATTACATGTCATTTCCTCTCTATACTTTTTCTAAACTAGACATTAAAGCTTGAGAAATATTTTAGATATTAAAGGATAAATATTTAGCACACTGGAATCAAAACTACAAAGGAAAACTAGCTGTTGCCAGGAGATTAACCGCAAGAAAACGAAATCAGACCTGAAGTCCCAGAGTTAAGCCCAATACTAAAGTGACTGCCACTTTACCTGGAAGAATCAAATCAGCAATTCTTAGTGACAAGAGAATTCATGACACTATGCAAAATGGAATTACAAAGAAAATCGACTAGAATCCAGCCCTCAAGCATCTTATTTCAAAATAACTTATATATAATTTATAGATAAGGTTTATAAGATTCTTTGGATAGAAAAGAAATATGTCAAGTCATCAAGATAAATACAGAGGGGGGCAGAGTTCCTTTATAGTAAGAAATTATAGCAGGCCTCTCCCTCCTACTTATGCCCCATATGGATGAAGAGCTACTGTTAGCAGTTCAAGGCTCCTGGGGAGTTCACCTTTGATTCAACACCATTAACCCCTGCCCACTGCTCTACAAATCTTGTTTCTCCAGAAGGCTGTCCAGATAACCATTTTTTTCTTAGACCAGGACAGCAATTACTCCTCTGGGGCTTGGAGATTAAATGTTAATGTATTATTTACCTGTAGGGCAGTCTGCTATAGGACATGGAGTATATTCATTCATCAGTTAGAAACATGAATTTCAGCTACTGCTTTTATGCTACAAGAATGCCAACTGCATGTCTATATTCAAAAGTAAAACTTAGCAAACTTTTTCATAAAAGGCCAGACAGTAAATATTTTAGGCTTGTGGGTACAACTACTCAACTCTGCTGTTATATGGCTAACACAGCCATACATACTATATGTAGACAAATGGGCATGACTATATTTCAGTAAAATTTTATTTATAAAAGTAAAAGAATGGTGGTGGGAGGGCGGGGGCAGCATGTCCTGGATGGGTCTTTCTGGCTCGTTTGTCTACTTCTGTTCTAAAGTAATCAAGCACACTTTGAAAGAAAACTGCCCCATAGGACCATAAGTTCTTTTCGCTTTTTAAGGCCTGATTCAATTCCAATCTATGTCAGCAAATACACATCAATTGCTTGTATATAAAAGAGATGTTTCCCACAATAAAATCTTTCTATCTACTTCTCTGGACCCCACTGCTCTCTAGCCTCTGAATAAAACAGAATTGTAGCCTTTCAGAGAATAAAGACTCCTTTAGAAACTATGAAAACTTTAAATACTTACCAAGAAAAATACACATACATATATACACATTACTTTTTATCCAATTTTATGAGGTTCACAGATACTCTGAAATTTGCTGGAGTGAGGGCAATATGTCCAAGGACTTCAGGATTGCTTCTCTCTCGTCTTTTGAATTAGTTATCTACAACTGCATAAGAACTACTCCAAACTTGGCAGCTTAAAATATTAAGCATCTCACAGTTTCTATGGGACAGGAATCTGAAAACAACTTATTTAGTTTGGCTCTGATTCAGAGTTTTTCATGATGTTGCAGTTAAGATGTCAGCAGGGGGCTACAGCCATCTGAAGGCTGGTCTGGGGTCCCAGTATCTTCATTCTGGCAGCCAGTGATCTGACACAGAGCAAGAGGAATCCACTGTTCCTTTTATGATTTACTATCAGAATGAACACTGTCATATCCACTTTGTTTTATTCATTAAGTCCAGCCAACATCACACCCAAGGGACAGGGAAATTAAACTCTACCTTTTAAATGAAGGAATAAAGAGCTTGTGGACATGTTTTAAAATGATCACACACCTTCAAAAACCCAATTATACTAAGAAAGTGGAATTCCATTTAATCTGCCTGGAATATCTCACTGTTCCTAGTACCACATTTAATAAATACCTGGCACTGACTCATTAATTCATTGAATTAGGCAGGGATAAGGTAGTTTTTCATAATAATCTTGTGAGCTTGGAGCAAATCATTTTAAGAAGCATCTAAATAGAATCTTTAGTTACTTAACCTTCACAAATGAATTAAACTATAAAATAAGGAATGAATGAAAACTCCTGAGCTATGCTCTTACAACTTACAAGTAAATGTTCCTCCCCCAAAAAATTTGGCTAATGAAAATCCTATGTAAGAAGGTAAAAAGGATAATATTTGAGGATAAGATTTATCATTTTGAAAATTAAAGTATAAAAAAGAATGGAAGCATAGCAATCCCTAACCACTTAAGATCTGCCTTCTGAACTGGTTGGAAAAGCATAAATAACTCTATTCCCTTGAACATTTCCTGAATTCCCAGCTTTTGGAATCTTCCCTTAAGGTTTTTCACCAAGGTCTGCTCACCTATAAACCAGTAGGGCACATAGCCTTGGGAGTAGAACTGCTAGGCATAATCAAAATGGTTGCAGAGAATAAATATATGTCACATTAGCATTAATTAATGTCACCTGCAAAAGTCCCACATGCATCAATAAAAAATTAAGATCTTCATATATAAAAAGTTATAAGGCAAAACGTTTTTGTTAAATTTTCTTTAGTTTTGATAGATTTCAGAGCAAACATGCACGGAGTTGATATAAGTATTTAAAGATATCAAATAATCCCTCCAACATTTATTTATAGGTCACGTCTCTGAGGTAAATCGATGTGATCTGCAGTTAGTTTCTCTCTGTAAAAACATCTGCATTCTTTTGAGAAAGAAAGATAAAGTGGGAAAAAATGAATTTTCCAGTGGAAGTGTGAGCTGGAAGCAGGGTGAAAACTCTGGGATGGTTGGTTACCTCTCCACCTTTCCTCCTCCTGTGTGGGACGTGGGCACTGAGGTAACGCTGGCTGTTTGTGGGGACTTGAATAACAGATCCAGGAGCTGTACTTCCTCACCGGCCAGCTTAATTCTGACTATAGTCCTGAGAATTCAGCACATGGAACAGAGTACAACATGAGAGGCTGGTGTGATAGTGATGCTGTTGAACATACTTTGTGTTATATACCATACAAGAGAATGCTTCTGTTTGAGGCCTTTACTAAGAATTAACTTAGTCTTTTTGTATTTTTCATGTAGTCATCATCTTCAAAATACATAATATTAGATATAGATTAGTCCCATTCCTAGATTATGTGTTCTACAAGAGCAAGAGTTTTATACTTTTTATTCACTAATATGTATCTATCGCCTGACACATTATTAGCCAAATGCATGAAAAAATTAAGCAAATAAATAAACCTTTCAACTTATCTGTGCATACAATTGGACAGATATGTATTAGCAAAGTATAATCCATTCTTTAAGTGGCTTAAAACTTATTAACCTTAAAATTATAAATAAATTCTCTTATGAATTCCCTTCCTTTGATGTACAGGCACTCAGAAATTCAACATATGGCTGGCTGCCTTTAATCTGTTCCCTTGCTGGATGTAACCAAGCTATACTTGGCATACACTGACATCTACCAATGGACATACAAAGTGGCTTCTGTGTGTATATATACATTCTCCAACCTCTTTCTTTCTTAAACTCTTATCCAACTTTGGTTCAATTAATATCAGAAGATTTCTATCTATAGTCATTCTGCTCTACTAACACATATAATCTTGTGCAATTTCTCAAAACTATATTCTTTGGAATATAGTTCCCATTAAAAAGGGTTCTGTGCTCATGTAATATTTATAAGTGCTAAGTACTACATGTTCCTTTTAGCAATTCACAACAAACTTTAGAATATTAAGGTGCTAAGCAATAGTGCAGTAAAATACATACAATTTTGCTGAGCCCATTGATTTGCAAATTTGTTTAATAACAAATAATAAGCAACGATTATAGCACATTAACAATCTCATTTAGTATCGACTATGGCATCTTTTTTCTTCAACAAAAAACCTATTAATATCTTTTGAAATATATTTTAGGAAATGCATCCTACAATTTTCCACCTTTGTTCAGGCTGTCTCCTCTTCAACCTTCTGCTCTCATTATCTTTCCACCCTGAAATCTCAGCTCAAATGCTACTTTCTTTATAAAATATTCCTTAGTTAGAATTAATCAGAAAGCCCCTTGTTTGTCTATCACAGGACATAGCATGTACCTTCTAGATTTTTTATGTAATTTGTCAGTCTCCAGGATTAAACATTGAGATTCTGAAAGTAAAAATTCTTATTTATCTTTTTATCTTCAATGTCTCCAAGCAGAAAGTTTTACACACAGGAAGCCTAAGTGAATGTCTATTGAACTATATCTGAGGCTAAGCCGTGCATTTATTAAATACTTGTAGGAAAAGAAAACTAAGCCTTTGGCTTATAGGAAAACTAAACACAATACAGAGCTTGAGGATACACTCTTTAAAATGCTTATAAGTGTCCAAAGTTGTAGAATTGATGAATGTTAAGTATATCTATCCCAAAAAATAAAGAAATTAAGGGACAGCGAGGAGGCTGTCACTTGGCTTGGCAGTATAATTTAGTCAATGAAATATGTGGGACTAGATTTCATGTCTGACTCCAGTCCCATACTCTTTCCAGCATAAAATGTCAAGTGGCCTTTACTACTTCCAACTGGCCCAAATGTTTCAGGTCATCTCAATTATCAAGAACTCCCAGCTATAGATGGGGTTAATCATTCCTGTGACTGTCTTATTTCAGTGTGCTAAAGTCCTACTTCAGATAAGATTATTAAATTTAAGACATCCATTTCTACAACTGCATCATGAAATCACATGACTGACTTTTTCCACTTAGAAAATAGCATGGTCACTTAAATCTTGTTCGAGGTTCTCTCTATTCTTCTAGAAAACATTTGCAGAGTTACATGTAAAGCGAACTAATAGTTTAAAAGTATCTATAAGCACCTTAACTGTTTATGTAAGAATTTTGCTAAGAACAAGGCATTTCTAAACAATCTGTAAAGTTCTATTCTCTGTTGCAGTTAAACATAGACCAAATGTTTTTATCAATAAGGTAAAAATAAGCTGGTTAGCCAAGGTGGATCTGGAGGTTCTACAATGACTAAGTCAGTTTTCTGCAATTACTAAGTCAGTTACCCACATTGGGAAAAGGATGGAGTGAGTGTACAAGTAGCTACTGGAATGAGGTCCAAAGCAGCCCAGGAAAGCAGATCAAGTAGGGGACCTAACTGAGAATGCAGTATGAAGAATACTAAAAAATATTTACAAAGGGGTCCAGTGTGCAAGTCAAATGTACAAAAGAGAGAAAAGGGGGTCACTGAAAAGGGCCAAATGTTTTGAAGCCATTCATGGGCACATGGTGATATGGAAAGAAACTAAGATGGGCTTGGCAGCTAATTAAGACTGAGGTTTGAAACCAGCAGGGAAAAAAAGAGTAGTAGTGCTTAGTAATTATACTCATTTCCTCCACTATTTTTACTTTGCAGAAGGTGGTTTTAGATGCTAGTCTGTAAACACTGGCACAAGAAGGACACGTGGCAGATATAACCAAGGGTTTTGAAGACTGATCTGTTTTGGAATCCTAAGTCTACTACATCTTGTGCTTCACTGGGTAAGTAATCTTAGTTTCTTCTGCAAAGGATGGTACCCGCAGCACTTCCCCACAGAGATGTTATGAGGATTCAATGATATAATGTATTAAAATGCTTAGTACAAGTCTGATGCAAATAAAAGCTCAATCAATGATAGTTAATATTATTAACAGATCATTAAAACCAAAATATCCTTAAACCTTTTTAAAAGGAGGGTTTATAATTAATTAACAAAAAAGAAGAGTATAGATGTACAGAAAACACAAAAATATTAGTCCCAAGGAAAAGTGGGAATGGCAGTCTATAGTGTCTACATAACTCTTACTTCAACTCAGAGATACTTCTATTCAGAAAACACAAGTATACCTTACCCATGCTCTTGGCTTCAATTATGCCCAACATGCAGATGACCCACAAATTTACAAATCCAGTGCAATATCTGAATACCAAATCTATATGTTAACTTTCTATTTGCTATTTTCTCGAGTGACTCAAATGTACCTCAAACTCAACATGTATAAAACTGAACCTCATGATCTTCTCTCAACACTTGATCTTTTCCCCTTGTTACTTATCTCAGTAAATAGTGGTCCATTCTCAAAATACAATCAATCAGCAAATACTGTCTCAGATATATCTCAGTTGACATTACCTATCATCATTTCTCTTGGGCTTCTGGAATAGCTTCCTCCCTGATCTACCAAAACCAATGGCTGCCAGCATAATCTTTCTGAAGCATCAATTAAACCATCTCACCATTCCCTCTAAATAAAACATTTAATAGATTTTTATTGTTCTGAGGATAAATACAAAGGTAAACTCTTTAAAATGTCTTTTAGGATCCTGAGTTGGTCTGGCTCTTTCCTATCCTGTTTCTCACTTTCTCCAGTAAAGCTGCCTTGGCCTTCTCCCCATACCTTGTATTCATTGTGTTCTCCCTGACCTCAGGTCTTTTTGTACTGCTTTCCGCCCTTGCCTACAGACTCATCACACAGTTAACTCATCTCATCCTTCAGACAGCAGTCAAGTCTCAATTCTTCTTGGAATCCTATCCTGACCTGGTTGGCCTCCCTATGATTCACTCTCACAGCATCATGTACCTCTCTTTCATAACACTGATGAATTTTAAATTTATTTGTCCTTCCCACTAGACTCTAACAAAGTCTTTGATATAAAGCATCAGACTTCTTATGCTCAATATTACATTCCCAGCACCTAGCATAGTATTATGCATTTAATAAGTATTTTTAAATGAATGAATGAATGCCTTCAGTACCTGAGGTTGAAAACTTTTGTTTCATTTCCAAATTCAATGAACTTTTGAAATCTAGTCTCTCTTGTCTAGTACCACTAAAAACACCTTCTTCCCATTACATTTAAATTACCTAAGACAGCCTTGTAGGAGAAATTCCTAGCTCTAGCTTCTCTTCAATTCACCTATATATGTAAAGCTGACACACTGCTGGGGCAACAGCTCCTTATGGGCAATTAAGATGGTAATCGGAAAGACGACCAAGTAAAAAAAGAGACTGCACAAGAAGGAAGACTTGAAGCCATTTTCTTTGAGCATGTTTAGCTTGGAAAAGAGAAAATCTAAGAGTGAATGCTAGATTATTTGTCATATTCAAAAATCAGCAGGTAATTTTTGGTAGCTCTGGATGAGAGTTTCGGGGAGGAAAATTTCAGCTCAATAAAAAGAAGACCCTTTTAACAATTAGACCTATCTCAATGTGGTTGATTTTATAAGTAGTAACTTTGCTGGGACCCAGTGATTTCAAACACAGTCTGATGAAATGCATAGAGCAGAGAACAGTGGTTCTCAAACATTCTTTTATTAACTGCAGAACCCTTTCTTTAAACAAAAGCTTTTGAGGAGAATCTAATATGCTAACCAGACAAATGGGAGCACTTCTGCGGGCAGATGACTGCCCTTCCCTCATCCCAAGCCCCCTTCAAGCCATATGCCACTCCATCATCAGCAGCCTACTAGAGCTCCGTTGAATCTGTTAAATCCACTATATGAAAACAGGCATGCTTTCCCTTTTCAGCTTATACTGGGGTTGGGGGAGGAGTAGAGGAGAGCACTTCCTACTTTTTTTTTCTATTTTCTTTAATTCAGTAAAAGAATACTCTTTTCCATTAAAATCTGTTCCTAAGCATGTATGTAAATTTTAGTCTTTTGAAAGAATATATATATATACAGCATTTGCCATGTTGCCTTAACTTTACTATAAGTTCCTTTATGGCAGAAATCTTTGTTCTTCTGCTTTGGAATTACATATAATATGAAGTCTAGTAGGAAGTAATAAAAAAGAGGAAAAAAAAGAAAAACCCAAACCCTTGTGATGTAAAAGGTTAAGACAACAACTTTAGGTCTAACTCATAAAAATACCTAACAAATGATCAGAAAACACAGAAAAATGACGAAACTATTTCACATGTACATTCCCCTTTCTTTTTTATCTGATCCTTGTTCCCTGCTCCTTTTTACTCTCACAGGTCATAACAATACCTGTCTCACATTCTTTCCTTAGAGAAGGAACCCGGATTCCCTCCAAGAAAGTAATCCCAAGAGATGAATTACTTTTCACAAGAAACCTGCTTTGACCAGAATCTAAAGGAAAAAAGTTCACTCTTATTATAGGCTGTGATCTTACTTCCTGTATCTTCTTTATTGGTTATAGTGAATTCATGGATAGTTTAGGAGTTCCAAATAAAATAAGTTTGAATTTAGGGCATTGTATTACACATTCCACTCAAAGGAAGGATTTTAACCAATTAAAAGCCAAAGTGTGTAGTAAACTTCCTTCATAATGAAGAATGGTTTCTAGATGCATAAGTCTTGGTAATAATATAGTACTAGCAGACCAATGTATGAAAAGTGCTTTTCAAGGAAGTATTTATACTTTCCCAGAGGTATTGGATTACTTTTCTATAATTTTAGATTAAGTTCCATTCAACAGATGCCTGTTTTGAGAAGATCACACAACAAACTTCTGAAAAAAATCACATTTACATCTTTAAATTCTGATCAGATCAGATATCAACATATCATAAAATGGAAGTTTCTATTACTGATGTTACATATTAAGATGCATAAACATTCACTGAATATAGTATATAGTAAGCAGTATATTTTGAGGAATAATAAAAATGCTGACACATTCTAAACTCTAGGGAAATTGCTCTTGAGGAAGAATATGAATTCATATTGATATTTTCAGATCTCCTAAAATTTCATGGTGAAGGACTACATGATAAAAAAGCACTAAATTTGGAATCATGACAACCTGGCTCTAATTCCGGTTCTATCACCAACTAACAGACTGTACGTATTTCTCTTATTGCTCCTCAGTTCCTCACTTACATAATATAATATTTGGATATTCATATCTGAAATTTAAGTTCATTGTACTCTGCAAAGGAAATGTCCCTAACTAGAGTGCACTGACAATGTCACCCGATGTGGGGAAGTAGAAAACACTTATATGAAAAGGCTTATTAAAGTGTTAAGGGATTGCTGACATTTATCATTTCACTCACGCATTTGCATATTCACTCATTCATTCTACCAACATATACACATACCATCCAAATAAGTTAACATAGAATGTTTTATCAAATTATGCAATTGTCAAACAACAAGTCTTGATATTCTACTGGATATAAAATTAGCATTAATTAATGTTTGGTTTATGTTTTATCAATCAAAAAAACAAATTCCTCTAAATCTCATCATCTAATTTTATTTCCAAAGTATTTCAGGCAATGACAGCCTTTGCCACATCAGGTACAAAGCATCAAAATTAAGCACAGTTTGGCAATAATTTCTTGGATATGATACCAAAAAACACCAGCAACAAAAGTAAAAATAGACAAGTGGAACCACATCAAGCTTAACAACTTCTGTGGTCAAAAGACAATCCACAGAGTGAAAAGGCAACCTATAGAAGAAGAAAAAAAATATTTGCAGATCATATGTCTGATAAAAGGTTAATATTGGAATATATAAAGAACTACAATTCAACAAGAAAAAAATCAAATAACCTAATTAAAAAATGGGCAAAGGACTTAAACAGACATTTCTCCATACATGATATAAAATGGCCAACAAGTATAAGAAAAGATGCCAAACTAATCATCAGTGAAAGAAAAATGAAAACCATAATGAGATATCACCTCACACTCATGAAAATGGCTATTGTCAAAAACCAGAAAAACAAGTATTGTCAAGGATGTGGACAAGGATGTTGGTAGGGTTATAAAATGCTGTAATCACCATGGAAGAGTATGATAGTGCCCCAAATAATTAAAAATAGAACTACCGTATGACCTAGAAAACTCATTTCTGGATATATATTCAAAATAATTGATATAAGGTCTCAAAAAGATATTTGTATATTCAAGTTTATAGCAGCACTATTCATAATACCCAAGAGGTGGAAGCAAACCAAATGCCCATTAAGGGATGAATGGATAAAGAAAAAGTGATACATACACACACACACACACACACACACACACACACACACACAATCAGCCTTAAAAAGGAAGGCAATCTTACTACATGGTACAAAATAGATAAACTTTAATGACATTATGCTAAGCAAAATAAGCCTGTCACAAAAAACGACAAATACTATATTATTCCACTTCTATGATGTATCTAAAATAGCCAATGTTATGAACTAAATTATGTCCTTCCAAAATTCATATGTTAAATATGAATAGAGGTAGGGCTCTAACCCCCAATGTGGCTGTATTTGAAGACAGGCCTCTTAATGAAGTACTTAAGTCACATGAGGTCATAAGAATGGAATTCTAATTTGATAAGACTGCTGTCTTTATCAGAAGACGACAAGACACAAGGGATCTTTCTCTCTCTCTTTCCATGAGCAAAGAGAAGAAACCATGTGAGGCCACAGCAAGAACATGGCCATCTACAAGTTAGGAAGAGAGACCTTACTAGAAGCCAACCCTGAGAGCACCCTGATATTAGACATCTAGCCTCCAGAACTGTGAGAAAATAAATTGCTGTTAATATTTAAGCTATCTTGTCTGTGGTATTTTGTTAATCCTAGCAGACAAATATAGTCAAATTTTTAAAAACAAAAAATAGAATAGTAGTTAAGAGCAGCTGGGGAAGGAGGGAAGAGTTTGTTTAATGAGCTTAGAGTTTCAGATCTGCAAGATGAAAACGTTCTGAAAATCTCTTTTACGACGATGTGCATATATTTAACTTTATCGAATTATAGTCTTAAAAATGATAAAGATAGTAAATTTTGTTATATGGTTTTTACCACAATAAAAAAATAAACAGAATTTCAAATTTCCTGCTGAAATAAAGGAATAAAAAGAAAAATACTACTTTATAAATAAGAGCAACCATTAATACCATTTTATGTATATAAGATGTATATATTTGTTTTTATTTCATTAGAAAAAGTAATAATGATTAAACCTTAAGGCAAAAATAACACTTCTATTTTAGAAGCAATATTTACCAAAATATATGAACAGATATAAACCTAGTTAGTTTACAAAATTTAATCTCTAAATTCCATTAAAATTAGAGGTGAATTTAACATACCTTCAATATTTCCTCTCTCAATATATTTTACAAGAAAACGCTATTAATAGTAGAACATAGAATAGTTCTTCTCAGTTCATATTCTCCAGATGCCTAAATTGGATATCTTTAGAAAAAGGTGGAAAGAACAATACTAGGACTCATGTAACTTACATAATGAAGAGAATTCAATTTAGGTTAAGAGAAAAACAACAACACATATACATTTAATGATTACATTCCCCTAAGTTCTTTTCTCGTAAAATATTAGAACAAAGGATTTGATACCTATGAAATTCTTCATCACTTAAAAAAATAAATTGATTCTTCATGTTTCTCTAATAGAAAAAGAGAAAAATGTAACAATAAACATTTATATTATATTTTATCACTTATTCTGTTTATTCTAATAAAGTTCACATGTAAGATTATAGAGATTTTGGCTCATGCCACAGTAAAATTTCTCTTATTTGCAGGCCTAAATAAATAAAATTTCAAGAAAATTGTGGGCTTTGACAACTCGAGGAAAAAGGTAAACATGGCTTGATTTTAGGAGACAATCTAGAACAAGGTTTCTCCACTTTGGCATTATTAGCATTTGGGGCTGAATAATTCTTTCTTGTAGGGCTCTCTAATGCATTTAACATAGTTAAGAGCATCCCTAGCTCTACCTACTAGATGCCATTAAACACCTCTTTGGTTGTGAAAGCCAAAAAATGTCTAGAGAATGTGAGGCCACAGGTAAACTGATGAATTAGCAAAATTAAACTGCAGAGTTAACTTAGAGTCCAATGCTAAAAAGTTAATATTTAGTAGCTAAACTCTGATATGCAAACTAAAGAATGTGAGTTGTAGGATAATTGAGGTCTAAAAAAATAGACCTCAAAATGTTAAGAGACATGTGTGTCTATTGCTAGAAAGAAAGAACATTCTAAAAATATTACCTGCCACTTTTTTGTGTGTGCTCAAGGAAATAAAACCATAGTCACATTTGCTATTTTCTTCTTTTAGACTGCCATCTGGTAATCCATACTTCCACTAGAAAAAATTCTAGCGAACTGGATCAAAATAGTTAATGCACCACTCCACATGCCAAAAATATGCTAGTAAGTCTACAGTTTGCTCAGTCATGCTCAAAAAGAAAGAAACTAATGTCCTTAAAAGACATAAGTAAACAACTCACAGAATGCTTACACAACTTAGAGTAGTTCCCTTCCCACCTTTGTGGGACACAGAGTCAAACAGGAGCAGGAGAAAAAGCACAACAAAAGTAGTTACATAAAACAGGCAAACTGAAATAATCGAACTCATTTATTGTACATGAACTTGTCTCCAAGACACATTGAGTTAAAAAAAAAATCCACTAACCAAATCCACAATAGTCATTATGTTTCTGATGTCATGTGGATTTGTTAGGAATTAATGAAAAAATGGGAGAGGTACACTGATCCGTGTAACACTCCTCAAAAAAGGCAGTATAAGGATTCTTCATAATAATGAATTCAAGGTTCATCACCATAACTGAATCTACCACCACTTCCTTTTTCTTAATACCCAAAAGTTGTTAAAAGGCAAACTGGCCCTGCCAGACTAGTATATCTTCTGAGTGCTCTTTCACTAACCCATAAAGGCAGTCTATGGTAACAAGGATCTACAGTTTCTAATAGATGAACAGTAATCATTAAATACAAAGATAAGCAGAAAACCATGTACCATTCATTTAACAAATGTTTTGTTAAATGTAAACATAAATTGTATTTTTTTGAGTACTTCGAAAAGAATTCATCTAGATGAAGTAGTGAGCAGACAAGGTCATGACTCAACAAGGTCATGACTCACAAGGAGTTTACCTCTTAGCCTAGGAAGATTCTAGTGAAATCATCAAACATTTAGGAAAAGCAACACCATGCAGTATCAACACAATGTCTATTTTTAAAAAGAGGTATTAACACCCAGGAAAAAGTTACTAGAAAAAACAAGACTTTAAGTATAATTATTATTCTCATGTTGAGAGAATATTGCATCTGTAAGACAAGAATAGATTTTGACAAAGAGATAATTTTGAATAAACCTTTATGTTTAGATACATCTGTATGAAACCTTAGAAAAAAAAAAAAGATAAGAGGAAATCCTAAAGGTTTTCAGAGATAAAATAGGTATGAGACATTTTCAGACATTTAAGAACTGACTATAGTCAAAGTTTAAAAATACTATTAAAGAGAATCCTTCAAATCAAAAAGGAAAGAATATTGAGTGAAAAAAATAAACAGCAAAAATATACAAACAATAAAATATTATTTATAAGTACATTTAAAACATCAAACAACTCTTAAACATTTTCATGGAAATAGACTTATACAATAAAAACATAAAAACATTTATGGTCAAAATGCATGAGTATAGGCAAGAGGTCAGCCAATGGGGTAGAGCTTTGGTTTGATACTTTTTAAAGAACCTGCCATCATTATCAGAATCACAAATGATTTTAACATAGGGAGACAGCATGCGAGAAAGGGAGTAATATGAGAAATGTGAAACCTGAAAGTCTTTTCTTGTTCTACTGAAGAGTATGGATATTAATTAAATCTAGATATTGATTGTAAAAAAATAAGTGTAAGTATGTAGGTTAAAAATTGCAGGTTAACTACTTTGAAATAGATAATTTTTACTTTGAAATCACCAAAAGAAAGAAATGACACAGGGAAGGCAACCAATGTAAAAGAGCAGACTAAGTACAACTATATCATTAATCACAATAAATATGAATTAAATTAAATTCACTAATAAAATAGACTGTCAAAATATAGCCATATTAACATTAAGCAAATTAGAATTAAAGGAAAATATTGTCAAATGAAAGGAGAGCAAAATCTCTTATTGTTAAAATATGCAATTCATCAAGTTGTCATGCCACAAATCTTAATGTACCTAATAACATAGCTTCAAAATGTATAATACAAAAAGTGATATCAAAACCAGAAGAAAATGATTTTTGTATCACCATAGTATGATATTTAACACACCTTCTCATAAATCTACATCTCACATAAAAGATGAATATAAAAGGTTTTAATAAACTTGACTTTACAAATCTAAATATGTAATGGTACACAAACGTAGTCAAAAGAGACTATAACCAATGAACAGTTTAAAAATTGACTATGTATTAGAACACACAAACACACAACCTCAACAAAGGTTCCAAAATATCAAACACATAAGCCATAATCTCTGACTATGCCTTAGTAAAACACAAGGATAGTCAAGTGAATCTATTTCATTTATACTGATATCAGATGGGCAAAAATCTAAATAGCAGTTTGGGTGAGGATGCAGGGAAATGGACATTTACAGAAACTTCAAATGGGAATATAAACTTCTAATGCCTTTTTGCAAAAACAATTTGATATTACCTATCAAAATGTTAAATGCCATACCCTTTAATTCAGCAGTTCTACTTCTAAAAATCCTTCTTACAAAAATAGCATACACAGTCGCAAAACAATGTACAACACACAGTGCAATACTAATTACAGCACCAAAAAAGTAACAACCCCAATATCTGTCAAGAGCAAAATGGTAAATTTATAATACATCTATAAAATGCTAAGCACTGACATGGAATTTCCAAGATACAGTGTTTTGTTTTTTTTTTTTCTTTTTCAGTATAAAAAATACACATTCAAATTACGTTAAAATGCAAAACAATAAAAAAGTGGAAGAATATACAAGATACTTTTTCCTTCTGGAGAGGAAAATGATGGAGAACTTCCGTATTTTACTTTATATTTGTCTGAATATTTTATGATTTATATTGCTTGCATAATTTAAAAAAGAAAAGACAAGCAATAATTTTAAAAATTTTATTTCTTACTTCCCAGAAGACTGGGATCTTGCTGTTCTTAATACAAATTTGATGGAACCCATGTGAGAGTACAGGACAAGTATAGACTTCCAATCTGTCCAAATAATAACAATTTTTGTTTCCTCTGCTGAGAATGCTCTTTCCTCAGATATGGCTCACTCCCTCACTTCCTTCAAGTTTTCCAATTAAATATCATGTTATCTGAGGAACTCTCCTTGACTTTTCAGTATGTATATATAACGATAACCTCCTACACGTATCCTGCTCTCCCAAACTACCTCACCTAGCTTCATATTTCACTAGAGTGATTGTGTCTTATTGTCCTTTTCTCTAAATAGGGTTGATAACAGCACCTACCCCACAGGAGTATCATTAGGCTTAAATGAGCTAGAAGCCTTTAAATAGGATCATAGTAAAAAACATATTAGTCTTTGATTTTTTTTTTGTCTTGTTTATAATCTGCCTTCCTCCTACTGGAATGACAATCTGAAGAGGCAGGCTGTGTTTTGTTTACTGTGGAATGCCTGGAAAGTGCTTATCAGTAAATATTCATAGTTGTTGAAGCCTGATTTAGTACTGCAGCCATATGTACAGACAGCTGAGATTACAAGAAAAAGACCAATTGTTTTCAGTAAAAGCAAGCTTTCTGCACATTAGCATGAATCATCTGTCATAATTCAATTTATTTTGAAAGCACAACATTTAGCAGTATGACTCCTAGAAGCTTCAAGTAGACTAGTACAGTATCATTTAGTTCATTAATTTCTTAACACCAGCATGACAACAGAAACTAAAACATAGCATAGAATGAGAAGACAAAAGTGCAACTTACTCTTCATTCCTGCTTTTGATGCATGGCTGGTAGAGGACTTTGACAGCATTCAGAGCGGAACTGGAATCAGCCTTCGATATGTCTTCCAATAGGGAAAATTTTTTGATATTTTTGGAACTTCCCAAAGATTCAATCACCAAACTGTCTGAGTTTAAAAGCCATAGCTAAAGATGTGGAAAGAAGAAACCAAGTATAAAGATATCACCACCCTTTCCATTTTTCATACCACTACTCAAAAAAATCAAAACTATAAAAATACCAGAAAAAAAAAATAAGAGAATCATGTACATAATTTTTAAGGAGGGTCTTTCAAAGTATAATCTTGGTAGAGCAATTAACATAATAAAGTTAAAAAGAAAAGGAACAAACTAGGAGAAAACATTTAATGCATATATAACAAAATAATTATTATACTATATAGCACTTCTAGAAATAAATGAGAAAAAAAAAATCCAGCCCAATAGAAATACAGGTAAAGAATATGAATAGAATTAACTCAAGAAATAAATGTTAAAGATATAAAAATGCTCATATAAATAGAAATAAGAAAATGCAAAATTTTAGTGTCACCCCCTTTTCACTTATCAGATTAGAAGATACAAAAAGATTGAAAATACACAGTTCAGAAAAAGGATTTGGATGGGTATTACTACACACTTCCAGTAGAAGAGAAGGATTTGGATGCACGTGATTCATTCGGGGAATACTCTCAAGAGAAAGGGAGTAAGGGAAACAGGATGAGGCAGAGGAAGGAGTTAGGCAGGGATGCGAGCTCAGCTGGGAACCTACAGCCTGACCCCACAGGGAGCTCTGGAGCATAAATCACACCTACAGTTTGTCCCACTTTGAGACAGGAGACCTCAGCTTTTTGTACCTCAGGGTCAAATCATTTGCAGTAGGCTGACCAGGGCAAGGTTGAGAACAGTAGAGGACAAGAAACTCTCTGGTCAAGGGAGCATCTTGTCAGGTAGGTCCAGTCTCTGGAGTAGAACACAACTGTGAGCCATTAGCAGCCAACATGCTCAGCAGCTCAGAAATGGAAGATCTGGCCAAGGAAAGGGGATTTAGGTGGGGCACCAAGTATGTCCACTCTAAGGGATAAATTAACACAACTTTTTTGGAAGGTGATAATTATCAGAGTTTAAAATGCATAAATTCTAATATTGTATTAGATTAGAAAGATTCATTTCTAAAGAAGTACTAAAATATAAGTGCAAAGATTATTTTTGTTGTGGCACCATCTTTAACAGTCATACAATCAAAATTTGATCTATATTTATCCTAACAAAAAACAATCCTCATTATATACTGTAGTGTGAAGGAAGCATGTTCAAGAGAAATGCTTATCACGAGATTTTTTTTATAAATAAATACCTTTTGGTATATGTATAGATGTATATAGATAGGAAAAAAATTTTGAAGTTCACATAATGGTTAATGTTTACTTCAAATAGTATGATATAACAGAATGTGTTTCAAGAATATACTACCTCTAAAAAAGGAAAATTTTAAAAATGAATTATATATTAGTAAGTTTAAAATGTTCCTACCGATTTTTAATTTGAAAATCTTGCAGTAAAAAAAAATTAGAACTGATTTCACACTATAAGGTATATTTAGTATCTACTTCAGTCAGAAATATTTCACTTTTGATGGAAATTATTTGGAATTACAGAAGTATGGAGTTGTCATATTGGATGGCCAGAGACAAAGCCACACCTAATAACAATTTCAATCCCCTCCCTCTTTTTTAGCTTCCTTGTTTCCCTATTACATTTTGAATTCCTTGAAGGCATTTTTATTCTACCTTGAGCACCTGGAACAGTGCCTTTCCAACAAAAAGTGCTCAATAGATGTTGACTGGTAAGATAAGAGATGAGAGGCAAAGAAGAGATTTGGGCCCTGATTCTTTAATTTTTTTGCATATATGACCCAAATTCTTTTCTGCAAAACATTATTTTTAATGGAAGTAATAATATTAGATGCTTTTGATACACATAGGGGATGATTCTGCTAATTGCAACAGCCTCTCTTCCAAAACTTGGCACTACTTCTCAAACATCCGTGTTGAAATGAGGGTATCAAAGATATATCTGCACTCAATGAACAATCTGCAAATGTTTGTTGCAGAATTATTTACAAAAGCCAAGATACAGAAACAATCTGAATGTCTGTCAACGGATGAATAAACATGTGGCACAGACATACAACAGAATATTACCAAGTCTTAAAAAAGGAAATCTTGTTATAGGTGCGAATGCGAATGTACCTTAATGACATTATGCTAAGTGAAACATGCCAGAAACAGGACACATGCTGTATGATTCTGCTTATACGAGGAATAGTCTAACTCATAGAAGTAGAGAGTAGAATGGTAGCTGCCAGGGACTAGGGGGAGGGAGAAATGAGGAGTTGCTAATCAAAGGGTGTAAAGTTTCAGTTGTACAAAATGAATAAGTTCTGAAGACCTGCTATACAATATTGTGTTTATCATTAATAATACTGTATTGTGTACTTAAAATCCATGATGAGAGTAGATCTCATGTTAATTGTTCTTACCACAAAACAAATTAACAAACAAAAAGAAACATACATATGAGTATCAAATAGAAAAATAAGTGAGAGGAAGAACTGTATTATACTAATAAAGAAAAGCCATTCAAAACTGAAAGTGAAAAACTTTATTTTGTGGTGTGAACTTCTACAGAGCAGGAATCAGGTTTTACTGCTCTCTAAATCCCTAGTACCTAGTATGTAGAGGCAATTCATCATTTGTTATTAAATTAAGAAAATATGATCTGTGAATTAAATTGATATTAAAACCTCAATTTTTGGACTATCATTTTATTATTTATTAAAATTGGGGTGACACTAATTAATAAAATTATATAGGTTTCAAGCGTACAATTCTATAATACATCATTTGTATATTGCATTATGTGTTCACCACCCAAAGTCAAGTTTTTGATCAATTACTTTCAAGACCTAAGAATTAAGAAAAAAAATGGCAAAAATTAAAGAATTTCTGAGACTCTGGATTACTAGGCTACAAAAAGCCAGGTGAAATAATTTCTTACCAAGATGTACACTTTGCCATCATGACCTTGGATACTGAATCTAAAAGTGCTTCTAGCAGAGGAGAGTTCCACCAGACACTGGGCGATAACGCTCTGTACAAACTGAGACCTGTTTGAACAGAAATCAATTTTCACAATGCACTTCTCATAACTCTAACTGGCAAAATGAGCCAAAAATACCCACAGGGTAACTAAAAGGCAGAGGCATGTGCACGCCAGACTTTTCTATATGCTGCCCATTCCCTCACAATCTGCACTAATGTGGATTTCAATATATTTTAATATATTTGTGTTTGCTCCAGTTTTCTCATATCCTATTCTCCAATCCTTAATACATTATCTATCCCACACCTAACTATTCCTGCTAATGAATAAAAAATACTATGTTAGACTGTCAATATTCCATTTGTACTTTAGCACATTAAACAATGAATACCTAAGTTTAAAAAGGTAAGAAATTTCCTCCCAAACATGAGACAATGTTATCTATATTTTCCATTTGGATTCCCTCAAAGTGTCATATCTGAGGTACATAATAAAAGTCTTTATGGGAGGATAAAGTTCAAGGTTATGTTCAAATTGCCATTATTTTAGACATCAATAAATACACTGAAATAAAGACATACTATAGCTAACTTTTGTTTGCAAACAAGATTCAAAGAAAAGAAACAGTAATGAATTTAGTGGCTAAGTATTATTTAAAAAAAAAACACAGGAGTCTTTTGAAAACTGACCCATGCTTCAAATTTTAAATAAGTCAAATTAAAACCAGAATTATTCAAAAATCTATTGATTGGGTTGTAAGGCCTTGGATATCTGGCACATAGAAAGCACAAAACCTTTCAGAATTAGGTTTATATGAGCACACGTGTCTATACCATTATGTAAGCAAACCATAAATAAATGTGTGGTTTGGTTTGCTTTCCGAATAAAGAAAGGTATAAATAAAAATAAATTCTGGAATAAACAATTTCAGAAAACCTATTTTCCCCTACATTTGAAATTATAGAATAAACTTAATTTGCTATTTGTACCTTGGTATAATGGAAAAACTTCTCTCGGATGGCTGAATCACTATCTCTGTCATATAAAACTTAATGGTTTCTAGAAACAAAAAATTAGAAAATTAAAAATCTTACCAATGCAATATTTTTATTGTGGGCATGTTGGTTCCAAATTATGACATTCAAACTAAATATCTGATATAATGGTAAAATCAACAATCAGTATAACTTTTTAAAAAAATGATTTGGTTTATGAAGACAAAGTTCTTATGACTACAAAGAAATACTCCTGAGACATTACATTTCAGAAGAGCATGCCCCAAGTGAATCTGGTGCAGCAAGACTCTGATCACACATATGGAAGATTATAAAAGTTAGCTCATCATAGCTACAGCTCACTTATTAGTGACAAATTAGTCATTTGGTTTCCTCATTTCTATACAGTAGCCACAAACCTGGAAGTCATTGAAAAAGGCTTTTTAGTCATAGTATTCCAAAGCCCTTGCACAGATGCTGTGAACCTCATATTACTACATACCCAGAATTTTACTGAGTCTATAAATGTACAATTTTCACCAAATTTGGTTATCTGATAACCTAGTTTACAGAAAAAGTTAAACAGTAAACTAAATACCTAATAGAAATAAATATAAACACAACCATTCTGGAGTTCTACAAAATCCATGAAAAATGTTTGTTCTCACTAGCAATAAAGGAAATGCAAATTAAAATGAGATATTTTTAAATATGAAATAAATAAAATAATTTTAATAAAGTGCAGCTCTGATCAAGACATGGAGAAATGGATACACATTCACATATAGCAGTCAGAATTGAAAATGATAGATTTCTTGAAAACCATTTGGCAAAGACCTTAAAATTGTGTATATATTTCGACATCATAAACATCTAAGAATTGATCTCAAAGAAATACTCATAGACATCTGCAAAAACTTGTCTATAAAGATGTTCATAATAATATTAATAGAAAAATATTGAAGACATGTTAAATGTCTAAAATTTGAGGATGACTGGATTAAACAATTGTACATTTATTTAGCAAAGAGAATTCTATGCAGTCATTAAAAATAATGTACCAAATAATTTTTTTAAATAGGTAAATTAAGCAGTTTACATTTATTGACATGACATGTTTGATCTTCATTCTGACATTTTTTATTATTCTGTTTTTTAAGTTTATATTGTCTTTGTTTTTTTAAATAATTTTTATTTTTCAATAACAGTTGACGTACAATATTACAGTAGTTTTAGGTGTATAACATAGTGATTAGAAACATATAATTTACAAAGCAGTCACCCTGATAAATCTAGTACCCATCTGATACCATACATAGTTATTACACTATTATTGACTATACTCCTCATGCTATACCTTGCATCCACATAACTATTTTATAACTACCAAATAATTTTTAATTAGTTTAATAAAATGAGAAGATATTCCTAATATTTTCTAAAAATGTTTTTAATTGCTCAATATAACACAGAGAAAAAGGCAAAAAAATAAAATCAATAGTTTAACAGATTATTATATCTAGAGCCATGATGATGAATTTATCTATTTATTCTTGAAGTTCAATTTTCATTTTACTATTCTGAAGTCATGCTAGATACAAAATTGAACCTTTTAACATTATGAAGTGATCACTTTTATCTCAGCTATTACTAAAATATAATTTAATTCTAAAATTTTAATCCCATAAGATATTACTGTTTTATAGTTAATATTTAGTGTTGGCACATATCCACCCACGTATTTACTGCTTTATCAATCCTTCTTGAACTTAGACCTATTTGAGATCATTTTCTTCTAACTGATGTGATATAGAGGTAAAATTCCTTTTAATAAGAAAACCACTAGAGAAGAATTATCTGTTTTTGTCATAAAATACATATATATCTTTGTCTTGATTCTTTCATACAGGACATTTTCACCTGATATAAAATTCTAGGTTGATCTCTGTACACATTGACACCATCATCCCACTGCATTCAAAATTTCATTACTGCTATTCTTTTGAAAATGATATGTCATTTTTCTTTGGTTGCCTTTAAGATTTTCTCATTTTTTCTTTTTCAATTTTCCTGTAGTATCGCTGATGTGCCTACCTATAGATTTCTTTTTTATCTTACTTGGGCCTCATTTGATTAGAACTCACTGGAACTCTTGAATTGTTGTTCATCGCTTTTGTAAAATTCTTAGCAATTATATCTTCAAATATTGCCTATGTTCTATTCTATTTCTCTTTTCCTTCTGATTAAACACACATTAGATCTTCCTGGTGTGTTTTACGCCTCTTTCTCTTCTATTATTTTTTGTCTTGTCTCTCTGTGCTATATTACAGATTATTCTTCTCATCTATCTTTTGTTCATTAATTCTTTCTCCAAGTTGGACCTAATCTGTCATTAAACCACTCACTGAGTTCTAAATTTCAATTATAATATATTTTTAAAAAATTCTGTGGGGTAGCTCCATAGTGTAGGGGTTAGTACGTCTGCTTTACATGCAGAAGGTCCTGAGTTTGCAACCCAGGCAGAGCCATGGACCATACCCTGGGTGGACCAGGCCCTGGATGCACAAGGCCCCAGGTACGTGCCCCCAGCGTGTGGGAGGAGATGCCCCACCTGCAGAAATCCAGTTCTTAAAAAAAAACATAACCACATATTTTTGGCAACATTCTTACATTAGGGGTGGAAGTGGGGTGAAGGGGGGATAATCAAAAAGAGAGAGAAAAAAATTTCTATTGTGGATTTTTCCAAATATTTTTATAGTTTCCTTTTGCTGACAATATATTTAAACGACTACAGTTTCCTTTTTCTTTTGATACATTCAAATCTGTCTTTAAATTGTTAAATATAGTAAACATTATTTTACAGTTTACATATGGTAATTCTAATAAAAGAAATCCATTTATATTTGCTGTTTTTGTTAGTTCTTATTGATGGAAATCTAGTTTACTTGTTTGCTTATTTATCTTTGGCTGTAAACGCTATACTTGATGAATTATTTTGGAGAATATGAGTTTCACAATGAAGGTATTTTCCTCCAGAAGTGAAATGCCTTTGATATTGCCAGGTGCATTGTGTTATGTCTATTACAAGGCAGACTAACCAAGTTCAAGACTTGAAATTCTCTAAAGTCTCAAAGGATTGATACCTATCTATAATTGTACAGGGCTAATCTACTTCTGATTCACCTTCACTGTGAGGTCATGGCTCTTTAGGGTGTCATTTTTTGTAGACAGTTACCTACTAGATTCCCATCTTGTAATATTCTTGGCAATCAGAATAAAAGTTCTAATTTTAGAGAGCAGGCAAATTGCAGGAGAAAAGTGGCTTTATTTTCTGTGCTAAACTCTTGAGTTTGTTTTTGTGATACTTTACATATTTTCCATTTATCTTGCTCTTCATTCCTTCCTGTGGATTCCAGTTACCATCTGATCTGGTATCCTTCACTTTAGCCTGAAGAATTTTCTTTAGCATTTTTTTGTAGAGAACATCTGCTAGGAATGCATTATTTTCATTTATTTATATGAAAAATCCTTATTTGCCTTCATTTTTTGAAGGATAGTTTTGCTGAATATAAAATTGTTAGCTGACAGTGTTCTCCCTCACCCACCCAGTACATTAAATATCTCATTCTAGTGTCCTCTGGCTGTTATTATTTCCATAAGAAGCCAGCCTTAATGAACTGTAACATAAAATCTCTATATGTCATGTTTTTAATTTTTTTCTTTTACTACTTTCAAGATTTTCTTTCATCTTTGGTTTTTAGCAGTTTGTCTACAATGTGCGTGGGTGAAGTATTCTTTGTGCTTATCTTACTTGAGATTCATTGTAATTCTTGGATCTAAAAGTTATTATTTTTTACCAAATTTGCCAAGATTTCAGCCATTTTTTTCTATAAATTTTTATTTTCTAACACCTTTTTCTCACCTTCCGAGATCCCAATTATACATCTATTAAAACATGATACTGTCCTACAAATCTCTGAGGTTCTGTTCACTTGCTTAAGACTTTTTTCTGTTCTTTGGATTGGTTAATTTCCATTAATCTACCTTCAAGTTCAATGATTTTCTTCTTTTTTTATCTCAAATATGTGGTTAAGCTAATCCAGTGAATTCTTTACAGTTACTGTACTTTTCAGCTCTATAATTATCAATTGATTCTTCCTTTGAAGTTTCCAATTTGTTGAGATTTATTATTAGTCACTTGATAGGTTTTTAAAATTTCTTTGCCATATTTATAATAGTTGCTCAACATCTTTGTCTGCTAAATATAGTATTTGCACTTACTAGTACCTGTTTATTGAGTTCCATTTTTTTCCTTGATTATCACTCCTTTTTGTCTCTTTGCATTTCTAATAATTTCTGGAGATCATATGTATTATACGTAGCAATTCTAAATTTTTTTTTGTTCTTTGAAGGGTAGTCAGTTTATAGATATAGTAGTCAATTAACTAGCCTGGATTCAAACTGTGAAATATGTCTTTTCCACGGTGTGTGGCTGCTAATGGCTCTGTTCAGTTTTATTTTGTTTAGCTGGTTCCCTAGTATTTACTATATTTGCAGAGTTAAACTTTATGAACAAAGTTGGGGAGAAGTTCTGCTCAAATGCCTCAATCTTCCTTCTATTTTCTGTTGCTCAAATTGTGTATGGATTAAGGAATGCAATCTAAGGCATGGCAAATCTGCAAATCTCCCCAACCTTTCAATTCTTACAGGATTCTGGCATTTCTTGTGTGCATGTATAGTTTACCAGTCAGCCAGAGTTGCATTAAGAGTTATCATCTCAGCA
Organism: Cynopterus sphinx; assembly: GCA_030015415.1. Lineage (NCBI taxonomy): Eukaryota > Metazoa > Chordata > Mammalia > Chiroptera > Pteropodidae > Cynopterus > Cynopterus sphinx. The sequence goes on from CM057386.1 coordinate 73,550,024, forward strand.
CTTCTGTTGTCCTTTTGCTCCTAAAATTTCACACTTTAATTTCTAGTTTCTCTTTTACCTAACTTAAACCAAACCTACCACCTGTATTCAATAAAGCTATGGGATTTTCCTGCCCAGGTTGTATGGGGAGACTGGCAAAGCCCCTAAGCAAAAAGGTAAAAAAATTGCCATTCTAACCCAGCCTAGTAGCAGTTTGTCATAACTAAACACTTCTCGAATCATTGCTTCATTTTGGTCTTGCAGTGGTTGTCTTAAGAATTTTTTGAACCTGTCCAGTCTTGTACTTGTTTCCTGCAGAATTGAATTGTCCATTTTCTTTATGCCACCATTTTTTGGAAGTGGGGTCCTACTAATTTACTTTTAGAGTAGATGTAAAAATAGCTCTCTTACACCGCACCACAAAAACTCACTTATATTGACCTCCTAATATACTTAATGTTACATCATAAAGATTTTTGGTTAAATCAATATTCAGTGTTCACATTACTACAACCGTAATGATATCTTGGCAAAGTTTCCTAAGTGTTCAACGTTCCGTTTTCCTGCTTTCTTTTTTGTGTTTAGTTTTCCAAGCACCTTTAGCTAATTTTTCCCATATGATGAAGTGACTTGCCTCAAGATTATTTGTTACATGTAGTCAAACGAATCAAAGAATATATTTCACCTTACAACTGAAAACATCCTTACTGTAATATTCTCTCTCCCTGATTCAATCCAGCCTGTTATTCTCTAGGCCTGCTGTATATCCCTTAACCTGAATCTTCCTTATCTGCTCTCCTGTGGTGAATAATCTGTTTCCTAAATCCCATGTCTTCTCTTTTGAGGTTAAATGCCTAGCTTTGGTAATAAATATCTTAAGGTAGATTCCTATATGTTAAAACCTTTTTTCCAGAAATGTATTTGTTATCGTCACACTTGATTGATGATTTGTCTGTGTATAGAATCCTGGGTTAAATATTTTTTTCCTTCTAAATTATGAAGGTATCGCTTCATTATCTTCTAGCTTTCAACACTGCTATTGAGAAGTTCAATGCCATTCTAATTCCTAATCCTTTGTCCACTACCTGCTTTTTCCTCTCTAGAAACTTCATCCTTAGGGATCAGAAATGACTTAATGAAGTGGCTTTGAGTAGCTTTCCTGACGTCTCTCCATTGATTATACTTGATACTTAGTGGGCCCTTTCTGTTGACAAATTTAAGCCCTACCTCTGGAAAATAGCCTTGTAATGTGTTTTTGGTGTTTTGTTCTTTGAAGTTCTATTCTCTATTCTCTTTCTAAAATTTTGATTATCTAGAAGTTGGGTGTCCTTAAAGACTCAATTCATTTATTCAAATAAATATTACTGGATACTCACCATGTGCCAGATATTGTTCTAAAGTACTGAGATTACAGTGATAAATTGTTTCTTCTCAGTGACTTTACTCCGTTTACTTGATTATTTATTTGCTTTTATCTCTTTCATGTTGGAGGTTTCCTCAAATATTTGTTGATTGTCAGCAATTAATTCATATTTAAGTGTAAAGTAATAAAACGCCAAAAAGAAGTTTTGGGTGTAGGTACAACCCTTGTTGACTATAAGATGGCTGAATATAAGCCCATTTTTTGTTGAACAAGCCCTAAGAATTGGTGTCTGCAAATCTTGTCTCCTGTTGGTACTCCTCCATTATTCTGAAAAAGGGTTCTCAAAACCCTTACCTTCAGAATATTATCAAGTCGAGATTTAGGAGTCTTAGAGCTCCATGTATAAACTTTGAATTAATCATCCTGCTTCTATCTAGCCCTTCATCTCAGTCTTCCCTGCTACCTGCTGCCTCCAAATTCTGACCAGATCTAGGCTTCTACAGTGAGTACTGGCTCATTCCTCATCCAAATGATTTTCTGCAGACACCAAGGCTATACAGCTCCCCAGACACTTACGAGTATGTTCCCACACGTCTCTCAGCTTTATGACTTTCAAAGACAGTTTGCTTACAATTCTTGTTTACATCACTGTTTTTCTCCTCTCATTTCTCTTTGTCTCTGTAGATGAAAATCTTTTTTTTTATTCTGCAACTAATGTTTTGACTGGGCTTCAGTAAGGAATGAAAAGAATTTTAAAACTCAATTCACCTTACTTAACTTGAAATTTCTAAGTTGTTGCCTTAGGAGGCTTGCTTTCATTCTCCAAAAATAATATTGAGGGCTGCATCCTTTACTACTACTATTCATTCTTCCTTTTATGTTCACTCTGAGCAAGTAACAACTTACAAGATTCTGATTTAAAAAACAAAAACTACCACCATCTGCCTTCCCTTATGTACAATAGCTTCACTTACAACTTCTAATTAATTATATTAAAACAATTATTCATCATCCACAAAATTAACATAGAATGTTGTAGCTCTCTAGATATTTTTAAACTGTATCTTTAAATAGTGATGTGTTTTAATTATCAGGATTTTCATTATTATATTTTAAAGTGGCATAACACAGACTTTATAAAAAAAATAATTAACATTATTGGGAAAAAGAACAAGAAACAGAGTACAAAACTCAAAATGTGTTTTCTTCCATTTCAATGGGTTCTCTCCCATAATTAGCCCTGAGGCAGAGGGCAGCCAAAAAAAGCAATTTCTCCATCATCTCTGGCAACCAACTCTTCTAACTGAGAAGTTGTATTAAGAAAAAGCTCCAATCTTCTTTAAGACAGACTCAAGTATAAACTTTATGCTATTGCTCTATATCTACAAAGAGGATATAAAACATTAAAAATAACCCAACTTCATAATGCTCAAAACTCAATACTATGTACTTACTATAAAGGTCAAACACACAAAGTTCTTAGAATACTGAATGATATATTAGTTGATTTCTATTTTAAAAAGTATTGATTCTACAACATATATTAATCATCCATCTTTTGTATATATATTTCCTATAAAATCTTCTTCTATTGGATTTTTAACAAAAAGGCAACCATTTTGGCTTTTTTATTATGAAATTCTTACCTGATGACATGGTCTCCCCCAACATTACCTTGCAGCGCTTACAAATTACTTTGGTATTTGCCTTTGGTTTCTGAAGAACAGAAAAATGTCATTTAAATGTCATTCGACTTTTCTTAAAAGGAATATATAATTTTAACACAGTCTCTAGAGTATATGTTGAACTTTACATTTTATTTTGCCCTCTACTAAATATTGGGAATACATGGAGCTTATGTGCATAATTCACATGCAAAGAGATAATTTTTTTTCAATTCTAAAGACAGAATAATGAACAGACTAATTTTTCTAAACCTAGCCACTTCTTGATGATCTAAATGCTGCCAGATAATTTGAACAAGAAGCACCTTATATTTCTAGAAAGCACTTCCAAAATACCCTAATTATTTAGAATTGGCAGATGGTGGGCAACAAAAACAGAGAGGATTTGCTTCAGCTCATGTGTCTAGAAAACAGAAGAAGGAGGACTTGAACTCATTAGTTTGACTTTTATTCCAGTTTAACTTATGTAAAAGTAATCGACAAATCATAACCACTCATCAGAAGTTAAAAATATTTAACCCATTCATATAACTTTATTTTTCCATTTAAGACATGCATTGTAACAGGAAAAACAGATAGTGTTCTGGGACAAATCCCTGAAACATTCTTAAACTTCAAAAATCAAAATTCATTATTTGGGATACAGATTAAAATAGGTAGCATTCACTTATTCATTAAGTAAACAAAAAATTTAAATTTAAATTTAAATCCCAACTGTTATTCACTAGACTCGTGACTTATGATCTTAAGCAAGTTAATTACCATTTTGGTGTCCTCATCTGTGAAATGTGGTTAAAAGTAGCATTTAACTCATAGAGCTATTTATTAGGATTTAGAAAGAAGAGTTATTAAAGCACTGTTCTGGGCACATGGTAACTGCTAGGTGAATGTTATTTAATACAAAACCCTTTTGGCACACATCATTCAAGAAATGGGCCAAAAAAAACATACTTTCACAAAAAGGGACCAATTTTTTGCCTTTTACTAGACAGCCACTGTGTATTAAGAATCTGAAACAAATGCTTCCATATTAATACTTTTGTTAAAGTCAAACAATATTTTTCTCACTTGGATACATTGCAATGCAGCAGAAGTCATATATAAGTGAGCAGGGAGAAAGTAAGTTCTGTAATTGGCTTCTTGAGGTCATTTGTCATGGGAAACTACAGAATAGAATACTGGTCTAAGTGAGGAAGTACAGTGAATTTCCAATGTGGGATAATATGTATGTATGTATGTATGTATGTATGTATGTATGTGTGTGTGTGTGTGTATTAATCTAAGGCGTAAGTCTTAACAGATTAGTATAAGGAAATACAATTATATTTCCCTTCACATAAATACTTCCTGAAAAACTATGTAAGAAGCACAGTTAAAATGAATTCCACAGAGTGCTGCTGGTAACTGATAGAGCTGGTATTTGAATCCAGCTTTCTTAGATGCCAAAGCTTATGCTTCTAAGCACTTATGCCAAGTGTTTTAGAAACCAATTCATAAAATCAATTCAATGGGTTACAGCTTGAATTTTTAAAAAACAAAATGCAATAGAAAATATCACAGTGCTTCAAACATAGGATGAATATTGCCTAAGAACCCTTACTTGAGGTGTGTTAATGTATCTGTGTGTGTGTGTGTGTGTGTGAGAGAGAGAGAGAGAGAGAGAGAGAGAGAGAGAGAGAGAGAGAGAGAGAGAGAGAGATCAAATCTTGACATAAAAATGTATTTTTTACTTAGAGGTCAAAAAAGCCAAAAGTCACAAACATAGAAACCAAAGCAAGTCCCAATTTGTTGAGGTCCAGGCAAGGTTATAGGAAGACAGCTCAGAAACCAGGTATGCTCTATTGTAAAGTTTAATATTTTGGCAGTTTTTGCTTTCTTACAGTAAAATCTGCCTGTACGGCTACAAATTGGTATTAAAGACACTTTTTGAAGGATCTTAATTTGTACAAGTCAGACCATCCTCATTAAGCTTTACCGAAACAAGGGGCTTTACTAAAATCTAATACAGAGTGTTAAAGTAGAATTGCTTGAGAAAAAGGGATTTGTCTATTTGAAACAATTTTTCATCGGGTACTCTTTTATGTACTTTACTTACAGCACATTTCACTTTGTCTTTCAATGAAGTAGGAAAAGTAGTTTAGGTTGCTTTGTTTTTAAAATAAGATTCTATTATTCATTCATTCATTTATTATGGTGACATTGGTTAATGAAATCCAGTATGTTTCAGCTGTACAAGATTCTATCTTTGGAAGAACTGGGTAATCAGGATTTTAAAATCTGATCAATAAAAAGCAAATTACCTCAACCAACCAAATTTGTGGATTTTGATTCAATGAACTGACAGTAGAATATACTTTTCATACAATTGGTAAAATCTGTATATGGCCTGAACTCTATAAAGTAATAATTTCTTATTTTTTTAGGTGTAAAAATAACACTGTGGCTAAGTAAAAATGAAAAACCCATACAGGGATGAAATGACATAACGTCTGGGATTTGTTTTAAAGTGTCTCGGAAAAAAAAATAACAAAAGGAACAGATGAAACATACTTTATGAATCATGAAGTTCATAGTTCTATTCTTTTTTATATTTGTGGGTGTTGACAAAGTCCAACATTATTCTAAGAAAATAAAAAAGACATCTATGGATCTAACAAAATTAATTACCAAAATCAATAAATTAGTGATAAGTACCCTAAGAAAAAAAAAGGTAAAAACGGTTGTCATAATGTCTAGCTATAATATAAAGTCAAATTTCAATTGTTCTTTAAAAAATATAATGAAGTCATAAGCATGGCTATACTTTCTAAGTCTAGAATAACCTTGTGAATCTTATATAAGGTAGAGTTGCCATCTTTACCACCTATTATAAGATACAAAGTTTTTATTATGTTGACAGATACAAAAAATAGCACAAGAGATAACAAAGGCAAAAACAAGGAAATCTTCAACAGATATCTTTAGAAAACAAAGGTATATACTGCTGCCACTTTAATAGAGGCACAGATAACGAACTGTATACTCTAATAAATACTGAAAAAAGGAAATGTTTTAGACTTTGTTTGCTCTTTTAAAAATCAGCTCTTTTAAATCATTATAACATTTAATTTTGTTGAAAGAGAAACTGGTTTGTAATGCATTTTTCTTGACCTATGCTTAACGGAAAGAATAAATTAAGTTCTGCAATGAAGCAGCCTAAAAGTGTGGGAACTCTACAGAGCAAACATCAAAGAAAGACATTGTTGTAGACTAATTAAATCAATATATCTGAGAGATGGCACTGCTGCTCAGAGAGAGGGATTAGCCTCCTGTCCTCATTTTTATTTTCCTCTGTGTTGTTTCACTTTCTAAGGACTCTTGATATTGTCTTGCCAAAAAAATGTTTCCCAAGAGATACCATTAGGATGCTGTGTCACCATGTGACATTTCAAAATCATGCTAGATGGCTAGATTGGGTGATATGAGAAATAGGTTTTCAATAGCACAGAGCAGCCTTGTTCCCACAGGAGCCTTGAGAACACTGTTTAAGCAGTCCCTCCAAATTTATGTTACTATTTTGGTCACAGGCATACTCTTTCAACTGTTGCAATATGCAATTAAAGTGAAACTTCCATCTAGGCTAACTTGAAAGCAATCTTGTCAACAGAAGCTTGTCATGATAATAATTTCACAGTCTCCCTGATACTAAAAACTGTAGTGTGTGAATATGAAGGGTGTTCCTTTAACACATAGGATGGCTGTTCACAATTAAGAGAAATTCTTATAAATGGCATCCTGTAATCGATATATATGTGAAGAATATATTTTGATATACAGTTTATCTAAAAAGTAGAAACTCATGGTTTCTCAATTTTTCTCCACTCCTCTTGTACTTATATTCTCCAAATTTTTAAATTTTATAACTTAATCATAAGTTAAACCACATAGAGTAGTATATTATGTGTACAGTAGTGAAATATACAGCATATAATGTAGATTAAAATATAATTTTAATATAACCATATTAAATTATAACAGATTTATATTAATTTACCATTTAATTTTTAAAATTGCAGAAGACTAAAGTACTATATTTTAAAATGAACAAGGTAAAGAGATTAGCATGTATGGTAAGAAATGAGACACATAAATAATTATAACAATCTCCATATTTGATGAATTTTCTTAATCTCCCTCAAAATAGAAAATAGTTCTATAAACTAAATTATAACCAAAGAGCTGCCCAACTGCTGCATATTGCCTGAAGTGTCTCAGTTCTCATTATAAAAATTAAATGAAATTAAATGAAATTTAACACATATTACTTCTGTTCCTATCAATAATCAGATGTTAAAATGAAAATCCTCTGGCAACGATTTTCTTTACTTTTTAAATCACATCTGTATTGACTTGCCATCAGGAGAATGAATTCTCACCAGATCCAAGTCAATGCCATTGATTTTCTTTTAAAATAAGGTAAACCACTTGTTCTCTGCTGAAAGAGGTAACTGCCTTCTCCCTAAAGCAGCATTTACAGCAAGAGCCACCTGACCTCACACTGTCAACCACCAACAGAGAGCCAGCCTATAGCTCTAGCTTCATGTCCATGCTTGGGCTCCTCCATTTCCTCTTTTTCCTAGTTGGCATCTGTTTTTATAACATAAGCAAAAGTCTAGACTATGGGCAGACACAGGAAAATACCTAGGTCTAACTGTAATTTGAATTCAAATCAGACTATGAGGATAAAATATACATTGATTATGAAATAGTGAAAACAAGAAAGTAGGGCTTTTTGGTTTGTAAAATGGTAGCATTCCCAGTTCTATGCATGAAGAAGTCCTCTTCCCCTTCTTCCTCCACCTCTGTGGACTGTTTTGTTTTAAGGCCATATGCTCTTCCTATGTCAATAGAGCTGAGCTGGAGAATAGAGGCAAGTGAAAATAATAGATTTCGGTTTTTAGAATAGTCTGTGTAACAGGCCCTGAATTAAGAAAAAATTGGCAAAACCAGTTTCTAAGCCAAGCTCTGAATTAGCATTTATTCTGAAAAGATATTTTACCAATTTAAAATGGTTCTCAGAAGAAAGATGTTGCATCACCACTGGGGCTAGTTCAGGTCCTGGCTGCCACAAATCATTTCTTAAATTCACCAAGAAGAAAGAGTCTCCAACAAAACAGTCATTCTCTTGTGGATGAAGTGGCTTATTCGCAAAGGGGTCCGGGTGACAACACCATTCTCCCACTAGAGTTCCCCAATTGTCACTCGGCAATGGGAGCACCCTGAGGAGCTTCCTAGTGGAAAAAAGAAAAACTATTTTTTACAGAACAAAATGGAAATGTAGCATTTTCTTAATTAAATCAGCATGAAAGATTAAAGAAACATTAACGACATTGCTTGTTGTGTTTATTTCCCCCCAGATTACAAAGGTAATATATACTCACTACAGGCAATTTTGAAAACGTGGACAGCTACAAAGAAAACAAAAATCCAACCTTTCCTTACTGCCCAAGGACAAGCAACTACTTTGTACATGAAGGTATATTTCTTTGCCTTCCTTTCAAGAAACACAGTTGTACATATGCATACAAAGTCTGAGATCAGAGGATGTATGCAAACTATATCTTGCTTTCATTGTTTTATTTAATTATATTATTCTTAATGACTCCATTCTACTACATAGGAACACCAAAACTTTTTAGATCATTCCTTCATTGTTAGATATTTAGGTTTTCAGTTTCTCATTATCAACAACCCTGTGATGAACATTCTTATTAGAAAACTTGTGTACATATCTGATTATTGCCTTGGGAAAAAGTCCTATAAGTGTGAGATTACAAGCACAAATGATATACATATTTTTACACCCAAACTGCTTTCCAGAAAGGCTATACAAATCTATTATTCTTCCACCTACTTTCTTCAAAATTGAATACTATATATATTTTTCATGTGTGGATGAAGATGTTTCCAATATAGTTTTAATTGGCAATTCTTTAATTAATGATGTGATTGCACAGACATATATTTAGTGATCACTGTGTTTCTTCCATGAATTGCGATCAATGATTACTTTCCAATGAGGTATTATTACATTCTTATTAATTTATAAAAATATATTCTATATTAAAGATATTAGTCCTTTGTCTATCATCTGTGGCAAATACTTGTCTCATTGTTATTGTCTTTGACTTTGTTTACATGTCTTAAACTTCAAATCACCTAACCCTTTTCTTTGTGGTTTCTCCCACTACTATTTTTATAAATTTTTTGCTTTGGAGTAATTTTAGATTTATAGGAAAGGTACAAAAACAGTACAGATAGTTCTAATATACAGTTAACCTAGCTTTCTCTAATGTTTACATCTTATGTAACTATGAAAGATTTGTCAGAACTATAGACTTTATCTGGATTTCCCTAGGTTTTCTACTAACACATCTTGTTCCAGGATCCGATTCATGATAACATACTGTATTTAGTCATCATGTTTCTTTAGTGTCCTCTAGTCTGTGGCAATTTCTCAGTCTTTCCTTATTTTTAAGGACCCTGAGATTTTTGAAGAATACTGGTCAGTTGCTTTGCAAAATATACCTCAGTGTGAGTTTGTCTGATATTTTCCTTAAGATTAGACTGGGCTTATTAATGGGTTTGGGGAAAGAATACCACAGAGGTGAGTGCCCTTCTCATCACATTATATTGGAAGTTACACCATATCAATATGACGTATCACTGGTTATGTTAACTTTGATCACTTGGTTAAGATACCTGCTAGGTTTCCCTACTAGTAAAGCTACTATCTCTCCCTTTGCATACATACTCTATTCCTTGGAAATGAGTCATTAAGCCCAGGCCACACTCAAGCAGAGAGAAATTAAGCTTGTCTCTGCCATTCTTTTTTATGCTTAGAACATTCTTAGAATTAAGTAGTCCCTTATATTTCCTAACAGTTTTCTTTTTATGGTTTCATTTTTCTTTTTTAGACAACAATAGACACCTGAGACATTACCAGGAAGGAAGCCAAACATGGTTCACCTCCATTCTACTCTAAATTAGGAAGATCAGTCTAACGGGAGAAGAAATGAGAGCAGGATAATGAGGGCATTTCAAAATAATTTATCTTGAGAAAAACTGAGACTAGAAATATGCTCATGGTCTTTCTAATGTCCATGAGCATTGTGAATGCTCAAAGCATTCTGAATACTTGCATATTTCCACTCTTATCACTGGAACCATGTGCTTACTAAGAGTCAACTATGTTTGATCACAGACCTGTCTATGACACTTGTGTATGTGACATTAGTTACATAATTTAATTAAATGGTAGGCAAACTATGGAAATATGAGTTGCTATTCCTCTGAAAACTAAAGCTTTCAGACTAGATGAAAGCCAGTTGTAAAAAAAAAAAAGAAAAGAAAAGAAAAATCACTGGTGGGATGTGGGAACTAACTATAGAACAGTGGGGAGAGGAAATCAGATTGCTGCAATAGTGTCTAACTATTCATTCCATTTTAAAGGATCTGAACTGGAAATTGTGGATGATGAATTTTGGATGGCTTAAGTGAAAAAAGCTATACAACAGTGGAGTCATATTCAACAGAAAAATATTGATTCCATAATAAATTACTGGTAAATTAATGTATTTTAATGTTAATAAAACATTTAAGATGTTAATTTATCATTTTTTAATGATTCCCCCATATTAACCCTTTCTTTCATTTGCCAATCAACTATGAGTCTCATAAAAGGGCAATTACATTTTGAAAGACATTTAATTTATAACTCCAGATGACAGAGGACAAGAATGCTGATTTTAATAGAAGAACTTCCCCTTTCAAATTAGGAAATGCTGCACCACTAGCATTATTCAAGCTTCTGAGCCTGTTAAAAATATTAAGTGATCTTTCAACATAGTTTATAAAAGTCTACTATGAATCAGGCATTATGCTGACACCAAATGTTAATACAAACTATCTCTTTTCTCAAGGTTCTCATGTTCTAGGAGATACAAACATATAAACAAATACTAAAATCACAATGCAATAAATGCGCATAACACAGTACTGGTTCTAAATTCCTATGGGGTGAAGGGGGAGGAGACAGCTCAGATCTTTTTGAAAATTTGATGAAAGATTTATAACTCCTTTCTTCAAACATACATTCTCATGTGCATGTAAAATCAGCAGATTACGTTAGAGGATTCGTAGATATGCAAAACCAATCCATGAATTCAGGGCAATGTAAAAGTGCTAGGAGAAGAATATACACGGACTTCTGAGAATAACACCTGAGCTGACCTCTGAAGGATTAATAGTAGTTCACTAGGCAATGGATGGAATTAAAGGGTGGAAGAAAAATATGAAGATGGCACCATATCTGTTTAACTTAACACTGTATTCCTAGTGTCTGACACAGTGCCTGACTCATAGTGTAAGTTTTAAATATTTGTTAAAGGAATGAACAAGCACATTCTGATAACTTTAACATGCAAGGCCCCTGGCTGGGTCTGCTGTATACTGGGATGAAAAGGTTAACAAACCTTTTCTCTTGCTGCCTGAGAACCTGACCTTTGGTTTAACCACCTAGCTCTGTTACCCTGGGAACCAAGTAGATGGCAGGCATCAATTATATTGCTAGGTGACACTGCTTATGGTAAAAAGGATCCCTGATTGGTAAATGGTATCTGGACTGGGTAGAAGTATAAATGAGCTGTAAATATCTTATGAAGATGCCATGCTTTGGACTTCCCAAAATGCAATCCTTCATAAAAACTGCCAAAGAATTGTTTCAAGAGATACTTGCTGCTTAGCATCCTGAGGCTTCTTCTCAGGGTATCTCCTGCATGTGGATCTTGTGTTTTATATGTGGAACCATGTCATGTGGGAAGACAAGAGTCACCAAACAGTTATATGAGCTGTCACTTGTTTGAACCGCTGCAAGATTCCTGCTGAGAGGAACGCCTGATGTTGACCTGCTGACAAGAAATGTGGCCTGTGGTAGTGTTGTGAGTCTGCATGTTTAGTCGAACTTAAGACCTCTGGTGGGCACTACACACACCTTTTGCATTTAATACTCACTAAAACTTTGTAAGATAATAATTTCCATTCGCCTTTAACAGAGGAGGAAAGGTAGGCTCAGAAATGTTAAATAATCTGTACAATTTCACACAGCCAGAAATGATAAATGAAGGCAGGATCTAAACCCAGGTCTTCCTGGCTTCAAAGCTAAATGCTTTTCCTTGGAAGAGATTATTTCCCCTGGCAATGCAGAGCATGAGGAAAGGAGACTGGGAAAATGAAACAGTGGCACGATGTGTGGGGTGTTACATGCCAACCTAAGGGACATGGACTTGGCTCTACAGTTAAATGGGAAGCATTATAGAATTTTAAGCAGGTAAATGATAGGTCAGATTTGAATTTTTACAAAGAAGAGAAAGAAGGCAAACAAAAGTGCCTATTTAGAGTGGGAGTTTGGCATAAACGGGCTCCTACATCTTCTTTGTCATTAAGATTCTCTGCCTGTTGACATTTTGCATGCAGTCCTAATAAATAGATCCTCAATACTGTGCAAAAGACAGCAATATCAAAATCTCATGCATGATTATAAAAATTAAACTACACCAAGATTTACAGAGGTTTGGTGTAGTTTAATGACGCACATTAGCATAAAATCTGGTATTTGAAACTTAACTTTACCCTACATCACAGTGAATAAAAGCTATAATATATCCCATAAATACCCAAATACACTAGGAGCAAAAAAGTGCCTAATTCACCAGCCATTGCAAAGGCAAAAGTGTTTGTACAGCAGAAAATTTTCTAATGTTTTCAAAAAACATAAAACCTTTTAAAACAAAAGATATATTTTAATCACAGCACCACTGGAAGTATATCTATCGAAAACTGAAACTTTGATATGACCTACTTCCCAAGAGAACTTTCAAAATAAAATAGGTACAATTTTTTTCAAGGTAGTTTTAGATAAAAACCAGCAGAAGCTCAGAAAAAGAGTGAAATGGGTTCCTGCATTTTCCCTCAGCTTAAGAGTCTGTGATAAAAGCAACACACGTTTATAATAAATTAAAAATTTATAGTTAATTTTAATGCATCTTAAGCATAAGTTTTTGGGAAAAGTAACTTAAAATAGACAATTTTACCCAATGCTATTGACTGATGATTATTTATTGAAAACTTAAACATATAGACAAGAAATGAAATGCCCCTAACTTTAAAATCAACCATTAATCAATGAAAATAATGGTAATAAAGAGTTTTTACAGATTGAATTATAACCAAGTAGACTTTAAAAATTTTAAGAACATCAAATATCTAAAGCTCAAAATATGGCTGCTGGAATTTAGATAAATTCAGTTGGCATTATCCAACTTGTAGGCTACCAATGCTATAAACCTAGCTTTGCATTTTATTACCATTATGTACATAGTATGATTAGATCCATTAAAGTATATTTATTTTATTCCCAAAGTTTGCACAATGTTACCATATCCAGTTTGTGCCTGTACTTTTTTTTTAATACCTCTTTGTTCTCTTTCATAGAAAAGTAACTATATTCATGGGAGTTATTTTCAGACTACAATTATAACTGGTCTGTCAAGTAGACCAATCAATGGGTTGGATATTCTGACATCTCTTATTGTTTCCATAAAGGGTATTCTGCTTATTTCTTTCTAGAGTTTCAATGTCCTCATGAGCTGCTAGGCTGACACCTAGCTCTCTGCTGGTGAAGGTGGAATAGGGAGGGCCAGTCCAGAGACCTCTCATATGGACTGAAAATCAAAAAGCTTATGTTTGAAAGTCTACCCAACTGATGTAATGCAAGTCTGAAATGAATTTATTTCTAGAAGATATAACAAATTCCAAACACAATGACCATTTAGCTGTTTCTGACACTATCCACAAAGAAGTAAATTTTGTCATTATTGTTGCTTAATATTAGTCTCACTGAGAATATAATCAAAAATTATATATATTCAGATAATATTTATTAAAAAACTGCCAAACTGGCAAAAATGCAGATTGGAAAATTTTATTGTAAAGAAATAAGGCAGTATTTGTTTTCAATATCCAAAAGAAATGGCTAAAAAAATGTGATCCTAAATTAAGAAAAAAGACTGGAGTAATGAGCAGATTTCGTGTGCCTTGTACCTTCTATAATTTGCTTGACAAGAATCTTCTTCAGTGATTAAAAAAAATAAATAAAATAAAGGAATAAGCAACAGTCTGGCAGCATAACACAAATCATAGAATGCAGGTACAACTTTATGAGGTTCACCAATCACAGAATTTTCATGCTGGCTGGACTCTTAGAGGTTTATTTAATCCAATCTCCTCATTTTACAGATGAGAAAACTGAGGCCCAGAGTATTAAAGTGACTTGCTCTCAGATGACAAGGCTAGCCAGTAAAAAGATCTCAGGTCTGCTCCATTGTTCTTATTAGAGGAGCTCCCAGGACAGATAAATCAGCATATTCCAACGTGCCTTCCTGGTAAAGATGCCTGCAATTAGTTGATTTTGATTATAGCACATAAAGCCTCCCTTAAAATGCTTTTAGTTTAATTTCCTACTTAACAAGAACAGAAGATGTCCTTACTGCCACATAAAACAAGTAACTAAGGGAGAAATATGACCACTGGGCTTAATATAAATAGTCAACATGAAATTCTTATGTAGATACTAGAGGAAGCATGTTTTTCCATAAAACAAGGAGTGGGGCATGCTGCCTAGAGTGAAATGTAAGGTAAGTCTCAAACCAACTATTAAGGATTTCTCTGTGTTGCTCAAAAGGCATGCACATGCCAGATACATACGTGTGATAGGAAAAGGCTTTCAGGTAACCTTGCGTAAGTGAGACAAGGGCTAAGTCAAGTCTACTGTTCATCTTCTTAGAAAGAAAAGTTTGAAATGTGGGTCATTTCTCTGGCACATCTGAAAAATAGAGTCCTGAATCTAAAAGGTTTAAAACATTAAACAGGGTAATTTGCTAGTTTGTTAATAAGGCCAATTATGGAAAAAAAGGTGGAAGAAGTCTGTAAAACTTACAAGAGCTTTTTGAACATTAATATTATATGTGTTACAGTCTTTAACTTTCTTCATGAGTTTGGAAAACGGGCCTCATTACGTTTACTTAAGAAGAAGCTGACTTCTGGGTATTTACTTAAAAAATCTGAAAATGTATTCATAAAGATGTAGGTACCCCTATGTTCACTACAGCATTATTCAGGTAGCCACATCACGGATACAACCTAAGTGTCCCTTGATGGATGATTGGATAATGAAGACGTGGTACATATGTACAATAAAACACTACTCAGCTGTAAAAAAGGATGGAATACCATCATTTGTAACAACATGGATTGATCTTGATAGTACTGTGCTAAGTAAAATAAGTCAGATAGAAAAGGATAAAAATCATATGATTTCCCTCATATGTGGGATATAAACAGAAAGCAACAAACTCATAGACACAGACAACCAGAGGGGAAGGGAGTTAGGGAAAGGGTGAAGACGATAAAGGGGTCAAATACATGTCGATGGAAGGAGAGACAAGACTTTGGGTAGTAAGCACACAATGCAATAGACAGATGATACATTACAGGATCACATATGACACTTACGTAATATTGTTAACCAATGTCACCCCAATAAATTAATTTAAAAAATTTTTATTAAAAAAAAAAAGAAGAAGAAGAAGCTGAGGAGATATGGACAAGGTTCTCCAGCTGCTAAGTAGTAAGGTTAAAGTTCAAACCCAGGTCTCATTCTCCCACTCTAGCCTCTACGCTATATGGCTTATTAGGTCAGGATTAGAGAGAATAAATGTCCTTCAGTGTTAGCTTCTAAGCCCTTATTTTTTTCAATCCTATAATCACAAAAAGAATTGACAGAAAACAGAAGATACAGTTTCTGAATAGAAAAAATGGGGACTACAGGTAATGATTTTTCATATCCATATCCTTTTCCAATGAAACACAAATGTCAGCCAATAAGGAATGAGCATATCTTTTACTATAAGCAGTACCAGGAAACACTGTTACACTGACTTGAACTTGCTCCTACTCAAACTTCTAGATCACCTCATCACTGTATAGGCATGTTTTAGAAACTTCATGTGAGAATTAAACCAAAGCTGAAATAGACTGACAGAAGGAAATGTTCTTGGTTAAACTACAGTGTAAACCAGGATGCTGTGGAGCTTTCAGGTTAAAATGGGCCTGTCACAGAGTATGTACTTGGCAGAACATCAGCCTTCAGGTATTTTGGGCAAGGGCATTCTCCTCTCCTCTGTAGAGTGAGAGCCACCTCATTTCTTACTCAAGATAATCATTCAGAGGATGCTCTGTTCACAGCCTCCCACTTCCATTAGGCTAACTTTCTGCGATCTCATCTACCTCGAACACTGCCAGGAATCCTAAAGCAAGCGAGAAGCTGGCAGAAGGCCAAAATAAACACCCTAACATTGATTCAATTTAACCTAGCAAGAATTTATTGACAGCGCACTGTCCATCAGGCACTGTGCCTGATGCTGGGGATGATGATGACAAGAATAATTACAGCAGTAGCTACCACATACTGAGTGCCTACTATGTGTAGACACTTAACTCATTTAATCCTCCAAACAACCTTAATTTGCTTGACAACCTATTATCTATATATTTGTAACAAGGAAATTGAGGCATGGAGTGGTTAAGTAACTTGCCCAGGGTTACAGCTAGTAAATGGTGGCTAGTAGACACCTGGCTTCTGAGTCTGTACTACTAGCTACTATGCTCTACTATACTCTAAATACATGAGGATAACTTTTTAACAAGAGTTAAAAAGACTATCCTCACCCCCAGAGCCTATAGTTTAATTGGAAAGACAGGCAAGTAAACCTTAGAGGAGCACATAAACCAACCCAGTGCTCAGGGAAGGTGCCCAACAGGAGATGCCCTGTCAGGTAAATTTAGTAGCTAACCAGAGAGAAAGAAGGTTATTGAGTGCATTCCAAGAGAGAGGGTAACTTTCACTAAATCCTAAGGTGGTGAAAAGCATGGAGAGACTTAGGGACAGCAGGTTGATCATTAGAGCTGTGCACAGAATGTGTATAAATAATAGTGTGTTGTTTTGTGGGGGAAGGAAGAGGGTTGTGGAAGGAGGGCTAAAATATGGGGGTTGAGAGGAAAACAGAGGCAAACTTATAAAGGACCTAGCATGGCATGCTAAGGTCTGGAATTTATCTTGAAAAATATGGGAGGACATGAAAGGGTTTCACCAGGGGAGCGAGCTGCATCTAGAACAGTCAGTAGTGTAGAAATGGTCAGATGAGGGAGAACCTAGAGGAAAGGGAATCAGATAAGGAGTTGGCAACAAGTGCTATTAGGTGAGAAGACAACAGACCCAACTGAGTGGCACTGGGGCAGAGAAAAGTGGACTTAACGTGAGGAATGCAGGGAAGGAAGCAGCAAAAGTACCTGGTGACTGACTATATATGGGGGACAGGGAGGAACAGAAAGCGATACCACCGGGATTCTACCTTGAGGACACAAGTAGAGGTTTGGTACGCATTGAGACAAGGGGCCCTGGAAGAGGAGGAGGTTTCTGATGGAGAAAGACTCATTCACGTGTAAGTCTCAGTGGAAATTCATCTAACAAAGAACTCAAAATTCCTTCTTTAAATATCATTTACAAATAATAAGGTTTTCATCTGTCTTTCCAGTCTATGAGTGATCAGAAAATGAAAATTCAGGGGGAAGGATCTATACCTACAAAACAAGGAAGCTGACAGGAGAAAGGGAACAGATAGAAAAACAATTAAAAGGGACAACTGGGGAACAAAAAGAATGCAGCAAAGAGCCCTTTCTGTCTCAATAGGGTAATCATAGCATATTGTAAGTACAGGTTGCAAGATTAATCTTATCAAGAAAAGGTTAATTTGTGCTCTATAGGCTCTATTTTAATAAGCAGGGATATAGGAAATGGATTTTAGAAAGGCACTAATAGAAATAGTTCAAATAAAAAGTCTGAACTGCTGCAAAAGCTTCTGTTATTTAGAAAATTCACTTAATGTAGAAAACCTCAGTCACCAACATGATGGATAAAACATGCAGTTGGTCCCATGGCTCTTTTCAGGAAGTGCCACAGTGATCAACCCAGGCTCTTCCACCAAGATAAGCCTTCGGCCCTCAAAGCCAGCATCCAATTGTTCCCTTCTGTCACCGTGAGAAGACCTAACTGCTCTGTGATTACTGGAGAGCTTTATGGTTGATTTTGCTCAAAGTGACATTAAGCTGGCTCTCATTTTAAGGCCATATACTGCTCCCTTGGCAATTACTTCAAAAATTCTAATAGAAAAAAGAGAAAACCATTGCCAGGTACACAATTAATCAGTGTTGAATACATTCCTTACCTGTCCCTTATTATGACTTCACCACAGGATTGGCAATAAAATGTGCAACAGTCTTGGGCTTGTGAGCTTTGATTAAACACTGAAATCAGTTCTAAAGGAAATCAATGAAATAGCAAATCTTAGAGTTTGGGACAAATATGTTAATATATTTATAAGAGTTTAATAGCCACAATAAATTACCATCGATAAACACTGTTTATGGTCTACCCCAAAGGATACATTTAATTAGTGTTATCTGATTATCAACCAGAAGCAAATACCGAGAAGTGTTTTCAAACCAACAGATTTTGCTAAGTGTTTCAGAGCTAGGTATTGCCATAGATTATCCATGTAACATGCTGTTGTGTTACTTCTCTCATTCCATAAATACCAACATTAAGGATGAGAGAAAAGGAGCTATTTCTTTCACATCAAGCTACACAGAGCTGCACCATCTTTAGCTTTTCTCTGCTATGTCTTAGTAGAGTTTTTCATCTACATCACTGCTGGTAAATAAAGCTCTTAAATTTAAGTTTAATTTGATTTAAACAAGATTTATGTCCACTCTGACATATTGCTAGTATGAACAAACAAAATGAATCTTAAAACTGGTCTTTATTAGACCTGTTCCTGGGAATGGAATGGCTCCTAAGAAGAATTCAATCTTCTAAGTGCAAAACACAATTTCTGATTAAGACTGTAGAAAAACATATATTTCCTACATTATGTGGAGTGCAGCAGAAGGCAGTATGTTCTCCTAATTTCCATTACTTTATTCATAAGACAAATTTTTTCATCACCTCATCCCCCACAAAAAAAATCCCACCAGAAATGCCTATTATAAAAATCTAAAGAAATGAGGTCTTATCCATTAAAATCAAACAATTTGAATTTAGTTTATGCTACTTTGTATGTATTGTAAAATTAAACAGACCTGGGTAAAAGATCCAAAATATTCTTTTCAGAACCAATAAAATTTTCAGTGAAATACTCCCCTCTGCTGGTCACCCAACATGATCCACTGGCTCAGGTTCAAGTCAGAACTTTCTGCCCTAGTGTCATCCTGGGAGCGCACTGCCACCCGGGTATGTACCTAATGCCTGTGCTGTATCAGATTTTACTGTAGCCAATGCCATGTGAAAGGTCATAATCTGATCTGTTACATTCTAAACAGTATAACGTATGTTTACTATGGTCTTTGGAAGAACATTCTTCTAGTTGAAACACTTTTTCAAAACCCTGAATCACAAATGAATGCTAAAAATTTCGAAACTCATTTCCTACAATGCATTTTTATTCAAGTTTACATCAGTATACACCAATCTGACATTTATTCATTCAGCAAATATTTATTCACCACCTATTATGTGGAAAGCACTAAAGCAATTAAGTACTGAGAAATCTACTTTGCATGCCCTTTCACGCACTGCAGAACAGCTTTGAAAGCTTTCCTTTTCAGATATTTGAATAAAATGTCTTAAAAATATAAAGAAACAGGAGACTAATGAATGCAAACAATATGCAAACCAACACACAGCAGTCAATTTATTTTGTCCTCCAGACAAAATCAAAAAATAATCTTTGCTGATTATAAAAATTTTATATAGTTCAAGTTTTGCTATTTGTATATTAACTTTTACAGAATATGAGTAAACGACAAACCAATTCTGTCTCTGGAAGGTCTCTATACCTCCTTAGTATGAGACTGAAAATCACATCCCAGAAAACTAGCAGCAGATCTGAAAACACCCCTTTGTGGCTTCTACATCTGCCTTGTCCCAGGTCCCAGATAGACAAAACATTCCTGCTGTGGTTACTGCTGTTCATCACGGCTAAAGAAGTGATGATGACTTCACAAGGTCCAGGCTCCCACAGCTTCTTCCCTGAAACAATGCTTCCTCTGCCCACTCTTAGGTATACTCAGAGAGTTTGTTCATTTCCCATCTTGGTGACCCATTCTTCTTTCCATGGATATTCCAACAGTTATTCTTAGTATTTATCTTCTGCCATTTAAACTCCATACTTCTTATCAGTGTCCCTGAAACCAACTCCACCCAACTCAGACTACTTATTCATTAATCTAGTAGTTGAGAAAATATTAACCCACTAGCAAAAAAGGAAAGAAGCTCCATCTATCTTCTCTTTCTTTTCAAAAGTCAGCTTAGAGACTCAAGGAACTGAAATATGTTCCATATCTCTTAAATGTCTCTTCAGAACAATCCTGGTGACCCCACCTCTAGGCTCCATGTAACTCAGATGAAAGCCTTAGTATAAATGGGGCAGCAATGAAGTCTCAGGGTATAGCTGGAAGAATTAAAATCCTTATTTGATAATGAGTATCTCATAGCTCTGTTACAGCCTCTGTTTCCCCTTTTACATCATTTTTAATGCTCCAAAGTATATTAATTACATGGTAGGAGATAAATCAATAATTTTATTCAATAAATTATTCTGAGAAACATTTCTCCTGTTACTGAATCAATATGCCAGCAATAAAATACTGGAAATACGACAGGCACACCAATCAAAATCAAATTATGCATCAAACTCAATTTTAGAATCTTTACCTGTACTGTTCTCTCTACTTAGTGTCTTTACATGGGCAGGATCATTTGCATCACTCAGTTCTCTGGTCAAATATCACCTCCTCGAATGGCCTTTCCTGACCACCTTCCACCCAACCCAGTCACTCCCTATCCCATTATTCTGCTTTACTTTGCCATAGCACTTTTCCCTGTACCCAAGTAATTTTAATTTGGTCATTATCTATTCCTACTCATTAGAATGCAAACTCCATGAGGGCACAGACCATCCTAGCTTGTTCACTTCTATATCCCAAGAACCTAGGTCAATCCCTAGCACATAGTATAAGGAAACATTTATTGAATTAATGAGTTTCTCTGTTATGATTTAAAATCAACCAGGTCTTGCATAATTGCCATCTGACTTAATCTCACATCAGCTCTGTGAGCAAGGTAATTTTATAATTAAAGAAACAAAGCGGGAGGTGTATGGGGAATCTCTGCACATTCCGCTTAATTTTGCTGCGATCCTAAAACTGTTCTAAAAAAATAGTCTATTATGAAAAAAAAAAACACCAAAAAAAAAATACCCCAAAGGAACGAAGCCTCAGAAAAGTTATGTAACATATTCAACTACACACAGCTAATAACTGGCAGAGCTGGCAAAGAACCTAGATCTTCTTGATCCCCAGCTCTTCCCATGCCACAGATGAGCAGTTATTTTCACCTGGGAAAAGTTCAACTTTTCAAAGGAAAACTCCCCTTTGATTTATAACAAAAAATTAAGTGCAGGAACAGGAATGCTAGTATTACTTACTGGTGCTGAATCCTGCCTGTGCCTGCAGCCGCAGGTGCAGCCCATCTCCAGGCACATATTGTAGCCCACGGCAAGACGAAGGTATAAGCCTGACCTCTGCTGGAAGCCGGATTTCTGTGCAGCCTTCAGAGGTTTTCACCTGGAGCGACGATGGCGTTACAGAAATATCCATGGGCAAACCTGCTTCTTTTGGCTCTCTGGTAATTAAAATAAAGCACACAGACAAAATTTCTCACTGATGAAACCCAAATGATGAAAGAAACAAAAGTGGACAAGAATCTCTCCATTCAACTAATCCCAGAAAAATAACAGTGAACCAACAGTAAGGGAAACTAGATTTAGATCAGTACAGAGTTCATTATATTATTACTGTAATATGAAAGGTCTGAGACATATATTTTATTCTTGCTTATTTTTTTATGGTAATGATACATTTTAAAATGTGCACTTTTCCCCATTGCCAATGATCCTGAGTCCCGACTCTTCTATCCTAGTGCTTCCTCCATCTACTTCAGCCTGGACCTTCCTGAGGCTGCTTCCAGAGCCATTCTGCTTGCACAGCCTGCCATTCCATTTCTTCATGCCCCCCATTTCTTCCCACTAGTCTCCCCAACTTCAGCTTCTTCAAACCAGCACAATCTAATGCTGGCCTGTCAAACATCATGTACTTGTTCTCTGAAATACTTTTTGCAAGAGAATTTAACAAGACAGCATTAGACAGTGGCTTATTCATCTTTGCATCCCTTGACCCTAGAATGGTTTGCACATCCTTTCACGCACTCATTCATTCATTCAGCACGTCTTTTGTAAGTTCTATAATGTGTCAGCCACTAGGAGTAAAACAATTAACAAGACAGTTTCTGTATCCCCATCCCTCTCAGAGGCGACAGGCAAGACAGAAATAACTGAGGGATCAATCCCCAATACGGGATTGCCAAGTAAAGAGAAATGATCAAGGGATCAACGAAAACTAGATTGTACTTATTCATGATAAATTTAGGGTACTATGGAAGCACATGGGAGAGTATAGTGACTATCACAGGTCAAGCACTAAGTTGTTATTTGAATAATGAATGGGAGTGTGAGTAAAATATTCTTGCTTCTGAGACCAACATTGCAATGTTTCATTATCTTACAGTAAATTGAAGTATTGTTATTTGATATACAGGATTTTGATAAGGAGACTGGGATTACATGAAACAAAAGGTACAGAAGAAAAAAACTTTCTTGTCAATTTTAATAATAAAAAAAATTAACTAGGAAAACAGTTTAAGTATGAATACCAGCAAATAGGACTTACTAACCCAGTTCACTATAATCACAAATAGCTCAGTATAGGCAATAAAGAAGAAACCACAGTCCCTGTCCACTTGCTAGTCATCAAAAGTACAGAGGGGGATAAAAACATATAGAAATGATTCTCGTCGGAAGCTGAAATATGCTTAGCATTGTAACTTCAGTGGCAAAGCACCCTGACCCACTTCTAAGTGCAGACAACAGGAGCAGGCCAACTACTTTGTCACCTATGTATGTAATACGGGCAATCTATATGTCTTCTAAACCCAAAAATCATATCATGTCTTCAGGTTAGTTCTCTTAATTTGTCTTAGAAAATCTTAAGACTACTTTCTGGCTAGTTCCTTTTCAAAATATATGGTTCTGCATTTAATTGGCAATATAGAATATCAAAGAACCTGAACTTCTCCAGGAAGACAGCCTCAAACTCTTGAGTCAAAAGTCCAATCTTAAGGAATGATGGTTAAGAAGCAATAATACTCTAAAGCAGAAATACGAAAATTTTTATATAAAAAAAAAGTTTTATATAAAATTTTTATATGTAAATATTTCAGGTTTTGCAAGCCATATATGATGTCCATTGCATATTCTACTTTGTAGTTTTCTTTTTTAACAATCCTTTTTAAAAATGTAAAATTCATTGTTTGCTCATAGGGTGCACCAAAACAGCAGATTAGATTTGGCCTATGGGCCATAGTTTGTCAATCACTGCTCTAAGATACACAATTTTCCTATTTTACTACTTCAGTGATTTTCAAATTGGACTACACAGTTGGCACTTTGGAAGTGCCTTAAGGGATACTACTAGGTTCCTAAGTCCCCTCTCCCAACCTATCTCTGGCTTATCACTCTTCTTCCTCTTCCTCTTCCTGAAAAATTCAGCCTATCACATAAGGCTGAGCAAGGTAGGCATCTATGTCTACCACATTGGCCTGGAGTTTATATGAAAAACCCAACAGGGAGAGTAGGGCATCTGCCACATAGCCTATGAGCTACAGAAGGCCATCCAACAGGGATGTCAGATCCCAAAAGAGGTGAGGATGGAATCTGAAAAGGAGCTGGGGGGTTTCAGAGCCTGTCTTAGTCAGTTCTGGGGGCTGGAAAATTCAAGACCAAGGTGCCAGCAAATTTGATCCTTATTGAGAGCTCCCTTCCTGGCTTTCAGATGGCCGCCCTCTCACTATTCTCAGAGGGAGGAAGCTTTGGTGTCTCTTATATGGGCACTAATCTCATCATGGTGGCTCCACCCTCATGACCATATCTAAACTTAAGTATCTATTAAATGCTCCATCTCCTCATATCATCACAGTGGGCCTTACAGTTTCAAGATGCAGATTTTTAGAGGACATAAACATTCAGTCTATAACAGCATGAGCAGGTAAGGAGTGTCAACAATGAGTAGGAGGCAAAGAAGTAGCGAAGGATGCCACTGAATTAGTTACATAGGGAATTGACCAAGTAAATATATGTTACAAGGAAAATGAAAACCAGGATTCTCACTGTGGGAGAACAGTTACAAAGAGGAAACCCGAATGGATCCTATGATGGTAGACTAGAATTGGAAATATCTATATGAAGTCATGGTTTTAAATGTATATAAACAGACACAGTAATAAATATAGATGTATATGTACATATGTGTATGATGACATAGATACAAATACACACACACGCATACATTAAACACATGCCACATACATACATTCTTCTAGTTCTGTCCACCAGTAGGCCTGGGAGAAGCAACAGCCCAATAGTAATGAGAAAACTTTGTGCCCAGACCTTGGTTTCTAAAGGTCATTTTCCAGTTAAAAATAAATAGACTAAAACAAAAGGAAACAAGGTTCTTTGGAAAAATAACTATATCCAGGATTGGAATAGGAAAAAAAATGAGATGAGTCTGGAATGTCTTACTATGCAACAAAGAATAAATCAATAAGTGATAGGGACATGTCAAAAAAGACAATTCATCTTGAAGGGACCCTCACTGGCCATATGTGGTGTAATGTGAGAAAAAAAAAAACTGCTGGGAGAGAGGTGGGGAACAGGACTATGAGGTTCCATACTGATGTAAATAAATGAATAAAATGAAAGTCTGATGAGGAAAAGGGTATTTACATAGTCTCAAAGGACCTCTCTAATTAAAACTTTTGAAGTTTTAGAAACGCTAATTGTCAGCACTCTTTACAATTTGAGGCTTTCTTCACTATTCACTTGTATTCTTTCAGGTGTCATGCTCTGCTTGAACTGTCCAATAACTCCACATCTCATTCTGAGTATGAGCTAAAGTTCTTTCAATGGCATATAAGACCCAATGACATGCTAGAACCAATTATTAAAATTCCAGGCATTTTGCAAACCAGTTGACCTCACTTTGGTAGCCTGACATTATCCATGGTGAAAGTATTTACAGAACAGCAATCAGTAAATGTGGCAAATCAGGGAGGTTTTTGTTTGGTTGCTTTGTTTTTTGTAAAGCAGGCTGTTAAACATTTACCGCACACTACTCACTTGTAAGACCCTTTGCTATGTGCTCCCACAGCCCATCAGCATCTCTCTCTGAACTAGGTGTTCCTTCACACTCACAGGAAAACAGTCTTTTACCGAGTATCCTGTGGTTCCAAACCTTACTTCTCTCAGTTTATAACTCAAATGTTGCTTTCTCATTTGGAGAAACTTGGTTGTAATTTTTCTCCCTGTCTTCTTTTCTGTTTTATTTTTTCAGGTACTTATCTCTATTTAAAGTAATATACATTTCATTTATTTTGTGTATTTTTTGTCCAATGCCTCCATTAGACAGTAAACTCAATGAGAGCAAGTATTTTTGTCTTTGTTATTGCTACTACTATTCACAGCTGTATACTCAGCATTTAGAATTTTGAGTTTTTGACACTAGACTAGGAACTCAGTAAATATCCATGAATTGAAGAAATTGATGGCCAAGGTTTATCCCAGGAATGCTAAGATAGCTTAACATAAATAGATTCTTCTGATGCATTCACAGATATAAAGATTAAATGAAAAAAATATGACCATCACAATATGTGCAGAAATCATTACAGAAAATATATCTATTCATGATTAAAACCCGTACTAAATTAAGAAAAGAAACTATGCAATCTACTAAACAGATTAGCCAAAAGTCAGCTTCATCATACCTAATGGTGAAATGCTAGAAACATTTCTTTTAAGATTAGCAAAAAGAATTCAACTCAATTGTATAATTTACATTAACTGTAAATAGACTAAAAATTCTAATTAAAATGCAGAGATTGTCAGAACGAATTTAAAAAACTTTACACAGTAGATGCTATAAAAATTTTATAAAGACATAAATTGAGAGTAAAAGAGTAAAAAAGATATACCATGCAAACAGTATAATCAACTGATTTCTGACAAAGATATTGATTTATTTCAGTGGGAGAAACTACAATCTTTTTAACTATTGGCAATGAAAAACTGGATATCTTCACAGAAAAAAAAAAAGAACTTTGATCTCTACCTCTCTCCAAATGCAAAAATAAATTTGATATTTTCACTGACCTAAAGGTAAAACTATGTGACTCCTAGAAAATACAGAAAAAAAATCTTTACAACTTTGAGGTAGCCAAAGATTTCTTAAGACACAAAAAAAAAACACTAACCACTAAAAAAAATTCAATAAATTGTATATCCTTCTGTTTAAAAAACACTATTAAGAAAATAAAAGATAAATTACAGACTGGGAGAAAATATTCACATACACACAAGGCATAAATGAGAAAGGTCTTGTTTTCAGACTATATAAAGAACTCTTTAAATTCAACACTAAGACCAACAGCTTAATTTTTTAAGGCCAAAAAATTAGAAGACATTTTACCAAGGAACATATATGAATAACCAAAAAGCAAATGAAAAGGTGCTCAACACTATTAATCAGGGAAATGCAAACTAAAATGACAATGAGATACCACTTTCTACCACTACAGTGGCTAAAATTAAGACTGATAATACTAAATGCAGACAAGAATGTGAAGCAATTGAATTGCTTTTTGGGGGGTTTTTTTGTTTGTTTGTTTGCTTTTTAGCAAGAGTGAAAAATGGTACAATCACTTTGGAGAACTGCTTGGCAGTTTATCATAGAGTAAAGCCCCCATCTACCATATGACCTGGTGATTCCACTCTTAGGTAATCACCCAAGAGAAATGAAAGTGTATGTCCACAAAAAGACTTGTATAACATAATGGCAGTTTTCCTCATAATAAGCAAGCTTTAGAAACACACAAAATATCCTTCAATAGAAGAATGGATAAATGAATTGTCATATATTCATACTGGAAAACAACTCAGTAAAAAAAAAAATGACTTTTGATATATGCAATGATAAAACATGAGTCTTGAAAAAAATTGTTGAAGCCAGAAACCAAAAAGTATATACTCTATGAATCCATTTATACATAGTTGAAGAAATGGCAAAACTAAACTTTACTGAATGAAGTCAAAAAGTGGTTGCTTTTAGAAGTAAGGAGAATTGATGACAACAGCTTAACAGTCAAAGATCTCCAGGGACAAGCCAGCAAAGTTAGGTTTCTCAACTTGTTTAAACAAGGGAGACTAATCTGGGAGAACTCTGAAGGGCCCCTTTGATAAGGGGAAGTAGGGAGGTTGTCTTGTTTGGTTTTGTATAAGATTTGGGCTTCTAATAACCCTACAAAGTGGACTGGAATTGGAGATACTTATCTGAACTCATGATTGGAGAGATCGAAAGAAGAGCAATAAATAGCCCTATTTTACAATTGGAAAAAAAATCAGATTAAATGATTATACTCTCGTGAAGAAACTAGAATTTGAATTCAGTTCTCATGCCCAATCCAAAGCTGCCTGCCACAGATACCTGGCTGATTTAAGGGGAAAAAGAGAAAGCTAAGTAAGCATCAACCTACCTCAGAGTGGCGCTGTGTAATAATTTTTTAAAGAATGCTAACATGTAATTTACTGTACTCGAAACAGTGGGCACAAGGGAATCACATACTACAAAACAAACGAGAGGGAGTACTGTCCGTGTGCAGACGTCTCACTGGAACTCGGAATATGAATAAAAGAATGAACTCCAGTAAGTCTGCGACCTTTGCTGGCCGTTCGCCGGCCGCACGTTTTGAACGACTGCCCGTTTCTCAGCAGTGTGGGGAAGAAAAGGCACACCGTGTTTATTCACAAAACAGGATGCTCTCCCTTTGCAACTGGTCTCATAGCCAGGATCCCGAAAAGAGGCCGCCGACAAGGCATCTTTAAGTGCATCTTTAAGTGCTGCGGCGCGCCCCGGGTGGGGCTGAGAATGCATTTCTAAAAGGCTCCCAGGTGCTGCCCACGTTGCCAACGGGGTGGCACTCCACTTTCACACTCAGGAGGGCTCTCGGCAACAGGAAAGAAACGACAGGCATCCGTCCTTCCGAGGGAGGCGGAGCCGCCCCGCGCGCAGCAGAAAAGCGAACCAGGCAGCGCGCCTCGGGGCCGCACTCCCCCCGCGGCCTTACCCCAGGACCAGCAGCGCGCTCTGCAGCCGTCTCCGCACCTCCAGGAAGACGCGTGTCGCCTCCGCCATGGCGGGCGCCCCGGACGGGACCACTAGGACCAGGAGCAACAGCGCGAGCGACCAGGACGGCGGCGGCGGCAGGAGCAGCAGGGGCGGCGGCGGAGGCGGCGTGGGACGCCGGGACCTCGCCCTGGGCCGAGGCAGCCCGCCAGCCCACAGCGCCGCCTGCCGGGCAGACGCGCGCCTGCGGGAGGACTCGACGGGCGGGGCGGGGCGGGGGCGGGGGGAAGGGGCGGGAGCTTTCTCTAATCCCGCCTTAGGGAACGAGCTCTGAGAAGTGTGGGCGGCGAGATCCAAACGGCCCTTCCACTTTGTTACTTACGGGCGTGACCTGCTGTTTTAGTTCCCCTGAAAATGACCTGAAATTTCAAACCCGGAGTGCGCGCCTTCGGTTGGCGTCGAGAGGGGTGAGGCTGGAAGAGAGGAAAATGATAGAGGGAGGCGACACGGGCTGCCACTGTCCCCAGGAGTCATGAGAGCAGAATCCCCCACCCCAAACCCACTTGATCTTTTGTTTTGTTTTTATAAATTATTGTCTCTATTTTAGAAACTATGGTCGGTCAGTCCTTTGGTAGTTGTCCTCTGTCAGGCGTCAGATGCCCAGCATTGACTTGGCACAGCTTCTCAATGTAGACAGGATCGCTCCCTGATGGAAACAGTTGCAAAAGTGTAAATTTTCTGCTCCCTATGCTAACGAGTGGTTAAATCCAGTTTCATGAATCACGGGATTAACCATTCCTATAACCTTTGAAAAAAGGAAGATGGGAATGATTGTGTACATTTCCACTTCTGCAGAGTAAAAACTGACTCAAAGAAGTCCTAACCTCATTACTACTAGCAGTTATGGAAAGTTTGACACAAAAGTATCTAGTAGAACAAACATTTATAATGGAACATATTCAAACACAAGGCCCCTGCAGAATTATAAGAATTCTTTGAAAACAAGCTTTTAATTTTTAAAAACGTAAACAATGATGGCTTGTACACAGAAAATAGTGTTTATTGATCTTTACAATTCCAAGGACATAATTACCACACACTATACCCATTCATGTGAATATATTCCAAATAAATAAAAACACTTCTCTAGAGATACTAGTTGAAGACAATTTTTCTAAAATTGGTATTCGGAGGTTTTAGTTTATCGTGTTGCTTCACAGATTCCTGACTCCATCACAATAGTTCTACAATACAGTTCAGAGAACTAAGTTTACTGCTCTTCCACCTCAAATAACGGTGATGATTTCAACTCTGCATTCTCCCACCGGTCTCAAGGCGATTAAGTGCTGAAGTACTGACATAGTACATTGATATATGACATTCTTAGCACAGCAGGCTCTTCATAATTGGTGGGATCGCTTTACAAAGTTGTTATATTTTATAGATAGTCACCCATTCCTAAAACATTTTATTTTGACCCTCTGGCTTAGGCAAAACAGTGCAATCGTCCTTGTAGTAACTACGCGATTAGAGAGTTCTGGATTCAAAACAGTTCCAAATCTGATCACTATTTGTCTCCTAAATTCGTCAGTCTTCCAGACTCTTTGGGCCTCCAGTTTTCCTATGAAATCCAAAGCATGATTTAAATTATACTTAATTATTTATAAGCTGCTTTCCATTCCCTTCAGACTATCGATTCGGGGCTGGTTCCGGCGAGTTGAGAACACCTGCGGTATGCACGGCGTCCCTTTTCCAGGCCCCCTGCCGTCCTTGGTGGCCCTGGGCCGCTTCCTCGGCAGCCCGCCTGAGGGCGCTGTGGGAGGAAAGACGCGGACGGGGGGGGCGGGATCCCAGGCCTTCGACGTCGACGCCGGCGCGGGCGCGGGCGCGGTGCACGCCGGGAGCTGTCACTAGGCCCTTCGGCTCGCGGCCTCCGTGGAGCTGCCGCGGTTGCCAGGAGAGCGGCGCTGGCGTGGACCGGCCGAGCCCGCGGCAGGTAACAGCCTCCCTGCCCCCTAGAGCGTCCGCGAGGCCGGCCGCTGGCGCGGAGCGGCGTGCTCGGCGTGGCTCGTCCCGGAGTCGCGGGGACGACCCGGCCCCGCCCGGAGCCGCGAAGCCGGCCGCCGGCTCCCTGGTGTCCGCAGGAGCGGGAGCTGCGCGGGGACCTGCGGGCCGGGGTCGGGCGACGGCGGGAGGGCGGCCCCGGGCGGGGCCGGGGCGGCTGGGGGCTGGTCGCGAGCCTCCCGCGTCGGGGCCAAGCAGGGTGCAAGGTTGGGGCGGAGGTCGCACCTGTGCGATGGACGCGCGCGGGCAACCCCTGTGTGGGCGCATCCAGGCGTGGGGCAGTCTCATGGATTTGTTGGGTCCTTCTAATGCTGTGGAGGATGAATGCCAGCCATGGTTAACGATCTATGTGGGGGTGGGACAGAACTGCACAAGTTTATTAGAGGAAGTCAGATTAGTCTTAAGGAAGTTGTTAACAAGGATCAGTTTTGATTCCCAAGCCCTTTAAAGGAGGAACATTAGTTACTTGTTCGTTCACTCTCCTAGCCTACCCTGAGTGGGGAGGGATAGTGGCACACAGCTATACTTTTTTTAAAGCTAAGTAAATTGTGTTTTGATTATTCTTACACCATCTTAGAGGTCTGTGAAGTTGGAGAACTACGAAGATTGGGAAAATCTGATTTGGAGATTGTAGGAACAGCAATGAAAACATTTGTAAAGTAATTACGGAAGGGTTCAGGAAACTAAGTTTGCCTGACAAACCCTGAACTACAGAAAGACAGAAAATCTCTCAATTTCGATGTTGTTGTTGGTCAGCTGTTTTCTTTGCAGACATGTGATCTTAATTTTGCTATGAATAACATGTTAGCTAAGTAACTCACCACCTAATAAGCAACGCAGTGATTTAGTTGAGCTGACAAGTTGTATGTAACAAGCGTAAATGAACACCAGTTGTAATACAAATGCTTTTTTAGTGATTACTTTCAGCTGCTACTCTGAACAATTTCCCCAGAATTGCTAAACAGTAGTAAATCTCCAGGTGAGTTTGATTATTAGGAACCCAAGTACTGAAGAATTAAAAACACCAAGTTAACATACCAGAAAATGTGGCTCTATAACCAAAATGTTAAATGTAAATTAAATGTTAATTAAATGTTTGACTATATAAAGTGAAAGGGGTCCTATTTTGTAGTTAAATTAGTGGAAAGAGTTCTGGCCTGGGAATGAGATTTCATTCGAGTCCTTTGTTCTGCTAACCAGGCGTGTGATTGATCTCTCTAGGCATCAGTTTCATCATCTGTTTAAGGGAATTTCATAGGATCCATGGCAAATTTCACAGTGTTCCATGGCAAATAATTGGGGTGCACATTGCGTTAAATCTAGGGTTTAACATTTGATTTGTTTTTAACTGCAGGGCTTCTCAAAACCGTTACTACCATGCTTATATGCATGTAAATACTCAGGGAAAGGTTATTGAAGCGTTTCTAAATTTACCTGACCAGAGAGGCTATTTTCTCTTGGCCAACCTGTTAACATCTCCTAAAATATAATTACAGCAGGTCCTCTAATGATGGTTCCTCCAGTGCTGTATGCGTCGGTTGCTGAAGGAACTTTATGTCAATCGGCCTATTAGTTTCATTATGCGTTGTTTCACTTCAGTTCCAAGAACTGACTTACTGTACATAGAACACCAATTTGACAATTACAGTACTTGAGCTGAGTGCCATTTCAACTCTAAAATTCCCCACATGTTTTGACTTTCAGTTTAACCTTTCTGGAGCATCAAGATCTAGTGGTAACTCACTGGTTTAACAAAGGCATATATTTTCCTTTGTAAAATATTAAGGATGAATATAGGTTTCTGTGGACGGATCTCAAAGCTTTAATTTATGACAGAAGTATCTTCTTTTTTTCTAGACTCTTGATGCGTCTCTGTAACCTTAATTATTTCATGTTTTGAATTTGAATTTATGGTCAAGTTATTTTTATTGAGAATGGCATTATAAAGTTTCAACAAATAAAGACTTGTTAATGGTACTGTTTTTACTATAAATGATAAAAGCCACTTTAAATGTACTTAATAATTAATAACTAATTTTAAGAGGTTAGGTTATTGAAAAGAGTTAAATGTTAAAACAAATTTTAAGACAGTTATTTCTAAATTGCTTACTTTTTAGGAACTAAGTATTGAATACAATCTTAAAACTATTTTGCTAAATTCTGTCAGGTGTCATTAGCACACAAATGTGTGGGTACTTCTGTCTATTCTTTGTTATTTTGTTAGGGATGAGTACCATCTATTAACATACTCCTTTGGAGGGGTAAGGGAGAACAGCATATTTAATTTTAATACATAAGCCTTAATTCAGGTAAATTCTCTCTTTGAAATGAAATTATATAGAAGTATAGCGCTGCTATTTTTGTGTAATAGCTAACAGTATTTTTTGAAAATTTATTGTTTGAAAATAAGTACTTTTGATCTTCATGTCTTTAAATTGTGATTTCTATTTTCTCTTTATTATATTCACCTACCCCTCCCAAACGAGTCAAGCCTGAAACCTCATTGACTTTTTCATCAAGTCAAATATACGGTATCAAATTAATTAAGGAAAAAGATATAATGTGCGCTCATTATATGTGTACATTACATACACACGCATGTAACCATCACCACAATAAGGATTAGAAACATGCCACCACGCAGGCCTGTATTATGCTTTTGTCCTCTTCAAATGTTCTCCCTGTCTCTACATGTCTAAATCATACTTATCAAATCCTAGCTCAAATGCCACCTTCTCTATGAATCCTTTTTAATTACCTCTTTCGAAGTATTCTTTTCTTCTGACTTATTTACATTTCTTTGAACATCCTTTTCTGTCCTTCATGGTGGCTAAATGAATGGCATGCTCATAGTAGGCACTTACTGTTGACCCGGTAAGTATGTGTAATATTTCTCAAACTTCAGTTATTTTTACATCATCTTTAAAACTTTGACCATAGCTGCATAGTTCTTGCATACTTATTTTCTTAATATTTCTTTACATCTATTTGATTATGAAAATAATTTTTAAAGGAAACTTGAAATAATCAGTCAGTGAAAAGCAAGTATAACGTACCATAAACAGAAGGTAGACCTAAAGATACAAATAAAACAAAACAGTGTTGTTAAATTCTAGCTAGAAATAATTGCCCACTGAAGACTTTAAGCCTGAGATTTATAGTTCTTTGTTTGAAAAGAGATTAACAAGAATTTTAGAAGTCTTGATAATACCAGTCTGAGACTTCCTGATGCAATCTGAGGAATTAAAGGAAAATGAAGAGGGAATAGCTTTCCTGCTTGATTCATTGTCACTTAGCCTAGTCCTTGGCCCCATAAAATCATCTCATCTGGTTGGTGGCCAGAATTTTGGGAGATACTGTATTATACAGGGCTTGGACATTGCTTAGAATTTTATCTGTAAAAGAATTGGGGAATAAAGCCTCAACTGTAAATTAAAAGATGTACTAGAATTAACTTTAAAAATACAGTATAAAGACCAAAAGTTAATATAATGGAATCATAAGTGTCTTTTTTCCAAATATGGTTTTCATTTTGCTTTGACAAATAAAACATCACCTTTTTTTTATTAGGGTACATTAGCTTTAAGATAAACCTTTGAATCTAAAAAAATCTAAAACCACTGGGATTCTTTTATATGACTAAGTGATGACTTGGTTTAGGAGTGATGAAATGTTAATAATATGTTTATCTGGCAAAGCTATAAAAGTAGATAATAAACATAAAAGAATCTGGTATCTTCTTCACCTCTTAAATTTGAGCTGTATTTTAATAAATCCTGCAATGACATTTCCAACCTATTTTCTTCTGAGGTAATAAAAATTCTGTCTTGTGGCAAGAGTTTTACATGAACAGGCAGGAAAATAAATTCCCTACTCTTGTTCTGTAACATTTGTCTTGTGTTTCAACTCGCTATGGTTAATTATAGGCATATGTATATATTATGAACTAAATGTTTTAATTGCCATTATTTTGTGTTCATGGACAGAGTTCAGGTAAGTAGATTATTTGGTGTTATTGTTTTACAAAAAATAATTACCTGAGTGTTACTAAGTTTGTCAGTACATGCAATAATTTGCTATTTAACCAGAGGTCAGATTGCTGTTAATCTAAGGTTCTGGCATGCAGCCTGAATTTGGAAGTAAGAAATGAGCCCTGTGGATGAATAGTCCTTTTTATGGTAAAAGAACCTTCACGTAAACAAGTGGGGTTTTTTTTCTCTGTCTCTACTATAAAATAAAGCAGCAGTATAGGAGCTGTGCAGATAAACTGTTAAAAGTGACAACTGACTATAATCATAAAAACTATAAAAGCACAGTAGTCTTAATCTTTTGAATTAAATGGGTAAATAGCTCTGCATTTCCAATCGCTTTTAATTGTCCTATTACATTATGAAAAAGTCTATAAAATATCAGCTATCTGAAACCTTTAGGATATGTGTTATTCTGGTCAATCCAATTTCCAAATAGCTGGAACTTTTATATACCACAAATGCCATCCCAATCTGCTGATTACACATTTTTCTTGGTGCATGATGCACTTGGCACTGTGGCTTTTCCATAAACACTTACATATGTCTTATAATGTGTCTCAGTTTTAAAGTTTCCTGGACAGAAACCTGTCTCCTGAGAAAAAAACAGAATGTAGTATTTGCTTTAAAGTTAGTGTCTGTCATTTTGGAAGACAAATAAATATTTAAATGATTTTCCATATTTTATATTACCAGTTCTATAAGTGTTACCACCAGTTAGGAGTTCACCTTTGAGCCCGAATGAGGAGTTCCAGCAGCACTTCTCTGTGGCATCTAGCATTTTATGGAAGGCTATCTTCAAAGCACTGTGTCCAATCTTTGATTCTATAATTTGAGGCTGCCTATTAGGTTTATGTGCTCTGAAAGCTAGTACTGTTTTTATCATGTCTTATAGAGGTTGAGGTTTAAAAAAAGAAAATATTATTTGAGAATAAACTTATCAATTGCAGTATAACAAATTATTTCAAAATGTATTGACTTAAAACAACAATAAATATGTTTCTGTTAGAGGTTCTGGCTTGAGTATTTTTAAAGGTTGCATTCAGATGTTGGCCTGGGCTATGGTCATCCAAAAGTTTGATTGGGATTGGAGAACGCCCTTCCAAAATACCTCACTCATATGCTGGCAAGTTGTTTCTGGCTATTAGAGGGTGGTCTCAGTTACTCCCTACACAGACCTCCCCATGTGAGTCTCCCCACGGGGCTCCTTCAGTGTCTTTATGACAAAGGCTAACTTGTCCCAGAATGAGTGATCCAAGAGACACCAAGATGGAAGCTACAATGTTTTTTTATGACCTAACTTTCATCTCTGTTGTGTTCTATTTATTGTTCATATTAAGCCAGCAGTAATTAGTGGGAGAGGACTATGCAAGCATGTGGTAGCTAAAGCTAGTATGTGAGCATGTCTCTTAAGTAAGCAGTTTGTATTTACTCAATATGTGGTATCAACACAGCTTATGGTTTTAGAATATTCAGAGATAAAGTGCCACTTGAAGATTACTAAACAAAACTAAATTCCTAATCTCTGGTTCTTTAGGAGTGATGCAATGATCCTGTATTGAAATGTAACATTTAAGATACAGAGTTTATTTATTTTTATTTTCTTTTCATTATTATGAAATGGAGGGAGGAAATGTCATGTTGCACAGCTGCTATTTGATGTTCTTTAGGGACATTGTTCATTCACTTTTATAAATTAAACTTATCTATTTAAGATAATAAATAGGGAATAAGTCACATGCTTTTAAAAGTATAAAACAAATATACAGTGAAAAGTTTCCTTCTCCCTTGTCCCCATCTACCCAGTTCCTACTTGGCCTCCAGGAAGTAATCAGTTTTATTGTGTGTGCTTTGAGAGTGATACTACACATATGCAAATTATGTGAATAGATATTCCCCCCTTTTAAATTATAAATGATAGCATACTATAAATACTGTGATGCACCTTGAATTTTTAAGTTTATATATCTTGGGAGCACTTTCTAAATCAACCCATAGACTTCATTCAATCAAAACAGTGTGGTAGTGGCATTAAGACATATAGACCAGTGTAATAGAACAGAAAACTCTTAAGTAAACCTAAGTGTATTTGTGATCAAATGATTATTGATAAAAGATGCCAAGACCACTCAACTGCGTAAGGATGGCCTTTTCAACGAATGGTATTGGGGAAACTGGATATCCACAAGCAAAAGAATGAAGTTGAAACCTTACTTTGTACCATATACAAAAATTAACTCAAAATGGATTAAAGACCTAAACATAATACATAGAACAATAAGACTCATGGAATAAAACAGGGAAAATTTTATGGCATTGGATTTGGCAATGATTTCTTGGCCGTGATTGCAAAAGCACAGGTAACAGAAGCAAAAATAGACAAATGAGAATACATCAAACTTGTGTGCATGAAAGGACATAATAGAGTAAAAAGGCAACACATGGAATGGGAGGAAATATTCTCAAATCTATCTGATAAAGGGCTAATATGAATCTATAAAGCACTTCTGCAACTTAACAAAACGACAACTCAAAAAATGGGCAAAGGACTTGAATAGACATTTCTCCAAAGGTGATATACAAATGGCCAACAAGCCTATGAAAAGATAATGAACATTAATTATTAGAGACATGAAAATCTCTCTACAGTATCATAGGACCTCACACCCATTTGGATGGCTACTATTTAAAAAAAAAAACTGTCAGTGATGTGGAGAAATTAGAACTTTTGTGCACTGTTTATGGGAATGTAAAATATAGGAGCTGCTTTAGAAAACAGTGTGGCGGTTCCTCAAAAAAAAAAAAAAAAATGGAACTACCATATGATCCAGCAATCCCACTTCTGGGTATATATCCTAAAGAATTGAAAGATCTCAGATTTTTATGCTCCCAAGTTCATCGCAACACTATTCACTGTAGTTTGGTGGTAGAAACAACCTGAATGTCTATGAAAGGAAGAATGTATAAACAAAATGCAGTATATACATACAATAGAATATTTTTTAGCCTTAATAAAGAAGGCAATCTAGTCACATGCTATAACATGGATTAACCTTGAAGACATTCTGTGAAATAGGCTAGTCCCAAAACAAAGACTGTATGGTTCTACTTTTATGAACCATAGTAAAGTTCATTTAGAAACAAAGTAAAATGCTGGTTGCCATAGGCTG
The DNA here is from genome assembly GCA_030015415.1 of Cynopterus sphinx. Lineage (NCBI taxonomy): Eukaryota > Metazoa > Chordata > Mammalia > Chiroptera > Pteropodidae > Cynopterus > Cynopterus sphinx. The sequence goes on from CM057386.1 coordinate 73,587,816, forward strand.
CGGGGAGAGGGATAAAGGAGAGTTTTTGTTTAATGGGTATAGTGTTTCAGTTTTGCAAAATGAAGATGTTCTGAAGATAGATTATACAACAATTTGAATATTATAAACTTTATGTTAAGTGTACCATGATTAAGAAATAATATTAAATTTTTAGAAACATGAAACATAATGCATTGTTAAATACTATCCTGTGATGTAAGCCATGTTTCTAAATACTGGAAAAGCACCTATCAAAGAATAGGCCAATGAGGTTGAATCAGAAGATATCACAGCAGTTTGAGTATAATTTTATAGGGGAAAAGTTCCTGAAAAAGAGCATTGTTCTTACCAGAAAAAGAATAGTATGTGCACTGAGATGGGAGGGAGCAAATATTGAGCAGCGGACAGTTGACTGATGTTAAAAAATATATGCAATGACACTTGTTAAGGATGGTAAGGCTGACTATTGAGGATCATCATGATAGATATAGGGACCACTGTAATGAGATTTTACAGTGGAGGAGAGACACTGGCTTGAACTCTAAGTATAGCCTGGGAGTTTATAGCCAAGGAGCAGGGTGGGGGTTAATGGAAGGAATATTACTAAGAGGAAACATTAGGAGTAAGGGAGGATCCTGTCTAAAGCAATCTAGCAGGATTCTTGCTGAAGACAGGCCAGGGTGATCAGATTTTAGAGGATGGGTACCTTATTAGGTATTAAGGGGTGGGGGGTAGTTCTCATTAAACAGACTTAGAGGTGTTCTTGCTAAAACTACATTTTACAAGAATGTGCACATATGGGCCTAGGAGAGGGTTCAGAAGACTGACTAAAGTTTGGTCAAGCAAAGAATCTTTGTGACTAGGTTTTGCTTAGCTAGGACCCAAATAGGAATTATAAGATAGATTGAATTGGGTCCAATTTATGAAAAGACTAATAGGATTAAGAGGTTGCTTTTCATTTATAAGTAATTGAATGTTGCAATGATAAGAGTACTTATGTGCTAAGTAAGCATTGGGCTAAAAAGTTCTTTTCACGGATTATAAATTGAGCTTCCAGCAGGTAGTAATATGCTCAAACTATTTTTTGCTATGTAAAATTAATTGGCTGTTATAGAAGCTGAAGGTAGTAAAATGGGAGGTTGTTATAATAGTTTAAGTGAAGCTATTCAAGAGCCATGGTTAAAAGACCAAAGTTAGGAAACAAGCAGATGAGCAAATTTCAGATTGTAATAAGTGGTAGGAAGGAAATAATGTGATATTTTAGAGTAGAGGTTAAGATTGTGGGCTTGGTGCAGCCCAATTGAGAGTGATCAGAAAAGGCTTTTGAGGGTTTGTTATTACTTAGAGGATGGGAAGGAGTTTGCCACATAAAGAGTTGACCTAGGGGTTTTCAGGTATAGAGAACAGCAAATACAAAATGCTCTGTAATGGGAAAAAAAAAAAGCGTATTTGAGTTTGGATAGTCTCATAAGATGACATAATATGATTTTAAAGGATCTCTGGCTTCTCTGTGAAGGATTGTATGGTCTCAAGAATAGAAACAATTCAGTAATGTGCTGGAGTCAACTCTAACTGGTTAGAATAATAGAAAAGGAAAAGTTGATAAAAATTCAGGACATTTAGTTAACATGCTAGTTGATGCTATAGTACTAGAGGAGATAACTGAGGAGAAAAGAGAATAGGGTTCCTGATTGATCCTTGAAGTACTTTAGCATTTTAATAATATAATAGAGAAGAGCCAGTATGACTGAAAGAGTGGTTGAGAGGGTCAGAACATACCTTAAAAGTGAAGAGCCCTGGAAGCCAAGAACCAAGTATTGAATACTGCTAAAAATTTGATTCAAATGAGGGACTAGAGAAGTGGCCATTGGCTTTGGCTAATGCATTTTCCTGGTGACTTTTATATGGGTGGTTACCTTAGAGTGGCAGTGTCATAAGACATTTTTTGAGTAGGTTGAAGAGTGAATAGGAGATAAGGAAATGATATAGTATAGAGAAATCTTTCAAAAAATTTTATAATGAGAAATAGATTGGTAGCCAGGAGTCTGCAGTGGGTAAAGAGAAGGCTATGGATTTTAGTTTTTCACTGGGGAGATTCCAGAGCTTGCCCATAGACTGATGGAGAATGACCTTGTAGAGAAGAAACTGGTACTGAAAAAGAGTAGCTAATAAAGCACCTGGGAAAATTCTTAAGGCAAGAGAAGGATGGGATCTAGAACATAGCAAAAGGGTAGGCAGGCCTTTGGTAGAGAAGGGTCCTTTGTTCCTCAGAACAGGAGGGAAAGTAGAGAATACAGGTATAGGTGGGAGATAGATTTATAGATTTATTGAAGCAAAGGTAAGAGCATTTCTTTTGCTTCTATTTTCTTAAATTTGAAGCTTGATCTCTAGCAACAGTGGGAAGGAAGGTGGTACTAGAATTTTGAGAAGTTTTGAAATAGTTGTGTCAGGCAGATATATTTACTAAGGAAACATAGTAGATTGACACAGTGTTGAGTGCTTGTTTGAGGTTTCTGTTTCTCAAAGTATAGTTAGCCTGCTTGTATGCTTTTTCTTCATTAATGTTCTGTTGTTTGACTTCAGGCATGGACAAACAGATAATTGAGTTCAATCAGGATTGGGATTTTGCAAGGTAAATATAGCAGAGGGAGTAAGGAGGATACTTTACTCCCTGGCCCTAGGTAGCATGGGTATTAGAAGGAAAAAGAGCCTCCATGCGAGTGAAAAGTAGTGGTTAAGAGTTAGAACTCTAAAGCGACACTGTCTTTAGTTTAAATTTCTCACTCTGCCATTTATTAACTGTATCACACAATGTTTCTGTGCTTCAGTTTCTTTGTCTATAAATGTGGATGATACTAATAGTAATAGCATTTACCTCATAGGTTCAAATAGGATTAAATGAATTATGTGCAAATCATTTGAACAGTGTCTGCTATTAGTAAGCACATTGTAAGATTAGCTAAGATGCTGCTACCTCTGCTGCCTTAGAGGTGGTCTTATCCTTAGAAGATAAGGGTAGAAGGCAGGACATGCAGAGAAAAGCTGAAGATCTATTGATTACATTATCTGGTATTTCCTAGAGTATGTATGCCATTCAAAGCTTGAGATTGAGCAAGGTAGGGGACGTACAGAGCATCAGGGTCACAGTGGGTGGGCTTAACCAATTTTGAAATACCTGGTGGGTGTCTTCAGACCATATTGGTAGCCATCCAGGTAAGTTTCCAATTTCCTGTAGTATATAGCTTTCTAAGTTGGCTAAATCAATGTTTTGCTAAATTATTTAGTGAAATGTTAACATTGAAACCCAAAACTTGACCAAATAAAGCAGATTTGTTAATAATTATCACATTCATTTGTTAGATGTTAACAATTACTGAATGAATTTTTTTCATTTAGTTTTAAAAGTTTGGGAAAGAGTATATGTAGCATTTTTAAAGGTACTTTCTCTTTTCATCATCAAGTGGGGTTCCCCCCTCCCCAATTGCATATTTATTGCCTTTATTTATTTATATCTTGGGATGTACACACACACACACACACACACACACACACACACACACACACACACACACACACACACACACACACCCACCCCCCCAAGAACTGGATAATACTGAATATTTCTCTTCCTTTAGCCCTCCCTCTAATTTTGGTGGGAGAGAAGAGGAGAGCTCAGCTAGTGATAAGCGTATAAAGTCTCCTGATGCAGTATGGAGATGTGTTATATTTGCATTATGATCCAAGTTTGATTTGTGGGCCATTTACAGATTCTTTGTTAAAAAATGAGATATGCACAGAGATGAAAGTAAACATTAAGCAGTATGTTGATGATGTCACAGCAACTGAAACATGGCTTTATATTTCAGGAAAATATTAGTCAGCAGTGGATTGGAGTGAAAACTGATTTATAACCACCAATAGTTTGAAGAGTACTATTCTAAGCGATTTTAAAGTAAAATACAGAAAAATTTACCTGAGAACTATAATTTGCATTTACTATATATTGGATGGAAAATTCAAAAGTAGTGCATCCCTAGACTTCTCCTCTGATATAAAATGAGTAATTTTATTTACATTAAAATCATTGGAGAAGCATAAGCAGATTTTTAGTCCTAGGATCCAAATTTTAGAAACCACAAATTGATAAAACAGCTTGCATAGTTTTTAATTTATTCCCAATCTTAATTTCTATACTTTAACCACTGTGTATGAATCTGGTTTGAGCCTCAATATTGTAAGTTATGTGCTATGAAACATACAGATAGATATGAAACATAGTTCCTGCCCAAAGATTTCTACTACTCCTGTTGAGGAATTGCATATTCAACTCTTCTATAAGACAAAATCAATTTTGAAATGGAAGGTTAAGATTATTTTTGATACGTTTCTGTCTTCACATATTTTAATGTAAAAAGGTAAAATTGAAGAAAATAGTCCATCAGACTACCTGAATTTTAAAATTTTGTTTAAATGGTTATAAAAAAAAGGTAGACCTAACTTCAGAATACCTATGTAAAGATACTTTACCTGGTTTACTTATTCCAAAACCATTTGTTGAAAAGCTATTTTTACCCCACCCCCACCCCCACCCTCAATTTAATTGTTAGCATTCCTTGAGGCCCATTCTTAGACCTTACTTCATTTCAGTTCCATGAACCCAGCTCTAGGGAATGGTACAGAGTTAGTTAAAACTCAGGATACCAAAAAAGTAGAGGCCACATTGGTTTTTAGGTTGAGCCTCAATTAAATCCTGTTACTACTTTGTGTTAATTATCTGTTGATGTATAACAAATTACTTCCCAACTCAGTGACTTAAAACAGCACACTTTCTGTTGGTCATGAATTTATGGAACTTAGCTATGTTCTGGCTCAGGATCTCTCAGACAGTTACAGCCTAGATGTTAGTTGGTGCCATGGTCAAATCAAGACTTGCCAGGGGATGAAGGAGCTGCTTCTAAGCTGGCTTACTCTCATAGCTATTGGCAGAAAGTCTCAGTTCCTTACCACAGACTCCTCAAAATGTCCTCATGATATGGTGACTGGCTTTCCCTAGAGCTGTGATGTAAGGGAGCGAGTAAAACAGAAGTTGGGAGTGCTTTTATGACCCAGGTTTAGCCATTATACATTGTCATTTCTGTCTTACTGTTTTCCATAGAATTGAGTCACAAAGTCCAGCCCAAGGAGCTGGAGGATTAGGCACCATTTTTTGAAAGTAAAACCAAAGAATATGTGGACATATTTTAAACCATGACATATACTTCTCAGTTTTATTAAAATTAAGGTCTAATTTCAGAGCTGATGTTCCTTCATACTATATGCTAATTTATTAATAAGATAATCTCTAAGTCATTAATTTTCTTGTGTGTGTGTGCACGCGCACTTGTGTGCGCATGCTTGGTCTTCACAATCTAGTCTTGTATTTTAGGGTCAAAACAATGTGGAGAGGTATGTGTATCACCAGATATGGCAGGGAAATAATGTTTTCTAAGTTGAAGTACCAGAATATTTCCTACTCTTTTATAACCCTAAATTCTCACAGCCATTTTTCTATTTCCTAAGAAAAAACACAGAGTAGTTACCTTTGAATACTTCCATGACCTGGCATACTAGCTGACAGAGTGCTAACCACTTCTCACTCAAGGAATAAGTTAGTCATTAACTCTGTAGCAAGAGCATCTGAACCCATTTTAATACTTTACTTTGTAATTTTGGTTTCTCTTGCAAAACTCTTTTGTAGGTAATGATTTTACATGATTTTGGAACTGGTCTCTAGTGGGACGCTGGGGGAGGATGAACACAGAAGAGCTGGAGTTGTTGAGTGACTCCAAATACAGAAACTATGTAGCTGCAATTGACAAAGCACTAAAGAATTTTGAATACTCCAGTGAATGGGCAGATTTGATATCGGCACTTGGAAAACTTAATAAGGTATGTTATGTCATTCTTATCCATTTCTTAAAAAGTTGTAAAAATCAGAAATCTGTCTATATTAGATTTCTCTAAATCTTGAAGTAAAAAATTTGAAAATATAACTGAACCTCAGAATTTCTCCTGTGACTGCTATTTTACTTTATGAGTTGCATGTCTATGTAGTCTGGCATATTTTTAAGGCCAAAACAATAGTGCTTAATAATTGTCATTATTATTATTACCTATAAAAAACACAAGACTAAGAAGCAAATATGCTAACTGCAAGGGCTAATAAGTTTTAGTGACTGAGCATCAGATATGGTTCTAGAATTCCTGACAACAAAATGAAAACCTGCATAGGGAAAGCAATAACTGACAAGTCCTTTCCAAATGGTGTGTAGCAGTAAGGAAACATTTTATATCCAGACAAGCTTTAGTTATACTCATTACAGTACTTTTTACAAAAGTGACAAGCAGTTAGTTAGAGGTTGGCCTTGAATACTGTTTCTTGACATGTCTGGTTTTGATCAACTATAATCATGGTGGCATCATTGATCAACTCTTTTGACTCTGCTTTTTTTTCCTAACATAAATCAGATTTTTCTCACATCCATTATTTCATTTTTTGGAAGTTTTTTGGTTTTAAAAAATAGTTGTTATTGAATAGGAATTCTTCTAAATACTAAATGGGGGAGCAGATAGAAAAGGAGAGCTCTTCCAATAACTATTTTAATATCAAACAGCTTAACATTCAATTATTAGGAAGGAAATTCATCTTAAAATATTTACCAAGGACTGTAGCTCTCAATCTGATATTATAGATAATTACCTTGCTATCTTAAAAAAAAACTTTTGTTTTCAGTGTGCCAGGGATTTATCTTAAAATTAGATGCACCAACTTCAGTTTGACATGTTGACTTCTAACATTTATCATTTGAGGTGTGAAAAATTCTCAAATTTTTTATATCTCTAAGAAATTGCATTCAAAAGTATAAGTTTGCTTAAAGGTAGTTAGATTCTTGTTCTGAAGAGTCTCTTTCTAAAGACTTACTAGGAACTATGTTTAAAAGCAATTAAAAATTATGGAAATTAATTTGCTTAATTATATACATAATTAGTTTTTTATAGTTAATATTCAGAAAAAAAGATTTTACTGTATTCAGATAACACATGGTAGGAGATTCAAGTCATTGATGAAACTTCTAAAATCAGTGAAACAAGGTAAGGATTATATATATATATTTATTTATTGAAAATAGTCTAAATTTTAGTATAAAATTTTATTGTTTACTACATGTACTAAATTTTAACCTCATTTGTGTAGGTTTTCCAACTTAGAAATGCTTTTAGAAAATATTATATTTAGCTTTTTAAAAATTTGATATTAATAAAATTTCTTTATTGAAGCATTCTTCTTTATACATCATTAATTTTTTTTTCTACAGAGGTATTTCTGGTAATAATTATAATTTTTAAAAATACATCAACTCTACTTCTGTGTCCAAAATTTGAATTAGTATTTCAGAAAAGGAAGGTAGCTAGTTTAAAAAAATATATTTTTTTAAAACTGTATTCTTATTGGTATCGTGCTTAGTTTGCTTTTCATTTGTAGATCTAATTTTATTTACATTCATTTATTACATCCAGTTTAAAACTGAATTAAAGACTTATAGTGGGAAGAACATTGAAAATGTTATATCTAAGTGGACCTCAGAGTCTCCACTTTTTTTTTATGAACTGAGAGATCTAGTGCTGACTCTTCTGCTATACTGCCTTTGGCAGGTCATGCTATGTATTTGAACTCTGTCTTTTTTTTGTGTGTACTTCTTCTAAATTCAGTTCTAGTATATTATTCTGTACTCATAGAGTGTTCATTTTATATTCTCTCAGCCCTTTATCATACTACTTTGAAGAAATTTATATATAAGTTCTTTTTTGTTATTTAAATAACTAGTATCCTTTGGTGGTTTATAAAATAAGATCTTCTATAAATTCTACCCTGACCATTAATATTAAAGAAATGTTATGGATGAATAAATTAAATGTGTTTGGTACATTTGAGAAATTTAGTAAAAACAAATGGGCAATCATAGTCTCATGTAGATTCTAGTAAGCATTAGAATTACTGGCTATAATATGATACACTAAAAGAGTGGTTGTTCTTATATATGTTGAGGTCTGATTTTCTTTATTTCAAACAATGTATCGAAAATAAATTGAAAGCTGATTAACTTTAAAGTTTTGCAAAAATGGTGCCTCTCTTCTGAATGAATTTATTTTTGAGAATATTTTTCATAAAAACTTTTCTGTTAACATGCAATGGATTTTTTAAAACAAATTCAATATTTTTTAAAATCCTCAATTTTAATTTCAGATCTATATTTTGATAGATGTAACTGACAAAACTAGAAGTTCTTTGGTCTCTGCTCTAATGATTTTAATGTATAAGTAAGTTCTGTAAGGATTTCAGATAATACTGTGTAAGAAAGTGGAAATAATATGAAATATTTTTTTCTCAGCTGTACTAAAATGGTTTCTTCAAGGTTTTACAAAATAATGCAAAGTACCAAGTGGTACCCAAAAAGCTGACCATAGGCAAACGTCTTGCTCAGTGTCTACATCCAGCATTACCAGGTGGAGTCCATCGGAAGGCACTTGAAACATATGAAATTATCTTTAAAATCATTGGACCTAAGCGACTTGCCAAAGATCTTTTCTTATATAGGTAAGAATAATTTCATTATCTTTTTATATATAAATAAATGTATTTTTACTTATTTCATGCTTTTTTGCAGTAAAGGCTAAAAAATTAAAAACTTGATGGAAGTTTTTAGATAGCTATCTTAAGTATTTTGATAAGTGATTCAGAAAACTTTATTTCTTCTGTAAAGATTTTTTCCTTAGATGTCATTTATGAAGTTTTCATTCAAAAATTTTGAGACTACAGTACTTTCTACATTTTTAAATTTGAGAACTACCCTGAGTCATAATAAGATATCTTGATTTCTCAGCAGCTTTCAACATTGTTTATCATTCTCTACTTGAAAATTTTTCTCTTGGCTTCTGTGATACCATATATCTAGTTTAGTTACTTGATTGCTTTACCGACTTTCCCCCACCTTTCCCCAAACTGTACATGTGGAGTTTCTTAGGGTTTGCTTAGTCTCATACCTTATGCTTTCACTTTCTTTAGGCAGATTTATTCATGCCCGTGATTTATCTTTCATGTGTTGACTCCCAACTTGATATCAGCAGTGTTGGCCTCTGCTTTAAATTCCTGGCTTACTTGCCATCTCTGTGTGGATCTTTAAAGATAATTGAAGCTCAAACCATTCCAAACTAAACTCATCCTCTTCTGTAAACCTGGCCTTCTGCAGTGCACTAAAGCTCAATAATGTCACCACTGTTAATCCATTTACACGAGCCTGAAAGCAACACTTGATATCTTGCTTTGCTTACCCATATGCTTCTTTCTCCCATGTGCATTCTGTCACTAAGACTTCTGTCTCACAGTAGTTAAGAGGAGAGGCAGTGATATCAAATGTTTGTTTTTACCACTAACTAATTCTATGAGCTTGGGCTATTTTCTCACCTCTATTCTGATCTGCAATATGGGAATGAGATGCCCAATTTCATGGGTTATTAATAAAATTAAAAGAGTTGATATATGTAAAGTGCTTAGAGTAATATGCAGCATATAGTAAGTGTTCAATAAATGTTAGCTACTGTTCTGATTGGGTGTTTTGGAGATTCTTTTTGTTGTTCTTATTGGGTATTTTCATCTAAATTACTGATTCAGTCCTCTGCTTCAACTCTGTTGATTCTCTTTAATGTATTCTTCATTTCAGTTAATGTGTTCTTCATTTCTGACTGGTTCTTTTATGTTTCCTGTCTCTTTGTTGAAGTTCTCACTGAGCATCATTATAACCACCTTTTTGAACCTGAATCTAGTAGACTGCTTGTCTCCATTTTTAGTTCTTTTTCTGGAGTTATATTCTCTTCTTTCATTTGGCACATGTTTCTTCATTTTAGCCACATCCCTGTGTTTGTTTCTATGTATTAGATAGAGCAGCTATATCTCCCTCTTTTGATAGAGTAGCCTTATGTGGTAGGTGTCCTGTGGGGCCTAGTGGTACATTCTCCTGGTCACCTGAGTCAGTGCTCCAGGTATGTTCCTCACATGGATTGTATGTGCCCTCCTGTTATAGTTGTGCCTTGTTTGCTGTTGGCACATCAGTGAGAAGGATTGACCCTCAGGCTGATTGATCATGAGGACTGACTGTGACTACTCTGGGGGAGCTGTTGTACAGGGGCTGACCCTACATAGCAGGATTTGTTTTAGTGGGACTCTGGTGCCTCCTGAGTCTGCCCTTTGAGAGTGTTTTTTCTGAAAGTGGTTGGGTGGTGCTCTGGTGTGGTCTGAGCTGGCTCCTGGTATGTTGGTTCTGGGGCCACTTTGGAGGGCCTCTGATCTAGGCCAACATCAGCTGCTGTCTGTGCCTTGCCCAGGCTATTGGCATGAGCTACAAAGTGATCTGCTGATGGTTGCTATTTGTACTGGGCTTGGAGATGACTGGGAGAGGCCACGCTGCCAACTGAAGCCAGATGCCATTGGTGTTGGGCTCAGAGCTGCTTAACAAGAGGTACCGTGCAGGCTGAGCCCGGATGCTGTTTGTTTGGGGTTTGTGAACCTTTAAGAACTTTTAGGAAAGTCCACAGCGTGAGCCGAGACAGGACATTTGCATAGAAAAGCTGCTGGAAGCAGCTTGGGTGGGCTGAGAAGTTGAGTGAGGCATGGTCTCAGGGCAGGGTGAACAGCGTTAGCTAATTAGGTTGATAGAGATTCAGATATGGCACCTTCCTGTGCATGCAGGTTGAATGGAGAGAGGGCTCGACAAAGGAATGATGGCTTCTGCCAGCACTTTAGTTTGGGAGAAAGCTGCCTCTCCAGCCCTCACCCTGAAGTCAGACAATTCAGTTCTCTTATGTCAGCCTTTCAAGCTGCTGCCCCAGTGCTGGAGCTCAAAATGAGTGAGTCCATCAGTGAATAAGTTCATGCACAAGCCCTTTAAAATGCATGCCCAAGACTCCAGCATCCTTTCATCTCACTTAGCCACAATCTTTACTGGTTTTCACAGCCAAAAGTTATGGGGCTTCTCTTCCCAGCACTGGAACCTTGGACTGGGGAGCCTTCTGTGGCGCTGGGTCCTCTCGCTCCTTGGGAGGGACCTCCAAAGCCTCCCTCATTTTAAACACCACACCCATGGGTATGGGACCATTCCTCCTACTAGTCATAAGTGATTTATTCTGTATATCCTTAATTATAGGATTTTTGTTCAGCTGTACTTCAGGTGGTTCACAATGATGATTGTTCTTTAGTTTAGCTGTAATTTTGATGCAGTAATGGGAGGAGGCGAGCATAGCCTTTTCCTACTCCATCATCTTGACTAGAGGCCAGATCTTACAGTTTTTTGATGGAGCCTTTAGAATTTTCTATATGTAAAACTATTTCATCTGCAAATAGTGATGATTTGCTTCTTCCTTTTCAACTTGGGTGCCTTGTATTTCTTTCTTGCTTTGATTGCTCTGGCTAGGAGTACTGTTTTCAGTACTGTACTGAATAGTGGGCTGTGTTGAATAGGAGTGGTAGGAGTGGGCAACTTTGTTTTGTTCCTTAGAGAAAAAACTTTCAGCTTTTCACCACTGAGTATGTTAGCTGCAGGCTTGTCATATATGGTTTTTATTATGTTGAAATATGTTTCTCTCTACCCAGTTTGTTAAGAGTTTATCATGAATAGATGTCTGGTTTTATCAAATACTGTTCTGTATCTATTAATCTGATGTATTTATAGAATTGCATATGTTAAACATTTATTGAATTTTATAAGTTGAACCATACTTGCATTCCAGGGATGAATCCCACTTGGTACTTGGTGTATGATATGATATTGGCCTATAATTTTTTTTTTTTTGTAGAATCCTTATCTGGCTTTGATATCAAGGTAATGCTGCCTTCAAAAATGAGTTTGGGATGTTCCCTCTTCAGTTTTTGAGAAGAGTTTTAGAAGAATTGACATTTATCTTTAAATGCTTGGCAAAATTCGCTAGTGAAATTATCTGATCCTGGGCGCTTTCTCTCATTGGAAGGTTTTTAATTATTGATTCAGTCTCCATACTTATTATTTCTTGTTCAGGTTTTATATTTCTTCAGGATTCAATCTTGGTTGGTTTTATGTTTCTAGGAATTTATTAGATTATTCAAGTTTTTGCATATGATTATTCATAGCAGTTTCTTATGACCTTTATTATTTCTGTGATATCAGTTGTAATGTCTCATTTCATTTTAATTTTTTTGGTTTCTTTTTTCCTTAGTCTAACTCAGTTTGTCAATTTTGTTTATTTTTTATAAAGAAGGAACTCTTAGTTTGATTAATCTTTTCTATTGTTTGCTTGTTCTCTATTTCATTTATTTCTACTCTAATCTTTATTATTTCCTTTCCTCTGACAATTTTTGACTTAGTTTTTTTATCTAGTTTCTAAAGGTATAAAGTTAGGGTTTTTTATATGAGGTCTTTCATTTTCTTGACATTTGTGTTTAACACTGTAAACTCCACTCTTAGAACTGCCTGTGCTGTACCCGTAAGTTTTGCCATGTTGTATTTCCATTTTCATTTGTCTTTAGCATTTTTTATTTCTTCTTTGATCCCTTGGTGTTTGAGAATGTGTTATTTAATTTCTGCGTATTTGTGAATTTTCCAGTTTTTCTTCTGTTAATGATTTGTGGTTTTATACCATTGTAGTTAGAAAATATACTTGATATAATTTTTATCTTGAATTTTTTGAGACTTGTTTTGTGGCCTAACATATGATCTGTTCTATAAAGTGTTCCATTGTGCATTTGAGAAGAATGTGTATTCTGCTACTGTTGGATAGAGTATTCTGTAAGTGTATGTTAGGTTCATTTGGTCTATAGTTTTAAAATCCACTGTTAATCCTTATTAAATCTGATCTTCTGTAGTCATGCCCCACATATTCTACCTGTAATCACGTGCGAAGGGGGACCTGAGTGGACCTCTCCGGAAGCAATCCTGGAAATACTGGATGTCTACCTGGGGCTTTCTTTTTCTCACTAGCGAATTTGTAGGCCAACCAAGGCCCACTTGGTGAGGTACCATGCCAACCTGGGAGAGGGCAATACAGTTAAAGTATAACCATTCCTCTTACCCTTCTAACACAGTCTTTCTTAGTCTTTGTGGTTTAGAGGTGATGCATCATCCTCACCTCCATGTTCTTGGATTTTTACAGTGGTATCTTGTCTATGGATAGTTGGTAGTCGGTCATCTTGTGATAGGGACCTAAGTTGGAAGCAACTAATGTCACCATCGTGATCACTCGTTTTACTGTCTCTCTTTTTTAACCACTTAATTTTTTTATTGTTGCTATAATTTATATACAATAAAATTAACAGATCATAAGTGTTCCATAAGTTTTGACAAATGTAGTCAATTGTATAGCTACCACTCAAAATAGGATATAAGCCATTTTTGACTAAGAAATTTTCCTCCTACCCTTTTCTGATCAAATCCTCTACTTCTCCAACATCTATCTCTCCCTGCCTGCCTTCTCATCTCTATTTTTTATCTCTCTGCTTCTATATCTGTATATCTATATCTATGTATATTTATTTGTTTTCTACTCTTTGGCATGCCTTTCACTCTAAATAATGTCTTTGAAGAGCCAATTTTTTTATGCTGTCTTTTGAAGAAAGTTTTAATTTTAATGAAGTCCAATTTATCAAGTTGCTTCCCTCCACATCTACCTCTCCCCTTCTCCTCCCCTCTGATAACCACTAGTCTCTACTGTCCATGAGTCTGTTTGTCATGTTTGTTTGTTGCTTTTAGATTTATACCTCATAAGTGATTTCATGTGGTTTTCAACTTTTTCTGTCTAGCTTATTTTGCTTAGCATGATTATCTTAAGATCCATCCTTTTGTTGCAAATGGCAGTATTTCATCTCTTATAGCTGAGTAATATTCCATTGTATATATGTACCACATCTTCTTTATCCAATCATCTATCATAGGACACTGGTTTTTTACATGAATAATGTAAAAAACTGGCCACCATGAATAATGCTGCTACAAACATTAGTGTGCATATATCTTTTCAGAAAAAATGTTTTTAAGTTTGGGGTAAATACCCAGAAGAGAGATTGCTGGATCAATTTTTAGTTTTTCGAGGAACCTCCATACTGTTTTCCATAGTGGGTGTACCATTTTACGGTCCCACCAGCAGTGTATGAGGGTTCTTTTTTCTCTGCATTCTCTTCAACACTTGTTATTACTTGTCTTGCTGATAATAGTTATTCTAACAGGTGTGAGATGGTATCTCATTGTGGTTTTGACTTGCATTTCCCTAATAGCTAGTTAGATTGAGCAATCTTTCATATGTTTGTTGGTCATTTTTATGTCTTCTTTAAGAAGTGGTCTGCCTATTTTTTAATTGGATTGATTGTTGTTTTGTGCTAATTTTTTCTTTGATGGGTAGTCATTTTGTTTCTTGTTTAAGGAATCTTTACCTGGTGTATTATTGCTAAAATTTAGAAATACAATGTTTTTCCTATACTGACTTGTATTAAAAAACTGCCAAATTCACCTATTCTTTCTAATAGTTTATAGAATCTTGGAATTACAGCATATGAGATCATGTTATTTGCAGTTAGTTTTTTGGTGTATAGTTTTCATGTTGTTATTATTATTATTATTTTTTTTTTTTTTCAAAACAGTTCTGGATTATTTCCTCTTCTTGCAAATGCTGCCATGTCTGTGAAACCAACATTGCTAAGTTTGTATGAGATATATTACCTGCCTTTGGGTAAAACACTGAAGCCTGGTCTACAAGGATTGCTAACTGGTATTCTTCCTGGCTTAGAAGAAGGATCAGAGTACTATGAGAGGTACAGTGGTGCTATTATTGGTACAACTAAGTAATCCAAGTCATGGATTTGTCAGCAGGAATCCTTAGGTCAATAATGTTTTAACATCACAAAAATTAATTATTCTAGATACTTCAGTATGTCACCCAAAGCTTTCTATAGTAAAAAAAAAAAAAGCTATTGTAGTGTACATAGTTTGTGCATCACACTGAGAATATAGCTAGGCGATGAGAGTACAAACTTGGGAGATAAATGGGCTGGGTTCAAATTCCGGCTTGACAGATACTCTATGAGCTTAGGAAAACTGTTACATTTCTGAACTTTTTTCAGTTTCTTCACCTACAGTACCTATTTCATTGTGTTTATAATAATGACATCATTTAGTCCAGTGCCTAGCACATATATGTCACTCAAAAATTCATGACCAATTTAAAATAATACAATAAGACATTTAGATTAATTTTTTAAATGGGAAATTGGGCCATTGCCAACATTTTAAAATTCTTAAAGGTGGAAAATAACCTAGCTCCAAGTGCAGTGCTGTTTCAGTAGCTGTTGATATGATATTGTGGATATTTTAACTTTTCAAAGGAAATGGTTTGATCTGTTTTGGACCCCGTTATAATTTTTTTGGTAGTTAATAGTTATAGACAATGCATTATGTATCTTTATTGTCTTGTTACTGACATTCTTACAAAAAAGGAACTTATGAGTTGAGATGGCAAAAATAGAAAATGCCAGACTTACTTTGAGTAGACTTATTTAAATTTCAGTAATTTATTCTAGTGCATTGAGGAACTACTCCATTTATTGTATTCCTCTGCTCCCATAATACAGTAAGAATCTAATTCTGAAAGTATTGTATTACCCTTGTTAGCTACTGTGAAAAAAAAATTTTCCTTAAAACTTATCATTTTCTTTTATTAACTTTTTTTATTAAAAGCTAATTTTATTAACTTTTTTAAACATATTTGCTTACAGTTGGGGGAATATAATGTGATATTTCATTTAGTTTATAAATAGTTTTGTTTTAAATTGTTAATCTCTTAAGGGAAGCATAGAATCACTTCCACTTTATATATAATTCTAGTTACAATTAAAAATTTAAATCATTAATTTAATAATGATTTTTATGAATGTGGTATCCCTTTGGTGGGTTTATTTTGTGTGTCTTAGTCCATCTGGGCTCCTATAACAAAGTACCATACTGGGTAAGCAACAAAAATTTATTTCTCACATTTCTGGAGGCTGGAAGTCTAAGATCAAGGTGCCAGCGCGGTGGTGGTCTGATGAGAGCCCTCTTTCTGGTTTGTAGCTGGAGACTTTTCCTTGTATCTTTAAGTAATGGAAGGGGCTCTTCAGCTCTGTGGAGTTTCTTTCTTAAGAATAGTGATCTCATTCGTGAAGGCCCTCAGGTCTTAAGCACCTACTATAGGCTCCACCCCCTCATACCATCGCCTTTGGGGGTGTTTAACATATGAATTTTGAGGGGACATAATAGCATTCAGATTATAACATTATGTCTTGCCTGTTATTCCACACAAGTTCTATAAAAAGATTTGTAAACATGTTCTGATCATGCATAGACAAATTGAAGCCAGAAAGGATTACAGTGTTAGTATTAAATTACATAGCAGATAAAAAGTAAAACCCATCATCAGATTCTCTTTATTCTGACTATACTGTACTAGAATATTATCGATTTTTGTGTGTTGTTTTATCTTATGTTTGAAAGAAACCAAAAGTGATTAATCTTTAAATGTAACCCTTTATGAAACAGTAATGATTTTGTCATAGTTGTAATTTATCAAAGCTATTGTGAATTACACAGTGTGGTTTCAAAAAGAAAGAAACATTTGGAAATGTCCTTTAAGATTTTGTAGAAAATTAACAGAAAATATGTTCTAAGATTACTACTAACTAAAATGTATATGGCATTTAACAACTCACTGAATAACTATAGCATGGTTGCTTTAATACATTCTGGAAGAAGATAATGATTTATTTTAACAATGTGAAACTTAATGTTTCCTTTCTTAAAGTACTTTATTTTGTACCTCAGAACAAACACATTGTTGGAAAAGGTTGCTGCTGCAGTGGACCAGTCAGCATTCTACAGTGCCCTCTGGGGGAGTCTTCTTACCAGTCCTGCTGTGCGTTTACCTGGAATCACATATGTTCTTGCCCATTTGAACAAGAAACTTTCCATGGAAGACCAACTTTACATAATTGGCAATGATATTGAGCTAATGGTAAGTCTACAAGTGGTTGCTCATATAACAAGTAACTTATTTAGAGTTGGGCTCACTATTCTAAACAGATATTGAGACTAGTGCCACAAAGTTCTATTTTCATGGAGCTTACATTTTTCACCAAAGAAACTTAAAGGTTAAAATAATCAGTAACTATTTTTTTAAAGCTTCATTTTTTTTTTCATGAAAAAGGAATTGTATTATCTTTATTTTCTGTTGTTTAAGCAAATAAATGGCTTTTATTACCATCTTGCTAACTGATCAGACCACTGTTAACATCGCCACATTCATTATATTCATAATTCCAAAGTGGGCCTTCTTGTTGATCCTAGCTTTCTTTATAGGAAAGACAGATTTTAGACAAACTGTTAGCCATATTCTGTGTGGGATATGTGTAAGAAGATTTAACATATGAATTTGGTTATATTTATTAAAGTATTATAACTAACATACACTGAAATTAACTAATCTTACATATACAGTTTTATGAATTTAGACAAATGCATAGTTGTGCAACAATATGACAAGATAAAGAATATTTACATCACCCCGAAAGGTTCTTTTGTGCCCTTTGTAGTCACTTCCCTTCCTCGAACCTTCCAGACTCTTGCAAACACTGGTCTGTTTTCTTTCCATAGTTGTGCCTATTCCAGAATGTTGTATAAATGGAATCATACCGTATTAGTTATTAATTCTGGTTTCCTTCACTTTGTATAGTAGATTTGAGATTCATCCATGTTTTTGTGTATATCTGTAGTTTGTTCCTTTATCTTGCTGTGTAGTGTTGTATGAATGTACCATAGTTTATTCATTCACTGATTAATGAATGATTAAGGTGTCTTCAGTTTGGGGCAATTATGAAAAAAGCTACTATAAACATTTGCATAGAGTTCATTTTGTAGACATGTTTTCATTTCTTGGGAAAATACTAAGGAATGGAATTCCTGGTTCATATGGTAAGTGTATTTTTAAAATTTTCTTAAATTATGGTTTTATTGACATATAATTCATGTTCCATAAAATTTGCTGTTTTAAATTGTGTGATTTAGTGGGTTTTAGTATTTTTACAAAGTTTTGCAACTATTATCACTGTCAAATTTCAGAACATTTACTTCACCCCAAAGAGAAATCCCATACACATTAATTACATCACCTTTTCACTTCATTGCTGTC
Organism: Cynopterus sphinx; assembly: GCA_030015415.1. Lineage (NCBI taxonomy): Eukaryota > Metazoa > Chordata > Mammalia > Chiroptera > Pteropodidae > Cynopterus > Cynopterus sphinx. The sequence continues at coordinate 73,606,065 of CM057386.1, forward strand.
CTTGGAAACCACTAATCTATTTTCTATTTTAATAAATTTGCCCCTTCTGGACATTTCATATAAATGAAATTATACAATATATAATCTTTTATGAATGTTTTCTTTTGCTTACCATAATTTTTTAAGATTCATGCATACTGAAGTATGTGTTATATGTTAGACCATACTCCTTTTTATGGCTAAATGATATTCCATTGTGTAGATACACCTTACCATATTTTGTTTATCTGTTCATCAGTTGATTGGCTTTTGAGCTGCTTATACTTTCTGGCTGTAATGAAAAATGCTCTATGAATATTCATGTATAAGTTTTGGTAGACATGTTTTCATTTGCATATATTCCTAGTGGCATTGCTAGGTCGTATGGTACTCTATGTTTAACTTTTTGAAGAATTGGCAAATTTTCTCCAAAGTGACTCTACCAATTTACATATACCCCAGCAGTATATATGGGTTCCCATTTTTCCACATCTTTGACAATACTTGTTCTTGTCTGTCTCTTTTTTTATAGCCATCCTAGTAGGTATGAAGTTTTTATTTGCATTTTTCTAGTGACTAATAATGTTGTGCATATTTTCTTCTGGTTATTGGCTGTTTTCATATCTTCTTTGGAGAAATGTCTATTCAAACTGTTTGCCCACTATTTAAATTGGGTTCTTTTTGTTGTTGTTGAAATTGTAGTTTTTTATGTATTTTGGAAATTAAACCTTAATATGAATATGATTTGAAAATATTTTCCCTCATTCTGTGAATTGTCTTCTTTCTTGATTGTGTCCTTTGGAGCACAAAAGTTTTAATTTTGATCAAGTCCAATTTGTTTTCTCTTTACCATTTTGTTAAGATAATATCTAAGAAATTGTGTCTAATCCAAGGTCACAAAGATTTACATCATTTCTTCTGATATATATTTAAGTTTATATGAAACTGCCAAATTGTTTTCCAAAATGGCTGTGCCTTTATTATGCAGATCTTTAAATGTATTATTTATTTACATTTTCTTTTAATGACTTAATGAAAGTTTTAAACAAGTCACTTTTTAAATTTCTTTAGATGGCACACATCTTAATTGGAAAGCTGTTTGCAATACATCACAGTGAAAGGACTAGTCTCTAAGTGCTACTATAAATAAATATTAATAATCAAGTCAAAAAATGGATTTGAACAGATAATTAACCTAGAGGAAATAAAAATAATTCACACATTTGCAATAGTAATTAACATTATTTATAACAAAAGAAATAAAAATTTAAAGTACACCAAGATACCAGCTTTCATATATCAGATTGGCAGAATTAAAAATGCATGGATAAACATGGAAAAACAGAATTTGTCACACATAGTGGTGGGAACATAAATATATATAACCTTAATAGAAAGCATTACATACACTATTTAAGTTGCAACTGTGTATACTCTAAGACCTATCAATTCTACTTTGAGGGATTTATCCTGCAGATGTATTTGTACATTATATAGGTGTATTGCAGCATTATTTATAATAGTAAATGTTTACAAACAGTATAAATGTTCATCATTAGGAGCTTAGTTAAATTAGGGTTTATCTATGAAATAAAGTATTTCTGTGGCCATAAAAAATAACGAAGCTCTTTATGTAGTAATAAGGAAAGATCTCCAAAATATATTTTTTTAAATAAAGTAGAGTTTGGGATATATACACATGTGTTTTTATTTACTTATGTTTACAGATAATATTCACTAGTAATATTTGTTTCTTGCAAAAAGGAAGTTGTGTGGCTGGGGGACAGATGGGAGAGAAACTTTATTGTATACTCTTTCGTGCACCTTAATTTTTAAATCATCATCATATATTTACCAATTCAAAATAATGTAAATACATTTAGTTATTGATAAGATGCTTAGAGGTATATTTTAATGGCCACAAATGAAGAATTATTACTTTTTTTGGTAAATATTTCCCAATGTAATATACAATAGATATTAAAGGCTCTCTTATTTCAGGTAGAAGCAGTAAGTACTTCGGTGCAAGACTCAAGTGTACTTGTACAGAGGAGCACACTGGACCTCATACTCTTCTGTTTTCCGTTCCACATGAGTCAGGTAAAATATAAATGCTGTTACTATAAGGCATTAGTTAGAAAATCATAAATTCATGATGTGTAATTATTTTTTTTATTTAATTGGATTTTTTTGTTTTATAAACCAGTACATAGAAAATAAATTCCTTTTTAAGGAGTGGGACTTCTGAAAATTATGGAGAAAAAAATTTATTGGTTTGCATAAGAATGCAGAAAGCCAAATATTTAGTCACTGTGACATCCTGTAGTACTTTTATTACAAAAGAGAATAACTTAAATCATGAATGAAGTATTTCATGTCTGGCACTTATTTTAATCAGTGTCCTTATTTTTAAAGAAGTCATCTAAATTCTTTTGAGTTCTAAACCTTAATGAGGAACGATTTAGACCACCTGTACATAAGCACACAGAATGTGGAACTACATGCCTAACAAAAGTAATGAGAGAATTTCTAACTGGTTTAAGTAAGTTTATTTCTTAAAAGTCATTACCAGAAAAAAACTATTATTTGGAGTTTTGGTAAGAACTTTGGTTAGTACCGATAGCCAGTGAAATTTCATTATGATTGGCCATGTTCTTTTTTTTTTTTAATTCTATTTTAAATTGAATTATTAATAATTGAAGAATTTTATACTTCATTGCCTATACTGGCTCTAATTAGTACATAAACCACCCCAAGTGTCTATTTGGAGACTTTCCCATTCTTAAACCTGGGACCTTTATTCTGGCTTTTCACAGAAACGCTCACAAGGGCATCCCAGTTTAGTCTAAACTTAATAGAATAGGGTTGGGTAAACAACATACAAGGGAAGAATAATTTTTATGTTTGTAAAGGTTTGTACAAGAAAATGAAGAATATGTCAAAGAAATGAATGAGTCTCAAAAAGCCTAAAATATTTATTATATGGCCCTTTACTAAAAAAAAATTATTGAACTTTACTCTTAAATTTTCTTATTTATTTCCTTGCAAACATTCAACATTATTAGTTCTTCATTATACTGATGGGTGACTCACCAGGATCTGAGAAATTAAATCATTGTAGATTTGAATTGAGAAGAACTTTATTTGTAATCTCACTAGATCAGTATTTTTCCTTTCTTTTTTCAGCCTGAGCTTGCTTACTATATTTTCTTTCTATATTACTTATTATATTTTCTTACTATACCACCTCTTTATCCCTACAAACCAAGATTTTTCTCAAGCCTTACCTTCTATAATTTGTATTAAGAAACAATAGCTATGTTGAATGCGTTTTTTTTTTAAGTACATACCCTACCCAGACCCGATTCTAACACTTTTTTTTTCTTTACTATGCCAAATTATTAGATTACCTGAGAATAAGGATCATGATAAAAATCATATTTTTTTCCTTATGTTCCCTCTTTCTATGTCTTGAATATTATAGACACTTAGAAATGTTCATTGCAGTTATGACTTGAGAGCCTTAATTAACTTAGGAGCTTCAGCAATTCACTAATTGTTAGACTCTTTTTTATTTGTTTCATAGAAAGTTGACCTACTCTCTGGTACTAATACTTTTAGTTGAGATCATTATACATATTTTTCCATGTTAGAAATACATGATAATGTCAGTAATAGTCAAGAAGTAGCTTCTTACTTTCTTAGGAGTAGTAAGATTAGAAGGCTGTACTTTTAAGATTTTGTGACAGTATTTATAATCTACATATCTGATGTTAGATAGATAGATCAACAGTTCCCAAATGCTTTGGTTTCAGACCCCATTACACTCTTTAAAAATATTGAGAATTCTAAAAAATCCTTTCCTTATGTAGCTTAGATCTATCTGTAATGTATTAGAAATTAAAACCGACAAGTTTTAAGTATTTACTAATCATTTAAAAGTAACAATTATCACAGTACTATAAATACTTTATGAAAATAACTATTTTCCAATATAATAAAAAAAGTGAGTAGAATAACATTGCTTCATATTTTTGCAAATCTCTCTAATGTCTGGCATAATAGTAGAAAGCCGAATGCTCATATTTGCTTCATCTCATTTCTTTTGATTGAAGTATATGAAGAAAACCTGATCTCACACTGATGTATAAGTTGGAAAAGCACTTTTTCAATAGTCTTTTCTGTTAAAATAACACATTTTTCTTTGATACTAAACCAAAACTTGACAAGCTGTAGTTTTAAAAAATTAGTTTCAATATGAAATCTAAAACCATACCAATGAACTTTTCATGTTCTGTCTCATTAAAATCCACTGGCCTGTCTTGCACTTTGAATGGGTCTATTACTCATACATTCATTTTTAACATCATGATTGATTGTAAAATGTTGGTTTACTGAATCATGCAGATCTTCTGTATATTAACACATTTCATTATACAATAACACATTTATTACTGTCATCACTGATCCCATCAGTAAAGTTTTTTAGGTATTGGGAGGCTTTCAAGTTAATTCAGTTCAACACAATGCATTTTCAAGCCAAATACAAATTTTCCAAAATTCTAATTTTCTCTTGAAAGCTTAAGTTTTGTAACAATGCATACTGTTTTTCTTGAAGTGACATGCTCACTTTATTTATTTTTGATAAAATGTCTGCCAAGTGTTCAACCCTGAATAATCTTAGTTTGTGTCAGTCATTTTTTGAGGTGAAAGTGGTATTCTGTGAAAAAAGTTGGTAGGTTAGGTCACAGTTCAGTCAACACAAGTGCATTTCCTTCAGCCATGTATCATACTTCAGTATCCATCAGTATTGCTTTATGTGTGCTTCCCATTCCATAATACATTGTTAGACATTCTAAATGGTTAGTATTTAATAAAATAAGTTTTAACTGTTCCATCAATGACATGCTTAGATGAAACTGGCTTTTTCCTCCCTATACTGGTTTTCGATTTTATTGCAAGTACATTAACAGTTTAAAAATACAATTACTACAAGTACATTGGATGCTTCTGCTGTACTGCTTCATTTCTTTGTAAAATGCCAGCACTATCACACGGTCAGAGCAAATGTCAACACAGCGGAACAGGCAAATAACATCTTGGTATTGCTGCGAATATATTTTTTACCTGTGGGCCTCCTGAAAAGGACTTAAAGATCCCCAGGAGCTCAGGAACCACACTTTGAGAATTGCTTAGATTAAGTAGATGAGTAACTATAAATTTTCAGCTGTTGATAATCTGAGCTCTGTAACACCTCAGTTCTTTCTCTAAGCTTCTTTTAAAACAAATAAGATGGCTGAATCCCTTTTCCAATACTGTCAAGAAATATGGTGCAGTAAAAAGTTCACTAGTCTATGATTAACTAGATGTCAGTTCTCTGTCCAGCTGGAGCACTAACCAGGCATTTGAATTCAGTACTTAGGCTCTGTGAAGATCTGGTCTTTTATTCTAGAGTGGTTATTAGACTAGTTGATTTCCACACTACTTTCTAAAGCTCAAACTCCAAGATTCTGTTCTAAAGTGATTAGTAATATTTTTTAATTTAACAGCAGTTTAATTAGCTGCCTTCCTTTCATCTTTTAACTTTACCTCTTTTACCTAATAAAATCAGGTCTCTGTTAATAAATCATTTTTTAGGTATCTATTTAAGGGTATTAGGCAATAGATGAATTATTTCTCTTTAAAAGAACTGGAGTAAAATGAAAAAAGAGATTAAGATTTTTTTAAAGCTGAGTAATAGGTATAAAAATATTTATTTTTTTATATGTTTGAAACACTACAATAAAAAACTTTTTAAAGAACAAGCAATGAAATACTTAGAATTGATGAAGATAGTGAACTTCTAAAGAGTTTGTAGTCAGTTGACAACATTATGAATGTGAAAGACTAAAGGTAAATATTTCTTGTATTTGTCCCATAGTGCTAATATTGAATGGGATAAAGGACTTTAAACTGGAGGTTAAAATAATTCAGTTATAGTTTTAACTAAACAGTTGTGTTACCTAACTTTTCTTAATGTTTGCTAATCTGTAAAAGGAAAATAGTAATTCTTGTGTTTGAAAAATCAAATGAGATAATGATATATGAGAGTACATGATAAACCCTAAAGTTCTGAATGTATTGTAAAGTTTTTTTTCTCAGAAAAAAAATATGTTTTTGTAAATGATTAAATGCAAATGCATTCATAACTTTTTTAGGCTACTCGACCAGATATGATCAGGATCTTGTCAGCAGCCCTTCATGTAGTACTCAGGAGGGATATGTCCCTGAACCGAAGACTTTATGCGTGGCTTCTTGGTAGGTGTTTGATATGTGTGGTTTTACCTGGGAGAAGATAGAGGGAAATTTGCCATACATAAGTATTATCAAGTTCTGTGTGTGTCCCAAATGAAACTAAAAATTTGCTTAAGTAGACAATATAAAATATAAACAATATTAATTGTATATTGTATGAAGAAATTTCAGAAGCTTCTTAGTTGAAGAGGCTATTTTAATCCATAGGTCATGTTCCCTTTGACAAGACTTTTTTGCCCTTATTAATTGAGGTTGTTATACAATAAGTATTTAGACAAAGAAGGATAAATAAATGATCAAAATAATGACAGTTCCTAAAGCTTTGAAGTCATCAAAGGAATAAGGACTAGAACTACAGTCCCACTCATGGTACCAGTCTCCCACTCAGGCAGTAAAGCATTGTGTGCACATTGTTCTTCCATACTTTTTGTGATGTTTGACCTGTCTTCACAACTCCTTACCACCCCGAATGAGAGGACATGGTATCACTTAATTTGAATTTGCTAAATCTTCAGTTATTTCACTATTTGTAAGTTTTAGGGGGAGAAAGAAAAAAGGAAAAGTCTAGAAGAATACTATGATACATATTGAATTGGTTTCCCTTTATTTAACTATCTAAAATAATCTCTCTTGCTGACATTGATTGGCCTACTAATTGGTAAGTGTTCGGTGCTATTTTTGAGATATTTGCAGTTTCAGTGTTTAGTGAATAGTAGTTTTGAGAATTTTAATTTATTTTGCAACTTATTTCCATGGAGGTTTTGATAACAACGGTGCTATCATAGGACCCAGAAGCACAAGACACAGTAATCCTGAAGAACATGCCACTTACTATTTCACTACCTTTTCAAAAGAATTGTTGGTCCAGGTAATGAATGTTTTCATTTATTTTTTGGTTACTGCCTGACCACTAGAATTAACTCAGTGAGTATAAGGCAAGGTCCTGCCTTAATTGAATTAATTCACAGTTTAAGGAGTAGAGACAAGAGTCACAGACTTCCTAAGAATGACTATAGCAAGCAAATGACTACATTAAAATGAATTAGTAATCATAAGCTAGACTAACTTCTGTGTAAGTCCAAAGAGAGTTTTTTTTAGTTTGTTTTCATGACTTTATTAATACATAGTTACAGCTTCTCACCTGTCTGCTAAATGAAAATTGGAGCTTTTCAAAAAATGGGCCAGGACCTTTGTTATATCCTCTGAAGCCCCAGGGAAATTTGCGTTGCAACAAGGAATATAAATGTTGGTAAAAGTACTGTTGTAATGGAAATGTTAAAATGATTCATAAGCTTATTTCATATTATTCAATTATATTTAGTCAGGATATCTCAAAATAAACTAAAATAATACCTGTTATCTGAAGCATTTTAAAATAAATGAGGACATAAGAATATAGTTGGTTTTGAGTCAACAGTGGGAAAATAACTGCATTCTAGCAGATACAGCCATGTGATGTAGCATTATTTGGGGCATGTTGATGATCTTAGATATATTTTTATCTTTTGGCAAATAATCAAGTAACTCATGAATTTATTTTTCTAGATCTTTATTTTAACTTTCTACTTTTTTCTAGAAAAAAATGTAAGCACTTTTTTCTCTTAAGACAAATGAGTATAACATTTTTCCTCTAGTAGAAAAGCCAACTTTAATGAAAAAATTTTAGAAAAGCAAGAGGATACAAATCTCAATTACTTGTTGTTTTTAAAAATATTTTTCTTTAGATAAAAAATCTGAATCTGTTTACTTAAATGACTAATTTACTTTTTCTTTTTTAAAGGCAATGGTGGGGATCTTACAAGTGAATGGATTTGGAGAAGAAAGCACTTTAATGCAGGATCTAAAACCTTTTCGTATTTTAATCAGTTTACTGGACAAACCAGAGCTCGGTAATATGTACTGTCCTAGGGCATAAAGTCGCATGTGGTTGTTTTGTATTGTTTGATAATAAAAACAAGGCAAAGTTATTACTTAGAAAAATTGTTATATATTTTGAGGTGGCCTTTATACGTTCTTAATAATTTCTTAACTAACATTCACTCTAGAATGTTAAGATACAGGGGTATTTCCAACTGGTATGTTATTATGTATTTACTGTGCACTATGTAGCGAAGAAGTTATTTTGAAGATGTTATCTAAGCTCTTAATCCTTATTAAGTTATTGAAATTGAACCATTTATAATGAGTCATGACTATCTTATAGTTCAGAAAATTCAAGGACTTAATTAACAATATAGTAATATTAGTATCATTTACTGAATACTTATTATATCATGGGAACTATGATACCACTGTCCAAATATTTTTCCTAATCCTTAAACAGTCCTGTAAGTTCGGTATTATCTTCATTCCAGATGAGGAACTAAAGCTCAGTGAAGTTAAATAACTTGTCCAAAGTTTTAGAGCCACTGACTGTCAAAACCAGTTTCTCCAATTCTATAATTTCTATATTGTTAACCTGTAATTAAATAAATATTTGTTCAGTTATGTACTGTTTTACTGTTAGCTTCTCAAAGTGTGAAGTTTAACTTCTGAAGAAAAACTATTTAAAAAAAATACTTGTTTTAAAGCATCCTTTAATTGGGCCAATTTTCAATTAATCATGATTTCCAGTGCTAACTAATTATTATCTTTAATGTGTATATTAATTCTAGGACCTGTAATTCTAGAAGATGTCCTAATTGAAGTGTTTAGAACATTGTATTCTCAATGCAAAGCAGAACTGGATCTTCAGATGGAACCACCCTTCAGCAAAGATCATGCCCAGTTAAGCAGGTGGATTACCAAAATATTAAATATGACCTAAAGATGTCCTCATTTATTAATATTCATAAAGTGGACACTGCTCTGTGAAATTTTTGTTTCACTTGAGTACATTTGATTTAAAACATCACTGTATTTTGGTAATATGAACTCTCATAATTAATTGCATTGGTCTTTCATACAGGCATTTACTACATGACTGCTATGTAGTTGCTTTCCAGTCTCACCAGTTTAGATAACTAAATTTTAGCAGTTAGTGTGAAAATATGGATTCCAGGGAACTTATTCACAGTTAACCAGACTCACAAGAGATTAACTACCACATGTCAGTTAACAGTGGGATTTATACCTTACTTACTAACTAGGCCTGGTCTTTTGCATGGGGTAGTGGCTCTTGGTGACTTAACACATTGAGAAGACCAAATCATAGATCAGAAAAAGAATTAAACACAGAGATAAGTAAAAGGCACCAGGTGTTCTTGAAATAATTTTTTTTCAAGTTATGATTTTCTTCTTTCAGGTATATATCTATAAATACATATATTTTTTAATGCTCTGATAAGTCATAAAAAATTGGCATAACTTATTCTCCAACTCAGTGACTGATACATGTTGATAAAGCCTTACTTTTTCATATCTTCTCTACTTTAAATAGCCTACCACTTTTCCAATCTCATATATTATATGACAAAGTTTCCAAGACTATAATTTCTTTTACATGGTCTTCATTTCATGAGTGTCTCCTTGGTGAGAATTTGGAGATAAATTGGGCTTTCCTAAAACATGCTTTTCTATATTAAAATATTTTGAGGCAGTTTTTGATTTTTAATAAATATAATAATACCCTGTGATTCTTGTTTGAGAAGTTAAAATTGACTAACCTGGTACTCTTTTTCATTTTGTACTCTGCCCAATAATTTATATTGCCCATAGAGTATTTAGTTTTTTGTCCTGCAACTTACTAGATATATTGACAGTACCTCATTATATAGCAAAACAATTGTTTTCATTGTAAGGTGGGTTGTGGGAGATGGTAGGTTGGATGGATAAATAATAATCTAAAGGATTCCCACTTAAAATAACAGTTATTTTTCCTCATGAGACTTCGGTGATATTGGCTACATACAATATCTGTTCTTTTTGCTATTATTTTCAAGGTAAGAATAATAATTAGATTGAATCTCACCAACCTAAACTTAACCTATTTAAGCAAATCCTGAACAGCACAGGAAAGCTGACAAAATTATTTCAGAATCAAGGCTGTCAAAACCAAATTATTATTTAGTTTATATGTGCCAAGGGACACAAAATAATTTAATGCCAAATTAACAGGCTTTTAAATTAGTTCAAAAATAACTTCCTGTTTTTTTGTTGGAAGTACAGCTGTTTTTTTCTTATGTGAGGCTAATTTTTTATCTTATCATATATTTGAGTTGTGAAAACTCAAATTTGGAAAAATACACAAAGTAATATGAGAGTGGCAGTACATAAAAATCTGTTCTAATTTTCTCACTAGCAAGTTTTCTAGCAATTGTCAAGAGATAAGTATTGTCTTAACAATATTGCACTTAAATTTAAATTTGAAAAAGTAATATTAATATTTATTTTGTTAATGTTATTTTTGTTAATATTATTTTTCTTTTCATTTTTTAGTAAATTAAGGGAAAATAAGAAAACAGCAGAGCTGATTAAAACTGCCAACCTTCTCTTTAATTCCTTTGAGCCTTATTATATGTGGGATTATGTTGCACGTTGGTTTGAAGAATGTTGTAGGTATGTTGAACTGTTTCGTTCATTTTAATTAAATAGCATTCAAAGCCAACGTTTGTTTTTTTAAATTCTTGAATCTAATGAAAAGAATTTTTATTTAGACATTCTACTATTACTACTGACAACTATTATCTAACAACTGTGATCTTGCTCTACTGTTACTCTAGAATATAGAATTGTTGATCATATAATCTTAGAATTGAAAAAGAGTTTAGAGATGAGTAATTCAGTCACCAGCACAGATGAAATATTTTTCCTCTTAAATCTATAGTGACCCAGGTTTTCTTTGTTGCCGAAAAAAATAGCAAATTTGTGCTACTGCCTCAGCATACATTCCCAAAATGCTTCCCACTTTGAAAAACAAAATATTCCTTGGTGTCACACTTATGTTTTTAAAGCAACAACCAGCCATATTGTCACTGGTGAGTGATATAAGCCCTCCATACCTTAGGACATAAATCTTAAAAAATTCTCTGAAAACCCAAGAATATTAGTGAACCTGAGTAGAACCTCTATCTGAATTCTAACCCAAATCCCCAGAACCAGATTAACTTCTCAAGCCTCAGGAGCATATAGTCAAATAGTATGTACTATCTTTGGATTAGAAATCTTTTAAAAATATAAATGCTGATGTGGTATATTTAATGATTTAGAAAGTTGCTTGTTTATTCAGCAGATATTGAGCACTCAGTTGGGAAGAACTATGCTAGGCACATAGATGGTCTTTGTCTTCAAAGACTTAATAATGGAACATGTAAGACATGGATATGTGTATGTCTAGTATTGAATTAAAAGTTACAAAAACCTTTGTAGAGAGTTTAAAATGTAGGAATATCAAGGAATTAGGAATGTATTTTGCCACCTGGCCTTCATTTTTACATTCACAAACATACACATTTACCCTCCTTTAGCTAACCTGAACTATTCCCTGAACACACATTAACTTACATGCTGCGAGCCTTCACTTTTGCTGTTTCTTCTGAAATATTCTTCCCTCTTGCCCATCTGGTAAAGTCCTATACAGACATAACCCACCTTTCAGTAGCCTGCCTTGACTCACTCAAATCTCAAATTAACTTTTCCTATATTGTCACATTGTACATTTATTTATCTGTATGCTTATATTTCTTACTGGTTAGGGACTGTACCATATTCCTAAATTTGTGTCTTCAGAGTGTAGGGCAGTGTATGGTTATATAAGATTAATATGTTTTGGTGTGGATGTTGGAGTAATAGTCTCTACTGCTTGGATCAGAAGAGGCTTCCTGGAGGAGGCAACATTTAATCTCAAACTCTGACGAACGGGTGAATTTTGGACATGAGAGAATGAGGTTGGGGAAGGGGGTGCAATATAGGAGAACAAGTTTTTCTAAACAAAGACCCTGAGGTTAGAAATCAGCACATAATCCATTTTAACTAGGAGGTAATATCTGTAGTGGGAGCAATAGGAAGTCACAAAAAGTGAGGTCCATCTATAACACTTGGAACTATAGGATGGTAATTATAAGGAGAAGTTAAATCTAGAAATCCTGGGGATTTCCCACATGGAAGTACAGTAGTGTCCTGAGAAAAGAGAATATATTTCATCACAAGAACATTATTTTGTGTGTTCCAAGGTTGATTTGACCCTCATTAAAAAGATGGTGTTGTCACCTGTATTTGTTTCACTTGATAATATACTTGATAAAGTGAATTTTGTCCTTTTAGGAGAACACTGCATGCCCGACTTCAGATTGGGCCTGGAGATAGTAGTGAATCATCTGAATTACAACTGACCAATTTCTGCTTACTGGTGGATTTTTTGTTGGATATAGTTTCTTTGGTAAGATCACCTTGGTAAAAAAAGTATTGAGGAAATCTAATATAATTCAAATATTTCACGTTGGAGACAAATTTTCAAATAAATTTCATTTTAAAAATTATATTAATTTTTCCCCCTTTTGGCATATCTTTTTTTCATAAAATTCTCCAAATTTTTTATCCTCTGACATATATACACACACACATAATACATATATATGTCTTATATAATCCATGGAACATACTTCATAATTGCATGTTACTGAAATCTTAAATGTTTAGTATTTAATGGTCTAATGCTGCATTTATATTCATTGATGATTCTTTCTATTAAATGAAGACTGTTGGAAATCTTTTCCCCTTTTCTCTCCTCAATTCTTTGCTTTCTCATTTTGAAGCCTACTAGAAGTTTGAGGGTGCTCTGTCAGGTATGATATTCAGCCTGTTTTGTTTTTAAATGATTATATTCACTTTTCTTATAATTTCAGTAATATAGCAAATAAAATTGGAATTATTTTATAATATATGCTTTGATGTACTTAAATTGAGAATTTGAGAATAGAAATTTTATAAGTCAAAAATGACCATACAATGTTGATTAAGAGCATGATTCATATAAAATATTACAGATGAGTAAAATTACTTTTTTATAAAGATTAAAAATAAATGAAATAACATTTAGGTTACACATTGTTTAAACTTTTATCATTTCACTATTTTCAGGAAACTTACATTGAAATCCAGACAGAACACTTGCCGCAGTTGCTGCTCAGGATGATTTCTGCACTGACAAGCCATCTCCAGACATTGCACTTGTCTGAACTCACAGATTCGCTCAGACTCTGCTCAAAGATTCTTAGCAAAGTTCAACCTCCACTGTTATCGGCCAGCACTGGAGGTATTTTGCAGTTTCCAAGTGGGCAGAACAACTCAGTCAAAGAATGGGAAGTAAAAAAGGTAATGTTAGCTATTAATTTTGTTACCGACCAGTTACAGATGGTATAGACCCTTGAACAACATGGATTTGAACTGTGCGGGTCCCCTTGTACACAGATTCTCTTCGATAAAGAAAAACTTTGAGAAGATTTGTGACAATTTGAAAATACAGATGAACCATGTAGCTTAGAACTGAAAAAATTAAGAAAAAGATGTCATGAATGCATGAAATACATGTAGATAATAGTCTATTTTATCATTTACTACTATAAAACATACACAAATCTTTTACAAAAGGTTAAAACTTATCAAAACCTATGAGCACCATTCATAGTGGAAAGAAATGTAAACTGATGCTGTATTAAATCATAACTGCATAAAATTAACTATAGTAAATACTGTACTACCATAATAGTTTCGTAGCCAACTCTTATTGCTACTTCAGTGAACTCAAGTGTTGCAAGTATCCACTTAAAACACCATGTGATGCTAATCATCTCTGCATGAGCAATTTCTCTGTCCAGTAAATTGCATATTGCAGTAAAAAGTGATCTCAAGATTCTCATTTATTTTTCATTGTTTTTAGTGCAGTACTGTAAACCTTGAATAACGCCATGAGACCCATATGAAATGCCACTAGTTATGCTGGAAGTGCTCCCAAGAAGCAGAGAAATAACATTATAAGAAAAACTTGAATTGCTTGATATGTACTGTATATTGTGGTCAGCAGCTGTGGTTGCCATTCAAGATAAATGAATCCAGCATAGGACCATTGTTTAAACAACAACAAAGAAAGCAGTTGCTACAGGTTGCCATCAAGAACAAAATCCATGCACTTTTGTGAAATACTTTTTTATCTCATACTGAAAATGTAGCTGTAATATGTGTGTAAGATTGCTATAAGAAAAGCATACCGATAGACTCTAATATAGGTGACAACTTAAAGTGAAAAGAAAGTAAAGGATCTAAAGCTGGAGAATTTAATGCCAGCAAAGGATGGTTTGATAATTTTAGAAAGAGCTTTGTTTTTTTAAATGCCAAGGTAACAAGAGAAGCGGCTCTGCCAACCAAGAGGCAGCAGATGATTTCCCAGATGCCATTAAGAAAATAGTTTGAGGAGAAAGGACTTCTGCCTGAACAGGTTTTTAACGGAGATGAAAGTGCCCTATTCTGGTGAAAAAAATGCCACAAAAGACATCTATTACTAAGGAAGAGATGTGAGCACCAGGTTTTAAGGCAGGAAGGGATAGGCTAACTCTTCTGTTTATGCAAATGCAGTTGGGTTTATGATCAGGACTGCCTTTATCCATAAAGTTGCTAACTTCTCAGCTTTGAAGGGAAAAGATAAATGCCAGCTGCCAGTCTTTTTTGGTTGTACAACAAGAAGGCCTGGACATTGAGAACCCTTTTTTTGGATTGATTCCATCAATGCTTTATCTCTGGAGTCAAAAAGTACTTTGCCAGTAAAGGCAGTCTGGGACTGCCTTTTAAAGTTCTTTCAATGTTGAACAATGGCCCTGATCACGCAGAACCCCATGAGACCAGTTAAAGGCCTTGAAGAGGTCTACTTGACCCAAAACACAACTTCTCTATTTCAAGCCTCCAGATCAGGGGGTCATAGGACCTTTAAGGCTCATTATGCACAGTTCTCTTTGGAAAGGATTGTCAATGCTATGGAAGAGAACCCCAATAGAGAGAAGAACATCATGAAAGTCTGGAAGGATTAAACCATTGAATATGTCATTATTATGGAAAAATCTGTGAAAGTCATCAAGCCCAAACAGTACATTCCTGGAGAAAACTGTGCAGATAATGTGTATGACTTCACAGGATTTACAACAGAGCCAATCAGGGAAGTTATGAAAGAGATTGTGGATATGGCAAAAGGGGAGCGGGTAAAGGATTTCAAGATAAGGATCTTGTAGACATTCAAGATCTAATAGACACCACATTAGAGAAATTAACAGAAGATGACTTGATGAAAATGAGTGCTTCTGAATGCTTCCAAACCGGTGCCAGGCAATTAGGCAGAAGATGTAGAAGAAGCAGTGCCAGAAAACAAATCTGTCAGAAGGGTTCCAAGTATTCAAGACTACTTTTGACTTATGACATGGACCCTTCTTTGATACAAGCACTAAAGCAAATGATGGAAGAGGGATTGGTACCATTTTTTAAAGAAGTAAAAACATTTTAAAGAAATCAGAAATTACAATGTCTCCATATAGTTATACTGAGTGTTCCTGCCTGTCCTGCCTCCCCTTCCACCTTCTTCACCTCTTCTGCCTCTGCCACCCCTAAGACAGAAAGATCAACCCCTCCTCTTCCTCCTCAGCCTACTCAATGTGAAGATGATGAGGATGAAGACCTTTATGATAATCCACTTCCACTTATGAATAGTAACTAATCATCATGCCATACAATTATTAATTTATCTGCTCTGTGTGTGTATGTCTTGTAAAAAATTTAATAACTGTACGGCAAGAACTGTGCGAGATGTTTTTGTGTCATGGAGATAATGCGTCATCATTATGGAGATAATTTGTGTCATTGCCTAAGTATTCATCCTGTAGGCATAAGATAAACTATATTAAATATAAAATTAACAAGATGTTAGTTTTCTTACTGTTTTAGAACTTTGCTTTAAAAGAATTACATTACTGTACAATATGCCTCTCATAATTGAAGAATCTGTGTATCAGCCAATCATCACAGGTAAGTGGTATTTTTTAAAAAAGTGTTTCCAAATCTGATTCTGAATATGACAATATTAAATGCCATAAAAATTTTATAACAGTTCTTTAGTGTATAAGCTAGGCTACCATGAAGCAATCGTATTGATTACAGTAGGCAACCATAAAGCAGCGATATTGCTGCTTTGTTGTCTGTGCACGAATCATTATATCAGTAAATAATTGTGAATTTCTTTTCTAGCATTATCTTTTCTGATCTCTGGTGTTAATCATATATATATATATATATATATATAACATCTACAGTGTTTTGTGTCATATAAGACAATATTGTGTAGGTACTGACAATGTAAACTTACAGTATAAATACAGTAGAGTACTGTATATATATTTTTTGCTCCTTACGATTTTTCTTAACATTTTCTTTTCTCTAGCTTACTGTATTGTAAGAACACAATATAAAATACATATAATAAAATGTGTGTAAATTGACTGTTATTGGTAATGTTTCTGGTCAACAGGCTATTAAGTTATGGGGGAGTCAAAAGTTATACTTGGATTTTGGCTGTGTGAGGGCACTGAAATCTTCCCAACCCCATGTTGTTCAAGGGTCGACTGTATATTTCTTCAAAAGCAGAACAGTTTCTGGGTAAAATCACTTATATATATAACCATTTAAATATTAATAAATCTTGTCTAGATCCAAATGTAGCAGTAAACCATCTTGTAGACTTTTGGCTCTAGTGCAGTTTAACTGTTTATATCAGCACTTTCCAATAGAAATATGTCAGCAGCATATGTAATTTTAAAATTTCTGGTAGCCACTTTTAAAAAGTAAAAAAAACAGTGAAAATAATTTTAATTATATTGTCTTTAGCCCTTTATAGGTAATTTATTATAATTTCAACATATAATCGATATAAAATTGATGTAATATAAACATTTAGTTAGCTATTTTACATTCTTTTTTGTACTTTCTTCAAAATTCTAGTGTACATGTTACACTTATAGCATATCTTTGTTCAAATGCTAAATTTTTATCAGAAACATTTGAAATTAAAATTTAGTTTCTCAGATCAGCCACATTTCAAGTGCTCAGTAGCCACATGGGCTAATAATACTATATTAGTACTATATTGGACAGCAGGTTTATAATCTAAGCTTTACTGGTCCTTTTCTCACACACACACACACACACACACACACACACACACACACACACACACACACATTTTCTCTCTCTCTCTCTCTCTCTCTCTCTCTCTCTCTCTCGATAGCTTTCTAAATTTTTGACATGCTTTTCTTAAATCCAGAATCCTTTTACTCTCCCCAGTTTTCTAGATTCTTAAGGCTTATTTTATGACATTGAAGAGAATTATAATAATTTTAACCTGGCATTAGTAACATACTTAAGCACCTATGGAAAAATCAGTAATTTAAGAGTTTTCAGGTTTGTAATATTAAAATATTTTTAGCAAATATTAACAAAAACATTTAATGGAATTATATAGGTACAGTGGTATTATGTTAAAATAAAGATTCAAAAATTTCTAGCATATAAGGTTCATAACCAAAATCCAGGATTTGTATAGTGCCCCTATTTTTTTCAGTTTTTTTTGTTGTTTTTCTACCTGGCAAAATGTATTATCAGGATAATCTCATACAGTTATTTCTATCATATATTAATCCTAAACTTTTTCCTTGGTCCTTCTAAATATATTGCTCTTCATATATGAAATGAACATTACTGATCTTCAATTTAAATATATACCAGGATTATCCTACATAAAATAAAACCAATTTCTCTCAATTCCTTCCTACCTGCTTATTATTTATATGTGATGTTATGGTACGATTCTGTTGCTGAGAAATTCATTTTCTGTGTTATTTTTTTCTTAATTATGCTTCTAGTATCTTCTTAAAGTTAAAACTACAATAATATTAATTGCTTTTGAAGCTTTGCTTTTTATTTGAATGAGATTGGTGAGAGTAGGGAGAAGAATTTAGCATTCTCTCAATAACATATTCAAATATGTGAATATTTACTAAGTAGAAAAACATCTAGAGGCACTTATGAATGGTTCCAGGTAAGGTAAATGGGAACATAGATTCACAGTAAATGAAATACAATTAAATGGTATACTTTTTTTAAAATACTGTGGTTCATTAACCTTAGAGTATGCTTTTCCCTCTCTCTCTCTGGTTTTCTTCTATGTTCCCAGGACATATATCTTTTTTTCTACTTTTTACTGAAGCACAATGATATTATCTTCACTGAGATGTCTGAAAATTGATCGTATTTAAAAGCTGAGGTTATTTTCTGTTTTGTTTTTTTTTTTTTTTTTTTTAAGTGTAAGCCAAGGACTGGCTCTATAAAAAAATTATAAATCTAATTTTGTCTCTATGCACTTAGTACATTTCTGTAAAATCATTGTATTAGATCTCTATACCCAAATGTCCAAAACATGTAAAACCTTTTTGCTTTCAGAAAGACATTTTATTTGTAATATGGAACATACAACTAAATATTATAAATGTATGCAAGTTTAACTAAATTTGTAGGTTGAATTTTACTAATGTAATATTATCCAGTATTTTTTGATCCTTATATTTAAAAGTTCAATTCAGAAATAACTTTACAGTAATAATCTAATGACAATTTTACCATTTAATACTTTCTAAAAATGTATGAATATAAGATTTTAGTTGGTTGCTAACTTTCAAAGGAAAGAATTGACAAGTTCAATCCTAATATCTACATCTGACTTTGGCATAACAATATGAAAATTTCTCATATTGTTGACAGATACAGTGATATATTGTGGTGAAAAGAACATGAAGTTTAGAATGACCTCATTTGAGCTCTTCTAACTACTAAGCTTTTTGCTGTAAACTTGGGCAAGTTTTTTTTTTTTTTAATTTCCCTGAGTTTCAGTTTTTTTACCTTTGAAATAGAGAAAAGAGCCTCTCTTCACTTAACACTCATGCTGTGTCAGGCGCTAGAGGTGAATTAGGCATGGTCTTTGCTCTTCTAAACTCTTTCTTTCTAGGAGACAAACTTCAAACAAATAATTGCACATTTAATTATAGTGATAAATGTATAAAGGAAAATATAGTGTGGGATGAATGTGAAAAAAGGGGTCATCTGACCTAGATTTGAGGCCAAGAAATGCTTTCTTGAGAAAGGTTTATTTGAGTGAAACCCTAGAAAAATTGGGAGTAGGGATGAGGTGGAAAGAAGAAAGCACTTGATAGAGAAAAGAACATTCACAAAGGCTCTTAGGCAGATAGCACAGTGCAGACAGGGAGATGTAGCTCTTGAGGCAGGCAGGAGACAGGTCTTACAGAGACTTTCACTATTCTAAGGCTTTTACTCTTAAGAGCAGTGGGAGCACACACACAAGGGAAAAAGGCAAGTGTTATCAGATTTGCATATTAGAAAAATTATTCTGGCTGCAGTGTAGAGTATGGGTCTGAGAAGCAAAAATAGATATGGGGAGACCTGCAGTAGGTAAGAGGTGGTGGTAACGTGCTAACAAGATGGTAGGTTAAGACAAATAGATGGATTAGCCATGTATTTAGGAGAAAAAATTCAGTAAGACATTATCATGCGTTGGTAAGGGTAATCATTAACATTTATTAAATGTTTGCTAAGTGTCATTTATTATGCCAAGTACTTTATATATCCTGTCTTAATCCTTGTAGCAGCTGTAAAATGTAGGAATTACTGTCACCTAAATTACACAGATTAGGAAACTAAGGTTTGGAGGTTAAGTAACTAGCCAATCTAGTAAGTAGAGAACCATAACTGACTCATGGCCAGCACCCTTAACCACTATGCTGATGTGGATTTAGAGGAAGTGTGAACGAGAGATAGAGAAGGTACCAAGAATCACCTTTAGGTTTCTGTCTCTCTGGTTTGATGAATTGTGGTGTGACTCGCTGAAGCAAGGAACATTGGGTAAGGCCTAGCTTTGTGGCAGCAGATCGTTTAGTGTATATCTTTAGTGATCTTATTCAAATTCAAATTATGCTCTGGCACAATCACCCAAGGAATTCATATGTATGATTTTTGTTTAAATAAGCCAGAAAATATGTTTGATAATTATACTTGTTCGATTATTATAGGGAAGGAACAGTTAATCTATTTAAACTCTACTTCAATAGTTGCTTTATTTTTTGTTTATAGGTTGTTTCTTACCTTGTCGTATAAATTATCAACTCTTCCTTTTATTCCTAATACCTAATACAATATCTGGCACTAGTGTGGGTTCAGTGACTTCGTTGAAAGAATGTAAGATTGATAGTAAACATTTAAATAATGCCTTACATATTTCAGGCAGATATTTTACACTCATGTCCTGAACAGATGACCCGTTAGAGTTTATTTCTAGTTTTCAAAATGTCATTTTCTTCTAACTATTTATTTCGTTCCTTGTATTGTTTAGACAAGGAAAATTGCAGTTTAGACATTAGGAAAGTGTTTTCATAAAGTAGATTGAATAAATTATTAGTTGTTTGAAAGCAAAGATGTGGACCCTAGAAATTTGTACGTATATTTTGCTCTCAAGAACCTAACTTTACACTATGCATGTAGTGGAAAATAATTACTTAGTGAATGACTTTAGTTAATACATTCGTTAAAACCATATCATTATTTCCTATTCATTATCGTAGATATATAAACCAATTGTAGAAATGATTGTAAGATTCAATTGAATATGTAGATTGTGAGTAATCTAAAAATGACTTCTCAAAACATGGCCATTTGTAAATTTTAATTCCTGATATACATTTAGCTACTCAGCCCTTTGTTCTTTTAATCTCTACCAGGTATCATCAGTTTCTTCTGAAAATCCTACTGAAGTTTTTGAAGATGGAGAAAATCCACCAAGTAGTCAGTCATCAGAGAGTGGATTCACCGAGTTTATACAGTATCAAGCAGACCGAACTGATGATATTGACAGAGAACTGAATGAGGGGCAGGGAGCAGCTACCAACCCAATTGGTAGCACGTCTTCTGAGACAGAAACGGCCTCCACTGTGGGATCCGAAGAAACCATCATCCAGACCCCTTCTATAGTCACTCAGGGGACAGCATCCCAAAGTGGGAAGACAGCCCAAAAGACGGCAATGCAGTGCTGCTTGGAGTACATCCAGCAGTTTCTCACCAGACTTATCAACCTCTACATCATTCAGAGTAACTCTTTTTCTCAGGCTTTAGCTACAGAACATCATGGGGAACTTAGCCTAGAGCAAGGACAGACTTCAAAATGGGATAGAGATTCACACGGAGATGTAAAAGAGAGAAACATAAGTAAACAAAAAACTTCAAAAGAATACCTTTCTGCCTTCCTTGCTGCCTGCCAGCTCTTCTTGGAGTGCTCAAGTTTCCCAGTTTACATTGCTGAGGGGAACCATACTTCAGAGCTGCATTCCGAAAAATCAGAGACCGGTAAGGTAGTTTCTGTTTGATTTATGTTTGAATATTTTCTATAATATGCTTTTTTTAAAGAAGCACTCATTAAAACTGGGATTTTTTTTAGGCAATTTATTTTAAAATTATTTTAATTTATAGATTTTTATTAGTGGAATAGTGTCACTGTGTGGAGATTGATGATGTTGGAAATGTGACTGATGTCTCAAAGTTTGCAAGTGAGTAGAAGCTAAGAAAATTAACTTTTTCTCTGGGAAATATTGTAATATTTAGATCCACTGAGTTTTTATTATGACTAGTATCATATGTGTTTATTTAAATTTTATATATACCCACATAGTGTACTGATTACTACATAATATTTGATTAATATACTGTCTTTCAGGATAGGAAAATAGATTGCATAACTTGGCATAAGAAAAATACATATTAAAAAAATTTATGAAATTTTGGTTACTGCTTTATTTGCTTAAAGCTCCAGTCTAGATGAGAAACCATGTGTTTATTATCAGATCAAGGCCTAAAAGTATTAAGTAGAGGTGCTTTTTTTTTTTTTTTTTTTAATTAACTTGGATGACAGGGTATGTGTGAGGTTTAGTGTGATGAACTCTGTTCACTTCTGTCTTTTATTTCAGACTGGGAACATGTACAGCCCCCACTGTGGCTCCAGACTCTGATGAATGCTTGTAGCCAAGCAAGTGATTTCAGTGTGCAGGGTGTTGCTATTTCACTTGTCATGGACCTGGTGGGATTGACTCAGTCTGTGGCCATGGTTACCGGGGAAAACATCAACAGTGTGGAACCTTCGCAGCCCTTAAGTCCAAACCAGGGAAGAGTAGCTGTGGTTATTAGGCCTCCCCTCACTCCGGGCAATTTGAAGTACATAGCTGAGAAGACTGACTTTTTCAAGGTAAATTCTAAGAAATACATATATAATTAATATGATAACCTAATTTAAGTAGCAAAGATGTTAAAGATGATAATTAGACTTAATTAAGCACTTTAATGACAATCTGTAGAGAAAAAGATATCACTTTTGAGTTGTACTGCTTTGTCTATTTTGTCCTCAATTTTGTGTAAAGAAAAAAGATGGATGAGGGGAGTATTAGGGTAAAAAGAAGACAAGTATTATGGCACTAAAGCCATGGAGGAAATAATTTCAGCTAAAAAAAAAAAAAAAAAAAAACCAGGAAAGCGCACTTAAATAGTAAAACATATTTACAGATGAAGTGGTTGTGGCACTTTTGCTTTTTACAACTTCAGCACTCCAAAACTTACTGGAAAATTTTTGTGACTGTATATTGTCTGGCATTTATAAAAAAAAGCAGTCTTTGATTTCTATCAAAATAGTACAGATAATATTCTCTAGAAAAAACATCAAGTATATTTGGATTGTATTACATCTTAAGAAGGTAGATTTTTTTATACATAAAAAATAAAAATTTTTTAAATCTGATTTCAAGTCATTGTGCCCCTCCAGATAGTTCCTTCTGCTAGATTAGAGTTGATATGGTGGTTAACCCCGAAGACTTGCATTTTTATTAATGCTGTCATAGGTCATTAAGTGCTGTTAACACTTGAAGCTGAGATACATATGACCTATTTAATATGGCTTACGTAGTTTGGATAGTTGAACTATGAATTATATTTCACTTTGCAATATGTAGCTATAAATCTTAATGTATTAAAGGTGGGAATTATGTCCTCTTAAAGATAATATTTTCTAGTTAATGACTTTACTAAATGTCATTAAAATGGTGAAATGGAGACTTATTTTGGCCCTGCAGAAAGTGCTTACATTTCTGATGTCTAAAATTAATGCTATTACAGGACTATCATAAAAGATTCTAAGGGCATAGATGATCAGAAGTGGGCAGATGGAAAGGTATACTTTTAAATCTCATCCTGGTGGCATAATGAGTATTAAAGACCTCCTAGCTGTGGCAGTCAGATTGTACCAAAAGGAAATGTTTGCTAATAAGTTTTTATTTATGGTTTTGTAACACTGTCACTTTTATATCTTTTTCTATAGCATGTTGCTTTAATATTGTGGGACCAACTGGGAGATAGGACACCTCAGCACCACCAAAAGAGTGTGGAACTGTTTTATCAATTACATAACTTGGTTCCATCTTCTAGTATCTGTGAGGATGTTATAAGTCAACAATTAACCCATAAAGATAAGGTAAACTCTGCTCTTCTTATTCTGTTTCCATTCCCCACTCCTGTTAAACCAAAATGCAAATTAAAGAAACTAGGAAAATTACTGCAGCTCATATCTGAACAAGAGTGATCTTAATATCTTTAAAATAAATGTGTTCCATTCTTTTCAGAGGAAAGTTCCTTACAAAAACATCAGTAATATGAAAAATCAGATAATCCAAAATCAAATACTGGGTTTATTTCTTGGTTCAGGACACCAGTTATAGGTAGTAATGATTAAAGTTGCTGGTCCAGATTCTTAGGTCATTTAAAGAGGAATCAGTGGCCGCAGTTATGTAACTGGAGGATACATTAATATATGGGAAACAAAATAATATGTTATATTTATGAGCTATAGAATGCTAATACCTGAGATTATATTATTTTCATTATATTAAATCTTCAAAATAAAGATTTTGTATTTTAATGTATAGAAAGTGATACAGAAGTCAGAGTAAAGGCATCTGAGCTACAAGTGAGCCTGAGAAGAAGCTGGAACAGTCATTCTAATTGACTTCTTCAGGGTAACACGTTGAATTTTTTGGTCTTCTCACACCTGCTCTGAAATATAAATTAAAGATTTTATTGAATAGCTTTTAGAAGTGAATTGCCCTAATTTTAAAAAAAACTTCATACAAGTGAGTTTGAATGGATCATATTCAAAAAGGCTTTGTGTTCAGTAAATGAAACATTTGGCAGGTGGTGAAGTGGGAAATGAGAGGAATGAAAAGTTTATTCCCAGGAAAATGTTAAAATTCTATTCCAACTTCAACACATTCTTTCAAAACTGTTTAGAAATAAAATTTTAAATAAAGTTCTTATATTTTAATTTAATAATTTTTATTAAATTAAGTATAAATTTAGGACAAATTATATACCTGTTTACTTGTGTAACATTTCACTTGTAAAGAAATGCTAAGTTCTTAATAAAGATACTCTCCATCCATGAAAAAAGTTATAATACCTGTTATCACTTTATTTTTACATGTTTGTATTAGTTGATGTACAAACACAGCCTTCATAGGAAAAGCATTTATTAAGCCCAGAGAAAGAGCAAGCACTTCTCTGACCTATCACAAGCAATTTAGATAGTTGCAACCCCTGATTTGGGGCAGCTTTTACTTGAAGGATACTACAAGTGCTAGAGAAGGACTATAAACATTTTTATAATACCACAATTTCTACTTGGTTTATGTCAATACATATTCATTATCTATTACCAAAGGCTGGTCTTTCTAAGTAATTTTTTACATTATTATCTTAACACTTAACCTTTTCCAAATAACCCCAGAAGCGGCATAATATTTTTTGTGTAGAAATAATTTGTGTTCAATTTTTTTAATAAACCAGCTTTATTAGTGATGATAAGTTAATTTGGGATTAATATATAATTTCTGGGAACAAAATAAATTCCATAGTACAATAAAATCAACTTTGACTACCAAGTATTTGTATTAAAATGAGGAGGTGCTTCCTATACTCAACATATGATCGTAATGACATGCACATTATTAGCTCTTTCCATCACCTATAATACAGTATAATCTAGTAAACTGATTACCTAGTCTAAACTAAAATAATAATTATGAGGCAGCGTGAGATGATTCTTTAGGTTTAATGTTTTGTATATATTATTTTCTAGGTTTCTACTTCCAAAAAAAAAAAAGTTATTGCAGCATGTATTGGTGTACTGGAAACATTGAATGTAATAGTCTCTATTAAATAGTTACTTTGATTTTGCTAAAATCACTTAATATCTTCAAAGGACAACATAATTTAATCTCCTGTATTTCTCCTCAGAAAATAAGGATGGAAGCACATGCAAAGTTTGCAGTTCTTTGGCATCTAACAAGGGACCTCCATATAAATAAGTCTTCATCTTTTGCACGTTCTTTTGACAGGTTGGTTACTTTTTATATTCAGATTTTACAGTTAGATACCTTAATGTCTCTTTTCTTGAATCTTTTGATTAGTTTGGCAGGGGTAGGCAATAGCAATTTATAGATATTATAAATGGAATTTATAAATTGTTAAAAGTCTAAGCTATATTAAAATGTATGGCATTTTTATTTAGGCACCAGATATAATTTATCTGCCAGATTTTCCCTTTTCCTTTTCTAGATTTGTAGAACCTAGGGTCCCTTCCTACAGTGTAGCAGGTGCCATTCTAGGTGTCAGGGATACAGCAATGGGATACAGCCTCTTGAATCTATTCACTTTTTGAAATTGCATATAAACAGTATACTGTATAAGTGTTTGTCTAGCAATTGTTATCAATTTTCTGCCGGAACTGGACTTAGTGAAATCTAAAGCTAAAATATTGGCAAATGTCTTCCAAGGATTCAGAAAGCCTGTAGCTGTCTGAGAGTGATTTTGCTATTTGTCTAGGCTACTTTGATGAATCATCTGAGATTTACATTAACTTCCAAAGAGTTCCACTTATAGGTAAATTCATACATTGGCATAAGAAAGCAGCCTCAATCAGCAGGTTTTATAGAGGTGGCCACAAATCTAATTGTGCTTAAAGCTCAGCTCAGGATCAGATGTGTGCTCTACTAGTTATTTCAGCTGGTGATTTTTTAAGCAGTTCACCATCTTGAAATTATCTGCTATTGAACCCCTAAAAGAATTAGGCCCTAGGCACTTTACGAATACCATCTCTTATTTGATGACCACCTTTTCTCATTGTACAAGTGAGGCAGTGAAGGCCCAGAGAAGTTAAGTGACTTGCCCAAGAGTACACATGAGATAAAGTATATGGCCCAGATTTGAATCTTGGGTTTTCTGATTCCAAACCACACTTTCATACCTTTCACAGAAAGCCTTTCCTTGAATTAAACACATAGCTTTGATTCATAAAGAGAATGGGAGCAGAGGAGCACGAACCAGTATAGAGGTAGTATTGACTTATATTGCAGGGGGTTTAGTATTTGCTGATATGAAGAGTATGTTGCTAAACGACTAATTTTCTAAGTTTTTTTCTATTCTTTAGTATTTATAAGAATAATGTATGCTTGTGAAATTTCAGAAAACACAGTACATACAAAAAGAGAAAAGGTTATTTTCTCCTTATTCTATCTACTGAGACTGTAGGGATTATTAAAATGCTGTGGTCAAAATTTATCCTGAAGTATGATTAGTTTAAAATAATTCAAAACACAATTTATGTTAATTTTAGAAAAATTAGAGTGCAACAAGTAGGTGTTCTTTAATTATTTCTTTTTATTGTAGGTCACTGTTTATCATGCTGGATAGCCTTAACAGTCTCGATGGGTCTACCAGCTCTGTGGGACAAGCTTGGCTGAACCAGGTCCTCCAAAGACATGATATCGCAAGAGTTTTGGAACCATTGCTATTGCTCCTGCTTCATCCAAAAACTCAGAGAGTTTCAGTGCAGCGTGTACAAGCAGAACGTTATTGGAATAAAGCTTCTTGTTATCCTGGAGAAGAGAATGACAAGCAGCATTTCATGCAAAATTTTGCATGCAGCAATGGTGAATATCACATGAAAGTAGAACAGCTTTATTTAGAATTAAGTTATTAAAATGAAGTGAGAGGTGAACAAAACAGTGATTGGCAAGATAATTGAATGTGAGGTTTTCTCCATGGTCTTATTTTCTTCCTTTTGCATCCACTAGCAATGCTCATGTGAGCCATGTCAGAATGTGCTTCATCAATGACCATCTTAGAGGTTTGAGTCTGTCTTATCAGCTGACTCTTTCAGGGGAGGAATCAGCACAACTCTGGTCAGAAATATTTTTTAATTTTGATCAAAATACTTTTAAATTTTAATTAGCAATCCTGGTCTTGCAAGGCTCTATAGATCACTAGGAATTTATAGTAAGCTTACTGTTAATATAATGCATAATTATATTTCATGAGTCATTTCCCTCATCTGTAAAATGGGAAGAATAACCCACTTTTCAAGTCATGTTTGTGATGTGCTCAGTGAAGTGACCGTCATGTTATAAGTGTTTGATAAATACTGTATTACTATGAAGTCCACACTTTACAAACTATCGAGTGACACAGTCTATAATTCAGTGATAATGGCCCCTTAGGTTAATTTATTATACTTCAGGGGCAAAAGTATCTCACGTATCTCCTTTGTATCTCTTAACAAATAATCTTGTGAAGTCAGTAAAAAAAGGTAATTTTACCGAGCAGGGGTTTGATTTTTAGAAGGTTTTGCTTTCTCAAAAGTCCACAGCTGTTAAATGATGCAAGTTGGAATTACATCATCACGCTCCCACTTCATCTTTAGTGTGTTTCTACAGAGATTTGGTTTCTTTCTCCAGCTTCCTTTCTACCTCCTTCCCCTGAATTTTCTAAGAAGTGCTCTACTCTGCTTATTGTCAGAACTTCTTTGTGTTATCATTTTACCTGCTGCAATTCCTGCCTATCTGCTGAATTCTCACCTCTCCTCTGAAATCATTCTTACACCTCATGATATCATGATGCTTTCATTGAATTTGACAGCATTTAGTTAGTATCACTCATATGGAACTTTTCACCCTTCCCAAAAGAATGCCATCAATGGAGTATGTCTTCCCAAAATATAGAAATCAATAAATTTATTTATGATCCCTTGCTAGTTTTAAACTCTTTAGAGGGAACAGTGATGTGCTGTCCTTCTCTCACCCTCATTGTCTACTGGTTTAGGGCCTTACTCAGATAATTCTTAAACGTTTGTTGCATTTTATTAAAATCAAGAAGGTTATGTACATTAACTATATACTAAACTATTTGAATTCTAAGAAACAGCATAAGTAAAAAGAAGTATCACTCAGGGAGGAAAAAAACACAAATTTTGAACTGCAGTAAAAAAGCATATCTTATTTGGGTATAATGGCAAGTTTTTCTCTTTTTTTTCTGCATTAAATGTGCTGTTCTGTTTAATTTAACTGAATAACAGGCCTATTATTAAATTGTCTTTATTAAATAAACTTTAGTTAATAGTCATCTATATAATATTCTAACTTAAAAGTTTATATAGTAATAAAATATTGTAATAGGTAAATATAAGTTGGTTTTGAGACTAATGATTAAAAATCTTGAGTTGAGTCTACATTTCTATATTTTATTTAACTTATATTTTCCTGTCTTTACTATTTTTTTCATATGCCAGTAAGCCAAGTTCAACTTGTTGTATCTAAAGGAAATGGTGAAAAGCCACTTACCATGGACGAAATAGAGAACTTCAGTCTCACTGTTAATCCACTGAGTGACAGACTTTCCCTTCTAAGTACCAGCAGTGAGACAATTCCAATGGTTGTATCTGATTTTGATCTTCCAGACCAACAGATAGAAATACTTCAGAGTTCTGACTCTGGATGTTCACAGTCCTCTGCTGGGGACAACTTGAGTTATGAAGTTGATCCTGAAAATGTGAATACCCAAGAGGATTCTCAAATGCCAAATACAAGCTCCCCAGATGATGATGTCCAGCAGGTGGTATTTGACCTGATATGTAAAGTCGTAAGTGGACTCGAAGCAGAATCAGCATCAGTTACATCTCAGTTAGAAATTGAAGCTCTGCCCCAAAAGCACAGTGATATAGATCCAGGCAAGGAGGAGACTGAAGATCAGTGCACTCAGCAGAATCAGAGTACTTTGCTGAACAATGAAAGTTCTCAGTTTCTGCCTGTGTCTGTAGAGGAAAGCCATGAGTGTGTGGCAAATGGAATCTCCAGAAATAGCTCCTCACCTTGTATTTCAGGAACTGCACAGACTCTTCATGATCCTTCTGTTGCTTCCACAGAAACCAAATCTAGACAGAGAAGTCACAGTAGTATTCAGTTCAGCTTCAAAGAAAAATTATCAGAAAAGGTGTCAGAGAAAGAAACAATTGTTAAGGAGTCAGGTAAACAACCAGGAGCAAAACCTAAAGTAAAACTTGCCAGAAAAAAGGAAGATGACAAGAAAAAGACTTCAAATGAAAAACTTAAACAAACCAACGTATTTTTTAGTGATGGTCTGGATTTAGAGAACTGGTATAGCTGTGGGGAGGGAGAAATTTCTGAAATTGAGAGTGACATGGGTTCTCCAGGATCACGGAAATCTCCCAATTTCAACATCCATCCTCTCTATCAACATGTGCTTCTGTATCTCCAGTTGTATGATTCGTCAAGAACTCTTTATGCTTTTTCCGCCATCAAAGCCATCTTGAAAACTAACCCTATTGCTTTTGTAAATGCCATTTCAACCACTAGTGTAAATAATGTATATACCCCTCAGTTGTCTCTGCTTCAGAATCTCTTGGCCAGACATCGGATTTCTGTTATGGGCAAAGACTTTTATAGTCACATTCCAGTGGACTCAAATCATAACTTCCGGAGTTCTATGTACATAGAAATTCTTATTTCCCTCTGCTTATATTACATGCGTAGCCATTACCCAACTCATGTCAAGGTCACTGCACAAGATTTAATAGGCAATCGAAACATGCAGATGATGAGCATAGAAATTTTGACACTTCTCTTTAGTGAGCTAGCAAAAGTAATAGAAAGCTCAGCAAAGGGCTTCCCTAGTTTTATCTCTGATATGCTATCCAAGTGCAAAGTTCAGAAAGTAATTCTTCACTGTTTGCTGTCATCTATCTTTAGTGCACAGAAATGGCATAGTGAAAAAATGTCAGGTAAGAACATGTTTGTTGTTGAAGAAGGTTTCTCAGAGGATAGTCTTATCAACTTCTCAGAAGATGAATTTGACAATGGCAGCACACTCCAGTCACAACTTCTTAAAGTTCTTCAGAGACTCATTGTTCTAGAACACCGGGTAATGACTATCCCTGAAGAGAATGAAACAGGTTTTGATTTTGTTGTATCTGATCTGGAGCACATCAGTCCCCATCAGCCCATGACTTCTCTTCAGTATTTGCATGCGCAGCCAATCACATGTCAAGGCATGTTCCTCTGTGCAGTGATACGGGCTTTACATCAACACTGTGCTTGTAAGATGCACCCACAATGGATTGGTTTAATCACATCTACTCTGCCTTACATGGGAAAAGTTCTACAGAGAGTGGTTGTTTCTGTGACACTACAACTTTGCAGAAACTTAGATAATCTAATTCAGCAGTACAAATATGAAACAGGATTATCCGATAGTAGGTAAGGACTGATTTTTAACGTTGTTATCATTTTAACTTTATTATCATTGACTTTTTTTATATATATGACTGCTTAGACATCCATAAAGTCAGTCACAGTTTGAGTAAATAAGTTAGTATTAGTACGTTACAAATAGGAGAAGAAGAAAATTCAGCTTGAGGAAGGGTAGCAATGAAAGAATCAAGACTGGAAAAAGGAAGGAATATTTAAACAGACCAATTTTCTCCTAAAAGCCGAAATTAATTATGTTCTTAATTGAGCTGGCAAAGGTAATAGAAAGTTCAGCAAAGGGTTTCTCTAGTCTTATTTGACATATTATCTAAATACAAATTGATTTCACACTAAAATTAACTTAAAATTACAAATATTTTCCTATCTGATTTTATTTCTTGTTTTGGAGGAGAATTTCATCTGTACCCCCAGGCGATGTTTAAAATTAGTCCATCAAGTATTATCCATGTGTTTAGTAGACTAGTTCTGATTTATTTCCTGTATTATCTCAACTACCACATGGAAAATATAAGAAAATTGCCTATGTTATTCAATATTGGTATGCCTGCCCATTACACAGTTGCTAGAGATTTACTGACTATAATTGTTTATGTAGAATTTTTTAGACAAAAAGAACATTTGTTTGTTTAATGTGACTCACTTATTTTATAGATTAGGATATAAAAGCCCCTAATTTGTTTTTAGTCATTTATTTATGTAATATTTATTGAACACTTAGTGTGTGTAGCATGTGCTGGACATTCACTATTGATAAGACATATAAAACATGAACTTTTCTTTCTCAAAACTTGTATTCAAATGAATGCATTTTATTTCAGGCCTTTGTGGATGGCGTCAATTATCCCACCAGATATGATTCTGATGCTTTTAGAAGGGATCACAGCCATTATCCATTACTGTTTGTTAGATCCTACTACACAGTATCACCAAGTAAGACTGCACAAATATATTATTTTTTTTAAAGACTCTGAGATTTAATGAGGCCCCATTTGTAAAGCTTAGTAAGTGATATGTTTTTTCCCCAACTTTAATAGCTTTTGGTCAATGTAGACCAAAAACACTTGTTTGAAGCCCGCAGTGGAATCCTCTCAATCCTTCATATGATCATGTCCTCTGTGACACTGCTTTGGAGCATACTGCAGCAGGCTGATTCTTCAGAAAAGATGAATGTTGCTGCATCTGCATCTGTTACCACTATTAATCTTGGAGCCACAAAGGTTAGATAATTCACACTTCCTCCAGAGTTCAAGAGTCTTTTCAAGCACTTTTCCAAAGACATGTTCAGAATTTGTGAATAATTTAAGTATTTATGGCACTTAATAGATTAAATAATTATCAAATAATTTTTAACTTTTATTGAGATGTGATATATCATAAAATTTACCTGTTTACCGTATATAGAATACAATGATGGTTTTAAGAACTTACAGAGTAGTGAAACTATCACAACAATTTAGTTTTTGAACATGACTTATTACCACTGCAAAGATCCCACTTATCCATTTGTAGTCACTCCTTGTTCCCATTCCTTATCCCAGTCAACCATTAATCTTTTCAGAGTACTTCATATAAATGGAATCATACATTATTTGTTTTTTTGTATCTAGCTTTTTTTATGTGACATAATGTCTTTGAGGTTTATTCATACACATTGCAACTTTGTTCCCTTTTTTAGGACATCTTAAGTTGACATTTTATATGCAAACCCTCATGGAAAACAATTTAGCAATATGTGCAAAGAGCTTTAAAAGTTCATAGTTTTTGACCTAGTAATGATATGTAAGGTGATCAAAATTATGCAAAGAGATATTTATAAGATGTTTATTATAGCCTTATTTAATGGCAAAGAGAGATCGTAAACAATACATAATGAAATGGTTAAATAAATTATCCTTTCAGTGCTACAGTATATAGCCACTAAATTCATGGATTTAAAGAATTCTTAGTGGTTGGAAAAACTTAAAAGTTTAATGAAACAGAGATGGTACATAATTGAACAAATATTATATTTCCAATTATATAAAATAAATTTCTCTGAGAAAAAAGAAATAAAAAAATTTCACGTGTTAATAGTGATTATTTCAATGTTGGGATTAATGATTATTTAAAAAAATTTTTTTCTTCTCTATACCCAATATTTTCCAAATTTTTTATTTTGGAAGAAAATCATATTAATGTTTAAAAGTGTGTTATGCTATGTCAGTTGTCAAATTGACTTCCCTTGACCTGACTTCCTAGATTTGTGAGTCACAGGAACACATCTGGAATTGGAGGAAGGGGAACAGTTAGAACCATTAGAAAATTTCATCTAAGTAACGATGTTTAGATTAAACTTTGCCCTTTTTTTTTTTTTTTGTTCAGTTTTACTTAAATGTAAAACCTCTCCTCGAGCCCTTTTTTAAAAATCTATATCGAATGTAATTGAATTTTATATACAGTTGATCCTTGAACAATGCAAGGGTTGGGGTGCTGACGCCCCATACAATTGAAAATCCATATATAACTTTTGACTTCCCAAAAACTTAAGTTGTTTTTTAGTATCCATAGAAGATTAGTTTCAGGACCACCTGTCAATATCAAAATCTGAGGATACTCAAATTCCCAGTGTTAAAATAGATCAATGCATGATCAGTCTCTATATCCATGGACTTCTAACCATAGATAGAAAACTGTACAGGTATTTATTGAAAAAGTCTGCATGTAAGTGGACCCTTGCAGTTCAAACCCTCATTGTTCAAGGGTCAACTATATTGTATTTTTCTATTATCTCACCAATTAGACTCTTGCATTGGCTGATTGGTTATTATCATTTCATAGGCTTTTTTTTTTCTTTTGGAATTCTAGTGATCATGGTTTCATCTCTTAACATGATTAAAGTTTACTGTTATTTAGGAAGTAAAGCTTATAAGTACTATATATTATTTTAAGAAAAACTAAACTAAAAATTAAAACTATAGTTTAATTATTAATGCTCTTTAATTCACTTGTCATTTGTTTAAACTGTTTTAGAACTTGAGACAGCAGATCCTTGAATTACTAGGCCCCATTTCAATGAATCATGGTGTTCACTTTATGGCTGCCATTGCATTCGTATGGAATGAAAGAAAACAGAACAAAACCAGCAACAGGACCAAGGTATGTATTTAACCATTTGGTACTTTTTTGTTTTTTCACTTGGTATTTGGTGAGTATAAGTCCCCACTTAATGATAACAATGGGTTCCTGGAACTGTGATGGAACAACATATAATAAAACCAGTTTTACCACAGATGAATTGATATAAACAAGAGTTAAGTTCCTACAGAGTCTCATCAATGTTATATAAACAAAACGATGTTATTTGAGGACCTGCCATACATGCTAGTTTTCAACTCAAGTAATTGCAATGGGGCTGGGACTTGGTGAGTAAGTAGAAAAGCAAAGGTGTGTCTACAGGTTTAGATAATGACTTGGCACCTAAATTTCTTGAATAAGTATAAAAGGTGTTATTTTATGCAAAAAAAAGTATTATGTTAAAACTGTAGCTGTATTTAAATATAAATGGCAATATAGTATGTAGTGTTTTTGTACTCTTAAATTTTATTAATGCCTTCAGTTTGTGTGTCGTTTAAAACAAAATATGTGCTTTAAAAAGCATACTTATACATAAACAGATTAAGGGACAGTGAAGTAATTTATCCCTAAGACAAGCACATCACTTTTATTCAGTTGTGTATACAAAAGAGAAATCTACCTTAAATTAAATCCTTTTCTTTGGATTAAAGACATTTGGAAATTATTATTCAGGAATGGCACATGTTTTCCTGGAACAAATGTATTTTCCAATAGGAAATGCTGATGCAATTCAAAGGCATTAGTGTTGATAAAAAGAACTGGAAAAGCATTTGTGGAATGCAGGGTCACCAGGAAAAGTGTTCCAGTGGACCTAAAATCCATGTCCCGTTAATCAGGTAGCATGAATCGAAAGGTTTAGATGGAAAAACAGGTAGAATGAGCCAGATTATTTGACACATACCTATAGGCACATGACTAGTCTAAACATGACTAGGCTAAACAAGTGCTAGGTTTTGCAGACTAATTTGTTCTTTCATTGGGAAAATAGTCAAATATAATGTAATTTCTATTTACTGGCACTTATTGATAAATAAATACAATTAGATCCAGAGCAGTAAATGTCCTTCCAAATATACACCAGAAGTACATACTAACAGATATCACAGTAACCAAAGCGAAGCGATCACACTTCAGTTTTCTTATAGTCTAGTTGAATGAATGCTAAACTGTCTCGTACTGTTTCAATACATCATACTGCCTACTTTCATTTCAGTGTGTTTTTTAAATTCTCGTTATTCAGGGTATAAAGCCAAGGTATGGAAAGATTTCATCTTGACTAGTTTTTCATTATGACAATAGCTTAAACATTTTGTTTCCAAATGTAATTCATATATTGGTTTTGACTTTGAAAGCTTGATAAAAATTTTCTATATTACTATTAGAAGTAAATAATGACTCGAGAATATTATGGCTGTTAAATTTACATTCATATAAGATAGATGATTTGTCTAGCTAAAGGTTTCTTGTCTGTTATTTTTGTGCTGATTTCACATTACATATATGCTGACTTTTCTAAAGTAATGTCATTATTTACATGTGAGGATTCAGTAGTAAATATTACATTGGACAGTTGAAATCCTGAACTATATAAAAGCAACCAAGGACGTGTGGTTTAAGATGACATTGAATACATGCATTTTTCTCTGCTCTCTTTCTCAAAAATAAGACTAAGAGAATAAGAGAGAATTACAAAAGCCCACAATAACAACAACAAAAAAAAAATTAGGAAAGATGACCAAAGAAAAATTAATGTCAACAAAATTTTGCAGGATGTCTGAGTTGCAACTGATTTAGTAGAGAAAGTTGATATCTAAGTGTCTGCAAGAGGGGAACCAGCTCCTGCTGCAAAACCACAGGTGGTCTCTGGAAGTAGAGTATCATGTACTTTTAAAGGCAAAGGGTTAATTAGGATGGGGCTGAAATCTGGAGGAGTGGAGTCAGTTTACTCTGTGAAGAGTTTGTCAGAAGAGGCTCTGGATTCAAGGACACCAGGTTCATGTAGAAGTTAGGCTTCATGCTGAGAACACGAGCATTCAGGAAAAGTCTACATGCTGAAAAATGGGGATCAGCTTCACCCCAATGCAATGGCAGAAAGCTATCTATATGTCCCTCAGAAGTTTTGAGGATTCCTCTCTAGGAAAATGACCATGAAAAAAGACCTATAGCTACTGAAGTTTCTGAGTCCCCTAACAACAACAACAACAACGACAACAAAAAAAAAAAAACTGGACTGCTGTCTACACAGGAGGCCTGCATGTCCATTAGTCTTGCACACACATGCGTGACAGTATATCACTTTTTAATTTCGTTCTGAAAGGCAACAATGACATAATTGTTAAGAGCAAGACTTTGAAACCAGATCCCTGGAGTTCAAATCTTGATTTCTCCAGCCACTAGCTATGTGACTTCAGGGTAGAAATACTACTTCATGGTGTTGTGAAAGTTAGAAGGAAAAAAATATATATGGCACTTGGAGCAGTGCCCATCACTTAAAAAATACTATGCAAATATTAGGTATATTATTATCCCTCATATTTAATAACAAATAGAGATACAGGGATTACCAGTCACATGAAGAAAGCCTCTAATATGATAGTCAAAAACCAAAACAGTTAGATTAAAAATTCAAAGGAAACAATGGAGGAAAGAGAAGAAAATGTAAACAGGAAGTGAAACTGTATTGTATCCATGAAATAAGAGATTTTAAGAAAGAACATTACAAAAATTAAAATTTTTCTTGGATATTAAATTTTATAGCAGAAGCAAAACAAAGTCAGTATCAAGGTTGCAAGCAAAAGTAGTAAATATCAGAAATACCATATAAATTTAGAGATGTAGGAAACGGGAAAGGAGATAAGAAAATTAGGAAAGTGATATTGGAGGTGGAGGTTCAATATCTTTTTGCAGAACAAACAAAAAATGAGAGAAAAATATCAAATTTTACAGAAATGTTAAGAAATGGGTTTGTACAGGAACTGTGAAAAGAGATCTACACAAAGATCAGCATGTGATTTCAGAACATTGGAGTAAAGAAAAAATCTGCAAATTTTTTAAAGAGAAAATACTGGTCTTATGCATTGGAATAATGATAGTGATAACACTGGAAATCATGATGGTAAAATTAGTTTCAACCTATAAGACTATATCCTGCCAAACTGTCACTCAGGGTAATTTGAACCATGCAGTGTGTCAAAAAATTTTGCCATGAATTCACCCTTTTTCAGCTACTGGAAGATGTATCTCCACCAGTAGAAGAATAAACGAAGAAAAAAGACATGGGATCCCAGAAATAGGCATTGCAACACAGAAGAAATAGGGAATCTCTAGGCTCATAGTCACAGGAGAGATGCCAAGGTGATACACTCTGTAGCAAGCCTAGAGAGAACTAACCCAGAGTAGAACAGAAAGAGGATGAACAGATGTCTAAGAAAAAAAATGAGATGGGGAGGAAAAGGTGGACAATTACCTGATATGTTTGAATATGTACTTAGAGGAGATTTACAGTTGCTGGAGCATTTTGGATGAATTTGAGATAGAAACAGAGAAAACCAAGTAAACAAACCAAAAGCAGTTTATTATCTTAAGAAAAAAGGTGTATGAGATGAGAAATGCAGTAATACGATACACACAGCACAATCATAGTCATGTGAACACTAGATGTTGATTTAAATAAAATTACAATATAATTGTGTTGGGATTGTAGGAAGAAATGTTAAGTTGTTGCCTTATAAAATAAGAAGTCAGTAGATAATATCTAAAATTGAAAAATCATGAAATAGGAAAAAATAGCAGTATGTATTCAGAAATAATAGAAAAGAGGTAAGAGTTTAGTAGGGTTGCTTTTGGGCATTTGAAGAGATAGGGCACTGCAAGTTTTCTTATAAGGCTTATTGATTTTTTGAAATGATATACATGTATTACATTGATTTAAAAAAAAATAAAGTTTACCTAAGGTAATCAAAGGACTTGAAAAATCCTTTATACTAAGAGGTTATAAAGAATGTCTTAATTTTGTGATTTCTTTTGAAACATTTATGCACACATACATTTACATATGTAAATACAATGATGTGTTATCTAGGTCATTCCTGCAGCCAGTGAAGAACAGCTTTTATTAGTAGAACTGGTTCGCTCAATCAGTGTCATGAGAGCAGAAACTGTTATACAGACTGTGAAAGAAGTTTTAAAGCAGCCCCCAGCCATAGCCAAGGATAAGGTAAGAAGACATTTTCTTTGCTTTTGTTTACAATTCTATTTCAGAAATGATGTTGGTAGGTAAGTTTTTTTGTTTTTTTTTTTGGTTTGGGGGGTTTTTTGGCACAATAATGTCGTTCTAACTATAGTTCTAATTGCAGAGATGAGTGCCTGTGACTTACACTGCCGTAGTAAAAACAATTATCACTATCTACGGTGACTTGGGTATTGTGATCATTCCTGTAGCCAGTGAACAGCGGTTAACTGCTCATATCTCTCAGTGTGTACATCTAAGGCAGTCAATAGCTGCGAGACCTAATTTTTAGGGGAAATTTTTCTATTCATTTAAAGGAAGAATACAAAAGCCAGAGCCCAGGGTCTACTTGCCTCAATTGTTGTCTTTTACACAGATCATTTATTGCTTTATGTTCAGAATGAATCTCTTAATTCTGTAAATTCTCCATGTTTTGCCATAACCTTAGTTCTAGTTAGTGTCACTTCTTAATTGTGTACAAGACTGTACTTTGAAAGGGCTACAGAAAATGAATAACATAGTCTCTGAACTCACAGTGCATTGTCTCTAATTAGGCAGACAAAAAATCTACAAACAGTAAAATTATGGACTTACCAACTTTTCTGCTCTTCTAGCAATAGTAAGAGGTTATATTTTCTTAGGTAATATATACCACCTGCAAACATTAGACTTTAAGCCAAGACAAACTAGACAATCACATCCATAAAAGAATTATTACACATATCTAAAAATGTCAAATTATTTTTTCTTTTATCTTTTTTCTTGAATTGTTAATGGGAAGAGTTTGCTTGCATGTATAAATAGCCAGTGTCTGTATTAACTTTTTAATAATTTCCTTGCTATTCTGAAATCACCTCTAGGGCATTTGCAATAGTTTTTAAATTTGCCTGTGAAAATTCAAATCAGTGTAATAATATTCAGTGAGCATCTGCTTATGCCAGACATTGGGCTAAGTGTGCAGGATATAAAAACAAGAGCAAAAATACACACACACACACACACACACACACACACACACACACACACACACACACACACACACACCTTCCCTCCCTCCCTCCCTCCCCCACCTGCTACCCCTCTGCTCTCAATCTAATAAGTTCTAAATATATTCAAGACTTGATTTTTGTTTGTATAATAAAAAGGGAAAACATTCAAGGGAATAGTTGCTACTCAAAGGGAACAAATGTCAATGATCATCAGCATCATTTTCTATTACAAATTTTTTATGGAGGGGTGTTTTCTTTTTATTGTGTGTTACACTAACTATCTTTAGTTAAAGACTACATTTTAGGCTATTAGGAATTGTTGGCAAATTTGATTAACAACACTAACAGAAATGTATGGTAAAATAGATTTAAATAACATTTTATAAATAATCTCAACCTAATTCTCATAGCACCAAGCAAGCATAAGCTAATAAAAATAAAACTAGTTTTGATGCTTATAGAGTAAATAGATCATTTAAAAGTAATGGCTGGAGTATCAACTTTTAATGGTGAATTTGGGGAGAAACTGAGAATCTTTCAATTCCTTCCATCCATTTTCAACTTTTTAAATAGCTCTTGTGTTTTTCCTCTTAATGGAAGAGAGCTGCATGGTTTTCTTTTTCTGTGACAAACTTGTGTTTGCTTTTGTTTGTTTTTTTAATTAAAAATTGGCAGAGTAGTGGCAACAATGAAAAATCAAAGGCAGCATTTTTCTTCACTGTAAAATTGATTTCTTTTGTTTATAGAAACATCTTTCTTTGGAAGTCTGCATGCTTCAGTTTTTCTATGCTTATATTCAAAGGTAAGATAACCAATGTGGATCTCTCCTTACAGCATTAGCAATGTTAAGAAATATAGGAGAAAAGCACCTGAATTCTTAAGAAATTACTATTGCCTCCCTAAAACTAAAAGAACAAATTCTAGAAACAGAAACATTGTATTTTAATACCAGTCATTGGGTATCTTAATGACCCAGCCATGCAAATCCTATGAACCAAAAAGACCTAAGTGTATTTAAGATACACTGGATATTAAAACACCGAATTGTTAATAAGGTCATTTAAATGTAAATAAGCTGAATCTTTTATTTTGATACAGGTGAACATATGATAATGTAATATTTTTTTAATGTTAGGAATGATATGAAAATATTTTTTGTTATGGTATTTCAGTTTCACATCTAGCTGACCCCTGAACAGTTAGTTGATTTGAGTTTTAATAAACTTAACCTGGATCTTAATCCTCCCTTAAAGAGTAATTCTATTTCAGTCACCAAATGCAGCATCAGTTTGTGATCTGTGACCAACATATATAAAGTTAGATTAGGTAGTGTATTTAAAGTGGTTGTGGCTTAGAACAAGGACTGCTTAAAATCTGAATTTAGACAATAGAGATAATAGGATTAAGATCAGACTGAAACAAAGAATCTTAATTTCTCTAGAGGTGAGAGACTGATGTCCACAATAGATTCAGTTCTACCTTAGATGAGACAGACTCATAGGTAAAGGAAAAAGAGCTAATGTAAGAGAGAAGTGTAGAGAACAGGATAGAGAGTAGGTGACTATGATATTAGTAATTCAATTGAGATTTATTGTAGTTGTATTTCACTTTTGAGAGTCCATGTGTTAAAAATGGTTTCTATAGTAAAATTTCTAGACTAGTAAATGACACTGGGTATTTTAAATGTATTTGATTTTTGTGTGTGTGTATATCAGTGGAAAATCTAAGTTTTAGACTTTTCTCTCATAGTCTATAAAAATTTAGAGAATATTTTAGACTAACTAGTAGAAGAGCTTATTATATATAAGCTGTGGGAAAATATAAAGAAAATTAAAGTTTGCTGTAGCTTTCTAAATATATATAAACGATATTTATCTTGCAGAATTCCAGTGCCCAATTTAGTGGATAGCTGGGCATCACTATTGATACTTCTAAAAGACTCTATACAACTGAGTCTTCCAGCCCCAGGGCAGTTTCTTATACTTGGGTAAGCAATGTCACTTAATATTATTTCAAGTAAAAGAATAATGTTCATTGTTTTAATTGCTGAATAATAGATGTTTTAGGTGACCATGTGAGCTCTCTGCCTTGTAGAATTCTCAAGGTATAAAACTAGATGTATAAGTGAGGCCTGTTAAAGGCGGGGGTAAAGGGAGGGAACAATGTGTTTTTATACATATACAAAATGTAAATGTGCTAACGTAAAACTGTTATAACAGTATTTAGTGAGGAGAGAATGTGGGCTTAAAATGGAAAGGGGTATATAGGATAGCTGAAGGGGAACTTCATTGAAGAAGTTCATTTGATGTCCAGGCGCTGAGCATAAACAGACTTGGAAAAATCATTTTCTCTCTGGGTCTTGGAGTTTCCTTATATTGTTAATAGTTTGTATGATTAGATAATAAATTCCAGTCACCATTCACTGCAAGCACCGTGATTTCACAGTGTCTGTTTTTTGCTCATCATTAATTCCTGGTTAACAATGTTTGCTCAGTGGATGGAGGTGGTAGGAGCAGAAAGCCTCCTTCAAGGAGGTGGTAGGAGACAGGAAGCGGACGGAAGGGTATACTGGGGCAAGTACCTTGTCTGGTTTGATTATAGAGTAGGGTACAGGCAGGGGAATGATAGAATGGAAAGGGGGACGAGAGCTAGGTGGAAAAGGATTTTGCATTTCAATTTAAGAAATTTGGTCTTAGAAGTTGATTGCAGGTTTTGAGGAGAGACATGACTAACAAGTTAGGAGTATACATCAGAGGGGAAAGACGATAGACTAGGAATTCTGTTTCAGGTGGGAGGTAGGGAATATGTGAAGTATTGCTGATGGGATTGAAAGAACAGGACAAAGAAGCAAAAGGTGCCAGCAAAGGAGATAGAAAAGGAAATAACAAAGTGAAAAAGAAATCCAGGTCTATTCAGTGTTCTAGAAGCATAGAGAAGTTAAGAGGGTATGAGTAAAACCTTCAGATTAAGGATGAGGAATAATAAGAGACTATATTTATTGATAATTTGTAGAGGATTGGTGATTTAGGGGAGAGCAATTAGCAAGGTAGTAAGCACAGATGTTAACAGCAAAGGGCTAGAATGAGAAATAAGTGTAGGTTATTCTTTAAGATGTTTGATCATAAAAAGAAAAATTATAAGGTAGCAAGAGGAAATGTGATTTGTAAGATATCATTAATGGTGAGGAGTTGTTAATAGGAAAGTCTCTGAAGTTGTGCTCTGCCTGGGTACAAATCCCAGCTCCTTTACTTCTTGACTGTGTAGCTTTGTGCAGGTTATTTAACCTCTCCATCTGTAAATGGGGGTGATAATAGTGTCTATTTTATAAAGTTGTTATGAAGATTAAATTAGTTAAATATTTGTTAAATTTTAGAATAGTGGCTGGCCAATAATAAGTGTTATGTAAGTGGAGAGTGATGGAAGATTCTGGAGAGAAAGGGGCTCACTGATAGCAACAGATTCCAGAGACAGCAGGGAGGGGATGGACAACAGTGAATGAATGGCAGCAGGTGTAGGAGAAAGATGGATACATTTTCTCTAAGAGAAATATGTAGACTTAATTTCTACTTTGTTGTCCCCTAAGGGAACCAGCAATTCATTGGTTTGGCAGCCAATGGTCTAGAAAATTTTGAAGTGGAGAGGAAAGAAGGTGAGAGTTCTTCAGTAAGATGGCCTTAAGCTTTCTCATAAGTGTGGGAATGTAGTCTTTTGACAGGAAGCAGAGAGGAGGTGGAGGGATGGTGTTGAGAACCTGAGGAGAGTGGGTCAGTCTGTACCAACTGAGTAACATTGAGGGCCCAGCCCAGCCACAGAGAGCTAGAAATTCTCAGGAATTTCAGAGTTCACGATGATCTCTGGACCCTCGTGCCATGTATTTTCTAAATCTAAAAGCTGAAGGAGTTTTAGACATTAAAGGTGTGATGAGGAGCTGTGGTCTTAATGTCTGTTAATTCCTGGATCAGAGGTTAGATAACTAGTGTGTATGTTTTTTAGTGATGAGAGATCAATGTAAATAGTGAAAATCAATATTCTCATAAAGATTTCTGATACTTCTCATCTTTGTAACCTTAGTTACATCAATAAACCTCTCCAAGGCTATTTTCCTAATCCATCAAACAATAATAATAGTATCTGCCCTGCCTGCCTCTGAATTGTTTCAAAGCTCAAAGAGGGAATATATGCACAGTTCTTTAAATTGTCATCAAATAACCCTAATGGATAATTTCATGAAAAATTAAGGCCATCTGCTATGACTTGTAGCTTCTCCATCACAAATTTTGCTGTTTCCTCACCTACCTTTTCTTCTTTTCTCATTTCTCAGATAATGAAGGATCCTAACTCCTTCTCAGTCTGTGTGTACTTTAAACAAAAGGTTGGACATTTCAGTTCTAGAAACTGCTTTCCTTTTTAAATTTCTGGTGGTTTATTTTTTCCCTAAACTATTCCACTGAGCCTCTAAAAATTTCTAATTACAAAATAGAAATCAATACGAAGATCATTCTTCAATATAACCTTATATATAAGTTTGGAAATAATTATGCATATAATTTATCGTAATAAAATCAAGTCAGAGTAAATATTGAGTGAAACTAATTTAACAAACAAATAGAAATGGAAATTTTTTTGTTCATGAAGTATTTTTAACCTATTATATTTATATGAACACATACGGTAAGAAACCATTTCTATGTTACAATTTAAGATTGGTGGGGTTTGAGGATTTTTAAAAAACTTTTTGTTGATATATAAAACACATACAGAAAAATGTACAGATAATAAGTACACAACTCCTCAAGTTATTACAAAGTAAACACAAATGTATAACAAACCAAAATGAAGAAATAGAAAA
Organism: Cynopterus sphinx; assembly: GCA_030015415.1. NCBI lineage: Eukaryota > Metazoa > Chordata > Mammalia > Chiroptera > Pteropodidae > Cynopterus > Cynopterus sphinx. The sequence continues at coordinate 73,650,240 of CM057386.1, forward strand.
CCACATGTCCTTCAGGTCACCTATCAATTACTGTTTTCCCTTCTCCCCAAAGGTAGCCACTATTCTAACACCACAGATAAGTTTTGTCTTATTTTGAACTACAAATATATATAACTATTTTGTGTCTGCTTCTTTTACACATTTGTAAGATTCATCCATGTAATTTCACATAACTATAATTCATGTTCATTGCTGTTTAGTCTGTCATTGTATGCAAATGTCAGTTTTTTTCTTCTGTTGCTGGACATTTGGATTCTTTCCAGGTTTTGCCTTTTACAAATAATGTTATTCTGAACATCTTCGTACATGCCTTTTCATGGCCTATCTATATTCATTTCACCTGAGTCTTAGGATATCCATACATGTATTTATTAAACATATGAAATAGATATTGAGGCCACAAAGCCACTTACTCACTGAGAGAAATTAGATTGCATCATATTCTTTAGACTAAAATTTTTGGTTTGTTTTTCTCTTTGGCCCTTTTAGGGTTCTGAATGAGTTTATTATGAAAAACCCTAGTTTGGAAAATAAAAAAGACCAAAGAGACCTTCAGGTAAGGCATTTTGAATTGAGGACTGTTGCCATAACTGTTTTTCAGTGCCCTCAACACTAAAATTGGAAGGTCAGATAAGATTATCTGTGTATGTATATAAACATGGATCATGATTTTACCTTGTTTCTTTAGGATGTGACTCATAAAATAGTGGATGCAATTGGTGCAATTGCTGGCTCTTCTTTGGAACAGACAACATGGCTGCGACGAAATCTTGAAGTTAAGCCTTCTCCCAAAATAATGGTAGATGGAACCAATCTGGAATCTGATGTTGAAGGTACTGATCTCAAATGTTTAGGTTTCTATCTGTAGGCATATATTCACTAAGAAATCATTGCAACTAGTACTATACATACCATAAAATAATCCACTTTCTCTCATGTTTAGCAGGAAGCTTATTTTAGTGAGAAAAGACCTAACTGTATCTTTACTTGTCTTTTATTTAGATATGTTATCACCTGCAATGGAAACCTCAAACATAACTCCTTCTGTATATAGTGTCCATGCATTGACCTTACTTTCTGAGGTAAATATTATCAAGTTTTTTTTTATATGAACTTTCAGGTAAACGGTTTCACAATTAACTATTAGCAAGTAATTCTTACAGAGTTTTTAATTTGAAAAATCTTTTTACTTCTAGAAATCACTTTATAGAATAAACAAAGTTTTGACTTTGTATTCAGATTAGATTATTTATTAGTAATAATAACTTTAGATATTGCTTACCTCTCCATGTACTATTTTTTAAAAGTGTACTTTTTATAAAAATATGAGTGCTTTTGTATCATAATATGGTAAGGAGGGGTGAAAGTGATATAATGATGCTTGTCATTATAAAGTATTTTAGAGTATACCATTTTACATGACATGTTCTTTTTTTATATCCTGTTATACAGTCATGCCGGTCATGTTTATTTCCCCTTTATGATGTGGATACTGAGTCTTACAAAGATTAGAACAGTGTTAATTAACAGCTATTAATTAACAGAGTTGGAACTTGAGCACCTCAGTTCATTTGGTTGTTTTTTTCCAAGCGAATTTTAACCAAGTCAGAAAAAAAAATACTGAGTTTCTAGTTTTAAATTCGCTGTGTACTAGTACACTGTCACATTAGAAGGATCTTGACCTTTCTTTTCCTATATTTTGCTATCTTGGTTAGAAATAGTAAAATTTGCCGATATTTATATCCTATAGTTATAGTGGCAAAAAATACAAAGAGTGGTAGAAAGTATTCACATAAAGATGAGTCAGGGAGACATAATTTTAGATTTTTCTAATTTTAAGGTATTCTCTGTTTTCTTAAATATGAAAACCACCACTGAATCCTGTCCGTTTTAGCTCTTAGGTTATACTACATTTCATTTCTTATATTTTTTAGGTTTTGGCTCATCTTTTAGATATGGTTTTCTACAGTGATGAAAAAGAACGGGTTATTCCTTTACTTGTAAATATTATGCATTATGTTGTGCCCTACCTCCGAAATCACAGGTACTATTAACTATTTAAGTGCTTTTAACTATTTAAGTGATTTCTTAATAAATTCATAGTTTGTTAAAAACAAATTATATTCTTTTATTTCCATTATTTGAATTATCACAAAATGACATTTTTGCCTTGAATTATAATCATTAAAAAGAAACATTTCTCTCATGGTATTTGAAGTGCAAACTCATAAATAACTTCATATGATGATTAAAATTATAACATCCAGGTTAAGGTGGTTTTCCTTCTTCCTAGTGCACATAATGCCCCTAGTTATCGAGCCTGTGTCCAGCTGCTGAGCAGTCTTAGTGGGTATCAGTACACACGGAGAGCTTGGAAAAAAGAAGCCTTTGACCTCTTTATGGATCCCAGTTTCTTTCATATGGATGCCTCTTGTGTTAATCAGTAAGTCAATGTCTTGCTTTTATTCAACATAATGCATCTCACGACGTCTGTTGAAACCAACTACAATCCTGCAAAGTAGAGCACTGCTTTTTTTTTTTTTAACAAAATCTTTATTACATGTCATAATCCTTATCTTTTTCAGTTGGAGAGCAATAATGGACAATCTAATGACACATGATAAGACAACATTTAGAGATTTGATGAGTGAGTATTATGAGATGACATAATCAGTGTCTTTCCTGTACATGATTCATTCTTATTTGTTCTTTTCTAGAAACTACTGAATTAGCTCTTTGTCAAATTATACTTAGTACCCTATAGGAATACTATGTTACAACTTAGAGGACAACATAATAATAAACAATAAGTAAAATCATTTGGCCATGTGTGTCTAAATTGTTTCCTCAGCACGTACCATAGAATCTGGTGCATAGTAAGGACTCAGTAAGTAATTGTTGAAGAAATGAAAGACTGACAGGTGGAAAGGCAGGGAAAGGCAGGCTATTGGAGCCAAACTATGGGGCAAGTCCTTCTAAATCCTGGGGCTCTGTTTCTCTTCTCTGAAGGAAGAAAAAGAGAAGGGCCAAAAAGGTCAGAATCACTCTACTTCCCTTCTACACTATCTTCATTTGTTTTATATATTAGGGTTCCTTGTGGTATTTCATCTGAAAAAAAAAAAAGGTGGGTTTTTTGTTTTTTGTTTTTTGTTTTTAAAGTTTAGAAGTTACTAAACTAATGGCCTTAAATAGCAGTGAAGTTGGATGAGTGTATGATTCTGTGTAAGTTCTTTGACACAAGCTGCAGTTTCCCCATCTGGAGAAAAGAGGGGGGCAGCATATTGTCTCTTCTCTAATCGTCACAAGTTTGTTTTGAGGTTCAGAATTATCAATTTAACAAATATATAGTGAAAGACAAAAATGGGCTAGGCATTATACTATACTAACCTTAGTCAAATAAATTATTTCAGGGAGTAAGTAAGAAGTCCTGAAGGAAAAATAGGGCAGTGTGATAGATTTTAAATTACAGCTAAAGAGCTCTTACTGGGGGAACTAAGGAACACAACCATGAGAAGGCTGAGAATATTCCAAGCATGGGGAACAAAAATTTATATAAAGGTCTTGGAGTAGGAATAAGCTTGGTGAGTTCAAAGAATAGCAAGCAAGAGAACATAGCCACAGAAGAGTGAGCAGGGGTGAGTGACAAGACATAAGGAACAGTAGGTAGGGTCAGGCCAGAAATTATTTTTAAGCCAATGAGAAAGATTTAGGCAAATGGCATAAAATATTAAAGGATTTTACAAAATAGCATTGTTAGTAATTTTATCTTCACAAACCTACAGTTCTAAATTTTCCTGTCTTTTTACATCACAGTTCCTACCCCTTGATCTTCTGATTTGAATATCTTGGATCTATTTGCTTGCCAATTCTTGGGCCCCAGGGAGGAACCTTCACTTTAGGTTGCTCTCCTTCTTGGATGTCATAGGGGATCTAGCCATTTTTAAAAACAAATAACCTGGATGACTGTATCACAACCTCTTTCACTTGCTTTCTTTTTTCAGCTCGTGTAGCTGTGGCTCAAAGCAGTTCACTTAATCTTTTTGCAAACCGTGATGTGGAGCTGGAGCAGAGAGCCATGCTTCTTAAAAGATTAGCATTTGCAATATTTAGCAGTGAAATTGATCAGTACCAGAAATATCTTCCAGATATACAAGGTAAATAATGAAAAACTATTTTCTCTATCTTCTAATCTACAGGATTTTTTGTTCCTTAGAAAATACTTTCTCTAATTGTAATTAGGGTGAAATATACCAAATATAGATAAAGAATGTTGTAGAATTAGAAGTTTGTTTTACTAAAACAACAAAAGAGGTCATTACTGGTATGTAAAAGCAATCAAATATTGAGTCTCTAGAACTTGCTTAAATGTCTCTTATTTGGTTCAGATTTTCTAGGAATTCATGCTTGAGGATTAGGTATAAGACTATTTTGCTGTAGGCAGGCATGTTAGCATTTTTTTTAATTGTGTATAAGGGTTCATATACCTTTAAGGAGAGGACCAAAATATAGGCAGAACCAGGAAAGTTTGGTCAGAAGTATCATTCTGTCATCTGGGGCCAGGATAGGTAAGTGTATAAGGGGAAAATATAAGGTTTTGATAAACCTTTATGAAGAATATCAAGGCTGCATCATAACCTTGTGCCACCAGATATAGCTCCACAAGGGGGATGAACATGCCCCAGAACCAAGTTCTCTGCTCACCTTACTGCGCTTGTGCGGCTGCCGGCCTCAGCAGCCATCACAGGGACTGATTAGGAATGATAGTTGTCATCTCTTTAGTGATGTTATTTCTCTCTCTCAGAAGATAAGTGGCTCCTCATTTCCTAACCCCTTATATTTAATCTTAGATATATAGCATACACACTAGTTGTCCTGTGATTTTTAAAGTTGACTAGATCAGTGCTGTTCAAAGTATGATCCATTGACCTGTTACCCTATTCATAATAAGTACAGAAATTTAGAGTAAGCCTTTTAAACATTTTAACAGTTTGACAGAATCTATTATAGAGTATAAGAAAATGGCATTTGTATTTTTATATCTTTTTCTTTAATTTGGTTTTTCTCAAAGTTCATCTTTACCATATTTTAGAAAAGTATCAATCGCAACAGATTGGAAAATTTTTTAAAAGTTGGTCCTTCACCACAGACAATTTGAGAAGTACTAGACTAGATTTTATAGAAAAGCTTTACATTAAAATGATTCTAATTATTGAATTATTCTAATATATTGAAAGTACATTCCATTCATTTCAGAGAGATTGGTTGAGAGTCTCCGTTTGCCCCAGGTGCCAACTCTTCACTCTCAAGTGTTCCTGTTTTTCAGAGTATTACTCTTAAGAATGTCTCCACAACATCTTACCTCACTCTGGCCTACCATGATTACAGAACTTGTGAGTTAATTTTAATTCAATCAAGCTATAAATTATAAAACGATGTAATTAATGTCAACACCCTTACTGGATAATCTTGGAAGAGAATTGAACTTCAGTTAAGTCTCTTCCTGATAAATTTTACTGTTAAAAATAATAAGTCAGACTTTATCTCCATACAAAGTAAACTTCCAAATATGCAGTAATACTAGTATAAGCTCTTTATAAATCATTACTTGTCTGATCTAGTTTAATTCAGTCTCTTCACCAAATTTTTAATTGATCTGCCAGGCCTGATTCCCACCTTGTAGCAGTAGTAGCTCTAGAATGTTTAAAGATGGTTTAGCTATATTTAAATGGAGTGACATAAGGCATGTCATCACTCTTAAAGTACACCACTACCCTGACTAAGCTTGCTTCAGAGAGTTTCACAGACTTTGTAAAGTCCCAAACAATGAAACCTTCCCTAGCCCCACCCACTACACTAATCCATTCCCCTCTCTAAACCATACCCTGTCACCCTCATCTGAATCACTGGGGAGTTGGAGAAAGGGAGATGAATCAGGGGGAAGGTATTTATAACTCTGAAAACCCAGCATTTATAACATTCTCACAAAGAAATTGGCTTTATTACTTTTCCTTTTTTATTAACTTTGTTCCACAGTCACCCAAACAGAAAGCATGCTGTTCATCTCAACTCTGCCAAATGATTAGCGAGGCTCTATGCTAAATTTGTAGTTTAATTTTCAGAAATTAAATATAAAGATCCTGAAGTTGTACCCTGAAATTTGTTTATAGATTAATGAAAATATAGCCTAAAGATTACTTGAAAGGATTAAATATCCAGTTTGAAAAAACATTTAACATTTATTCCATGGTCTTCAGGTACAGGTATTTTTACTGATGGAACAGGAACTCACTGCTGATGAAGATATTTCACGGTAATATGTAATTCATGTCAATATGTTTTTGTGTTTAGTATCCTAAAATCATCTGGAATGTTATTTTACTTTATGGATACTGTTTTATCTGAATGCTTTATACATTTAGTCTGTTATTATCTAATTGATCATATTTGGATATATTTTCATTTATTCCTTAAACATTTTAGACTGGATTAAACTGGCAGTATTCGTGACCTGTAGACACAAATTTTGTTTAAACAATACAATATTGTTTCAGCTACATGGGCCATTTTGGTTTTGGTAGATCAGATATTAACCCTGAAACATGCAGCAAAACCCATTATGGCAGGTAACTAACTAAAGTACCATATGTCCAGATTTTGCAGAATGATCTCAATTTAATGTACTATCATCTCTTTAGTAGAGGCAGTTTATTGTATAGCTAAATTTAATTTTATTTATATAGGGATTTTTGTACAATAAGTTTATAAATTAAAAAATTCCTTGAGTATCTTTTATTGTTTTTCAGTGCTAGATTTATAAAAGAGAATCCCCTGTGCTAATAACCATGTTTGTTATTATAGAAAGTTCTGCAACCCCCATCCTTGAAGGAGGATAGTGAATAGTAGAGAGGTCTCTTGGTTTTGTAGCTTGTAGTGTTCTATTTCTTGAGTGTTACACAAGCTATTCTGTACTATTTTTATGTTCATAAGATTTAAAGAAAAAAAGATAACTTTTTGAGAACAGCGAAATTAATTTAGTCATAACATTGTAATAATTACTGGCACACTTTTCAGAATGATTATGAAAAATATTAGCACTTTTGAGATTTTCCAAGAATTACATGTTAGTAAACAGGTATAGCTGCTGACAGCATTGTCTCCTGCTTATAGGACTTCAGGCCCCTCCGTGGCTGGTCTGGAGACAACCTACACAGGAGGTAACGGCTTTTCCACTTCATATAACAGCCAGCGGTGGTTAAACCTCTATCTGTCTGCTTGCAAATTTTTGGATTTGGCTCTGGCATTGCCCTCTGAAAATCTTCCTCAGTTTCAGATGTAAGTAAAATCAAGGATATTAAATGGGTATTTTTGAAAATGCATTTGCTTTGGTCATTGACATCTAAAATTAAAGTTTTTTGTGTAGGTTGAAATATTCATAGTTTTTATTAAAATATAATTCTCTTGGCAGAGGTGGGGGACAATAATTAATGGAAATAAATGATTGCTATAGATAAAAATTAATAGACCATTCAGTCAACAAATTGAATACCCACTGGATATGAGGCACCGGGGTACGTGACTTCAAGTCCAATATGAGACGTTAAACCCACGATGGATGTTCTGATAGCTGATGTGCAAGATGCTATGAGGCCACACAGCAGTGACCCACTGCCTCCTACCTTTGAGGGACAGAGTAGACCATGAGGACAGTTTTATACTGAGGTGGTGAAGAGTGAGGTGCATGTGTGAAGACTTAGAGGTTGGAGTGGACTTGACATATTGTGTTTAAAGATGAGTATTGCTGGAGCAGAATGCTGAAAGAGGAGGCTGGAAAGGGACTGAATTATGAATTATATAGCCTTGCAAACTATATTAGAGAATTAAGACTCATTACCAAAGGACAGTGGGAAGTCACAAGCATTTTATGGACTGAAGTGCTGTTCTCAGGCTTGATTTTAGAAATTTTGTTCATGAAGTATTTTTAACATACGCACATCAATATACACACAGGATAAACCACTTCTGTTTCTGCATCTGGAGATAGGCAAGACTGGAATTCAGGCTAATGTTTTATCTGATAGTGAACTGAACTAGTGAACAATGCCTTGTTCATAAGTAATAAAAAATAATTATGGTTTTTCCTATTTAAATTTTTAATAAGCAAACTAAGATTGTTTTATCAAAATGGAGCTAAGATAATTTGAGAATTTACCCACATGATCAAATATGTATTTATATATTGTTATAGTATTCTTCTGGAATAGACATTAGGATAAAAAATAAGATCAGAATCTTTCTATATTTGAACATGTTTAAATCTCCAAAAGTTACTATTTTACGAGCTTATTTTTCACTACATTTAATGGTAAGAACTATAAATTATTTTTAGGTTAATTCCAGTTCTTTTTTTTTTCTTATTTTTGCATTTGAAAACTGTATATATCTACCTTGTGATGAATTTCAGTGTTTGGTTCTGTTAAACTCATATTACTCCTAAAGAAATTGAGAAAAGAATACTAAGCAATTGGAGAAAAATGGCCAAATTAACTAAGATGCATATCTTCACAAAGGTATAGAAACTATGTTCTTCAGTGTTTGAGGAAGAACATTAAGTAGTATGCTCATGGTACTGACATTTTAACTTCCACGAGGAGAACCAAAATGAGTTTATCCTCTTTACTTGTCAAAATATAGTTAGTAGAGAGATGAAATATGTCATAATAGCAACTATAATTTTTTAAAAATCTGTTATCTAGAACATGGGAAACTCAGTAATCTCAAGAGTAATATTTTTCTAAGCATGATATATATTTCAGAAGTTCAAAGTATTTGAGAACCAAAATGAGTTTATCCTCTTTACTTGTCAAAATATAGTTAGTAGAGAGATGAAATATGTCATAATAGCAACTATAATTTTTAAAAAAATCTGTTATCTAGAACATGGGAAATTCAGTAATCTCAAGAGTAATATTTTTCTAAGCATGATATATATTTCAGAAGTTCAAAGTATTTAAAAGTCTGTATGACTAAAAATTACCATGTTGAAAAGGCAGCAATGAGGTGGGAAGAGATATTTGCAGTGTGACAAAAGTCTATAACTTGCCTAATATGTAAAAATTGATAACCCAATAGAAAAATGGGCCGGTGACAGTTAATAGTTCATAGAAAAGGAATGGCTTCTCAGCGTAGGAAAAGGTGCTCAGACATACTCATGAGAGAAATTCCAATTAAATATAAAGTTTTTAATCAGAATGGTAAAGGTGTAAAAGTTTACTTCCTTTTATCCTTAACAGAAGCATTCTTATTCTTATTGGAAATGTACACTGATGTCTAGTTCTCCAAATAGGTTATATTTACCAAATTTAAAAATATACATCCAAGGATTTATCTGACCAGTGTACTCCCTGCTGTGCACAGAAATCGGCATTCTATAAGGATATCCATTATGGTATTATTTCTATTAGCAAAAAATTAGGCAGTCTAGGAGAGTGGTTAAATCAGTACCTTCCAACACTGGAGTACTATGTAGCTGTTAAAAAGGATGGAGTTTTATATATTTCCATGTTATATAATTAAAACAAGTAGCAGTCATGTTTTAAAGAGGTTTGTATGAATATGTGCTTTTATGCATAAGCTTGAGATAGACATTAGACTGGTGCTATTGATTAGTTCTGCAGGGGTTGGGGGAGACTTCCTTTCTTTGGTATGGCCTTTTATACTGTTTTTTTTTTTTTCCAGTCAGATATTAGTTTTACTTATTAAAGACAAAAATTTAAAAAAAAATACAAAGGGAGTTATGAAAGTCCTACTTAAATTTTTCTTAAATTATTTGTTCGTTGCCCCTATACTGTGTAATTAGGGAACATTTGGCCAAGTATGTGGTATTTTGTGTATTAATGAGGATGGAAACATTTGATGAATACTTACTTGCTTTGTGCTCATGAAGCAAACAGTGATAAACATTTTACAGGTTTACATATCCACTTTTTACAGTCCTGAGGTATTTAATAGTATATTTACTGATAAAGGCTCAGGTTAAGAAACATGCTTACGGAGACAGGGCTACAAGTGGCACAGCTGGCGTTTGAAACCATGTAAGTGATGGGGATTTGATCTACATTTGTGTGGCCTTGCGTTAGGTATGATGTCTGTCTTACTAATGTTGATGGATATAATTCTTCTATGCACAGGTACCGATGGGCCTTTATTCCAGAAGCCTCAGACGATTCTGGTTTGGAAGTCAGAAGGCAGGGCATACATCAACGAGAATTTAAACCTTATGTAGTACGACTAGCAAAACTTCTTCGAAAAAGGGCAAAGGTATTCCAATCTTCTTTTTAAGATACAATCTGTAATATTCAGGTTATCTCATGTATTTTATATCTTTCAGTATGCATCAGGCTAATTAGAGAAAACAATATAGTTGACCCTTGAACAATGCAAGGGTTAGGGGTGCTGACCCCCCGCACCACTCACCCCACACACAGTTGAAAATCTGTGTATCTTTTGACTTCTCAAAACTTAACTATTAATAGCCTCCTGTTGCCTTACTGATAATGTAAATAGCTGATTAACACATATTTTGTATTTGATGTGTATTGTATACTATATTCTTACGATAAAGTAAGGTATCCAAAAGAAAACGTGAAGAAAATCATTAGGAAAATACATTTACAGCATTTATTGAAAAAAAAAAAGTGTTAAATAAACCCACTCTGTTCAAACCTGCTGTTCAGGGGTCACCTGTTATGAATTTGGCATGCTCATCAGTGGGCCTTTGTTACAAACATTTTGTTTTCTTTTGGATTTAAAAATTTCAAATAGAAATTGTACAGTTTGGGGATAATCTGGGTTGTCTTTTGAGTCCTAGCTTTCAGTATGTGCTTTGAGTGCTCAGAAATTTTCCAGTCTTCTGGGGTCCCTTATTTAGGCAGCGGCTCCTAAACCACATTCCACAAACTATAGAAAATAGAATGGAGGCAAGTGATTAAAAAAAAGAATTGTACTTGAAGGGTATGAGGAACTTGTTTTAAAATCAAGTTATTTCTTTAGCAACTAAGTAAAGGGACAAAGACAAAGATGAAAGTTGTGTCCAGTGTTTAGGATAGGACTGGAGTACTTTCACTTTGATACCACAAGGTTTTAAAAATTAATCATGACAACCAAAAGCACGGTGATTACATATGACCCCAGGCACATGTACTTTGTCATCCCTGAACTTCTTTGTAATGAGTGTTTTTTATAAGACTCCTCCCCTTATCTAAGGGATAAACATGACAATCTTTAGCCCAAAACTTGCCCCACCAAGTAAGAAAAGTTTTGATTGGAAAGCATTTGCCCATCCAAAACACTTTAAACAAGGCCTTCATGGCCAAGCATACTTTTTATGAAACAAAGGCTATGAGTTCTCCTCTTTCCTTCCACAGGACAAGGAGGAGGACTTTAATACAGTGATTATGGAGGGATTGGAGATGGCCAAGCATCAGGTGAGGGTGGCTTTGTGATGCTTGTGATATGGCAGCAAAAGTTGCCACATTTGGACCAAATATTGAGGCACAAACCAAGGTCTGAATTTCAACAAGTACAAGAGAGGTAAAGAACAAGGAAGTTTTTTTTTCAAGTGTAGACTGGTGAAATGAAAAGAAATTGATTCTATGGAAACATGTTTAACTTTTTAACTTTATCTATTGAAGATGGTGGTGTAGTTCTGATTAAGAGCAGAACACCAGTCACTCTTCTTGGTCAAGAGCATAGTAAAAGTTCCTCTCTTAAAGGTATATCGGGACAGGAATATAAACAGTTTAACCTTAGTATTCTTACATTGGAAAATTACTATGTAGAGGGCTTAATTATATTACTCATTTTACTTCAAGATGTTATATACCGTTTAAATACCATGGAATTGCAATTTGGTTTAGAGAACTAAAGGTGGTATGTCAGCCAATTAATGGTAGTCAGTAATGTGAAAGTCAGTCCCAGAATTGTCATTAAAGCCAGTGTAATAGTTAAAAAAAGGGAAGATGGTTTTTTATATCTTATAATTTAGACTGGAGGTTAAATAATTACTAAGAAATTAACTAGGTAATGGCTGGGGTTTTTTTGGCCATAAAGAACGAGATGATCTTTTCTTGTTTATTCCTAGTCTTCTGTTTTAACTTAAATCTATTTTTCTTCCTCGGGATTTTATTTTTAAATAAGCAAACAAATCTGTGAATACACACAAGAAAATAAGCTGCATCTCTTTTGTCCATAGGAAACTAGTTTATACTAAAATATTAGGTAAACGATGAAAATTTCTTAATACCATCTGATCTTAGAAAGCAAACTCCATTTGTTAACCAATTTGGCAATTGTAATTCTGCCTAAGTTCCACTTGATTCTCCATCCAGTTTGTTTTCATTTATCACTACTCAGTGTTTGCACATCTATGATTATGCCCAAGTTCAAATATCTGCAATTCTTATAACTTTCTCTAGATAAACTAATGTCTACAACTGTGTTTGTATAATTTAGTAGGCCTCTCAAACTAGCCTCGTAGTCCACAAATTATCTTGTTTATATTAACAGAATTTTCACATACATTGTCATTTTACTTCTCTGCTGCAGTATAAAACATAATTCTCCATTTGAGAAGTGAGGCACCTTTCTGTATCTTGTCGATGGACGCTACACAGTAAATGGCAAAGCCAGGACACTAACCCAGTTACCTCCCCACATCATTTAGCACACACAGATAGTAATCTCCTGAAGGTTCTTGTCCTTTCTCTGTGCTGATAGTAATTCACTTTGGGCCCTGCTACCATTTTGTGACAAATTTAAGCCATTGGGCTAAAGGAGAATTAATTGATTTACTAAAAGTGAAAATGTATAAGACTTTTTGTCCCCTCCTAGCTTTTTTCTGTAGTCATCTTGTGACCAAGTCTTTGGTTACATAGTGGGAGTCCAGAAATCTGGGAGCTTTTTGAGTATATGCAAAGCACAACAAACTTTCAGTATTTGACTCTCCCTATCCAAAACCAATTCTGCCAAGCTTCCCCATGCATTCCAGTTGGAAAATGTTACTACAGTGTTAGACCCCTCTTTATACACTTAACTGACACCAAAAAGCCTCAGAAGCAAGAATTTTAGTCAAATTTGGAATGAAGTTATTTGTTCCTTAACTCTGCCAATGTTTATATCCTTTTAGTATTCTCATGCACTATATCATCTGTTTATAACAATTTCCTTTTTGTTTTCTACAGAAAAATCCAGAGGAAGACAACTCAGGGAGGACGTTGGGCTGGGAGCCAGGCCACTTGCTGCTCACCATCTGTACCGTGCGCAGTATTGAGCAGCTCCTGCCATTCTTCAATGTACTCAGCCAAGTCTTCAACAGTAAAGTCACCAGCCGATGTATAGGACACTCAGGGAGCCCTATCCTCTACTCAAACACCTTCCCTAATAAGGACATGAAACTGGAAAACCACAAATCATTTTCCAGCAAAGCCAGGCAAAAAATAGAAGAAATGGTAGAAAAGGATTTTCTGGAAGGTGTGATAAAAACTTGAGCACCACAAGTGGTCCCATTTAGTTAAAATGTAAATGTAATTATTTAAAACAAACATTCTGAGTTGTATAGTTGGTTTTTTTATGTAACAAAACACATTTCAGGTTGTATTTGATTTAAATATTTGTAAATAAGAGCAAATGTCTGAATGTGGCCTGAATCACGTTTAAATATTGTTGGCTCATATTGATTATGGTGCCTGAGACAGACCTATTATATATACATATTCCATTGTTTTATTGTCCTGAGTTGTCTTAAACCTGAAAAAATACACACATTTTTTTCTATTGGTTTTGGGCTTCATTTAATTTAGATTGGAGAGTTTTTTTCTATTAACCACGTCCTAATGTCCGATGGTGTCACTACTCTGTCAGAAGCTTGGTAATTTATTACAATTTTCTCGCACACACCTTCACTAAGGAATAAATAACTGAAGCCTGGGCCATGCATCCTTTTAGGGCGGCACAAGCATCTCAACCTCAGTACAGAGATGTACAGCCTCCACATTCACACCTCTGAGTTCCTGGTGATGGTAATCAAAGAGGTAAGTCACTTAAAAATAGTTCTGAAGCATTTGCTATGGAAAAATTGGTTGTATAAAGTCTTCTCTACCCTCCCCATTTGTATCGACAGTGATGAATGCAGTTTCCTAGTTAGGTAATACCAATAGAAAAGACATCCCAACACGTTGGTAATAAGATTTTTTCCCAGCATATATTAAAAAGTTAATGACTGAATCATGTACATAAGCTCCAATAGTTTACATTAGTGAAACTAGAAGTAGGTTTCATTTTTAAACTGAATTTAACAAATACAAGGCTTAGCTATTTCTAAAGTATTATTCTGGTAGTGTTTAAGAAAAGCAATCAGATCTAGAAACAATCCAATAAGGTGCACTGTAAACGTTATGATTATAAATGTGTTTAGAACTGTCACAATAAGGGCAGTATTTTGTAAAATCTTTTCAAAAATCCAGTTTCTCATGAATATAAAAACTGTCTTCAGAAACTTGGTTGGGGACTTTCTCCAACTCCTCCAGCCAGCTGAAATACTGCCACACTCACTTCATATGCAAGGCTATCCACACTTTCCTGTAAATTAAATTAAAGGAATTAGATGAGAAAGACTTGTCTACTTGCACCCTGAGGGAAGAGGAGAGCTTCCTGATTTGTTTCACTAACACCTTTAAATGCAAACTTGTTTTCCATTTATGTCAAGGTCTTGGAATTTACTATTGAAAAATGAAAAAAGTCAAATTTGTACAAATCAGGTTAAGTTCTTAGTTTTCATTCCAAACTGAATAAATTCAATAAACTAGTTCTTATAGGCAGTGAGGCCACAATTATCTTAAAAGCAAATAACTCTTAAGGCTCCAGATGTCCTTTCCTCACCCTCTGTAAGTATTTATTCACTATGTTCCAGAATGGCCTAAGCTATTATGTAAATTAATTGAATATGTCTCTAAGTCGCTATTCAATCCACTCTACTTTGTCTCCACTATGCAAACATTTTAATCAAGGGTTTAAGGTGACAGAAAAAGTATGTGAAGAGGGCAAATTATAAAAACCAGCTTGCAAAGTTTTGACCCTATCAGGAAAACAGCAAAGGCACAGTAAGGCTGTCATTTAAAGAAAATAATTTGAAAAAAAAAAAGTGAGGGTCAAGACAAAGATGAAATTTCAAGTAGCAGAGATGATGGTACCAGTTAATTTAGAAATGATCTTCGATGCTGGTTATTTTCATAAAGCAACAGGATTATGGTTAAAAATACAGAAGAAAAGGATAATCTTCAGGCTGTTTAAGCTTTTGTGTCAAACTAAGTATAAAGTTATTTATGCCACAGTTAGAAATATGACATGTTCAGGAACTCTAGAATTTAAAATATTTGGAGAAATAAATTAAGCGGGTCTAAATTTGTATTCTTAATATGAACCTAAAAGGCTCCATAAACAAATCTCAAAGGCAGTAAAACCTTAATTATCACTGAGATTTCAACACCATTATAGTTTTTATTTCTGTTCTCCTACCACCTCCCACTACTTATGTTATTTAACACTCACTGCACATTTTTCAACAGAACTGTCCCAGCTTACTTGTGAGTCTGCTTCTGCATATACTCGGACTATGTCTTCTGTACCAGACGGCCGGACAAAAGCTCGGGAAAGCTCATACTTCTTCACCAGGTCATTGATTGCCTCCTGTAGTCCTGGGGGTGTAACTGCTTGCCTTTCAGCATCAGTGGTGCTGATCAGTTGCCTGTCTGCAACCTACACACAAGCATTTCATATTTTTTACATTATACTCCTTTTTATGGCCATTTCAACAATAACAGCTACATTTCAGCTTATTGTACCACAAAGTACAACAACGAGATAGTGAAATACCAGATTATGTAGACCATGAAACTACATTTAAGTTTTTAAATATTTCTGTCAAAATCAGGGTTATTAATTTCAAAATATTTATAGTTTATTTCTGCAGTCTATACAGTACTTTTAGAAATGAGAGAGAACATTTCCACAGACTGTCTTATAGTTACCACTAAAATAATGGCCAGTAAATACTGTATGACTTAAGTCATTGATCAAATAATATTTCAAAAAAAAAAAAAAAAAGATAAGTGGCAACCTATTACACAGGAGGGTCATAATGGGAATCTCATCATGCCAAAAACTAATTTGAATAATCAGCCATTTCTGTGAACTTTAGCATTTATAGCTCTTTCACAAATCAGTGTGTCAACTGGTATAAATCTATATAGAAATCAGCCATTTATCTGAAAATTCTTTAAAAATTCTCTCCCTTGAGCTCATGGATTCTACTTAACATCTAGCCTCAGGAAATACTCTGTGAACCAAGAATAAAATATTTTCACTTTAAATGACAAGCTATCCAGGATTTGCTTCAAAATATGTGGAGAACATACAGGGCAATAATTGAAATCTGTTGAAGCTGGGTACACAGGGGTTCATTTAGTTCTCTCTACATGTATATGTTTTAAATTTCCTGTAATAAAATTTTTTAAAAGTGATAGATCATATTATTTATAAGTTTGGAAACCAAATACTTTTTAAACAGAATGGTTCAAAGCTATTCTTTAAAAATTAGATGATGGAAGGCATATTCTATGTAATATATGTGTATAGAATGAAATGACACCCTTGGGAAATATTTTTATATGGTGATATTGACATAATAGCTTATAGTTAATCTTCAAAAAAGATGTAATTTTAAAATCTTGCTCACACCTTAACTTTGAGCTGTCTGTTTGGAAGATCCGTATAGAGAGCATCCCACTGTTGTATAGTCAAGCCCTTCAGAGCCAAGATTGCCTCAATCACCAGCATGTCAGAAATAGCATCACCAGCAGCCTGCAAGATAGGGGGGCACAACAGAAGAACTACTCTAATACAAGCAAAGCTTGGATGTGAATGCTGTCTTAGAAAACCAATCTCAGTGTCCTGTGCTTCCTCCTCCCCCCATGTAGCATTATTAACTGGTGTAGATAAATGAACATTAAGGAAGGAACTGAAACTAGATCTTGAGAAACCTGCCTTACATCTTCCTCCTTAGCTATAAAATGAAATTAGACTGCATAACTCTTAAGATTCCAGCATTAACATCCTATGACTCAAATTTTTCTTTATAACTAGATCCCTTGAGATAATATACCATGATGATGGAGGCAGGCATCATACAAGGTAGTAGAGAAATATGAAGCTTTGGTGTAAGTCACACCTGCAGTTGGAGCCGTATTCTACCACTTGGTAGCTCTAAGCCTTTGTTTATAAAATGGGAATTATAACTCCTCTCCCTGTGCTACTGTGAGGATTACACAGTGAGGTATGAAAAGTGTCCAAATTGTGCAAGATGCTCAAATGTTACTTCTACTGCTTTTCCCTGTATTATGCTTTGCTTGCTCTTCCATTGCCATATGCTACACTACAATCTCAATGATCTGACCCACATGAGACAACCAATTATTTTTCCTTAATATCTTCAAAGTAGGTTTTAAAAACTATGTTTAGCCACATGTACAGTCAGTAGCTGAATCTGGTGACTATAGGTGGAAACTACTTATTCAACTTGAAAATTTTAATCATAAAATGGAGGAGGGAAGTACATAATTGTTCTGTCACTGACATTTCTATATAAAACTCAACTGTATACTACAACTGCGAATAAGCCTCCAGGATTTCTCCACTTTCTTTTTATATAGCCCACTGTTCTGTCCACCTTTGGAATAATGAAAAGTAACCAAGAGCCTAGCACCCCATCAGTTCTGACCTGGTTAAACAAGTCAATAATGTTTTCAAGCATCTTAGCAGCTTTCCTTTTCTTATCTTCTAATTCTTTTGCTAGTTCTCTTATCTTCATTTCAGCAGCTTTACTAAACAGTACCTGCAATGAAAAATCACAAAACAGTATCCAAGTCCTTGTTGTAAGTAACTGTCATCCTAGCTAAACTACTTTTGAAACTCTCAGTATGGAGAAATGGAGGGGAAACAATGGCAGCTTTAGGATGTATGAAATTAATATAAGATCAAAGCAGAACCTAAAGATACTACTAGGGGAAAAAAATTCCTTCATGGATAAAACTGGTTATCAAAATTTAAAGAGCTTATTACAAAGAAAATACCATGTTCATAAAGGTGATCGCACACATGATGAGTTCATTATATTTGCCCCTAGGCCAGGTAAATCAGCTCCATGCAATCAGGTTCCTTAAGCCTATCTGTATTCATGCTACTCTGAAGAACACAATTCATTGCTACTCATATAGTTTTTTTGTCCTAAAATTAAGGATATAAGCTGGAAGAAGTAGAAAAGAGGGTTCATCGTATTTATCACATTATGGCAATTCTGTGGCTATTTAATATACATCATGTTCCTCAAGATTCCTATCATTTTGAAATGCCTTGCCCATGATTTTAGTACCTTCGAGAGGCCTAATACTGAGAAGGAGCAACATACAATGTTCAGCCACTTGCTGAAACCCATGTTTGTTGGTAAACTAAGGTACAAGGTGGTCATTTGTCTGACTGGAACACAGCTATACCCATTCATTTACTACTCTACACCAGAGTTGAGCAGTTACAATAGAGACATAGCCCTGAAGCCTAAAATAGTTACCATCTGCCCTTTAAATTCATTTACCGACTCCCTGCATTACCTCTCTGAAGTTGTTTTAAATTGTATTTTCTAAGAACTTATTTTTCTTCAACTTACATTCATGGCTTCTAGAAGCCAATGTTTAAATTGAGGGAAACAATTTGACCAAAGTAATATTTTCTGTTTGCCACTTCAAATCCATGTAGGAAATGAGGGAAAGTATAAAAACGTTTAAAGAAAAATTCTGAACCTTATGACTCTACTAAAAACCAGTTAATGTACTTAAAATGGTGAATTTTATGGCAGGTGAATTATATCTCAAACTTTTTAAACATTCTGCTGAGAGTCATTAAAATTTATATGTACTTTTTGCTAATTAAATTAATTTCCAGTTGTTTATAACTCAAATTGCAAGCTTTCCAACACTTTTCAATTTACCATACCTACTCGACCTTTACCACACGTGGCCAGTTTATGAAAATATTTTAAATGATATATAATCTGCTTCTAAGAAAATTAGCTGCTTTTTTTAAAAAAAAAAAAGAAACTACATTATAAAAGCAAATCAGTATTACTTCTTCACATTCAATCTAAATAAGAGCCAGCTTCACAACACATATTAAGTTAACCAAATAATCAAATTTCACCATCCCAATCATTTCAACAAAGCAGATTACCTATTACTACACAGAAACAGAATTCCCATCATAATAAAAGTACCAACTATAATTGTTAGAGAACTTACTGTGCCATGACCATTTGCTTCGAAATAAACTCCAATATCAAACTCTTGAGCCTTGTGGTGCAAATGTTTTACACCAGTTTTAGTACAATAGACAGGCACCTATAACACATTTACAGAAAAACAACAGCAGTTATTCAATTGGCAGATACTGTGTACCTACTACCCTAAGGATTCAATAGTAAATAAAACCTCCTGGAGCTTAGTCAGTCTAGTGAGGAAGACAAACAGTTAAAATCCAAAGTGGAGTTACTATGGAGAAGAGAAAGCACTTAGAAGCATAAAGAAAAAGCAAGGTAAGAGTTGAGGGTACTCATAAAATAATGAAAGTGGGTGAGTGACATGATCTGTTTCAGAAAGCTCAGTTTAGCCACTGTGTGGAGAATGGCTGAGAGAAGGGGTCTGCAAGCCTTTACTACAAAGGGTCAGAAAAAAAATACTTAAAGTTTGCAGGCCATTTAGTCTTTATTATGGTGGCTGTTTGTTAACCCCAAGCTTAGAAGTTTAAAAGATGGGGAGTCCGTTAGAAGTTTTCTAGGACTAATCTCAATAAGAAATTATGGTGGTTGGACTAGCAACACTGGATAGCCAAAGTCTTGGATAGATCAGAGAAAGAAAAATGCTTAATGAAAAACAGTACAAAACTGCAAAAAAAAAGTACGAGATCAAATAAGATTGATATTTGATTGGATTTAGGAGACCTAAGGAATGGTTATGGCTAAAAATATTTAATCCAGAAGAGAAGGGGCTAAAAAGTAAATTTCTGATGCATTTAGTTTCTTAAACAGGGTATCTGAACTATAAAAATTTTTTAAGACAGAAAATAAGAATTAAAATACTAAAATAACAACCCAAGTACTGAAAATCCCTGTGAAAGACAGGAAACCATATATTTAAATCAAATCATAAATTAGCAATCTCCACATATGTTCTGTACCTACTTACTATTTGTTATAAATTCTGAATCAGCTGCCAAGACTTATAGAGTAGGAAATTCATATGAAAATTCAGATTTTCAGCTCCTCTTGAAGAATATGACTAAAGGTGACAGTGGCTGGCCTAGGGACACTCTTCTTAGTCCTTATTTACCTACTGTACTCATTCACTTCACCTATGCAGATCCTACAGGAATCTGACTTTTCCATTCTGGCTTTTCCAGTTGGAAAGAATAACTAGCAAAGGCAGGAAGTTGAAAAGAAATACACAAAAGTTGGAAACTACTACAGTACGTAGTGAGAAAAAGTGAAGGCAAACTGACCCAATTTTGGTCACGAATCCTAAGCTTAGAGTAGGTAGTGTAGTACAGAGAATGTCATCTGGTGGATACTGAGGAAATAATTAGAAACAAATTCTTCCCAACCCAGAAAACTTCACAGAAGAGAAAGAAAACAGTTTTATTACAGAATAAGCATTAAGCCAAACTTGTGATCCTGCAAAGAGAAAAAACTCTCACCCTTTTATATTATAAAGATAACTAGTGACAAAGATTCTCTCCTCAACCAAATTTTTTTAGTCAGGCTCCTCTAAACCTGAACAGGTCTTGCATTGATCAGTTCTCCAAGAGACCAATTTTAGCCAGAATTTTGCTAAATCAATTTAGCCAAAATCCACTACCCTCAATATGTGATCAAAGTCTTCATCTGTACCACCCGCATTGTACCTGATAGGCCAGACTTGCTTCAGCAAAATCCTGTTCGGTTGGCTTAGCCAGAATCATGCCAGACCCCAGGTTATTCTCCTTAGGAACTTTCCATCTACAGACCCCCTCCCCCAAACCTTGCTTCGTGACTATGAAACCCCTTTTCCTTGTTATGTTAGGACTTGAACTCAATCTCTGCAAAACACCATGGCAATAGTACCTATAACTACTGAACAGGCCTAGTTCTCAAGTATGAAGACTTCACAGCATCATTTGTCATATAGACACTTACTCTGTCCTAAATTTAACTGATAATTGAGGTGGCCACAGGGGTTACTAATTGCCTTTATCCAAGAAAATAATAAAACTTCTCATATATCTATATATATATAGTACTAAAACTTAGAGCCAGACACCTAAGGTAAACTCTCAGGAGACTGGAAGATATGTGTGCTATCTTCCTTCATGTTTACATTTCAAAGAGGTAAACAATCTTCAGCTGTGAAACTGTGTTATTTAGCCTTTAATTAGTTTATATTCATTACAAAGGAGAAGAGAATAAATTTACAAGTTTTTTGAGATGCTCTAAAAACAGGGAGAAGTCTCTGCATCAGGGACAATTTAATTTTTGGTGTGTCCACCCTTATATGGACAAAAGCTCAGCTTCATGCACTACAGCCTATTCACTTTTCTGAGGGCATTATTTTCCTCACAGAAATACCTTACAATAGAATATAATTATTGAGAAGCTACCAGAAAATGAAAATGGTTCAGTACCTTCATAACTTCTTTAAGATAGCGAGTTGAACTTCCATTTGCATATGCAGTCTGTACAACACCAATATTCAAACTTTCTCCGATCTAAAAAACAATAATTACCTTGCATCAAAAGTAAAAATGCCACAAAAGAAAAAGTTCTAAAGGATGACAAAATTATTAGTTCAGCTGTGACTTAGGTTATGCAATAAATGACTCAATGAAAATTTACATGTCGGCCAGATAAAAAGCTAAAATACTTTTGAGTATTATTTAAAGCAAATTTATAAGGAATACTTTATAAAGCAGACTGTGGTTTCTTGATCTTTATCTCTTCAGTTTTTTAAAAAGTATTCAATTTTTGAAATATATCTTTTCTAGATTATAACAATTATTTCCCATTACATCCCATAAAGCTAGCCCGAGATTTCCAATGAACAAAACAAAATCTCTGAAGATGAGATTTTCGGTTTAAACTTGAGGTTTTGGAGAGTGATGGTGGATCTCTCATTACTAAAGTGTCCGTTATTAAAAAACCAAAACCTCATAAAGCTTCAAATCGTTAAACTTGGCTAGTCTAAGGAAGAAATGAGTCACTTTGGGTTCCAAAACCAGTGCCCTAATGTTGAAATGACTGAAATTATCATTTCTTTTTGTATTATCTAGCCACAAATGTAAGGAACTCCCCATAAGTTATGCCTTTGAGACATTCAATTGACCTCTATAGAACTATTTCACCAGTGAGTCTCGTTTTAAAAGGTAGTCAATCTCCCACCATACCTCCAATAGGAGCTCTTTAAGGAAACTGCTAATGAGAGTTGCTATCTTGTCACCATCGATGAGATGAAAGTGGCCATCTGCATCATGATAATAATAAACAATTCTGTCTGCATCTCCATCAAAGGAACAACATCTTTCATTGGACTTCATTTCCATTCCTAACACACAGATTAAAAATGTATTTCAGTTTAAAAAACCAGAATAAAACTCAAAATAAAAAGTCTTAGAGTTTTTTCTTACACTCATTATAAGGGAAACGTTTTTCATTAAAGTATGATCATAACTAGCCTTATGTGTTACATGTAAGCATGTAAAAATCCATTATGTTTTTTCAAGAAGTATTTAAACTTATCCTTCCAAATAAAAACCAATGTCTTAATATTTAAATAGTATACAGGCTTATTGGTAGCTTGTACAGGGTAAATTCTTTCACAGATAACTGAAAAAGGAGCACTCAAAATCTATGCTGAAACTTGATGTAATACCAATTTTATAAGCCAGCAGGTTTGAAAACTACAGGTATTTCTGAATGCAGTTTATCTAGTTCTATGATATCCTTTACATATAAAAAATAATCAGCAATAGATAGTGCTTTGATTTAATTCTGATAGTGATTTTTATTTGTTCACACATCAATAACAAGAAACACTGGTAAGTAGGAGCAAACAATTATAACCAATGAAAGTGGTTTGTGTAATTTGCATAAAGTTATTGAAATGTCAGCAATTGTTGTATCATGATTTTTAGAAAATCTGGCTGTTCCTTAACCATGACAGAAGTCAAATGATAAATAAATCCAACATGAGGCAACTAATAAGTGAAGGCATTTATCTGCAATAAGAATATAAGGTTGGCTGTAGGGTACAACACAAGCTTCAGGAAAGCAAGGGGCCTATGGTTTTGTTCACAGCATTGCCTTAGATCAGGAGAGAGAAAGAGCTCAAGGTTTAGTGAAAGGGACACTAAACTGAACTGTCAGTAAAGTAAGAGTCAAAACTATTCAATGAAAAGGAGTTTAAATTGGTCAGTTATTTAAACATTTAAATGCTGACTGTAGTGAGGCAGAAAATTCAGTGAGAGAAGCAACTGAATGAGGTCTGTAGGGCTCCGAAGAATGCATGTCCTTCCTATCTGAAGCTGGTAGGAGCTACTCCGCTGTGGTCAATGAATGCTATATGAAAAGACATTGTCTAACTTTGGTAAAGAGAAGCCAGAGATTCAAATATTTAAGTGAAATCAAAGCATTTTTAAATGGTGGCAACTAATGCAATTAGACACACATACAACAGACCAAACGACACATTTGCAAGCCAGGTTTGGCCCACGGGCTAACAATTTCAGGTTTAGAAGGCACTAACACAGAATATCTCTTACTACAACAACAATCTTGAAGAACAGTCTTCTTCCTAACATGTTCACACTGTGGAAAACACTGATTTTGCAGACAATTATAATTAAGCAGTTGCATTCCCTTTCCACAGTCTGTCCAATTCAGATAAGATGAAAAATAATTCTATTTACTCTTTCTGTCCTTTAAATCAGTGCCAGACCAGCACCATTAACAAAGCCCAGACACTTTATAGAAATGCAGATTTCTATATTGTACAAACCCTAGCCCAGACCTACAAAAAGGGAAACTATGGGGCAGAACCCAGGAATCTGTGTACTAACAAGCCCTCTAGGTGATTCTGATGCATGCTACATTTGAGAACTATTGCTCCAGAACACCAATTTCCAAGTCTGCTTTCCTCACCAGATTTTCCATATTCTGTGAGTCCTGTGACTTATGGGCAGAGAAAGCAGTCCATGCTTTGAAAGGCACTGAATAGAAAGATGCCCAGATGTCTAAAAGTGAGAGCCATGGCCAGCTGCATGGCTCTTCACTCACTCGGCCACCTCTGTTAGTAAATGAGACTGACTCCAAAGCTCTAAAAACACATTTTTACATACCTTGTGGAGGTTTCTGATGACTTTTCACAAAGTCAGCCCCACATAAATGATTGAGCTTCCCTTTGGTCCCATCATTAAACAGCTGAACTGACAGCTCCTGGGAGAAGTAGCGTTCCATTTCTCTTAGCTTCAAGGCCCCTATCCCATTTGCACAGTCAACCTTAAGTGATCGATATTCATCTCCACTGCAGAAAGCCTTAAAAGACAAAGGAAAGAAAAACTTCAAGTTCTAAAAGTAAAAGTTAAGCATAAAGCATGTATACATATATGTAAATATCTCCTTTTATTTCAGTTAGCTCAACTATTTTAAACCAAGAAACAAAAGGGTACACACATTCAGATGAAAATTGTAAAACAACAAAGTAAAATTTAAAATACCTTTTGTACAGACACAGGATCTCGTTCACTGACTGAATAACTTATGGAAATGGAGCTTGCTGAACAAAAAATTTAATGTTTAAGTATGAAAGTCTTTTTAAAAGAAAGTGTTTACTAATAAACCCATTTTGTCATTGCTAGCCAAAAAAAAAACAAAAACAAAAAAGGCTGGTCTTGGGGCATGGGGTCTAAACCACCAGTAGCGTGGCTAGCAAACACCATCCACCATCCCAGTTTTCCCAGCCTTTTTTACACGAAGTAGGGGGTAGAAAAATGTAAGCCATTCTGAAAGAATTTACATTAGCCATAGACAAAGGGGGCGGGAGGAAGTAAAGTGGGACAGCTCTGAGATAGGCACAGCATCCAATGAAGAAGAGATTGCTCCCTTGAGTAGGTTGTGGGAAAGTCTGTAAAGCTCATGTGAAAATAAGAAAAGTGGAGGCTCCTGGAGTTCAAAAGCACCTAGCTATTCTCTTCTTTAGAATAACTGCAGAAACAGGCAACTAGAAGTTAATCTGAAGTACCAACAGACATATACTGAATGTGAGCAATCTTGTTAGCTGGTTCACAGCTATTTATTAGCAGGCTAACTATTCTCTCTTTCACTCTCTTGCCACTGTAATTTAACTTAAAACATCTCAATTTTTTTTTATCAATCTTATTAGAATTTAGCCTCAGTTAAGCATGGTCCTTTAAAAATATAGTCTATAGTACATGATAATCATTCAAATGTGAGTGAGCAGTAGAAACATCTGTCATTCTCCTCATAGCACAAATACCACTGAACATATTTATTTTTTGCCTAATATTCATCTCCTCTCTTGTATCCTCAAACCAGAATATAAATTCTATGAGCATGAGGGCTTTGTTTTGGTTAACTGTGCCTGACCAAAACATATACTATTTATTGATCAAATGAATTATATTCCTTAAATCTCATTCAGGTTTAACAAGTTAATTTCACAAGAAAATTGTTCTCAATAGTAGATGCCTCAAGTATGATGCCAATAGCACCCACATTAACTTGCTTAAGAGCGAATTAACCTGAATAAATACTCATGTTTGTTCCCCCAATGATCTCAGAAAGTACTGTGTGCCTTGCCAAGTGAGTGCTGACAGTTAGGAAACAAAGCCCAGACTCTGCGGATCCCTGGAAAGAAAAAAGACATATGCTACCATTTTGGGAAATAGGAGTGAAAAACTATGTAATTTAGATAAACGTTGAAGCGATGTTATTTTGTTCATTTGCAAACTCTAATCACATTTTCACCTGTTTGGCAAGTTCCACAAAAGCCTTAGAGAGCTTCTGGTAGTAACCTTCTATGGTTGCCTTTCCATATTGCCCATTCGTATTTCGACAGTATACCATGTAGTGCAGCTGGGGTGTTGTTAACAAGCCATAATCTGTCATGGAAATACAAAAAGCAATTTATCATATTTTTCATAAAGAAAAAGTTTAAATGGATTCATACTGTAGGAATTTTATGGTAACAAAAAACAGGAAACACTAACTTTCAAACTATCTAAACAGATATCCACTGATCTCATTACAAATGAATGTCACACTGTGGATATTGTATCTATAGTAAGAAATACATATCTGGCCTTTGTCTCCTTTCCTGGAATAGCTGCTAAACCCTTAGAACTGCCTAAGCAAATAAGAACAATAAGGTGTAATTTGTTAATGAGGTGACTTTTGGAAAGCCCCTAGGTAACCTAAGTACAGGGGCTGATTGCCAGGGGAACCAATCATATTATTAAAAGGTGGGAACTTTTAGCCCCCCTCACCTCCCGCACCCAACTCCAGGGAGGAAGCCGGAGGGGCTAGAAACTGAGTTCAGTCACCAGTGGGCAATGATTTAAGTAACCGTGCCTATGTAGTAAAGCCTCCATAAAAACTCAAAAGACCAAAAGGCCAGGACTCCGGGTTGGTGAACATGTGGCAATTTGGGGGAGCGTGGCACCCCCAGAAAGTGCAGACACCCTTAGTCCCATTTCACATACCTTGCCCTATGTATCGCTCAAGCTAGCTGTTCCTGAGTTAAGTCCTTTATAATGAACTGGTAAACAAGTAAGTAAACATGCTACTCTGAGTTCTGTGAGCTGTTATGCAAATTCATCTAACTCAAGGAGGGGGTCATGGGAACCTCCATATTGGTCAGAAGCCCATGTAATTGGGATCTGAAGGGGAGGGGGCAGTCTTATGGGATTGACCTCTTAACCTATAGGATCTGCCACTACTTCCATGTAGACAGTGTAAAAATTGAATTGGTGGTACTGAAAAAGAGATATTAAACACAAACTCAATTCTAAAAGAAATATAAACTACTACTGGTAGCAAAAAACACTAACTTTCATTCAGGATAGAGCAAGAGAAAAGTAATAATTGAGTTCTATTTTTAGTAACATTGCAACCTATGTAATTCAGGTGAACTGTCCTGAAAACAACCAAAAATGCTAGATAAAAGAAAAAAAATCTCTTTTTAAAAAGAACTGTAGTGCAAACAAATTAGGGGATTTAGACCAAAATCTATGTGGAGAGGAACTCCAAGATTGGAGCTAAAGGAAGCTAGATTTACATTTTTCAAAACTGGAAATGGAGCCATATTTTCAGTACAAAAAAAGTCTGTTGGTTTAAGATGGGGAACCCAGTAGAAGACCAGCTCCTCATGAAGCTAAAGCTCCAAAGGACTATCCTTCAATGCAAGAGTGACTCGAAAGTGAATGAGCTCCATGCCCCCTCCCAGAAAAACTGTCTTGGCATTAAGTACAGTATAGGGAAAAACCCGTCCCTGAAGAGCTGTCACCACAAGAAAAGCCTCCCATGGGTTTCCAGCCCAAATCATATAACCACATGGGTCTAAAAGAACTCTGTCATCAAAGAATCATGTCATTAAAGAGCCAGGTAGTTCCCCCAACAGAAACAAACACTAAACTCAGCCAGAGAAAGTTATTTTCATCACAAACCTCAAATATGTCCCACAAATAATTTTTCAAGAAAAACAAATAATTTACAGTAAAAAATCTAAACACAGAAAAAAGGCACTGTGATCAAGAAACAGGGGAAACAACAGAGATGGATCAGTATCCAACAAATATTCAGTGACTAAATCTGTCGACAGTCTTCAAAGTCATATATGAAAGTTTGGACTGGAAGCAAAAAGTCATTTGAAGTTCTTAAGCCCTGCAGTTATACAATGGAACTGGTATTTTATGAAAGCAACTGTGGTTCTGATATAAGAATTAGATGAGAGGAGGTAGAGGAACTCAAAGACTAGCTCAATGGAAGTATATAAGGGGGAGTTAACAATATTCCAGAAGACATACTAAAGGATGAAACAAAAAGATTTTATGAGCAATATCAAAATCACCAAAAAAAATTTATGAAATAACTATTATATAGTTACTCAATAAAAACATCGCCATCTATTCCACTGATCAACCCAGAAAGTTAGAAGTCATTCTTCACAGCTTTATCCTCATCACACATCACAGAATCCTTTGAATTCACTGTTAATTACAAAATTTTTCCATTTCTCTTGCTGTCATCACTCTTGCATGAACTATTGCAGTCTCCTAGCTGGCTTCTTTTCCTTTCTTACAATCACCTTCCTATCTCTACACAACAGCCAATGGGACTGACTTAAAAGGAAAATGTGATCATATTCTCATACATGAGATCCTTCAATACAGTCCCACTGCATTTGGAATAAAACCCAAATCCTTACAATGTCCTATAAGGCTTAGAGTGACTTGGCCCCTGCTTACCTTCATAACCTCATCTTCCACTAGCTTCCCCCATTCTCCCTAAGCAGCAGCTCCATTAACTTTTCAATTCCTGAAATACACTAAGCTGAAGAGAGAAATGAGGCAAAGGTTAAAATACTCAAATTTTTCTAAACTAGAACAGTAGAAGAGTGATGGTTTTAGAGATAGAATAAAAGTGTTGGGAAAAAAACCATTCTGAGGATGGCAAAAAGGACAGTTTTAGGCAAAGGGAATTTAAGGTAGGGACAGGCCACCTAGTAGAGACATCACTCAGACCAACACATTACATATCACAAGCTGAACCATTCAGGGGGTCATGGAATTTACTTAGACAACACCAGCATTTCTGCATTTTTTTAATGAAACAGATGAATGCATATTGTGTTCATTAAGACTTTTATTTCAGTTATACACACAAGCATACATAAATACATCATGATACGAAATGGGTTTCTTACTATGCGCTGTGAATGCAGTGAAATAAGACTACGGGAGGGTTTTACATAATAGGCATTCAGAAATGTTTGATGAATAAATGAATGAATAAAATAATATATGTAGCTGGAGCTATCACAGTGATGGTAACCATTCAGACATCATGTAGAATGAAAAGGAGAAGTGAAGAATGCCCACACTGAGATGGAAGAGAAGCTCACCGAGATCAACAAGAATTAGTATAGGCCAAGGATGCAGAAGCTTAAAGAAGAGGGAGGTCACAGTGTTGAAAATTACAAAGACATCAACTGAAATAAAAAACTTTAAATATAAATTCTAAGAGTTATTTTTTATGTTATAGATCTTTCTGAGTACCTGACAACAGCTATGAAGCCTTTCCCTAGAAGTTACGTGCATGTATAGATAACACCCTGCACACTGTATCAAGAGGGCCACGGGGTCCCCACAGCTTAACCAAACACTCCCTGCGAGTCCCCAAGGCCAGGTTAAGCATCACCACTTTATAAGAGCATTCGATGTGGCAATTAAAATTCAGAGGAGTGTCGGGAGATATTTCACTGGATGGGCAAGGATGGAGACTGCCCTGCAATAAGCATAGTAAAACCTAGAAGACAAAGAATCAAGCCAGGCGTGCTCTTGGAAGAGGCACAAGAGCTGGAAAGGAGGTAGAAAAACTTAAGAAAATTTTAAGTGAGAAAAACCTGACACTAGTAAAATTCACCTCCAAGCAACATGAAGTCATTGGATTAAAAAGGGGCACAACTGATGTAAGAGGATTCTAGCCTCCATTTTGCATTTAACACTTCCTCACTTAATAGGAAAAATCATCTGTCAAAACTTAAACTGTTGATTACAAGTAGGCAAAAGATATTTTCCATCACTATTTGACAGGTAACAGCTGATTCCATATATGATCAGTTATGAAGAAACACCTGATACTGACAAATACTCCCCAGAATAAACATTTTCAAGTAACTTCAAGGATTTTTTATATCAATAAATTCAGCCTTTTTAAAGAAAGTTGTTTAAAATCAACATTTCCTACATATAATCTTCTATAGGTAAAACAAATTAGGCATACCCAGAAAAAAATTTTTTTTTAATATTAAAGGCTAGTATTTTACATCTAGGAATTCATTTAAAAGCTTCGTTCATCTGCATTTTCAAACATTTCTAAAATAAATATGTATTACTTTTATAAGTTTTTTAAAAGTTTAAAGATTACTTTAATTTACAGCTCCATACATACCATGGAACTGACCTCCCAAAACAGTGACACCATCTATTACAGACTGTGAAAGTTTCTGACTGCTGGGCCTAGGAGAGAAAAGAAAATATTACATCCCATCCTGAAACCAATGGGGTTGCTAATTCTGAAAGCAAACAGAAATGATGTGCTACACATTTCAGAATAAGTTCACTGTATATGAAATGAAATCTGTCAAGTCTGAAAACTGAAAAAACAATCCAGGTAAAGTATAAAGATTTTCCAGTAGTCTTTCACAATGTTATTTCTTAAAAAATTTTAGCTTTTAAATGAATTTAGAAAATAGATACAAAGGATACAGTAATTACAACATACTCAAACTTTTCAAGTTTAAGAACTACACATATATTGCCTCAGAACAAATAGTGAAACCACAGGGTGCATAACACAGTCCTGGGTATTAAACCATTAAGGATATAGAACTTATTTTTCATTTTAAAAAGTCAGGACTAATTATTGGAAAATAAAGCAGATCATTATATAACTGCCTTGTAGAAAAAGATGCACTTAAACTAGTTAATAGGTAACAGGTAAATACATGTGAGATGGCTTTACTGAGAAATACTTTGCTTCAGAATATAAGCCACTTGGCTATTTCTGCTACCTATAATAGGTGATTATGGAATCTGCAGTATTTGGAAGTCCCTCTGAGAACACATTTAAAGGTAAAACACCAGTTCAAGGCATTAAGAGATTCAGTAGAAATTTCCTTTAGAAAGAATCTCTGGCTAAAATCAAATCTGTTGCAAAAGTGAATGCTTCTGTTTCAAAGTACACTTTTAACCTGACATTTTACAAAAATACTTTTTTGTAAAGGGAGGCAAAGACTGACAACTACGTAGAAATAGTTTTACAGTGAACTCCAGCATGGGAAAAATGATATATGAAGTGACAATAACAGATTATGAGTCCTAAAAACAATGAGTTAAAATCATGTGTTCTTACTCTATAGTAGAAAACAGTAAACCTACAAAAGGGAGTGGGAGACATTTATTAAGTGCTTCTCTCATGCCAGGAATACATATTCTGCATACATTATTTCATGTAATCCTCACAAAAACTTTATCACCAACATTTATAGAGTTAAATCTTATAGTGTTAGAGTTGGGGTTCAGACTCCCAAACCCACGTTGCAGTGATGACTTAGTTCCCACATCCTATTACAAAGGCCAAGTTGGGGAGAAGCCTCTACTTCATTCTTTCCATATGTCAGGATACTAAAACTGACAGAATCATTTATACAGAGTTCCCAAAGCGGCTTTCAGCAGTAACTCCAATGGTCACCTGGTATCTCTACCAATCACTACGAAGGCATCTTGTTGCAGATCCACCGCTGCTTTCTCACTGATGTCCATCAATACACTTTGCATATCTTCTTCCTCAGCATTTGCCAAACAGGTAGCATGTTCCTCCCAGGAAGGTGCCAACATTTCACCCAAAGGATCAACCAATTTGACACCATTGTCTTCCTTAAAAGAAAAACAATATGCCATCCGTGCACATGAGGGTGAGTTGAAGTAAACTCAAACTGTATTTCCTCCAACAAAAGACCATGATAGCTGAGCACCTTCTCCTGTGACCTCTGTTGCATACCAGGCAATGGAGTAGGTGTTTTATATACATTAGCTCAGTAAATCCCCATGACCCCATGTCAATCTAGTAATCCTATTATTATTCCTGAGAAAACAAAGATTCAGAGTGAGTAATTTGCTTATGTTCACACAACTAAGTGTCAGTGCTATTAAAAAACACTGTCTATCTGACTCTTAAACCCAACAGCCACTACGCTAAACTAGTTTTGTTAAAAGGCTGTCATCTGTGCATTAGCCATCAATTAACTGGCTAGGGCACAGCTAGAGCAGAATGAGTGCACACAGATATCTTTCTCACTATGACTCAACTCTATGCAAATCGTGCTCAGTGTGTCAACCAATGGGTGGCACAGCGGCTGAAAACTGACTTCTAATTCTGCTCAAATTTCTGGGGGAAAAAAATGTGTAGTTCCGAGGGTGAATGTCAACTGAAAGAAAGAGCTTTGAATTGTTTTTAAGAAGTGCTTTTAGAACTAGCAATAAATGTGGGGATCTGCCTACAAGTCAATCAATTACGGCAATTTAGACATTTAAGCATTTACAGCAATGCTTATTGAGAAGTTGGACAAACAATGTCCTCTTGTTTGGGGGAAGAGGTTACAATCCTTCACTGACCTACATAGCTTTAACTTGCTGCTGATTTAGCTACAAAGGCAAATATCTAAGGCCCTAGCAATAAGAAACATTATTTAAACCATGTATTAGTGAGCTATCGGCAATACAGAATAAAATAGTATGTGTCAAAAGGAATACTTTGATAAAAATGTAATTGTCATAAATAGAACCATCGACCTCATCAATACTCCACCCAAAACTCACTTTTGGATCCTGGGAGCCATCTGTATGGCTGTTTATTCAGAGCAAGAAACTATTCCCTAGCTACAGAAAACCTGTCTAAAAATTTTCATAACATCCAGTCTTTGCAGATGTTTGCCCTTCCCCTCCACCTTGCCTCTAATCTCTTTATTCTCTGCTAAATCAACAGAGGTGACTTTTTATTACTGATACTGTGACAATATCACTAACTGGGAAGGACATTGTTATTTCTCTAATATGCACACTCTCCAAAAAATTAGTCTCATTTCACTCTCTCCACACCCTCTAAAGAGTCATAAGTTAAATGACTGCTCATTATGAAAAGCTGTTTCAAATCCAAAAGCACATAACAAAAAGGCACACGCTTAGAATTACAATTTGTACTTTTGATCAAACTGCTCAGACACTTAGGTTTTGCAAATAAAGGTTAGCTTTATCAGAGCAAGAAATGCATTACCTCAGGATTGTGTGATGCTGTTACCATGACTCCTATTGTAGATTTTGTCTGTTTTGACCTCAGGACAGCTAACAGTCCCATGCGAAACATGACATGATCAAGATGTTCTGCTTTCATTCGAAATCCAGCAGTCCCATATTGAAGAATGAGTCCACTGGGCTTTGCATGTAATGCTGAGTGTTTTGTAACAGCATCTAAATCCATGTCTACAAAATTAAGAAATATTTTTCAGAGATGTTATCTTTCAAGAACCATTCACTTCAAAAGCTGCCACCCCAAACTAATAGGCATGACTCATTCTGAACCTCCCCAAAGAACCATGTGTGATAGAAAAGAATGGTAGAATCCTGAGAGTTAGTATTGCCTAGCAGATCTCGCTCAGCTTACATTGTCCACTCTAGAGCAGATTCAGGGCAGAGGTTAGATTGCCCCCAACTCATGTCCCATTTTGGTTCCAGGGCTATTCCTGGACCCAGGGCCAACTTAAAATGGTCCACTCTCAACTGAAATGAAGATTCCACACCTACATTCAGAGACTTCTACAAGATCAAATATCACCTCATTTAACAAACAGGACAACCTAAGCCTAGGCCTCAGGAAAATAACCTAAGTTTACATGGATAGCTAGGGACAAACTGAGGTCTATGGTCACATTCTTAAATGAACTGAACCTACATATGCAAAATGTCTAGGAAATCTGTGTAATTCTTTTGCAATTCTTCCCGGGCTACAGAAACACATTCCCACAGGAAAAGCAAAAGGCAACAGCCTCTTCTCCAAAACTGCCCAGACCTTCTAATACACCTCGCAGTGGATTTTTCTACTTTCATAAAGATCAGAACACCTAAGGTCTGAAACTAGCTATACCTTCTTTTCACCTTAAAAAAAAAAAAAAGTAAACATCAGCCCTTAGGCCACTAGCCCTAGTCCAATCAGCCACTTCTTCTGGGATACTCCAATTTTAAGTGGATCTTGGGGTTTCCAACTTCAGTTGCATGTACTCTATTCACTTCCTGATCAGTCAGTCCCATTTCCAATCAGCTCAGAAATGAGCAACAGGCGGGCCACAAGGCATACCTAGTAGATATTATGATATTACCACAATAAGACAATATGGCAATAATGCCAGTCAATCTTTTTTGCTGGTGGAGGGTCCTGCCTTTGATGTGTAACATGTGCAACAGCTGTGAAGAGCAATATACAGGTAAGCGCCACAAAATGAGGTACGCCTGCACCTTGTTTTCTTTATTGTCCTTTAATTGTTTCAACGAACAAAGGTTAAAAGGTGAAAAACGTTTGCTTCTGCCCGGCTGGAAACAGCTAGCAAGCATTCTACAAACTCAATTAGTTCCGTCTAACGCGATCAACTCTGTTTCACAAGCCTGAATGCATTTTGTTAAAAAAAATGACCAGTCGGTAAAGTGTCGGCGGTATTCGGAGGGCGCAAACCAGCCGTGCGAAATCCAGAACTTCTTTAAAAAAATGCTAAATAGAATGTGTCCGCCCTTTCCGTGGGTGTGCGAACGCTCTTATTAAAAGTACTTTCGAGTCCACACGGTGTCCGCCCTGAAGACCTTGGGCGTCCCCCGCCCCTCCATTCCATCTTCACCACGTCGTCCGCTCCTCTCCCCCCCCGCCGCCACCACGCCCCCGCCCCCCGGAATCTCCGCCCCGGAATCACCGCCCGCTGCCAGCCCCGGAGCCCCGCGGACCCGGTCCAGCCGGAAGACGAGACCCGCCCCCCCCCCAAACAACAGACCCCGGCCCGGCCGCCAGCCCGGCCCGAAGGCGCAGGGCCGGGTGGGTGTGTCCCGCGCCCGGTTCGCCCGTCAGTCCGCTCGCCGACCCACCAGATCGTGGATCGGCCGAACCCCTGGGGACCGGGATGTCCCCTTTCGCCGCCGAGCCCCGCGGCCCCGCTCACCTGCGCCGGGAGACTCCCCGTCAGCCCCGCGGCGCGGAGGATCTCGCTCGCGACGACGCCCGACGCCGGCGCGGAGCTCTCGGAACCGCAGACGTGGCCCCGCGCGGCTTCCGGCCGCCCGCCACGCCCCTCGGCCAATCACGGCGGGGGAGGGGCCGCTGGCCCCGCCCCGCCCCCTGCGGGGCGCGCGCCGCCCGCGTCTGCGGAACTGCGCACCCGCGGCGTGAGCGGCCCCGGGCTGTTTCCTCTGAATGAGCTGGAAGGGCGAGGCCGGCCGAGGCTCGCGGGCCGTGCGACCGCGCGACCGGCGGGTGCGGAGCCGCGCCTCCAGTGTGGGTCTCGGGCGGCAGACCTCGCGTTCCAGGGAAGCCGCCGATCCCCGTGGTCCCGGACCGGGGGGTGGACCCGCCCGGCTTTGGGGCCTCTGACAAGGTGGCCTCGGCCACAGGAAGCGCCGTTTAGCCTCCCGCATCCCCTTCTCGGTTCCTGAGGGTCATGTCCCAAACCTTTGACGCCGGGAAGCCTTCCTTCCCAGGCCGCCGCCCCCTCCCCTTCTCCCCGCCTCAGCGCACACCAAACGTCATTTTATTTTTGTACCTGTAAGACCTTCCCCTAAACCCGGACCCCTCGGGGCAGAGGCAGGTGGAGCCGAGTCGTCCGGACCGCCCACGAGGCCAGCCCCGGCCAGTGTGGCTCTCGGGAGAGGAGGAAAGGCCCGCCCCAGGGGGGGTCCGTGGCGCTCGGGCCGAGGGGCGACCCCTGGCAATGGGGTCAGCGGGGCCCTAGAGAGCCCAGAGCCGAGGAACCCAGAGCTCAGCGCCATGGGCACTGCGGACCCTTCGCCGCAGAGTCGGGCTCCGCCAAGTGCAGGACCTGGGGGGGATTCAGCAGCTGGGCCCCTTGGCTTTCCCAGAATTCAGGCTTTCAGACTGTCTGCAGGTGTTTGCCAAGCACCTGCCACCGAATAATTCGGAACACTTGTTGAAAGTCTAGGTCGGAGGCGGGAATGGAGGGAAAGGGACTAGAACGCTGCATTTGAACGAAGTGTCTTGTGCATGCTGTATCTGGGGGTCAGGAGATAAAGCAGAAGAGTATAAGTGTCCTTGTTTGTGCCCCTAGTTCTCAGCGCCCAGCATTCCTGCCAAACGGCTTCCACGCAAAGGGAACTTCGCGAAATTTCGCTGGACACCGACAACAAACTCAGTGTCCCTGGGCCTTTCCAGTTGTCCTGGCAGGTTGATTTCGAGGCAACATGTCCTCCGCTTCTGTGAAAGAATGCTTGCAGCTTCAGATACTGGAGATGGAAATGCTGTTTTCTATGTTTCCTAACCGAGAAGTAAAACTAGACGATGTAAATGCCCTGACGAATATAAAGAGATATTTGGAAGGCACAAGGGAGGCGCTGCCAGCAAAAATTGAATTTGTGATTACTCTTCAGATTGAAGAACCCAAGGTAAGTGCCCTCAGCTGTCTTGTTGCCAGGAACCCAGCTTTTCTTGGAAACACTTGGAACATGAACTTTCAATTCAGGAAAGAAATAGAGAATATTATAGATGCATATTTCCTTTACTTGTTTGAAAGCAAAATACCTAAGATATTGAATTCCTTCTAACTTGTCTTAATAAACATCCTGAATTTTACATCAGTATGCACACCTTTTTTAACAAATATGTCCTGTATTTTTATTAAAAACATCTTGCTGTTTTATACTACCATTGTTACTCTGCACACTCATCCTTTTTTTTTTTTTTTTTTTTTTTTACCAACCCAACTATTATAGTATGGACTATCTCATAACATATATCATGACTTCCACAAATCTAAATATTGTCTTTAGCAAAACTGAATGAATGTTTTTTTGGCACCCTAACACAGAAAACAAATACAGGTAGACAATCTAAATACTAAAAATGAATTTATCTTTATCTTCTGAACCATATATCTCTGACAACATTAGCATAGCATAGGTAACAAATGGACTAGCCATTTGAGAACCACTCTTCTAGTTTTTTCCTACTCATCCTTCAGTTGTCATTCCCTTAGAGAAGGCTTCCTGGTTCCCCAGAATGGATTCAGTCTCTCTAGTGACACATTTCAATAGATCCCCATATTTTTCCATGGTAATGATTCTCATCATTGAAATTAAATACTTGGTATGTGTAATGATTTGTTTAATGTCTGTCTCCATTAAGTTCAAGGCTTCATAAAGGGCAGAACCAGTGTCTTCACTTCTTTATTCCAGCATAAACTAGCTGGCACATGGTTCAATAAATATTGGAACAAACGAATGTATAAATGAAAGGAATAGTGTGTTTGTTA
The DNA here is from genome assembly GCA_030015415.1 of Cynopterus sphinx. Classification (NCBI taxonomy): domain Eukaryota; kingdom Metazoa; phylum Chordata; class Mammalia; order Chiroptera; family Pteropodidae; genus Cynopterus; species Cynopterus sphinx. Next base: position 73,687,739 of record CM057386.1, read on the forward strand.
AATACTTAGTACAGTGTCTGCCACATAGCTGGTACTTCATAGTAGCAATAGCTGTTACATTTATCAAAATCATGCAGTTGCCATTGATAAACTAGCTTAAGTAATTTTATGGTACTTAAATCTATTTGATTTTCATTTTAAGGTGAAAATTGATTTGCAAGTAACCATGCCTCACAGCTACCCCTACATAGCACTGCAGCTGTTTGGGCGGTCACCTGAACTTGACAGACAACAGCAATTGCTTCTGAACAAAGGTCTCACTTCTTATATAGAGACTTTTGATCCAGGTGAGCTCTGTGTATGTGCAGCCATCCAGTGGTTACAGGATAACAGTGCCTCCTATTTCCTCAACAGAAAGCTCGTTTATGAACCATCTGCACAGGCAAAGCCAGTCAAGAATACATTCCTCCGAATGTGGATCTACAGCCACCATATATATCAGCAGGACCTAAGGAAAAAGATTTTGGATGCTGGGAGAAGGTTAGATGTGACTGGATTTTGCATGACAGGAAAGCCTGGTATAATCTGTGTGGAAGGTTTCAAAGAGCATTGTGAGGAATTCTGGCACACAATTAGATATCCCAATTGGAAACACATTTCCTGTAAGCACACTGAAAGTATTGAAATAGAAGGAAATGGGGAGGATCTGCGCCTGTTCCATTCTTTTGAAGAATTACTTCTTGAGGCCCATGGTGACTACGGATTAAGGAATGACTATCACATGAATTTGGGCCAGTTCTTAGAATTTCTAAAAAAACACAAAAGTGAGCATGTTTTCCAAATATTATTTGGAATCGAAAGCAAAAGTTCAGACGCTTAGGAAGTTATTAAAAGGCCTAGGCTTATATTTCACTAAGCAGTATCTCTGTTAATAAAACCAAAATGAAAAGACTGGTGGCTGTTTAGTGTCCTCCGTGAGAAACCTACCTCCAGAACTTTACCTGGTAATGAAACACATAGGCCTTTAACTTTGTAACAGTGCAATTGTGATGTTACCTCTATGTTCTTATGTTAACTGAAAACTGTTTAATTGTAAATTAATAAAACAGTCAATTTGATGAAGCTGATTTGATTAAAGAGTAGTCCAAAGCCTATAGTTAATGTCAATAGTCAAACTGCAGCTCTAAATTCATAAATAGGAATAACCTCTCTCTCATGATGCTAGCACACAGATGGCACATCACATTTTCTTTCATTATTGGAGATGAATTCCAAATCAAGTTTAAAATGAAAACAAAAACAGCAAGTTTACTACATTTCTTATTTTATGTTAAACTTCCTATTGTATTTTTTCTTTTAGTAAAAACTAGATCTTAACTAATGGCAAAGGAATCATAGTAATGAAGTCTTAGGAGTAATGAAAATGACACCTGTTCTTTGGCTGCTTACATCGGTTGATCAATGATACCAAGGATAATGATACCAATATTTTTCAATTCTTATCCACAAAAAAATATATGGTTTCTTGTGTACAAAGTGCTCCACAGGTAATGAAAACTGGCAACCTTCGTCCAGCTGCCAGGGCAAGAGTGCTGGGGATGGCCCTGGACCATCATTTTAATGGGGTAAAAACAATCAAGCTCTACAATTGCATGAAAGTTCTAAGCTCCACAGAGTCCACTAGTATTTTTCAAAAATGAGAGTTTTAATGATAATCCTTATTAAAGGAGCACTTACCAAACCTTTTCAGGACAAAGTACCCCTCCCCAAGAATTTCCGGGAGTCTCGTTTTAAAGGGTGTCCTAAGCTGCCTCTGCAGCATTTTCTGGTTTCCATAAAATCTCTCTGCCTACTACTGCCCTCTCTCAGGGAGCATTTCATACTTCCACTAGGTCCCAGGCACCTGCTGATGCTCTGTCCCCTCAGGTTGCCAAAGCTGGTGCTGAGGTTTGGTAACGTGGACAGGAATGCCTCTCTCTCCATTTTGTGATACTTCGTTGGATGACAGTTGCTGTGTGTGCTGGGGAGCTTATAGAATTTTTGATGAAATAGTACATTCTGGTTTTACTGTGTCTATGATGCAGATACATGTTCTTGGGCTGGGGTGAGGACATATGGAATAGTAGACCCAACCCTAAGTGACTCTCCTGACTTTGAGGCCTTTGAAACTACTCTGTCTTGCTTGTGCTCTCAGCTCAGAATAAGTTTCCTTTCATGCCACAACTCAGCTCTGTCATGGGTCCATCTTGCCAGATCTTCCAGCTTGCCCATTTGTATTTTAATGCTAGCATTGGATATGGCTAGAACTCAAACTGGGGCCTCACATTTTACTTATAAACAAAGGAAAGGAATAGGACTTACATGAACTGTAAACAATGTAGTATAGGAGTCATTTTCCTACATGATATACCCAACACCATCAGTAAGCAAAACTAACATTCAAGGGTTTGGGGGCTCTAAACAAATGTACCTCCATTATTTTTTTTTCTTTGAAATGAGACAGTATGTGCCTAAACCATTCATAGAGGTTTTTTCCCCATGATTAAATTGGCAAAAGTAGCAACAGAAAGGTAAACAAGCTTAAAGAACTAAAAACTAAAATAAAAAAAGATTATTTACAAAACTCAAATGAAAGGAATAAATTTTAATTTATGAACTCTTTCCTGCTTCTTGAGCTATTGATAACTTTTCAGAACCTTCTTTTACATGCCCATATGAGCATGCAGCAATTCTTTATTTCTATCAGAAATACTAATAGGAATTATGGGAGAAGAATAGGTTTTTTAGGAAAAAAATACACATTTGATAATTCAAAGCTCAGTTACGTATGTATGGTAGATTGCTGGTTTTGTTTACTCAGCTTGATATGAACATATAGCACCTTCTCATCACAAACCACCCCTCCAAACACAAACACACACACGCACACGCACTTTGGGGAACTACCCCTTCTCTGTATGGTTTGAGAGAAGTGATTAGAATCACTTGTAGTATACTCGTAGTATATATGGTTTGAGCTCCTGCTGCTTCATATGTGCCTAAACCACACATAGAGATTAGACCCATAGTGCTGCCTTTGTTCCTGGCCTACTGAATGTTTGGGTGTACAACTGCTCCTTTGAGCCACCCAATATCTGCCATTTATTCTTGAAAGTCAGAATCAGTCTCTATTGCTTGAAAATGAAGAATCCTGACACTATATGTACATTATATTTTTTAGATGGTTATCTGGAAAGAATGCTCATTATAAATGTAGTGTCTTTTTAAAACTTACTGAGTTAAAGCAGCATTTCTTCAAAAGTGTTCTTGGCTTTTTGTTCCTCATTGGTCTACTATCTATTAGGCTAAGGGCTAAAGAGACTTAATAATGGATTGAAGAATGAGCCAGATGACTTGGTAAACCATAACACAGGGATTCTAAAACATCCCTATACTAAATCAGAAATACATTGCTTGTGAACTTGAGTTTCCATATATGGCTGCTTATGTGACATCCATCCCTTCTGAGAACTTGAGAAGGCCCTGAGAAACCCTATCTGAGGTCTTCACAGAACCCTTTTAAACAGGACAATTTTCATTCATTTGCCTTTACCTCAAGTAGCCTAGTATAAATTGAAAAAACAGGTATTTTCTGAAGAGTGCATGGTTTAATCAGAAATTCTGGTTTCATACAGAATCCTGATTTGCCTCAAAATTGAGCCTATTGGATGAATCTTCCCCATAAAGTCCAAATGGTAGAACTACTCCCACAGCAGCCTGGACTAACTGGAGAAGCCTTTTTTTCTGAGCCCAGTAAAAGCATTTGGATCACCCAAAAATGACTCTGAGTAGAACACACAAAATTGTAAGCCCACCAAACGCTGACTTTCCTCCTTAGTCATAGGTAGAACAAAGTACACAATTTGTTCTTTCCTATGATGAGGACATTCCAACACGCACCAGACATTGGACCTCCACAAATTTGGCCGAGGTGTCAGATTCTTGTGCTTTGTTGGGAGTTAATGTTCTTAGCTTAGCAGGTATCCAGAGAACTTAATGACACCTGTGTTCTAGGTCCTATGAGCATAGTAGCATCATCAATGTTTCAGAGCAGCATTATGCCCTGTACAATGATGAGATGATCAAGATCTGGAATCAAGAATTATGTTCTAGCACAGAGTAAAAGAGTTAATGAAACAGTGACAAAAGACAATCTGTAATTGTTGCTTGCTATAGCACAAACTGCTTCCGGGCCCACTACTTACTTGAATAAAGGAAAATCAACCAAAAAAGCCTTGGTCAAATCAGTAACTGATTTGCTCCAAGAAAGAGAACTTGTCTGACAGCAGCTGCAGTTGGGATCACCTTCTGATCAAAATAGTGAATATACGCTGTCATTCTTAAAGATCCATCTGTCTCTTGCACATGCTAAAGATTATGTTAATTCAAGATGTGGTAAGAAGCACACCCCTACTTATTTTAAAGCTTTTGATGATAGAACTTATCTCTGCAGATCATTTAGTACTTCCTGCCAGAAAAACCCTTTTTATACACATCAGGGATCCAATGTGGGGATATTGACATAGATGACAAAGAAATCAATTCTAACTCTTCACTGGGAGAATAGCAAGAGGATGGATTTATTGCTATAGCATACACTTTGTCCCATAGACACAATGGTTTCAGAGACCCTAGAAATTTATTCAGACTGTTGCCAGATGATTTCCAAATGGCCTAGTGGTTTCCCTTCTGCAATGCTGTTATCCTAGTAAATGGAAGATTTTGGAAACATGTTTCAGAATTCTTCCTCTTTGGGGTCTTTCATTGATATCTGTGCTCAGCAACTTGGTGAGAGCCATGACACTCTATTTTGGTGGCTGTAGTCAGGCATTTTTGCTGCTCTTGTTGTACATATCAAGTAGATCTATGTGGGTTGCCAACATATTTGATCCTAAGCCAACCTGATATCCAACCTGATATACATTGGTGTGGCTATATCAATTGTATACACTGGCATCTATTTTTCTTGGCCAATACCTGTGCTGTCCTAGTTGTTAAATTTTTCAACATCAAATCAGGCCATGGGGCCCTGTGATTTACTGGCCACTAGCAAAGATTTTTTTAGACCAAACTATTCTGAGCATAGTAGATCTGCTTCTATTGTGATATTATTTCCACCTTGTCTCAGTTAACTGCTGCAAAGTACTGCTATTAAGCCTCTACCAACCCCAAGAATCTGCTCTATCTATTGAAATAGAGAGCCCATTTTAATCACAGCATTCCCACAAGCCTCACCAGCTTACAGTCATTAAAATACCTTTCCTGTCTCAACAAATATTAGCGAACCAAATTCAACAATATATGAAAAGGTTCATACACCATGATCAAGTGAGCTTTATTCCTAAGATGCAAGGATGGTTCGACATCAGCAAATCAACCAATGTGAAACACATTAACAAAATGAAGGACAAACATTATATGATCATCTCAGTAGATGCATAAAAAGCATTGACAAAATTCAACATCCATTTATGAGAAAAACAGTCAACAAACTGGGTACAGAGGAAACTTACATCAACATAATAAAGGCCATATATGGCAAACAGACGCTAACATCATACTCAGTGGTAAAAAGCTGAAAGCTTTTCTTCTACAATCAGAAACAAGACAAGGATGCCCACTCTTGCCACTTTTATTCAACACAGTATTTAATGTCCTAGCCAGAGCAATTAGGCAACAAAAAGAAAGAAAGGCATCCAAACTGAAAATGAAGACGTAAAACTGCCTCTATTGGAAAATGACATAATATTATACAGAGAAAATCCTAAAGACTGCCCCCAAACTGCTAGAACTAATAAACAAATGTAATAGAGTTACAGTATACAAAATCAATATACAAAAATCTGTTGCATTTATATACAGTAATAAACTATAAGATAGAGAAATTAAGAAACTGTCCTATTTATAATTGCATCAAAAATAATAAAATCCCTAAGAAAAACTTCAAACAAAGTGAAACACCTATTGAGTGAAAATGATAAGACACTGATGAAGAAGACACAAATAAATGGAAAGCTATTCCATGCTCACCAATTGGAAGAATTAACATTAGCAATACTAATTAACTAATTATTCATTATTTACAACCCAGAGTAATCTACAAATTCAATATAATCTCTGTCAAAATTCCAGTAGCATTTTTCACAGAAATAAAACAACCAATTCTAAAATTTGTACAGAACCACAAAAAACCCCGAATAGCCAAAGCAACCCTAAAAAAGAACAAAGTTGGGGCATCATACATCTTGATTTCAAACTATACTATAAAGCTATAGTAATCAAACAGTGGTATTGGCATAAAAAGACACACAGATCAATGGAACAGAAGTCCCAGAAATAAACCCATGCGTACATGGTCAATTAATTTATGACAAAGGAGCCAAGAATATATACAATGGGGAAAGAACAGTCTCTTTAATAAATGGTGCTGGGAAAACTAGACAGCCACATGCAAAAGAATAAAACTGGACTACAACCTAACACTACACACAAAAATGAACTCAAGATGAACTAAAGAGCTAAACGAAAAACCTGAAACCATAAAACTTCTAGATGAAAAACATAAACAGTAAACTACTTGACATAGATCTTGGCAGTGATTTTTTAGATTTGACACTGAGAGCAAAGGCAACAAAAACAAAAACAGAAGCACGGACTACATCAAACTGAAAAGCTGCATAGTAAAGGCAACCCTCAACAAAATGAAAAGACAATTTACTGAATTCAAAAAAAGATTTGCAAGTCATATATCTTATAAGGAGCCAATATCCAAAATATATAAAGAACTCGTACAGCCCAATAACTGAAAAACAGCCCAATTAAAAAAGACAGAGGACCTAAATAGACATTATTCAAAAGAAAACATACCGATGGCCAACAACTATATGAAAAGATGCTACATCACTAATCATCAGGGAAAAGCGAATCAAAACTACAATGAGACATCACCTCATACTGGTTAGAATGGCTATCATCAAAAAGACCAGAAAAAAACAGGTGTTGTAAAGGATGTGAAGAAAAGGGAACCCTTCTGTACTGCAATGGGCATGTAAATTGGTGGAGCCACTATGGAAAATAACATGGAGTTTCCTCAAAAATTATTAAATAGATACTACTATATGATCCAGCAATTCTACTTCTGGGTATTTATCTGAAGAAAATAAAAATACTAATTCGTAGAGATATATGGGCTCCATGTTCATTGCAACATTATTTCCAATAGGCAAGACATGGAAACAAACTAAATTTCCAACAAACAGGTGAATAGGCATTCTGGTATGTGAAACTTACATGTGAAATCAAAAACTGATAAACAACCTTAAGCGCATACATTCAGAGAACAGACTGGCGGTTGCCAGAGGTGGGAAGGGGTGTGGGGGTGACACATACATATTTTGTTATAAAATAAGCATGAGATGTACAGCGTGGTGACTATAGTTAACAATACTGTATTATATATTTGAAAGTTGCTAGATCTCAGAAATTCTCATCACAAGAAAAAAAGTTTTGTAACTATGTATGGTAACAAATGTTAACTAGACTTATTGTGGTGATCATTTTACAAAACACAAATATTGAATCATGTTTTACATCTGAAACTAATCTAATGGTATGTATTAATTATACCTCAATTTAAAAAATATGTCTACTGGTAACCGCTAGTCTATTGTCCTGTCCATGAATCTGTTTGTCCTATTTGTTTGTTGTTTTTAGATTTATATCCCACATATAAGTGGTAGTATGTGGTTTTCAACATTTTCTGTCTGGCTTATTTCACTTAGCATGACATCTTAAGGTCCATCCATATCGCAAATGGTGGTAAGTCATCTCTTAAGGCTGAGTACTATTCCATCGTATATATGTACAACTGTAAGGGGGGATGGGGATGTGGGAAGTAAATGGGGTAAAAGGGGTCAAATATGTGGTGACATTAAAGAATTAAAAATAAAAAAATAAAAATAATAAAAAAGTGTTTTTCATGGATGCTGTTAGAGAACTATTAGGATCAGCAGTCTGATTGCACACAACAAAACACACTCTCCGATATTCTTATTTTTATAAACCTTCATATTCCTTTGTATTATTTCAAGGAATGTTTGCATTCTCAATTTTATTCAGTGTGGGCTATTATTAAGTCTACATTTCAGGCAACTAACTGAACCAACAAGAAGAATCGCTTTCAACTGCTCAAGGCAGCACACAGAATACAGAAACTGTGGCAAGTGTACCCCATCACTCAGTGCACCCGATCCCAAATCACACTTCTTCCTCAGTACATTTTCAGAATCCTATACATTTTCCTCAGATTTTGCCAATATAAATGAGCAGTCTAGGATTCTTTTGGTTGGAGTCTCCTCCTGGGTTTGCCTTCTTAATTCTATCCACCACAGATTCTCTCCATGCTGGAATCTGATATTGTGTGTACAGAGATAAGGAAAAGTAACGTGGGAAGAGCAGAAGGTAAACTGAGTGAAGTCATTACAGATCTTCAAGCCAGGCAATAATGACCTCTTCAGACAGGAAGTACGCCTGCTTTGATTAGCGAGGGAAGACATGTCAAGTGTTCTAGTTTGCCTGGGCTTGCGGGGTTTCCTGGGACACAGGACTTCAGTACTCAAACCTGAGCTATCGTTCGCTATCGTTAGAGTGTTGCAAGTCCTAAATCACCGTCCTACTGTTTCCTGGACAATATTCTTAACTTTTACATAAGAGGCCCGTGAGGCTGTCAGGGCAACTCCTGGAATAATTTGGCACCAGACGGTTAAGTATGACCTTGGTTTTCAGTTATTTCAGCTTTACAGTTAGTAAGAGAGAAGGCAGTCTTTTAGCAAAAACATAGACATTTTTCTAGTTTTCATATTGTGCTTTTATCTCAGAATTTAAGCCTTTGAGTCTAAATTCTCTCTTCATGACCTTATCTTTGTAGAGCAACCAACCCATGCCACAGTCCTGTATTTCTTCACTCTTTATACTGTTTTATGGCAGCAGCCATCTATCAGCCAAAACCTTCTTGTCCTCAGATAAGTCATTCCATCAAATATTTACCTCCTGTTTGTGTTTTTGAGGTCCCAAAGATATTTGCTACAACAGTTATTAGCTTTATATTTTACCATCCATACTTAGGTATTTAATCCATCTGAAGTTTACTATTTTATACAGTGTAAGGGTAGGCTTCCAGTTTTAATTTATTCCGGGTTAATTTTCCCAACTCTTTTACTAAACACTCTATTCTTTGCTGACTATTAGGCTGCCTTTGTAACTCATATATTTGGGAGGTCTGTCTGTGAGCTTCCTGTTCTACTCCATTGTTCTATATGTTCTACTGACATGTATATGCAAATATCTGGACTTTGGAGACTAAGTATGAATAAAATAATATAAAACAACTCATCAACACTTTACATGTTGAAATGATAATATTCTGGATGTTAGTTCAATTAACATGGATTCTATCTGTTTCTTCTTTTAATCAAACCACTAGAAATTATTCATGTGGCTCACTTTCTTTTTCTATTAGAAAGTGCTGTTCTAGACTACTCTGATGAAAACAGATTAAGAGAAAGATAAACATGGATTTAGAGCCCATCTCTTTCACTTATTAGATCTGTGAATTTGGCAAATTACTTAAAATATCTACTTCATAAGGTAATTTTGGGGACTACATTAAATAAGATAATGTATATAGAATACAATACCATTAGTAGATAGAGCCCAGCCTAGTTAAGTAATCATCCAATGCTTGTTTCATTTTCCTTCTCTGAGGACAAGGAAGTAGCTCATGCAATACAGTATATGGCAAATATGACTATATATGTATTAAATGAAGTTTATACTGAAATAAACTATATTTTTGAATTTGTAATATCCTGTCACATGATCACCAAGACCCAGCATTATCATTTTCAAATGTAACAATATTTTAAGAGAAAAAGACAACTATTTTATAAGTTTATCCATTTACTTTTTCTATGCTTTAATAAAACTTTTGCACAGATAAATACATAGAGTTAGAGTTATAAGACAACATAGAAACAGACAAGAAACAGGCATACCGGGACTCTTGAAAATAACTTATTGAGGAAATTCTTGTCCTAATTAATGTTAACCTTCAGAAATATCCCACCCCTTCCATTCAATTATTGAAAATTTTGACTTTCAAGAAAATTATTTTATAGCATAATTTGCCTTGAACATTTTTTCAAATACATAAAATTCTCTGAATAATTCTACAAATAAATAGCAAATGTTATTGTACCTGAGCTTAAGATTTTAAAATCATTTCCTTTGGTTCAATAATTAATTTCTAAAGTAAAACTTAAAATTAGGATGAATTTCTGGGCTGTATCTACTAATGGTAATTTAAATATTTTAATATTTGATGTAAAGATAATTTCTGATAGTGAGCAAGGGGTTATAAAACTTTTTCCAAACTCAGAGGAAAATGTGTTTATTTTAACAACACAATGAGCTCTTAATTACCTGAGTGAATCAAGGGGGCATTAGAACAGGCCACTCAGGTGAGAACCAGTTTGTCTGATAACCATACTCTTACTCCTTACCCTGGACTTCCTTGTCCTCAGGGGTTGACTCCACAGACAGCCTTTTCTCAAGGAGCTTACCTACTCTCCTCTCAGCAATTCCCACTGCTCAAGCTGTGCTGAACTGAAAGTACCTACCTCAGGACAGGAGCCTCAGTCCACAAAGGCCCCTAAGAGTAGTGTGTAGCGGAAGGACAGGGAACTTACGGGGAAAGAAAGCTATTAACAGGGATTCTGACTGAGGCAAAGTGATAATAAGATGTAACAATGGATAAAGAATATTAAAATCTAGGGCTGCACAAGGCATTATAAACTGCAATGAACTTTTTTAGAAATGTTAGAATTTGGTTGCACACACTCATGCACACACACACACACACACACACACACACAACACACACACAAAAACAATTTAAGACTGGAATAAAAGTACCTGAGAAGTACTTTTCTCTAGGCAACAAAGTGTTTCTATTTTTAGAAAAAGTGTTTTTATTTTTAGGAAAAGTTAATCTATGCCTAACTTCACTTCTGTTTTTATTTTTTTAAGGTAGATTTTTAACAAAATGGTCAACAAAAGAATTACGAGTTTTAATTTTAATCATATCAATTTATTATTAATTTTAGTCTTCCCATTAGTTCCCTGTATAAAAATGATGAATTTTGCAGTAGTAGGTATAACAACTTTTAAAGAGAACTTGGGCAAAATAAGATAGAAACTATAAATAACCAGGAAGTAAATGAAGCAAAACTGTTTAGTGTGATATTTATCCTAAAGTATATTAATGTTCTTCCATAAAATTTTAGATTTCGTAAGTAAAATTATCTTAACCTAGCATATTGCAAATCATTATAAAAGATCCCAATCTTTAAAAATTACGAAAGACTTCAAGATCTCATTAATGGAGTTAGAAATGTCTGCTATTAGGCTACTGGTCAAGTTTGGTCTGTATTTTCTGGGCCTCTTCAGGCCAAGAATAACAATCAGGTAGAATCTGGTCATAATCAGTGCTATACATCTGAGAACGAACAAATTCTTCCTTGTTCTGGGGTTCAGGATAAACTGTGGCTGTCTTTTCTTGATATGCATCTTTCACAATCTAGAAATAAGAAAAGAATATTAGTTATTTTAATGAATAGAGGTGATGGTGAGCACATAGTAGAAGTTTTTATCTGTTCCAAAAAAATTAATTTATTTACATTTTATATCTTGTGTTTTCAAAAAATTAAATTGTATTATAATAAAAGCACATATACACAAAGAAGACATAAAATGAAAATGCAATTATAAATCATATGCCAAGAGGAAAATATGATATTAGCAAAAAAGGAAAGTGTGAAATGCTAGAGATTTATTCAAGGGTGGTCAAGTCAGGATTTCTCAGATAAGACAATGGCAAAAGTCTTGAAGTGACCTGACTGAAAATGAACCTGAACTAAATATCTTAATATTTCTGCTAAGTTTACACACAGACATCTTACAATTTTAGTAACCCCTGTTCTGACCAGACTCTTACAAATCTCTAAATTTATCCCAGAGTCTCTTAACCCTGCTCACCTACCTAATCAGCAGGACTAAATGGGCAGTTTCAATGCTCCTTCCCAGTATCACAGAATCTTTTGTTTCTGTGTCTTTGTGTCACACTGGCCATTCCAGTCCCCAGTCTGGGGAACCCTCAGTGCTGGCTTTCTTCTTTCATGGCTATCCCCTGTAATCTCATACTTTTCCTAATCTTACTTGGACCTATGTGGTTGCACTTTTATCTTCCTTTAAAAAACAAAACAAACAAAATAACTTCCTCTCATATTTCCCACTAGGCCATTTCAAACCTTCCTGTCACCTCCATTTGACTCTCATCACTTTACTGAGAAAATTCTAACTACTCAGAGAAAACTATTTCAATTTCTCTCTTCATGAAGTCAAACTATCTCCTCTCTATCTTCAAACATCCTTTCTTCCTCTATTTTCTTGTCAAAATTAATCATTCCATCTTACTCCCTGAAGTTGATTCTTAGTCCTAATTTCCCAATTTCTGTCTATAGGCTCAGATTCTTTCATTATTCTAGGAGTAATATCTTAGTTCTTTTGTAGTCTCCTGTTGTCCTTTACTTTCTTACTTTCTTCTCTATCAGATGTTAACTCCTTTTCATTAAAATCTTCAAAATGAACTTGAAATGATAATGTGCCATTTGGTGTATTAATAATTCAAACTAGTTAAAAACTATTAGCCACAAATTAGGAGAAAGTATGAGCACAATCTTTCATAGATAACCAAGCTGATAATATTTTTTGAAGGATTATTTGGTTTTGAAGCATTTACCATCAATTAACAAGACACAAATGATATATGAATCCTAAATGGTGATGTTTTGATAAACTAATAGCTTCGACTTTCAACTATGAACAATTTTGTCTTTGAGGGAATACTTGGAAATGTCTGGAAACATTTTTGGTTGTCATAACTGTGAAGAGGTTACTGGTATCTAGTGCGAAAAGGCCAGGGATGCCCCTAAACATCCTACAACACCCAAGTGTTGAGGTCGATAAGCCCTAGTTAAGTATGTAACTACTATTATGACTAAACTATGTCACCTCAAAATGTTGAAGCCTTAACCCCCAGTACCTCAGAGGGTGACTGTATTTGGAGATAGGGCCTTTAAGAGGTGATTAAGTTAAATGAGGTCATTCTACTAGGCCCGAACCCAGGTCGACTAATGTCCTTATAAGAAGGGTAAATTTGAACACACAAAGAGATGTGGGATGTTCATGCATGAAGAAAAGATCACATGAGGATGCAGAGAGAAGACAGTCATCTACAAGCCAAGGACAGAAGCCTCTGAAGAAACCAGACCTGCCTACCCCTTAGTCTCAGATTTCTAGCCTCCAGAACTGTGAGAAAAAAAAATTCTGTTTTTAAGTCACCCAGTCTGTGGTATTTTGTTATGGCAGCCCTAGTAAACTAATACAAAAGTCACTATATCTCTCATCTTAGTTACAGAAAATTTTCCTGCCTTTAGGTTCTTCTTGGCCAATTTCTTCAAAGCTCCTCTGCCACCCCAGTACCTTTGAGTTCTTTGCCTTCATTGCTTTACCTTCTTCCCAGTTGTGATCCTTAAGATGCCATATCATGGAGACATGAATAAGGCAGGTTGTTCAAGGTCTAAATGTCCCTCTACCACTTCTGTAATATTTTGGTGACTATCCTAAGTGCAATATAGAAAACACTAACTAAAAAAAAAGGTAAAGTGGAGGAAACCTAGCTGAAAGAAAACCCTAATGAATTACTTAAATTATGAGAGAGGGAAAGAATGATAGAGAAAGTAAAGATTCAGCCCAATTCTTCCACTCCTAAGGATCAAACATGATTCCCAAGCTCTGCTGAGGCATTGTACTTTCTGACATAACAAGCCGACAAAAGAAGTGGATTTTGAAGACCTAAAAATGCACGTTTAGCAACAGAAGGAAGAAAATATTATCAGGTTAAACAAGAGGGTTTTACCTTTGCTGCAATTTTCAGAGAAGTTTCTCTAATGGTATTCAAAGGAGGATAAAGCCGGCCCTCTTCCAAGTGTTTATCTGACACTTGCTGAGCTATAACCTAAAAAGAAAGAAAGAAAGAAAAAATATTTATAGTTCACATCATACAATGTGGTGGTTATGAGGACAACTAGGTGAATGGTCACATATTCAGTCATGAATAGAAGCAGATCACTTTAATGTGACCATCTAATTTCATCTCCCTCTTTTATCAATGGAAAAACTGAGCCCAGAGAGGCTTGGTGATTCATGGAATCACAGAATTAGCGAAAAAGATGGGAACAGAATCTGGGTTTCTTCTTAATCCAGTTCCTTTTCCACTGTACTGTGAAATGCTAGCAGCTTTCCTATTTAATACATTAGAGGAAGGGGAGAAAGAGGAATAAGAAAGTTAGAGGAGGATGATAGAAGTGATGGAAAAGGAGCTTGACAGTAAAGAAGAGGAGGCATCCAAGACTGGCCATGCCATGTCTCCTAGCTCACAGGAGGTAGAGCAGCAGGTTAATAAGATTTTAATTTTATGCAAATTTCAGATTACCTAAATAATCTAACTAGCATTTGCTGCTCCCAAACCACTCTCTATTTCTAAATCAAAGAGAGTATTCTTAAATATTTGCTAAGAGGGTATATCTTATATTAAGCATTCTTATAACAAAATATTAATAATAAAGAGGGCAGAAAACAAAACCTTTTGAAGCAAGGGATTTGTTTATGGCATAAACTGTGCTAATGGTTTCACAGTTATATACTTATCTCCAAATTCATCAAGTACATAATTAAGAATGCACAGCTTTTTGTATGGTAATCATACCTCAATAAAGTGGTTTTAAAAAAAAAGAGACAAATTGACGTCCTGTGCTTCCTAATGTGATGCACTAGAAGGAGACAATTATCAGGCACACAGTACTCCTAACAAACCACACAATTTGAATTAAATCATGAGGAAACAATCAAATAATTGAGGGACACTGTAAAATACAACTGGCCTGTACTCTCCATAATGTCAATGTCATAAAAGAAACAAAAAAGACAAATATTCTTGTAGATTAAAAAATTAGTCTAGAGGCTGTAAAGGTCTTTTTTTAATGGATAATTGGTAAAAATGGAATTTTGACTGTACATTACATAACTACTATCTAATGTTAAAGTTCCTAAATTGGTAATGATACATTAATCATATAAGAAAATGTCCTGAAATATTTAGGGATTAAGGGACATATCTGTAAGTTGCTTACAAATAATTCAACAATAAAATATTATGTGTGTATATATTACATATTATACATGTATATATAATAGTGTTATTTATTAAAACTACTAGGGCACAGAGGTGTACTCAGCAACCTTAAAGTTCCCTCCAGCTTTAAGACTTTGATTAAGTCTTTCAGAAGGTTGGATCTTAACCAGTAGATACAGCTGAGTCTTTATTTAATAGAACTATGAATACAGAGAGAAAGTAAAAAATCTTCCTCATTTGAGATATGCTGAATAATCAAATACTTATTTTTCAGCATCTTAAATATCTTTTAGATTTTTAAAATGAAATTATTTCTGAATTAGTGTTTTGTTGCCATCAGCAAATATGAAAGACATAACATTACAGAGATGTTAAAAACCAGTTCCTACCTTTGACAGATATATAATTTAGTAAGATAACAAGGTACAGGAAGAAAAAGAATAGTGAAAGAGAAGATGGCCTTGTCTAAAAAATGAAATGTGAATGTTAAGAAATCCAGAGGAACGGTAGAGGGAGCTTGAGGATGGAAGTGAAGGACAGCTAGGAGTCAAACAGGAAAAGGCGTGGGCACTTTAGAAAGAAGTTAGAGTCAGGTCAAATGCAGAGATGTGTGAGCTGGACTCAGTGAGCCCAAATGTCCTGATCTGGGAGAGCAGAAGGTCCACGTGGAGAAATCAGGAATGGAGCACTGTTAATGCAAATTAAGTCCTATAGGTGACTGAGGACTTCTGTACAAGGATAGTTAGGCAGGGGTTGGGGCCGGGGGAAGACAAATTTCTACCTAGTTTCCTCTTTGGTGATGTAAGGCTAATAACCACAATTCCTAATTCATAGTATTAAATGAAATAAATGAATTTAAAGATTTACCACACTAGCTAGTAAATGTAAGCATAAAATAAATCTTAGCTATTTCACTTAAAAAGAACAGATAGGCAGCCAGCATGGCAGAGTGAAAGTAAAATAGCTTTTGGGGTCAGATCTAGTTCTATAACATAACAGCTTATTAGCTATTTGATATGGAGGCAAGTTATGTAACCTATCAACTTCAAATTTTTTCAATGGTTTATATAAAATAATATGTATATTGTTCCTATCATCACTAGCACATTGCTAGTATTCAACATCATTGGTTCCCCCCCTCCCCACATTGTTACACAATATCATTTTAAAGAGACTGGAGAAAGTTGGAAGATGCCTGAGTACTGGCTCATTATTTCAAAACTCTTTGCTGCTTTTGAAATGATATTGGTCTCTAACTACATTGTTGGCTACCTTCAAATAATCTCTCTTTCTTTCATTTTGACAATGTTATAGTAACTGGATTTTCCGTGTCTTAAAGAGTCAGTTTCCTCTATATGCTGTTGTCCCTGGTGATTATCTCTAGTGTCTTCTGGAAGATATCAGAAAGGGGTGGGGCAAGGTTGATGAGAGGACACAAAGCAGACAGACAATTCAGAAGGAATGGGGAGGATAGGAAGCTATGGTTTGCCTCCCAGATGTGGGGTAAAGGGGAGGAATCAGCTCCCAGGCTGCTGTACAAACCATGCTTCCGCCAGGAGAGCACTGAGTGCTCTCATCAGAAGTCCAGAAGACAGTGCAGAGTACCAGGAAAGCCAAAAGTGTCCAAGAACAGTCTTTGGGACTGGTGCCAATCCATGAGATTTCTGATTCCATAAGATATCTAATTGGTATGTTTATAATAATCTTAACAGTTATTAAATTTAGGGCTGTCAAAAAAAAATCATCTACATCTCCTGCATGTTACTTTTGTTAACTACAAAATACACTCTAGACAAGAACTTTCTTCTTTTGGGGGCCTTCTAGCAGTGAGTGTCTGTGGCACTGTATTTATTCTTGCTATGATATATGACTAGTTCTATTTGTTTCAATAAGTATTTCTTAACTTTCTGTTCTGTGCTTTTAGAATTGTGCTAAGTTCACCTGGCATTTTGAAAGAAGTACATGGAAGTCTCTCTGTTTTTTTTTTTTTAAAGATAAGTTACAATAATAATTATAAAGCAACACTTAACTATTTAAAATATGAAGCTCTCAAGAGCATAATTACAACTAGGAATGAAATTAAATGTCAATGTGTTTGATGAAGACAGCCATGACTAACTAAGGAGAAAGATTAAGATGAGCCCTAGTAGTCACAAAAAGATTCAAGGATGAACTGAGACTTAGTAGTGACCTAAAGGATAGGCTTAGATAGGTGGGGAACAATTTTCGGAGTTTCCCAGGCAAGAAAATAGAACACTTACACAGTATACATATGCATGATGAGTTTGGAGGCTTTGAGATGAGGGAGAATGAAAAGAATGTCTGGCTTATAAGCTTTGATGCTGGCTTTGAAAGGAGGTGACACTAATAGAAATGTAAATATTGAGGGCAAGGGAAGATGAGAAATATAATTTTACACCTTGTGTTTAAGGAAACAGCAAGGCATTTCTGTAGAAATATCCATCAGGTAACTGGAGATATAGAGACGTACACAGATTTGACCACTTTATAATGAAGATAATGGAAACAAGCAAATGGATTACTCTGAAAGCAAAGGAAAAGAAGGAAAAAGGACAAAAAATAAATGCTAGAAAAAAGCTCATAGTTAACAGAGACATGTAAAGGAGACAAGTAAAACAATGAAGTGGTATGAAAAACAGGAATATTGTATTGAAGCCTAAAAGAAAACCAGTGGAAAAGCTAAAAGGTTTAGTCAGAGAGATTACTATTTTATGATAAGAATAACTCTATTGACATCAACATATTTTATTATTTTTTCTTCAAAGTGTTTTGGTATTACTTTACCTGGATAGTAAATGGAAAGATTTTTTTTTTTCATGAATTTTGTCACTAGAGGGTGCTGGAGTTATTTAGAAAACGCTGGCCACTATGAATAAAAAATTGTTTTTTTTCTTATGATGGTCTGCTATAAAAGACAATGATTACATTTTCCTTAATGTCACAACTTTGAAAAGCTTCTTTAGTCAATAGATATCTATTTGTGTTTAACAGGATTTCTTGAGTTAAAGACATTCTGAGACATTAACTGTCACGCTTTAAATGCAGTGAAGAACAAGAAAGAAGCAGAACATTATAGCTTCCAGACATCTGTTCTTACAGAATGATGCCAAGTGCACTGGGATTACACTCCTTTAGATCACATCACAAAGTAAGAATCTTTGTCAATATTTTTAGAGTTCCTCCTCACAATATAAAGAGTAGCATATTTGTATGATGAAATACTTGAATAATCAATTGTTATTTGCTTCAGTTCAGTTATGATGTCTTACAGTGGTTTAATTTTAAGAAAAGAAATTCACTCTAATTTCTTATTCATAAATTGTATCATCTTCAAATGTGATATCAACCAGGGGTACATTCTGATTGTCAAAAGCTCATATCTTACAAATATGTGTCCTATCATTATATCATTTCTCTGAGGAACAGGGGGCAAGGGGAACTGATGGGAACGTGAAGTTCATGTTACCTCTTGTGCCATATGAAATGAAGTCCTTTGTCTGTATCAGTTTTGTGTCTTTTGCCAGTATTTGTGAAATTGTGGCAGGCTAACTTCGTGAGCTTACAAACAGGGCAAAATTTCAGGTCTTTCACAGTTCTCAACAGCAGCTTAGCAGCAGAGCTTCCCTAGTGGGTCTGCCCTGTGATGCTCTGAGAATCTTTCCTGAAGGCCCACACTAGAACCTGCCTCTGTCTTTTTAATGACTATAAATACCTAATTCCCAGTTTTAATTTCCTTTCTGCTTAAAATACTAGAGTGGTTTGTGTTTTCTACACTAAACCTGTATGATAAACACTTCTTCAATATACCGAATCAGGCTTTTATTTTAAATCTTCGAAATGCCATTATTTAGGAAGGTTCTTAATGAAGAAATATTTACCATTTAACCTATGAATTAAAAAAAAAATAATTTGCTTGGAGGTGTAAAGATTAAAAAAAGGAGTTCCTTTTAAGAAATTAGAATGCTGACTACTGAATAATCTTCTTACTTGTGACTCAGTATGAACCTGCTACCCACCCCTTATTCTCCTCTGAGAAATATTTTCTCTTCTTCTGCTATACCTTCTAGGGAGTGAGCTGAGATGCTAGATAAAGAAAACATTAAACAACCTACACTGAGCTAATTTGGTATTTTATAACCTTGGTGAATTTAGAGTATATTACAATACCTCAGCAGTAGTGAGAAAAATTTTATCCGGGATATGTCTCAATCCACATGCCAAAACACCAAGAGCAACTCCAGGAAACACGTAGGAATTGTTGCCTTGGCCAGGATATAAGGTCCGCCCATTTGGAAGAGTGACTGGATCAAAAGGGCTGCCACTGGCAAAAATTGCACGTCCCTGCAATAAAGACACACAATTTTAAAATGTGGTAGGATATCTTAAAATGAATGTATTGTAGCAGAACTAACCCATATGAGTATTGAAAAAGAAGTCTAATTTTTCATTAACTCTCTAATAAGTCTCAGCAAGCTTTTATCATGTTGGTAATATGTTCTGGAGTGGGTGATTATCACTCTTCTCTCTCTTACTCTCTACTCCTAAGAGAAGTGTGCAAAGCACAGGACACCCTAAGATCACCACTCTATTCTCTTCAGTGGTCCAACCTATAGGCCTATCAACTGTTTCTATACAGGCTTCCAATTATAGACTTCTGAAAATAAAAATTATAGGTTAATATTAGAGTATTAGAAAGAATGGCATTTTAGGTTAGAGTTTAGGAATCAACACACTTCAATGCAGTCACTGGAATGAATTTTATATATTTCTATATTGCAAAGAATTATATGGAAAATCATATAGGAAACCAACTTAGTAAAGTGGGATTAGAAAATAAGATGATTAAATTATCAATAATTATCAAAAGCTGTCTTCATTTTTTCCTAGTCTTAATATTGTCATTATGTTTTTGAGGAACCTCATGGATCACATGCTTTAAGGTGGCATTAATGTAAGGCCTGTTAGGTGCTGCCTTCCATAATGCTGTTCAAAAGAGAAGCATGTGTCTGATCAGGGAGGGTGAGGGTAGAGATAGTTAAGAGCACTGAGGGCTTCTAAAACAGGAATAGGAAACCCTCAACAAATAAAGCATAGCAATCTAAGAAATGGGTTTGAAAAGTCTACAGTACTAAATCCCCAAAGCATAGTTTCAGTGATGACAACTGGGTTGTAACTTTCACCCTCTTACATCTAGACTCTAAATCCATTATGATATTAACAATATTAACTTATTCATTTTTAACAAATGTCACAAAATACATTTATATAAAGGTAAAACTGTATAATATGCTTTACCTTATTCAAAATATTAAAAAAATGAAAAGAGAAAAAATTAAAATTTTCATCTAGGTGTCTATAAGACAGTCATGTTTTGTATAAAATTAGATTTTATTTTTGGACAAGTCTGAGACCTTCAGCTCTGTTTAGCAGATAAAGTTTTTTATTACAAGCAACTTTCTAATGTAACTAAATCATTATTTAATATATATTCAATATACATGTATATTTTTAATTTGATATATACATATACCTTTAAAAATTTATGTTTGAGAAAGAGACCTGCATATTATATCTACACTTATTAATCTCCCTCCTCTCCTTCATTCTCACTCCTCCTAACCTATTGTTCTATATTCATATTTTATGGAGAAATGGTATTAAATATTCTTATATACATGAATTGTTAACCTGGAGAAGGAAATCTCTCCATATAATTTTTGATAAATAATACTTTTTCATGGTTCAAAAATTTTTTTTTTATATTTTGTATTTTTAACCTTTCCTAATGACTTTTCTCCTGTGCCTATAGCAACAGATATTCAAATCCAATAGCAGGTAGATCTTTTCTTGTTTTGTAATCCTTTGGCTGAATCAGTGTTTAAATTTTCAGTCTCAAAGTGACTTTCATTTTATACATAAGAACATAAAACAGTAAGCAAGATCAAAAAAGAATTTAGGCCATTTATATCAGGTGCATTCAAATTTAAAAACACAACAATATAAATTTAGCTAATTTTATGTCTATTAATTCTTGAGGCCTACTGAGATATAGAAAAACAAAACAATTATATCAACAATTCTTTATTATGTGCCTACTATATACAATATTATGTGCCTACTATATACCATGATAAAATTTTATTTTTGTTCAGAGGTGTTTTTTCCCCTCTCCTTTAAAGATTTAAGGACTACTGATGGGGCAAATTCCCCAATCTACAGATGAGATAAAAATTTAAATTACTGAGGACATTAAGGCCATCAGAGTAGCTCCTAGTCAAAATTTCATTAATTCTAGTAATAAGCATTTAAGTATATAATAATAATGAAGTGGAGCCATCAAGTTCTGATTTGTGAATAGCAACATAATTTTGCATCATATTTACTTTTTCTAGTTCATTTTGAATTTATTTCTAAAATAAAAGATCTGTATGACTCATCCACTATTTTGTTGTCATGACATTTCCAAGTCTTTGAAGGGAAAAAGGCTCTTGACAACATATCAGTCAAATATATATTAATATAAACATAGCATAAATAAGTCACTTTTTTGAATACAGTAAAGTACGAAAGTTTTGAGGGCTCCTATCCCAGCCTGGCTGGATGTCAAAACAGCTGCCCAAATGCTCCACCCATGGCATCAAAATCCAAACCCAGGATTTAGCAAAGCAAAAATAAAATCGTGGGTTTTATACTGTGTGCTTCAATGTTTGAGAATAGCTAGTTAAAAATTATTTTAATAAGCATCTAGAAACAAACCTTGTCCTTTTTAACTTTTGTTTAAATCTTAAATACTTCCAAATCACTTGAGAGAAATTATCAATAAAACATTATAAAGTTTATTTTGTTTTAAGAAAAAAAATTTTTTATAACATGCTAGAAAAGGAAATAGTTCTTATCCTTTCTGACCTATTCACTTTTCTTTCAATCTTGATTGTATAATTTTTAAAAGTTAAGTAATAAGCAACTTGGAAATTTGGGGCTTATAAAGAATCAAAATTTGATCATTAAAATATCAGTTATACTTTTTCTTTACCTTGGTTAGTTTATAGCATTGCTCCGCAGTACATTCTGCTTTGCTGGTTGGATTACTCAAAGCAAATATAATAGGCCGTTCATTGAGGGCAGCCATTTCTTTGAGAACTTGTTCTGAGAATGCACCACCAATTGCAGCAACTCCTAATGCAGAAATGAGAAACCAGTATGTGGTGAAATAGGACTATCAAGAAGCCCAGGCCCCCCCAAAATTGAGATGTCAGGTTATTTTCTAATAGACTCTAAAGAAAATATAGAATATTTTCATTAAAGTGACAAAAAAGATAAGTTTGTTAATGCCAACAATCTTTAGAGTTACAAATCTATAAGTATTTATTTAAAAAAACAGACATAACATTTGACTCAAAATACACTAACCTGGTGACCAACCACTAGAAATTTTAATTACAGACATTTATAAAAGGAAATTAAAATGTGTCCAATATATATTATCCCTTTACAAAAGAATCAGTATATTTCAGTCTCTATGGCTATAGGGTAACAATGTTTTATAAACTAGTGTTAACATTTAAGAAAATCATCCAATTCAATTTAAAATTGAACTATGATGTATTGAAAGAATTTTAACAGAATAAAACAATTTGTATAATGAAAATGAAAAAAATGAAAGATTCCTGATAGAATATATTTTGTTAAAAAAAAAACAATAAAGGCTCACTACAGTTCCTGTCACAGAGTATTTGTTTCCATTATGGTTATCATCATCATTCTTAATATTGTCATTTGTTTCACAAGAGCTTCTAGGAATGGAGTAAGATACAAAGTATGGGCTGACATTATATACAAACAAAACAAGAGATAAAGTTTCATGACTTTGTTTTTTTTCAACCACATTAAACTTGACCAGAATAAACATTTTAAGGTGCACATGCTATGTGTAAGCAGCTGTATTAAGTGCTATGAGCAATATAAAGATATATGCAGTGTGGCCTGTCTTCAAGAAGGGTCTACTTCATTGTATCTCAACCTTGGAACTATTAATATTTGGGGTGGAATAATTCTTTGTTGTGGCGGGGGGGTGCGGGGCTTTCCTGTGTACTGTAGGATTGTCGAGCAGCATCCCTAGTCTCTACTCACTAGATTTCAGTAGCCTTGAGCTGCTCTACTCCCAACTGTGACAACAAAAATATCTCCAGATATTGCCAAATGTTTCCTGAGGTGCCCGGGGGGTCAAAATCACTTCCATTTGAGAACCACTGTATCTGGAGTAATCAAGCTTGGAAAAATGCTGAATATGCCAGGTATTGACAGGTTGACAGAGTTGGTAGAGGAGACCATACACTTCAGCTTTGATCAGTAAAATAAAGAAGATAGCATGGGTTTACAATTCTAGGTGTCTATGGGGTACTGTTGCTTCAGTGAATGTGTAATTTTGTTTGTTAGTTCCAAGGGTTAGAATTTCAAAAAGCTAAATTAATCTTCAAAAATCAGTAGTAAAATACTAATGTGGGGTTGGGATGAGAAGAGGTTTACCTATGATAGCAGTTGGTTTTATTTCTCGAACAATGTCTTCTAGGTTCTTCATTTCTTTATGGTCATGGGCAAATTCCCCTTTCTCTTTTGTTAAGGCACTACGTCCCTAGGTAAAGCAAATATAAAGAAATGATAAATCTGCCAAACATATGTGAGTCAATACTTTTGAAATATTACCCATATTACCAGAATTTATGCTTAACATTTTTATGTTTTACAGCTGTTCTTAAAGTCTCTTCTCCAGTTATGAGAGTATTATTTCATGCATTCTTTTTAACAAATATTTATGTCTCAGAAAATGCCCTAGTCATTGGAGGAATAATAGTGAACAAAATAAATTCTTTCCCTTATTTATTATTTAATATTAAAATGTTAATTCTATAGATATTTGTAAAATACTGGCATTAACAAATGGTAACACAAAATGTTATTTAAATAAAGATATTGTTTACTAAACATTATTTGTGTTAATACAGCATAATACGGGAAGTGTCTTAGAATGTAGAACTGGGTTCAGCTGCAGCACTGCCAATTTGTGTACTATTAGAGGAGAAATTGATGCCATATTTATATCATAGTTTGATTTTCTGAATAACTATTAGCTTTACATTTTTATTTTTAATGTTTTGATTATTAATGTGCCATGTGCTATCTAGTAAACATCTAATTATAACACTTTAGTTGCAAATTTTTAAGATTTTGATTATATAATAAATCCCTGACTAACTTTATATGGTATGTGGTACTTTATGATTTATAAATTGTTTTCACATATTTTACTTAATCCCCTCAACACTTTTGAAGAGTAGAGCAAGTATAATTAGAGTCATTTTGCATAAGAAAACAGAGTTCTGAGATGTTAAGTGACTTGCACAAGGCAGATACTAGAACTCAGTGTTTCTAATAATACACACAATACAGCCCTGGAGAAAAAGTTTTACAAATAGTATATGACAGATTTTTTCCAAATTGTTAACTTTAAAGATACTACAGTTTTATTGCTAAAATGTTTATTATTTTATGTTTAGAAAAGTAAGACATGGGAATTATTGATAACTTGAAACATATGAACCTCTTTGCACTTGTTTCATTTATAAATAGGAACAATAAAAATTTCTGCCTCATCAGGTTATTTGTGAATTGAATTAAATAATATATCTAAAGCACCTAGGACTATGCCTGAGTTCGACAAAAGCTCAATGTTAGTTCTAATTAAAATTATTGTGAAGAAATAAATCATAATTCATATATTTAGGTTAGTAGACTCTTCATTTCAGATATCTTAAAACAGCACAAACACAATCAGGAGGAGACTTTGCCTTAACAAATCCTTATCTTCCAGGAAAACCAGTGACCAAACTATTAAAACCAAGTAAAAGTGTCTATATAATTTTTAAAAATTCATAGCAATGTAAATTCTAGCATTTTTCTATATTTAAAGCTTTTTAAAATTTCCAACCAAATTCCTGCTTACTGCAATTTAATACAATTCCTTTTTGTTTAAATTTGTAGCAATACCCCTAAATAATCATTTGCATCTGAAAACAGATAATCACACTGTCTCCTTTTCCAAGTAAGGAACCCCAAAGCCTTTAATCTGTTCTAACTGGACCCACCTTTCTTCCCAATAATCAGTGAGGTGGCTTGACTTGGAACTCTCAGATGCTCTTGTCACCCTTTAAATACCACAAAACTAAAGACAGTACTCCATCAAAGGAATAATCAATGTTGAATATGGTCAAGGAATTACCATACTTCCTAGAGCACGCTTCTAATGTTAGATTAATGCATTTTTGTATCATGTTTTCCTCAATAATAGTAAAATATGATTAATCTTTACCAGTGGCTTATTTTGAAATAGAAAACAGGAACCCCACTGAAAGAATTGTACAAGAATAGAACAAGATTTTTAAGAATATTAATAGAATAGGAATAGAAAATACTAAAATTAATTTTAAGAGAAAACATGCCACCAGTTTATTTTAAAAAATGCTTAGGCTCACCAAACAATAAGATTCCACACAATCTACAGTAAAACATCATGGTCCACAGCATAAAATAGAATTAGGAGGTGACAGTAAAGGCTTCCTGAAAGCATCTGGATGTTCCCTGAAAGACAACTGCTTCTTGATTATTCGACTACTGAAAACCACATGACAATGAAAAGTACCCAAACTGCTCTGGTATACAGTTCAAAATAAATTTGCATACGATCTCCATAAAAATGGAAATTCTTCATTACCAAGCCAAGAAGTAGCTTCCCCATGAGCAAACATAACAAGCAGAGAAGTCTCAGAAATTATTTTATTAGCAACTAAAATAATCAAATTCCAAGAGGTATAATATGAACTGTACTGTTGCTACAAGCAACACGTAAATAAGAAGTCTAGTCTGTTATACTGAATGTGAACCTACAAATCCATAACATGAAATAAATTTAAAAGATGTTGAATAATCTGAAAGTGAGAGAGACATATTCTCCATTTTCTTAATTCAATGATTGAAAATATTTTCCTGTTTGCGGTGTTCCAAATTATTTAGAACAGCAAATTTAAAAAATTCTAAACATACCAGTTTATCTTTGAACAACATGGGTTTGAACTGCATTGGTCCACTTAAATGAGAATTTCTTTCAATTAATACCCACTTTGTTTGCAGCCTACAGCTAGGAGTCCATGGATGTAGAGGACCAACAGTATGCATTGTTCTATGGACTTTTTACACAGGGACTTGAGCATCTTTTTACACAGGGACTTGAGCATCTATCTATTTTTTAAAAGCACATGGGGTTCCTGAAACTAAGAACCCATGGATATCAAGAGACAATTAATTTTGGGAGGAGTCAAAAGTTACACAGATTTTCAATTGCGCAGGGGTTGGTGGCCCTAATCTTAGGGTCAGCTATATTTTACAGTGTTGTCCTCATAACTGTCAATTGTCATCAATATTCACTAGTTTGTGAATTTTGTTGGCTAAGGAGATGAATAAAACAATAGCAACAGATGCATTCTAATAATTAACAGCAAGTAAATATTACTCGAGAACTTTTAATGACAATCAGAAAAGTAAAGTTCCCCAATTAGATCCAGACAACATCTACAAATGTTGGAGACAGAACATGGGACTAAGGCTCAGGATAGCTCTTTCATTCTCATGATCTTGGGCAATTACTTTGATATGCCCAAGAATTTTGGTTTCTCCATCTAAAAAAGTGGTTTGGATTGGTGATGACAGTGCTGATGAAAATGAGCCAGATCTGTGATTTCCAAAGCTAGTGAGCACCAGACTCAATCTGAAGAAAAATAAATTCCTGAGCCCTGCTTCCAGAGATTCTAATTCAATTCTGAGATGAGGCCCTGAAGTCTTTCTGTATTTTTTTAAAGCTTCCCAGGTAATTAGAATAATCGATCAGCTTTGAGAATCACTGTACTAAAGGACTTCTCAGACACATTTTACAACTGTATGTGACATGTTTTCAAAAAGTAGAAAATCATGACTTCTAAAGAAGGAAAGCTACAGAATAATGTAAATTAGCAATCATAGATTTCGAGATGACAACCTAAAATATAATGAAAAATATTTAATGTGTATTAAACCCTCTAAATTTCCTGGAATGTGAAGAAAGTCATAGAGAATACAGATAAACATTGTCTGAAAGGATAAAATGTATGCTTTTAAGTGAACATCTTACTTTATCAGTTATTGTAATAGCACTGGCAGCTCCTACCCACCGAAGCCAGAACCTGGCCAGAAGACATCCATCTAGTAAGAAATATAAATTACCTATAGCTTACCCCCAAAGGCTTGACTCTGGGTAGTGACTTAGGAATGCTGGAAGAATACGGAAAGGCGGCCAGGAATCATGAAATGGTAATACTAGCATTACTGAAGGGCTTTATTTGCCAAAAACAGAAAATCAGAAGACAAAATAAAAGTCTCCTAAGTATTTTCTATACCATTTTCAAAGTTGATACAATGATCTGGTTTACATTAAAAACTACTCGAATGTGACCTTTTCTAGATCTGGTAATATTAAGGTAACTGTTTTTACATCTTTAGACTTCTATTTTACATACCAATGGCACATTTTTCTCCTTTTTTTCAAAAGCTAATTTGGAGTACACATTCTTTATGCTAATCAATTCAGTTGGATACGGATATAAATTTGCTTTCCCTTCATGCTCCATTCCAGGATCCCTTGCTGAAATGCTTTCTGCTATCTTTTGGCAAAGTGTTTATGGGCACTTCTTATCTCAGAAATCCCAAATTCTATAATGTTTCTTTTTTATACATGTCTCTAATTACATCAAGTTTATTTTGGATAGCTGGGAATTTCTTTTAAATGTTATGATTTTACTCTCTGTATCGTATCCCCTTATTTTGTTTTGATTCTTAGTACAGGATGTAAGATACAACCATAATGAATTACTACCTTTTTAAAATCACATATGTTCTAGTGGGTATGAGAGGATAGGTGGCAAAAAGTATCAAGATTTTGATTTAGAATTCCAGAAGAGGTACAAAAAATTAATTATAGATTGCTAGATTGCCACTAATAAATCTGTATTTTTCTACATACACACAGAGACTAGAACTCTTTTGTAAGTGCCTACCCTGAATCCATGACAACTTGCCCCATTTTACTGACTTGTTTTTCTTTTTTGGTATGTCATTAGTTCGTCAGAGTTGAATCTGGCCCTTCTTCGGATCTGTACACAGGGCCTATCAAGAGCACTGTCAGAAACATTTCACTACAATACTTGAGATGCAGGTAGGTGTGCTTGTTAAAGAGCTCAGAGCTGTGTTTTACCTCAGTATAGATTAAAAGATAAATGATATGACAAAAGTATTTACCACATTAGAGCATAACAAGAGGTACAGGATGTCATAGTTTAAGATAATAGGTGGTTAACCCCATCAATATTTAATTTCATGTTGTTAAGAATCAATACCATAATTTTGTTTAAAAAACCCATGTTCATAATCTTTTGTCTCTGCTCTTTTTAATCCATACATATACACTGATCATACTCTATATGAAATGGAAAAGAGGGAGAAAAAAATCAAGCCAGATACTTTTCACCAAGTTTCAAAGTCTCTTAGTAGTTAAAAATCTTTTTTAAACCACAGTGTATAAAATGTATTAACCATCAATCAAGATGGTGATAGCATCACTGGCTGAAACTCTGATAATATCCCAGAGAAAAGGAAAACTTTTTTATATGGCATGGAGTTTTAAGTCCAAGACCTAAAGATTAAGCTCTTGGGAAGGAAATAAAAATGTTGTCAAAACTACTTTTACAACATATAAAATAATTTTATTCACTAACACTTTCTATAACTTTAAAGTAAAACAAAATGTAAATAAAATAATTCAAAACAATTATTTAAAACAGAATAAAATAAAACTAAAATCAAAACAAAATTCTATAGTATTACTCTGGGTTAAATGAAGTCAATCCTTTATGATATCCATTAAATACTCTGCTTTTTATTTTGAATTTTTTGTCTTAGTATTGATTTGGTTTATTAGTGAAAGCAAGAATGTATTTACTTAAAGAAAACATTAAGTCTGAATTGGTTTGTTTTGTGGCTTCACATTCCAAATCATCATCGTGAAATGCAAATACTAATTGTCATGCTGGCAATGTTCCTTTTTCATCCCTTCTTTACTGTATTTATTCTCCCTCTAATTTTCATTTTGGGAGGATTTCTTTTAAACCAAATATCAGCTTGTTCATATTAAAATGTATTAATATTAGTTGGCTACATAGATGTCAATTTTTCTTGCTATAAAATACTAAAGTTCTTTCTCTACAACTAGGCAGCCAAGCAGTCTCCCCAGCAAACGCAGAGATGCAGATCTTTGCAAAGACACTGATGGGCGAGATAATCACACATGAGGTTGAGCCCAGTAACACTACTGATAATGTCAAAGCTAAAATCCAAGACAAGGAAGGCATCCCACCTGACCAGCAGTGTCTGATTTTTGCAGGCAAACAGTTGGAGGACAACCGCACTCTCTTAGACTACAATATCCAGAAAGAGTCCACCCTGTACTTGGTGCTTCATCTGGGGGCAGCATCATCTAGTGCTCCCTCTACTAGCTTGCCCAGAAGTACATCTGCAACAAGACAAGCTGTCACAAGTGTTACTTCCACCTGCATCCCTGTTCTGTCAGCTGCTTCAAGAAGTGTGGCCACGGCAACAACCTACACCCCAAGAAGAAGGTCAAATAAGGCTTCTCATCACCTCCTCAGCCCAGGGTGGCCACCTGCCCAAACTCCTTGGCCTGGGGGCCTCAATAAAGTTTCCCTTTCATTGAAAAAAAAAACAAACCCTAAGATATTTAATAATGAATAATTTTAATCAATCTTATTGATATTTATAAATTATTAAAATATATTATGGCATAAACTCATTTTGTTAAACATATAGATATGAGGTAAATTATGCAAAATGCTATAGATGTAATGTTGAAAATAAAAACAAAACAGAAAACATGTTAGCATAAAACAAAAGTCTGATGATGATATGATTTCATAAATGAGCTACACTTAAACAATTTACTTTTTAGTTTTTGGTTTTATGTCTTAAAGACAAGGAATTTGACTAATAAAAATTTTTATTTGAAACTTGATATTTTTTACATATTATAAACAATTACATTGCAAGTTAATAAAATCAACAAAATGATTATTATTGGTTCTCAGGAGAAGTTGTAAAAAGTACTAAGGATAAAGAATAACAAATAAAAATATCATGTAAATTTGAAAGCAAGATTATAATAATTTACTGGTTATTCTAAGATTAGTTCCACAACAAAAATCAACATAATAATTTTGACTTTTTAAAAATGAAAAAGTGGCTAATTGAAGTTTCCAATATTAAATAGCTCACAAGCTATTAAATATATAACAACCTTTAGAATGTAATTTTATTTGCCTTGGCAAGCAGAATATATGCAGTTCTTTTTTTTGGCAAGTAAAGGACATGAAGTAAGAGTGACTGATTAGGTCTAGACAACAACTTCATTGTTATTCCAACTATTATCCATGGAATTTGGATTCTCAGTTCAGTAAGTCTATGTTAAAATTATTTGAGATGCTAAAATCTATATATTTTTATAAAGATTTCACATAAAAAGTCACTAGAAATCACAAAAAAAAACCACGATCACAGATTTTCACTTTTTATTGATTCTTGAATGTATTACATCCCTAAGTACAGCATGATTTGTATAGTTTTTTCCATGGCTCCAACTATTTACATGCTGATGATCCCCAAATCTCTATCTCTAGAAGCCCAGACCCTTATGTTGAGCCTCAGTCTTATACCTCCAACTGCCATGGGGTCATCTCCATTTGAGTTCTCCACATGAACCTTAAACTTGCTATGTCCAAAAATGATATCATTATCTTGCCCTTAAACTGGTCTATTTATTATTCCTTTCCTACATTAATGGGTGCATCAACTATCTAGACACCTAAGAAGTCCTGATAGATTTTTTCCTCTACTTGATCCTACTCTTTCTTCTATGTTTAATTGGTTACTATGTATGATAATAATTCTATTTCATAGATATCTACTGAATCAAACTTCTTTCACTCAGCTCCATATTCAATGCTTTATTTCAGGACCCTATTAATTTGTATCTCTATCTTTTCAACAGCTTTGTAATGAGTACTCTTTTCTCATTTTCATCTCACTTCAATCCATCCTCCATGATGCCATCAGTGTGAAAAGAGACAAACCTCTTCTATTTCTTCAGTTGCTCATTTTCTTAATTTAGAAACACTTTCATCACCTGTCATCTGCTTCCTTTCAAACTCAATCCCTAAATGTCTTTTATACCAAAATATTTTCTTTTGTGAATACTATTCTTCTGCCTATTCATTAATTAATTCATTTATTAAAATATCTGTTATCAATTCGGTACTAGACATTACACAGGACTTTGAAGTTATAAAGAGTTGAATGACATGATCTTTAAATTCAAACAGATCTCGTAGTGAACTCGCCACTCTACTTCCCTTGTTTTGGATATAAGAAATTTAAGATGTTTACGGGGGCTCTAGGTAAACTCTTCCTTTCAAACTCAGCTGAAAGACACCATGTCTCAGAACCTTCCAGGGCATTCCTATTATTCTCTTTAGTGAAACTGGAAGCGTCATCTCTGTGCACCCCTGGCATCAAGGACACATTTCTATAACGTGTGTGTGTGTGTGTGTGTGTGTGTGTGTGTGTGTGTGTGAAGCTATGAGCCTCCTTACATCAAGGGCCTTTTTGTGTCCCTAGAGTCTAACATGATGCCTGATCTGTAGGTGTTTTCTTTCAGTAAATATTATCTCATGACCACAGTATTTGTTATGTGACTACTGCATACAACTTTTATAGTAAAATGATACTGATTCTACAAACCAACAAAAATTTTTTAAGTCAAGAAATCTAAAACTTTGGTTTTCTGTATATTAAACAACTAAATTACAAGTTAACATGATTAAAAAATTATTTTTTGGTTCTCAGAAAATGTAAAAATGCTGTCTTTTCACTGCTTTATAGAGATGCTCATTTGCTATAAAAATGCACATACTTCTTCAGTTAAGGTAATATTTGTCTATATTAATTTTAAAAAGCAAACATTTTTCTAGCTTTAAAGAAACACAATTACTAGGAGAATTTGGAATATAAGGAAAGGCACAATTTTTTTTAAGTTTTAAAGTAATACGTATTTGACTTTTATATGCAGCCCAATTTTTAAACAAAATAGTTATATATAATATGGTCTTTTCCTTTTCTCACCTAACATTATATTATGAATCTTTTAATGTTATTTATAGTTTTCTGAAAACCATTTTAAGCCTGTATATTATACTCATGTGGATATTCCAAAATTTATTTCACAATTATCCATTATTTAGGTAAGTATGTCACTATTATAATTAATGTATGATAAAATATATCATTACTGTAAAAAATGCTGTGATAACATTCTCATACATAAAACATTGTACACATCTCTATCTTATAGGATATATTCTTAGAATGGAAACTACTGGATGAGAAGTATAAACTTTTAAAGGCTCTGGATACACATAAGTCTGTTCACATTTGCATTTGTTTTTATGTTAAATTCTCAAAGACTTTGCTTATCACTGGTTTTTTTAAAAATTCATCTTCATGCAAAAAGGGGATTTACATGTACTTTTTCCAGCAATTTAAGGAAGAGTGATTGATGTGCACGGTTGGTAGATAATAATGCCTTACAACTATGTAGCAACATAGTTACTTACCTAGTCTTATTTTGTTCTCACAATTACCCCATGAAGTAGGTACTATCATCTCTATTAAAGCTAGGGAAACTGAACTTCAAGTAAGTTAATACTGAAACAGGCCATTTATTAAAGCCTTTCTCAGAAATTCTCAAACCTTCAAGAATTTGGTTGAGAGAAAGTAGCAAGCAGGTGAAAGAGAAGCTATTTCATTTTTTCCTTCCTTTCTTTCTAGTTAGTATGCAATTTGACAGATAGCCCTTTAAAAAAGGAGCTGTCTAGCTGTTTCATCTGTATCAGTATCAAATTTCCTCACTTGGAAACTAAATTCAAGTGGATTGACAGCCCACAGAGTTGTAAGAAGCCTACTCACCTCACAGACAGATTATATAGCTGAGCCATAGTTTCCTTCTTTATTCAGAAAAGTATCAGTATTACTATATGACACAGTCAATCCAGAATGACATATTGATTTTTATTCTGGTTAAAATGACAAATTCTTACCTTAACTATCAATCCTTTTGAGTCAACCAACCATATCTTTCTTCTAGCTTTCTCCTTTGGTAAACCTTCTTTTTCCATGGCCATTACAATCAGGTGCGCAATCCCTAAGGCAGCCTGAGAAAGAGGTATGAAAACAAAAAGTCTTCAAGTTGTTCCACATAATATCAAGAGTTACATTTCACCCCACTTTGTCTTTGTTAATAAGGAAGTACAAAACAGCCCTATCTGTTGACCTAAATAACTATATTCATTCATTTATACTGGGAGCGAAGTATTTTTACCACATTTGGGTTAAGCTAAAAGACAATTATTTACTCTTCTTATAACAGAGCCACACTATTATGTGGCTTCCTATTTAGCCGCAGATAAACCAGTAATATCTTTGAATGCCAGTATCTTTAATCCTGTTCATACAATTAAGATTTGCTTTAAGAAGAAAATATTTAAAATAATGAACTGGTCAACCTTACTTATTAGACTGTATTGTTTATTGTTGAGTTCAAGCTCCTCTAATTGAATTTGAAAAAGGAATCCTGGTCATTTGGATGGGAACCTGACCAATTAGGTGATAAAATGAGAATATGAAATTTGTGTTCCCAAGCATTAATTTACCCTCTTAATTTGGATGAAGAAAGTACTGTGACATTTCTCGTAAGATTAAATAAATGAACTTCTTTGGTATTTGATAAATTTTGTTAAAATCTGTGAAATTTTCAAAACTTTATCAGGGACAAATGAGTGCCAGTTTTGAATTATCCAGCCATGAATACTATTGTCCTACTGAGTATTAAAAACTGAACTGTGCCATTCAACAAAATCCTTTGGAAATTCAAAGAAGTTTACTAAAATTAAGTACAACAAAAGTAACAATCCAGAAAAATAAAAAAAACTCAAATTTTAATGAACTATTATTTAGCCTTGATTTTTATTCCAACATAAAATGAATTTGTTATTTATATTCTGAATAATTTCACATGTCTATAATCCTGGCATTTAAGTTCTAGCTTCATATGTTTTATTTTATTTTAAGAACAAGTAAAATCAAAACCAATACAGTACACACAATTTCATCCAGTATATTTATTAATAATTATATTAAATTTGAAAATTTAAAGTTTCTTAAAATATACATAGTATTTCTCCATTTATTATATTCTATAATTCTAATTATAGATTTTGGCAGTTTTCTCACAAGAAGCTGAAATCAATTGACATTTAAATTTCTATTTTGGGGGTAAATTATTATTACCTGAGTCTAGTTTTCTTTCAAATGATTAAGTTATAGAAAAAAAGATAACAGAAAACAGCATAATTTTGTCTTGCCGCCATCTCCTTCCAACAATATAAAATGTTTGAGGTTTTTCTTTTGTGTTATGACGCACAATAAGTCTCTAATTCAAAATATTTTTTTCTTAAAAACTTACATATAATTATATATGTGCACATTGAATTGTTAGTCAAATTAAGAAAACTTTTGTATGTGACACTGGAGGATACTAAAAATTAGCATCAGCTATAATAGCATAAGTATTTCTTAAAGGCTTTGATATATAAGCATACACTGAAAACATTTTTTTGTTATTGCATAGTACCTCAAATATGCATAACAAAAAACTATGGCAACATTTGATAATCTTATAAATTTAAAATTGTGAAAAATATCTTTATACCTCTATACTAAAGTTTCATATGAAAAATTAATATGCCTAATACTTGGTGAATCTTTTAATAAAACCTATAGTTACAATATACTAAAAATTTATAAATAATTTATAAAAAATTCATGAATAATTAAAAAGAGTTCTATGTTCATTAGTTTAGAAGGACTTAAGTATTATAAAAAGCAGGTACCTCTCCAGCTCCTTGGAATAGTATTGTCTGATCAGACAGTTTGTTCTTGGTTATTCGAAGAGCTGCAAGAAGACCTGCCACTGCAACAGATGCTGTTCCTGAAACAATAAGCAAACTTGAGAGATCTGAGGTATGAAATTTGGCGGGATCTTTTATCTCGCAATCATCATACAACAGGTTAACTGGTACAAAAAGGGAACCTGTGGTTGGTTGTCTGATCTCATGCTTGCATATGAGGTGAAATTCTTAGGCTATTGACATCAGTATTATAAAATATTCTTGAAACTTTCCAAAAAGATTCTGTGACTTAATTTAGTGATGCAATGAGTAAGACCATGGAGTTTGGATTCTCACATGGATTCCAGCTCAACCTGTTTACTAGCCGAATTCATTCAGAAAAATATTTTGTACGTTAGTTTCCTTACCTGTAAAATAATTGTATAACTATATGAGATAAAAGAGTACTAAGTGTTATTAGATTCTTCTATCTAATTACTCTTGGGGCTCTGAAATCTATAACTGATCTTCCCTACACAAAGTAGGAACATAGTAGGTGCTTGTTAATGGTGTTAATGGTAATAATATATTTGATACACTTGACATTTAATGTTTCAATTTGAAAAATTAACAGTTAATAGCAATTAAAATCTTATGTTATTGCATTCTTTAATTGACCTCCTACCTATGATAATCATTGGTGGAACCCACAGGTGATGGACAAAATTAATGTAAAATTTACTTAATATAAAAACTAAATTTCCCCTAAGGTCACAGACACTTCACCAGTTCAAATTTTATTACTCTTCCATATAAGCTTTCACAGATCACAGAGTAGTTCTTTTGCTTTGAACATCATTGCATAGTTTAACTTCTTTATGGCTCATGTGTGAAATAAAACTTTGCAGCTTCTTGCAGTACTTTCTAGCCATGTCTACATTTTACACCTCTAAAGTAACATTCTCCCTATAATGATTCCTAGATCACTCTGCTTGGTGATAAAGCCTAGTTAAACTTTAACACCCTTATTTG
Organism: Cynopterus sphinx; assembly: GCA_030015415.1. Taxonomy (NCBI): domain Eukaryota; kingdom Metazoa; phylum Chordata; class Mammalia; order Chiroptera; family Pteropodidae; genus Cynopterus; species Cynopterus sphinx. Next base: position 73,724,231 of record CM057386.1, read on the forward strand.
GTTAAAAAAATATATATTAAAATAGGTTTGATGAATGACACATGATGAAATATTGTATATGCCAAGTACCAAAGACACATTAAACATTTCACCATCAGTACATTTGATCTTTTCAATTTTCTGATTGGTTCTTTCTTATAGAACTTTGTAGTAAAAAATAAGATCACAATAAATGATAATTATAATTATTGAAGACATGTAAATCTTTTGCATGTTTTTTTATTTAAGAACAAAATGTAGGTTGCAAAAGTAAAATACTTGCAATTTTGAGTCACCATTGTAATTAATTTTGAACTGTGGTAACTCATATATTGTGAAAGGCCACTCTTCTATAGATTATTTAAAATGGAAACCTATTTAAAAATATGGCTGATCTATATAGGAGAGATACCATAACAGGATTAGAATGGTATTTATCTCATACATATAAATATTCACTAGAGTAATTAAACACATGAAAAAGAAATTTTAATTAGAGAAGTATAGATATCCAGTCACTAGGTAATTTACTCAAAAATAGTATACCAAGCTATCTCTATCTCAGGCTCTTCTGAAGTAAGTTCGCCAGAAGTCTGGAATTGAAGAACTCTAAACTCCCTTCCATCTCTGAGATTCTATCATTTCAAGTGTCTCTATAGATTCTAGCAGCACCACAAGATGTAACCCATGGAAGAGTCAAATTTGAAACATATTAGCAATCACTGAATTTATCTTATTGTTTTGATTTTAAATAGAACTGGGCATTTACAAATAGACAAAAAAAATATTCCAAAAATTCCTAGCTACAATGTGGTGACTTATATGGTTATGCTAGGTCATTCTATATTAAAACTCAAATGTTTTTCAGGTTTATTAACCCAAATAAGGCAAAATAAGTCTACTTACACTGGGTATTAAGAGTCTTATATTTAATTGTATATTCTATAATATTTCCTGAGGACATAATGAAACATCTAAACTCTTCATAGAATTAATAATATCACAATGATGTTTTTAGCACTACTAAAAAGTTAACTTGAACATAATTCTTATACATGGCCTGATCTGACTTCCTGGTACTACTATGATTTAAATTTCATTGCAGTCAAGGGAGTAAATGTAGCAAGTTGATATTTCATAAAAGTGTGAGTTTTCACGATAAATTATTATAAAATAACTTTTGTTTTGAGATTGAAAATTAAATTTTTAGTAAATCAGTTAAGTAGAGACTAACATTTATCTTTGTATCATCACTGTATTTTAAAAAGTACGCAGTACTTAACATGGTTAGTAAGATACTAAAGAGATTCAATAGTCTTAGAATTTTAGAATCTTCTATTTGAATGTTTATAATAGAACTTTAACATTAAAAGATGTCACCAGTTATGCTGTGCTTTTGCTATGGTTATTAAATTTCACTTTTATCTTTTGTTAAAAAATCATCTCTAATGCAATAATTTGTTAAATCTGACTAGAATTACTATATATACACTATTAATATGATATTAATAAATAGATCAGGTGAACTGCAAGGACTAGAAACTTGTTCAGGAGGAGGAGGAGTAAAGTTGTTTATGCAGGGAAGGAGCCAAGCCATTCAGAGTACATACTGCCTGAGCACAGAATTGAAGGATTAATGTAAGAAATCCAGGATCTCAGATAGAAGGATATACTGTGCAGGAAAAGCATGTGCAAAGACATGGAGGCCGGGATGACTGTTAAAAACGAGAGACTAAACACATAATTTAATTTTCTCTCCCCCCCCAACAAACTTGACTAAAACAATATAAAGGAGATTTGTTTTTTAAATATTAAGGATACCAAAAGAAAAGGATACCAAAAATGTTAGAAGCTAGAAGACAGATGAGCAAATGGCAGCTGACTTAGTAGACTGGAAAAACTGAACTCTTGGCCAGCTGTGGGGAACAGTAAGAAGCAATCAGATTGATACAGCAAAAATCTCAAAAGGCCTAAGTATAGAAAGAACTTTGGAAGTAGGGATGAAGACAGACTAAACACAGGAGGCAAGTCAAAATTCTTTTAAGAAATAATCTCTAGATCTGCCTCATTCTTCTTCTAGCAGACAGCTGAACCTCCCACACTCTGGAGGTTTAGGAAAAAACTAGGAGTTTCTTTTCTAGAGAGGATCTCTGAACTGTAAGACACCAGACATAATTGTAAGACCCTTGAATAATTTCAAGCAAGGGTGCCATGCTTGAAAACAAGATTAAATGAAAATTTACATACTCAATGTGGAGACCCCTATTCTTCTCCTACTTGGCTTAAAGAATACTAGCAGAAAGCTAATATCAAAAGAGAGACTGGAAAAATCTTTTCTGTGGAATCTGAGAGGTATAAGAGGAAAAAAAAACAGAGGCTAACAAGAGTTCTCTAAGAAAATGGCTCAATCAAGTTACCTAACACTATAGACATACAATACAATCTCCATTTGTATACCAAGTCTCTCGAAGTATAAGGGGGAACACTGAACATACGTAAAACTGTAGGTATTACAGTGTTGCTGAAGCAAACACAACTTATTAGAATACAAAGTGACATGAGGCTAGAGGAATGTAGGGATGAGATCATGCAGGGCCTTCTACATATTTGTAGAAACTATATGTATAATTATAATTTACCATAGGTTAAAGATGGTTGCTGAAAGAGTCTAATTCAGAGTGCAATGGGGGAAATGGATCTGAGAGTTTTGAAGCTGCTAGTATACAGACAAATTAGAAGGTCACTGCAATCACTGTTGTATAGTCTTACAATTTTTTTTTTCTAAACCTTACATAAGCAAATTCAAAAAAATTTTAATTCATAAAAAATATCTCATGCCATGCTTACTATTTTAACATACTTTTATTACTTAAAAATATCTTACAACTATCTATTCATGTCAAGAATATATTTTAAAATATTATATGGAGTTATAAAATTCCATAGTGTAGATATATGATAATTTACTTAACCAAACCTCTATTATTTGATATTTAAAACTTTTGATATTTTGTATCAAAAATAACATTACAATAAATATCCTTATCTGAATATACATTTGTTCAAAGACATACAAATGGCCAACATGGACATGAAAAGATAGTCAACATCACTATCATCAGGAAAAGGCATATCAAAACCACAATGAGATATCATCTCACACCTGTTTGAATGGCTATTATCAAAAAGACAAGAAATAACAAGTGCTGGCATGGATATGAAGAAAAGGGAAGCCTTTTGTACTATTGGTGGTAATGTAAATTGGTGGGGCCACTTTGGAAGACAACATGGAGTTTCTTCAAATATTTAAAAATAGAACTACCATATGACCCAGCAATTCCACTTCTGGGTATTTGTCAGAAGAAAATGAAATTACTATCTTGAAAAAATATCTGTCACTCCCATGTTCATTGCAGTATTATTTACAATTGCCAAAACATGGAAACAACCTAAGCATCCATTAATAAATGAATGAAGAAAATGAGCTCTCTCTCTCTCTCTCTCTCTCTCTCTCTCTCTCTCTTTCTCTCTCTCTCTCTCTCCCCCCTCCCCCCACACACACACTGGAATATTTTTCAGTCATTAAAAAAGAAGGAAATCCTATCATTTATGACAACAGGGATGAACCATGAGAATGGTATGTTAAGTGAAATAAGTCAGACAAAGAGGATGAGAATGCTCTTTTGGTGATTCTGCTAAATTCTAATGATCTCCAGATTATATAATTAATTGTCCAATTTCTTAATAGATTTAACTCGCACAAATTTTTCAGTTAAAAATAATTTGTAGTTATAATCCTTAAGTTCTAAATAGATTTTGAACCAAAATCTCTATCATTTAAGATTATTTTAATAATCTTACCTACGACTAGTTTAGTAGAATTTTAAATATTGTTTAAAATCAAATGCTTTTCATAAAATAATGTCTTTAAATATACACCTGTTAAAAAAAATAGAAAATGTTTCCTCAAGTGGCCAGTGTAAAAAATATTTATTTATATGGTAAGGCTGTGATTGTTATATATTATTTTCATTGGCTCTGGAATGCAATTTCTATGCCCACAAGTGAGGAAAGTATTACATTTGTGGGCAAAATGGTAAAAACATAAGGTTAAAAAGGTAAAACAGAAACATATGGGGGAAATTTCTAGTCAGAATCCTAATTTGCCAAATGTTTTCTTTAGAGATCAGACCTATTTTTCTGAAATCCTTTTTGTTGGCAGTAATTTTCTATAATTCTTATATGGAAATAGGTAGACTATATATATGCAGATTATATTTTAGGATACATTAGTTGGAAAAAAAGACTAGTTATTTAACGCCTCCACTGATGACCTGCTAGAGGGAATATTTTGCTGTAGATTCCCCGGGAAACTCCACATGCAGTGCTTTTGGCCTTGGATTAGCAACTACCTCAGATTTCCTGTGCTCTTGATGCAGCCCAGGCCTTCACCTCTAAATTCCTGGCCTTCACTGATAGAAATTATGACCCTAATTCCTAATTACTCATTTTGTTTGATAACTGGCATTCTTCTTTTTAAACTAAACTTTGATGTCTGTTAATTCTGCATAATGACTCAAAATTACGGAATACTGATTTTTACCTTCTATATAGATATTTCTGTGGGACCCACAAACAAAAAAGATATAAAATACTTTTTAAAATACAGTAAAGATTTATTCAACAGTTAACTGGTGGCTATTTTAGAGACCACTACAAAGTGAACTGATAAGTACTTTGAGACATTGATCTTTAAAGTCTATGTTTGTAGCATCTAAGGCACTCTCTATCATTATACATTAATTGTATCTTCAAGTTTAGGTTATTGAACATTAAAATTAGACCGATTTTACTTCACTTCTGAATTCCTCCAAATATTCACTTCTTATAAACAAATTCTTAAGAAAAAATTTAGTACAAAAAAGAAAAAAAGTTGAAATTATGTAAGCATCTTTGTCATAAAAATGACACTCATGATGTAATTAACATCACAAAGGACCTGGGGAAAAGAATGATTCAATCAATTATTTTAGCAGGCATCAAAGGTATAAAGAGACTCATTATTTTTAAACACATTATATTTATTGTCATATATAAAACTTGCACAAAGAAATTTTAAAAATCATGTTTATAATGTACATTTCAGTTAATAGGGTATTTTCACAAATAATCATTTTGTCCTCAGTATAAACTCCATGAGAGAAAAATTACCACATCCATTTTACATTTAAATTTTTCTTTGACTACCTAATTTCTAATGGCATTCATCTTATTCTTCCACTTGGCTATCCTATGAAGTTACATCTTAGGGCTTACCATCACTCAGAACTAATCCTTCTGGGAAGTACAACACTAGAACCTCACTCGTGGTCTAATCTCCTGTCTTCCCAGCTTTTTATTCAATTACCCCCATTATACCTATTAGTTAGCCTCATGAGATTACCTAGGCTCTTTTGCTCTGCCTATCGATCCTTATATCTTCACCTCCTTCCCCATTCAGCTTAGTGCTATGGTGGTCACTTTAACCTTAGCTCTTATCCCAATTCCTTTCATTGCACAAATACAGTAAAATATCCAGCATTGATAAATCCAACTAACCATCTCAGCCTTGCCCATTCCTAAACTCTTGAACTCAAGCTGCTCAGCCTGGTGTCATAATATATTATGGTATCAACTTCAACTGGATCCTTAGCACCCAGGATTACTGACTCCTTTTGTGTTTAATAGTCAGTTAGCTCTCTAGTTCTCTACAGTAATTATTTCAGACCTCTTTTATTCTCATCAAACTTCTGATCCTATTTCATTTCAAAGAAACAACAGAAGCTATTATATAACTTTCTGCCATAGATAAGAAAACTAAAAATCAGAGAGGTTATGTAAATTGACCAAAGACTACATAGTAAGGAGCAAAGCCAATCAGTCTGACTCCAGAGTCCATGATCTTAATTAACATCTACATGTTATAATGTCTCTCATTTTTCTCTTTCTCAGTTCCTGTCATTCTATCAGTTCTTCAAGGCTTAGACATAGGCTCCATTCTTGGTCCTTTCCTCACTTTCATTAGCAAAAAAGAATCATGTGTGTATTCCTCTATCTTCACTGGCACTTTCCTAGAACATGACACCATCATGCACTTAAACTAAAGCAACAGCCTTTAAATTTGCTCTGACTCAATCTACTCTCAATCTACTATACTGAAAACAATGTGAATGATCTCTCCAAAACGCAAACCTACCTTAGCCAACTTAACTCCTTAGTTTAACTCTTACTAGCTCTTTTAAACTCAATCATTTAGACTATAGGTTGGCAAACTCTTTCTGTAAATTGCCAGATAACAAATATTTTAGCGTCTGTGGTCACATGATGTCTGTCCAAAGACATTATTGTTGTTGTTGCAGCCTGAAAGCAAACATAAACAATAAACAAACAGGCATATCTGTGTTCCAATAAAACTTTACAAAACAGACAGTGAGCTGGATTTGGCCCACAAACTAGAATTTGCCAATCTCTGCTTTAGACTACTGCATTCATTCATTCTATTAACATTAAGTACTTTCTATGGGCTAAGTGCTGTGTTAATGACAAAGGCTACAGGGATGAGCAAAACAGACATGTTCCTTGCCCTTCACAGAATTTAAAATTTAGTAAGGAGATATTAATTTTAAAAACTACATAAATATATAAAACTGCTACTGTTAAGTGCCAGAAGGGTAAAAGAAACAGTTTTATGAGAGCCTATGATAACTAGATTTGACCTAGACGAAGGGATCTGGAAGATTTTTTTCTGAGGAATGTCATGAGAGGAAGTAAGAGTACTCTAGAAAGAAGGATCAGCATTTGGATAGATGCTGCGATAGAAACAAGCCTCACTTATTTTTGGATCTGAAAAAAGGATGTTATGTCTGGAATGACAAAAACAATAAAGCTAGAAAGGGAGTCACAGATCAGATCATGAATTTGGGGCCACGGTCATGATTCTCATCTTTATCCTAAGTACAATGGAAAACCATTAAAATATTATAAAGAAGGGATGATATGATTAGATATCTATAGCAAAGAAAGAAAACATACTTTGGCTTGTTCACCACTAAATTCTCAGCACCTAGTTCTACATCTAGTAGAATGTAGAGAGATTATGCAGAGAACATATAAAAAGTAGAAGCAAAAGTAAATGTAAAAATACTTCTTAGGAAAATATCCATTGTTTAGGAGCAATAATAGTAAGTTACATTAGAGTAATGAAGAAGAATCTATGAAACAGACAGATTTTTACAATAAAAAAGTCAGGAGGATTTAGTGATAAACTGTATTTGGCAGGAAGAGGTGAAGAAGAGAAATATATCAGAAATGTATTGACAAGAACACTGGAAGAAGGTCGGGTTTAGTGAGGAAATAAAAGAGTTTGAATTTGGCGAAGCTGAACATGAGATAACTTTGAGATACTCTAGAGATTTTAAATAACTAGATGGGCATATGGACTGGAATAAAAAAACATCTGGGCTAGGGATAGAAATCTGCTAAGGAATGTATTGCCTTGGAATACATGGCTATGAAGATGTATTAGAACAAAGAGGGGACTGGGACAGTACTGGAGTGTTCTGTCATTCAATAATTAGTCAGAAAAGGATGAATCTGGGAAAAAAATGAATATCCAAAGAGAAAGGAAGAAAGTCAGGAAAGTGATGTGACACAGAAGTCAATAGAAGAGAGTATTTCAGGAATGAAGGTGAGGTCACCAGTGTTAATGCTGCTAAGAACTCAAGTAAGAGAAACACTGAAAAATGCCCACTGGAATTAGTGAAGTGGGAGTCATTTGTTAACTTTCAAGTTGCTAAAACTCTTTATGTTTTCCTCCTTAGGACCTCAGCTTTTCCCTCTACCTGCCCTTAACATTATAGAATCAGTAAGATTTTAATAGCAAAGTTTTGGATTTGGGAGTGGGGTGTGGATCTATAGAGGTTTGAAAAAAATGGGGTTAAAGAAAAAAATAAATAGGAAACTTAGACAAATGCAGGAAATCAAGTATTTACAATCAAAGACAAATAGTAAAAAAGGTACACTATATATAAAAGCAGCTTTTGTTGGAGTGAGGCTTATAAATTGTGGCTGATTGAGATGAAAGCTAAGGAGAAAAGTATATATACTCTTACTTTTAAACAGTAAATAATATATTTCACTGTTTAGCCATAATCACTGAGGATTCTATCAGATTTCAACTATTCCCTAGCTCATTTATTTTACAGTACATTCTAGAGTTGGAGAGTCTTTTTCTTAAGTATATGAAAGTGATAAATTATATGTAAAATCATCAAGCATTTACTAGATATCTAGTATATGTTTATTAAATTTGAATCTGTAATGATTCAAATCTATTATTAACTAATTTCAGGACATTTAAAAAAATTTTATTAAAACATAGTTGGCATACAATATTAGATTAGTATCACGTGTACAACACAGTGATTATATATTATATACCTTATGATATAATCACCACAATATGTCTAGTAACCATCTAGTAATCACAAAAAGTTCTTACAATATTATTGACTATATTCTTTGTGCTTTACATCCCCATGACTTATTTTATAACTATGAGTTTGTACCTTTTATTTTCCTTCACCTTCTTTACCAAGCCCCACATCCTCCCCTCCCCTCTTCATCAGGATAAATTCTTAATCAATACACAGTGAAAATTTTATTACCTTGAATATCATCATTGAATGTGCAATATTGGTTTTGATACTTGTTCAGGAGACGAAATGCATTTATATTGGCGAAATCTTCAAACTGAATAAGGCAATTCATGCCATACCTATGGGACAAAACATGTTGGAGTAGGTTAATAAAATAACATTTAAAAATAAACATTAAAAGTAGCCTACAGAAAAGGCAAAACATTATTTTCTTTTAAAGGTCCCTTCTTGCTACTTATTATAAATACATAACATAATGTCTTTTCAGGAACTATTTACTATATGCTTACTGCAGAAAAAGCATTGTGTTTATACTGTGAAATTATACAAAAATAACAAAAATAGGCTCCCTATCATCAAGGAATTTAAAATTTAATAGAAACTAAAATATTTTGAACAAATGAAAAGTAATATAAAACTGGTATGTACAAGGAATTATAATGAGAGGTCAGATATCACTTCTGACTGGGGGCATACACCAGGTAACAAGTGAATTGAGTTATAATGAGTAGTTATGATTTCAAAAGTTGAGATGTAGGGTTTTACAAGTTTGAGTAAATAGCAGAAGCAAAATAATTGAGGTGGAAGTTGGACAAGAAAATATTGATCACAAAATGTTAAGAAGTCCAATTTGGCTAAAATATGGTGATACATGTAAGGATGTAATGAAAGATAAGGTCAGAATTTCATGCTGGAAACCTTAAAATCCTAGCCTAAGATTCTGGTTTTTATTTTCTATTCATGGAAAAACAATGAAAGGCTTTGAAGTATACAGGATGGATTTTTATTTCTGAAATTAACTTATTTGACTGACCCTTTACTCATATGATCATTTATCCACCTATCTATCCAAGGCAAGGAAAATTAAAATTATTGATAACTCGAGCATCTGAGAATTGCCAGAGAAAGTCATATAGCCATGACCATCCTTACTACTATAGATTTATGGCCTCCAATCTCAGCTAGTCTCCCACTGATGCCCTATTTGTGATTCCTTTTATTTATCCTCAGTCAGATTCCACTTCTTTTACACTCAATGACTATTCCTAACTTTCCCTATTCCTTTTAAATCTTGACCTCTTTACTTGTCTTTTACTTTCTGAAACAGTGTAGGCATAATGCATAATCTCCCTCAACTATTCTCTCCACCTTCCCATCTCTATCTTTAGCTCTATTCTTCAGGCATCAGTGGACATGGTGTTCTTCTTCTTCGTCCAAGTAACTGACCACTGGTGCCCACATTCTCTCCCCTTTCTTCTCAATTATCTCCCTCTCTGTGTGTACAACTTCTGTTTCCGGGTAAGTCCCTTCCTCGTATGTGATAACTGAGTTTGAATCTCTGTTTAAAGGGAAAAAGTTCTCTCGATCAAATGTTTTCCTACCTTTCAATTTAATGTGCTTGAAATAGTAGTTCACAGTTGATCTCTTATTTACTTCTCAATCCTCTACAGTTTACCTTTTGCCCTCATAACTCTACTAGCTTGCCGATCTAAAGTTAAAAGATTTCTTGACAAAAAAAAAAAAAATCCAATGAACACTGTATGAATCCTTAATTTATTAGAGCTCTTTGCTGCATAGCCACTAATTCTGTTTGTCTTTTTTCTAAAACTCTATTCCCTAGACTCCTGTGAAACCACACTTTTCTGTTCCTTCTCCTAAACCACTGGTCATTTCATATTTTTCTTTTGTAAAGTCCTTAGCATTTAAACACTGCTGTCTCCCACAACTCTATCCTTGTTCCACTGTTTGTGCATCCTGACAGACTCTTAATCACACCTACAGTTTTACTAACCTAATATATAGACTGACTCCCAAATATGCATTTCTAGTCTACTTATGTGAACTTCAGACTTGTGTATCTCATGGCTAGCAGAATAATTTTATTTGATTGTACTTCAAACTGAAAAGTCCAAAATTAAACCTATAAATGCTCAACAAATAATTGCTTGGTTAATGTAATTTATAGACATTTTCTCATTTAATCTCAAGGTACATTTTTATAGAAGAGGAAAGCCTTGAGCAATTGACAAATTTGGGAGGGGAGAATTGCAGTTTCTCAACTACTTAGCAAGAAACAAAATCAAGTTCCTTTCATATCGATTTTTAAAGAGTAGGTACTAAGGTTACAGAAGTTTTCAATATCAATAGTTTTGTTAATGAAAGTACTATAAAACTTCAGTACATGTTTCTCTTTTGGTTGAATTCTCAAATACAAATGGAAATTTCCAAATGTAAATCAATTATTTTTATAATTTTCTTATGTTTAATTGCCCCTTCTTTAAAAATATTTATTTTCTAGTTAACTAAAAAAATATTCCCATGAAACTACTATTTTTTTCTATCAACATTTGAAATTTCTTTCCTTTCCTTTCTATTAAAGTCCTTTTGGAAATGTTACTTATTTGCTCACAAGCTTTTCTACACTAACTAGTCCATTAAGTCTTGAAAAGAATATTTTACAGGTGGCTAACAAGCACATAAAAAGAAGTTCACCATTACTAATAATTAGGGAGATATGAATTAAAACCACAATGAGATAAAACCTCGCACATATTAAAATAACTTTTATGAAAAAGACAAAAAATAACAAGTGTTGGAGAGAATGTGGAGAAAAGAGAACTCTTGTACACTGTTACATTGTTAGTGGGATTGTAAATTGATACATCTATTTATTTATTCCTCAAAAAATAAAGCATTTATTCCTCAAAAATATAGTATTTATTCATCAAAAAATAAAAAAATAGAACCACCATATGATTCAGTTATTTCACTTCTGGGTATTTATCCAAAGAATACGAAAACATTAATTGAAAAGATATAAACAACCCTATGTTCACTGCAGCATTATTTACAATAGCCAAGACATAGAAGCAAACTAAGTGTCCTTCAATGGATGAATGGATAAATAAGATGTGGTATATACAACAGAATACTACTCAGCCATAAAAAAAGAATGAAATCTTGTCATTTGTGACAACATGGATGCACCTTGAGGACAGGATGTTAAGTGAAATAAGTCAGAAGGACAAAGACAAATACCATATGATTTCACTCATATGTGGAATCTAAGAAAAAAATGAATAAACAAAATTAAACAAAAATCAATTCATAGATACAGAGAACAAACTGGTAGTTACCAGAGGGGAAGGGGGTTGGAGAGTGGATGAAAGGGGTATAGGGTGTCAAATGTATGGTGATGGATGGTCACTAGACTTTTGTGGGGAATTACTGTGTAGTGTATATAGCTACCAAATTACAATGTTGTACATTTGAAACATATCATTATAAAAAATAATTATACTCTCGCAGTAAAATAAATGTGTTAGTTCAAATAAAAAGAATTAGAAAGTTTCTGTATAAGCAAGGAATAGCTAATAAAATATGAATTAATAGGAAGAAGTTAATGGTCTAAAAGTTCTATTTCCAAGATCTTAAATTCTAAAATACTCTCCCTCTCTGTCCCTAGTCCCATTTTCCATCTCTTTCACCAACTCCTTCTCAAGCACATACTCTACTCTACATCCTGGTCCTTGCTTTCCTCCTAACTCATTTTGTCTGGCTTCATTTCTGTATACCAAAGACAATGATTTCAGCAGGGCATTGCCAGTTTTCCTAGACTCCCTTGTTCCTTTGCTTTTCTTCATTCTGAATAACTTCTTCACTCCACTTAGCACATAAAACCCATGCTACCTATTCTCAGACAGAATCTTAATCGAGTCCTGCAATATTTATTTTCACTGCTTACCGGTCCACAACATGCTCCCAAAGCAACTCTCACAAACCGTTTTTTATTCTCCTCATCCCATAAGCACTCACTATCTTACTAGTCACTACCACACTATGATGAAAGAACAACCTTAGCTTTCACAGTTGTATGCCCCATTTAAAAATTTTTGTACTTTTACTTCTTTTTTCCCCCTTTACTTTTGAGAAGTATTTTTGCTTCCTTGTTTCTAATCTCTCTATGGATCTTACTGCTCAACTTTACTTCTCTATAATAACAGCTTCAATTTCTCCTTCCCCAGTGGTCCCTTCCTGTCTCCAAGGATGCTCACGACTCACTGATTTTAAAACCACATTTCTTGGCCATGACAAAATCAAAACTACAGTTTTTATCTTCTTTCTTCCCCACCCCACTGCCAAACCTCTCAGAAAAGAGAACAATAAACCTTATCTCATTTCTCACTTCTTGTCAACATCATGCCTATAATTTAAAGACTGTCTCAAATCAGCACATCTTGATATCATGATGCACATAAAATCTTTCTTATCTGAGCCAACAAAGTACTTCATAAGTTATTTTTCTTCCATTGTGGTTATTAATGTATTATGTTAGTCCTTGATGGACTATCATTTTTTTTTCCCCTGGGGCTTCAACTGGACATGCTCTAATTTACCTTCTGGTATCGAACCAGTCCCTCTGTGTACTTACCACTCTGTTCTTATATCAGCATTAAAAATCTATAATTTTTCAAGTCATTTGTTGGTTGTTCATTTGCTTACTGTTTCTCTTTCTGTGAGGGTAGGGACCATATCTGTCTGGTTCTTTTATATTGGTCCAGTGTTTAACATAGACACTGGAATATAATAGGTGTTCAACAATGTGTGTTGATATATTTCTCTCTCTCTCAATTATATGTATATGTATAAATGATTATATATCTATGTATATACTCTCTCTGCACCTTTATGCACATATCATAATCACACATACATATATAATAGTATATATATATATACACATGTGTGTATTGCATATGTGATTTTATCCTAATTCTATCTTTTTTAATCATCATAAATTCATAGGTGAAAACTGATATCTAAATTTTTGTTTGCATTTTTTGATGATTAGTGAAGCTTAGCATATTGGTCTATTGGTCCTCTGTAATTTTTTCTGAAAAATTATATGTTCTTTGGTTCGTTTTTCTATTCTTATGGTCCTTTGTGTGTTTTTGTTTTTCCATGTTGACACATTTTTTTTATTGAATTTACTGGGGTGACAATTTAATAGTATATCATCTGTTTATTGCATTGTGTGTTCAGCCAAAGTCAAATCTCCTTTCATACCATATATTAGACCCTTTTTGCCCTTACCTATCCCACATGTGGGACATAAAACTTAAAGTAACAAAAATACAAAGACTCATAGACATAGACAACAGTTTAGTGGCTTCCTAAGGGAAAGTGGGAATATATGAATCTTTTTCTTTACTATTTCATAAGCACTCTTTACAAATTAAATATTAACATTATGTTAGATATATCACAGGTTTTCCTACTCTAGTTTAGTGTGCCATTAATCATTTATAATATTCCTGTTTGTTTTCACAAAATTTTTTAGTTTTTATGTAGTCAGATCTTTCCTTTTCTTTGCTTTTATTTATAATTGCCATACTTGGTGGTATCCTTATTACAGTTTAACTATTAATCAATACTTTCTAATGATATCATGAATTTAGAAATTATGCTCTATATTTGATATTCTTTTTCACTGTGAGTGCTTTTCTTTTTTATTCTACTGCTACTAAAGACAATAAACATTTTTTCACTTTGTATATCTATGTGTGTGTGTATACATTCACTTATTTTTCATGACCATACTATGAGGCAGGCAGTATTCCTATGCTCATCTTATAGATGAAAAAACAGGCACAGCATGTTAATACTACTTAGTAATGATAGTCTATAGTAATAATTAGTCCGTCCAGAAAAAAATGCCTCCCTGTTTTAATTACTATAGTTTTTAAATAACTTTAGTATTTAGTAATGTTATTTATCTTTCATTCTTCTATCTAAGTATTTGTTTGGCTGTTGACAGTGGTTGAAAAACATAGGCTCTAGAGTCAGAGCTCCAGGGATGAAATCCTGTCCTCCTTACTTAGTCTGTATCCTTGACTGTTCTGTGTCTGTTTCTCCATTAGGAGTAATGAGAATAACAATGGCATATTATAATAAGCTGTTATCAGGATTAAATGAAGTGATAAATGCTAAGTGCTCAGTGTGCAAAGGCTGGCACATGAGTACTCTATCATCACTAGATATTTTTACTATTTAATAGCAACAGTAAAAGCCATACACTAGATATTTTTACTATTTAATAGCAACAGTAAAAGCCATACACAGTAAAATAATATCATCAAAGGCCGATGAACAGTATATCTAGCAAAGCTATTCTTCAAGGGTAGGGTTGAAACAAAGACATTTTTACATAAATAAAAACCAAAAGACTTTCACTAAAGAAATTTCTAAAGAGTATATTTCAGGAAGAAGAAAATAATCCCAGAAAGAAGGTCCGTGATCTAATAAAACAGTAAAATATAAATAAAAACAAGTGATTTTTATCCATACAAAATAGCAACAAAGAATAAGGTGACTTCTGGCATGACAGAGTGAGGAGGTTGGCAAATTTATTCCCCTAACAGCAGCAATATAGCAGGACAAATCCTTAAAACCAATCATTTCAGTACTCTGGATATTAACTAAAGAAAAAAAGAAAGAATTTTTAAGCAGAATGGGGGAATAAGGTTAATTCTTGAAAGGAACAAAAAAAATTTATGTTCTTTATGTACATGATGCCATTCTAGGACACCCTTTAGCTAGCTTTATTAAAAATTAGTAAAATGTTATTAAGAATAGGTAAAGGCATTTAGACAGTTATAAACTATTACTTAAAAAAAAAAAAAAAAAAAAAACCTTAGAAGAGAAACAAACTTTGTGGTAGCAACTGATCACTCCAAACATAAATATCAGTCAATAATCATCTGGTGCTTGTAATGGCTCCTTTTCTGTGTCTCTGGTTTCCACACAGCCTTTAGAAAATAAAAGCTGCATGCCTCTAGACAGTGCCCTCATTTGGTTTGCTCCTGATGTGTCATGTAATAGTGGTCTAGCAGTATTAGATAATCTGTCATTATGCTCAGAGGCAGCAGAACCTTGTGGTTTCAGTATGTGAGGAGGAATCAGAAGCCTCTCAGTTCTATTCCTGGATATACTATTTACTTGGTCCTGTGGTTTGGAGCTTGTTACAATTTCTCTGTGGTTAAAATGAAATCTCCTCAATATGATTTGCCTTCAGTGTTTAGGACACAATGTGATCAAGCTATAAATTTATACCATTACACAGTGAAATCCAGGGATAAGCATAGGTAGTAAATCAGGGCACAAGATACATTATCATTTACAAAAGTTTACTGAAGAATTATTCCCTGGAGAGTAACGTGTATCAATTTTCATTTCATAATTTTTCTCTACCTGGTAGTTAACTCTGATTTGATTCCTAAAGATTTAGAGAGAGACATTCTGAATTCATTTTGTGTTATAAGCATCTTGCATCATATAATAAAAGAAAGCCACGTAAGGGATACTTTGTTCCAGATTGAACCAGCCTTGTCACTATGCAATTATAAGTAATGGAACACAAGGAAGTTAGCCAATTCAATTCTATGTAACTATGAAAAGAACCTACTATTTTATGATGAAAATATCACATAAAACAGTGGGTATAAATGATTTTAAAAGTTAACAGAAATACCACCCATAAAATTAACGTGTAAGAACTATAGAGAATTTTCACTTGTGGCACTGTTAAATCAGACAAAAGCTTACTATATAGTGACTAATCCCTACATATAGAACTTGCTAAGTACCAGGCACTGTGCTCCACACTTTATAAGGATTACCTCAGTTAATTCTCTCAACAACCCAATGAGGCATGCACAGTTATTATACATTTTATAGATAAACTGGAGCTCAGAGAGATTAAGGGCATGGTTGAATTTATACTGCTAATAAGTGGTAGAGTCTGAGCTGAACTATAGTTCCCCTAGTTTAAACTCTCATATATATACTGGTTCCCACAGAGCATCAATGTCATGATCAAGTCAATAAGGTGAACAGTATTATTTACAAATAAAAGGACGGCAGTGATAAAATAAGGGAGCTGTAATTTTATCATAAAACTAGCAACATTTGTATGCATTCAATATATTAAGTATATTATAGAAAGTACGTAGACTGGTATTGGTGAAAACATTAGCCTTTCTTTGGTTAAAGTTATCAAGATTTCACTCTAACCAAGTCAACTAAGAACAGTTTGATTTTCCCAAGAGATATAGTAAATTTTTTTTTTTTAGGATTTATTCCATACATGGCACTATGCAGCATTCAAGATCCAGAGCACTCTAGCTCTGATGGATACCTTACAAATAATTTAATCTAAATTACTCATTTTTAATAATGTAACTAAAGTCCAAGGGTGCTCAAAGAATCAAGCAGCAAATAGGAAGCATGAATTTTGCTCTTAAAATGCTTACAGTCTCATTGGGAAGACAAAGGATACAAGCAAAAGAAATCTGAAGGTTCAAATTAAATGCAAAATCAGTGAAACACAAAGAAATAACCATAGGGTTTAGGTAAGACAACATGAATTAAATGAGGTGTAAATTGAGCCCTTGGGTAGATTTCAAAGTTTGTGCTGGAGGACACTGAGGACATTAGTTTAAGGAACTTCATAATATCAATACCAGTTGCTGAGTTTTAGATTATGAAGAGTTCTGAATGCTAGGATAAGTAATTTGAAGTTGATTAAAGTTCTCTTTAGCTAAGAACCATTAAAATTTAATTCTCCCTTGTAGGTA
Organism: Cynopterus sphinx; assembly: GCA_030015415.1. Lineage (NCBI taxonomy): Eukaryota > Metazoa > Chordata > Mammalia > Chiroptera > Pteropodidae > Cynopterus > Cynopterus sphinx. The sequence goes on from CM057386.1 coordinate 73,741,542, forward strand.
AGACAGGTGAAGGTCAACATGTGTTCATTCCTTTAATTCACTGTCATATGGCTCTAGTTCCTACTATTTTACCTCTGTATTATTTTATGACATTTAGATATTACTTTCATTTCTCTTATCATTCCTTCAATTATATTTTGATGACACTTCTTAATTATTCTCTGTAACAGTGGAGATTATAAACTATTAGGGATAATTATCCATTCTTCCATTCATTTATCCCTTAATCTTTTCTTTATCAAGTTCACCTATTCTTAGGGATTCATCAATTATCTTTAGATAAGTAACTTCTAGTCTAAATCTCTGCTGTTCATCTTTCAAAGAAACTCCAACTCCATAATACCAAAATGACAGTAAGAAAGGCTTGAAGAAATATTATATTATGAATTTTTTTCTTTAAATGAGAAATAAATTTTTATTTATTGGAAATAAAAACATTATCTTAAATGATAAGAGGCTAATATCCAAAATATACAAAGAACTCACACAACTAAACAATAAAAAAAACCAAACAATCCAATTTAAACATGGGCAGAGGACCTGAACAGACACCTCTCCCAAGAAGACATACTAATGACCAACAGACATATAAAAAGACATTCAGCTTCACTAGCTATTAGGAAAATGCAAATCAAAACCACAGTGAGATACCACCTCACACCTGTCACAATGGCTATATCAACAGGACAAGTAATAACAGTGTTATAGAAGGAAAAGGAACCCTCAAGCACTGGTGGTGGGAATGCAAATTGGTATAACCACTATGAAAAACAGTATAAAGGTTCCTCAAAAATCTAATAATAGAATTATCATATGACCTAGCAAACCCTCTTCTGAGTATTTACCCAAAAAACTTGAAAACATTTACATATGCACCCCAATGTTCAAGGCAGCATTGCTCATTGTGGCCAAGACATGGAAACAATCAAAGTGTCCTACAGCAGATGATTGGATTAAAAAGATGTGGTACGTGTATACAATGGAATATTACTCGGCCATAAGAAAACATGAAATACTTCTATTTGCAGCAACATGGTTGGATCTTGAGATTATCATGCTAAGCAAAATCAGACAGAAAAAGTTGAGAACCATATGGTTTCACTCATATGTGGGATATAAAAATGAAAGCAAGAAATGAACAAGACAAACAGAGACTCATGGACACAGAAAACAGTTTAGAATTATCAGAGGTAAAGTGGGGAGGAGGAAGGCAGATAAGGCTAAAGGGGGTCAAATATATGGTGACTGAAGGAAATTTAATGTTGAGTGGTGAACACACAATGAAATATACTATGACGTATTATCGAATTGTACACTTGAAATCTATATAATTTTATTAACCAATATTAATAAATTTAATTTAAAAAGATAATATTTTTAATATATTGTCAACCAATCTTAGTAATGGATTTCTGTAAAAGGATCTATGGTGTCAAAAAACTTACAATTCTCTAATATCAATATTAAGCAATAAATCAAGAAAAACTGAATCACTTTGCTTGGGTATACTGTTTGCTTCTCAAAAAAATAACAGTTTATATGATTTTGAGTTCCTTAAAATTCAACAAATTCTGAAGCTGCATTCATAACTAAATTTGCTATTTAGTATATTTTAGTAATTTAAATCTTTTAAAAGTTACCCTTTGCCTCCAAAATCACTGAAATCTTTTCCCTTATGATTTTAATTTAATATGTAAATATAAACCCCCTGAAACTCTGAACTTTTTTCCTTACAAAACTTATAAGCCAAACTTTATTTCTATCACTGGCACTACAAATGTCAAAACAATGTAATCATTTTCTATTTAGCCTTGCACCTCACATACTAGTGGTCAAATTGTTGTCATGCCTTCTTCTGATATAATTAATATAAAAGGCATTCATATTAAATGTTATGCTTTCTATTCCAAGTGCCTCCATTCATGGGACCACATGATTGCAAAATACTACTATCTCCTGATTAGCCTCCTTCCTTTTGTCTCCTTCTACACTGACATCAGTATACACAAATAAAAAAGTTCTGTCATGCTACTTTAAAGCAGGTGCTGTATGAGACCTCATCTAACTTTATCTTCTGCTTATCTCAACAAGAAACTGTAACTTTCCTTCCCTTATTTATTAATTTGTCAAATGCATACTAAGCCTAGGGGTCAGGAATTGTTCTAGGTGCTGCTGACACATTCCTGCCCTCACAGAGCTCATAGTGCTATGGAGGATACAGTAAATAGGAGATTATAATGTAGTATGAAAAGTACTTTAATAGAGATTATTCAGAATACCAAAATACAGAGAAGGGGCACCTATCCAGAATTAAGGGGATTGGAAAAGCCTTTCTAGAGGAATCTAAAGCATGAAGAATGAGTAGGAGTTTGCCACTCTACAAGGAAAAGGAAGAATTAGTGAGACAGAGTAAACATGCTCAAAGGTCACTGGTCAAATATATGGTGATAGAAGGAGATTTGACTTTGGGTGGTGAATGCACAATGCAATATACAGGTGATGTATTATTAAACTATACACTTGAAACCTATATAATTTTATTAACCAATGTCACGTTAATACATTTAATTTTAAAAATCAATGGCATGTTCATTGAAATAAATTAAATATGACTGAATAACAGCTTAAAGGGAAGGAGATAGAAATCAAGACTAGAGAAGTAAACAGAGACAGGTTATGCAAGGTCTCTAATCTGTGTTCAGGGATTCATATTTGATTCTAAGAGCAGAACATTAAAAAGGAGTATGACATGATTAAATTGCATTCTGGACTAATTCTGTATGGTCAGGGTGAAGAATGAATTAGTGAAAAGCAGGTCTAGATTTAAGAACTTTACTTAGGAGGCTGCTGCAAAACTTCAGGCCTGTATGTGGAAATAAGAATGGGCACAGGGTGAGTAGAAGGAGTCAAGAAATATTTAAGAGAGAGAACTGACAGTATTGGGTGAAGAGAAGATGATGACAAAGAAGAAATCAAGGATAAACTCCAAATTTCTAGCTTGGCAACTTGACAGAGAATGTAGTATATTAAAAACATGAAACCTCAAGAGAAGAAGCAGGTTTGGTAAGGGAGTTCAGATTTGGATATGCTACTTTGAGCAATCGCAGAGATGTGCAGCAAAGGAAGTTAACAGAAATTAAGATGTATGACTTGAATATTTCAGAGTTTGAGCAGCTACAGGTGAAGATAAGGCATATGATATAGCCATCAGCGGGTAGCTAAAGTTGTGTGGTACTAAAAGCCATTAAAAGTGAATGTCTGAAGAACAAGAAAGGCTAACATACAAGAAAGGTCATCTACACAGAAATTGAAGGATGGAGAACAAGACTTTGAAAATGGGCAATAATCAGTGGAGAATAGTTAAGAAATTGGGAGAAGACAGAGCTATGATAAACCTAATTGATCTAAACATCAAAGAAATGTTTTTGTTTGTTTGTTTGTTTGTTTACAGGGGGAGGCTTACATTAGGATGGAGCAGTAATAGTCTTTAAGGAACTGAGAGAAGACACTGATCCCATCACCCAAACCCAAACACTGTGCAGGCCAATAAGAATTATTATTTAACAGCACTGTAGGAAAAGTAGGGGTTTAAATGTGAGTCATGCTTTAGCAAAGCAAAGAGGTAAAGGGAACAACCAGTGAGGACATAAAGAAGCTTTTATTAAGGAATAGGTTTCCAAAGGCATATTGGAAAGGTTTGATGATAAGGGGTGTTGGGAGTTGAGTTTAGGGGAGATGAAACACAAAACATGAAGTATGAAAAAAACAAAAAGTATGTCATAGAATATATGGAAATAGACAAATGATGTGTTATTTTTACATTTTAATAGAAGACCAAAAACAGAAATAATGTGAAGCAAGATATTCTAAAAATTATGACTAGGCCACCTGATTCAGGACTACAAAGGTAGAGTGTAAGGAGATGGGCACATGGAAAAAGGTTGCATCTTGGTCTCTATGAGTTGAGGGCAGCATGGGTGTTTAAGCTAGAATCCTCAGTGCAGCTTTGGCTCCAAAGGACTGATCTGTGCTTCAACAATTGTATTTTGATCTGCATCATTTCTCAAGTCCTGAATGCCTTCATATAAATGATGCAAAAATTTTAAAAATGCTTTATAAAATTCCATCTGAAAGCTTACCACAGACTATTAAAGGTCTCCTTAAATGCACATTCCAGTCAACACCTTAACCCCAAACTCAATCATGTCATTTACTTCTGTAGTCTGAATCACTAAATATGTATGTCTCCTTCTCAATTTAGTCTAGATCAAACTGTTTATTTCTAAAAGCCAACAGCTTCCACAAAACACTAGAAATAAAGTTTTGGGCAGCAAAGAGAATTATATGTTGTTTTGCTACAGATTATCGGAGCCATAAAATTTTCAAGTTAGAAAGGGCCTTGGAGAACATCTGGCAACAAGTAATGCCCAGGAAGGTTAAATGGCAACCAAGATTAGCAGGTACACTAGTGAGTATTGTCACCTAAGAGAAACATTAGAAAGGCCAAATACAATGGCTACTTAATGATACCAGCAGACTTCTTTTTTTCTTATGTAGGAAAATATCTTCTATATTATTTCAGACTATAACGATACAGAATATCTCCAGGAAATAGGACAAAATTTATGTATTCAAATAAAATCTAAATGTTATCCTTCAGACTATATATTTATCCAATGATGCTGCAACAACTCAATTATTTTCTAAGTGAATTTAGAATGAGTTTCATTGCTTCATAGTTATATCTTGTAGATGATTTTCTTCCCTCTTTTTAAACTAGCAATAATGGATTTAAACAAATATCGTATGAACAAAAATTAGATCCAAATACTAGCTTAGATCAATATTTTTATTCTGACTATTCTCAAGAATCAATATCGGCCTCAAGGAATTTGTCTTAAAATGTCATCATTGTCATATTTAAAAGAATTGCTATATGTTCTAAAGATAGTCTTCAAAAGGCAATACAAAATTACTGTGACATTAGCAGTAATTATTGTACAGAGTTCCAAGGAACTACCTGGAAAAAGACAACATGCATTTAGATTCTTACTTTGTTTTAAAAAGAATCAATGACATTATTTTAAAGTGAAACCTCAAAATCAAAGTAGAAATGAAAAAAGACTTTGTATGTATAACTACTTAAAGCTTTGAAAGATGATATCTATTCTAATGCCACTGAATAACAGAAATCTATGCGTATTATTTGAGAAAAATATGAGAACTGTACATTTAGAAATAGCAATAGCTGAAGGCACAGATCCAATGTAAACTATAAATCTGTTCTCTCTGGCACAATCACCTGGACCAATGTCAAAGTTTGAATACTAACCATCTTCTATAACTGAAACCCATCTACTGATAATGTGTCCTGAAGTTTTGTCTATTTATAATTCCATATCAATAATATTTTAATAGTATTACTGTCTAATATTAATAAAAATGCCAAAATATCATGTTTCCTGCCTTATTAATAAGCTCTTTTCTTCCTATACACTGTGGGCCACATGAATTAAGTCATTATATATTCCAGTGGTATGAAAGTCTTTTAAGCCTAAACTGCTTTGTTTCTACTGGCACCTGTATGGGTACATTTACTTTCACATCAATAGCTTTTTCCCCCCTTAAAATAGTTCAATAATTAGCTGAAGTGATTTAATCCAACAAAATAAAATTAGAATTCTATTGCAGAATTTCTACTTAATTCTGAACTATTCTTAGGGACAAAACATGATGTAGTTCTAAGAATCATTTGACTTTCTTTTGCATTAAGCTGCTTTTTAAATGACATATTTTTTGAATTAACAACTACAATCATATTTCAGTCTAAATTTTCAAAAATGCTATTCTGTCTCTACCAAACTCACATATTTCCAAAAACTGATTAACAAAGCTATATTTGTGGTGAAAGGATGATTTTCAGTAGTTTACTGAGTTTACTACTATAGGAGTGTGTGGAAGTATGATAATTTATCATTTGTAAACTATAATTTTATTGTAGCATCACTGAGGAAATATAAGCCAAGACAAATAATTTCTATGCCTAAAACAATACTTACTGAAAAGAACATTTACTGAAAAGAACCTAAGGATCCTAAGGATCTAGCTACCTGGATTTGAGTTCTGCTTCTTCACTTATAAATTAAGTCTTTTGGGTCAAATTCTCAGTCTTTCCACTATCCTACTGAGAACTCCTTTTACAATTCTAAATTAAAAAAAAAAAATAACTGGAAAAACATTCAAGTGATGTCAGATTAACAACACAGGCCACCTATTACTATGCAAAATATTCAGGTGTTAAAAAAGTCTAATTCTGTCACCAATTTGATGAGGCAGGCATATATGGCAAAATGTATAAATTTTATGTTATCCAGATATAAACATTCTGGTCTGCCTGTTTTTCTTAGGTGTGCAAAAAACATAAATTACCTCTAAAAATAGATAATAACAGCTCATATTTTAAGAGTATTAGAATTCCATTCTCACTTCTGAGCAACAGTAGATTGATTGATACGACAAAGTCAAGAAAAATATTTAAACAATTTCTCATATTTTTTCTTTTTACATAACTATTTTACATAAATATTGTGTGTGTATGATACACTTCACTATTAATAATCCATCAGAGAACCTCTGAGGAACAGGAACACAGACACATGATACTTGATAATCTTTTATAATAACCAATAGTTTCAACACTCTCCTCACTCAAACAGCCTAATTGACCAATTCAAATGTTGCATTCTTCTATTTTGTTTTCATACTCCATTAGGTTTTATATTGAGTAATGAAACTGCCAAATGGTGAAACATTCTCTAGAAAGAAGAAAATAAAGTGACTAGAAAATCTAAATATTAAATAATAACAAAATCTATTAAGTCACCTAGATAAATAATAAAGTACTGTGATTGTTTTATATCAGGTTAATAAGACTTATGCCATGACTTGCTTTCTTTAAAATCAGCTTTGACAAATGTACATACAATGAAAGCAACCATTATATATGTAGAATTTGATTAGTTTTGATAAATTTATACTTGTACAACCACCTCTACAAGTAAGTTAAAGAAATTCACAACACCTCAAAAAGCTCTCTTGTAGCCCATTTTAGTCAATCCCCAGCCCAACACTGGCCCCAGCCAACCACTGATATACTCTCTATCACTATAGATCACATCTATCTTTTCTAGATTTTCATGTAAATAGAATACTATTAAATAAAATCCTTTCTATTTGGCTCTATTGCTCGACATGATTTGAGATTCATTCATATTGTATAAATTGTTAGTTCTCTTTTATTGCTGAATAGTATTCCATTATATGGCTTTACCACAATTTGGGTATATTATTACAAATGTACATTTGGGCTGCTGTACATTTGGGTTGATTCCACTTCGAGGGTATTACAAATAAACTATGAATATTTGTAAGTTTTCATTTCTTTTTCGAAAATACCAAGGAACAGAACTGCATGGTAATACAGTAGATACGTTATAAAGAATACAACCGCCAAACAGTTTTCCAAAATGGTTCTGCCATTTTACATTTCCGCCAACAACTAATGAGTTCCAGTAGCTCCAAATGCTCACCGACACTTAAATTTACACCAAATGGGTATCTCATTGTGATTTTATTTTGCATTTCCCTGATGACTAACGAGCTTACATGTGTTTAATGATCATTGTAAAGTGTTGTTTCAAATACTTTGCTGATTTAAAAAATTTGGTTGTCTTATTGAGTTTTTTTTTTAAATATATTCTAGATAGAGGTTGTTCATCAGATATATGTGTTATGACTATTTTCACCTACCCATGGCTTGCCTTGTCATTTCCTTAACAGTAACTTTTGAAAGCATTGTTTTAAATTGTATTGAAGTCCAATTTAACATTTTTTTTCTTTTATGACTTATGCTTTCTGTAAAAAGTATTTGCCAAACCCAAGGGCACAAAGATTTTCTCCTGTGTTTTCTTTTAAAAGTTTTATAGTTTTAGCTTTATATTTAGGTCTATAATCCATTTTCAGTTAATTTTTATCAGGTAAGTATGAGCTAAAGGTTCATGTTTTCCTTATAGGTATCTAAGTGTTTCAAGACTATTTCTTAAAAGAACTATCCTATATCCACTGACTTACACTAGTACTTTAGCTAGGATTAATTAACCATATGCACATGGGTCTACTTCTGGATTTTCTATTCTTTTCTATTGATCTATTCTGTTTTACTGTTCTTATACCATTATCACACTACCTTGATTTACTATAGCATCATAATAGTTTTAGATTTAAGAAATATAAGACTAACTTTATTTTTCTTTTTAAAATTATTTTAGCTATTCTATATTGAAGGGCCTTTGCATTTCCTTTTATATTTTTTGAAGCATCTTGTTAATTTCTACAAAAAGCCTGCCAGGTTAAAAATTTTTTTAAATATATTTTTGTGTCATAAAACTTTTTAACAAAGAATTTCAGTGAAATGGTTTGAACTTTTCTGAATGTATTATATTATTTGGATCTGTAGATTGGATGTCTGCATGTGAAAGTTAAGTTTTAGACATGTATCTATTATTTCACTACTAAATAGCCACATATATATTTTGACAAAATATTTTAACTATGAAAAAAAGCATTAAAAATAAGATTAACTAACATCCATGTGATTCCTACACAATTTTATAAAATAGTAACATTATATCATATCTACTTCTGACCACTAAAAAAGTCACACATCACTTGAAACACTCTTTTCCCCTCTTCTGTCTCATTTTCCTCAGGTAGCTACTCCCTTAAATTTAATGTTTATCATTCCCATGCATGCTTTACTTTTACTACAAATGTGTAACTCCCAACAGGGAACATGACATTGTTTTAATCTTTATATACATGCATAACTCTGTATATGAATCTGATGGACGTTGAATGGTATCTAACTCTCATGACATGATGGTATGGTGCCATTAGTAAGAATTGAGGATGAGTGTGTTGAAATGTCTCCTTTTGCAATTTTTTCTTCAATTATAGGATTCTTAGATGTATTAATGTGAGCACATGAAGCACTAGTTCATTCAGTTCTTATGTACTAATATTGCATGCTGTATCTGTGGCACAATATATCAACTCTCCTGTTGATAGACATTTAGATTATTTCCAATTTTTCATTACTATGTACACACAATGCTGCTGAGAAAATTTCTAACATGTCTCCTTATGAACAAATTTCTCTGGGGTGCAAGTGCTGTGCAGTAGGTTACAATAATCTTAACTATACTGCCTAAATGTTTAGAAATTTATACTCCAGCAAGCAGTGTATATATCCATCCACAACCTCACAAGCATTTGGCATTGTGAGATTTAAATTTTTTTGCCAAGCTGATGGATATGAAAGGGTATTTGATATCTTCGAAATGGCAGAATAGTGCTGGGTAGCCATGGAAATGTGCTGCTTAGATCACCTTTCAAAAAGAACTTGCCTGTGAGTGCAGTTAGATAACTGTCTTCAGCTACAACGTTTTGAGATCCACTGCAAAATTCCACCCAGGGCCGTGCTCTTTCCAGAGAGTCCTCAGTCAATTTTTGAATACAGCAGTAGTATCAGGGCCCCGTCACTTCTACTCAATATGGAACTCATCTAACAAGCAATATTTGCTCTGGGGCTCCCCCCTGAATTGGCTGAGACTTTGTCAGATATATATTAGAGTCCGAGGCTCTCTCTGCCCAATTCTGCTTCCTAGATGTGCATTATAATATGAAGCCTTTCTCCTCCCCATCATTTTCCCAATACACTTCTTATACTTTAACTCCCATCTCAGTAGCTACTTCATGGAATACACAAACTGATATCATAATTGAGTAGATTAATGCTCAAGCCTCTGCCAAATCCAACTGCTTGGATTTGTATCCCAGCTCTACTTCTTATTACCTGTGGATATATCTCAGCTTCCTCATCTTTAAAATGGAAATAATAGGAGTACTTACCTCACGGGTTTGAGAGATTAATATGAGCCCCCTGAACAACTTCAGACACATAATAAGCACTCAACAAATACTAGTCTTGTTTGCCCAACATAATTTATTATTTATCACAAGAGGTGAGTTTTAGCTTGAGGATATATGAAACCATTACTTAGTAAACAATGACCCGGGACTACTTATTGCTCCTTCCATTAGATATATGCATGTATTTAGATAGGTGTTATTATAGCATTTGGGTAAACATATGGTGATCTCAAATAAAGTGGTTAGTGCTAATGACTAGTTTCAATCTGACTATCTTTGTCAATGATTAATCTATATTCTGTTCCTCTACTATTTGTGTTTTGATTTTATTTTGCTTATAATAAACTACATATACAAGTATCATTAAGGAATATGAACTGTTAACACTTCAGAAACATTATTGAGAGGCTTTGGTTAAATGTCTTTTCTATCATAAAGTGCTGCATATATCTGGATTTCATAGTCTATAAATCTTGAAACTGTTCCATTAATTAACTTCTGGGAAGATATTAAGAATCAAACAATAAAATTTTTCCAAGACATTATAGAAGCCAAAACATAGCTAGTATTCTTTTTTAAATTGACATTTTCTCCTGAAATTACTTTCCCAGAAATATCAACCAGCTCCCCCTTTTTCCAACAATGGTTTTCTAAAATTTAGAGTAATTTTAGACCAAAATGAGTTAATCTATGAAGGAAAGTCAGGAAAGAGCTCAGTAACTAATGCATTCATCTTGCATTCTTGTCCTCAGAGACCAGGTTAATGAGAATTTAGAAAAGTAATTAACATTTACAAATGACCCAGTCAAACATTATTATGAGATACTATCTTCAGTTTTAAAACTAGGAGTTTAGCCAAATATAAACTTCTGAAATTAGAAGATGCTTGTAAAAATGAAATATATTTTGTCTCATTCCAAAATTCTGTATTTCTCCATAGCAAGAAAAATAACCTCTGTATTGTTCCTAAACCCCATGTGAAATATATACCCAGAGGTCTTACAGATCTTCATAATGCATTTGTGCAAACAGATCATATATCTCATTCTTTAACTCACCCCATGGAAAGAAAAGCCAAGATAATGCATCAAAAAATGGTGCTGGAGCAAGTGACAAGAAGAGAAAAAGACCTCTACTATATTGTCAGTAAAATGAATGATATCATACTTCAGTTGATTTGCATAGGAAATTCTTATTTGGTTTTCTAAGACATATATTCTATTAAAATATATTTTTATCAGACTATGATTGCTTTTGCATACTCTAATATAACTTATCTTCTAAATTAACTCTCTTCATTTCTTTCTGTAGTTGTTAGCTAAACTCTAGAACAGATTAGGTTCCAGATTTCTGATAAATTATCATATTCCCTCTTCTCCCTAAAACTCCCTAAAGATAAAAATTTTAAAAAGCTTATTCTTTATTCAGGACAATTCTTATTTAGCCATTACACTTACCTCTGGCCAAAGTGATCATTACATCCTTTAGTGATTAGAAATATATGAGAAATTGGATTTCTAAGAACCTTATACTCTAATATATTAACTGGTATTTTGCAAAAACAGCAATCCTTGATTTTGAGAACCATTATGCAAAACAAAATTAAACATGTCTCTTCACTCAGCATTTGAGTTCTCAGAACTCTAACATACTATTGAGAAGTGAAACATTATATGTGAATTTATCATTTTCACATAACTAGAAAATACCTTTTCATAGCCGAAAAAGAGTTGAAGAGAATACTGAAAGACCCTGCAAACGCAACTTTTAACATAGGGTAAAAAGTTCCTAAGTTGTTCAACAGAATAATAAAGACCAAAACCTGTAAGAGTTAACTATTATTCTTTACTAGTAAATAGGATAAGGGTATCATTTTTTGAGGGGAAAAATTTTAAAGTGAAAACAAGATATATGCATCATCAGGGCCAAAAAACTTAATTTCAAATGAAGAGAAGTTTATGGCTAGGCTAAGAAGTAAAACAAAAATCTAACAATGGGCTCTATACAAAACTTCAGGAAAGGACCTTTTAATTTCTAGTAATACAAAATAAAAAGATCTCACAACAGAATGAGCTCACAATTTGAAGATATTCCTATCTTAATAAATAACTGGAATAGCTCTACTTTTTCAAAGGTAGGCTTATTAAATACTAAGAAAATTCACAGTTTCACAAAATTCAAAAGGGATAAACATTTAATAAGGATGTAAATCAAATGACAATTTATAGACATAATTTCATGAATGCACCAAGTTTTTTTTTCCTAGGGGTGGCTCTATCAGATCATAAGTGAAAAGAGGTATATGGTAGTTTAATGGAAAAAAAGGAGAATGTGGCTATAACTGGGTCACATGCAGGCTGTAATTGGTATTTTGAAAGTTGGCAATGCTTAAATCATAAACATATGTGGAGTAAAGAAGTTCCTGTGATTCTTTCTCATATGAGCTGTATTAGTCACTATGTTTTCCCATAAGCTGATAACAACAACATTTTGTGAATTTTGTGGTTTCCAGGGGAAAAAAAAATAAGGTTTATATTTTCAAACACCCAGTTAAGAAAACTTTTTCAACAAGAGATTTTCAACAATAGATTCAGAACGATGCTAGTTGTAAGTTAAATATCAACTATGGGACATTTCAAATTCTCCACATACCAAGCAATGTAAAGACAATATGGAATATATGATGGAATGTAACTTCAAGCAAAACCTTTCAACTTCATAACGAAATATAATACGGACACCATTTTAAAATGCGGACATTATTTAACTCACCAGATAGACTAAAGGACCCTAGAAATATAAATATGAAGTATCCTTGACACCACAACACCAAATAAATAAACAAATCTAAAAATTTGCTTTGAAACAATGGCATAGGAAAGTCTTAACACTGTCATGAAATCCTAATGGACAAGGTGAAGGATTTTCTCCTGAAACATAAGATGCTACCTTAAATTTCACACTGTTATGTATTAAATTTTTTCATTAATTAATTTATTTCTATAAAAGTGACATTGTTTAACAAAAATCAATAAATTTCAAGTGCACTGATTTCAAATGCCATAGAAGATAATTTGTGTATAACATGTTTTAATTGTATCCAAACACAATATTCTAGGCCTCAAAAGGGAAGTATAATGACAGATTTAAAAAATAAAAAACAATTGAAATAGGAAAAGTTAAAGGATATCAGAATTAATGTTGGGGGACTTACATGTTATGCTTTCAAACAGTCCTTTGGTTCTACATATCAGGGAATCTGTGCTTTGCTCCTTTTAGAGGTAACAGGAAAGGCAGTGAGGTCAAATACTTTAGCCAGCTCTCTATATCCAAGGATTAGATTCACACAACTAAAGCCAAGATGAAGCCTTCCTCTAAAACTGAGGACATATTTATCATATATTTAACAGAATTAGTCCCTATTAACAGATTTAGCTTGTCTATATTTAGTATAACTATTATCTAAGTGCAAATAACTTTATACATCTATTGGATTTATATTGATATCTATTTATAGAGTTAATCTTTACATGTAGGCTAGTTCTATAAAAGTAACACAGTTCCTCAGAATAAAGGCAACAGATACAAGCTACAATATTAGTTTCAAATTATCTCTTTTAAGATATAAAATAAAAAGGTTTTAATGTTCCTACGAGCACACCTTTTGCAAAACCACAATCAAACATAAACAATGACTACATATATAAGAATGCTATATTTTTCTAGCTTTGATTCACAGGAACATTTGTTTGAAGACTGCTCTCCAAGTTTTCCACTGTTATCAATTTTTTTTCATTTTTTGTTATACTGTTATCAATTTTTAACAAAGTATTTTAAAAGTTATAAAACTCTCAACCATTTCAATTTAAAACTTCTATTTCCAAGAAAAAAATCCTAAAAGTTAAGGATTTGATTTTGTGATCAAAAGGAAAAAGTTCCATGATTGAAAAGAAGTTTTTTTCTATGATGAAGCATTTTTTAATCTATAAAAAGTTCAAGGTTGATTTCTTTTATACTCAATTATAATAATAGATGGAGATAATTGATTCTACAGTACCAAATCATGTAAAATCACTACCATTTTTGAAAGAAGATGTTATGTCTGCCAACAAGAATCTACTTTATGTTACGTGTTCTAAAATGAAAGTATTATGACACCACCTCCACTGCTTCAGTTAAGTCTTATTCCACCAAGGCTTTTTACGGTATTCACATGTGTGCCCTAGGGACCTTATTTGGTTAAGTGTCTGTCAGCATTAATGTAATGGCTGGGTGGAAAGCCAGAGGAGAGAAAGAGCTATTAGGAAGATCATTTTATAAATTATATAAATGTCTAACCAGTGTACTATATGCTTGAACCTAAAAATAAAACAAAAAAAAAATTTAAGTGTCTGTTAACCCCTTCATATCAAGAATCCCATTTTTACAATAATAAAAAAATGAGTTTTCAGTGGAAATTTTTTAATCCTTACCTTGCTTGATTCACTGTTCTGTTTGGCCCTATTAAATCTTTCTTTCCTGAAACTCTTACCCTTTAGGTTCACTGTTACATTTTCAGCATCTAGCTCCTTGCCTCTGTGAGCTAATACTCAGACACTGGTGTTTTCCAATGTTCTGCTAACACTAAAATATGAAGAATATAAAATTATTTTATGCTACTACCTGACTTTAAATTTCCATTCTGACTTCTCTTACAAGAAGTTAAATTTCATTAAATTTAAAAAAAGGAATGGAAAGTACATGTTTATTAATTTGTTAACTGCTAAAAGTTCTATCACTAATATACTGCAAAAGACTAATAACTTATATGTTATAGTTCTCTAGTTCTAAATAAACTGTAAAGAAAGTAAAGAATTTTAAAATGAATTTCAGCACATTAAGTCTTAAGACAGAGCTGTTTTGGAATAAGCTGAATCTAACTTCAAAGAAATACTTAAGAGATGAATGATAGCATGCCTTTAGAAGAAAATAAACATTCTCTCAAATATAATTTTTAATGTATTTTGTGAACCTAATGATTAAAATAAGACCAGCCACTTGGATATTTGTTATATCATCTTTTATAAATAGAATGCTTATACTCTCATATTCATTCACTATAAAAGACAAGATGTATAATGCCGACCACTTAACCTTTACAACTTTCTTGTTAATATGTGAAATTCAGTGGCTTTTGAACCTGAGCATAAATCCTCCAATAGGCCTAACTCTCAGCCCCCACTTTAATCAGAATCAATCAGTAATCTAACATTAGCAAAAGCACCTGAAAACCAATGCTCACATGTCTACCACAAGTATGTTAGCTTAACGTCATGGATAATTAATTACAGGTCAAGGAAGAGCAGAAGCTCAGGTAGCTTGAGGCAAGACAGAACACTATGGAATTTAAGGTATTACAACATGGGGAAAGGATTCATACAAGAAACAGGCAAGGTTATAACTTGGGCTGCCAAACTAAAAATGAGAACAAAAATAAGATTTAAAATTCAACTCAGTGTGCCAGAAAGCTTCCATTTTCTTGAACCTCCTATCATCTTCTACACCCCAGACTTCTTAATGTAGGGTCAAGGTTTCCAGTCTGAGATACAAACAGCTTGAAAGTTGACACTCAGTCATCACAACAAGAACTAAGATTAACAAACTCAAATTAATAACTCTTCTACAACCAATTATGTTGGCTCCCTCCAAAATGGAAAGACAAACAGGCAAATACACAACTTACTGAAGAGGGCCAGAAGAAAACCCTGCAATTAAAGCCGATATCTGTGCCAATACATTAAAACTATGATGAATTGCTGGCAGCTAAGTGTAGACTAACGTGAGAGTTAAAACCTCCTGAGGGGCACAGTCTTAGGGAGAATCCACTCAGTTTTGCCTCCAAGAACCTCAGCAGGTTGTCCTCACTAGAAAGATTGGGGGGGAAATTTCTTTATGCTTCCCGCAGAAGAAAAGAAAAAGCAAGCATTTTGAAATACAGTTAGAGTCTTCTATTCTCCTTAAAAAGGCCCCTCTAGCCTTCAAATGAGGAGACAGAAATACCCATTTTAGGCTTACTAAAAAATTGAGACCTAAACATAGTACTATAACACGCTTCCACTCCACCCACATCTTATTACTACCTCAACAGGCCTCCAGTGAAATAACAGGAGATAACAGGAGTTAAAGAACTGAAAGTTTCAGACTATTTAATGCAACTGTGGGAAAATCCAAAGACAAGGGGAAGACAAAAAGAAGGAGAGAGAGAAAATTTTAGTTTCTAATCATACAACTACAGCCAACTGTAAATACAGCCTGTTGGCCAGATAAACAAAAATCCTCACACTAAAGACCTATCTACCTTAGCTCCCTTTACTCTGTATGTCATGTCCAGCTTTTAACAGTAAGTTTTAAAAAAGTTAAAAGGTAAAAAAAAAAAGAAAAAAAGCAGTTTGAAAAGACAAGGCAAGCAAGAGAACTAGATTTAGGTATGGTACACATTTTTAAATAATTAGACCAGCAATTTAAAGTAAAGGGTCTAAGAGAAAACACAGTAGACAACATGCAAGAACACATGGGTAATATAAGCAGAGAGATAAAAACTCTAAGAAAGAATCAAGAAGTAATGCTAGTAATCAAAATCATAGTAACACAGATGAAGATTGCAGTTGAGGAGCTAATAAACTAGACCTGGAAGGGGAAAAGATTAGTTGGCTTGAAGAAATGTCACTAGGAACTTCCAAAACTGAAATGCCAAGAGAAAAAGCACAGAATAGTCAATAACTATAGGACAATTACAAAATATAAAACATACACATAATAGATATACCAGAAGGAGAAGAAAGAACAGAGAAAATATTTGAAGTAATAATTGTTAAGAATTTTTACGAAATTAATAACAGACACCAAACCACATATCCAGGAAACTCAGAGAACACAAAGCAGGATAAATACTGCCCCCAAATTTTTAATTAAATACTTCATATTCAAGATACAGAAAATCAAAGACAAAGAAAACACTGAAAGAAGCCAGAGTGGGAGAGGGGGAAGAAATCTTATCTATAAAGAAGATTAAAGATTACATCAGATTTCTCTTTAAAAACCATGCAAGCAAGAAGAAAGTGGAGTGAAATGTTTAAAGTGTTGACAGAAAAAAAACTCTGACCTAGAACTCTGTATCCAGCAAAATTATCCTTTAAAATTTAAGGAGAGATACTTTCTCAGACAAACAAAAATTGAAGCAATTTGTCAACGGTAGATCTGACTTGCAAGAAATTATTTACAGAGAAGGAAAATGATATAAGCCAGAGATCTGGATCTACAGAAAGGAACAGCATTAGAGAAGAAATAAATGAAGGTAAAATAAAATATATTTATCTTAATTGATGTAATACATAATTTTCTTCAAAACAATGGTAACAATGTATATGGTGAGTATAGCTTATTATAAGTGAAATGAATGAGAGTAATGTTATAAGAGATGACAAGGAGGAATTGGGAATATTCTGCTATAAGGTACCTCTACTACCCAGGAAGCTATGTAGTCATTTGAAAGTATATTTGTATTAGTTGTAAATGTATACTACAAATTCTAGGGAAACCACTACAAATATTTTTTTTTAAGTATAATACAATAAAATAAAAGAAAATAAATCTAGGGTCCATACTTTTTCCTTATTTTAGTTAACTCCTTGGCTTTCCTTTATTTACAGTTATCTGTTAGATATGTCTTTTAGAACTTCATGTATTTCAAGTTCTGGCTCCTCTAGTTGCTCTATCTTTTTGTTGCTCATGTTTTGGCAAGATGTTAAATAAGTTAAATAAACAAACAAAAAATCTGCCTACCATAGTGAAAGAACTGATCTAGCAACCACATTGTCTAAACACAAGGAAGTCTGACAGAATTTCTATAACCCTTGCCTCACCATAAACATGAGAACTGGGTACTAGTTGATATAAAAACTCTGTGCAGGTAAGTCTGATGATACTAGTAATAAAAATATACTTATGTCTCTAGTGCATATAACAATACCTGGCATATAGCAAGTATTCAGTATTTACTGAATGAATAAATGAATTGATGTTTTAAAAAAAGAATATTTGATACATGCTGAGAAATAAAATTTTAAAAATATTATTTGTCAACTTGCTTTAACATCTGTTGCACAAACAAAATTAAGTCTCCTACATTGGTGTGCATTTCTGAATTCTAACTTTAGAGAAATATTATGAGTATGCCTGGGAAACATTTTATATCTGGCACATTATGAGGTGTTGAGACTAGGTGTCTAAGTCTTTAAACATAAAACTTTACTTGTCTCACTTGTGAAAAAATACTTTGAAAATTTTCCAGATACGTACGCGGATTTAGGCAGCCTAACCCCATAATTAAAGCCAATTCCATGGAAATTTAATATAACTTTTCAAAATATCAAGGCATTATAGTGAATCAAAATGAATGAAGTGGCAAAATCTGTCCCTAATTTTAATTTCATATGGTTTGGCACTTAAGCAACTAAACTAGTCATTCCTTAAGTGTCTGAAGAGACAAGTGAGATAGGTCTTCTCTGACAACTCATATCCCCCATGTTATACATTAGATACACTATTTCTTGTATTCTCTTGCAGTATCCTAAACTCATTTCCACAGCAGGGCTGTGGAAAATGTCTATTTATCTCTCTCTCCGACTACACTGAGTTCCTCAAGAACATTTAGCAAAATGAATGCCTAGTACATTTAGGTCCTCAATGTACATGCTGAATAAATAAATAATTCAAGGTACCCTAAATATTTTCTTTGACTCGTTTTATAGAAATCACTGGTATGATAAGAGATAGCTATAGACATCTGGGCTAATTTCTCTCACTGTATACCATCAGTCAACAATGTTTGGATTTATTTTTCCTTCACCTCATATCATTTATTTGTTTGCCTATATGTCAGTATAGCTTACCCAGAAAAAAACTTCAACTTAAACAACTACAAAAATACTGCTATGACTGTGAACCTACACTGGGAGTACAATATATTATAAAACACAACAACCTACCCACTAAAGTATAATATATAATAGTCACTGAAAACTAATGTGTGTCGGGTACTATTTAAAACCAAATAAATTGCTTTTTTCTGTTTTATATTTTAACCTACAACAAAAAGCAGAAAAGTTTTAATTTTAGTTGACTACCAGTTTTAAATTTAAAAGATTAAAAATCATAATGGGAACTATTTTGCAACCAGAGATAGACTGAATGTATTCAACAAATATTTACTGAGTGCTTCCTAGGAGTGGGGTTCTGGGGACATAGCTGTGAACTTAACAGAAAAAAATCCTTGTCTTGTAGAGTTTATATTGTATATATGGGAGACAGATAATAAGTAAATTATACTATATGTTTAAGGTGATAAGTGTGATGGGTGCAATTTAAAACAGAATGATTCAGGGAAGTCTTCACTGAGAAGGTGACAAGTGAGTAAAGACTCAGAGGTGAGGAGAGAAAAGGAGAAAGGCCAGCAGGTTCAACACAACAGCAATGGCAAAAATCCTAAGGTGGGAGTGTCTGAAGTGGACAAGAAATAGCAAAAACTGGAATTCCCAGAAAATGAAACTTCAATTGAATTTACATAAATTTCCTGTTTCTTTATAACTCAAATACTAAAAGATATTATCAAGCTGTTCTGTTTGTTTAGGGAAGTTGTAATGTTTAGGGAATGAGGAAAATGCACAATTTTCAAACACATCACCTACTTTTCCGTAATTGCCCTTAGACACTTAAAGTATTGCTTATCTTCACGGCTACATGCTTAAAATTCAGCTACAAGCTTATAGTTACCGTAATTCTATTTTCACCATTATATACAAAACTGCATTATAAGATGTCTGAACTCAAAATGTGCTACAGATGCCATGTTATTTGCACTTGACATATTTAATAACATTCCTTTAAATCAGAGAGGAATGTAATGATTAAGAGCATGAGTTCTGGAGCCAGACTGAATTTGAATATCAGCCCTGTCACTTTCTAGTTGGGCAACTATAAAAATTTACTTCTCTGTGTCTCTGTTTATTACCTGAAAAATGGGAATAAATAATTGTAAGAATACCATAGAACTTTTCTAACAATAAAAGTATGTAAAAGCACTTAGAAGTGAGCCTGGTACATATTTTTTAAAATGTACTAGTTGTTTTAATAGTCATTGTCATTGTTATTAATATTGTTGGAACATATCTGGTGTGGTATTTTTTGAAGTGTCATAACCAAAATAAGAAGGAATTGTGATTCCTTAATTCTTAATATTTGTTCTCTCTTGATGGCAACAGAAAAATCAAATCCATAAGATTTGAACACATATCAAGTATTTTATTTTATTTAAAAAATTTTTTTTCTTTTTTAAATTATTTTGTTTGTTTTTATGGTGACATTAGTTAGCGAAATCCAGTAAGTTTCAGCTATACATTCTAACAGTAAGGCATAAATATATTTATATTGTGTGTTCACCTTCCATAGTAAGATTTCTTTCTGCCATCACATATTTGACCCCTTTTATCCCATCTACCTATCCCTTTCCCCTTCTCCTCAGACCTCTGGTAACCACTAGTCTATTGTCCATATTCATTAAGTATTTATTTATGTATTTAAATAGTAATTTTAAAATGTCAATCCATTCAAACAAGAAAACAAACAATCCATTCAAATCAAGTCACCTTCTGATAATTACTAAATTAGAAGAAATTATGCCTTTTAATAATTAATATTTATGATTACTCAGTAGTGTGTAAAAGGTATACTTAAAAGCAAATTATTTTGCATTTTGTAACACTTAGGAGAAAAACACACACAAGTGATAAATTGAGGAGCAGGGTAGCTACTCTAAGGAAATTTATTCCTTACCAAGCATAAAACACCCCTGAAAAATGTATAGTCATGTGCCAACTATCAACAGGGATACATTCTGGAAATGCATGATTAGATGATTTTCTCACTGGCTGAACATTATAGCGTATACTTACACAAACCTAGATAAAATAGCCTACCTGAACTATGTGCCTATTTCTCTCAGGCTACAGCATATTACTATACAAAACAACATGAGCTTAAATCAAGCACAGCAAAAATGATGCAATCAAGAGACTTAATAAACATGAGATGTATGAAGCTGCTATTGGTGTTAACACAGTATACTGTTTTACAGCTAACTTTTTTTTATACGTAGAAAAAGTACACTCTAAAATAACATTAAAAAGTATAGTATAGTAAGTACATTAACCAGTAACAGTCATTTATTATCAAGTATTATGTATTGTATGTAATTGCGTACACTATATTTTTATATGATTGGAAGTGCAGTAAGTTTGCTAACACCAGCATCACCACAAACATGTGAGTATGATGACTACATTGACTATAATAGACACAATGGCTAGGGGGTAGGAATTTTTCAGCTCCATTATAATCTATCACTGCCAAATCTATCACAGTTCATCACTGCCAAAACCTCGTTATGTGGCACATGGATGTATTTATATTAAAAGTTTCCTTATAGCCTCAAGTTGTTCCCTCTGTGTCTATAAATAACCCTTGTGAAACATATTAAATCATTTTAAACTGTGCCGGTAAAAGCAGTTGAAAAAGAATCAACATCAAATTAAATTAAAAAGTGAAAGTTCCTGTATTCAATTATAGTATCATTGGGAACTTTACATGGACTGTATATTTCATTTAGTCATAAAAATAAAAATATTTTAGTCTCTAACAATAATGATATTTTACTAATCTTTAAAAATTTTTTCTATGGAATTACATCTATAAAAACTTTACTAACAATTTCTCTTCCGTTGTGGTAAAAAACACATAACAGTAAATTTACCATCAACAATTTTTAAGTGTACAATTCAATAGTGCTAAGTATATATACAGTGTTGTACAAGATCTCTAGAAACATTTTAATTTTGCAAAACTGAAACTCTATACCCATTAAACACTAAATCCCTCTCCCTTTCCACGCCCCCAGTCTTTGGCAACTAACTTTCTACTTCCTGTTACTATGATTTGATTCCTTTAGACACTTCATATGAATGAACTCACACACTAAAGATTTCTTATGGGCAGAATTTTATTTTGGCATGAAACTAAAGACTCAGTGCCTAGCATTTTAAGCTGGACAAAAACATGTTTTCTAAAATATACTAAGTAGAAATAAATTTAGTCTGGTAAATCAACCATGTGTAATGGGGCAAGGGAGTGAAATAGGTGAAGGGAAAATGATATCATACTATATCTGCTTCTAGGTCAGTTGTTTGCATTTGTCCTCAATTTCCCTTTCGCCCAAGTCCGATTTCCAAGTAACATTTCTATCGTACAAATTCTCCAGGGTAACTTTTATCACAAACACCACTAAAGTGAACTAACTAAACATTTTAATTATTCTCTTGCATTTACTTGTAGCATTTTACTTGCTCTCTGTGCACAAGATTTTCAATAGCTGTAACTTCTACTGGGCAGAAGCTATAGGTCTGGAGTAATCCAAATATTGGAGTACTTTAGAATTTAATTAATAAAAACTAAAAAGGTCAAAATCATTAGTTGTTTATGTCCTTAAATACTTGTAACTAGAAAATAACATAAATCCTTGCTAATTAAATCATACCTTAAGTATGGACATAAGGTTAAATTTTTACTTCCTATGCAAAAAATCCTTTTACCCTTGAAATGTACATAATACTAAAGCTTGTCCAAAAAGATTGAACAAATATAAAGTCATGTTATGTATGTTTTGTTCATTTATGAAGTTATTAGTTTTATACTATAAAGCCATAGAGAGTAGGAACACTATTTCTTTATGGAATTTAGAATTAATTTCAAGTAATCATTCAAAATCATTCTCTTAAAGTTATATACAGTCTTCAAATACAACATCTCTGACATTCCGGAACTATAAGATTTTACCTCAGCCCGTGTTAAAGAACCATTTGTTGAGCACCCATTAAGTATGATGAAAATTAAAATAACCTAGTTCTTCACCTGTAGTATTTCAAGACTTAGTGTTCAGATAAATAAATTTAATTATAATTCAGTGTGATGCACACCATTATGGTGTATCCATGCTACTGAAACATATAAGAAGCTTCTGTAATCTAGACTGGAATAGTATACATATTTAAGCTGAGTTATGGAAGAAAAGCAAGAATTAAATAAACAAAAACAGTGGGGCAAGAAGAAAAGTATGTACGAAGACAGAGATGTGACAGAAGAGTGATATGTACAGGCAACTAAAACTAGTTATTTATAAATGGTGTAGTTGTCCCCTCTTATCTTCAAGGGGTATATGTTCCAAGACCTGCAGTGGATAGTACTGAAATAAATGAATGAATGAATGAATGAATATTTATTTATTTATTTATAATATATATGTGAATAAATATAAACAAATAAACATAAATATATAAATACAAATATAAATACTGTGTTTTCCTATACATACACACCTATGATAAAGTTTAATTTGTAAGTTATATGCAGTAATGAATAAATGATAATAAAATAGAACAATTATAATAATATAATGTAATGAAAGTTATATGAATATGATTTCTCTCCTCTTCCTTCCTCCCTCCAATAATTTTTATTTTTTTTAAGTCCAAACCTATACCTGAATCTGTGTAACCATTCATTACTGGCAGTAAATGGCTAGGTATCACTCATTTCAAGTGATCCCTCGCTAAATCTTGTATCCTTTAGGCTCCATGCTTTCTGAAGCAACACGTTGCCACCAACAGGAACACATTTTCTGTTATATCTTTCACCCACAAATTTAATGCCTGTATAGTGATAAAGATATAAAGTGGTCAAAGTCTAAGGAGGCTGGGATGTGGTTATCATAATGGAGTCAGGGTATAGATCAAGGGCAAAGGAATTGTCTGGATGGATTTAGTAATGAATACGTTCTTGAGATAATGCACAGGAAACTACTGAGGAAGAAAAAAATTGTTATTTCAATTTATGCTCTGGGATAAATTGCAATGGTACTGAGACAGATGTTTTAAAAAGAGATAGTCAAGAACTGGCCTAGTTGATGGGCATAAATGGCTTATATAAGCCTAATCTCATTTTTAATCTCATTTTTATTATAAACTTGCTTTGAAGCTGACTATACAATTAATATGTAGCATAGGGAATATAACACAAGGCAAATAAAAACCTTGTGTGAAAATTTTTGTCTTGGATTAACACCTTGTCAAGTGTCTTGAGCTCCTGATGAAATATGTCTGGGCAAAATAAGAAAAAGCTGAAGTTTATGCAAAATGAAATAGTTTAAAATGCTGAATGAGAAGTTTATTCCTCTGGGTCAAGTATAATTACATGCTGTGATGATAAAACACTTTCAACGGACTGATAATGACCACAGTTATCACTGAATCACTGAATTTTATGATATAGCTAAGCCCTGAATGTTTAGCTTCTTCAGTACTTCAATAAAATCTTAAAATTAGAACACTTTAGAGAATGTTTAATTCTAATCAATTCTGCCATTTAAGGCACAAATTGTTATATATTTAAGCACATCTGCCAATACACTTAAAGTGACAAAGAGGTCATAAATAATACTAACAATAAAAACAACCAATACAACTAATGGCGATTTTTATGTGCAAGCATTATGGTATATTTTATATACATTATTTTATTTTATTTTATTCCAACTATTAAATGTTCTCTCTACATTAAACCAAATTTGCCAGCCTATAACTTTTAATTAAAATTATTGGTCCTAATCATCCTTCCTGGGGGGAAAATATAGTTATTATTTATAACATTTAATAAAAGTAATTTTGTTTTTTAATATTTAATCTCAGTCATCAAAATAGCCCTATGAAGTAGGTAGGCAGTTATTATCTTTCACATTTTTCAAGAGAGAAACTTAGCCTTAGGGAAGGTAAGTAACTTCCCCACAGTTGCAAATACAATAGTTTATAGAGCCAAGGGTGGACTTCAAAGCTCAGGTTTTATTTATCACATCCCCGGAGACGTGGGCTTTGTATCCTGACAAAACCAGGTGGTGAGCTCCCTGAATTGAGAGTGAGATCCCTAACCTTCGTGAATTGACTGAAAGAACTGACAATCTATGAGGCCTCTGAAGAAACAGCTGTGCACCTACCCCAGGCAACACCATTCCAAAATGTACTCAGTATGATTAAGCCTTTTTTCCATTCGAATTTCTACACATCCCAATCTAACCATACTGGTTAGGAATAAATTTAACAGTTGCTTTCTTGGTTTTCTATTCACAAATGTGGCTTTCTTTACCATGCATACTGAGGACATGGTATTATTCTGACTGAATATATATATATATATATATATATATATATATATATATATATATATATAAAGTGGGTTGCTATCTATGGATGCCAGATACAAAAAGTCTTAAGAATTAATCACTACATTATGGTTAAATCAAAAGCAAGAGCTCACATTAATTTTCAACAAAAGTATCACAATTATAGAAGTATAGTGACTTTGGCAACTAATTTCATAAAGAGATAACAATTAAAATTTATCTGATTTGTATAAATTAAGTCATTCCCTATTATTCTGTCATCGATTTCCTGCTTCCTTCACTGTATTTATCACAATTTCATTGTTTCATTTGTTTATTTGCTTATTTAATTGTTTATTGTGTTTCTCCTCTAGTAGAGAATAAGCTTTGAAACACAGAGCCTGGCTTTTAACAAATAAATGAATGAATCAAAACAATAAGAAAAAGATAGATGGTTTGGCATGATGTTTTTACTGGAGATACCTAGTTCCCATTAGGACACATGTAACCTAGGCAACTCGATGTTTTGTTCCAATGGCTAAATTTCCAAACCAAATATATTATGCAAAGCTAGCATTTGTCATGTGACTTAATAACAGAATATCAGAGATAGAGTCCATCCTACAGATTCCAGAACATGCCTTAATTACAAACCTTGAAGCATTTTTACTACTCAATTTTATCTTTATCTATATGTCATTGTACTGAACCCTGTGATATTATACTCAGATCTCCCACTGTTGTCTTAAGGATTGCCTCAGCTACAGGAAGCACTAATACACACATTTTTTCAAAGTGACCCATCATGTCCAATGATTAATCGGTATAGGAATATAAAGGCTTGGCCATCTCAGCACAACTGGGGACGACTAGGAAAAGCCATTCTATCTCCAGAATTCTCTGTGGGGTCAGTGGAAAGTGTTGTTGTTCCCATATCAAGGCCCAACTTCTCCTTCTGCCCACTCCTACTTTCTTCAAGAGGGATTGATTTCTAGAGCACTTTTTTTTAACACTAAAGTTATTTCCTAATCTACTCCCCAGGTAACCTAATCTGTGGCAGTTAGTACTAGGAGTAGTCTAAGAAAGCAGGTAAAAAGATGAAGCTTTGGAGCTGGATCACTTGCTGCCTGGCTGGCAATGAGAACCCTATCACTGGTGGCAGATGGAACACAGAGAACCCCTGGCACAGGGTGGCAGTCCCACTGTTAAAACTTTTACCAGAAGTAGGTAAGGATGGTATACCAGTGGAAGGAAACACTTTAGCTGGAATGATGTATCAGATGTTTGAGAAACAGTAACTATGAGGGCAATGAGAAAATAATACAAAATGCTGAGGGCAGGTAATCAGTGTGAAAGCCAGATGACCTCCCTAGAAAATACAAAGTGTTCTCAGATCCTGTAGTTTCTGGACAGAGAAAGATGATGCCCAAGAACAGGGATTAATCATCAGAGTAGTCATAACCTCCAAAACTCTTAAGAAAGGCAGATATGCTAAATTAGGATCCTGGTTGAAAAGAAAAGAATCCTGCCACATGGGTTGAGATTGCCGGTTTGATGCCTTCCAAAATCTTGAATTCCCCACTTTCCCAGAACTTTCTGAACCCACAGCCACCCCTTCTTTCTTGGGGATTATGCAGATAGACACTTCCTCCCCATAAGACAAAAATGTGCCTCCTTAACCCCCATCTGTCTACTCTTACCTCCTCTCCAGACCTCAAGGCTTATATAATTAAGGTTATGTCACATTATAACCCACCTGGGACACACTAGATCTCATAAAGGAAGAAAGAAGCTATTCCACAAAGGAATTATAAGATCTAGCTATTTTATATTAGTGAGAAGAATACCTGTGAGATTAAATTCTGAGGCTGCTTGATCAAAGGGGCCAGATTAGATCAGGGAGAGTCTATCGATTTGAGGACACTCTTCTGAGATGGAAGGTTAACAACCAGCAAAAATCTCAGCAGATGGTATAAACTTGCAACTAAAACGGTTCCCAGAAACATGGACAAAGTAATGGCTCATATTCAGTATGACTGAAATACCAAAAATGCTGTGGCATATGGCGGAAGAGGGGATTACAAGACTCAGAGAGTACATTCTGGAGTGCATATGCTACATAAAGCCAGAAAATCCATTAGATGATTGTGCTCTGCAGGGAGGTTCAGAAAACACACTATTTACCAAAGCCATAAAAAGTATGCTAGTGAGATGACATCTACATTACTCAGTTACTTTTTCAAAAGCCAGAGCTGACAGAAAGGAGGACTCACCAACATTATAGCAATGAGGACGATAGAACCAGGTAAGAATCAGAAGTCATCAGAAGCCAGGTGACCACAATTAAAAGAGTAGCAAGGATGGGTATGTGTGTACAGCAGACCCACAGTTACTGAGATAATTAATAAAATTAATAAAATCCACATCATTAAAGGCAAAATAGCTAAAAAGGCTACTACTCAATATGTACATTCAAAAGAAATCAGATGGATGAACACAAGGCTGAGGGTATTGTTCCAATGAAATAACAATACCTTGCTCAATTTCCAAACCTGAGCTAATTTTCAGACCCAGAGTCCACTAATGGAAGAAAAGGCCTAATGTCCAGAGGAAAGGACCTTGCAACCCCATGGCAAGAATGCTAGGTAATAAGATCTTCAATCTTCTCCACCAGAAGGCCCTTTATTATGGTAACTCTGCATGGGGGAAAGGGAATACCTAAACATTCAGAATTGACAGTGATACTAAGAGACCTGAAGTATGCTGTCCTCATTAGAAGCATATGGAGGCCAGTAATAAATGGAGTTCTTGCCAAGTTCAAGCACATAATGGGTCTATTGGGACCAGAGACCCACCTAGTGGTGATCAGAATAGACATACTTGGTAAGTGCTGTTAACACCAATATCAAGTCTTTGGGCTATGAGGTAAGAACTTAAGTGTAGAGAAAGCCAAGAGGAAGAATTTAAGATTGCCCCCATCTCAACCAAGACAATATAGTAAATAAAAAAACACACATAGTATTGGTTTGAGGAGGGGGAGTGGCAGAAATTAGTGTTCCTTTAAAGAACTAAGTAGCATCCAGGGGTGGTGCCAATAAAGTTATCCTAGGCTATTGGTGAGTCTCCCTTTAGCCACTCTCATTTCTGTCCCCTCCCATTAAAAGGGGTTGATTCCAAAAACACTCCTTAATAATTCCTTCTCAGAATCTGATTCCTAGGTAACCAACTTGGAACAATCATTTTCGACCTTAAATTTAAGTTCCATTTTCTTTTAAAACAATGTTGGGATTATCTTCCTGACTACTTCCCAATATAATTGGGCAGTGCTAGGTTGCACTTTTGGAAAATTTTTCACCAAGCAATGTCATACTAGGAAATATTTGTGAAAAATCTTTGGGATTTTTTTTTCTCAGGGAAGAGCCCAGAAGTATAAGTCCTGATGTACAGGTATTCTCTGCATTTAAAATTATTATTGACTCTTATCAATCCTCCTTTCCACATCAAGGTCTTTAGGTAACCTCTCAGTTCAACACTGAAAAAAAGCTTTTCTGATTCTAGTTTGACAAAGCATATTCATAATTAGCTTGTATCTCACTTTCTCCAGAAAGCTTTTCATTGATTCCAAGTGGAATTATTTCTTTTTATTTTATCAGCAGTTAAGTACATACATACTATGTTCATAACTTGTTTAATAGCTTCTTTGTAAATGAAGTTGTCTATATAAAGTCTTTACAAAGACAATAAAAACAAATACGTTAAAAATTTCATTTTCCTTTTCTTTTATATAGCCTCACAGTATTCTTAACATAATCTCCTGATTAATGTCACTACCTAGAAAGTTACTAATAATTTTAAAACCTTACATAAGTTTAACAAAGTAAGAAATTTAAAATTAAATATGAAAAACTATTAGTAATTAATTGTGCTAAGCAATCATGAATTTAAACCATATTGTTTCTCAACTGTTTCTATTAATAAATTTAATTAAATAAGTTATAAATAATAACAACAAATGAATCAGGAGTAGGTTTTTAAAAAGTAGTCCATACTAACTGGCAAATATAATCTGCAATAAAACCTTGAATAATGAGAGATTCAACATATTTTATATATTATGCAAGCTGATGAAAGTACTTCCTGCTGTTGTATAAAACTTCTTAAAATTAACCTTACATTAAAAAGAAACCAAAAGTATGCCTCTAGTTACAGTTGATTCTAGTGATGAGTTTATTTCTATGAAAAAAAACAAGGAAACATATATTTTTAAATAGTACATGGTTTTTGTGGCTATAAAATAAAAATAGGATGACTCTTACTGTGACAAAATTCTCCCAGAATATATTACTAAATTATGATAGAAGTCTCTTTTTTGAAAGAAATAAACTGGAAAATTTTATAGTGGCATTTGGCCCACAGTAAACTACTACTCAGACTAGGTGAAATATAGTGCTGCATTTTAATCAAATACTGTATTTTTTTAAAACATTTTATTTATTTAAACATCTTATTTATTTATTTATTTTTATTGTTTTATTGTTTTCATTTTTCCCCCGCTTCCCTTCCCCCTCTTAATCATAGATGCATTGGGTGTCCTGGTCCTTGCTCCATTCCAGACCCTGTAGATTGTACTAACTCATGCTCACTTTTTCTCTGTTTCTCCTACCACAAAAGGGTGAGATACACCCAGAAAAGACAATCACAGATCAAATTTTATCAGAAGCAAAGGACAGACTGCCAATAATCATAAAAAGGCTTGATCAGGTAATTTAGTTACTGGCCACTGCCTCTTTCACTCTAACCATGCATTCCAATAACCACAGGATCTAAAGATTCTTGTAGGAGAAAAGTATCTTCAGGGACAACACAGACAATGTTTTCAGAGATATCTTCTGGCCAGTAGGAGTTATAAGGAAATATGTGGGTGTATTTCATTTAAGTCACTTCTAATTATTAAACATACTGCACCAAACTTAGACATTGGATACTTCATTATGTTAGGTTATCTTTAAATTTTTGAATTTTAACTCAAATATAGAAAAAATAAATATTATACATACTTGGAAGAAACTGCCTCCATGAATTCATCCAAAAAACTGTCATATGCAGGACCTCTCACTCTTCTCTGCCGGAGTCCAATGTACAATGGATCTTTAAGTAACTCCTATTTTAAAAAAAATTACCAGAGATTTAGAAATAACTAAAGGCAAGTCATTTACTTGTTCTAGGCCTCAGTTTCCTCATGTGTATAATAAAGTTAGAAATGGAAATAAAATCTTGCCAAACTGCTTTGGAATCAACATGAGAGTAAATATTTAGTATAACATAGAATATATCTACAGTATTTATATGCCAAATAAGAAATACAATTGATAAACATTAAAAATGCTCTGCCTTATTCTGGGGAAAAGAAAAGAAATGATAATCTCTCAGTGGTGCTAATTAGAAAAGCTCATTTCAGATTTTATGGGCAAAATTTATCATATAGAAAAATAATATTAGGTTTGAAGTACTGTGTTAACTTAGGATATGGAAAGGTAGCAATTTCTTTCTTAATTTTTTTGTTTCTGAAAGCAAAATAATCAATCAACATTTTGATTTTACCATTAATATTATATATTAAAAATAAATGTTTTAGCTTTGACTAAAGTTTTTCTTAAACTTTGTAAAATTTACATAGTTAAGATTATTCTAAATGATATATATGAGACAACATTGCTCTGCTCAGGATCTACTATATGCAATGTTATTGTTTTTTATTAAATCATTTTTTAACTGAAGTATAATTTATACAGAGTAAAATACATCAATTTACAACAAAAGCTCTCAGTAAAATAGGCACAAAAAGGAACTTCTTCAACCCCACAGCTAACAACATATTTAATAGGAAAACTGAATGCTATTCCTCTAAAACTGAAAACAAGACAAAGATATTTACTCTCACCACTTCTACTCAATACTACACTGAAGGCTTTAGCCATTACAATAAGGCAAGAAAAAGAAAAAACAGGAATATAGATTGAAAAGGAACAAGTAAACTTTTTGTACATACATGATCATGCACATGGAAAACACAAAAGAATCTAGAAAAAAAATTCCCTTGAAAAACTATGCTAATTTAACAAGGGTATAGAACATAATGTCAATCAATATATATAAATCAAATGTACAGCAGCAACAAACAACTGGAAATGAAATAAAATACACAACTTCATTTACAATAGCATTCCAAAATATGAAATTCATAGGGACATATTTAACAACATATGTGTAAGACCTGTACAGTGAGAACTATAAAATATTGTTAAAAGAAATTTTAAAAGACAAACTTCTTTTGCACACTGGAAAAAGATGGCAATCCATGCCAGTAATAGTGAAACAATTAACAAAATTGTCACCTTCAGAATTCTATAATAGAGAAAATGTTAATCTAATGAATTTGTATAGCTTGCTAAGGAAATTTCCAGGTAGACTGCTGAACGTGTAAACTGGCTTCTCAACTGTATGATAAAGTTAAAACAGATGAGCTAAACAAGAAAACATTCAGTGATGAGCAAAATTAAAATATATATATAGAGAGAGAGAGGACACATGACTTGCTTGTAAAAGATTTCCAAAGTAAAATAAGGCCTAAAGTCAAAGACCAAATTAGTGTGTGGTTGTAAATAAGTTGTAACAATGTATTTAAAAATCTCTGAATGATTTAAAGTAGAGTCTAATAGACCATCTAGACGAGATAAAAGGAACTCGTCCCACAGCTCTCTGATATGCCAACCAATGTAGGGAAAAGGT
Source organism: Cynopterus sphinx (assembly GCA_030015415.1). NCBI lineage: Eukaryota > Metazoa > Chordata > Mammalia > Chiroptera > Pteropodidae > Cynopterus > Cynopterus sphinx. The sequence goes on from CM057386.1 coordinate 73,773,619, forward strand.
CTGTTTTAAAAAGAATTGAGTTGGGAGGGGGGGAACCTTTATGTATTAGAGTGGACTATAATGTAATACACAGAAAGCACCCCCAAAATTTAAGGATGCCATTATACTTGGATTAATTGGGACAGAGACACTTCAAAATGAAAATATTTCTCTGGGTCCCCAACTTCCCACAAGAAGGAAGCAGACTGCTATATGGCTATTTCTTATAGGAAAGGAAGGATATCTCAGAGGACAGCCAGGAGCCCAGAAAGCAGAGCCAGAAGCCTTAGAGGAGAGTGAATACAGAATCACTCTGAGGCAACAGAACCTTTTCAAAGAACATCCCCTGCCTGCAACATGGCCCGGCAACACGTGTCCAATGGGAATTCAAATTTGCTATGAACCATTTCGGGCCACATAATTCCAATTTTGAATGTGAGTGTTGATTGTGCTTTTTCTGTCCCTGTCTCACCATTGTATGTTTAATATCTGGGAACAGATAAGAGGATTCATACCAAGCAGAAAAACACAAGAAACTTCATTTGCAACTAGACATGATTTAGATGACAGGATCTGAACTTGGGTCTACTGTGATTGGGATAAAACTTTTAGAAACCTAAGATGACAATGAGCATATTCTATATGTGGAATATGAACAATTTGTGAAGGATAAGAATCTATATTGAGAAACACCAAGCTGCCCAAGCATCCTACCCTCCCTTGCCAGGAAATCATAAACATTAGTAAAATTGTAATTGTTTTAAGTCACTAAGTTTGGAGGTGGTTTGGTATAGACAAATGATATGTTTTTACAGGTGTGGTGATATTGTTAAGAAGTCTAAGTCATTCAAATCATCTCTGTTGGAATTTTTTTTTAAGCCAACAAATTATAGTCCGGTTCACACCTGTTGTCCTAGTGTAATTATTAATAGCATCCACTTTCATTGAGAAAGTGTCTTGGTTTGGCCAATACATTATGTGTTCATCCTACTTACAATGTAGTACATGACAATGAGTTAAGGCTTTCTGGCTAGCTGAAAATTAACGTATTTAATCATGGGAAAATATTTCAGATGAAATGTAAAGTTGTTGAGTGTTGTAAAGCTCAGCTGTTCCTCAAGGCCTAAAACCTTTAAACAATCTACTGCCAGGCTTCTGAACAGCTGAGGTTAAAATACCAGTAAACTATTCATGGCTGCCAGAATTAAAATACTTTCTCCATGTCTGGAATATATTTGGACTTCTAAAATGTGAATTAAGAAAGAACATAATTGAGAAAAGAGGTCACATGTTTCCTCGTCTCTTTTCTTTCATTCTTTCCCATGCTAATAATTAAAGTATAAATCATAAAGCAGATGAAGCACAATGAAGAGTCAATTATGAAGATTAATGAACAAGATTAAGCTTCAAAATTAAGTCAAGAAGTTATAAAATTCTCCCAATCATAGTGTCTGTCAAAATTTCCTGTTTTTAAAAATTTCATGATAATTGGGGCTTGAATAATGAATGCATTCTTGGAGATTTGACTGACAAAAAATAACTACAAAAAGCAATTTAACAAGATCACCCAGTTTTTACAATGGCTCCACAGACCAAGCAGCCTAGTACAGAGGTGATATTAACTTACTGGATTCAAAGCTTTTTATAGCCTTGAGTAAACAATAAATCTTTGTTGAGAATAAATAAAAGACTTGGTATTAAGCAAATGCTTATACCTTCTTTAGTAAGAGATGTCACACGTAATGCAGGTGGTATCTTTGAAGACTTATGAAGACTTACAGTATGAAAGAAAAAGATTAGAAGAAAAACAGTAGAAGCATATGGAAATATAAAAGAGTTCAAAAAGGATATAAAAAGAGCATATATTGGTAAAGTTAATTATCTTAGCACTATCTCGATTCTGAAAACTTGGGAACCTTTATTTGAAGCATTCATTTATTTGAAGCAAACAGTAATCATTATCAACCCTCCCCCTTTGTCTCTCACATTTCTTTTTTTCCTAATCTGAAGTTTCTGACAATTAAAAAATTTTCTTAATATTTTAAGTTTTTATCATTAGGAAAGCAATACTTCCTATTAAAAAAATTGAGAGCACTGAAAATAAAATGAAAAACAAAGAATACTAATAATCTTTACTCATTTAAAACTACCCAAAACTATCCCCTTGATGTATATCCTTCTAGGTCCATTAGTTTATGTCTATGCATATATAATATTATCTGTCCAATTTGCTGATGGACAGAGAAAAGGGTGGCTTGGGGGATTGGAGAATGGGGTGAAAGGTTAAAGAAGTACAAATTAGTAGTTGATAGTTGGTCACGAGGATGGAGAACATGGCAGAGGGAATGCAGTTAGCATTAATATGATGGCTAGGTGGAGGGCCAGGGGAGGGAGGGAGCAATTGAGGGGATCGTTTTACGAATTATATAGAAGTCTAACCTATGTATTGTATACTTGAAACTACTTTAAATAAATAAATTAAAAATATACATATTATCTATCCAAATGTGAGACAATATCATACACTTTCATAACAGTTTTTCACATAGAAATATAATGAAAGTTTTCATGTCAATAGATGAACATTTTTAAAACGTGTGATCTATATTGGAACTCTGCCCTTCTAGAGAATGAATAAATTAACATTCTCCCCTAGTGATACATAATAAATATGTCTATTTTGTTGCTTAGAAATGTTGAACAGCATATAACATTAGTAGAACAAACTATTGTTCCTACTGCAAATGAAACCATTTTTGTTAAATGGTCATTACAAGTAAATGGGAATGCTTTTGAGCTTTTAATGTTTATTTTATAAGAAGCCACTTTCCTGAAAGCTCTAATTTGGTCATGGCATTTTTTTCATTGATTTTCTTGGGCTTTAAAAATTACATATAAATACTTATAAACATATCTATAACAAAATGATAATTTTATCTTTTTCTGTCTGCCATTTGTATTTTTTGTCCTATTGCACAGGCTAGTACTTTCTGAACAATGAAAAAGAGGATAGTAGTGATAATAGCAGATTCAAAAACTCATGAAAAGAATGCCTACAACATATCACTATTAATTATAATGTTGCTAATGGTTTGAATAGTTCTTAACATTAAAAATATTTTTCAAAATTCAATTTGCCAATACTTTATGAAGGATTTTTGTTTCTACATCTATATTAATGTAAGCTTTACTAAGTGCTTACAGAATGCCATTGACAATTCTAAACACTAAGTATATTAAATCATGAGAACGTTATAATGTAGGTATTCATTTTACATAAACTGAAGCATTGAAGAGTTGAATTACTTTTTCAAAATTACACAGCTAGGAACATGGGTAAACATATGAATAATTAGGAATTTCTTGTTATCTGCTATTTCTTACCGGTTTGGAGATCAAAGTTATATTCTTTTCATAAAATGAAATGTGAAGCTGTCAATTTTAATATGCTCTGGATCAGTCTATATAACAGACTACATGTCTTGAAAACTTTAAATAAATCCATAAACCTCTCTTAGTTTAAAACTAAACTACTTAATATTAAAATTTAGATCTAGTTTTCTTTTTGCACACTTGCTTCTGATATTTTTGTCTATAGTTTGCATGGACTCTGGTGACAAGTTTCACAGATATTCAACTATTTTGGATAGGGCCTAACTATTTTATCTGGTAGCCTGGGGCCACAACTAATAGTCACAGAAGAGAGGCTGGCCATGCCAGAAAACTAACCATGTGATTTGGGGTGGGGAACCTTAGGTCATGTAGTTTCAGTCAAACTGTAGACTGATTTCACATGCCTAGGTAATAAAATCCCAATAAAATCTCTGAATGTTGGGGAATATATCAATCTCACACATTTGATATCAGAAGGTAACGTGTCTTGACTCCACAGAGGAAAATAAGAGCTTCACATTTAGAACTCTACAAGACTGCCTTGTGCATCTCTTCCTTCGGCTGATTTCAGTAAGTAGCCCATCCCTGTAATACAACATAATTGTGATGAAATAACTTCCAGTGGTATCTATGAGTTTTTGTAGCAAATTATCAAGCCTAAGAATGCTTTGAGGAACCCCTTCAAACTTGCATTTGGCATCAGAAGTGAGAGTAGTCTTGGGACTATGTCCTCAAACTTGGTAGTTTGGCTAACTAACTTCAGGTATAGCCAAACTAGATAAAGGAACTAAAAATTTACTCTCATTTTAGAACAAGAACTCTTGATGATCATTTTTTAATATAGATTTTCACCATTATATATGATTTTAGAAAAGGTAAATTATAAGTAGACAGCAATGCTTATACAGTTAGAGACTAAGAGTATATTGTAACTGGCAGAGAAATGGTTTGCTAACTGACCTTAATGGTTTGTCAGATGTCCCTATCAAAGCATTTAATGTGTATTGAAACTAGGTACATATGTATCTCCGATTCTATTTATTCTGATATTACCTAGCCTTCACTTAGGCCTCAACATATAGTAGGTACTCAACATCTATCTAACTCAATTAAATCTACATAATAGAATATGAAGAGTTTTAGAAATGTTTCTCAGGCTAAAAAGATATTCTCCAGTGACCTGTCAAAGAGTTAAAATTCCATCACTCACTTAATTTTTTCCCCTAATATCTCCGAAAGTCCACTGGCAGTAAGCAAAAGTCTCTAGAAATAATGCATAGTAGTACTTTAACAACAGATTTGTTTTGATAATCAGATTGTTTTCTAATTTACTATCTTTAAAAAACTTTGAAATGTAGTAAGCACTAGGCATGTTTAATGAAAAAAGAATTTAAAAAGCTAAATCTACAGCAGGGCAAAGTAAAGAATTTGATGATAGAGATGAGTTTTGCAGGCTAAGGTAAGCTAAGGGACAGAAATGGAATAACATAAAAGCACTCAATTTCCAAAGAGGAAAGGAATACTAAATGGATATAAGAAAATTCAAGACTGGCGAATTTGACAATTTTAAGATGCTCAGAAAATCAAATATTTTATATAACTAATGCAATCTATCAATGAAACAGTCCCAGTGCTTCATTAATGTAAAACTTTATGTCCACTTTATATAGACAATCTCAATAGAAGCCCCAAGTTTAAAACTAAATTCTTAAATTTTTGTATGCCTGTTTCATCATTCTTCTTCATCTCTTTGTAGGATTTTTAAGATGTTTTACAGATTTTGTGATTTTAAAACTTTGATTTCAATGTAATTTATCACAGAAGAATGTTTTAAAATATATGAAAATATAAAGAGGAAATCTTAATGTTCAATCTATATGCCCAATTTTAGGATAACTGTTTTAAGAACTCAGCTTTGATAATTTATAAATTATTTCTATTAGTATTAAAAAAAATGCTAGATAAAAATGTGTTTTTATCAAAATGTACCCTTTATAAATGTTAAATGAGCACTTATGTAGTATGCAGGAAATTAAATGTTACAACTTTGTATAAGTTAAAGAAAAAGAAAACTTTTCAAGTTACTATTAGAAGAGAACAAGGAAAATAACTATAAAAACTGTATTTATTGAAAGTATCAAGGTCTTATTTGATGATGAATCTATTCTGGACATAGGTTGAAATTTGTATGTAATTTTTAAAAACTCTATCCTTAACTAATCATTATCTTTCATCACTATTTCAGAAAATTCAACCTTTAACTTCAGGTATTTTTCACCCATAAGTAATCCTAAATATTAGCAATAAAGGGTGAGCAAAAATATATGACTTTAAGGTTATGAAATATTGCTGTCAGATGAGAAAGACTAAACTCCAATACAGATTTTTAGAAGATTTCAGACTGATTAAACTTAATCTTTGGGATTAGTTCTGTGTAGTATGGAAATAATAACTTAAAAAACTAAGATATCCTAAAGTAAAAGATATACTATATAGAATAATGGTATAAATACTCATTGAAGATAATGAAACACTAAAGGAGCTGGTAAAGATTAATAATGTTATAGGGAAGGGAAAATGAAAAGAGAACAATTTTCTTATAAGAGTTGGGGGATGTGTGAGGGAAGAGGGAGAACAGCCAGAAAAAAAATGACTAATCACTATGCTATACCTGAAACTAATATAAAATAATATTAAGTGTCAACTATAATTGAAAATTTTTTTAATTTAAATTTTTAAAAAACATATAGAATAGGATTATTTAAATTTTGTGCATGTATAAATTTAATGAAAATTAAAATTTAAGAAAAAACTAAGGAAGAAAAGAGCAAATTAAGCCAAAAGTACAAGAAATTCAATAAAGGTAAAAGTAGAAATCAATAAAATGAAAAACAGACCAAAAAATGACTTTCATGAAGTTCCTGGAATAAGTTCAAAACACAAGAATCAGTGCTATATTTTAAAGGTGAATAGCTTTTTATAGACTTAAATTGTTTACCTCATTTTCTGTTCCCACGTCCAGAGTGACAGGCAGACATTCTTGAGGATTCACCCCTCCACAGGCTGTATACAGAGCCAATTTACCCACAGGGATGCCCATACCATTACAGCCAAGGTCTCCCAAGCCAAGAATACGCTCTCCATCAGTCACCACAATCGCCTAGGAGAAAAATTAAAAATATCTATTTATGATGTTCACAAATTCTGGAGCACAGTCCCTGGTCTCTATTTCTGAAGTTAATGTTATGTAATGAAATACTAAGCTGTCAAAAAACATAAATTGAATATACAAGGAAAAGATTTTACGTGATCATACTTGTGAAAGAGCAGAGAGAATAAATTCGATATATACATTTTATGTTGTGTTCAAAATACACATATGTGATTAATCTGTTTGTTGAAAAAAGAAGAGAGGATATGCACATAAGGATTTAAACAACCCAAATAACTCAGTCTTCAATCAAGAGAAGCAGTGAGAAGAGGACAGGGAAATAAGAACTCAATTTGAGAACTAAAGTGAAACAGAGCAGCTTTAAAACTAGCCATATCCACTTTGAGAACAATTGTAGGTGTTCACAGTTACGTAATACATAATAGCTGAGTAGCCTCCAAATGTTCTGATCTTTTATGCATCCTGGCCCCATCAACCTATTTTCACAACACTGACCCATCTTCTTTAATTCTTATAACTACTTGATATTGTTCTACCACCTTTGAAATATGTCCAGGAGTCTGCTACTTTTCTTACCTGATAAGCCTTCATTAGATCTAATAAATTCTGTTTAGTTTATTTCTAGTCACCTTAAATATCTATGAAGCATACATTTTAATCATGTAGAGATTTTAATTCTATGTAATTTAATATCTTTATTGAAATTATATATCTAAGATTTTTACTCTGTGACTCACGGCCATTATGTGAACTTAAGCAAAACCAATCTGCGAATTAGATTTTCTACTCACTGCTACACCAGTCATATCCACAAAGCCTTAGAAAAATATCAGTTATTTGACCCTAAATTCATGAATTACAGCTTAATATTAAATGTATTTTTCAGAGTAGCTACATAAGAACAGGATCCAACTCTGTTTTTACTCACTACTATACACCAGCACCTAGCATAGCATTGGGCACATAGTAAATAATCAATAAATATTATTTACTATTAGTTAATTGAATAAATAGATAATTCAATGAAATGAGATCATGATGTACAAAGAACTACAACAGTATCTGGTACAAATTTTCAAAAAAGTCTAGCTATTAATATTATCATCAGTACTAATGTAGAGTCACAGCATTTTAGAAGTAAAAAAATTTAGAGTGCATTCAGTCCAAACTTCTTATTTTATAGGTTAGGAGACTGAAGATCAGAGAACTGAAATAATTTGCCCAAGGTGACTTATCTGTTTTATATCAAAGAACCAGAACCCAAGTATATTAGCTCCTACCTAGAACAGTGTTTTTTACTATACTATACTACAGAACATATTTTAAAATCTATTTTTGAGCTATTTTCATTTAATTTTCTGTTCATCTACATGATGCAGCTCTAAAAAAAACTGCTTTAAAAGTAAATACATTTGAAAGGTGGGAGAAAATTATTTTTGCATATTTTGCAGATTCTGTAAATATTTGTAGTTTTCCATGTCTTATTGCAAATGGACAATACATTCTACTGTTTTGAAGAGGCAATTTGATATCATTGGGTTAGCTCTGATTTAAGATAATAAAAAAATATACAGAAATACAGAAAATTATAACATTGCTTTTTCAATGAAATTAAAGCCCATTTTCAAAGTCCAAATATTTCAAATATATATTAAATAGACATTTTTATTGTGCTATTACAGAGAGATACTTTTATTTATCATTGATAATGTATACTTTTGTGAATGTGGTCCTCAAGTCCAGTTGCCCGCATATACTTTTAAACATTTTCATAACATATTTTAGAAGGAGAGCAACACTGTCATATAATTTAGTCATGATCTAAATAATACTTTATATATTATGCTTTCCATGTTTCATTAAAAATATTTAAACCCAGAGTTGCTATTTATAATTTTCACTAGCTTCAATTTTTTTTGAAAAAGAGATTTCAAATAATAGCATTTTTATTTATTTTTAGTAGCATATCTAAGTTATATTAAATATATGTCTTAAATATAAAGTCAAAGAAAAGTATTATTCTTCTTCATTTCTTCATAAATTTTATTCCCTAAGCTCTTCTCTCACCCTGAACTATTAATTATATAAATATATCATGGATGTGGTAGTTGTTTAAGTAATTTTTAAACTGTTTTGAGGCATTTGGTATTTTAGCTCAATTTATGCCTTATTACCAATGTACACTTGTAGCATCAATTCACAAACAATTCAACATTAAAGAATAGATTTTACCATTAAGTATAATGTTGGCTGAGGTTTTCTCAAGGTACTTTCCTTCTACACCGATTTTGTAAAGAGTAGATTTTAATAGAGAAGAAATCCTCTAAAATAAAACTTTGCCACATATGCAATTTATGACTAAATGAACATTCCCTTGCTTTGTTAACTACTTTAGCTCCTGCTTAAGAAAAATACAGTAATTTCTTTATATGTGGAATCTAAAAAGCAAAATAAACGAACAAACAAACTCATAGATACAAATAACACTATGATGGTTCCCAGATGGGAGGGAGGTTGAGGGATGGATGAAAAAAGAAAGGGAATTAGAATGTACAAACTGCCAGTTTTAAACTTAGTCATGAGGATGCAGGGTCCAGCATTGGGAATAGAGTCGATAATATTGCAATAACTATGTCTGGTGTCAGGTGGGTACTGGACTTAACAGCGTGATCCCTTTGTAAGTTGTATAGTCTAGTCACTATGTTGCATACCTGAGATTAATATAATATTGTATGTCAACTGTAAATGAAAAATAAAAAATTTTAAAAAAGGAAATAAAGCAATCATATGTTTTCTATATGATAATTAATTCACAAGAGTGGAATTATCTCAGTAAGATAACCAAATTATATCTGTTTCAGAAATTAAATCTTCATCCAAATATATCAATTATTTTCTTGGAATAAAAACATTCTGTATAAACTATACAGGGGTTCCGAACACACATTCTCTCTCTTATTAAAAAAAAAGAAAGCAGCCTTTTCCCAGGGCCTATACTTCTGATGAAGCCTACCCAGATGCAGATTTTTGCCTCCTTTCTTCTCTGTTGAACCTTCTTCAAATATTACTTATATAAAGTACTTCATTGTTTAATCATGACACTCTGTTTTTTCAAGTATAAATCCCTCTATGAATTTCAAGATCTTTCATAATAATTTGATCACCTTTTACTGAAGCAGCCTTAATTACACTGCATTTCAATATTTAGCTTTAGTTGGATCAGCCCACTTCTTTACTGCATAAGAACACACCATTCTCTTCTTGAACTTGACACATACATTCATGTTTCCTTAGGACAGTATCTTCTCTTTCTAATTATCAAAGGCTAGATCAAGTTCCAATTTGGCTAGAACATTTTCTTAACTGTTCTAGCCTTCTCTGAATGATAATCTCTAAGCGAATGAATATGACTTTATACCAGACAGTTTAATTATACAATGTCTAATAACTGACTGCCTTTGTTTTATATATGCTTTTAGCTACATTTATTTTTCACTATTCCATTACATAAATGGCGGCCATTTATTAAGTGCCTGCTATGTGCCAGACACTATGCTAGGCATTTTAAATAACAGTAGGTATAGTCAGGGTCAGGAATATCAGTAAAGACTCAGTATTAAGAATTAAAATGATAATAGTAGGCTACTAATGAAGTTAGTTAGCTAGTGGGAGGAACATGAAGCAAGGGAGAGCTCATTGCTTAGCCATTATGGTTACAAGGATATGAGATCTCTCTTCCTCAGAACTATTTCCTATATTGACTCATTCTTAAAATCCTCTCTAGAGTACTGATTAAACGTAAGTATCCTTCTTAGTGGATCAGACATTTATATTTCATAGAATTGGCACATTTTTACAGTAGTTCCTAAGGACAGGATCTGTAGAAAGTGCAGTCTACCTGGTGGGAGGAAAGTTGAGAGATAAATTAGGTGGAAGAAAGTGAAAAAACTGGGAAGGTTGGAAATAGTGAAAAACATTCTGCATTACAAGTTTGCCTAACATGGGCCTTAAAGAGCAGAATAGATCAATTCTAGCCACAACTGCTCAAACAGAAAAGGTCATTAAGGGTGTCACACTTTAGAAGTGATAGCTGAATCACCTTTGTGCCACTAAAGGGCATCAATTTATTCAATATTAATCTTGAAAGACATCACAAAGTTGTTGGGCACTTAACAGAAAGGAAAAGGGGAGCCATGGTGGGGACAAGTATATCTCACTTTCCTTCGACAAGGAAGGTGATATAGCAGCACCATGTTTTAGGACGCAGGCTCTGAGGCCCGCATTCAATTCCCACCACCACCATGCACTACTGTGTAGCCCACTGTGTAACCTGTGCCTTCCATTCCTCACTTAATTATTATGATAATTATAAGAGTTATTAGTCATAGTGTCTTGGATGAAAACAAATTATCAGATAATATTGTTATTTTACTTTCATTAGTTCACTCAGAGAGAAGTGAGATGAGCTACTTAAGGTCACAATGATGAAGAAAATTAACAGATTTATTTTGCCTACCTGGATTCCTCTTAGTGGATGAATAAACACAGAAAATATGGAAATGGAGTTTGCTTAAATAAATTCAGAAACTATTTCAATATTTATTTAACATTTATCATCACTTACAATGAATAAAGAAATTCGATAAAATGGGGAAAGTTAGTACCTAAATGTATCAGAATAAAATTAATCCACTATACAAAAATCAAAGGGAAATAAATTAGGTGACATTCACTAGAAAAGCTAGTGAATGCTACCTAATGTCATTAAAATTACGAATACGTTATAGGACAGGGAAAAGAACAAATTTGTCATGAGAAAATTTGATAACTTACCTTGATAATGTCTTCTGGCCACGCATCAAGAATTGAAGCAATATGCCCTCGATCATGGATACTAATAAAGAGACCTCTGAGAGAAATAAATGAGTAGTTTTAATTTACATCAGACTTATCAAACGATCAAAAACATTTAAAATATTTCTCAAATCAGTTTGAGATATCCCCTTTTTTATCAAACTAGTAAAAATTATTTTCTTAAACAAGGGATAGGAATCTTGTAAGGGGAAATTAATTTAAACAATATATTGATATCTACAATAAAGATACATTCATTCTTACATTACATATTCTCAAATATTTTTAATTAAATAATAATTAATTATTAATAATTAAATAATTCATTATTTTTATAGAGAATTTAAATAGCATTATCAATTCCACTCAGATTCATTTGGTCTTTATTAAATATTTGTAAAAGTTCTTTTAAAAACAGTATGAAGCAAATATAAACAGGAATTTTCAGTGTATATTATATTTATTGAATATTAACAGTGTGCAGATTACATGTATTGGAATTAGCTGAAGTGACTGATAATGCTGAGCAGTCCTTTCATGTAGAACTTACGTGATTCTTTGATTTTTGCTTAGTTGCTATTTGCAACTCTTATTTAGACTGTCAACTGAAGTCTTCAATGGTGCTTGTCTCTTTCCCTCATATCTTATGAAAGCCTAACAATTAATTTTAAAAACTAAAATAAAAATTTCTTAATTTCTTAACCTCACGTAAGTTTCATTTTAGTATTGTTAAATATAACTCAAATATAGACAACTGCATATGACAAATGTACAGTTTAATGAACTGTTATAAGACAACCACCCTTCTATATAATACCCATCCACACATTTTTTCTCAATCAAAATCCTGCCCTCCTAAGAGTCTCTCTCTTGACGTTCGTGTATCTATCATGTCCTTAATTTATAGTTTTATCTTACGAATAAAAACCATTCCTAGGCAATACTGTTTAAATTGTTTCATAAAGTTTCCCAAAATCTGGATTTTGCTGATTGTATCTCTATAGTACAGATTAACATATTAATCTTTACGCTGCATTTCTCGGGGAAATTGGTGATTGAATCTAAAGGCTTAACTGGATTCATTTTCAACCTTTTTACAAAACACTTCATAGTTTGGTGCTATCAGAAAATGCATAAAATCTGTAGTCCTTTTTGTGATTTTAGCAGCTGCTGATGCTTAATATCTAAATTTATTAAGTCATTGGGGGTTCAAAATGGTGATATTCCAATTCTAGCAATCATTATTTATTATCTGGAATACTTCTTTAAAGAGATATTTAACCACACCTATTGTTTGGTTACCCAATGGTAAAGTTGATATAAGAAAAGGATAAATGCTGATTCTTTCTCTTTACTTATTGGTTTTTAAAATAAAGAGCTCATTTGCTAGATCCTTCAAGAGTTGCCATTAGTTGTGTGTATGTGTGTTTTGAATCAGTATGAACTCATGATTTAAACATATTTTGTATCTTAATCCATCACAGTTACTTTCTTTATTGAAATTCAAATCACTCCATTTTTAGTCAGTGGAAGGCTCTTCACTTTGGCCCCTGAGCTCTTTTAACATAACTTTAGCAGTTTTTGATAGCTTCTTTGTTCTCTGTTATGACAAGATGTTCTATTTTGTCTTGCAAATGTCTGCTCTAGCCATTTCTCTAAGAAATCCTGGGGTTTTTTAGAAGATGGTAGTATTTCAAGACCACAATCTAGGCAATAGGGATTCCTACTGCTACTAGCTGATCAAAGAATCACTATATAAAATTACAAAATGTTAATATTCATTTCCTATTTATGACCAGAAATTTCTAATTGTACTATTCTCTTGCTAAGTTTACCACTAGGATTTTCTAGCAAATTCAACCTATCATTCTCTGAGGGGACCGTTTCATATCTTCTCTTTTCTCCTTATCTCTCCAACACCCATCTCCTTCTCACCCTCAGTTGATAGCCAAATCCTAAATTTCAAACAAAAATAGATACAATAGTATGAAAACTATCAATTTTTAACATAAATTCCACTAACCCACCTGCATCTTTTTAAAAAGTATAATTTAGGTTTTAGAGCAGTTTTAGGTTCACAACAAAACTGAGCAGAAGGTACAGAGATTTCCCATATACTCCTTGGCCCCATACATGTATATCCTCCACTATCAACATCCCCTGCCAGAAGGGTATTATTTGTTTCAACTGATAAATCTACACTAACAGATCATTATCACTTAGAGTACATAGTTTATATTATGTACAATTCACTCTTGGAATTGTACATTCTATTGGTTTCAACAAATTCAAAATGACATACCACTATAAACATTTGTGTGCAGGTTTTTGTGTGGACATAAGTTTTCAGCTCATTTCAGTAAATAAAACAGGTCCTTGAATAATGTCATTTAGTTCAGCATTATTTTGTTCTAACATTGATGAGGAAAAAAAAAATCAATTCCCAGTCAGGGCCACTGTCTGTGGGGAGTTTGCATGTTCTTCCCACATCTATGTGCATATTCTCAAGGTACTCAGGTTTTCTCCTACATCCCAAAGATGTGCACACAAAGTGAAATGGCGTGCCCAAACTTCCTGTCTCAGTGAGTGTGGGTGTGTGCATGAGTGTTCTTGAGATGGAAGGGCTTCCTGGCCAGGGCTGGTTCCTACCTTGCACCCTGGGGTGCTGGGACAGCCTTCAGACCCCTGAACTGCAATAAGTGGGATGGAAACTAATTATCTTACTTGTTTTTATAGTCTTTCCTAAATGTAGGTATAGCTCACATTTATTTCAATGTTTAACATCAGAAAAGTTTTTGGTCTTTAGAATTTTGGTAATATTTTTGTGATCCAAAATATGCCACAGGAATTTAACTCTTGTTTCTATCAATTAGCTTATGGTAAAATTGGTTTCATTATATACCATTTTACTTAAAGTTGCAATTTCAAGAACTATTAATGATTTCAGTGAGGACTTACTGTACCAGGAGTGAGATTACTAAATTATATAGTAATAGTATGTTTAGTTTTGTAAGAACCCGCAAATTGTCTTTCAAAGTGACTGTACCATTTTTCATTCTCACAAGCAATGAATGAGTGTTCCTATTGCTTGACATCCTCACCATCATTTGGTGATGTCAGTGTTCTAGAGTTTGGTTATTCTAATAAATGTATAGTGGTATCTCATTGTTGTTTTAGTTTGCATTTTCCTGATGACATACAATGTGGAGGTTCTTTTCATATGCTTATTTGCTATCTATATACGTATCTCCTGTGAGATGTCCCCTGTTAAGGTCCTTGGCCCTTTTTTTCTTTAAAAAGAAATTTTTTATTAAATTTATTGGGATAACCAGTTAATAAAATTATATTGGTTTCATGGGTACAGTTCAATGATATGTCATATGTATAGTGCATTGTGTGTTCACTGCCCAAAGTTAAATTTCCTTCCATTACCATATATTTTACCCCCTTAACCCTTACATTTTTCAATTGAGTTATTTTCCTTATTGTTGAATTTTAGGAGTTCTTTGTATGTTTTGAATAATAATCCCTTACTGTATACGTATTTTGCAAATGTTTCCTCCCAGTATGTGGCTTGTCTTTCCGTTCTCTTGATAGTTTCTTTGTAGAGAAGAAATTTTTAATTTTAATAAAATCCAGCTTATTCCTTATTTCTTTCATTGATTGTGCCATTGGTGTTGCATCTAAAAAGTCATTGCCATAACCAAGGTCATCTAGATTTTCTCCTATGTTATCTTCTAGGAGTTTAATAGTTTTGTGTTTTACATTTAGTTTTGGGATCCACTCCTAAAATTATCCCATCTCCCTGCTATACCATCATTTTCTCTACTGGATCATTCTTATTAGCATTACAACCTGCACTAATATTATTCATCTTTTGAAAAGACTGAATTTTGTCTCCTACTCTCCTCTCCTTCATAAAAAAAAACCTTCAAAGATTTGTATATTCTTATTGTCTCTATTTCCTTATTTCCCATTCTCACTTTCATCCATTAATAAGGCTTTTCTCCCTCACTTTTACACAGAAACAACTCGTAACAGAGTCACTGATGACTCACATCTGCTAAAGGCTAAGGTCAACCCTCGACTCTCGTCTTACCTGACTTCTCAACTGTGTTTGACATGGCTTCAAATATCTCTTCATACTGATGACTCTCAAATGTCTGTCTTCAATCCAGATCACTCCCTTGAGCTCCAACTATAAATCTACCTACTTAATTTCTCTAATCATTCAGGCCTCAATTCATCTAGTTCCTCAGACAGGACTTTTCTGATAACAGCAAAGCACATCTACCCTAAAATTTTTATCATCTTCATACTTGTAAGTATCTGAAATTACCTTATTTTTTTTTCTGTTTATTGCCTATCTCCTCCCTGTCACCACGCCCAGTATACAAATTCACACAAAGAAGCAAGTACAATCTCTTTTTTGCTCACATTTGTACCCCCAACGCTTATAAGTGTGCTGGCACATAACATGTGTCAGACAGTATGTTCTGATGTCGGTGCTGAAAAAATAAGACTTCTATAATCATTTTTTAAGTACAGAAAACATGAAGTAAGTCCGGTGACGTATTAAATAAACAAAAATTAAAATATGTTAGTAAGTGCTACAGGCAGATTACTGATTACTGTCTGACTCAACAAAAATATTAATTTACAAAGCTGGCACTAAATTATATCCATTCCTGTTTTTTTTTTCTTCTTTTTATTATTTTATATGAATTTATTTTTTCTTCCAAAGTGATTATAAGCTCTTAATGTTATATGTTTATTTTGGATCCTTGTCATAACCAAGTATGCGGTCAAAAAGATCTCAATAAGTGACTGTAAAATTAGAATGAAATATATTTGGACTTTATAAATAAGGCATTTTTGTTGAATTATCTAAGATGTTCTTGGCAATATAACATTAAATAATATTTCTTGGGAACTTGCAAGTTAGCCAATGTTTTCTAAGCGACCACTGGTCTCAGAAAACTATCATTTTTAACTAGACAATGAATGATCCTAAATATACATCAATTAAATGTCAAGGTTTATTCTACAAAGATATGAGTAAAACTTTAATGAGAGAGCCAATTGGCCACCTATAATCTCTTGCTCTAAGCAGAGATTCATTTGTGCCAAAAATGCTTACTATTGGAGAGAACTCAATTAATGATCTGTACCGTCCCACCAGTCAAGTATTTTGAGAGGCTAATTTGCAAAATTTCCTGGAATACCTCCTTGATCATAAACTCTTTGAGATACACAAAAATGCTTCAGCACAGAAATGACTCATACTTAATGATACAGAGTTGGAATTAAAACATTTTAATTCTCACTTTGCCTCAGCTTCTGCTGAATGTCTGTTCTTTTAGCTTTAGCTCCCATTTTTGGTCCCATCCTTGCTCTTGGCATTTGAACAACTAATTCAGCCTGAGAACATCTAGCTTCTGGCTCTGGATGATCTTTAAAGGCTTCACTTAGGCATCCCACAAATTCTTCCAGCACTGATAGGCTAGCTCCTAATTGCTTATCAGAGGCAGTACAAGTGTTATCTCCTCTTGAAAATATTTTCTGACCCACATTAAAAATGAGCTGTAATCTCTCTGTAATCCCATAGAATCTAGCTGTTTTTCTCTAATATAGCATTTATCATATTGTCATATAATTTTTCATTTTCTCTTATGTGTGTCCTACTTAATTATGAACTCTTAAAGTCAGGAATTCTGCATTTCTTACAGAAAGGAAGAAGAAAACCAGGAGTAATGGAAAGAACATAGGTAAGGAGAAAAGAAAGTGGTTCAAATGTAATTATGGCACTGGCTGATCCTATGGTGGGTAAAACACTATAGCAAAAGGTCTGGGATGGAGAACACTCAGGAGCTATGTGAACACTGTATGTATTTGGGGGTCTTCTGAAAATGTTAAGGCAAATAAATAAATAGAATAAATAAAAATTTAGGGAGGAAGCCCCTGGGAAAGTATAGCAAGAAATCAGAGCAAATGCCCCGTTCTAGGATTTGGAGGACCTGGGAGCTAAGAGATCAGCAATTTGAGATCTTACTGTTAACACAAGGACCAGTGATAATGGCAGCAATGGACTTGAGATAATGAGAGAACCAACTGATAGTTCCGGAGTTATTAGGTCTGAGAAAGAATCACAAATTATAAAATCATACAAGTTTTACAAGAAAGGTGCATAACGTGGTTTAAGTGCTTCAGGCTTCAGTCTGGCTTGGTTTAGAAATAAAACTAGGATGACACATAATCTGTCAGTGGGGGAGGGACCCAGTGAAAGGTGCAGGTGCCAGTGGTAGGAGATATCTTTGTGACTGAATACCAATGCTATTATAGAAATAAAAAACCTTTTTTTTTTTTACTTTATTTTTATTGAGGCCAGAAGGAAAAGGCAGATTTCCTATCTCTTCTTATCACAAACTTTCAAATGTAAGTGGGCAGATTTCTAAAATGGTCTCCAAGATTTCCCAGCTCCCTAATGTTCACATCCTGAATAACCCCTAGGATTACATGCCGTATATTTTAGTCTGATTAGATTATGTTAGATACTACAGCTGGCCTAAAGACAGGAAGATTACCTGGGTGGGCCTGTACTATTTAAAGAC
This sequence comes from Cynopterus sphinx, assembly GCA_030015415.1. Taxonomy (NCBI): domain Eukaryota; kingdom Metazoa; phylum Chordata; class Mammalia; order Chiroptera; family Pteropodidae; genus Cynopterus; species Cynopterus sphinx. Next base: position 73,791,628 of record CM057386.1, read on the forward strand.
CTCTCCAGCTGGTCACAGAAGAGGGAGTCAGAGGTTCAAAGATGAGAGGGACTCCAAGCACTGTTGTTGTAAATTTGGACAGAGAGGGCCACATGGCAAGGAATAAGAGCTACTTTTAGCAACTGAGAGCAGTCCTCAGCTGACAGCCAGCCAGCTGAAAAATATGAATTCTGCCAGAAAGAATAACCTTGGAAAAAGATTTTTTTTGTAAGCCTCCAGACAAGTACTCAGTCTGGCTGACCTCTTGATTTTTAGCCTTGTTTAATCTCAACATAGAACCTAACCATACCATGCCAGATTTCTGACCTACAGAACTGTTAGCTAATAAATGGATATTATCTTGAAAAGCAAAGTCTGTGTTTATTTGTTACATAGAAATAGTAAACTAATACAAAGAGCACATATATAAAAAGTAAAATTCAGATTCTCCATCATTTGTCATGTGTTCATATTTATTTTATAATAGACATGACACAGCACTAGACACTAGAGAAAATACAAAACTACGCATGCATTGCTGAATAGTTCTGTTGACACTTTGTGTCTCAAATACCAATACACAGCATTATTTAGCATAGATGGCTCTAGTTTTCAGAAGTCAGAAGTGACTATTATGATTGGCAATATTCTTCCAAATGGTGGTAATATGCTAGCTATTACAATTCAATTTTTAGAATTTCAAAGGCAGTATTCTTTTATAAGGATGCAGACACAGTGTGGTAATAGCTCAAAGATTCTAGGTGAAAAAACAAAAACATCTGAACATGTGAAAGAACCATGCATTTAAAAAATATTTCTTTTTTCACCACTTAATTTATTAATAAAAACTACATTATTATATCTTATTGTCCATCTAATTTTAATACTATATTATAAGATATTTTATTTCAGGCTACCAATGGGGAATGGATAAGTAATTGCCTTAAGGAGATATGAAGGTAAATATGGCTGGAAGCCAAAAAAGACTTCAATGTTATTGTTAATTTTAAAAAAAAATGTGACACAATGTTAATAAATATCAATTCTAAATAATGTACGCATGGGTATTTGTCTTTGCATATATTCTCTATTTTGATTTTTTTCAAAAACTGATTTTATTTCATATTTTTTAAAGAGAAATGTAAAGTAAAATAAATACATCTGTCTTTTAGCAAAAGGGAGAAGAGTAATTTTTTTCAGTGATTTCAAATGATATGGAGAATTTTTAAAGGTTTTTAAAAGACTAGGAAAGATGATATAATGTTTTAAAAGGAACCTTTAAAGGAAAAACTTTTAAGGAATACAATATAGAGGACATAAATAGGAAAAGATAACATTTTTAAAATATTTGTAAGATTATTATGAAGAGTATAAGATCATTATTTTAAAAAACCTTAGTCAAGAAAAACAACTTAGATAAAACAAAACTGATTCAGGCTTGCATTTGGAGAGGTTATTAAATATTAAAATGTTTAGGAAGACTGTAGAAGATGTGTTCAAGGTTTTCTGTAATACTGAAGTTAAGGAAATAAAGTAACTGGCATATCTAGGTCTTTCTAACTTTATACTAATATTATTCAACGACATATACTGTATGGCAAGAGGAAAAGAGGCAATAAATACTACAATTTAACTTGGCAAGGAAAAAAAAAAGTCATCCTTACTCCTTTTGTATCCAATCCTTAGGGTGATATTTGCTTCTTCTAAACTCCTTTTCAGTAAAGGGAACAGTAGCAGACACCAGAAATATCTGAGACAGGCTAAAATTCTTGAATATGACATTATAGTGAGAAATATAAAAGATACCCAAAGCTATGAAGCCTAAGCTAAAATGAAGATAGAGAAACATGGAGAAATGGCCATAAAATGGTAGTTTCCTATATGTAAAACAATTGTATTAGTACCAATTACTTGCCAAGCATCCATCTTAACTCATACTGTTTGAATTAGTAAATTCTATCACAATAGAATAATTACTTATTATCTTATTTAGGCTGTTACCTCAGGTTTCTTTTCAAAATTATAAATAACAGCAAAGAAGAAAAGAAAAAAGCTCTTTCTTTTTTACTTTCAATGGAAAATACATTATCTTATCAAACATTTATTGGCAGGGAAGAATTCTTCAGTTACTTGATGTCTATGGAATGAGAGTCATATCTAGGGCCACTATGCAATAGAATCCAAGAGCAGAATAATAGAGACACCCAATGGAAGTGCCCTAGGGCAGGGGTTCCCAATGTTTTTGGCACTAAGGACCGTGCTCCTATGAGAATCTAATGCCTGATGATGTGAGGTGGAGCTGATGTGGTGATGGTAGTGCTAGGGAGCAGCTGCAAATACAGATGAAGCTTCCCTAGCTCACCTGCTGCTCACCTCCTGCTAGACAGCCTGGTTCCTAACATTTGAAATATGCTTTCAAAATGCCACTGACCAGTACCAGTCCGCAGCCCAGGAACTGGGACCCCTGTGCTAGAGTACATAACACCAGTACATTTATGCAAGAAGTCAAAAGCACTAAGGGCAAGAAACAGCAATGAAAACAAGGCTACAGAAAAATTAAATTACTTCTATACATATAACGCTTAACTAGATCATTAAGATTTGCCCCAATGTTTAAATAAAATTTACCCACTCAGACTCATGAGCCCATGTCCAAAACCTTTAGAGAATCTCTACATTAATGTTCATAACTCTTATTAGTCATGCTGTTGCTGCTATAAACTGATTAAAGTTTATTCTAATATTTTCATTTTTATTTCTCTCATATACTACATTCTTGGATAGCAAGAGCTTCTTAGTTGAAGCTTTGTTTACAGGGTCCTTTCAAATCACTAATAAAGTAAATCCCACAACTCTGGGCCTTATCCAGAAGTCTTTCCTTTTGCTGATCTTTACGTTAGAAGTTTGTGTTCTTACAGACTAGTTTCTCTAAACCCAAAACTAGTGCTCGAACCATCAACCAATTACTCTCAGGACCTCTAATACTGAAAAAAAAAAAAAATGACAGAAATCCGTAATTACAGAAATAGGTCTTTATTAACCTAAAAAACAAAACAAAACAAAAAAAACCCTGCTGTTTACAGCCATTGCCTCTACATAGTTAGTTTTTTCTTTTCAGAGAAAAAAAAATCATCAAAAGAAAAATATAAGCCACATGAGCAGACTTGATATACTGCCAAACACAGTTCAAGCAAATTCCTTTGTGAGGCTACTTTTCCTAAGAAAGTAATCCCCTGCAATACTGCTCCATGTGCCAAATAATGCCCATTTCCCTCAGATTTAGACCATCCCTACACAAATTCGAATTTATACTATCACTGAAAATCTGTCACTAGTTTCCTTTAAGTCTAGTATAGCTGAGAAATATGCTTTCAAAATGCATAAATTATGTTTTATCATATCAATAAGACTTTGGAGAAATTAAAAAGATGAAGTGAAATAGCATTAACTTGATTCCTAATAGAGTTCTCATGCTATTTCCTTTGGGAAGTTATGCCTGAATTCCAGTTCTGTCTGAGTTAGAGACCCTCTCACCCCGCACCCATCATTCCATAGCACCTCATCCTCTGCTATTATAATATTTACCACCCAGTATTATAATTGCTTATTTATTGTTGGTCTCCTCCATTAGAACATATACTGCATGAGGCAAAATGTTATATTTGCTTTGTTCATTATTTTACTATAATGACCTAACACAATACTTGACACTTAGTAGCTGAGGCAGATTAAAGATGGCCACAAATTCTTTGATACTCCTCCTATAAAAGTGGGAGTCTATGTCCATTTCTTGATTCTGGATGGCCTCTGTAACTGCTTTGACCAAAAGAATGTGGCAGAAGTAACACTGTGCTAATTTCCAACCAGTTTTTGAGAAACTAGCCATTCCACTTCCTGTCTCTCAGAACACTTGTTCTTAGAACCTGAAGATTGGTGTGTATGGTTGAAAAGACTTGTCAAGTGGTGCAAATGTCAGAAGAGTTTTAAGGGAATCAATTTTCAGATATTTACCATCCATAGCTCTGTTTCCTAAAATTGATCTAAGACCTGGTGTGGTTCTCTAAAGACGAATCCATTCATGAAGATTCTCCGTTTCTTATCTCCTTTCACACTAGACCTTCTATTTTACAAAGGAAAGACTGGAATGTAAAGTTAGGGAGTAACAAAATAAAAGAAAATAGGACCCAGAAGAAAACATTAAAGAGCACTGACATTTTAGTGGGTGGAGTGAATCTCTGCACTAAGTGATACAAATTAAGAAGAAAATATGTTGAAAGGGGAAATGTAGTAGGTTTAGTTCATAGAAATAAAATGTAAACCCAATGAATTCACAGGAGACATGGGGAGGAATATATGAAATATGGGGGATAAGGCTGCGGAAGTGTTTACATACTTGCAACCACAAGAATGAGATGAGCCAAGTACACAGCTGACGTTAATCTCTGAGGAGGTAGATGGTCCAGCTGGGACTAAACTGTTCAGTTACAGAACTCCAACCCCACATTAATATTTTAATTTAAAAAATATGTGTACAGAGATGCGTTAGTGGCAATGTAAAATATGATTTAGGTGGCTCTTCCTTGAGGGGGAAGAAAAGGTTGGTCCAGGATGGATTTGTACAGTAGACAAAGGAAAAGATCATAAGAGTATTGACCTCAGTTATACATGAACTATATTAAGTTTGCAAGCTTGAGAAATTCTTAGGCAGCTGGTGTTTTCAGGATCAGTGTAAATATACTAGGTTTTTCTATCCACGTCACCTCACCAATTTACAGACGTCACTGCAGAACAAAGAGTCTATGGAATTATTTTCATGTGAATTGGTTACTGTTACTGGTGACTGTACTAGCTTATAGCCTTGCTTGATTTCCTTGCTCTAGATCCTAAGAGGATCAAATCCTCTGAAATTTATTAGTATTGATGGAAAGGGAGCCAACATTACAATGGTCTTCATACTGGTCTTCCCATTTCCAATCTTTCATTCCCATAGCAGCCAGAGTACAGTAGTCCCTCCTTATCCACAGGAAATTGGTTCCAAGATCCCCAATGGATGCCTGAAATCTTGAATAGTACTGAACCTTATATGTACTATATTTTTTTCTATATACATACCATGATAAAGTTTAACTTATAAATTATGCACAGTAATAGAGTAACAATAACTAATAATGAAACAGAACAATTCTAACAATGTATTGTAATAGATTCAGTGAATATGATCTCTCTCTTTCTCACTCTCCCTCCCTCCAGTAATTTCATACTTTTCAGTTCAAACCTATATCTGAATCTATGTAACCATCCCTTACTTGCAGTAAATGGCTTGCTGTCACTTGTTTAAGAAGATACCTTGCTGGAGTCCCTCTGTAGGCTCAATGCTTTCTGGCACAACATGTTGCTGTCAATCAAAACACATTTCTGTTCATGTCTTCCACCCATAAGTGTAATGGCTTTTCCATCTTAACTAAGCACTTACCATGTACTGTGGCTGTACCTTTTGCAGTTGGAGGTGCAACAGCAAAACAAACATGAATTTCTTTTACCTTCACAATTTCACAGATAGAAGACTCATTCTTACCATACAGCTTAGCAACAACACAATATGAATCTTTATTAAAGTCAAGAACTTTCACCTTTTCACTTAAAGGAAGCATTTTAGAGCTTCTCTTTGGTATATACAAATTGGCAGCATCACTAGTCTTACGCTTTGGAGCCATTAGTAAGTAAAATAAGGGTGGTTTGAATTGAAGCACTGCTATATCTCAGTAGTCGATCTGATAACCAAGATAGCTGCTAATAGTAAAGAGCATATACAGCATGAAGATGCTAGGCAAAAGGATGATTCACATCCCTGGCAGGATGATGTAGATTTCATCACACTACTCAGAATGGTGCTCAATTTAAAATTTATAAATTGTTTATTTCTGAAAGTTAGTATTTTCAGGTGATGATTAACCACAGGTTTCTAACTAAAACCGAGAAAGCAAAACCCAAGATAAGAAGGAACTACTGTCATTTTTTAAAACTTAAACTAGATGCCATCATTTCTTTGCTTCATATACAGTGGCTCCTCAAACAGATTAAGGATAACAATGAGACTCTACCATGACCCACAAGAGTTCTAACTACTTCAAACTTCATCTCATGCCAAGCTCTCCACTTCTAGACTTTTTGAACATACTATTTCCTTAGCTTCAAATGCTTTTTTTCTTGGTTTTCACAAGGTGATTCCTCATCCTTCAGTGTCAGCTTAAATATCACCTCCTCAGAGACACATCCTTGATGACAGTATGAAAAGAAATCCCCTTTATCACTATCCTCTGTTCATTTCCTTCACAATACAACAAGCTGTACTCATACATTCCTTTGTTTACTAGAATATTACCTATAAATTCCACAATGGCAGGAAATGTCTTTTATTTACCTACATTCAGACCAGTAAAGTGCCTGGCATGTAGTGGGCATTCTATAAATTTCTGTTGGAGAAAGGAAGTAGAGATGAAATAATGAACACAGAAAACCAACAAGATTTTGAAGAATTAGCTGAGTTGGGAAGAAAACAAAGCAAGAAACTTCTGGAAGAATTTGGTTGTCAATGATGTTACTTGACAATTTCTAAAACTAGGTTTAAATGTGAAATTACTGCCAATAAATCAGTGTTAGAAAATTTTAAAGTCAAAACATATTTGAACAATATTCTATGAAGTATCTATTGGAATTAATAGAAAGCAATATATGAAATTCTTTATATGTAAACATTCTAGTATTTGACAGAACAAATTTAATTAAATAACATATATGATTTTAGCTTTTGCAAATCAGAACACATACTGTCCAAGAAGCTATCTAAGAGTACTGCTTCTCTGAACAACTCAGCCCCAAAGTAGAAAACATAATCAATCTAAGGTAAGAAGATTCAACCTTGGTCTGGGAAGATGTGATGGTTAATTTTATGTCAATTTGGCTAAGCAGTGAACAGATATCTTCACTACATTAAACATTACTCTAGATATTTCTGTGAAAATAATTTTTAAATGAAATTAACATTTACATTAGGAGAATCTGAGTAAAGAATATTACCCTCCATAATGTGATAGGCCTTATCCAATCAGCTGAGGGCTTTACTAGAAAAGTAACCTCCTCTATGATGGAGTTCTGCCAGCAGACTACTTTCAGAGTCAAACCGCAGCAACAACTCTTTCCTAGGTCTCAGGTCAGTCAGCCTACCATGAAGATTTTGGACATTTAGCCTCCACAATTGTGTGAACCAATTCCTTAAAATAAATCTCTCCCTTCCATATCACACACACACACATACACACACATAATTGTTTTTGTTTCTCTGCAGAACACTAACACAGATGAGTAGAAGACAGAAAACACAAGTTCAAATCCCAACTCTGGTACTTACTACCCAGGTGATACTGAGTTTCCTTGGAATGACTATTTTCCGTTATAAATGAGTGAGTTAAAAAAAATCAACAACTACCCAATGTTTATGATTCCATATTCACATTCCACAACTCAACTATTGTTCCCAAATAAATATGAACTGAAAATGTACATAAAAATAATTTTAAATAAGCTCTTTATTTATTAATTCTAAAGCTAGTATTATGATACCAATTAAGTACAAATTAATAAATGTTGTTCTGATAGTTAAAATCTAGAGTACATTTTTCCATGGTAGAAAACATAGGAAAGAATTCTAAGGTAACAATAAATTCATCAGACAGATGGCATTTATTTGGCAGACTGTTAATAAAAATTAACTTCTTCCATTAAAGGAAATAATATACTAACACATTTTCAGCTTTTAAAATAAATTACCTCATATTATAATGAAATGTTTTATTTCACAAAGCAGCACTACTTTTTTAAAATATGTAAAATATGACATCCTCCAAATTATTACAAATGTCAAACAGCCACAAGACAATATACTGAGACCAGGATTTACAATGTTAAATAAGAAATTTCTCAGAAATAAATGAAATCAATAACTTTCATGATTTATTTTAAGTAGGTAATTACAGCAGTTCTGCAAAGTTGTTTCATTCGACATGGTTTTGTTTTAACACTGATGATGTGCCAAAGAAACTTAACTCTGTTTCTATCAATTAGCCTAAGTAAAATTGGTTTCATTATGTCACATAATCAATGATGTTAAAATTGTACATAATTTGTAATTCTATCAAATATTTTATAAATCTTAAAATTTATACTATAAAATTACCTAGGATCAAATATCAACATTTTACTTACATAAAAGAATTCTTAAACCATATTAAATAAAAATTATTGTGTCCAAAACCTGATGAAAAGAAATCTTCAAATTTTCAAAACTATACCTAGAAAGCACGTAGAAAATTTTGAAAAAAAAAAAAATAATAAAAGCAAACTCTAACCAGGCTATTTCTCCTCAACTACTGGTTTGGACAGCATGTGGGGAAGGGTGGAAGCATTGCTTCAGGGAAAGTTCTTCATAATAATTTCTCAACTAGCTAAACTGCAACTAAATTAAGAAAAACATATAAAAGTAAATGAGAGTTCAAAATCATACACAGAAAAGCTACAAAAATTATAAATTAGATCAGAATGCAATTATTTTAAATGAGAAAACATCAACATTAAACTTTTTATCCATTCAAACTGGAAGAATGCTAAAACTAAAACATTATAACCAGGATACAGCTGTATAAACTGACATGTTTTTATGCATTTGTTTGGGGGATGAAGTAGGAGTTCTGATGAGATGCATCATCAAATCACTTTAAAACTGTTTAAATAATTTCTTATTTGAAAATCTATTTTTTAAATAATTATTAAAATTGTGATTAAAAGTTCTTACTAAAAACTTGAATTAGAAAACACTTATTTGAAATGAGGTGTGAGTTAGTTATACTTTAGGAGATGTTCCAAATACCTGGGATTATTCATCTGTAGGCTGCTTTTTTAAAAATTCATGGTATTTTCTAGTTAAAAGTGACCTTAGAATTCAACTATTTTATAATCACACCCACTGCAAAAATCACATTAATTGTATGACCAATAATTATCAAAACAACATATTTTCAATGATGAAGAATAAAGAAATCTATTCCAATGTCCATTAGATTACCAGAAATCTTCCTTCATGTTGAAGTTAAATCTATAGCTTGTAATAACTTCCACCCATTGATTTTAGTTCTACATTCTAAAGCTATACCATGCAAGTATACTCTTTTTTCACATGAAAGTCTTTTAAACTATATTCCCTGCAAGTCTTTTCTTTTAGGCTAAACATTTCTATGTCCCATGACTCTTTTTCATATAACAAGTTTTCAATAACTGTCACTGCTTTGGTTACTCTTCTCTGGATGTATCTCAGTTTGCTAATGACTCTTCAAAAATATGGCATCTAAAACTAAACATAAATGTGATCTGAGTATTTGATGCAAATAATTATTGCCTCCTTTTTAAAAAATTCTTTAGTTTTAGTAATGACAATGAGAGTTTATAATCCTTCTTAAAAATACATAATAATGCCCCAATTAATACACTGTCATAAATACCACTTGAGATAAAACTTGGCATTTTTTCTTAATTCTCCATATGCTATGTGTAAACTTAAATCAATACAACTGGGTGTGCCACACAGATTGTGTCAAAGTTATTTTTGAATCCTAAACTTAAATTTCCATTTAAGTTTTTCACATCTAAGTCTCTAGATGAATATGGAGACTTGATGAACTGTTACTTTATACTTTTGAGGGTCTGTTACTGTAAAATATATGTTTCACTGCCTTGCTAAAGAGATTTTATGTCTACATATAAATATAGGCAATCCTTAGTTTTGATATAAGAATAAATTTTTAACTCATACATTTTTTCCATTCTTCAAATTTTTCCTAATTAAGGCAATACTTAGGAAAGAAGATAGTTTGGTATTTTAAACTACTTCTGGGCACACAATGAATTTCTAGTACTTAAGATAGAGGATACTCTATACCTCACTGCTATTTAACAAAAGTCACATATACATTTTCATAAATGTAACATTTACTCTACTCAGAAAAAAACAGTTAACTTGAATTAATTAGTAGTTCAAGAAATCATCTAAATCTCTATAATAAATGAAAATCAACTTTTTGCAAGTGTTTCTTAAAAAATCAATTGGGGATATAGACTTGAAATATTCTAGACATTTCATCTAACTTGTATCACATCTTTTTTAAAAAATCCTATTGTGTAGTGCTTTTTGTCATACTTCATAATAGGATAGATAAGTTAGAGCGACATCAGAAGCATGGCAGAGAGAGGGATCTCGCTGGATCTCCACCCTTAAATTAACAATAAGCTGAACATCTAAAACTCAACAAATAATAGCTAACCTGCATACAAGTATGTCTAAGTGAATGATCTGTGCATAAGAGCTTCAAAAGGTTAGAACTGTGAAAGGCTCAGGGATAGATTAGGAGGAACAAAGAGGCTGCCACACACACACTGAGCTCACTGCAGGAGGAAGGAAAGGGGAGAAACTGAGGCCAGTTCCCCCAAAAGCCCTGCTTGAGGGACCATGCAGTAGAGCCAGAGATCTGAGCAAAAGGTGCAGAGGGGCAACAGTTGCATCTTAGCAGCCATAGCTGCGAAGCAGGAGGTTGAGACACAGGGCCTAGTAGCAACCACCACCTACCAACCCAGAGCACACCCTCCCTCCACCCCATATCCTCCCAGACTCAGCAACACGCAGCCCCAGGAGAATGTGCACAACTGGTACTGAAACAAAAACCAAGGCTGGTACCACAGACATGGGCTAGGACCAAGAGTAGCTGGCTGCGGTTTTAATGTTCAGTAGATCAGCCAGAGAGATAAAAAGTATTAGCAGCCTCAAAGCAGAGATCCAAGAGAGTTGGATGCTAGCTACTGGAAATCAAAAGAAAAACATCTTCACAACAAGCTAAACAGAGGCTTCTATATAATAAATCTTCTTAGTGGAGAAAAGCAGAGTATACCCCTGTTACTGCCCAGGTGGAGAAATAGTCCAGCAGACACCAGGAACAACCAAGGTGACAAGGCAGCTCAGAAAGAGAAAAATATCCAAAAAATAAGCTCAAAGACATACAAATATGTGATTTAAATGACAGAGATTCCAGGACTGTACTAATGAAAAAACTCAATGAGACGCAAGACAAATCTGATTGATAATTCCAAGAGCTTGGAACCAAAACAGACCAACAAAATGAGTATTCTGGCAAAGAGTCTGAAACCCTGGAAAAGAACCAAATAGGACTTCTAAAGACAAAGAATATATTAAAAGAGATGAAGAATAAAATAGCAAGCTTAGGAAATACAGCTGACCCGATGGAGGAAAGAATCAGTAATATCAAAGACAGAAATCTAGAAATGACTAGAAGGAAGAAAAGAGAGACCTGAGAATGAAAAAAAAGGTTTATTCAAGAACTATCTGACACCATCAGGAAAAGCAACAGAAGAATAATGGGTATACAAGAAGGAGAAGAGGAGGAGAAGGGAACAGGGAGCATATTCAAGTAGTTGATAAGAATTTCCCAATTCTAAGGAATGAGTGGGATCTTCAAATCCAAGAAGTTACCACAACACTCAATTATTTCAACACAAAAGGCCTTCTCCAAGACACGTTATACCAAAATTGTCAAAAATTAATGACAAAGAAAGAATTTTCAAGTGAAAAGAAGACAGTAACATATAAAGGAAAATCCATTAGACTATCTTCAGACTTCTCAAAATGAACCTTACAAGCAAGAAAGGAGTGGAACCATATATTCACACTATTAACTGAAAGGAATTACCAGTCAAGAATAATATATTCAGCAAAGCTTTCCTTTAGATATAGAGAAATTAAGACCTTTACAGACATAAAAAGTTGGGGGAATTTTCCCCCACAAGGCCTGCATTACAGGAAATACTGAAAGGGGTCAGCCCACCTGAAACAAAATGACAAAAAAAAAATACATAACTATGAGTAAGACAACTAGTAGATAGACAGGCGCATGATATTGCAAACCTTATTAACAACAGGCCATTATAAGCTTAAATATTAAGAAGGTAAATGTGATTGCAAGTTAGAAATGAATATTCAGCATACCTTGGGAAAATCTGAGACAATAATAACAGAAAAGAAGAGGGAGCAAAGATCCAAATTTGCAAAGGGGAATGCAGATAAGACACATGCAGAAGAAAATGGACAACTGTATACATATAACTATCTTTTACATAATCTTAATGGTAACCACACGCCAAAATTTCAGAACTGAAGTATATAACATAAAACAAGGACCAGAAAGAAAATCCACAAAACTCTACCAAAAGAAAAAAACAGATAGAGAAATATAAGGACAAAAAAACAATGGGACACACTGAGCTACCAGAAAACAAAAGATAAAATGGCTATAGGAAAACCTCGTATTTTAATAATCACCCAAAAAGTAAATAGACTGAAATCATCAATAAAAACGCACATAGTAGCAGATTAGATTGAAAAACAAAATCTAACCTTCAAGAGACACACCTCAATTCCAAAGAAAAATATACACGCAAAGTGAAAGAGTGGAAAATGATAATCCAAGCAAATAACATTCAGAGAAAAGTGGATGTAGTTGTACTTTTATCGAATGAAATAGTCTTTGAGATTAAAAAGGTAAAGGGAAATACTGAGGGACACTTCATAATAAGAAAGGGAACCATACATCACAAAGACAACACTTATTTATATCTATGCTCCCAATCAGACAACTCCAAAATATATAAAATATATAAAGCAGTTACTAACAGACTTAAAAGAAGAAATTGACCAAAACACTATCACAGTAGGGAACCTGAATACCCCACTATCAGATATGGACAGATCGTCCAAACACAAAATCAATAAGGAAATAACATCCTTAAATTACATAATAGACCAATTGGACATAATTGACATTTACAGAGCCTTTCATCCCAAAACAGCTGCTATACATTTTTCTCTAGTGTACATGGAGCATTCTCAAGGATTGACTGCACGCAGGGACATGAAACTAGCCTCAGCAAATATAAGAGGACTGAAATCACACCAACCCTATTCTCTGATCATAATGCTCTGAAGTTGGAAATTAACTGTAAAAAGAAAGTGGGATGAACCACAAATAGGTGGACATTAAACAACATGCTGCTGAAAAACAACTGGGTCATAGAAGAAATAAAAAGATCAAAAGATACATAGAAACAAATGAGAAATATCAAAATTTTGGGGATACAGAAAAAGCAATAATAAGAGGAAAGTTCATATCATTACAGGCCTATCTCAAAACATGAGTAAAAGAACAAATGAAGCCTCAAATCATCAGAAAGAAGGAAATAATCAAAATTAGAGCAGAATTAAATAAAATTGAAAACAAAAAGACAATAGAAAAATAAATGCAACAAAGAGCTTGTTTTTTGAGAAGGTTAATAAAATTGACAATCCCCTGGTTAGATTCACTAAAGAAAAAAGAGAAAGGACATAAACAAAATTAGGAATGAAGGAGACAAAGTTATGGCAGATACTGCAGACATACAAAGGATCATACAAGAATACTACGAAAAATTATTAGACACCGATTCAATAACCTAGAAGATATAAACAAGTTCTTAGAAATATATAACCCTCCTAGACTTAATCATGAAGAACTAGGAAATCTCAATAGACCTTTGAGCAGCATGGAAATTGAAAGAATCATCAAAAACCTACCAAAAAGTAAAAGCTCAGGATCAGATGGCTTCACCAGTGAATTCTACCAAACATTCAAAGAAGATTTAATACCTATTCTCAAACTCTTTCAAAAAATCGTAGAGGAGGCAATACTTTTCCAACTCATTTTATGAAGCCAATATTACCCTGATACCAAAACCTGGTAAAGATAACACAAAAAAAGAAAACTACAGACCAATATCTTTCATGAACACAGATGCAAAAATCCTAAATAAGATACTAGCAAACTGAATACAGCAACGTATTAAAAAGATTATACACAATCACTAAATGTAGAAAAACTATTTTAGTATTTTGTTTTCATTCATCTTAATGCTTTCTTTTATGCGTTGCCCTAAGAATTTTCCAGGAATGAATAAAACTAAAAAAAAAAATTCTTAATTATTCTCTTTGACAATTAGTCTTACTGTTAATCTTCATCATTGTCAAAATCAAAACAGATACTATTTATGAGCATATATAATGTAACTTAAATACTAGGAACTTTAAATATATTATCTACTGACTTCCAAGTCTATACATTTAAATACCTACTAGACACCCCCTACTTGGAAGTTCCAAAGACATTTAAAACTCAACATGTCCTAAAAAGAACTTTCTATCTCCCTTACAAACATATTCCATTATTCTTAAACTCGACGAATGATACCATCATCCATTTAGTCATCAAGAAACCTGAGAGTAGTAACAACTACTTGGGAACAGCTCTATGTCCCAAGAATTATGCTAGGTATATTATCTATATTAAATCTAATCCTCCAAAAACTTGAAATAATAGGTATTATTCTGTGAGAAATCTTAGTAAAGAATCCTGTTTAATTTTAGTTAATTCAGGTTCTCTCCAATTATTTGAGCACTGACACTTTTTTCATCACAACTTTTGGAAAACCAATCAATGGTACAAGTTATATCAGACATTGTAAAGCATTTTAAAAGCTCATCAACAAACTATTAGCTCATTCTTTTTGCAAATCTCATATCTGTAAATTATTGTATAAAGATGAGTAGTTGAAAGGAGTATAATATGTGTTTAAAGTTGTACTGTCTATATTTAATTAAAATTTTACTTTCTCACTGCCTGATTCTTTGGCATTAATCCAATTTCTTTCAGATCTATTATTTATGAGAATTAACCTGTTAGAATAATATGCTTAAACAATAGTAGAAATAAAGAATGTTATCAATACTTTATGGTTTTCTATGAGTAGATGAATAGAGTAATATTAAGGTACTATTCTTATAAGGTAGCAAACAACATGTATTAATTCAGCACCAATCAGGCACTAAGCATAAATAGGATGAGAAATATAGTAATTCATAAAATATGATCCCTTCTCTATAAAGGCTTACAATCTAGTTAGGACTAAATGAATAGTAAAATGCCAACAAAAAAGACTGAGAGTACTTTGACAGAACATTAGAAATATCAAAAGTAGAAATGAGATTTATTGCCAAAGGCACGATAAAATTGTATGTAGCTAATAAGAACTCATAAGAAATGGGAGATGATTCCTCGAAAATGCAATGTAAAATACAGCAGGTAAAAATATTTCCAAATAATAGAAATCTGCTTTAGCTGTCTTTTACATATACCTACATTATTAATTTTCATAAAACATTTCTTTTAAAAAAGAGTCACAGAATACAATTTCAGTAACACAGTAAACTCAGTATTCTGCAAAAATACAAAGAATTCTTTCTAGTTTCCAAAACTCACAACCCTATCAGCCATAATTAGGTATGCTAACATGAGCATATTGTAATACCATATACTGGATCTGCAAAAACTAAAATGTTACAGGCACATAGAAACAAGATAATGCAAGCAAGCTCAACACTATTCTTCAAAATGATTATCCATGATATCATGAAAAACCCAGAGAATGTATCTATGCCAAAGAAAACAGAAATTCCATACAAAACCAATAAATGGATATTCCAGCATCTTAGGCAAAAAGATATTCCAGCATCCTTTTTCCATACCTTAGAAAAAAAAAATTGGCAATAGCAGTATTCACATAAGAATTTATTTTTGGATATCTAACCAGATTGTGATGCCATATTCAAAAGGAAAAATAAATACCTAGTCATAGAAAAATATCAGATCATTAAGATATATTAAAAAGCATGAGATCAAAAGATATACCTATTTGCAACTGTATTACACTCAGTACTTGTACTATTAACTCTTAATTTTCATTTATTATGCTCCTAATTGCTATCACCAATCCACAAACTAAACATGAGTATAGTCCTCCTATTCACTTTCTGAATATCTTAGAACAACAGCTATTGCAGTAGGAAAGGTTTAAATAGACATATGTAAGTTCTGGCTTAAAAACAAAAAAGTATAGTGCATATGTTAATGACGCCTGGAAGATCCATCAGTATTATTCAAAAACAATCACAGTTTCCTTTCTAATTAAATACAAAATCTAAATTTATGTCACATAACACATTACAAACAAGTTCCTTTTTTCTAATTATGGGAGAAGCCATGAGAATTATTCTACTAAACAATTTTAAAATCATCCAAAGTTTAACAAAATATACATATTAAAAATAAATGTAACGGGAAACTGCCATAAAGAGATCATACAGAAATTGTTTTAGAACTTTTCCTTTTCTGTGGAAAAAGCAATCCTCTCTTAAATTTCAAATACTGTGGAAAAATTGAATAATACAATAAATACCGCCACCTAGATTCAACATTTGAGAACATTTTGCTATACTCTCTCTTACTTCATACCCCACTTCCTCCCCCTTCATCATTCTCTTCCCCTCTATCTAGCTAGCTAGCTACCTACCTGCATACCTAACTTATTTGTTTCCAATAAAGTCCCCTATAATCAAATACATTAATAGTTCTAAAAAAACGACACTAAGTCCGATAAAGATTATAAACATTCATATATAAATTCAGTTTAAGTTTTGCCACCACATGGGCTCAGATAGATCAGGTTTTCTCCCAAACAAGATTTTTTTTTTAATGTTTTGGTTTTCAAAGTTTTGGATTCAAAAAATGTGAATAAAGGATGATGGTCTATAGTATAATCCTATGTTATAGAGAAGAAAACTGAAGTGCAGAAAGATTAAATAATTTATTTGAGACTAAAACAAATAAATCAAGTAAGTAAAAACAGGCAGTCCAGAGCCCATATTTTTCACCACTGCTCTAAGAAGTCTCCAATCCAACAGAAAATCCTTGTGACTTCCTTTTTATTTATCTTGCATCTAAACTCTTACCCCTAATTCTGCTATCCTAATCTGAGCCACCATCACTGGGTTTACTGCAATAGCCTGCTAAACAGGTTACCTGATTCTTCTACAAATTTAACTGACTGTAATGTTCAGCCAATGTTTTTTAAAACAGCCTACAAGAAACTACAGGTCTTGTACATTCTCATTTATCTTACATCTATGACCTCATCTACTACTCTCCCCGTCTCTCACTCCACTCCAGCCACACTGGTCTCTATGCTGCTCCTGGTCTCCAGGCATGTCCCCACGTAGGGCCCCAACTCTGACTATCTTCCTGCCTAACACCTGTCTCCCCCTGTATTCGCATGACTAGCTTTCTCACTCCTCCCAAATCATCTTCCAATAAGGCCTACATTATTACTATTTAAAACTGCAACTGCCCCCTCCCCCAAGCAACTGACACTCTGGATCCTCTTTTCCCTGCTTACTTTTATTCTCCGTAACACTTACTACCTTCAAACATGCTAGTCAATCTACTTATTTTTTATTTCCCTGTCTGTCTCTCCTGCTCTTAGATTTATACATATACCAATGTATCTCAAGCCCTTAGAAAATCATCTAGTACATAGTAAGTGATCAAAAATAATTACTCTCAAGATTTGTGTCAACTTCAACTCAAAAATGCTTTGTTTGAGATAAGCTCTTCCACATTTCTTATGGTTGTTAGCATTTCTCAGTATCTAATAGAAAAGTTAGAATTTCAATAAATTGCTTAAATATTTTATATTTTCAAACAGCCAAGTTTTAAAATAGCTGGTTTATACAATTATACTTTTAAGATTCTTTCCTTACGTATATTTTAAAGAAATAGACAGATGTTAAGTATCACTGAGAAAATAATAAGATAAAAAAACAGCTTATATAGCATGATTCCTGCTATAAGGAACACAGTATGAATTTGTGTGTATCGGAATTTTTGGTATGATAACATAAGGTATTTTTTAAATATTTCATCCTTCTGTACATTTGCATTTTCTCATTTTTTCAATAATAAATATGTACAATTTCTATGTTTAAAAATATATACTCATATACCCCAAAATATTCGTCACAATACATATACCAGCTAAATTCTAACTCTTGTTCTTCTAATTCTTTTCTTTATACAAAGGGTAATGTGACACAAGTATGCTAAATATTACCACTATATCCATCTATCTATGTGAAATTCACATATTCAATCTAACTTCCAGATATTACCTCTAAAATACTCCTTTCAATAATAGTACTTTTAATAGGCTTTTATATTTGTGGTATAATCCTATAAACATTTCTTTTTATCTTTAAAATCAGAACTTTCCATAGCACGAATATATTCAACTTGAACTTTTGCTGTTGTTGGTGTTAAAAGTATTAATATTTATTTCAATTGTTCCTTGCTTTAAAAATATTTAAAGTAATATAATGAATAAAGTAAAGCTAAAGATTCAGAAAAACTATTCTATTTTTATTCATCTTTCAAGGTGACTACTATTTCACTTAAGGGAAATCAACAAAAGTGCTACTTTAAAGCCAACTCTGAATTTAAAAAATAATATTCTATTTTCAGAAAAATTTGGAATCTTTAACTTGTAAAACGTATACATAATAGTGGTAATTAACATCTCAAAGATAAGCTTAATTGTGATAAATTACTTTCTTTCAAAATAAAAAACAAATTTACTGATTGTCTATAAAAAGAATTTAAATTGGTTTAAAATAAACATTTTCCCATGATCTTAAATCAAGAAAGTATTTTTTAATGTTATATATGTTCATAGTCCATGTTCTTTTAAAGTTTGATTTAGATTTTCCAAAACTCAATTCAATATTTTTTAATTATTGAAAAAACTTTGTAAAAAATAAAGACACAACAAGTTGTATGTATTTAAAATAAAAGTTCACATACCTTGGCTTCCGAAATATTAAACTATACTGCTGGCAAGCCAGACCCACAGTGGGGGTATAAACAATAGGCATGAACTTCTCAATGTCAAACATTAGCACTCTGTAAAAGAGCTTTTCATTTCTATCTTGAAGATCCATTAAGAGAAGATACCTGTGGAGGAAATTTGACATAATGAGGTCTATAGTCCAACAAAGTCATGAAATGGCTGCTTAGAAATCAAATTAAACATTTTTCAACAAGGTATGAAATATTTTTAGGTCACATCTGAACAAAAAAGACTTTAGAAATGTTCTTAAACACCACAAAGAATGAAAAACCATAAACTAAACTATTGTCATTCAATCATTAAAATCATTGCAAATAGCATAGTTTTATTTAATATATGAAAAACTTTATCTCTGTTTAAAAAAAAAGACAGATGAAAATACCACTACAGCTTATGCATTAACTTAGTAAATAAATACAAGACTTCATTTTTTTAACTTGCAGTGCTAAATAACCAAAACAGAAATAAGAAATATAACACCAACTTTAAAAATTGCTAAAGTAGACAAGTTGAAGAGACTTTTATTATTATTTGTATTGAATTGTCTTTTTCTTTCTAGAGGCATTTTTGACCCAGAGTTATCTTTCTACAATCAACCTTATGATATTATCTACAACCTTTAATGGGCTATAGAATAAAACTCAAACTGCTTGGTATAACTTAAAAAAATTTTTCCAATTGTATTTAACAATCTTACAAGCCTTTTTGGATTGATTTCCATTCCCTGGAATAGCTGAAAATGCTCAGGATTTAGTGTCAGAGATAGAGAATTCTAATGCTTGGCAAATTGATGGTTATACCAACCCAAAACATTAACATTTGGGAAGAAGGTGATGACTTTTAGAAATGCTAAAATTGATTCAATGTAAGCAAACATTTTTAAAACAATAATCAATTCTCATACTTCACCTTATTTGACTTATCAGACCATTTTACACAAGTGGCATTCCCTAGAGCACACTAGTTGCCTCTAGGTCATCATATTCCCTTGGTTTTCCTTCTACCTCACTGGTTTTCCATTTCTTTATTGCTTTCTTCTTCTTCTATGAAAGCTCTCTAAAACTCATTCCAATATATTAAGAATTATGTTGGCTTTACCTTCAACATATATTCAAAACCTAAACACCTACATCACTACTACCCAAGATGTGCATCGCCATCATCTCTTGCTTGGATTATTTTAATAGTCTCTTAAATACTCTTCCAGCCTACATTCTGTTCTCACCATTGCAACCAGTCTTATTAAAATATAGCTCAGATCATGTTGATTTTCTGTTCAAAACTTTGAATGGCTTCCCTTTTCATTCAAAATAACAACAAAAGACCTTTAATGGCCTTCAAAGCCATATATAATCTGTCCTCTATTACCTCACTAACTTTTTCTTCCAACCTACCATTCTTCCCCTCATTCTGCTAGAGACACAGGTCTCCCTGCTGATCTTTGAACATACCAGCTAAAGAACATTGTTCTCCAGAATTTTTCATGGGTAACTACCTCACTTCCTTTGATTACTTGCCCATAAATCACCTTCTCAATAAAATCTATACTAATCACCCAATTTAACAATGCAAACTGACCATACCAACCTCCAGCATTCCCAATCCCCCTTACCCTACTCTACCTTTTCCTTTTTTTCATTAACACTTATTATTTTCTAGCATATTCAATAATTTACTCATTTTGCTATTTATCATTTTTTAATAGTATTTAAAAATAATTTACCTAGGTTCAGTGAGGGCAGAGATCATTGTCTATAATCCCAATATCTAAAAGAGCATGACACTTGAGTTGATGCTCAATATATATTGAAGAACAGTTTACGGTAAAAATATGAAAGTCACCAGCTCTTAGGAGGTAGTCGATAAAATAACCCAGGAAAAGAATATAAAGCAAAAATGTAAGAAGCTGAAGGAAGGACTTAAGGAACAAATGAAATAGTGAAGGAGTTTAAAAAGCAGCAAATATACACAACTGGATAAAATGAGTCAGCCTCTTTCCCCAGCTGCCCCTGTCATCACACCCATGGGATCATAAAAAAAAAGTGGCCATGGCAGGGATGGAGGTTATCCATGGGCTCAGCAACATGGACTTCCACTCACCCAGGCTGACCTGGCTATAGATACTGCTGAGTGCTCAATCTGCTAGACACTAACACTGAGTGCCCGATACAGCACCATTTCACAGGGTGATCAGCAAGCTACTTGGTGGAAGGTTGATTACATTGGACTACTTCCATCATGGAAGGGACAGTGCTGTTATTATTGAAATTGACACTTACTCTGGATATATAATTGCCTTCCTTGCACACAATGCTTTAGCCAAAATTACCATTGTGGACTTACAGAATCCCTTATCCCCATTATGATATTCCACAAAGCATAGTTTCTGATCAAAGAACTCACTACAGAGCAAATTAAGTGTGACACTGGGTCATATTCATGGAATTCACTAGTCTTACCTTGTTTCCCTACCATCCTAAAGCAGCTTGCTTGATGAATGGTGGAATGGCCTTCTAAAGATTCAGTTATAACACCAGCTAGGTGGTAATACCTTACAAAGCTGGGTCAAGGTTCTCCAGGGGGCTATGAATGCTCGGAATCAGTGTCCAATATGGTGCTATTTCTTCTATAGCCAGGATTAATAAGTCCAGGAACAAAGGGGTGAAAATGAAAGTGGCACCACTCACTTTTATTCCTAGTGACCTACTAGCAAAATTTCTGCTTCCTGTCCCCATGACCTTATGCTCTGCTGGCCTAAAAGTCTTAGTTCAAAAGTAAGAAATGTTTCTGAGGAGACTGATTCCACTGAACTGGAAGTTAAGACTGCCACTAACCACTATGGGCACCACATGGCTCTGAATCAACAAGCAAAGAAGGAAATTACAGTGCTGGCTGGGGTGATTGATCCTGCCTACCAAGGAAAATTCAGACTGCTACTCTGTTATTATTATTGTTACAAATTATTCTCTTCAACATCCCAGGAAAAAGGACCTCTACTAGCAGACTGCCTTTGGACTCAAACTACAAGTCTTCCCTTGGTCTCCAGCCTGCCAATCTACCTACAGATTTAGGACTTAGGCTGCTCTACAGTCATGTAAGCCAATTCCTTGAAATAAATACATATCTCTATCCAACAAGATGTGATATATATGTGTGTGTAAGTGTGTAAGTGTGTGTGTGGGGGTGGAGTGATAGGGTGGGTGGATAATGGATGGATGGATGGATGGATAGATAATAAGTAGGTAGGTAGGAAGGCAGGTGGTAGGTAAGTAGATAAGATAGATGATAGGTAAGTAGGTAGGTAGGTAGATGATAGATAGGTGGGTGGGTGGGTGGGTAGGTAGATAGATAGATAGACAGACAGACAGACAGATACACACACACACACATATATTCCGTTGGTTCTGTTTCTCTGGAGAACCCTGACGAATATAAATATTTACTACATATTGGGTTAGCTACTTCTAACCTTCATAACAGTATTTTCAAATAAGTATAATTTTCTTCAAACCACAATGAAAACTCTGAGGTTTAGAGAGAACTCCAGTGCCTTAATAAGAAAGGGCAGAATCAAAGGCAGAGGGCAAGACATATACAGGAGTCCTGACAGTGGCTGCAGTGGTTTGCTCAAGGCTTCATTGCTAGTGAGATACAGTCAGTGACCTAAATTGGCAATAGTGTTAGAATCAAGTTTGGCTAAAAGCCACTTTAACATATTTTGCTCTGTCTAGAATGGCATTTCCTAATAACTCACCTTTATAGGAGCAATTTTATCACAGACAAAAATAGTCTCTGAGGATATGATTTAGAAAAAAAAACAAAACCTTTATTTTATTTAATGTTCCTACGGGGAATACATTTTTTTAAAAAAAATCATTGTATTTAAAGGCAAATTCTCAAGAGTTGGCTACTCTTTCCAAATCACTAAATACTTTCACTTTCTCATCTAATAAAAAGTAAGCTATAACTGCCTTAGAAAAACATAAAAAGAAACTTGTTACCTGTCAAAGTCAGAGTTCAGACGCTCAAAATTTTTGATTATTCTAAGGACCTGGATATCCTGACTGATGAAGCAAGGTGGCAATAATCCATGAATATTCAATTGCTGTCTCTCTTTCAGGGTAAAAGCCAAGTCCTACAGAGAGGGGAAAAATCAATCATTTAAGGGGAAAAAAGACAAAAAAGCATTTATTCACACAAATAAAATCCAACAAGTATATGGAATTAAGAATCAGAATATCTGGCATTATGTTAAACATTGCCACTTGGCTGTGAGTAGGTCAAATAATTTCTTAATACCTCAGTTTCTCCAACTTTAAATATTAGCATACTATATTTTCAGATCTGTAACACTCATATATTGCTAAGATGAAATTAGGTAATACATGGGAGAAAAGAGATTTGAAATGAAATATATAAATATCATAATATCATTAAATACAAAAATTAATAGAAGTTATTGAAATTTTAAAATTATGAACGTAAGTAGGTCACCTATGATCTGCTGTGCTTTTCCCAATAAAATTGGTCAGGAAATGCCTTATATATGATTGAAGTACCTGTTCCAACACTTCTTTCCCAAGTTATCTACTACATTTATTCTTATACACTTCTAATCAGGGAAAACTTCTCACTACTGCCCGAACACACCACACCCTTTTATTCTTCCATGACACCATAGTCAAGAATGTCTTTTCTGCTTCTCTGCCCTTCAAGCCTTACCTCAAATGCTCTCACTTCTCTAAAGCCTTCCCAGACTCACCCACTATTTCCATTAGACCCTGTTATTATACCTATGTTATATTATTGGTTTACATGAACATTGACTATATAAAGCAATAATAAAAAAACTATGAGGCTTGAAAATAAAGATAGAACTGATGAGTTGGTGCAAAAATCCAGAATGGACCTAAGACACTTGCAACGGTATAATAAAAGGGGTAGTAATAGCCAAGAAACCCCAATCGTCATCAACATGGAAGACTGGATTAAGTAGTCCCCCTAGAGAAAGGTCTCCCCTTCCCCCTGGAGATACTGAAGCCCAAGAGGCCTAACTAGATTGTGACTGCTATGTCTATGGCTCTGGCAAAAGTGCACCATGGGTCTGGCAAAAGTGCACCAACATTGATGATGGTCAGGTTCACTCACTGTGACTGCCGCTGATGTTTCTTAGATAACCCAAATGGGTAGGAATGTGTTCACTAACTTTACACTGGGTGATTCTACAGCCATCCTCCTCTTCCCTGGAAACTTTCTTATGGTGGAAAGATGGTAAGAGACTCTTGAGTTTTGAGGAAGTTTATTACTCGGAATAGGACAGACAATTTGGTTCATCCCAGTGAATAACAGACTCTGAATGGTAAGAAATAAAAATGTTCAACCTCAGGAAGTAGGTGAAAGAGGTCAATAGATTAACTGCTCTATTTCTCCTACTTTCGTAGATAGGTAGGCCCACTAATTCATGTAACTGATAAAAAGCCTTATGTTTAATTAGGTTTCTGGGTCACGGGGGTAGACAGAAGAAAGTCAAATAGATTTGTCCAGTGAATGACCTCTGGTGATGCTAAGCTGCCTACAAGAACTAGCTGGGACCAATGGCTCCAGAACCTCCAGTGAAAGAAGCTGTATACAATCTTGACTTCTCAAAAGGTCTCCACGTACTATCAGCATGACTGGTGTACAATTCCAAGATATTTTTCTCCAGTAGCAGTCAATCTCATGACTGCTAAAGCTCTCATTATTACATACTCAGGGGGCCCTCTGGAGCTCCAATATGTGTGGACAGCAGTAGGACAGTCCCTTTCCTAGAGAATAATCTAGTATACCCAGCTGTGCCTGACCCAATTGCCCTGTTTTGGATGCCTGGAGTAATTTAGCAAAAACTATTACCATTAAAAACAGAACATATATAGTCCATTTTCTGCACCAACCATCTTTAACGTTTCTAATGAATTTCAGTAATTTACTTTATTTTTCCCCTGAATAATGGATAAAAATAATCAGGCTGAATGACAAAAAGTAAAACATTACCTAAATCACAAAATCTTTAAGACAAGTAAATCTATACATGTATGATTAATTCATTAGGATGACAGGATTTATTAATTTTAATGTTTGAAGCCAAAGTCATATTAGGGTAGAGATGTTTGTATGTTTTATTCAACTGGTGAAACCCTAGCATCTAGAACCTGCCACTTTGTAGGCAATTGACAAAAATGTGTTGAATTAACTGATTAGAAATGATTTGCTATAGCTACACAATTGCTAAGGAAGGTTTTTAGAAAGGAGAGAAGTAGAAAATAACTATTGCAAAAAAAAATCTGGAACAGCTAAGCTATATCTGAAAACTAGAATATTACTCAGGGTAAAAAGAAATAAGTACTGAAACATCAAATAGATGAATTTCAAATGCATTATGCTAAATGAAAGAAGCTAGACTCAAAAGGTTACATACTGTGTGATCTATCTCATTTTGAGAAAGGTAAAATTATAGGATATAAAAAAAATCAAGTTTTCAAACCAACAGAATTATATACCAAAAAGAGTAACTTTCACTGTACTGAATTTTATTAGGTTCTTTATATAAAAAGTCAATTCTGATTTCAACATAAAAAGGTGTTACTATTCATTGTGTATTTATTGAGTGTCTAATGTGACAATGGCAATGCAATGGCAAAGAAGACAAAAATCCCTTTTTGCATGGAATCTCATTGTAATTGGAGATACAGGAAATACCCAAGTAAACAATTAAATTAAAAATGTAATTTAGGTAATGAGAGCTGCTTTAAATAAAAAAAACTGGCATCCATAAGGAGAGTGATGTGTGGTGAGGGGTCCTCTAGACTGGGAGTCAGAGAAGATGGCATTTGGGCTTGTATTATACAAATGTTCTTAACTTTCTTCTTTGTATTCTTTTTTATACTCCCTAAAACCACATGAAAAAGACAGCTAGATCTTATTATTTACATTTTATAGATGGAAAATTTCAAGAGGAATACATTTCTTGCCCAAAACAAGTAATTACATGTTCTGTTTTCTAAGTGACCCCACTGAAAGAGAAAGCCTGAGCCATAAACTCATGGACATGACTTAAATTTCAAAACACATTTAAGTTCAAAAGGCTTTTGCATAAAATTAGTCTCTAGGGAATTTTCCATTATTAAGGCCTCTAGTGAGCACTGATAATGGGGAAAAAAAGCATTTTGAGTTCTTTTTATTTATTTATTTTTTTAGTACTGCAGAGGGAGTTTGCTGAGTCATCATCTCCAGGCCTTACACCCAGTCCTACTGGGGACCAAAAAGACCTTTGTGACATAGCTGACAGAGTGAACATGGGGAGGTAGGGGCTGAGAGGGAGTCAGCAGTTAGCTTTCTCCTTACTTGAAAAGAATATAATTTAAATGAGTAAAAGTTTGCTTAGCAAATTGATGTATTTCACACTCCCAATTTAAAATATCCTATTAAATCTGTCTTTGAATTATTTACCATTTTTTTTCATAATTTATGATTTCAACTGAACTACATACAGATTTGTTATATAAATGTAACATACAGATAATATGGTACATCTGTCCTAAAAGGTATTTTCACATCAGAAAGATTTTAGAGTTGTAGTAATTTGGGGGAGAAATTATATATACATAGAGTACAAAAAGAGGGGCCTTTGTGTTTTTATTATTATACTGAAATAAATCAAATAGCTTTAGTTTTAAATATCATACTATTTTCAAATATTAACAAAGTTTATGTGCACGGTTGTATCTACAAAAAGAGAAGTGATACCAATTTGTCCTGGACACAGCCTACTGAAGGGTTCATCCTGCAAGTCTTCCACAGTGCTAAAAAATTGCTCTTTGAAAAATTTTTTTTTAATTCTAATTGACAACATAGATAATAACTTTTAGAATTTCCCTGGTGGTATACAACGTCATTTCTTCAAAAACCATAAGCTAGATAAAATATACATTTCCAAAAAAATTTATATCAGAAAAATAATATAAAAATGATCATTTTGAATGCATTCAGCTATTTAATCAAATTTTCTAGTAATAGTCTCCTTTAAGAGGTTTTAAATAATTATTCAAAACCAATATTAACAACAGCTTCTTTAAGAAAAAATATTTGGCTTCATTACATAGCATTTAATTTTTACTTATAACTAATATAAAGTAATTTGAACTACTATAAGTAATGATTATAAAAATATCTAAAATACATGTGGCCCTATATACCCTAAAATTTATAGCAAAATAACAACCCAAAATTATTTCATCTAGGTTATATATTATAAGATATAAATAAACAAGTTTAACTATTTTGTATTTTAAGTCAGCCATCCCCAAACTTTTTGGCACCAGGGACCAGTGCTTCTGTGAGAATCTAATGCCTGATGATCTGAGGTGGAGCCGAAGTGGTGATGCTAGCTAGCTAGCACTGGGGAGCAGCTGCAGATACAGTTGAAGCTTCACTAGCTAGCCCACCTCTCACCAACTGCTAGGCAGCTCAGTTCCTAACAGGCTACAGACCAGTAATGGTCCTCAGCAGGTTAGGGTCCCTGGTTTTAAGTGACATGTTGCTTAATAAGAAAGAAAAAAAAAACAAAAGAAAGAAAAGAAAGAAAGAAAAGAGAGAGAGAAAGAACACCTACACCTAAGAGAGCAAATAAATTTTTTAAATATCAGATGAGAAGTTTAATTAGTTTAAGTATTTCTCACTTAAGTCAGATTACTGATCTTTATAGGTTCCTTAATAGACTGAGAAGTTAACCATTAATGTCAACGCTCCATTTTTTTCCAACACAACTCTTAAAATTATTAATAGGGTTTCAAAATCCCTTCAACAAGATGGAATGCTATTGTCCCAAAGAAGTTTTAAGGGAAATTTCATAAAGTCGCCAAACCTGTAGAGAAAAGTTCCTTTTAAGTAGAAGACTGGTGATGCTTAGTAAACTATTGAAATCACTGACGTACACAATGATTAAAAATAACAAAAAAAAAAATCTTAAAATTCTAGATTAAAATGTGTGTGAATAATCCAAACCAAATGGGTAATACCGGCTGCCAGAAGAGTCTCTAATAATCGCATGCCCATTTACGCTATTCTAGAAAATCTTATGTATGTGAGCTGGGCAAAATCCTCTAAATATGCCTACGATAGTATGTATAGCAGTTTCTCAACAGAGAAACAGAAAGATCAGAATTACAAAAAAATTATCTATTGTGTCTTCACTTGAAATTTCTTAACTCTGAACTAACAGAAGGTACAGATCATGAAAATTAACAATTCAACATAATTACCAATTAAATTGCACATGAATTTATAAATGTCCCTTGCCTATTCCCGAATGATAATCTCCTGCAAGAAGGCTTTTCCTTCTCTTAGTTTAGCTACAAGTCCTCCAGTGTCCTCTCACAACATCATGTACTTCTACCATGGAACTTACTATAACTTCATTATTTCGCTAAACTGCTGTTTTACCCAGTTCTGTTGCTTCTGGAGGACAAGCACTATGCTATTCATTCTCATTTGTAAGCCAGTCCCTAATATCATGTCAAGACGGAGAAGGGCCTCAATAAATTTCAAATAAAAATGGATGAACAAATATATGAATCTTAAACAACTTTTCAGTTCCATGTAGTTCAGTTCTACATAGTTCTATTTTGAATAGCCAACCCATCAAACTCACATTTCAAAATGAGATTTTTTTAAATATATGAAGTAGTACAAGAGTGCTCTTGATTTAAAATCTCTCAAATAAATAAGCTTTTCATACATACATTAGAAAATTATTTAAATAAATCCACTACTAACCTTTTTAAATCGACTTGAAAGCAGGCATTCAAGATCAACTTGGTTTGACAATAAGACATACCTACATACCAACATAAGCATCAGAGCTTGTGAAGATTTTTAAAAGTATCTGCATCTCCTGGGTTTCTCAACCACGGCACTAGTGACATTTGTTGTAGGCGGCTATTCTGTACATATTTGGTATATTATAGGTTGCAACAATCCATATGCTTTAAATTTACATGAATACTTCACCAGCAAACATGTACTCATCTCAACATAATAAGTCTAAAGAGCATACTGTTTGGTTTAGATACACAGGCTAGTCATGTCAACTATCTTCCTACAGATCTCTTAAAAAAATAAAATTTCATTTTAAATTGCCCATATTTAAATACATTGCCTTGCTATTTAAGTCTTACAATATCATGCATTTAAAAACATTCTGATGTCTACATTTCATTATAATTTGTTTCTTTTATAATACTATGTATTCTATTTATTTAAACCCATTGCCTCCAGGAGTCCAGAGACTTCACCAAATTTCCAAAGGGGACTTTTGGCACAAAATGTATTAAGAACTGTTGCAGAAACTATGCTTAAGTTTCCTAAGGGATATGGACTTCACATATCAACATGACATTCCCAGAAACACCACAAGATGGCTTTCTTACTTCAGATCCATAGTTGAGATTTTCAGAGATGTTATGTTTACTATTACAGTTACTTTAGGGGAAACTGTGAAGCTCTCTTTATTAGTCAGGGTTCTCCAGAAAAACAGAAATAATAGGATGTATGTGTATATATGTGAAGAAATTTATTTAATGAATTGGCTCATACAATTACAGAGGTTGACAAGTTCCTATTTGAAGTAAGCAACACAGAGACCCAGGAGAACCAATGGTGTAGTCCAGTCCAAGTCCGAAGGCCTGAGAAACTAGGAGAACTGACAACATAGTCTACTGTGAAAGCTATTAGGCTAGAGAACCAGAAAGCACCGATGTTTCAATTCTAGTCCAATGGAAAAAAATCAATGTCCCAGATTGAAGGCAATGAGGCAAGAGGGGTTCCCTCTTACTCACAGGAAGGTCAGCCTTTTTATTCTAGTCAGGCCTTCAACTGATTAGATGAGGCCCACTCACATAAGGGAGAGAAATCAGCTCTACTCAGTCTACCAATTCAAGTGTTAATCTCATCCGTAAACATTCTCACATACCCAGAATAATGTCTGACCAAAACGTGTGGATACCCAGTGACCGTAAAGTTGGCACATAAAATTAATCATTACATTCATCAAATTTTTTTCAACAAATATTTGTTGAGTGAATGCTCACTATGTTTACAGGCACTAAACAAATATAGTCCACAGCCTTACGAAGCTTACGATCTAGAGAGTTTAACAGGATGATATATAAATAGCTACACAAATAAATATAAAATAATGTGATAAGTATGGGAGGAGGAAGCTTAAGATCTAACAATTTGGAGGGTTAAAAAGGAATAGCTCATTGGGCAGTGATGTTAAGGTGAGATTTAAAAGACATGTAAAAGAGTAGGAATTGACCAGATGAAAAGCTGGAGGTAGTAGCGCAGAAAAGAGCAGGGGCATAAACTCTGGATTCACAGAAGCTTGGCTTCTTTGAAAAAGTACAGGGAAGGAAACTGCACCAACTGTAAGAAGAATGCTGAAAGATGACACTAAGAAGACAGGCAGGAACCAGATCAGGCAAGTCCCTGTTATCCAGGTAAAGTTTAAAACTTTATCCTAAGACCAACATGAAGACCCAATTCTTTTCCTAACTAGTTACACCTAGTTCATGAAAATGCTATAAGTTAACAGCACTCACCCATAATATTTGTTACTCACCATTTTAAGTACTCCCCATATTAAGGCTAGCTCAGTTAAGAAAGTGCAAACAATGCTTTAGAACCAGTTTCAGAGTACCAAGCAGATGACAGAGGGTTCAGATCATGATTCTCAATCTATTTTCCGTGTCTCCATGTGAGTCACATACATACTACTAACTGCAACATTTCTCTTTATAACACAACCTCCTACCTACTACACTAAGAGCAGATGATCCATGCCCTATATAAATAACATTTATGAAAATTAACTTTAAAAAATATCCTTCATACAATATTTCTAGTTTATAATGGAAACACTGGTCACCAGACAAAGTAGTCCTGTAGAAAGGGGAGCCAGCTATCTGGGGAACAGAAGTAGGAGGGAGACAGACTTTTCACATTTTTGTATCTTTTTATTTTTATACAGTGAATCTGTAAAGCTATTAAAATATTAAGAACTATTAAAAACACTTATCTCAATCTCCAAGAATACTGTAATCATATTATTTACATTCAATAAATCTTTATCCATAAGTTTCTTGCAGAGACTAATTGCCTACTGCAAGAGGCAATTAGCCCCTTGCTCACCAGCAAGAGAACCCTAGTGTGATTTGGGGGTAGCAATGCATCAGAAAAAAGACTACAATTCCAGATTCTCCTGTAGTTAGAAGTGGCCATATGAGTTCTATACAATGCATGTAGGTGGAAGTGTTATGTGAGATGTGGGGAAGGCTCCATAAAGAGAGCTGACACCATGCAAGGTGGGTTTTCTTGTGTTTCTCTCATTTCTTCCAGTGGCCAGCTTGGAATGAGTATATAATACCTATACACTTACAATCAGTAGGACCATGAAGTTATTCTGAATATAGTAGAGCAGCAATGTTCCTGATAACTCTGTGGACCCACCAAACAGCCCTAGACTATCAATCTGATTGCCTATATGTGAGAGAGAAAAAACAATAATTAAGACACTATTGTTTTATTTTTTGTGATATGTAGCAAAACCTAATCCTAAATGATACACTGTTCATCCTTTACCCACTAACGGAAAGACATTCTCCAACAAACATCCAACAGCATATTCATCCCACAAAGTGAAATGTGACCTGAGGAGAGGTTCTAACAACATCTGGAAGGTAGAAGAGAACTATGTTACTTCAAGAATTAGCCCTCATTTATCCATTCAACAAACTTTACAGAATGATACTCACTATATTCCAGGTCATATGAGAAAATATGCTGAAAGATAAAGCTACAATACAAACTAGTATATAACCCCTACTCACCCTCCACCAAAAAATTTTGAACCTTGCAACTTCTGTAGTATTTTCTCCATCAAAGCATGAAGAGAAACAGAGGTGAAGTACAGATAAGTAAAAAGCCAAATATCTTTCTAAATCTTTAAAATACAAATATTTTATAACTTACACAGAGTTCTTATTTAACATGAATCATTTTCTACAGGAAAACTTTATTATTAATATTGATTTGCTATAGCAAATATATACCCAATAAAATGGGAGGGGTGGATAAGTACACATTTTAGATCTGATTCTCTGATTTTTTTCCCCCTGAAACGTAAAGTTAAGTTAGACTGAGTTTCACACATTTGCACCTTAAAAATAACAATATGAGGGTTCTAGTTCTGTACAAGATGGAGTAAGCACACTTGATCTTATCTCTCTCACTGAATCCAACTATAAACCTCATACAGAATGAACTGAGCAGCTATCTGAAGACTCTGAAAAGTAAATGGTAACAGAAGAACTGGGGAAGACCAGAATCTAAGATACCACCAAACCAAATATGAGTCTCCTGGAGTTCTGCCCTCTCGCTTGTCCTGGATTTGTTTTTTACCCTTCCATAATCAACTAGCCTTGACTCAAAAAGCAGCACTAAAGCTAGAAGTGCAACTGACTGCTGACAAAAAGAGTGCTGAGAAGCTTTCTCTTACTGGTAGAAGAATCAGGAAAAGGGACTGATTCTTAAAGCTCACAGAAGAGGAAAATCCATTATTATTTTCAATTTTCTCTAGCCCCAGCCCCAAGAATACCAAAGTGGGTTGTGGAAACATGGGTAACACAGATGCCTAAATTTCTGAGGTAGGAAAATCATTCTTTTTAACCAGAGGAGCAATGGTCCCATGATCATGAGTCAAATGCCTGTTGTTTTTTCTCTGCCTTCCACACTTGGCCCTAGATGCAAATGTAGCTGATGGAAGTACACAGCTGAGTGAGGAAACTAAAGGCCTCATTTTCTGACTAGTCGGCTGGTAAGGGAGGAGGAAGAGGGGGCTAAAGGAGACAGATGGTATCAGAGAGATCACAGAAAGAAGGGAACTCAAGAAAGCAATCTCATAAAGTTGATTGTGAACTGCTTGGCTCAGCTCTGAGCTACATATGCATAGATATAACTATAAGCAGCATACCAAAGGCTTTGCAAACTAAATGTGGAGTAAACCACTACACAGATCCCACAGTGGCCACTGGAAGGTACACATGATGAACAGATCCAAATAGCAGTACAAGATAGGCTATGAAAACAGAATTAATATTGGAACCACAACCTATAGAAGGTGGGTCCAACTTGGGAAATGACCTAACTAGGATAAGTGACTTCTAAAAATAAAAAGAACAGCATTCCCCTTAGGACTTAACTAGAACCTAGAAATTTAAGCTAAGCCAATGTCCAGGACACATGCAAAATTACTCAGAATACAAAGAAACATGAAAATGTTAACTCTAAAAGGAAAAAATAATCAAAAAGAACTAATCCTGATAAGATATAGATAATAGAGTTATCAAAGACTTAAAATCAGTTATTATAACCATGGCCCAAACCACAAAGGTAAAATCTTTTGAAATGACTAGAAAGATAGAAAGTCTTGGCTAAAAAAATAAAAGCTATAAAAAATAAAAATTTTAGTGATGAAAAACACAATAACAAAATATTCATTGAATGGGATCAAGAACAGAATGGAGATGTGAGAGCAAAGAGTCAGTGAACTTGAGATGGATTATTAGAAATTAATCAATCTGTAAAACAAAAAGGAAAAAATGGCTGAAAAAAAAGTCAAAGCCTCAAGGACCTCTGGAACAATACCAAAAGGCCTAACATTTGCATCAACGGAATCCCAAAAGGAGATGAGAAAAAAAAATTGGAGAAATAATGGCTTAAAACTTACCAATTTTGGCACAAGACATAAAATTACAAATCCAAGAAGGTGAGCAAACCCCAAGAAGATAAACTCAAAGAAATCCAAACCTGGAAAAATATTCAAAATGCTGAAAACCAAAAGCGACAAAAAAAAAATCTTTAAAGGGGCCAGAGAAAAATGGCAATTCAAATGACTGTAGATTCTTGTCAGAAACAAGGGAAGCCAATAAAAGAGGAATGGCATCTTGAAAGTGTTGAAGAAAATCAGCTGTCAACTGAGAATTCTTTAACTGGTGAAAATATCCTTCAGAATAAAAGTGAAATAAAGACATTCTTAGATGAAGGGAAACTACTGGAATATTATTCAGCCATGTAAAAGAAGGAAATCTTGCTGTTTGTGACAACATGGATTAACCATGAGGGCATTATGCTAAGAAAATTCAGACAAAGAAGAAAACCATATTGTCTCACTTATATGTAGAACCAAAAAAAAAAAAAGTTCATAGCTATAGAGGAGAGAGGTCAGGAGGAAGGGCAGAATGGATGAAGAGGGTTAAAAGGTACAAACTTTCAGTTATAAAATAAAGTCATGGTAAATATAGTTAATAATACAGCATTGCGTATTTGAAAGTTGCTGAGAGAGTAAATCTTAAAAGTTCTCATCCCAAGGAAAAAATTTGTGTAACTATGTCTGGTGACAGATGTTACCTAGACTTATTGTGATCATTTTGCAATATATACAAAATTCAAATCATCATGTTGTATATCTGAAACTAATATGTTATATGTCAATTATATCTCATTTTTAAAAATTTTATTAAACACATGTATAGAGGTATAAGTGGATATAATGCGTAT
The DNA here is from genome assembly GCA_030015415.1 of Cynopterus sphinx. Classification (NCBI taxonomy): domain Eukaryota; kingdom Metazoa; phylum Chordata; class Mammalia; order Chiroptera; family Pteropodidae; genus Cynopterus; species Cynopterus sphinx. The sequence continues at coordinate 73,826,197 of CM057386.1, forward strand.
AATAACTATAACATAAACATAAAAAGAGAAAAGCAATGAGACCTATATGATGGTAAAGTTTCTACATTCCAACTGAAGTGATAAAATGTTCATTTTAAGTGAATAGTGAAAAGTTACATTTATCATAATCCTAGAACAAGTATTAAAAATAAAAGATTTACAAAGAGACGTCAAAACTCAATGGGTAAATTGCAATTAAATAATAAAAATATTCAAACAATACAAAAGAAGGCAGAAAAGGAGTAATGAAAAACAGAAGGAATAGACATCTAACAAAATGGTGGTCAGAAATCCAAACATATCAATAATTACATTAAGTATAAAAGGTCTAAACACAGATATCACCGTAAACTGGCAGCTATAAGCAAAAGTGACTGATTAGATTAACATGGCTTCTTACCTACATGTTCCTGTAAAGATCAAGGAAATGTTGACCTTAACCTGATTCTACACATCCCATTTCCACCTATTTCCAATAATTTATGTCATTGGATGTTTCCAACCAGTAATGTCTCTATTGTTTAAGCTTTGAGTCTCAAAGGAAGATTATAATACTTTTTTGCATTTTCCCAATTTTCCACTAAATTTTCTCATGATTTGTAAAAACATAAATTTCATCAGAAATCTAAGAAATTCCTGTAGGGAAAGAATTTTTTTGTCCCTTTGTGTCTGCGCTGAATAAAATATGTTAAAAATCTTCTATTATTAGTATGTTTTTTATTTCTCTTTGCATGTCTTGCAGTGTCTTTTTTTCATGAAGGTGTCTACTGCGTTATTTGGTGCAGCGATGTTATAACTTCGTTCAGAATTGTACTTTTCAGCATTATATAGAATATTTTGTCACATTTTATGCTTTTTGATGTGAATTCTACATTGTCTGATGTCGGGATAACTCTGATTTCTTTCTGTTTGCATTTCCCATATCTTTATTTTTAGCCTTTCTGCAACAATTTGTTCTCAATGTATTCCGTATGTACAGCATAGTTTGCTTGTGCTTTGTGAAACTTTCTGCAAACAATTTTATATATAGGTGAGCTATTCTCATTTATATTTATTTATATGACCAATATATTTGCTCTCAATTCTGTCATATTATTGTTATAATTACCATATGTAAAAATTAAATATAAGCAAGATTTTGAGTAAGCAAAAATTTTAACAGTCTACAAAAATGCTCATTAACCAAGTTTCAATTTCTTTTGGACATGTAAAGGCTTATGGTTTTTCTAACTAACCAGACCTGCCAATATTAGTAACAGTAGTAATGTTCTCAGTTTCAAAATTATTAGTTTAAAAGATACCTCAATTTGGGCATGAGATGAAAAAACAAAAAAGCCAGTTCTGCCAAGGTAAAGTGAAGGCCCATATACAACACTAATGCAGAAAAGAAAGCTACTATATATTAATCTTCCCAGGTATATAAATGCACTACTTAAGTCATAGAGCAGAATTTTTTTAAACTACAAATTTTAATTCACTAGTGAATCACAACCAATATTTTTTTAATTGAAATAGAATCAATACTACTAGAGCGCATTAAACACAACAAAGGAAAGTACTGTTATGAAATTTTGTTTCAATTACATGAGAGTATTAGTTTGCTAAGGATGGCATAACAAAGTACCAGACTGAGTGGCTAAAACAACAGGAATTTATTTTCTCACAGTTCTGGAGGCTAAAAGTCATTAAGATGTCAGCAAGGTTGCTTACATTCTGAGGCTTCTCTTCATTGCCTTCCAGGTAACTGTCAGAATTCTCTGTCTTCACATGATCTTTCCTCTGCGTGTCCTAATCTCTTCTTATAAAGACGTCAGTCATACTGGATGAGGGCCTACCCTAAAGACTGATTTTAACTTAATCACCTCCTCAAAAGGTCTTATCTCTAATATGGTTACATTCTGAGATACTGGGGATTAAGATTTCAACATATGATTTTTGGGAGAACACAATTCGGCTCATAACAATATGTTTATACAAATATGTATATGTGTATGTACTGTGTCGCAATCAAAAAAGTAAAAATATCTTAGAGGACTCTGAATAGATTATTTAAATGTATGTAATATATTCTAAACAGCCTAACCCTAATATTATAATGAAATCTTAGGACTCCTTTGGTTTCCATATCTCAGGTCTTAACAAGACAAAGTAGAATTTAACTACTCCAGAGAAACTCATAATGTAATCCCGAACATTCATATGTACACAGTACTTTTGCTGATATTCTTACTCAACCATTACTTGATTATATATATATAAAAAAATTAATCCTAGCATTTTAGGTCTAGGGTTTATTAGTACAGAAGCTCTAATATAGTCCCATGTTTTTATGAACATTATTTATTATTATATTGATTTCCCAAACTACCAGATTAAACTTAAGAAACTTAAAAGCGTAATTTCTATCCCTTCTCTTTAAACTCAAAGATCAAGCATCTGAAAAGTTTAGTTGAGGGAAAATACTGATGTTTTAAATCCTCTAAATTTATTTAAGGCAATAATCCTTTGTTTTAAAGTACATAGGCACACCTCAGAAATACTGTGGGTTCAGTTCCAGAATACCACAATAAAGGAAGTCTCCTAATACAACAAGACTAATCTTTTTGCTGGTAGAGGGCCTTGCCTTCAATTTGTAAACAAACAACATCTATGGAGCACAGTAAAGCAAAGCACGGTAAAGCAAATCACAATAAAACAAGGTACGCCTATACCACATTATAAAAATTATGCTAAAAACAGGTAAAATGTAATATATAAGCCATAATATATTTTAAATAATGTTAATACAAACAACCACACTTTACACTTCGACTCCACATCTAAAAAATTTTTCTTAACTATTTAAGTTAAAAACAATCACAAATTAGTTCTAACGAATTGTAACATATCTGATGATCAGTTCTGGATCCATATACTGTTAACAAAGTTTGTTGAGTTGGTTCGATAACATAAAATAAATAATGAAGTAATAAGTAGGCCAAATCAGGCAATCTTGAGTCTACAGATGTCACCCCTTATCCACAGTATTGTTTTCTGTGATTTTCATTAGCCACAGTCAACAGAGTTTTGAAAATATTAAATAGAAATGTCTAGAATTAAACAGTTCATTAATTTTAAATTGTGTCATTCTGAGTAGTGTGATGATATCCTGAGAGGCCCACTCCATCTTGACAGCACATGAAGTCATCCCTTTGGATAACCTCCCACCTCTTGGTCACTTAGTAGCCATCTTGGTTATCAGACTGACTGTGGAGGTATCGCGGTGCTTGTGTTCAAATAACCCTTATTTTGTTTAATAATGGCCCCAAAGCACAATGACCCCAATCCTGGCAATTCAGATATGCCAAAGAGAAGCTGTAAAGTGCTTCCTTTAAATGAAAAGGTATATATGTATAGGGAAAAAAAAAAACACAATAAAAATAGAATTCTACACTATTCAATGTTTCCGACAGCCACTAAGGGTCTTAGAATATATCCCATATGTATGAGGGGGGAATTACATAACAGTATTTGGTCTTGCCGATTTTGAAAACTATTGGAAAATAGTTCATATATTTGTTTGGTCAGAGTAATTGATTATTTCCAAAAGCAAACAGAATAAAGTAAAGACTGGTTTTACACCACTGGAACTTCCAATTTTGTGTCATAGAAATTCACTTCCTCTTATCTCAATAATTCTAACTACTACAGCATACCTTTACCTTTCTCTAACAAGTCTGTTCTTTCATATTTCCAAGTCTTTATAAACTGTGAGCAGAGTACTGAGAAACAAAAAGCTTTCTTTTTACTTCTTTTCACAATGACATTCTTCAACCTATACCTGGCATTCTGTGAAAATGTATGAAAGATTACAAAAGTCACACAATATCAGTTAAGCTCACTTACCTCAGAGTGAAATGTAAATCTCTCTCTACCAAAGAAAAGATACATTTTTAACTATAAATTTTTTAAAAAGTAATACAATACTGTCATAAAAATTTGAGAAGTGGGTAAATATACTAAAAAATGTATTTTATAACTGTTCCAGCTATGAGTTCAGACTCTCTATGTAACAGTGCACTATCATATTAATAACTAGTTGCAGTAATAAATTTTTTATAATATATAATTTAGAAAAAATTAATATGCACTATTTCAAATAACCTTACAAATACATGAGTGAAGAAGAAATAGACTCACAGCAGGAATCTTATTCATTGCTATATCTGCTGCACCCAGGATATTACCTTGCATACAGTGGGTTCTGAATAAGTATCTATTAAATTAAAAAAAAAAAAAGTAAATTGATGAAATTTTCACTCTATTTTCCAAGGACAGTAACTGAAGCTAATTAAGAAAATCTCAAAAATCTCAAAATTGCTAATTGGAAGAACTAGGACTTTTGCTTATTTCTTTCAGACATAAAATCTTAGAATGTTCATTTCATTGCATCACATTTCCCACACTTGCCTAAAAGTTAGGAAATCAGAACACAAAAATGAAAAATCTCAAATCTATTCCTCTCCTCAATATTTTCTGTACTCCATATCACTAGTCTTAAGAGTTCTAAAATCAAATTCACCTTTCTACTCATTAGAACACATTATTTTGTTTTGTGTTATATCCTATACTACCACTGTTGTCTCAGCCGCAGTAAAGTAATAGACAGGTGTGAAGGCAAATGGCTGGACATCTTCATTACAACAGCCTTCACATCAGTAGGATTCCAAGGTAAGTAATATGTCATTTCTCATATTGCTGAAGCTAGTCCAGAGAACTGTGCCAGGTGAAAATTTCTGAATGATTCATTCTGGTATGCTTCACATTGAAGAAAAAGAAGAGGTTTAAGGTACCTTTCCTTCATAGTCATGAAACTTGTTTCTCTTTTCCCTACACTACACCACTTCCAACTAGACCTTGACATGCCAGGACACAAACACCTACAAAAACACTTGTCCAGAAGTTAATTTTTAGATTTAACAGTTAATAATGTTGACCAGACTTTGATAAAACACTATCACTAACTTAAACTGGATCAAACTGCCTAAAATATTAAAAAGTAATGTCTTTTGGAGATTTACTTGTAGATCATGTTATTATTTAAACTTAAAGATATGAAAACCATGTAAGCAAAAGTTAATTATGATAAAACTATCTATTAGTGTTTTCTATAATTGCACAAAGCCAACTAATAAACTCAGAAATAAAGAATAAGTGTGATTATTTTTAGTGTGTATATTTTAATTTTGAAGAGCGATTTCTGAAACATCACTATTAACCACATGAAAATTCCCGAGAACAAATTTCAAACACAACTCACCTAAATCAGAAGGTATCCTTGAAAATCATAAACATTTAAAATTATATTAGATAAGCACATATAACACAGGCAAAGACAAGTACCTCAAAATAGTTTGAGCTTTATACAGAAATTCACAAGTGTTACTGAATTTCACAAGTGTGAGGTAGAAGTATTCTCCCTAATGCTGTGATGAAATCCTACTTAGAATGATGTGTATTTGAATATAAGCAAATAGTATAAGCAAATAGTAAGAATCATACATGAATTATTACCAAAGAAAAAAGATCCTATTTCTCTTAGGTTTTTGTTTTAATTCAGATCACATCTACTGTTAACCTTGATTTTTACCAAAACTAAGTACCTCCCTAATGTTATCCAGCAAGTAATTAAAATGTCATGGAATAGTCAAGCTTAAAACAAATTCCAATTTTTCTAACTGTATTCCATTACACAATATAATAGTATAGGGAGTCAACTTAGCTTTAGACTTCAATGAGAATTTACTTTCAAGATATTACATTAGGGGGCATAAATGTTTTATGATAATGCCCAAACCACCACTTTAAAGCTACATGCTTTAAAAGTTGACTGTTTGGAAGGCAAAAAGAAATAAAAACATGGCTCATTCATTCATTAAATAAACATTTATTTAATGTTCACTGAGAAAAATTCTGTATTGCTATGATTCCTGCCCTATAACAATCAAAATAAAATAAGAAAAAAACAATGCAATAAATACAAAATGACATGCTATAACTGCATACATAAAAAACAGAGGTGTTAAGTAATGATTATAGGATGAAGATAATTAAGAAAGTCTCCCCTAGAAAGATCATTATTAAATCAATTAATGACATTTTAATTGTAGGAATCACACACAGACAAAAAGTAAAGTAATAAGGGATTCAGCAAATATATTTTAAGTGGAAGACTAACTTGGGGAACTAATGAAATGAATTTGGAGATGGTAAGCCTCATTGACAAACTGATTTTATATTTGATATAAAAAATAACATATTATACCTACTTGGAACAGAAAAGTAACATAAAGAAAATGCTAACTGACGAAGATATTTCTCTCATACCTAGATGCAAGACAGACATACTGAAAATAAAACCAGCGAAACTTGCAATTACCCAAAAGGTAGGTTGATGAAGATAGGTATGGGTATGATTAAAGAAGTCTTTGTGCAGCCAGGTGACAGGCTGGGGTGTTATAGTATGGTAAAAAATACTAGTGTTACTTTGGAGCCGAGATTATCACAAAAATCAATAAAAATTATCGGGGTACTAGATAACTTAAAGGCCCAAAAGTATTCAGTGCAGGGCACAGCTGTGGTTTTAATAGTGCATATGAGGATATTGTTACTTCTCTGAGACACCACACAACTAACTGTCTTAGAACTAAATAAAAAGAATGAAGTTTATTCCATTAATCCCCCAAAGCTGGTGAACTAGATTTTAAATTCAACTTGATACTATGTAGAAATAAAATTCAATTACAAAATCCAAAATGTGTTCTTAACATATTAATGCTGCACCTTTCTTCCTTTGATGGAAGATCTCTGTGATTTTATTATTCTTAAGTAGAAATTAATCCTTATTGGTGAACAGGAGTCAAAAGGGTTTTAATATCATATATTCTTGATGTAAACAGTAAAAGCACAATTACTCTTGCTTGAGAATTGCATTTTCCTTCTACCTACTCAAAACAGACGCATCTGCCTCTGACTTGAAGAAATTCAAACAGGTTATACCTAACTCATGTAGTCCTTCTTAACTGGTGACCATTATTTGGTCATAAACAGAAGGCAGCTACACATGAAAGTCACAAATTGTTTTCTCACATCAAATTTTACCTTTGTTCTATTGAAAACAGGCCCCAACCTGCAGAATAATAAAAAGGAAAAAATCAAGGTAGTAATTAAATTCATTTAAAAAAATACTTAAGATTTCATAACTTTTTTCGGCCACAAATACTAAATAATCATAGATTTGTAAGTTTCCTGTCACCACAAAAATCGAAAATAACTCACACTATGATTTATTAAATAAAAGCAATCACAAATCTTCAAGGCATTAATAATGATCAACAAATCACCAACCATATGACTGAGGGAAAGCTGAGATTTGGTTCTTAATGAAAAAGGGTGAGACAACCAAAATGACTCAACAGATCTGTGCTTACTGGTGCATTTCCCATTTACTAGGTAAAAAGGAGATGGCAAAAGCACACCCATACACAAAAGGAACAATCCAGAGACAAATCTGGTTATAAAGTAAATGTGACTGTTTAGAATCCGGAGAAGCAAAATTACAAATTCTAAGGTGTTTTTCATTTGAGAACAGTCTCAGGTGCCTTCTACAACATTCCCGGTTAAGAAAAATGGAACGCCACTAGGATCCGAAAAAGGGGGCTGAACATAGCGTGTACACCGAAATCTTTTAAGAAAAAGAAATCTAAAAATAATAATAATAACTTAATTTTCAGAAGGCCAGAGTCAAAACAGAAATAGCTCTATCCAAACGCAGGCCTGCGTCAGGACAGGGCTTTTGTACCAGGCCATCTATGCAGTGTCCAGGGCAGAAGCCACCCACCACGCATTCCCAGACTCCCGAATGTGTCCCTCCAGAAACAAGAGGTCTCGACTGCGGGGTTGTTACTGTTAACGGGACCCCAGGCTCTTCTCGGAACACGTTCCGGCGCGGGCTGGACCAGCAGGGCCACTTCTCTCCACGCAGCCCCAGGAGTCGCCACACTGAGTAAGCACCTGATGGGGGGCACCTCGAGGCCGCCCCACCAGCCCAGCTGCCACCCTCACGGAGCAAGCGCTCGTCGCGCCCACGTTTTCTGATGCTGCTTTCTTTTCCTTGGGTGGCTCCCGCTTTGGAGAAGCGAAGTCAAGAAGTACGGTCGACAAGGTGCGTCTTCTCCCGTCCGAATGCGGGATGCTGAGGCGGCGCCGGCCTCGCATCACACGCCGAGGCGCCCCCTCGGGCGGGCGGCCCCTCCCCGGGCGGAGGGAGGACACGCGGGTCGCCCCGAAGGCCCGCGGGGACGCAGGGACGCGGGGACGGCGCGGCCCGCGGGGCGGCGAGGAGCGGGAGCGCGAGCCGCGGGCTCACCTTGTTGAGGTGCGGGCTCCGAGTCACGGCGTAGCCGCGCTGCTGCGTGCGGCGGCGGCGGCGGGGCGCGGCGGGCTCCATGGCGAGCGCACGGTGCGCGGCGGGTCGGGCGGGACGCGGGGCACGCGCGGACTGCGGCGGCGGCGGCGGCGGCGCGGGAGAAGGGCCCGGGGCCGGGGGCGGGCGTGGGTGGCGAGAGGGGGTGGGCACGGCGGGCGGGGCCGGCGGGGGGCCGGCGTGCCCGCGGGACGGCCTGTGAGAAGCGCTGAGTCACGTCAGGAGATCGGCCGAGCCGGCGGGGGGGGGGGTGAGGCGCGCGGCCTGCGGGGAGGCGGCCGCCGCAGCCGCTGCCCCGCCGGTGCCGCGCCCCCCTCACCGCCGCTCGCGGCCCCCACCGTGCCAGCCCGTCCCCGTGTGGGACGTGCCTGAGTGTGGTGCACAGGACGCCTTTCCCGGCCCGGAGACACGTGGGGAGGAGAGCCTGGCCCCGGGCCTCGCGGGCGCCGTCAGCCCTGCTTAGAGGGGGCCCCCCTCAGCCAGGGCCGCAGGGACGTGGGAGAGGCAGGGCTGCCGGGGACGCTCGGAGGGGGACCCACGGGTGGTTTGCAGAAAACCACACCTGTCGGAAGAGAATCCGACTCGATTTCTCCCTTCCAGCGAGGCTCCTTCCGAAGAACTCTGTCCACAGTTCGGGGTGCCAGCCGTGCCAAGGAGGAAACCAACCTTGACCCAGAAAGCCCAGGCCCAAGTGGAACTGGGAAAAAGGCAAGAGAGGACAGCGCAGGCGCCACATCGCACCATTCTCTGGAGATGTGTCCGCGAGGAGTGTCCTGTCATCAGAATGAGAGGCAAGGTGTGCTAGAGTGCAAATGCGGTGGGGCCCGATAAACGGTCACATCGATCTCCTATGTGATTTTCGTAAGTTCTAGAAGCCGTGCAGATTAAGAACCTCTCTCTCAATAATGAGTGACTCAGCTTCCAAGGACTTCAGTGTCTTCTTTGGTAAAATGAGAGCGTCAGAATAAATGATGTTATAGAGCTCGAATTCTGGTTTTTATTGATATTTACACTTGAACTTTCAAGGGATGGAGGAATAGTCAGATCAGAGCCAAAAGAAGTGTCTGACACAACAACAACAACAAACACTATAAAGATTTTTGTGCCTCGTGTTCCTTTTCAGTTAAATAGGAATCCTAGTTTCTGCCCTAGTCATCTCTACCTAATATTACAAAACATACTGTTTGGGATTGATTATTTGTTGGTTTTATGTATCCACAAACTAGACACACATCTAAACAGTGTCTTCTTTATTTCTAATCATGTTATTTTTATCGGAAAGATTTGTTGTCATAATTGGTTTGGGGGCATACTTATATCCAGAAGTTTCTTAGGCCTAGTCCTTGAATTATCTAGAATCAATTGTTTTATTTAGAGAACATTTTAGTGGCGTCTGAGTTCTTTAAAAACATGCCTTGCATTTAAATTACACTTTTCACTGTGAATTGTGGTAATCCATAAATAATTAACCCTACAACATGTGAGAAGAAAGTATTCTTTACAAAGTCACTCTCTTAAATTAACAGGCATATTATAGAGGGCTTTGTCCGAGACAAAAACAGTTTAACAACAGGCCTAGAAACCCAACGGAAGATGAAGAAGAAACAAAAATGTTTGTACAACAGAACCTTGTTATAATGCAGCTCCTAAGCTAGTTATATTACTTGTCTATTCCTGTTTTTGTGATATAATATCTACATATAGGAAAGCTGATGTAAATATAGGGAGTAGTCCAAAAAGAGTGTGTGGGCTCTTCTTCCAAGCCATCATCATAAAGGAATTACAAGCCCCTGCCAGTACATGTAAGGTTCACATCTCTCTTCCATGTGTTTACTTCTCTTATGAAAAGAGTTCCAATTATTTTGAGTGGTAACAGTATAAAGCCTAGCTGGGGAAGCTAGCTTGTATGTTCATGTTCAATTCCAAGAATACATGGAAGAACTTATTTTTCCACATAAATGTTAGCCATAACACCAAATTTTTCAGTACTTTTTAATCATTTGTAAGCTTAGGTTTCATTGCCAAAAAAAGGAATGGGAAGACAGACAAATAGAAAATAATCTTGCTTAGTATGAATGGGTGTGATTCACAAACCAAGGGATTAGAAACCTGTAGGTTTCTGTTACACAGGTGAGAATACTAAACCTACAATCAGTCAAAGTCAGATTTTCTTCTGAAAAATTTTAGTGCCCAAAGAGCTGTAACCATATGCAAACATGATTTTAGTATTCCGATCTAATGTCATTGAGATTTCAAGTATGGGCATATGCTACAGAGATACTGCAGGTTGGACTACAGACCACTAGAATAAAACAAGTATTCCAGTAAATCAAGACATACTATTTTTGCTAGTGGAGGGTTTTGTCTTCAATTTGTTTAAAGAAAAAAAAAGGAAAAAAAGATAAGGAGGGAAGGAAGGAAGGAAGGAAGGAAGGAAGGAAGGAAGGAAGGAAGGAAGGAAGGAAGGAGAAAGAAAGAAAAGAGAAAAAAGAAAAAAAGAAAGAAAAAAAACAGCAATGTCTGTGAAGCACAATAAAGTACAATAAAAAGAGGTACACCTATACAGAAAATTCAAGAAATACCTAATAGCACGTACGACATTTCAAATGTTTTACTTTCTTGAGGAAAAAAAAGATAATCTAATAGAAAAAAAATGTAGCAAAATTATGGTTTCGGATACTTCGTAAATGATCCTGTATTTCTTCACACAAAAAGCGCATTCCTGTGTAAAACAAATTGACTTTGTTTTTTTTTTAGTTGAAAATCTCAGCATGCCTGGTCCTTGGTGTATTTCCCTATGATGGAAAGACTTGTGTCTTTACTGGGTTCTAATTTGAGAATTTCAGTGTTCAGTTTATTAGAGAGGAGAAAGTCTACCAGGGTGGCCCACCCTCAAAGTTTGGAGTCAAATCTAAGTTGCTGAATTCCTGGGATGGCCAGCCTCAGGGTAATTGCCAACCAAGGAGAAAGTTGAATTTTTGCCTGGATACTGAAGTGAGGATGACTGCTAATATAAGGGAGGCAAAACTTTACCCATGTTAGGTTTTCAGCTGGGACTCTTTAACAAGAAGATATTAACAAAAGAATAAGAGTTTATGAACTCATGCACATCACACAGGAGAAACCTAAAATAAAGAGTAACTCAAAACAATAGCTTACAACTGCAATCCATAGAACGTCTTCAACAAAGAACAATAAATTTGTAGAGAAATGACAGAACAAAGGAATGCACTTTTAGACTTCCAAACGTGGCAAACTGGGAAGGTAAATATATGTAAAGAAACTAATAAGATTTGTTTTCAGATTTCTCTGGTCTTCAAAGATACATATTTTGGGGTTACATATCCTCATTTTCTTCACTAGGCTCTCTACCTGGCTCTAAGGAATCTCTGATGAACCGAACTGCGAGTTATTGGTCTTTGAATATTATTGTAATAGGTGAAATCAGTACATGAGTCTTTTCATTAGAATATTTTAAAGAGCTATACCTTTATCTTATTCTATTCTTTAAGCAAAAATGTATGCAAAAGCTCCATCCTCTAATAGACTCTAGAGCTCTATAGGACAGCAGTCTCCAACATTTTGGTATCAGGGACTGGTGCTCCTATGAGAATCTAATGCCTGATGGTCTGAGGTGGAACTGGTGATGTTAACACTGGGGATTGGCTGAAAATACAGATGAAGCTTTGCTGCCTCGCCTGATACCACTCACCTCGTGCTGTGCAGCCCAGTTCCTAACAGGCCCAGCCTAGTACCAGTCCCTGGACCAGGGGTTGGGGACCCTTAATCTAGAACACAGTTTAAAAATCAAGGGACTAGATCAGTGGTTTACAATTTTTATCCCATAATAGAATCACCCGGAGAGATTTAAAAAACACTTGACTGGCTCAAGAGTTGTTAACTTATTTGGTCTGGGTTGTAGCTTTAGCACTAGGACTTTTTTTCCCAAGATCCCAAGATGATTACTTTGCAGCCAAGAATTAAAACCACTGGTCTAGAATAATGGTTCTCAAACTTTTGTTTGCATCAGAATCAGTTAGAGGGGTCTTATAAAGCAAGGCACTACCCCCAGAGTTTCTGATTCAGTAAGTTGAGGTGGCCCAGCAAACACTTTGCATTTCTAACAAGTTCCCAGGTAACACTGATGCTGATGGTTTTGTGACCACATTTTGAGAACTGCTTTAGAGCAACACCATTCAACAGAAATATAGTGTGAGCCACATATGAATAAAGTTTTTCAGGTAGCCACATGTTTAAAAAAGTAAAAAGAAAAGGTGAAATTTATTTTAATAATATAATTTATTTAACCGAATATATCCAAAATATGTCAAATCTAGGGTATATTTTATAGATACAGCACATCTCAATTTGGACGCCAATTAAAACTTTTAAGTGATTGAAGGTCAAATATACATACCTATATTTTTGTGATACTCACAAAGGAGTTGTTATATTTCTTTCAAAGTAACTCAAATTATACTATTAGTCTTTCACCTATGTAGCTATTTATAAATATGCTAGGCAGCATATTGATTTCCTTTACAGTACACTAATTCTCCTCAGTCAACCTAGTTGTTTGTTTTATTCCCCAAAATATGTTATTAAAAGTTCATTAAGTCCCAACTGATAAAATGGCATATAGAATAAAACTCTAAAACAGTAAGACTGCATTTAAAACAAAACTCTGCCCAAATAAGTATTGCTTTTCAAAAGACTCATACTGCTTGAGAAATTTTGCATATACTCCCAACATCACTGCCATTATTTGAAATGTTTTTTGCAAGTCTTCTTTTGGAATTATTTCTTATTCACTCTGGGTAAGCACAATAGTCTAATTGTTTGAGAATATTATATTAGTTTCACATCCACGAGTACCAGGATTAGGACTTCAACATATCTTTTGGGGAGGTACGATTTAGCACATAAAAAGTATGAAGTGTGAAATCAGACTGACCACGAAAAGTTCATCTCTCTGGGCCTCAGTTTCCCCATCTGAAAAATGAGAATAATTATAGTATCAATCTGCTGCCTAGCATTTATAGTTATAGTAGCCTTTTAAAATAGTTGTGGAGATTAAACAAAGTGATATTTATATGTTTAATCCATTAAAATTTACTTAATGCCTACTACATACCAGGCCCCTATCTAGATGCTGGAAGAAAGGTAGTGAAAATTGTGGTCTTTGGCCTCTAGAAATTACATTATACTGAGACAGTAAATTAGCTACACCATATGATATATTATATCATATAATTGAGGGTGAGCAGAGTTTGCCACCCCAAAATATGCTTCTCTAGGATATTATTTTAAGTTGTTTATTTTTAAGAAACAAAAGATTCAGGAAAAACCTTTGACCTTCCCCCTGCCTGCCTAAAAGGAATTTAAATAGAGAACCTGCTCTAGGAAGGCAGATACCAGCATAAATAACTATATTTTAATATGAAGTAGTGTGTGGTAGGGAGGAACCTAGCAAGATCCATTTGATCAAAGTCCTCTCTGTGTCCCATTGTTAAAGATGGCCCAGCAAACATTTATTTACCAAACATTTGCTTTCACATCTCAATGTGAATTGCCTTCCTGACCTTTGAAGTCTCAAATCACAACCACCCCTTCTTCTTAGCTCAAGAAGGCATGTGAGCTTAAACTACCCAATGCATTCTTGTCCCAATATTCTTCCGGGAGCCCTGCATGTACACCATTAATGAATTTGGCAATTTTATCCTATTAATCTGTCTCGTGTTAATTTGAATATTAGTCTAGCCAGAAGAACTTAGAAAAGTGAGAGGAAAATATAATTTTTTCTCCTCCACACAATAAATGTAATTAGAACAGCCCCTGTCACATAGTAAGCACTAAAACAAATGTTATTCTTTTCCTTCAGGATCTAGTTCGACATCATCTTATGAAGCTTTCCCCCAACCCCTCATATAGTTATTTATCCCTTAACTTATTCAAAATGTTTATTAACTATTTACCATATGCTAAGCAGGATAAGCACTAGTATACAGACTTAGGCTTCAGAGGAAAAAGAACGAATAGACAGTAAAAAAACAACGAATAGACAAGGTAATTACAAAATTTGAAGTGTGAAATTATTGTGCAATTCAATCAGTAACATGAAAACTGTTTTTAAATATTTGTAATATTTTAATTGTATTTTTTCATATTACTTGAGATGCTTTGTATTTAAATACTTAAAACATCTCTGAGTAATAGTATTTTTTCAACTGTAATTACAACAGCTTCCATAAGGCTTCCATAAGGCTTTACTTATATGTTTATAGCAGAAAGGTCCCCACTGGGGATATTCCCAGGAATATTCCAACAACTTTTAAAGGAAAAGCATTTATTTAGAAAAGTAATGGCTAATTGTCAAAGAGGCATTAAAAGTGGTAGTTAAGAATATAGTACCAGATTTCCTGAGCTATTGTTCCAGCTTTGCCATCTCCAAGTTGTGTTAGGAGATTACTAAATTGGTCTAGTTTCATAAACTGTTAGCAAAGAGCAGTGAAAAAATTACACATTAGAAAGCAAAAGCATTTGTGACTATTGGAAGCATGTGGTGATTTAGCTATAGTAACAATACCATATATTAAAAGTAATAATGAACATTGAATACTGAATGAATAGAGAACTTTTTTAATTTGAAAAAATATGCTTTAAAATTATTGATAGTTTTTTCATTTTATAGTTCTTTAATATTTGAAGTTTGTATGAAAAATATATATTACTTTTCTATTCAGGAAAAAAAAAAACAACTTTAAAATTTGGAGCACACCCAGGAGGATGTATATAATTAAGGTAATGCACTGTAAAATTTCAGGAATCTTATTTTTTTCTTTTGTTCCAAAGGTAATTTAAGATGATGATGTGGCATTATACCTCATTACCTTCCTCCAGTCTGTATATCTTAAAATCTCTGACCGCTTGCCAGTAGTCATTGAAGCCAACCACATAATGCAACTCTGAGACAGAGAGGATAAGTTTCATAATACCTTAGTCTGCCAAACACCTGTGCAGATGGAGCCACCCTACTCTTCTTACTCTGAAAAAAAAAAAAAAAAGCCGTACTAAAAAAAAAACACTGCGAAAAGAGCTAAAGATAAAACTTAAAGTTAAAAAATACTTTGCAGAATGTTAACCTTTTGCATAACAATTTATATAGACTTTACCATTTAACTCTTATTCACCTAAAGAACAAATTTTCATATGATTTAGTTAATGAATAATTGATTTTCAAATATAATCTGATGTTAATAGTAATTCTCTAAATGGTAAGATTATGTAGCTTTTTACCTGTTAGTCTCTGCTACATATTTTGAAAAAAATTAATGTTGTTGTAGGAGAAAATACACAATATGATCTATTTTCACAGATCATAACTTTTTTTCATTTACAAAAAAATAATGGTTCGAAAACTAAATTTCTCCTTGAAATGGATGGCTAGTTGTTGCTTTAAAACTATCATTACTTTCTGACACTATGTTAAATTATTTGTCTTCATACCTCAAAAAGATATTATTAAAAATTAGTGAATTAAAAAATCACACACAGAAAAGTTCCTCTGTTAAGTTCCTTTATTAAATTTTAGTTTTAAAAGACAGAATATTCTATTTTTAGAGATCAACTCAAAATACAATGACCTTGTTAACTTGGAGCCCATGGGCTACACCTAGTGGTTAGTATCCAGTGACCTGCCAAAAAGACAACTAAGCCAGCATTAGGCACCAACTATCATTGGCATTTCAAATCTAGTTCAAAGCTGAAGCTCATAATTGTGGAGGCAGAGCTCCAGAACTCCTGGTTAATGGCAGAGGGAAAATATGTGTATGAAAGGCTGTACTCAGGAGAGTTATACAAGCAATTCATTCATGACAGATAGAAAAGAACTGACTGAAAATACAAAAGCAGAGTGGAAATTTGAAGTAAATGAAATAAATTTTGCTTTAGTAGGAACTTTGCGCAGGACTAAAAAATTATATAGATTTGGTAGGAATGTTATTAAGTTACTTTGGGGCTTTAGGTACTTCTCCCTGCAAATCCATTTAATCATTCAAGGTTTTCAAATTAGAGTAGAATTTACATTAATACGAGACCTTATATGTAATCGTTTATTTCCAGGATGCTCATATTCAAATCTTGGATATAGCTATTCTTTGTTAGAACCACAGCAAAACAACAACAACAACAACAACAACAACAACAACAACAACAACGGAGGAAGTAGCCAATTTTTTGCCCTGCGCTTCCCTTACTCTCATCTCCCTTCCTCCACAGCCTGTTTATCAACTGTGGTTAGCAGTTTAAAAGGTGGATTCCCAAAGCACTTTCCTTCACTTTCACTCTGGAGCATTCTCTAACATACTGTTAAATTCAACTTTAGAGAAACCTGTGGCTATTATGTTCACAACCCCCCTCCCCCAAACACACACACACACGCACGCACGCACATCAGTGTGGTAGAGAATAAGGGAATAAGGGCAAGGCAGAAATTAAGCCAATTGAGCCAGATTGCACAGAGACAATGATAATTCCTCACACTCTCTTCTCAATCCTAACCTTTCTTTCTTCATACTTCATTAAGCCACTCTTGATGCAATGGAAAAAAACAAGGAACAAGAAGTGAAAAGGCCATGCTGAGCAGAAAAGAGAGGAAATTTCCAGAACACAGGCAAAGTTACAACAACACTATAAAAATCACTCTGTTAAAAAGAGTTATCAAAATGCCCTCCACTCCTAGAATTTTAAGTTCAGAAACAGCTCTAGGTTTTTAGAGAACCAAAGCATGTAAGTTTTACAGATCAAATCCCAGAGACTTTGAGTCTTTTGACTTTCTTGCCCTGTCTACAGAGTAATTGACACATAGTTGTGGAATATATGTTACTTAATACAAATATGAAATCATCTGGACTTCCTTATCTATAGTTTTACTTGCAATTCTCCTGCTAATTGCTGCTTGAAAGAAATTTGTATATTTTCTTTATAAGTAAATTTGTACATAGAAAAAATAAAAGGCCATGATAACAAAGTCATATAAATTTAAAGCCTTAGTCTACTTTCTGAACGATTAAAGAGCAGTAGAAACATAAATAGTATTTTAATTCTCTTGTACCTAAGGATCCCATTTTTTCATATGCCCTCCTCCCAGTTCTCATACATCAAGGCAGATAATATATTACAAATTTTTCAGAATTAACTGCTTTAAAACATATATCAAACACAGAAGAGTAATTTCTTCCCTCAGTGGTATGGTTTACTTGCCTCTAAGTTCCTTTTGTTTCCCAGTTCTATTTATGACAATACTCATAATCTATAATATTCCCACAGAAAGAAGAGCATTTAATAAACTCACCCTAAAACTAAAATTTCCCTAGAGAGATTCCTTTTAGAAAATTATTTATAAATATTCCACTACATGCCAGTTATTCCAAAACCATCAATAATTATAGCAGAGATAACTGTTAATTTATTTACATAATGTTTTTATTTTCAGATATCTCCTTATTTCTACATAGTCATTTAATGAAACCATTGGTAATAATAAAACAGTTTTAATAAAACATTGGTAATATTTCTCTCCATTCAACCTATTAAAATGGAACAGAAGCAGAATGCTTCAAAGGAAAACTTGGCAGGGGGCGGAGGGAAAGAAGGTTGTTGGGGAACCGAGAAATTACATAGTTCTTTTTAAAAAATGAGTTAACTGAAGTCTTAGTAAGGATTGTTTTGCTGGAAATATGCTACCCTTACTATGAAATACTACTGATTTACTGACATTTACCCTAAAAGCCATTTTAATAAAATTTAAATATTAACATTAGAGTGTTCTTAGCTGTAAATAAGGTAGTTCTTAATGAGTCTTTATCTACTAATATGTAAAAATTTACTACAAAACTTAGTGGCCGAAAATAACATTTATCTCACGGTTTCTGTGGGTCAGGAATCTGAAGGCTGCTTAGCTGGGTACCCTGGCTCAGGTCTCTCACAAGGCATCAAGCAGTCAAGGTGCTGGTCAGGGCTACTTTCATCTTGAGCCTCAACCAGGGAAGAATCAGATTCCAAGCTCTATGACTGGATGTTGGCAGGATTCAGTTCCTGGTTGGCCGTGCTTGCTATGTGGGGCCCTATGTAGGGCAGGGCACCTATAACAAATCACTTCATCACAGCAAGCAGGCAAGAGCCAGAGAAAGTAGGAGCAAAATGAAAGTCTTTTATAATCTAATTTCAAAAGTGACATCTATCACTTTTACTATATTCTATTCTTTCGAAGAAAGTCATTAGGTTTAGTCTACACTTAAAGGAGGACATTGCATAAAACATGTGAAAACTAGGAGGTAAGGACCTTTGGGAGCCATTTTATTTTTCAGTCAGCAACACTTGGATAACCATGCTCAAAAGTTAGTAGGTTTTAGAAGACAGCAAAGGGGGTCAAATACAGGATGGCAAAAGGAGACAATATTTTGGGTGGGGAAGCACACACTAAGAGTATACAAATGTTATATTATGAATTTGTACACCTAAAATTTATATGTTATTAACCAATGTTACCCCCAATAAATTTAATAATAAAAAATTAGTGGGCTTTATTTTAACAAAATATGTTGTATTTTGTGTTTCTAAATTTAAGAAAAAAATAGGGGAAATAATTTCTTATATGCATTTTAAAATAATTGCCCAGTTTTCATTTATTAATGATATATACGAATACTTGATATATCTAAAACTTTTTTGGCTAAATAAAATTAAGGGGAGTCAGAAGGAGAATAAATTAAATAAAAATATTAAAGAATAGAGCTTCCTTGACACATCAATTATTTAATAGCTCCCATTTTACAAATAAATTAAGATGAAAGGAAATCGAGAATGGATACTAAAATTATTTCAAAAACATTAAATCCACAAAAAAGTCTAGTCAAGTCTTTGAATTTTTTCACCTTTACCAGATCAGGTGTCTCAACCAGATAATTTTATATACTTATTAATATTTATTACAATTTTTAAAAACCAAGAACCAGCATCCTAGGCAACAAGAAGTTAGGTACTAAATTTTCACACAGATTCTTATAAATTTGCTTCAAATAGTCAAAAGAAAAGTAAAGCAAAATTTACTGAATTTCCTTTTGAACTGACCATTTCATCAGTATAACTAGTGTTGGCTCCATATTCATTCAACAAATATTTTTTGAGTGTCTACTACAGTCAGCCATATTTATAGAGAATGGACATTCAAATCCCAGCCTCAAAGTGCTCACATTCCGGAGGGTAATTGGTTGGCAGACAATAAAGATAGTAATATTCAATATTGGGTGTTATAAGTGTTGTGGAGAAAATAAACAGGATACACCTGAATTCTCATAAGCCTGAATACAAATATACAATTCACCTTAAATCAACCTTTCTCATCTTGCCTAAGAACTTTTACATCAATAAAGTATGCTGAGTTCAGACCAGTAAATATTTATCAAGCACTTACTATGAACTAGGCACTGTGCTAGATGCTGGGGAGGGGTAGGTGAACGCGCTGTTCTGAGAAGTTTATTATCTGAGTGTTGAGGGTATTACTTCCTCTAGGAATCCCTTGGGGCTAGGTCAGGGGATTTGCCTCTGTGATCATATAATAACCTGAGCATAACTTTATTGTTCTTACCTCCAAGTCCTTTCTAATTATACCTCTTTCTTACTTGAAAGGAAGCTCTTTGACAGTAAGACCTACACTTCACTAATCTTTGAGCACCTGGGTCTCAGTGGGAGTTCAACAAGTGTTTGTTAATTCGTGCTTGAAAAGATAGGCTAACTGTAGAGGAATTGTGTATGCCCAGGGCTTCGTCTAACTTCTGTCTTAAGCAGTAGGATGAATAAAGATAATTTTCTCTTTTAGCTTTCAAAACAAATGAATATCATTGATGTGAGATCTGATACCATGTAATAAGTGTCTTTATCAAGACCATATTCATTCTTTCCTTCCCCAGAAAAACTTGGTTAGAAACACATTGCTGTGTTTTATCAACTAAAAATAATTTTTCATCTCAGGCCTCTCCCTCTTTTCTGACCCAAGTCTATGCAACAAGCACCTATCTTATTCCACCTCAGGTCTTGCCCTGAGATGAGCAAGTGACCTGGGAGAAAGGGAGAAAAGAAGGCCATGTTATTAAGGTGATGATCTCTGCTTTTGCCTGCTTCACTGGCAAATTTTAGAAAAAAGACACAGATTAAGTTTTAAATTAAATCTTACAAACAAAATCGTCATCATTATTATGCAAAGGTCAGGTCTCCAGGGAAATAAAAGGAGAGATAAAAATTCATATTGAGCTGAACTTCTCAAGGTTAATGTGTTCTATGTATATATTGTATCAAAACAATTACATCATATAACTATTTCTCTCTGAACAAGGCCTAATTTTCTGTCCACACCCAGCAAAATGTTTTTTTATTCTACATTTTTCTCGAAGGCAAATGCTTTCCCACACTCAGAAATGCATTCTTGGTCCTCTGAGTATTCATTTTATGCCAAATTTCAAAGTTTTCATTCTAAACTGTTTAGTTTTTAAGCATACACTATAGCAGAAAAGAACATTTTTTAATGGTTGACTGACTCAAATAGTTAATCTTTATATCTATGAATTCTTGAGAGAATTATTTTTAATCAAGAAGTAGAAGGAGAAATCCCCCACAGATGATCTAATTTTTTGAGACTATAACAAATATGAGGACATAGAATCAAAGACCTGTATCCTCCTGGATTATTGCCTTTCTACCACACTATATTAATATAACTATTGTTACTATTGCCCAGGAAGAGTTGGATTTAAATTAACAACCCTAATAATAAATGAACAGTCCTGTACTGGCTAGAGGAAAATCTCTAACAGAATGACACAAGGCTCTGTCCTGGCATTTATTCTTTAACACTCATCAACTTTTTAGATGAAAATGTAAAAGGCATATCATTTAAAAGAGTAATGTGATACTTATTTTTTATAACATTTTTCTTAATTATAAAAATAGCTCATGCTTAATACAAATAATTTAGAAAGTATATGAGGATATTGTGCATAATCATGTGAATTTTCTGTCTCATGGGCAAATTATATCTCTTGATTAATTTAGTATGGCTCTGAAATATTTTTATATTTGTTAGATTCCCATTTCATAGGCCTAACAACATATTAATAAATTTATAAATGACATGGAGATTAAAGAATAGTTAATATAGTAGAGAAGAGATTTAAAATTAAACTCTCAGCTGGCTGAAGAATTAGGTTGGAAATAACAAGATAAACTGTAGCAAATGCAAAGTAAATGCAAAGCTCTGGTGCAGAAAAAATTGTGCATGCATGGGAAGGAGGCAATGTGTCCAAAGAGGAGTTCCTGTGGAAAAGCCCAGGTACTTCTATTTGATGACAACTTAGTATTGAGTTATAGTCACGACAAAAAAAGATAATGCAAATTTATGTACTGTTAGTGAAGTACAGAATCCAGATGAAAGGAAGAGATGTTCTCACTCTATTCCATATGGTTTGGGCTACATCTGGAATATTGTTTTCATTTTAAGGGCACATTTAAAGATGGTGTTGATAAAACTAGAGTCTTTCCAGTTGAAATGTATTAAAATCATGTTTTATAAGAAATAGAGGGACTTATTTAGTTTGCAAAAGAAAAATGTAAGGGAAGACATATTATCTGCCTTCAGTGATTTAAAAGGTGTTTGTCTGGGCTGCTCCAGAGAACATAAGTAGGATCACAGAGTAGAAATGTCATTCAGATTTTAGCTTAAATGATATGTCCTAAGTAACATCTTCCTGAAGTAGCTACCCAGTAGCAAATATATAACTCCTTTAATTTTTTATATAACAGGCATTATTATCTATTCACTTAATTTTTTTCTGTAAACTTTATTTATTGTTTGTTGGTCTGTTTCTTCTCACTAAGATATAATTTCTTTGAAACTAAGGTCTCTTCAGTGTTATATACAGTACGTCAAATAGTATTCCCATAAATATTTTCAAATAAATTAGTTTATAGGGAGGCAGATTTAAGCTTAAAAGAAGAAATAATCTTTCTGTGGGGACAAAGAGGAGGCTATCAATCATTGAGCATATTTTACATTAACTAGTTTTATCTTCAGTTTGTCATTAGCTATTTTTTGAATACTTATATGCCATAAATAAGCAAGGAAGCCAAGGCTCAGAGAAGGTAAATAACTTTGCCCTATCTGTGTTGCTAGAACTGAGATTGTAATCCAGCCTGTATCCAAAACTAGTGGGCTTTGCAGAATGCCATAAATGGAACAAGGTT
Organism: Cynopterus sphinx; assembly: GCA_030015415.1. NCBI lineage: Eukaryota > Metazoa > Chordata > Mammalia > Chiroptera > Pteropodidae > Cynopterus > Cynopterus sphinx. Next base: position 73,848,956 of record CM057386.1, read on the forward strand.
TTTAGGTTTTTGAGAAGATGAATTTCCCATCGTTGAAAGACTCAATCCAAGACTGGATGATTGATCACCCATTAGGGGTGCTAAATTATGCTAAATAACATATTCTTAAATTGAGTGGGATGTTGGACTAAATCCAACTCTAAAATTCTGTGATTCCATGATAGAAGCAGCCATTCACACAAGAATTGATTCTATAACAGGATTTCTTTATTTTTGAAATAACAAGGAAGAGAACCTTTTTTGAAAGTGTTGCTTAGATCCTAAGAATGTGAATTTACACAATTGCTGAGACATCCTTTAAATACGATAGCTCCTATAGTTCACAAGTAAAAAATACAGCCAACAACTTTGAAACTTTAAGATGGAAAGTTTTCAATGAAGTAAGCAAACTGTACGGTAATCAGAATGATAATTGTTCTAGTGAATGTCTAAGCATAGCTGTATAATGATCTCTGAAAAGGAGGCAAACGATGATAAAAGAAACAGATATTGGCAATGTCCCAGGAGTCATGCTTAGAAAGAATTAGTCTACCTATTATGGTATTAGCATTTATATGATTAAATAAAACCATTTCACAATGAAAATTTTGTGTTATATTGAAGCTACCTATTACCTTACACCTTGAATATAAACAGAATCATGTCTGTGCGTTTTTTTTTTAATTAAGCACTGAAGTTTTTAAAAGGGTCAATGTAAATCAGATACTGGTGAGCAATTCATTAACCTGAGATGTTTACCTCAGGTATTTAAAAGGAGTTACATTAAATTTTCAGACAAAAGATATTATTCAAAAACATTATTTATGATGTAGAGATAAAAAAATAAACTATAGCTTCTAAAAGATCGTAAGGGACTTTGTGAGAGGTTTTTTTCTGAAATTCTAAGCACTTTCCAATTTTTAAACTTGTTCTAATTCTTTTTGGTTTAGCTTCTTAATGCTTACAAATAAGGTTTTTCCTATAAAATATACTTAAAATTCTATGCTGAGTTCAATAGCTATTCATGTGAAATTAATGTGTCTTAATTGATATAAAGATTAATAGTGAAAGCAAGTTACAATGTATTTGTAGAATAAAAAATATTAGCATATTTAGTCAGCCATCACAACATGAAAGTGACTTGTATCCAAAAGAATCATGAAATGATTGAAAATGAAAAAGTCAAATGAATTCAGGGCAAGGTAGATAGGAACTAAAAATGCATTTACAAAAATAAATTGAGTCAATATCTTGTGTGCACCTGACACATAGAATTTGCCTGGTGTTTTAGTTTCCTTTCTTACTGTTTAGTTTATGTTCAACTTCTAGAAAAGGAAACAGTTATACAGTTGTGTCTTATATTACATAGACATGTCCCTTAAAGTTACAAATTGAAATTTTGTAAACTAAACATCTGAAATGGATTATTGGAATTTGCTTTAGTGGTATTTAACAAATGATAACCTTTTTATTTCCACATTGTGTAAACCTGAACTGTTTTAAGTAAATTTTGCTTAAACAAATTGCCTTTTTAACTATTGAGTAATGAGGTCATATCTGTTTGATATGAGATTCAGAAAAAAAAATGGCAATATATGACATGATCCTATTCAAACCAATTATGAAATAAACAGCTAAAGTTCATTTATTCTTAAGTGTTCATAATGGTTTGATCTGAAACCAGATTTCCACTATTCTGCTTTTGGTTAAATGCAACACTCCAACTCTTGAATCAGAAAGAGTAAGTGTAGTTCATTCAAAATAATTATTCTTTCATAATAGCATCCTGATGAAATTGTAAAAATTTTACCACTTCTTGGGTCAATTTACCACTGTACAATTCCCAAGAGAAAAATGAGATGGGGCTATTGAAACCAAGTGAAAATATATGACAGTGACTGACATTGGTGAAAAAGCCAAGTCAGACATAGGAGAGAACATAGTATCTGGGAGAAAGCAGCTGTATGCCTATCCCTTAATAATGTGAAATGCCTCATGGTAGGTAGGGGCTGTGGAACCTAAATTGCAGACCGAGACTAATTGTAATATGCCAAGACCCTCTTATTCTGCTGAAACACATTAGTCAAAATTATTCTTTTTCCTTCATGATGTATCCTATTTTTCCTTTCCTCCACTGCGTATCTCATATTCTTAAATATACAATTCACTGTCAGTAGAAGAGATAAGTTCCTTTAAAAACATGTAATATATAAAATCATGTCTATACATTGAAAGACTCTTCAGAGGATAAGTGTTCTAATTTAGTCTTTTCATAGCTTTTGTTTGCTTTACGTCTTCTGAGGGAAAGAGTATATCAATAGCATCATGAAATAATAGATTTTTATTATTAAGCTTCTTTAGAGTAATCTAAATGTTTAAAATTTCTGATTTAAAAATTTGGCATTTTATTTGCGTCAGCATAAGAAAGACGATTGTTTCCAAGATTAATGGACTTCCTATAGTTCACGAAACAGCAAGAGCGTCTGTGCTTTGTAACAATGACGAACATTAACACATCTGCCCCTCTAATACCCACACAAACAAAGCCCTATTGTTTGTTATGTTCTAGAATGTGAAGACCGTGCCACAATTCATTATGTGCTCCCTGAGGGAGACTGAAAAGGAAAATAACATTGTTGGGGAGCTATTTCGTACTAGGCACTTTGCTAGGCAGTTTCACGTGCAGTATCTTACATAATAATCATGATCATCCTGCAAAATGAGCTTAAGTGTCCCTAAACTTCATCAATAAGTCCTCCTTGAAGAATGACCCAGGTCATAGACATTACATTTGGCAGTAGCAATTTTTCTGCAGATGAAATGATAATGAGGTTCATTTGGAGGCTGCTTTGTTTGTTATGGCAGTTACAAGCCATATGCAGCTATTCAAATTTAAATCAATTAAAATAAAAAAATTAATTCCACAGTTGTATTAGCCACATTTCAAGTGTTCATGTTGCAAGCAAGGAAAGCGGCTTCTAAAATAACACCCTTGAGTGTGTTTTTGTCTTTCCACAAAGCCAGATTTATTGAATGGAACTTTCTCAGATAAACCAATCAGGTACCCACATGTTAACACACAACACACAAAGAGGGGAAGTACAGAGTCTCATGTGACCAAGCGAAAGGATGAAAGTTCTTAGTGTCACCAAAGCAAGTTCTATTGAACAGTAGTGTAGATGATCTCACATTGGTCCCAAGCCAGTGGCTACAATGGGTAGAAAGGATGTTCAGCTCTCAGTGTACCTACCCATTTGTGATGCTCTTGGGTCAGGTTTGAGCATCATCTGTCTGAGGTGTTCAGTTTATATGGTCCTTACAGATGAATCCTTAATATTATTGGCTCCAGCAGTCAGTCTTATCAAAGGCAGTGTGGTTGATGCTTCTATGGTTTTGGGTGTTCTGGTCACACCCTAAGGGCATTCTCATTATGCTCCAGTTGACTTTACTGTCATGGCTCCCATGGAATCCATTTTGTAAAGCCTAAAAAGTTCTCAATTCTTTATGTTCTGTGTAGCTCCATAGCCACAAGTGGCTACTGTATTGAACAATGCAGACTATAGAACATTTCTATCATTGCAGAATATTCCATTGGACATTGTGAACAGATGTCAACAATTAGAACAGATGTCATTTTTCACTGGAGAATACAAAAGTGGAATTTGATATACAACTGAGTAATTCAATTGAGGAAAATTATTTCAATATTAAATGATAATTTATCATGTGACCAGTGAGTAGGTGATCTTAACATTCTCCTCAGTCTGACTAAACTTTAGATAGACTTCTTCCTCACTCTCAGACCCCTGACCTCCTTTTTCTTAGATCATTTTCTTTAGAAAACTTGTGTTTGCAAATTATTTCCATGCCCCTTTCAAATGTATGTAAATCTTTTTTAAAAGCCTCTTGACAGTTTTATAACCCAGGTATATCTTTCTCAATGATCTGGGAGCCATCTCTTTGAAATGTAATCATTATAGGAGATAACAACCCCATCTCCTAGGTCCTGTGGGAGGGTCGGAGCCTAACTTCAGTGGGCACATTTTCCAAGTTGCAAAAGTACTTCCTGACATAAAGATATAAGAAGTTTATTTTTTCTTTGGATAAAGCCGTTTATCAAGCACAGATGGCCTATGACTTTCTTCTAACATGCTCCAATCCAGTACTTTTCACTGGCTCACCCAAGCCCCTAAAAACATCTTACCCTCTCTGCCTCAGTGAAATTGAATTCCGAGTTAGTTCTGATGTCCCTCTTCCCTAACCTAATAACCTTGAATAAAGTCTTTCTTGCCTATTTGACTTTGGTGCAATTTTTGCTTTGATATATCAGCTTTTAGAAAATGAAAATAGTCATTGAAAATAGTGTCTTAGTTTATTCTGAAAATAATTTTGATGTTTTAAGATAACCTATTGAATCGTCTACATAGGTAATCATCTAGTTATGTGGGCAAAGTGAAATGGTTCGGTTGCAAAGGTAAATCCGATTCCAGAATTTAAGTGTATAGAATGGTGATTACATGTAGCCATGCCTGTGTCTGACACCACTTAAAAGTTACATATACCTATTACTCAATTTAACTGCCCTACCATAAAAAAATTATGGGGAAAGAAGCCAAGATTTTTGAGCTAGAAATACTTTCTTCTGGAAGATTCTCTTCCTCTAACTGAATGTCAGAGTCAACCCCATCTAGGCTTGGAATGGTAGACCTGGGTTCACTAATGAGTCTTTCCAAAGGTCTATTTTCATTCAAATTTTCATGCCCAGCCAAGGCCACTCCTAAACCAAATTTATATTCCCGGGTCTTCTAAAGTTTATATTCTTTGCAAATTTCAGGGAGTTAATCATCACTTCTTTTGGCTTCTTCATAGCATTTTGCCAAAGCAGAATCACTATCAATATAAAATACTTTTCAGAGAGTAAATCCAATAGTTTGTAGAGAGATAACTCTAGGGATGATTTTCTTTTCTTTATTAGTGGCTTCGCAGGACATTTACTTTTTTTTACCACTGAGCACCACAGAGGGTCAAGAAATGTTGGTTCTGTCCAGCTCCTGACTCACTACTTTTTTTTAAACTAGATATGAAAAGAGATGGCTCTTGAGGGTGGGAGTGGAGCACCATGGGAGGAATCATAAACTTTTATTAGAACTAAAAATGCCTGATAATATATAGATATATTTATAAATTTCTGATGCTTTTTAATTTTCAGAAAAGTTTTCATGTTAATTCTTTAAATCTTCCCAACAATCCTGTGGGGTAGGTTTTAACATTTTCCCATTTTACAAAAACAAATCAAAAAGCTAGGAGCTTAGAGACACTGAGTGGCAATCAAAGCTTACAGACAGTTGTTCTCCTCTACTGTCACTACTTCTCACTGTAACCCAATGCAATTTGTGCTAGGGCTTATATGACTTGACCAACTAAAACTAATCCTAGCAAGGTCTCCCACAACCTCAGAAACCTTCCAGTCCTTATCTACCCAGAGTATTATTAGCACCTCACTGTGGGCCACACCCTCTTTGGTTTCTGGGACACCACACTCTTGTTTTTTCTCTTGCTTAACTAGTTGCCCTTTTAAGGACTCAACTTCCTCTGCCTCAGAGCTTTCCAACAGGCAAGAAACAGACATGTCGATTGCTTTACCCAGGCAGGGCCCGGAGGTACAGAGCTTCTTAGCTGATGGCCATCATTAGAAGCATTTTTATTCTGTGTTCCTATGTGGACCACTGAAGAAGAATGCTGCTGGAAGTGTACCTCTCTGCTTCCCAGCAACATTTAAAACTCATTGCTCCATTGAGTAGCTCTGATAGAGGCCAAGTTGTATATCAACTTTAGTAGCCAAAAGAGAGGAGTCCACAGCTTGGCTTGGTGGGGAAGCCAAGTAGTTCTCTCCTCTTGTAACTGCAATTAGAGGACCAAATTTTGTCTTCAAATATATTGATGCCAACTAATATATTTATTAGTAGTAGATTTTTAGTAACCCCCAAGATTGACTGTCCTAACAGTGCATGCTTGTTGATCAAGGGAAAATATAATTGGATTCTAAATTAATTCTAATCATTGCAAGAAATATACTATTACACTTGTCAACTTAAAAAAAAGAGAGAGAAAGTGCTGACAGTCTTTGAATATAATTTCAACAATCATAAATGTTTGAGTGGTTATGAAAATGTTTACTTTTTATTACCTATTTGTGTGAACATTTTTCACCAATGGTAATAATCAAAGTTTGAAGAGATCATACATAATTAGAAAGAAAGTATGTATATCCATTTCAAACATAAATTCTGATATTAAAAAGTTGCTTAAATATTATATAAATTAAATATTTAGTATCCCTACTACTTTTTATGTTATTTACTTGTTGTAGTTACAGAATATAAAGAAATCATTATGGATTGAATTGTGTCTTTTCTTCCCCCAAAAAAGATGTGTTGAAGCCCTAACCACCTCAGAATATGATCTTATATGAAAATAGAGTCATTGCAGATATAATAGTTAAGATGGGGTCATACTGAAATAGGGTGGATCCCGTAATCTAATATGACTGGTTTCTTTGCAAGAGGATGATCACGTGAAGACAGAGAGACACACAGGGAGAATGCCACATGATAACAAAGGCAAATATTGGAGTTACACAGTTTCAAGCCAAGGAAGGCCAAAGATTGCTGGCAAACCACCAGAAACAAAGAAAAGGCAAGAAACAAGTTTCTTTACAGGTTTCAAAAGTGACATTGCCTGCTGACATTTTGATTTTACAACTTAAAGCCTCCCCTATACTGGGTATTTACCCCGAAGACTTGAAAACTTACAACCGAAAAGATATCCACACACCGATATTCATAGGAGCATTATTCACAGTGGCCAGGACATGGAAGTAACCAAAATGTCCTACGATAGATGATTGGCTAATGAAGCTGTAGTAGAAATGTATGATGGAATATTACTCAGTCATACGAAGAGATAAAATTCTGCCATTTGCAACAACATGGATGGACCTTGAAATAATCATACTAAGTGAAATAAGCCAGACAGAAAAATTGAAAATTACATGATATCACTTATGTGTGGAATATAAACCTAAAAGCAACAAAGGAACAGGACAAACAAACAGACTCATGGATATGGACAATAACTACCAGTGACCAGAGAGGAGGGGAGAGGAGGAAAAATTAAAAAATAAAATGTTAAAATTTTTATTTTAATTTTAATAATAAATAAATTAGCTGCAATTTGGGGGGTATTTTACCCATTTAAAATAATAATAATAATAATAATAATAATAATAATAATAATAAAAGAACTTAAAGCCTCCAGAACTGTGAGATAATCAATTTCTGTCCATTTCTGTTACCTTAAGCCACCCAATTTGTGATTCTTTATTACAGCAGCCCTAGGCAACTAATACAGAAAGTAATGAAAAATTTCACCAAGCTCCATGTAGATACCCCCAAATCTCCTACAATTTACTTGCACCGTGCCATACAAATGATATTTTCTCTGTGCGCTATGATATGTAAAAAGCTGGGAAGCATAATCCTTTACCCTTTCTAAAACTATTGGTTTTTCCTAGGAAGTTTTGTCTTTGGCCTTCTTCTCAATCAACCAATTCTTGCTGGGTAATCTTATCTACTCAGTTTATATCTGAATATTGATTACTTTCACTCTGCATCTCCAAGCCCAGATTTCTCTCTTGAGCCCCAGATCCTATACTCAACTGTCTGCTGAACTTGTAGTCCCCACAGTTACTCAAGACTGCAAGACCCAAATGAGGTAATAAAGCAATTGAGAGCTTGAATCAAGAGGAGCTTGGAGATGTCAGTACTACACTGCTACAGGGCATTGCTCTGTCATTGTCTTCCTTTTTTAGAAAGCAATCCATCCCTAAGACCTACCTTGAGCCCATCTACAATTACAATGAAGACAATGGTAAGAACCATTCCTGAGGAATACCATCATCTTGAGGAGGCTAAAGTGCTGGCTAGATGTGTGCACAATTTATAAGAACTTATCCATACTAAAATAGAGCCAAAAATGCCACACATAAAAACTGGCTAATTCAATGATTTTAAAGAGAAATTATTCACCAGACTCTTCTTAGAAGTGGTGAGAGATTTTACCTGAGCTGCTGCAGTAAGGGAGACTTTAGAATAGAACTGAGCTAAAATTGTCAAACAAAAAGCAGGATTTTTTTTTTTTTTTTTTTTTTTTTTTAGTGCAGGGTGTACTAAAGGAAAAGTACTGAAGGGCTTTGTGGAGAATTGGAGGATGGTCAGTATGATTAGGCCATCTTTGTTAGCTGCAGTTTATGAAATTTAAACTCCTACTCACCCACACAGATCAGGAGACAGGAGCCCTATTCTTAATAATTATATTTCAAATGGTGGCTTCTAGATTTTTGAGACAGACATTCCTGGATTGGGAAAGATACAACTCCAAAACAACAGAGAAAAAATTTGCAATTGCATGTTTTTTAAAGTAAATGCTCAAAGAAAAGGGAGTTCAGGGGCCCATAGTCAGGTTTTGGCTAGAATAAACAAATGCTGCAAGCTGCATTCAGCTTCCTCAGGCATGTTGTCTTAAGGGGCTGGAGTCATCATCCTAGGAACACAGCCTTGAGCTCCTAAAACTATGTTACGGTTTGCTCAATTGTCTCTGTGTGAGGAGTAGATGAAATTATTTGTGCTGAAAGTTACAGTTCTTAGAGACAAAAGTTAAGGCCTAGTCAAGAAGAGGTTTCAGAGGAAACTGACTAAAGTTGGGCCAAAGAGAGAGTCTTTGTCAATGACTGTGAGCATTAATATAAATTTTCTTCCATAACACCAGTGTTCTCAAAGAATAAATTAAAAGCTGTTTCTAAAATACCTCATATTCCAAATTTATTCCTTTTGTGAAAAACAAGGGTCAGACTCAATGAACTTGAGATGTCACAGATGTTCAAGAGGCAAAAATTTAATTCATATTAGTGAGCTATGTTGCTGGCAAAGGATTTTATTAGAAAAGCAAATGATGAGGTTTCTGATATCTCTATCCTTGGGTTGCATCTTTTATCATAAGTAAGAAAAAGGACTCTGTACCCCACCAAGTTATCTCACCTTGAGACATGCTTTGTGCTCTAAAGAAAAGCCAAATTATTCAACAAATATGTATCATGTACATAGCATATATCCTCACCACTGAGGTTATAGTGTTGAACAAGACAAACAGACCCCTGTGTATAGGGGACTCACATTTTATATGGCAGGAGACAGATAAAAATGAGTCAACAAACAAGATAATTTCAGTTAGAATATGTTATAGAAAATTATGGTAAGTTAATTGGAAAAGGGTAATGTGTGAACAGGATAGAGTGTGATGGGTTGAGTGGGATCTGCTTTAGATGTGAAGGTCAGGAAACCTTTCTGAGCAGGCATTTGAGTTGAGACCCAAACAATCCTGTGGTCGAAGATCTGGTGGAAGAGCATTCTGAATTGAGGACACATGTACAGATAGTTTCTGGTATATTTACAGAAGAAAGAGGGCCAGCTAAAACATAGTGAATGAGTAGGGAGTGATCTGAGGTGTGACTGGAGAAGGAAAATCGGATCACACAGAACCTTATAGGCAGTAGCAAGGAGTTCGAATTTTATTCCAATTGCAATGGAAAATCATGAGAGCTTTAAGCAGTCATGTGAAAACATATTAATAAAGCAGTACACTCACCGGTGTAAAGGTAGAGAGCAAAAGTATCAGTTGTGTCCTGGTACATTTTTGCCTTATTACACAACACTGTAGTTAATGCAGTGACTCTAAGCTGTCACTCACTTCTGGAGATAGGTGAGTGGAGCAGAATAGCTTCCAACAGAATTGCTCCCATAGCCCATCTCAGGCTATGGCACATTGTGCCGTTTATGATTACTGAGTAATTAATGCAAGTCTTTGTGGGCACATCCCCAAAGAGTGTCAGGGTGAGCCTGTCACAACCAGGAGGCAGTTTGGCCATGGTTTGCTCATACCCATCTCCATTGCTCATGTACTTGGAACTATTCTTTTTTTTTTTTTATGAGATTGTATATTATCATGCAGCAGGTCAAACAACTCTAGAATTCCATCAACACTGTTCAGATATGGGAGCTCTTCATTGGAAAGGTGTGTTTTTCAGTAGCTTTGTGATCAGCCACAGTATAACCACATCCAGTTTCTGTTGCAGTCTTAACATTACTGCAGTTTCATAAATATTTCTGTGCACCCAAAATTTCATAAGAATTTTATGAAATCATAAGTGAAAATTATGCTTCTGATTCATGGGGGAGTTGGATTAAGTAATTACTTTCTTCAAACCTTAACATTTTATTTATTTGAAATGAATGCTACAAATCACTGTTTAATAGAAACTATCTTGGCCAATTGGTCCTCTATTCTTCCCTAAATGCCTCTGGTGATCAAGAATTTTCAGTTCTCTGACCACAGTCTATTCTAAGGTAGCATAGTGGTTTGCAACTGATGTGTTCCTAGTATATGCAGTGGTAGATGTCTCAAAATATGAACTCACAAGCTTTAGATCGGTAGTTATAGTTTCAGATCTCAGTTTTGCTTCTGTAAAGCTATGATATTGGAGATGTTAATCTTTTAAGCCTCATTTTCATCATCTGTAAAATGCAGTTAAAATATTTATCTTCTATGCTTATTGAAAGCACTAAATATAAAGTGCCTAGAACAATGTTTGGCAAAACTGAACATTAGTAAATGGTAGTAAGGTAAAACATTATTGCCATATATGATAGATTCTCCCCTCATATCTTTCACCCCATGACTCTCATCCATTTGGGCCACTAGAAATGCAGTCTCAAGTTTCCATTGCCATAAAGGGGCAACTTCTCACAAAAACAAGACCTCAAAATGTCAAATTCTTCAAAAAGAATCTGGATGAATAAGTGACCCAAATCCTCCCTATCTTGCCTCCTTCCAATCTCCAAATACATAATGATTCTCTGAACTGAGAAAAGGGGGAGGGGTGTGTGAGAAAACAGAGTGTGGGACTTAGAGTTCCCTAGACCTTGTTTGTCTGGCTCCCCTGCTCCACCAGAAGCTGTCATATATGATTTGCAGTTTGTGCGTGCCCAGCTTGTAACTATCTAAGCCTGGTGCCCTATTGCACTGTTTGGTATTCTTGTGGGAAGAAAAAGTTACTCCTGGGGAAACTCGAACTGACCTAGTTTACCCTGAAACAACTTTTTTCTTGCAGATGGAGACTTGAGATAAAATGTGATAGATATAAAAAAATAAAATTACATTTTGCAGACATGAGTATATGAGTTAAAAATTCCTACCAGCTATAGGAACTTTCATCTTTGTATTAGCCAAAACGTTTTTCTACTCCAATTTCTATCCATTGCAATGGAAATATTATTATTTAAATATTATTATTATTTATCTTTTACCCAATAACACTTCAAGTATTTTAACATGGATATACTGTCTCTCAAATTTTCTCTAAGTTAGTATTCCTAGGTTTGTTAATCACTTGCTACATAAAATGATGTTCTACCCTTCCACTGTAGTTACTGTTACCTGCACATGCTCAAGTATATTTGTCTCAAAGACCAGTGCTTAAAACTGGGTTTTGTATTTTACATCAAAATCTTATTCTGCTAAGTAGGATATATCTTTCTTAACATTATTGATAGAGAACTTTTAAAAGAATGAGAATAACAGCCTTAAAAGAACAAAAAACTCAGTAACAACTCTGAGCGTACGTAGGAATGTATTGTTGTTGTGTAAATGAATTTCTTTCCTTTGTTCTGAGCTTTGTCATCTCTCTTAGACTCTTTATAGATGCTGACTTTTATTGTGAATATTATTAATTAGCTTTGCTGTCAATAAGAAAACTCACTACTGACTGTATCTATTTATACAAATAAACTCATTTAAAAGTTAATAATATGTAACTGAAGTAAATGACATACTATTGTATTTTTGTCTTTGGAGAAGATTACAGTGTCTATAAAATGTTATGAGCAAATGGCAAATGGCATGAATATTAGTAAAATCCAAATGGAAAACCAGTTTACTCAGAATGAAAACAATTTTGTAAGAACTTTGTATTTCCCACTTCTCTGTGGCCTTACACAAGCAACAACTTTGCAAAGATGATTGCATGTTAGGCAACATAATTCTAGTATTAGAGGTATGACTTAATGCATTAACAGTCATCACCAGCGTAACCATCTCTCCAGATTTTCCAGTTTGCTATACCATGCAAGCTGATGTCCTCATGTTGTTCTCACTACTAATCTAAGTATAGTTAGATAACACTCATTAGGATTCCACACCAGTAGTTCTCAAAGAGAATCTTTTAGATGTACAGCAGTAGCTGGAAGAGCCCCTGAGCCCTTAGGATGCCTCTTTGTCACTGCTCTTGAAGGGCCTTGTCTGATTCCAAGCATTAGGCAGCAAGGCCTAAGGGGCAAAGCCTGGGATCAAGATTTACAGGGTTCCTTCTTGCCCTTGCAACAGATTTCTGAGTAATTAAAAAGAGTACACTTAACATATGTTTTCATCAGTAAAATTCAGTAGTTTTAAACACCAGCACTTAGTAATAAAACAGTTTTATTAGGTTTTAAAATTTTCCACTTGCTGATTTTCATTTTTCTGTTTATCCAGCTCCTCACCCATTTTCAGATGACTTCCCTCCTCCATCAGCTCCGTCGCAATTTCTTTAGTTTTATTTTATTTATTTTAAATTGTGGTAAAATATACATAACATAAAATACTACTTTAACCATTTTTCAGGATACAGTTCAGTAGTTAAGTACACTCACATCGTGGGCTACCAACTCTTTCAACTTGCAGAACTAAAACTCTGTACCCATCAAATAACTCCCCATTCCCCCAACCCTGCCCCTGCCATAGAAATACTATTTATCTTTCCAGCCACCATTCTACTTTCTTTCTCTATGAATTAGACTGCCTCATATAATTGGAATCTTACAGTATTTGTCTTTCGTGACTGACTTATTTCACTTAGCATAATGTTCTCAAGTTTCACCCATGTTGTGACATGTGTCAGAATTCATCTTTTAAAGGCTAAACAGTACTCCATTGTATGTATAGACCACATTTTGTTTATCCATTCATTCCTTGATGGACTCCAGGGTTACTTTCATCTTTTGGCTATTATAAATAATACTACAATGAACATGTGTGTGGAAATATCTCTTCAAGACCCTGATTTCAATTTTTTTGGGTATATATTTAGAAGTAGAATTGCTGGATCATAAGATAATTCTCTTTTAAATTTTTTTAAAAACCACCATCCTGCTTTTCATAGCAGCTGCATCACTTTACATTCCCACCAACAGTGTACAAGGGTCCCAAATTTTCCACATTGCCACCAACCCTTATTTTCTGTTTTTCTTATAGTAGTTGATATGGATTGAATTGTGTCACCCCACAAAAAAAAAGTAAAAAGATTATATGTCGAAGGCCCAACTCCAATAAATCAGAATGTAACCATATTTTAAGACAGGGCCTTTAAAAGGTATTCAAATTAAAATGAGGCCATTATGGTGAGCCCTAATCCAATCTGACTGGTGTCCTTATGAAAAGAGATTAGGACATACAGAGAAATATCAGGCATGTGTACACACAGAGAAAAGGCTCTGTGAGGACAAAGTGAAAAGGCTGTCATCTGCAAGCCAAGGACAGAGGCTTCAGAAGAAGCCAAACTTGCCAACACCGTGGGACTTCTAGTCTCCAGAACTGTGAGAACATAAATTTTTGCTGTTTAAGCCTACCTGGCTGTTGTGTTTTGTTATTGAGAGCACTAGCAAACTAATACAGCAGCCATCATAATGGCTCATTATTTTGATTTGTATTTCCCTAATGATTTGTAATGAGTATCTTTTCATGTGCTCTTTGGCCATTTGCATATCTTCTTTTGAGAAATATCTATTCAAGTCCCTTGCCCATTTATAGAGATGTTTCCTTTGTTGTTAAGTTGTAGGTGTTCCTTACATATTCTGGATGTCAACCCTTTATCAGATATATGATTTGCAAATGTCTTCTTTCATCCTGTATTGATTGTCCTTTGATACACAGAAGTTTTTCATTTTTTTTCCTGTCTTTAGTGCCATATTCAAGAAATTATTGTCAGATTAAAAGCATTAAGGATTTCCTTTCTGTTTCCTTCTAATATTTTTATAGTTTTAGCTCTTATGTTTAGATCTTTCATCAATTTTGAGGTAAGTCTTGTATATGGTATAAATAGCACCCATCTTCAGTACATTCCCTCTAATTATGGGTGGTGTAAGTCCAAGTCATTTTTATTTAAACAATCCAATGGAACCAGAAATTAACCTTAAAGAACATAAATTTATATCATTCCTTGTTAAATATAACTTGACAATTCAGGTTAGAATTCAAAGAGACCTTTGAGTCAATTTAATGTGTTTGTCACTATGACGATGATCACACGCAATAGTTTCGAAGTGCTTAAAATCAGCTAAAGCTTTTACTAGTAAGCAGTTAAAGACAATAATTGCCCTGTCACATTTAAGCTGGAGTGGCTCCCTCCTCACTCTCACAACCTCTGTCCTGTTTGGATTAACTGAAAGTCTTGCTGGGATGGCATGAGAATAAAAACATTGGAGGAGAAGCTGTTCTCCAGCTGCTGTTTGACACTGTCTCTAGAGAGAGAGAAACATGCAGCAAACACGTGGAGAATCCTCAGCAGGGTCTCATGACCCTGATCTCAGTGAGAACTTTTGAACACGTGAATCTGGTGGAGGATATTGAGACTAGAACTAGTGGAATCATAGGAGAATCTAAGTAACAACCAGGCTTCTCTTGGGTGTGGTATCCCTATTTGAAAATGAAAAAGTGAATTAATTGCTAAGTCCTCCCATTACAGTGCTGTCAGGATAAAAAAAAAAGCAACTTTTGAAAAATGTGAACTTTTGGGATAAAAGGCAGTGTCTACCTCTAAAGTGCTATTAGTATCTACTATATGCTATACTTGACACATACAACAGGTACAGAAGTTAAGAAATTAAGATATTTTCAATTACTACAATCAAAACAAAAAGTAATATTCTAGAAGAGATTATTTTTTCCTGGGATTTTTTTGTCCTTGGATCCTGTGAAGTAGTATCTGTCAATGCAATTACCATGTTATTTCTGGCTTCAAAAATTAATGGTGTGGATGAAAAGCACAGCCTTTTGAGAGCTGGTGCTCTCAAATTTGTAGATGTTGGCAGCATGCTGTTGAGCTAAACAAGAGAGACACTGTTGAAGACTGTGAATTTTATCTGTGACTCAAAATTTAAGTCATTAATAGTGTACTAAATATGACCTTAGTATAGCATTGGTTAATAGTAAGAGAGGAATTTTTTTTGAAGTGATTGGGGAAAGCAATTGGTTGTTAAGGGCAGTAAAAAATAATAAAATTATCCCTTAATATTTTATTTTAACACAAAATGTGTAATTGCACATATTTGTCAGCCCTTATTAAAGTCTGTTTTGTGACTATGCTAATTTTGGGTAGTCCATGATCCACATGTTTACATAAGCAATGTATATAATGTATAATGCATTTGCTACAATATTCAGTTTCAGTTTCTTTATAGTGGGATGAGAACTAAAAACACTTAAGAAAACATTTTGAGGCAGATCCTAAATTTTTACTTATCACTTTCTAACCTTTTATAATTCTCAACTATTTTGACAATAATTTTAAAAACTATTAAATTTTTCCAGGAATTATCAATTTAGTTTTCATAGAAATGATAACTTTTTCTTTTCACATTTATGCATATATTAATTTGAATTATATTAAGTTACAGAATTACAATAACAGGTTAAAAGTCACAAACACATTTGGGAATTGACACAACTGACTCTTAATAAGTTTACCACACAACATGTTGGAATAGTTGTGTGGGGAATATTAGTCAGCAGCCTTCTAGCCACTAGCATTTGTCAGGCCATAGTATGTATGCCTTTTATAAAAGGAATGGAGAAGACAAGTAAACCTGGAAAACAAGTTAAATATTTAAACAGCCATCTGTTTTGGACTGAATGTTTGTATCCCCCAAATTCATAATTTGAAGCTCTAACTCCCTGCATGGCTATATTTGGAATAAGGAAGTAATTAAAATTGAGATCATGTGGTTGGAGCCTTTTCTGATAGGACTTGTGCCCTTTTAAGAAGAGACATCAGAGAGCTGGTTCACTCTCCATCATGCGAGGACACAGCAAGAAGGCGGCTGTCTGCAAGCCAGGAAGGGGGCCTTCACCAGAAACCAATCCTGCTGGACCCTGATCTGGAACTCCTGGCTCCCAGAACTGTGGGAAAATCAATTTATGTTGTTTAAGGCACCTAGCCTTTGGTATTTTGTTATGGAAGCCTGAACAGACTAATGCAGTATCCTTTTATATTTAATATTTGGTACTATGTCTTTGGTACTGAGAAACACTTATGAGCATGGTTTGGCTGTATCAATACAAATCTATTGCCATTTCTGGAAAGCTGACTTAAAGTATAGAGCCTAAGCTAATGGATCCTGATAAACAGCATATTCAATTTTAGTTCAGGTAAATATTGGAATGTTTTTACAGGTCTAATTCTAGTTATGGATAATTTAATCTAGCTACTTAAATCAACTCCCATACTTATCACTAAAAAATAATCAGAGATAACCCTTTACAGACTAGATAGATTTTCTTCTTGTAGTATCTGTTTACAATAGTCTCTTGGTAGTATTATAGCTATATTATATAATTAGTATATTAGTATAATATATTTATATATAATTAGCATATTATGTAATATAGCTATAGCAATACCATACATATAGTGTATACCATATACTGTACCATATACTATACTATGTAGTAATACTATATATATAAATAATATTCAGCTAATAGCTAAGGGAAAGAGATAAAAGAATTAGAAAAAAAGTCATGAAACTGTCATTATTTTCAATTTAGATGTTTTTCTACATAAAAATATCTAAAGAAACCAACAGATAAATGATTATGCAAGTCAAGTGCATTTCCAAAACCCAGCAACAAATAGTCCAAAAATATAATTTTTAAAGATATTATTTATAAAAAATGTTATTTATAAAAGTAACATAACATGTAAACTATCTAGAAATAAATCTTCAAAAAGTAAGACTTTATAAAAGAAAAAAAGTCTTTTAAAGATATTAAACAAATGTTGATGAATGGGCAATATCAATAAGACATCAGTTCTCCCTAAATCCAGAATTCAACAGACTTTTTAAATGAAAGTTAATCTGTATTATTCTAAAATCCATATAAATGAATACAGAAATAAGAATTGCCAAAATAATTTTTAAGTAGAACAAGGGGATTCACTTTTTAAAATATCATGTGTCTTGTATGCTAAAGTTATAGTGAGTGGGACAGTGTGATTTAAGATAAAGGCTAGCACAAGGATAGAATGATTAGATTGATGAAAGGCCTAGAAACTTATATATGGAAGCTTGTTACATAACAGAAGAAGCATTGCAATTCCCTGCAGTTAGGGTGCTGTGATAGCTGGTTATCTATACAGAGAAAATATATTTCAATCTCTGCTTCATATCATTCTCCCCCCAAATTTGAGTTCAGTAAAATATGTAAATGTGAACAGAAAAACTTTAAAACTTTTAGGAGAAAAATATAAGAAGACATCTTTATGACCTTGGATTAGGAAAGGATGGTTTTAGGCAAGATTTAAAAACTACACATCATAAAGGATAAAATTAATAAACTAGACTGTTAAAAACTTTTATATACCAAAGATACCATAAATGAAATGAAGACAAACCCCAAACTGAAGAAATTTATTATAAGGCATATATTTGATAAAGAATTAGTATTTAGAACATGTAAAAGTAGTCCTACAGATGAATTTTTAACAACAAAAAAAAGACATCTGAATTTAAAAACAAATCAAAGGGAAGAACAAAGGGAAGAGATTATTTCATAAAAGAAGAAACCTGAATGAATAATAAATATTTGAAAGGATGTTCAATTTTATTGGTAATGGGTGATCAAGAATTATAAATTTAAAAAATGAGATTCACTATCACAGCCATTGGATTGGCAAAAGTGGAAAAGTCTGACAATACCAAGTATTGGGCTAAATGTAAAGAAATAAGAACTTCAGACATAGCTGGAAAGAGTATTAACCTATACAACCATTTTAGAGAGTGATTGAAAATACCTAGTGAAGTTGAAAATATGCATACCTTATGACCCAATAATTCTATCCCTAAGTCTATACTCTGAAAAATTCTCCCATATGAACTGAGAGTCATGTACCAGAATGTTCTCTGCAGCATTGTTTGAGATACCTAAGGACTAGAAATATTCATTAAAAGAAAAACTGATAGTGACATAATTACAAAATAGAATATTTACAATAAAAATGAGACTAAAACTATATCTCCCAACATGGCTGTAATAAAGAAGTTTATTCCATTTTTAATGGTTGACCATTGACAGCTTTGAGATCCTTATTTCTCTTCTCTGCCTGTCCCACATGTAGGTAACTATACAAGAGGGCCAGTGAACAACTCATCCTTTGGCACCAGTGGGAAATTCAAACCTTAGAAACCTCCAGCCTGTGCAAAAGAACTCTTCTCACTCAAAGAACTTTTCCCACCCCACTACCCAGTATGAAAGCCCAATCTATTCTTTTGGCCAAATTCTTACTTCACTTCTGGGGATCTTGATCCCTTCTCCTGTAGTACTCTTTTTGCCCTTTCTGTGTAAGCAATAAACTTTATTTCATATCCATTGGTGTCTATGTGTCATTGCTCCCAGCATCCTTATAAATTCTGCCCAGCATTCAGCCAGAGATACTAGGAGCCCAAATAAAATAATACTATTCTCAAAAATATAAAATTTAGTGGGGGCGGGGGACAGGTGACAGGTAGTCATGAACAGCATGATACCATTTATGTGAAGCTTAAAAATATGCAAAACAGGATTATATATTATTTATGAATATATACATGTTAAAGAAAGTATAAAAAAACATATGTGGAATGAGAAACATCGAATTCAAGATAAGATAGTGATTACCTCTGGTGAAAGGTGACAGGAATAGGACTCGGGCAGGGCAGAGTATGTGGATGTTTCATATGGATCAGTAATATTCTATTTCTTAACCTGATAATAGATACAAAGTGGTTGGTTATAATATCCTCTAGACATTTTTATATCTGAAATATTTCATAACTTTTGAAAAGAAAGATAAAAAGGAAGAAATTAGAAATCTGATATCTTCACCATAGGGCACTATTTGAAAAATGTGAACATGTGCCAGTAAAAATTCCTAATAAAAATGAACATGAGGTCTGTAAGCAAGTTGTTTTTCTCTGAGAAGAGTGCCTTATAAGGTGTAGGCAATAGACTATGCTGAATAAGGAGAAGGAAGTGAAGATATAGGAGAAACAGGCTATGTATTAGTTTTTTCTTGCTGCATGACAAAGCACCACAAGGTTAGCAGTTTAAAACAAGGCATATTTATTAGCTCAGTTCTGTGAATCAGAAGTCCAGGCATAGCATGACTGGATTCTCTGTACAGGTCTCAAAGGCTGAAATCAAAGTACTGGCCAGATTGAGCTCATATCTGGAGGCTCTGGGAAAAATTTCTCTTCCGAGCTTATTCAGGTTGTTGGCAAAATTCAGATCCTTACTGTTGTAAGACAGAACTTTGTCTTCTATTTAGCCAGAGGTTACTTTGAACAACTAGAGGCCACCTGCATTCCCTGGCACATGGGCCACCTCCCCCCGCCATCTTCAAAGGGAGCAACAGAGATTTTCTCTCGTGTTAAACCTCTTTCATGTTTAAAATCTCTCCCAATTCTCCTGTCTCTTACCACTAGATATGGTTAGGTCAGATTCACCCAGATAATCTTTCTCTCTTACGGTCAACTGACTTGGGACCTTGTTCCATCTGCAGAATTCCTTCAGAGTAACACCTAAGTTTGCATTTGATTGAATAACTGGAAGAAAGCGTGTACACACCAGGAGTCAGGAGTTTGAGGATACAAATTCCACTTAGCATAGACTAGAACTAGTGAGAATAGAGAATAGAAAGTCAACAACAGGGAATTATTAAGTAATGAGCATCTATGCCCTAGATGTGTAATGTTAAAGACTGACAATTGTATCTGGCTCATGAACTTCTGCATGCTGAAAAATTAAGGAAAAAAAAAAACAAAGGTCATGGAAATCTCTATAATCTTAGCAGATTAAAGCTCAGTATGTAATAGTTTAGATACTGGTAAAGATAGCCATAGAAAGGTCAATGGAACTATATTTTATTATACACATATAGATCGTGTTTCATTCTTCTCTATGTCTACAAAGAGTAGAAAGCCCTATTTTTAATATTGTAAGGAGAACAATAAAAAGTTAATTGTTTAATTAGTAATAATAATAGCTGTGTCTTCCTTGAGCAGTAACTCAGACTTTTTCATTTTAATACCTGGCAGAATACCCAGTAAGTATTATAAGTACTTAAAATTGTGAATTAATATATTGAGTGACTATGTCTTTTTGTTTTTATCAGAGTACCAAAATCAAGGCAAAAGAAATTCATATAATTACTGCTAATAGAGAAGAACTTTGCCACATCAAACATATTTCAGTTATAATTTTATTTAGCAAAATTATTTCTCGATATTCTCCAAAGTTCAGTTTCACCATTTTACCATGCAATTGCTTGTGATTCACCATAATCTCCACACAAGCATGGACTTGCACCTTACCTGTACATAGCAAGTCCCGGATTGCATCAATTACCAAGGGAAGTAAGTTCCTTTAGGCAGTCTGCCTCAGACCTCCCTTAAAACTTCTCTTACTTTGATGCTTTCCAAAGTTCAACCACATTTCTAGAGGGAGAGGATGGTATTTTCTTAAGAAATCAGTCAAAAAATAAAAAATAAAAAATAAAAATGTATTGACATGAAATTGAAACAACATACATTTCTCCTATGATAGAAGAGGCTGACATGACATCTCACAATGGCTTTCCTGAATTTTGTTGTTAATATTATAAAAATGTATACTGAATTAAATTAGGTCATCATTCATATCTGCCCCTTGAAGAATTTTATAGACATATGACTTTTTTTTTAAACACTTGAGTTAAATTCTGGTTTACAAGTTAAAACTGTTTGACAGAACCATTTATTCTCATGGGTAATTATGCTGTCTTTTAACTAATTACTTCATTGTACTCAGAGATTAATAAAGAGATATAATTAAATTATGAAATATGCTCTTAAAATTCATCACTTATTTATCTAGAAATTAAGGCAATAGTAACATGGCATACTATACATGCAGACACATGTGCGTGCATACATGTTTGTATACACACCTGTACACATGCAACACACTCACATATATACAACACATACCCAGTCACATGTACACACATCTACACACATGTGCCACCAACATATACTATGTAATAAGTTTCACATAGAAATATATAACAACCACATGCAAAAGTATAAAGTTAAGAACTGTTACTAAATTTTGTAAATTTAAAACTGTTGTAAATTTTGGTGCACAAGGCTTTTGAGTTAGTAATTTATTCACTATATCATCAAGACATCTCTAGTTAATATAATAGAATAGATAAATTAGGGGGAAATTTTCTGACTAATCCAAAAGAAGGCAGTATTGGAGGAACAAAGATACAAAATCATATGAGGTAAATAGAAAACAAATACTGAAATGGTAGACTTAAAACCAATTCAGTAAGTACCTTAAATAAGGAAAGACTAAACATTTTGACTAAAAGACGGAAATTATTAGGCCATATAAATAACATACCCAACAATATTCTTATAAAAAACAAACAAAAAAAATGCCTTTTTCTATGGCACAGCTACATCCACAAAAGTCTTATGCCAGACTGTTCATAGCATATTAATTTAAATAAACAAAATTTAGGAACCATCCAAATAGTCATCATAAGCAGAATGAATAAGAAATCATGGTATATTCATACAATGGTATGCCACATACAACAACATGGATGAATCTGAAAAACATGTTGAGAGCAAAAAGATAGATGCCAAAGAGCACATATTGAACGATTCCACTTATAAGAAGTTCTAGGACAAACTGCTATTTCACTGTGATGAAAGTTAACATAACAGGTATCTTAGTGTTTCACAGAACTGACATTAGGCTAGAGTTACCAACCATCCTGGTTTGCCCAGGACTAAAGGGTTTCTTGAGACAAAGGATCATTGATTATCTTAATCTCTGTCCACAATGCAATTAAAGTAGAAACTCATGAATATTTCAGTATGTATTTATAAAAGATAACTCTAGTTTTTACGCAAAATCACTATATGGTTATTACACCCAAAATGAATAATAATCCCTATTATACACAGGATAGTATTCATGAGTAGGCTCAATATCCAATAACTATTCCAATTTTTTAATTCTATCATAAATGTCATAATTTTTATAAGTTGTTTGAATCAGAACTTAAAGTATAAATATTACAACTGGTAAATATGTGTTTTAAGTTACCATTTAATCAATAGGTTCTTTATATATATATTTTTCCTTATAATCTATTTTAAGAAAAATGTGTTGTCTTATAGAATTTTCTACAGTTTGGATTTTGCCAACTGCTTATCTGTGGTTTAGTTCCTCCAGCTTCTATAAACTGATAGTTGACCTTAGAGGTTTAATTACATTCAGGTTCAATGTTTTTAGCAAGACTATCACATTTACGGCAGTACCCATTGAGTTTTTAATTTCAATTTCCATAATCTCATTTCAAAACATATTTGATTCTTTTTAAAAATCTGTTTGGTCTTTCAAAAACTAATTTCTTGATTCTTACATATATTTTTATACTCTGGGTGTGTGTGTGTGTGTGTGTGTGTGTGTGTGTGTGTGTGTGTGTGTATATATATATATATATATATATATATAAACTGAATATGTATGTTCAGTTTTTATTTCTTTAAACATATTAAGCAAACTTATTTAAATTTTTATGTCTAATAACGCCAATGTTTACACTCTCTGTGGGTCTGGTTCTCCTAGATCTTGCTCTTGTGTTTTGTTTCCTTGTGAGCTCTTGTGCCTTGGAAATGTATCTAAAGGAGTTATTTAAAGTCTTGAAAGCAATTCAATACGAATACAATAAAGAGATTAAGAACTTTAACTTCCTGAGCCCCTAAGTCATGAATCCAGAAGAGCGGCCCCAGGAGCTGAGTCAAACAGGTGACATATGACAGAGGTCATTACTACACTCTCATCACAAGCTGATCACTATGCCAGGTGACTGACTCTCAGGAGACGCTATAGCTCCAGAGACCTCTAAAGTCAACTTTCTCTCTCTGCCTGGCTATGTTATAGTTTCTCGTTCTTTCCTCACTATACCCTAAGCCTCTGACAGAATCTTCTAGAGAGTGAACAAAAAAGCAGGGGCCAGGGAATGACTATCAAGGAGAGATAGAAACATATACAAAAACAGTCTTGAAAGGTTATCAGATTTTCTTCAAAACAATACTTGGATGAGGAGAAAATGTGTGGGGGTATAGATGAAACAAGACAATGATTGAAACTGGGTCATGGGGATGTGGGCATTCGTTATATTCTTCTGTCTATGTTTTTATATGGGTATGTTTGAAGAATTTGGAAATTCTCCAAAATGAAAAGTTAAAAAAAAATCAAAACAACAGATGAGTTTAACAATAAATGATACAAAATAAACTAGAAGATATATTGGAGAAAAATTGTACAGAATGCAACAGAGAGAAGAACAACAGGAACTTGAGAGCTCAGAGCAAGTATTCAAAGCTGGAGCATAGGACCAGGGAAAACAAATAGAGGTAGAAGAATGAGGGAGGGAAGAGGCAGTAAAAGGTAAGTGGTTTGGGAATGCACTTGGAAGGACTAATGTATGTTTTTGTCTTTTGAGCAGATAATGAAGATGTGCTAATTCTGATTCTTTCCTTTGATGTCTCTGAAGAAATGGGCATATATGGTTTCCTGGCAACCACCATCACCTCAGGGAAGGTCCTAATTGGCAGGAAGGCTTGCCCCATTGTAGTGAATGCAACTTTTCGTGAAGCAAACCTTTTCCCATTTTCAATCCCTCCATGTAATAGACTAACAGCAAATGTGAAAATAACTAAATATGCAGTATTTTCAGATGTTCCAGGTGTTATTTTTCTTTAAAAAGTAAACCAACTTTGTCATCATTATTAGGTCACAACTGTGGTATATTTTCAGTTGATTTGGGACAACTCATATATAAAATGAGAAAAAAATTAACCTAAAACCAGAAAAAAAAAATCTCTAAGGATATGATAGACAACTGAATAATATAGGTATCATATTAAAGTACACATAGCTGACAAGAAAAAGTTAGTACTTATCTCTGATAAGAATATTAATCGTTAAAAGGTTTTAATAGACTTTATTTTTAGAACAATTTTAGGCTTACAGAAACACTACAGAAAAAGTACTCCTGCACACAGTTTTGCCTCTTATTAACATCTTGCATTAGTGTGAGGCATTTGTTAAAATTGATGAACCAATATCAATATATTATTATTAGCTAATATCCATAATTTACACTAGGGTTCATTCATTCTTTGTGTTGTATATTTCTATGGTTTTCGACAAATGCATAAGTTCATGTATCCATTATTACAGTACCATAAACAATAATTTCAAAACCCAAAAATGCCCAGGGCGCCACCTTTCAAACCTCCTTCCTTTGCCCTGGACTTCTGGCAACTGCAGATCCTTTTACTGTTTCTATAGTTATGCCTTTTTCAGAATGTCATAGTTGGAATCATACTGTGCATAACTCTGCTCAGGCTGCCATAAGAAGATAACACAGACTTGGTAATTTTTACCATGGTTCTGGAGTCTGAAAGTCCAATATTAAGGTGCCATTAGCATTAGTGTCCAGTGAGACCTCTCTCCCTGGCTTGTAGGTAGTCGCCTTCACACTGTATCCTCACATGGCCTCTTTATGTGCAGAGAGAGAGAACACACATCAGTGTTTCTCTCTCTCTTACAAGAACACCAGTCCTATTAAATTAGTGACCTCATTTAACCTTAATTACCTCACAAAAGATCCTGTCTCCAAAAACAGTCATACTGGGAGTTAAGGCTTCAACATACGAATTTTGGGGAGATATAGTCCAGTTCGTAACATACCATATGTAGCTTTTTCAAACTGGTTTCTTTCACACAGCCATATTCACTTAAGATTTCTTCATGTCTTTTACTGGTTTAATAGCCTATTTCTCTTTATTGCTGAATAGTATTTCATTATTTAGATATATAAGTTTGTTATCCATTCACCTACTGAAGGACATTTTGGTTGCCTCCAATTTTTGCCAATCAAAATATTCACGTGCATGTTTTTGTGTGAACAGTTGTTTTCAACTTATTTGGGTGAATACCTCAGAGCTTGATTACTAGATTTTATGGAGCTTATGTTTATCTTTGTAAAAAACTTTCAAACCGACTCCCAATGTAGCTGTACCATTTTGCATTCCCATCAGCAATGCCTGAGTGTTCCTTTTGCTCTTCAACCTCCCTAGCATTTGATGTTGTCAGTGTTTCAGGTTTCAGCCATTCTATTAGGTGTGTAGCAGTTATATTATTTGTAATTCCCTAATGACATATGATGTTGAGTATCTTTTCATGTTTGTTCGCCATCTATGTATTCTTTGGAGAGGTGTCTGTTCAATTGTTTGCCCATTGGTTGTCTTCTAATACTAAGTTTTACGAGTTCTTTTTATATTGTGGATAGCAGTCCTTTTTTAGATCTCTACTTTGCAAATATTTTGTCCCACACTGTGGCTTGTCTTTTCGTTCTCAGAACTGTCCTTCACAGAGCAGAAGTTTTAAATTTTAATGGAATCCAACTTATCAGTTTTTTCTTTCACTGATCATGCTTTTGGTGTTGTATCTAAAACTCTTCACCAAACCCAAGGTCATCAAAATTTTCTTCTGTTTATCTTCTAGAAGTTTTATGGTTTTGCGTTTTACATCTATAATCCACTTTGAGTTAATTTTTGTCAAAGGTGTAACATCTGTGTCCAGATGATGATGATAATGATTTTTTTATATATATGAATACCCTGTGGCACTGTTGAAAAGACTACCCTTTGTCCATTGAATTGCCTTGATTCCTTTGTCAAAGATCAGTTGACTATATCTGTATGGGTCTATTTCTGGACTCTCTAGTCTGTTATACCAATCTATTCGTCTATTATTTCACCAATACCTCAGTGTCCTAATCACTGTAGCTTTATAGTAAGTCTTGAGGTCAGGTAATATCAGTCCTGACTTTGTTTCTCTTCAGTGTTGTGTTGGCTTTCACAGGTCTTTTACCTTTCTATATAAACTTTGAATCAGTTTGTTGATATTCATAAAATAATTTTCTGGGATTTTGACTGAGAATGTATCAAACTTATAAATTAATGAGAAGAACTAACATCTTGATAATTTTGAGTCTTTTTATCCATGAACATAGAGTATCTCTCCATTTATTTAGAAATTTTCCAACTTCTTTTACTAGCATTTTGTAATTTTTCTCATATAGATATTGTACATATTTTGCCAGGTTAATACCTAAGTATTTTTGTAGAAAAAATTTTTGTTGGTGCTAATGTAAACAGTGTTGTTTTATTTTTTTTTATTATTTTTTTTACTTCAAATTCCAATTGTTTATTGCTGGTATATAGGAAAAGAATTGACTTTCAAATATTGACCTTGTATCCTGCAGCCTTACTGTAATCAATTATTAATTCTAGCAGCCTCTTATTGTTGTTAATTCTTTCATATTTTCTACATAGACAAACATTCATGCCATCTGCGAACAGCAACTGTTTTCTTTCTTTTTTTCGAATCTGCATACTTTTTATTTTATTTTCTTGTTTGATTGTATTAACTAGGATTCCAGTATGATGTTGAATAGGAAAGTTGACAGGGGATATTCTTGTCTTTTACCCAACTTTAGGGAGAATGCGTCTAACTTCTCACCATTAAGCATAACCTTAGCTATTGGTTTTTTAGTAGATATTCTTTATCAAGTCAAAGAAGTTCCTCTGTATTCCTACTTTGCTGGGAGTTTTTATCATGAATAGGTGTTGAATTTGTCAAATACTTTTTCACCATCTGTTGATATAATTATATAATTTTTTTCTTTAATCTGCTGATGTGATGGATTTTAGAATACTGAACTAGACTTGCATACCGAGAATAAACCCCATTTTGCAGTGGTGAAGTATATGATGCAATTTACTTTAAAACATTTTTAAGAAAGAAGATGGGTAGAGTGAGGTATTCAAAAAATTTTATAATAAAGTTTTGGAAAATATAAATCTGTATGAGTAAGGACTGCAGAGCTAGAGACAAATAGAAAAATGGGAGCGATTTGTGGTATTTTTGTTATTGTGGGTAATTGTTTTTCTCTCTTCAACTTAGAGCATTTTGAGTTTTGCTGAAAACTTTTAAAAATTATCAGTGGTAAATCACCACTGAGTTTTAAAAAGCTCCTTATAGTTCCCTAAAAATGTATTTCTATTTTAAAACTTACTTTCAGTCTTTAGCCTAAAGTCAAACAAAATTCCATCCAATATATGTTTTTCACTAATATCAATAATATTCTTTCTCTGAACCTTGTTGCTTCTTTCTTTCTCTTTCTTTCTTTCTTTCTTTCTTTCTTTCTTTCTTTCTTTCTTTCTTTCTTTCTTTCTTTCTTTCTTTCTTTTTTTCTTTCTTTCTTTTTTTCTTCCTTCCTTCCTTCCTTCCTTCCTTCCTTCCTTCCTTCCTTCCTTCCTTCCTTCCTTCCTTCTTTCTTTCTTTCTTTCTTTCTTTTTCTTTCTTTCTTTTTTTTTTTTAGCTTATTGACTTTTAAAAACTCTAGTTAAACTCATAATTAATTCATTTTTTTCCCCAAAGTTCTAATTTTATAAGGGCATACTAGGCATTATGGGCAGGAGTAAAGGAGCTAAACTTGTAGTAAAGTAAAAAAATGTCTGCCAGACACTTACCACATGTATTGTCATCACCATTTGGATTTTGAAAATAATTCCTCTGATCTTGATGTTCCATAAACAAAGATACAGTTTCTGCATTTGGGTTGCTCTTTTATTAAAACTCTGAAAAATATTTTTTTAAGAGAAAAGAGGGCTAAATTACCCCCGAATGAATGTTTTTAATAAACAGAGTTTAAATTCAAACATCTAAGTACAGAAATATCAGAAGGAAATATTTATTGTTGCATTCTTTTTTAGATATTTAGAAGAAAGTTTTCTCATCTCAAATAATTAAGCTTAATTATCCATAATGTTCAAGTTATTGTGCTAGACATGTTTTGGAAATGTAACATGAAATAGATAGGATCCTTGTTTCACAGTGCAGAAATCCTAACATTTCAAATATCTCTTTATAAAGACTATAAAAGCAATATTGGCAGGAGAGGGAGAGCTGGTAGTAGAGCTGACTTAGTGGAGAAGGGGGGTGTTTGAGCTTAAATGCAAAGCAGCTTTGGGGGAAGTTTTACAAGTGTATCGGGGTTCTCTAGAGAAACCAGAACCAGTTGATGTGTATGTGAAAAGAAAGATTTATTTAAGGAGTTGACTGATGTGATTGTGGAGATTTGGCAAGTCCAAAGTCTTTAGGGTAGGCTGGCAGGCTGGAAACCCAGACAAGAGGTACAGTTTCAGTCCTAAGGTGATTGGCTGACCAAAATTCCTCTTCTTCAAGAGAGGTCAACTGATTGTATGAGCCCCAACCACAGTATGGAGAATAATTTGCTTTACTCAAAGTCAGTTGATTTAAATGTTAATTCATCTAAAAAAAATACCTTCACAGAAATATCTAGAATAATGTTTGAACAAATGTTTTGGTATCATGGCCTAATCAAGTTGACACATAAAATTAACCTTTACAGAGGGGTAAGCATATTGTTAGTCCTAGGGAAAAAATAAAGGTTTGTAATAGGGAACATTTGTAATAGGCAAAATACATGAAACATGGTTAGAGGGAAGGGAGAGAAGGTATGATCTAAGGCACAGGCAGAGGCGTTGGTCTTTGAAAAAAAAAAAGATGGTTAAGGTAAAGAGAGAAAAGCTGAAAAAAATTCTTTTCAGACAACTTTAATTTCTCAGGGAAAAATGAGATATTTGTTGGAATGGAGGGCTGGAGGCAGCTAAAAGCACATCCTGGGGTCAAGGCTGGGGTTTGAGGATATAGAAAGTATTAGGAATATCACTAAGAACAACCTTCATATTTTTAGAAATGTTGAATCTAAGTCAGGTTTCCTCCCCGACCCCCGCCCCCGGCCAGCCCCTCAGCAGGATCTCTAAAAGAGGAGGAGCTTTGGAATTATATAAATGGTAATTGAGTCCCAAGAACCCACTCACTAACTCACTATGTGACCTTGGGGAAATTACAAAAATTCTTGTAGTCTCTGTTGTAAAGAGTAAACAAAATTACCCATGTAAATGTGTCTAGAACAGTGAGTGGTACTTAACAGGGAGGGATTTTACCTCTCAGTGGACATTAGGCAATGTCTGAAAACATTTTTAAAAGTCACAACTGGTAGGGGAAAGGGGAAGGTGTGTTATTGATATCTAGTGGGTAGAGGCCAAGGATGTTACTAAACATTATTCGGTGTACAAAACAGCCCCCTCCCAACAAAGAAATACCTAGTCTAAAATGTCAGTAGTGCCAAGGCTGAGAAACCCTGGTCTAGATCCATGCCTGAGGCATTATAAACAGTAAATGTTGGTTTCTGTCTTTATATTAATCATGATAAAAAAAATGGAATAGAATTTTTACCTGTAAGTGGCCATATCTGAAGGTCTGTTTACTGAAATATTTATTTTGTTGTCTGAAGAAGATTGAAGTGTAATTTAGAGACAAAAAAAGAGGAAACTATTCAAAAATAAAATTCCTATACAAAATGTGAAAAAAAATCTACAAATTCAAAAAATATCCAAAGGCCAACTGCTAGTTATGAAAGGGCCCCCCGCTGTTTCTTTTGGATGGTTTTCAAATTGAATGGTTAAGTTTTATTCAGTCTTATGTGTAATTTCTTAGCTAAACGTAAAACTGAAGTCCTTAAGCCACTTTGGTGCTGAGATAGTACAGCTTTACAGGAAACATTTCAATATCTCTGGCATTTCCAAGAGTGCAGACACTAAGCAAATACATAAATATAAGGTAATTCTAGTTCCTTCAAAGTGATTTGATCATGTTTGTGTCAAAAGTTCAAATCATTTCTATTATATTTTTACGGGGCATTTCTATCATATTGTGATAGGGCTGAGAGGGAGGACCCACTCTGTAATTATCTAGCATTGAGTAATGCTATCACACCAAAATCCCATGTTTGTTTAATATTTTTTTACATTGTAGGCAAAACTTGCAAAACTAAAAGTTGCAAAACTGTGTGAAAAAGGCTTTTAGTTGTTAAATATGAACACAGTGTTCAAAAATTACTTTGAATTTGAAGGTAAGTTTTAAACTAAGAAGTCAGTTAAGCTAAAAATAGAATCAGAAAGAAACTGTGTGTGCTTCCTGATGCCTACTCACTGGGCCAGTGGCCCAGAATTCCTTCTCTGGCCTCAAGTAACTGATTAAAGTCTAGAGAAAAGGGGAGGGACCGTTATCTCTGGAACTGGACAGGAAAGTAGGCTATGGCTGAAAACAATCATGTCACTCTTGGGGGACTGAGGGATAGGTTTCTAAAGAGTACTAAAAAAGTAACTGCCACCTGTGGCGAGCCTACTATGGCCAGGTGCTCTACAGATAATTCTTTTATTTGATTCTAACAACCATCTTTTAGTGTTGAGATTATCATTCACATTTTTCACAGAAAAAAAAATCAGAGTGAGAGAGAGAGTAAAATAAATTGCTCGAGTTCACCCCATTGGTAAATAGCTATAGCAGGATTTAAATCTAATATGAGAAAAATGTTGAAATGACTGAAATATATACCTTGATCTTTGTTTAAAATGAAATAGATCTATTGTAGGTTTTAAAAAATTAATAGACTTTACTTTTAAGCAATTCTAAGTTCACACATTGTTGGGTTTTTATACCAATTTTATAAATAATCTATAATGATAGAAGAAAATTATAATCAATTGGAATCCCTTAAATGCCATATAACCATTTCATGTATCTTTTTTATGCTTATACACATACATAAGCCCTTCACAAAAACAGAATCATATTCACACTTTAAAAATTGAAAAATTAACAGGAGCAGGGAGCTCAGCCGGAATGGTGATGTGCTGCCAGGATGAAGTATTGTATTTTGCAAAATGTGCTGAGATAGTAAGAATTCGTTCAGAAACTATTTCTGAGCCATGAGAAATAAAAGCATTGCAGCTGTGGAATGAGATAGAAATGCAACACCCTGGATTGGCTGATATCAGAAATCAGGGACTATAAGAAAAAACTTTGAAGGGAAAAAAGTCATTAGCTTAGAATATGAAGCATATCTACCAATGGCAGAAAATGAAGTCAGAAAAATATATAGTGCCATTAGGCAGAAATGGCCGGTCAAACACATGACAGTATTCCATAGACTTGGCTTAATTCCAGAGTCTGAAGCAAGCATTATCATTACTGTGTCCTCAGCCCACAGGGCTGCATCCCTCGAAGCTGTGAGCTATGCCATTGATAATTTAAAAGCTAAGGTGCCCATATGGAAAAAAAAATGTATAACGAATAATCATCATGTTGAAAAAGAAATGATGTATAAAGAAATAATCATCATGTTGGGCAACCAGTGATTGACTCACTTATGTTTTTAGAGTGCTAAAATTTTAATTTGGTAACCTTACTTTGATCATGTGTTTGTTTTTTTTTCTCCAGAAGTTAAGATAGTTTACTGAAGTGTAATCTTTTATGTTATACTAGTGGGAAAAAAAGGGAGGGGGAAAAACTCAAAATAAATGGGTGTTTAGGATGAGGTCTTACACTGGAATTAGAGATAGGGGAAAGATTTTAGGGAAAAAATGGAAGAATAATGTAAATGTGAGCAAAGATGCCTGCAGCAGACATGTTATTCTATGACTAAGTTCTGATTGTAACTTGACTCGCTGAGATATGGCTCCTCCACACTGACTTTGTCTCTGACCTCACCCCCCCCATGACCCCACACACACATCCAGCCCCGTCACTGTTATCAAGGAAGCATTATGCTAATGTTGGCAGAATTGGAATTTACAAGCATCTTTATCAAACAATCTTGATATAAGATATTTTTAGAATTTATATATTTCAAAAATGAGCCAAATTAATAATTTAAAAAGTATTTAGAAAATTGAAAAATATTTTAGGATATAGATTTTTGCTTTTCTTTTACTTCCTCCTCTACTGTATTCACATACTCATAATCATAATCAAACATACACACACATATGCCCACACATTTACATATGTGCATGTATACATATCTGCATATACATACAAATGTAGGTTTTTCAGTTGTTGCTTTTATATTAATAGAATCATCTTATATATGTTCCTCAGTGCATTTCACTTAACTACATTGAGAAAATCCCTCCAACGCAGCTGTTTGATCTGACTTATTCCTGATAATGGCAGCATAATGTCCTGGAGTATGGGTATACCGTGATGAATTCAAGCAGTTCGCTTCGAAAGGAATTCGCTTTGTTTCTATTTTTCTGCTGCTATACAAAAACCATTTATATAGCATCCTTGTATATAGCCTTGTTTTATTTTGAGCCCAGAAATACTCCCTTTTCTCTATTTACTCTCCATGTTCAGTCACCAGCTCACTCAATTTTATCCTTGACATATCTCTGAAATCTGTCTTCTCCTTGTCTTCAGGGCTACTGCCTAGTTGGTGCCTTCATAATGTTTAGTGTAAATTATTATAATAACGTCTCTGAGTTGATCTTTCTACCTTAAGTTTAATCCTTCTCTTTTACATTATCTCTCTCTTTCAACAACAAATCCTTCTCCTTCCAGGCTTATCTTTCTAACATGCAAACTGACCTTATCTTTTCAGGTAGTTCCCTACCATGTAAATAGTACAGTTGGCTAAGACGAACAGTAATGCATTTGTGATGACAAACAAAGCCAATACTAAGTCTGGATACAGGGCAGACAAAAAGGAGTGGGAACAACTTTCAAGCTCAAGAGGGTCTCTTCCATCTAAATCGTTAGCTCCAATTTAGCTTTGACAAACTATTGCCATGAAAGAATGTGGACTTGTCTAATCTTCTCATTTTCCACAAAAGAACTGGAAATTAGGATTTTCATGGTGACCCTCCAACTTACTAGCTACAGGAAAAACATCTGCAACCTGAAATATTGGTTTTGACGTTCAAATGTGGCCTCATTTATTAGTTATCCTAGTCTCCCATGGCTCATCTTCTCATATACTAAACTCTAACCTCAGGTGGTCACTTCCTGTTTGTTCATCCTTTAGGAGATTACTTAAATGTGTGAAGGTAGCTTCACTTAATTGATGCTTTGTCTCTGGATGTAGTCAGTCTTGGCGTATAACGAGAACAGAAGGGAAACCATAGCAGAGAGAAGCTGAATTTAGAGGTCCTTGGGTCTCTTACAGAAATCAGCTTCTGATTACACCTGGGAGTGACATAGTGACCTCTGGATTTTGTCACCCATTACACTCAAATCCAGGGGCCACTGCTCTGGATCTATGGAGTCAGAATTCTAGCTCTACTTATTGAGCATCTATCATGTGTCAGGCCACAGCTAAGGACATTCACATACACTTTCACATTTATGTCTCCTAACCACTCTTCCAGGCAAGTTTTATCATGTCACCTTTTCAAATAAGTAACAGGGGCGAAGCGTCTTGACCAAAATCACATAGCTAATAAATAGCAGTATGCAGCTTCAAACCTTAGTTTCCTAAACCCAGATACATTGAGTGCATTGTTGTTACAAGCCTAAGATGGACTTTGTGTCATATTCAGGGAACATGAATATGACTGGATACAGGATTGGAAATGTAGTTTGCCCAGGATTATTTTGACCCTGATAAAGATCTTTACTGAAGGACTGTACATGTCCTATTGTGATTTATCACTATTTACAGAACTAAAAATCAGGTGATAATAAAGACAAAAAACTATCATGAGCTTCTTAGCTTGGAGTATAAATGAATCTGCCCCATCAGCCTCAAATTACATTCCTGTAAATTTGGCTTATAGGAGTCTCTGTCTTCCAGCAATGTCTTATAAAATCCTATCTCTGGGAGGCTTTGTGGGTGGGGTCCAAAGTTTTAGTCCTAGCTGCACTCCCTGGAGTTCATGTCTTCTTCAGTTTTTTTTTTTTTTATTTCACACTTATTTGTGATGGTTCTAGGTTAACTTTAAGTGATTTCCATAGGACATCTAGTTTCTTCTGATAATCTTCTCTACTCTCTCTAAACCAAAGATTAGAGTGGCAGAAAATCTCTTAATTCTGATCCATTTTTGGAGATCTTTTCATTTTCTCAGTTAAAATTTCCATTAACCATCTAAATTTGAAATCTTGCACATTGTGCTAAAGATGTATAAGTTTTGCTGTCCTCATGGCTCTCTTATATTTCAGTTTGGGAGGCAGATGTGGAAACAAATAATTCTAATAAAGTGTGACAAGTAGTCAGGTTCAGTGTTGGCACATAGGAGGGAGAGAGCAACACCATCTATTAGAGGGAGCAGGTCCAAAATGGAGGAGGGGCTGTACCATAGCTGAAATGAAGGAAGACATCATTGCTTCTTCTTGGGCCACACAGGAGGATGGAAGGAATCAATGATTCTATAGGTCTGTGGAAAGCAGCGACTGTTCTCCAAAATAGCTAATTGTATGTAGTTTCTATCAGAGTTAATATAATATGAAGACAAATGTCACCTTAAAAAAAGTGTTTTTTTTTTCTTATTACATTTGTTAAATTTTCTTTGTTTTAACCAAGGCCTGGGTTTTTTTTAACATGCAGATCCATATTCATACTACCCAATGAGTAAAAGATTTTGCTCAGATCTTGAAAATTAAAGTTAACAGGGAAGATTCCAGCCACTGCAAGCCATTTCCCTTCTAGGATTGAGTCATCACTAGATCTTGATTATGACCATGAAGCATCACCTCTTCCTGCATTTCCATTGTTAAAAATTTCCAAGTACATTTCCATGGCAAATAAGATTTAGCATTGGAAAGCGAGCTGTTCTGGTGTGGTCTGAGCCTCTTGGGAAATTAAATCTAGAAAAAAAGTAAAGCAGTATAGCCTTAATCATGGCCAGGCCTGACAGGAATCACCACTTCCCCTGAGGTAACAATATTCTTAATGACTTGAAACGTCACAAGAGGTATATCTAGGCCTCTTGGTCTATTTCTGGAGAGATATACCCCTGTTAGGTAAGGAACTCCACATGTAATAGACAGTTTTGAATACTATTAGGTAAGGAACTCCACATGTAATAGACAGTTTTGAATACTATTAGGTAAGGAACTCCACATGTAATAGACAGTTTTGAATACTATTAGGTAAGGAACTCCACATGTAATAGACAGTTTTGAATACTATTGGTGCATTAATGGAGGGCTTGGGTTGTATCAAAAGTAATTTGATCAAATCTTTGGCCATCATGGTCTTAATATTTGAAGACCAAGCCTAGGAGTATTGAGGAAAGAAGGCTATAAACTTCTTTATTAGTGTTTTTTTTTAATCTTATAATATTTCCTACAAAGCATTATTTACTAAAATGGTAGGAGTTATAACTGCACCAAGTATTCATTCTCACGTAGAAAACTGGTTGAGAAGCATTGAAAAACTATAGGTTCATAATAGTGTGACAAAGATAGGGAAACTTGAAAAATTAGGAAGGGACTTTTTGTGATATAGTTAAGTATAGATGTCTAAATTGCTCATACAGGCTACAAAAACCTGAGGGATTTGGCTAGGCCAGGAGAAGAAATACTGGTTAGGAGAAGCCAGAATCCTGGAACCAGAGAAGCAGTAATTATGAAGCATTAGGGTGAGATGAGTTAAAGCTAGAAATTAATTAATTAGTTCATTCATTTTTAAAAAGTCAAGTTGATGCTAAGACACCTCAAAACAGATCTAGAAATAGAATGCAAGGGGAATGATGTTACCAAGATGGTGGAGTAGAAAACCCCAGCCACTACCCTCTCATAAAGATCAACAATTAGAAAGCTACCCATGAACAAAAGAGATCTGGAAGAGCTCTGGAGTCCACTTAAGAAACTTCAGCAGTGCAGTGGAACAAGAAACATTGAGAATAACCACCCAAAAGGGAAAGAACAGCTTCATTTTGCCTCTATCATTCCATCCCCCAAGCTGGCATTGCTAGGCACCAAGAGGGAACTCCCCAGCTAAAGAGTTGCCCTCATAGAGAAAGAAAAAGTAGGATGAATGACCAGCTTCCTCAACCTTTCAGAGCACCACATGAAAGCCTGCCTTTGGTTTTGCCCGACCCAGAGACTAGTAGAGCTGGAATATATAAATATGTCTAGGAATGAGGAAAAAAGCAGAGACTATCAGCAACAGCCATGCAGTGGGAGAAATCATGGTCCCCAGTGACCCACTCTATAGACAAACCCAGCAAATTTTGCCACTGAGGAAACCAATGGCAGCACAGCCACTGTGAACCTCCTATAGATTTCACTGGCTTTAATTCCATGGGCATTCATATATGCTAACACCAGCCACCTGAGTCTTTCTCTCCTCCCCATAAACCCTGTTACAGGCCAGGAACCACACTGACAGCCACCACACTGACAGCCAGCCCAGGCCTCTGTGGCTGCATGAGTGCAACACAAAAGCACAGATCCCAGAGCTGACCCCAATACAATGTGCATGCTCAAGGCTAGCTCCTCCAGCTGTGTACTGTCACATCACCAGCCTGATGTCCATTATCAGCCTTCATTGTCATGTGCATGCCCAGGGTGGAGACTATGTGCCACCATGGAAAAATATACCAACAACCAAAGCCTCAAATCTGCTTTGAGCTTAATTTACGCCTTGTCATCTGTCACAGGCTTACAATACTGTGCTCACCTGCAACCAGCCCCTCCAGCTGTTCACTTGAATACCCCTGGCCCAACCTCCATCACCAGCCTCTACTATCATGCGCCTGTGGCAACACCCAGTAGCCACAGTACGTCAAACCAAGAGCTAGGGCTCCCATAGCTACAGTACACCCATACTTGGCCCCGACCCTTGCTGCTTGCATTGGCCTCCACCACTACATGTGCATTTGTCACCAGCCCATACCACTACACAGGCACCTGAAAGCTGGGCCTTGCAGGTGAATGTGTGTACCACCAACTATGGCCACTACCAGTGCTTGCCCTGGTCTCTAGCCGCTGTACTGAGGACCCAAACAGCTCTTGCAGCCTCTGCATACCACCTGCAGTGCTAACCAAGGACCACATGGTCGTTGATGCTATGGACCCCAATGGCCTGAGCTGACAAGCCACCCGGTCTTCCAGACCTGGTGTTGCCACACACCTCTGCAGTTGGCCTATAGGAGATTTATCAGCAGAAATCTTGCACACCAGGAGATAATGGAATGGTATTTTCAAAGTGCTGACAGAAAGAAACTGCCAGCCAAAAATACTTTACTCAGGAAAGTTGTCCTTTGGAAATGAAGAAAAGATAAACCTTTCCAACTAAACAAAAGCTAAGGAAGATCATTATCACTAGACCTGCCTTACAAGAAATGGTGAAATGAAAGGATGCTCACTAGAAACATGTAAATATATGAATACAAACAAAACACAGGTAAAGTCAAGTATATAGTAGGATTCAGAAAACCCTAACACTGTAATACAGAGATGTATTAACCATGTAACTCTAGTGTAAAGTATGAAGTACAAAATACTAAAAATAGCTATAGCTACAGTAATTTGTTAATAGATATACAATGTAAAAGATAAAAATTGTGACATCAAAAACATAAAAGTATAGTTTTTCTATGCAATCAGGTTAAGTTGTTATCAGCTTAAAAGAGACGGATTATATATATATATTTCAATACCTCACTTTCAACAACTGACAGATCATCCAGACAGAAAGTCAATGAGGCAACAATGAACTTGAACTATACTTTATACCAAATGTACATCACAGACATATACAGAACATTCTATCCAATAGCAGCAGCAAACACATTCTTCTCAAGTGCACATGATACTCTCCAGGATAGATCATATATCACATCACAAAATAAGTCTCAGCAAATTTAAGAAGACAAATCATACCAATTATCTTTTTGCAATGGTATGAAACTAGAAATCAGTAATTGGGAGGAAAAATAGAAAATGTAAGAATATGTGGAAATAAAACAACATGGTCCTGAATAACCAATGGATCAAAGGTGAAATTAAATGAAAAATAAATATATTGAAATAAACAAAAACAGAAACATAACGTCCCAAAACCTATGGGGTGCAGCAAAAGCAATGCTAACAATGAAGTTTATAGCAATAATGCCTACATTAAGAAAAAAGAAAGACCTCAAATAAACAACCTAACTTTCAACTTAAGAAACTAGAAAAATAAGAATAAACTAAACTCAATGTTAGCAAAAGGAAGAAAATAACCAAGATCAGAGTAGAAATAAAATAGATATAGAAAAAAAAAATAGAAAATGTCAATGAAAGTAATAGTTGGTATTCTGAAAAGCTAAACAAAATTTATAAACCCTTAGCTAGACTTAACAAGAAAAAAGAGAGACGACTCAAGTAAATAAAATTATTAATGTAAAAGAGACATTACTACACATACCAAAGAAATGCAAAGGATTATAAGAGACTGCTGTGAAAAAAATTATATGCCAACAAATTCAACAAGCTAGAAGAAATTGATAAATTCTAAGAAAAATACAACCTATCAAAGTCTGAATCATGAAGAAATAGAAAATCTGAACAAACCAATTACTAGGAAGGATATTGAATCAATAATTAAAACTCTCCCTGCAAAAACTCATGACCAGATAGCTTCACATGTAAATTTTACCAAATCTGTGAAGAATTAATGCCTATTCTTCTCAAACTCTTCAAAAAAAAAAAATGATGAGGGAATGCTCTCAAATTTATTTTATGAGTCTAGCATTATCCTAATATCAAATATTACCCTTTCTACAAGGAAAAAAAAAAATAAAAACAAACTACCGGCAAACATCTCCAAGCAAGGTCATCAAGAAGACATTATTGCTGGTTTGGCCCAGGAGCTGGACATGGGCAATCAGAGCCCCTTACTCCCTTCCCTTTGTTTTGAAATGTGTGTTCCACTTGCCTCCTGCTCCCAGAAGCTGCTTCAAGGATAGTCTTGAGATAGGAATGTGACATTGAAACTATCTGGACTGGGTACGACTGCTCCCAGTTCAGGCCACCTGTCAATCTGGAGTAGTCTACTTTTTTTTTTTCAGTCTCCCCCTGCTCTCTGAATACAGAAACTTGTTTCAGATTTTACCTGGGAAGCTCCCAAAGTGGTTGCAACCAAACTGTTGGTGAGCCAAACAGGTGACTGAGAAACTGGGCCTCGGGGAAGAGGCTTCCGTGGGAAAAATCTTGAGCTGGCATCGACTTCTGTGGGAGGAGGAGTGGCCCATTTGTTGAATGCTTGTGGACTGCCAGGGACATCCCCAAAATGCTGTCTGCTTTAATGTGCTCATTTGGGGAAATTTGCATAGCGCACTGTAGCAAAGAAGAGAAACAAATGATTGTCACAGTGGACTGGCCACCGATGCCTAACTAGTTAGAAACGCAAGTTAGAGAGTTGAAGGAAAAGCAGATTAGAGGAATTGCAGTGGTCAACTACTCTGATAGCTTCTTCAGGGCTGACAGACAAGGTGGGAGAGCAGGATAATAAGTTAGAGACCTCAGTATGCTGCTGTGGACTAAGCCTGATTGGGACGCTAAGAGGTAGAACCCCCAGAAAAGTGAGAACAAAGGGGAGGATGTTATGGTCATCTACGATGAAATGAAAAGAGTGCTCCTTCAGTCAGTCCCCTAACACTAAGACAAGTTTTAAAGAGCAATTACCTTAGACTTCTGATAATTGAGAAATATATCCCAAAATTCCTAGGAAAAAACTGGCATTCTTTTTGTCTCTGAAATTTTGTAAATTTTATTATGTTTTTGAAATGTAAATACCCCAGGAGTTAATCAAAACTTTGCCCATAGAGACTGAAAAAAAAAAAAGAGGCCTTTTTAAAATAAGACGGCTGCAGCCAAAACTGATTTGTAAAAGAACTAAGGTTTTGTACAAACCATAAGAAAATAATAAGGATGAAAGAAAATGACTGTTTATGGAAAATAGGATGTATGTTTTCTGTAAAAGAAGATATGGAAAAAAGGAGATGAATTTTTATAAAGGAAAAGGAAACTAGAATGTGGGTTTTTGTTTTTGTGTTTTGGATAAGGAATAATATAAAGTACATAGTTTTTGTTTGGGGAGATTTTTTTTGGTAAAGGGAAAAAAGATAATTTTATCCTAAAGTAAAATCATTGTTTCAAAATAAAAAAGGAAAAAATAGGACAAAAGCTGAAAGGTATATGAAAGTTGCAGAAAGTTTGTGGAAAAGAAATCTTGAGAAAAGAATTTTATGTGTGGTCAAGCTAACAAATAGTGGAATGGATAACTAAGTCAATTGCATCATTTTGTGTGCGTATATGGACTCTCACCAGATCCTTAACCGTGGCCTTTTTTAAGTCTTTTATCTTTTGCAGACAGTTATTATTTTATTCTGATGAGTTTGCAAAAGTGTTCCTGCCAAGGTGCTTCGTCTTCAAGGAGAGTCAATGAAAGACTGACAAGTACAGGTTTCTGATAACTAAGGCTAATTTGCCTTCATGTGGAAGGTACAATAATAATCCTTTTGAGTGGTTCCCCAAGGCTACCTGCACAGCTCCACAATATGTCATGGGATGGTAGCCTGAGACCTGGCCCAGAACAGGCACATTGCATTGATAACATAATGTTAACATGTGAAAACTTGCCTTTGCTTCAGGACACTCTGCAGGCTTCGCTGGCACATCTGCCAAGGAAGGAAAAGATGAATGATAAACCCACAAAACATTGAAGGCCCAGGCCTTGTAAGGTTTTTTGG
This sequence comes from Cynopterus sphinx, assembly GCA_030015415.1. Classification (NCBI taxonomy): domain Eukaryota; kingdom Metazoa; phylum Chordata; class Mammalia; order Chiroptera; family Pteropodidae; genus Cynopterus; species Cynopterus sphinx. The sequence continues at coordinate 73,890,082 of CM057386.1, forward strand.
AGTCGTTTGGTCAGAAAAGCTCACATTGTCCCGGAAGCTATGTTTGATAAGGTGCAAATCTATCCAAGCCCTACAAACGTAAAGGAGATGCAAGCCTTTTTAGGGATTTGGGGTTTTAGAAGATATTCTCCACCTGGCACAATGCCTCTTTCTTTTTTACCTGCTGGTAAAGAAAGGACATGTATGGGACTGGGGTCAGAGTAGCAAGTCACCTTTGAGAATGCAAAAATACGGGTGAAGCAGATTAAAGCTTTAGAGAGCTCTCAAGCAGGGCTACCATCTGAATTAGATGTGTCTGTGACTCTGGAAGGTATGGGTTGGGCACTGTGGCAGAGACAACATAAGGGGAGAGTAACTCTAAGATTTTGGTCTCAGCTCTGGAAGGGGTCAGAAACTTGATATAACTCAACATAGCAAGAGCTCTTAATAGCACAGAAGTAAACCCACTCACATGATGAACAAATATTTGTTGAGGAAGCCAAAAATACTTAATGGGAAAAGGATAGTCTCTTCAACAAATAGTGTTGGTAAAACAGGATATCCACGTACACAATAATAAAATTGTACCCATATCTTATGACACTCACAAAAATTAACTCTAAATGGATTAAGGACTTAAGATCTGAAACAATAAAACTAGAAAAAATATAGCAGTTATATTAAAGAGTTAAAAAATAAAGAGTTATTTGGCATTGGTCTTGACAATGATTTTTTTAAAATTTAACATCAAAAGCACAAGCAACAAAAGCAAAAATAAATAAGTGGGACTACATCAAACTGAAAAGTGTCTGTACAGTAAAAGAAACAATTAACGAAATGATATGGCAACCTTTGCAATGGGAGAAAATATTTGCCGCATTACTCACAATAGCCAATTCATAGAAACAACCTAAGTGGCCATTAACAGATAAATGGATAAAGAATGTGAAAAATATATAAAATGAAATATTATTCAGTCATAAAAAAGAAAATCCTCCAATCAGGGACAAAATGGATGGATCTTGAGGGCATTATGGTAAGTGAAATAAATCAGACAGAAAAAGATCCATATTGTATGACCTCATTTATATGTGGAAACTAAAAACATTGAAATCGTAGAAAGAGTAGTGTGGTGGTTACCAGGGGCTGAGGGGTTGGAAAAATGGGAAATGTTTGACAAAATGTACAAACTTTCAATTATAAGATAGTGCCAGAATCTAGTGTACAGCTTGAAGACTGTAGTTAACACTGTGCTGTATACTTGAAAGTTGCTATGAGAGTAGAGCTTTAATGTTCTCACCATAACAATAACAAAATGGTAATAATGTGAGGTAAAGGATGTGTTAACCTTATCGTGGCAAATACTTTGCAATATATCTGTGTATCAAATCATCACATTGTATGATCACAACACTGTCTTAAATTTACAGTGTTCTATGTCAATAAAGTCGAGAAAAAGAGGGCTTGGAGTAAAAGCCTCAGGAAAGGGGCCAGAGAGCACCTGAAGTCAGCTTTATGTAATGTCTGTGAGGGGTGATGACTGAAAGGAATCAGACCTGGATCCAAATTAAATCCTTCTGGATTTATGTGGTGCTAGAATCTCAAAAATGTTTGAGAAGTTCAGGCTACAGAATTCCTCCAGCTTAAGCTTCTTAATCTACATGTGAAGATATTGAGGCCCATGGGCACAGCTATTTAGTGTCAGATGGGACTTTGTACTCCGGGTTCTGGGCTTTCTGTATGACTTCCCCACACTCCATTTCACTGGAAAACTTTTTAGTTCCACACATAATCAGCATGAATTATACGCTAGGCCCTGTGGTAGAGGGTGATGATTCAAAGATGCTGTATGAAGCTTATGATCTAATTGGCATGATGGAGAGCTTCAGAACTAATTATATTACACCAGATAAAAATTATTAATAGATTTTAATTATATTGTAAGTGCAGAAATGGAAATGTTAAGTGCAAAAATAGAAAACAAAATTATGTATATGTTCTGATCTCATACTGTTAAAAAAATACATAGGAGCTTGAGAAAGGCAATAATAACCCACTAATGAGCCAAGTGTTATGGGACGCGCTCAGATCTTGTGTTATAAATACTTGTGCACTTATTTGATCTCCCTGCCTTGAGGGACAGAACCGAGTTTTTGTATTCATTATATCTGTGCATCTTGACCCAGATTTGCCACCGGGTAGAAAGAAGTTTTAATAGATGTTGAATCAATGAAGTTCCCTTCCGCATGCTGCCCGCATTCCTGAGGAAGAGAATAAAGGAGAGTGAGAACGGATGATGTTAGCATTCAGGTGGACGGAGGAGGGCAAGGATCTTAAAGAATATTCGCTAAAAGTAAACAAACAAACAAACAAAAACAACCCCCTCCCCCAAAACTCACTACCTTCCTGACAGATGCAAACTGACGAGCTCCCCCCGGAGGCGGCACAGGGTGCTCACAGGGTGACTTGTCTGCCCAGTCCGCAGTCACTGGTCCTGGGTGCCGTGAGGGCGCCTGCGGGAACTTTGGGCTGCGTGGACTTAGCAGAAGGAGCTGGCCCAAGTCAGATTTGCCCAGGAAAGCGAGGTCCCTGATAGTGACTGCGACAGGGTTAGGGCCGCTCGTTCCTCTAGATGGCTGGGGGAGGGGGGAGTCTCAACAGGGAGCTCAGGGAATGAGACACAAAGAACTCCTGTCCGTCCCTCACCCCAGCACACGCACTCTCCTTGAGATATTTAAGGGATGCAGACCATCACAGGATCAGACGTCTCCTGAGAACCCCCTCACGATTTTCCCCTAACGCTTAATGCACTCTGGGGATAAGGATGCCGGGGAGGGAGGCTCCCCGGAGTGCCCCACACCTCCAAGTCACATCGTGCATTCGCCCCCGCATCTCAGCTCCTCTATCCTCCCTCCCGCCTCCCCCCTGGCCCACCGCCTTCCCCCTCGCCTCCCTCCGCGGCCGCCCCGGCGTCATCGCCCCCTTTCCCCTCCCACCTCCCCGCCTCCGCGCGCAGCTCGGCTGTCGCCTCCTCCGCAGTCCCCGCCGCGAGCTCGCGGAGGTGCCGGCCGGGCGGCGGCGGGCGGTGGCGGGCGGCCTCCGGCTCTGGCAACCCGCTGGGCTCGTGGCAGCAGCGTCCCCGCCCTCCCCCCCCCCTTCGCTGGTGACCGCCTGGAGGCTCTTTGATTGCAACTGGGCAGCGCCCCGGAGACCTAGCTTCACAGGTAAGGATGGAGCACCCCCACCTGCCTCCCCGACAGGGCGAGACCCTGAAATTGGAAGTTTCCCAGGGAAAGGCAGAACCCACCCGAGGAGAGCGTCTTTAGGGGATCTACAGCTAGCGATCGAACTCAGCACTGTAAGTCCTCCAAGAAACGGGCCTCTCTTCCAATGGGCAATGCTGTGCGCCGGCCTCTGCACGGTTTAATATTAACAGTAAGAATGTTTGCATTGGAATATAAATGGAATTCTTTCTACTGAAGGAGTACCAGAGGGGACCCTCTTTATTTTTATGATTATTAACAGATGGCATTGAAAAAGGTGTAAAACGCATTCCTGGAAAGTCTACTCTTGTTGAAAGCCTCTTTGGCAGGGTTACCATGAAAGCTAGGATCAATTATCTCTCTTCTCTCTGACTCTGTCTCTGTCTCTCTCATCAACTTGGCTGTACAGGTTAGCAAAAAGAGCAGTGGAAAACATTTTTAAAATGAGATGGTGAAATGAAATGGAAAAGACTTGGACTTACTTTAAAATTCTCCAGCCAAAACAAAACAAACAAACAAACAAACAAACGGGGGAGATAGAGGAAACAAGATTGGCAAAATATTGATAATTGTTGAAGCTGGGTGATGGGCTCATGGGAATATACTTTTGTTCTCTACTTTTCAAAATACTTTTCATTTTACTTATGTGTAGTTTAGACATTTTCTATAATAAAAAGTTTTTGAAAGTTGTGGAAACATTCTTGCCTGATTCCTGACCTTTTTATACTGTCATTAATTTTAAAAGAGGCTGCGTGTCCTATCTAGGTGTTTCCCCTCCCCCCTGCTTTTATTAATCCTACTCACTTCTGAAATTCTCATTTTATCCCAAGTACATTTTTCTCTACGGAGGATTATAAAAGTCATATTTTGCTGCTTGGAGAATAATGCTTAGAATCTGGTTTATAATTCGAAGAAAGAATGTTAAGATCCCAGCCAAATAAGACATCTAGTCTTGAAAGTAGTGGCCAAGCATCATGTGGAATTTTATTTTTTTAACAGAAATATTAGAGGCGCTCCTTTCGTGTGAGAAGAGAGTGAACTGTCCAAACTTTTCTTCCAGACATCTCAGAAACCTACATGCTTCTCAGAATCTTTTGCATTAGTTTAAATGTGAGATTGTTTAGCCTATGTACTTGACACATAGTATGTATTCATTACATGTTAAAATAAATAATTGGTAATTTTAGTTAATTTTCCCTATTGAATAAATTATCTTTCTCTGCGCAACACTCCAGGCCAGGATATTGCATTTTAACTGCATATTCAGACTCAGAATTTTGGAGACTGAAGCCGATGAGAAATCTGTGATGAGAGGTTAGGAAACAGCAAAGTCAAGTTAGTGGTACAAAAGCTATTATTTTATAACTTTGCTTAACTAAAAATTTTTCCAAAGCTTCAAGTAGATTAAACTGATGTATGATTAGTGAAAAGCATTGTGCTCACAAGATGCTTTAAAGCCTGAAAAGTAGCATGCCTAATACATTTACAGACATTCTTTGCTTTCAGAGGTCAACTTGCAAGATACAAAAATAAGTTGGAGCCATATGTTGTGCACTTCCTATGTCAGTGCATGAGCCAGCCAGCAGAGGGGTCCCTTGGGACTAACTCCTAACTGCTATTCACCCCAAATCTGATTTATACACAGCATATCCATTGTGTAAATTAAAAATATACAGGTTTTGGAAAAATAGCTAAAAAACAAAGGGAGGGTATTTTTTATTGTGATGAGAAACAGAAGATGTGGGTTACTGTAAAATAATCAACTGTGTAGTTTTACCATCTTCCTTTCCCTCAAGTACTGCCAAATTCTGAAAGCAGACATTACTTTGTCTCCATTCCTGAAACTAACCTTGAAAATAGCACTATAATATTTTGAATAGAAATTGGCACATTGTCAATGAACTTTCTTGCCATTTATTTTCAGCGTAGAATCAGCAGAAAGCTTATCCTTTAGGAATGGATTATAAGGTATTTGATAAACATACGTGAGATATTTGGCAGGTTGAAGACTTTTCTTCTTGTTGAAATGAATTGCAGCACATTTGGGGGACTATTTAGCAGTGCTGTAGGTCATAGTGGAAGTGTGCTGGCACTACAATGGTTTTTAGAAAACCACCTGCCAGAAAATTGTCTGGCTGTAGACAGCATTATCAGTTCTCAGTTCATCAGGATGGGTTCTGTGGCCTGTAGGTTGGTTTCAAAGTGTGATAAATTCCATATGTGACAACCATTTTGTATGTTAGCCAGTTAGACTTCTCCCCTTGTTGAACTCCACATGCTTTTAAAATAAATTCTATATCACAGCTCAGGGAATGAAAATTTAAATGCAGGATCTTAGATTTGCCATCAGCAGGCTAACTTTGCCATCTAGTGGTAGAAGTATGGATATCAGGCAAGTTCCAATTGCGGAAGGCTAGCAGTTGAGGCTTTTTAAGTATCATTGATGAGTAAGTTTTTTTCTCATTTGTGGTTTAAATTTAGGACTTTAAAGTTGAAATTGATCTTAGAAGTGTTCTAGTGCAACACAATAGCTTAGAAGAACCATTACAGAGATCCTTAAACAAGGAAAGAGGCTTTGAAATGATATGTATCCACTTGGGGAATAAACAAATTTATCTACCCTGTTCCAATTCTCACTTACCTCTCATAATACTGCACCATGCCACCATAAAATGTTATCACAATTTTCTGATTTTAGTACTAAAATTGCACATCTGTATACTTTTCCTTAAAATGAAAAATTTCATTTATGTTTAAGTCTCTGAACTGAACATTCTTTCCCACTTAGTATATCATTCCCTAAACTTACTTTTGAAACATTCAGAACAGACAATTTAAAAAATTAGATTCTTACCTTTAAAAGTTTATTAATTTCCTATTGCTGCTGTAACAAATTATTGAAAACTTAGTGACTTATAGTTCTGGAGGCCAGAAGGCTAAACTGGGTCAGCAGGGTTACATTCCTTTGGAAGTAAGTTCAAGGAGAGAATCTGTTCCCTTTATTCAGGTTCTAGAGGCCACCTTGCCTTCCTTAGCTTGTGACCCTGTATCACCGAGACCTCTACCTCCATCTTCACAGCTCCTTCTCGCTCTAGGCCCTCCTGCCTCCTTCTTATAAGGATCCCTGTGCTTATATGCTTATATTGGGGTCACCTGGATAATCCAAGGTAATCTCATTTTAGAATTCTTAGTCATATCTGCAGTCTCTTTTACCATGAAGGAACATATTCCCAAGTTTTGAGAATTAGAATATGGCTCTCTTTGGGAGCCATCGTTTGGCATAAACAATAAGGGACACAGTAGTTAGACGTATGAAATCTCTTATCAATATCTACCTATGTTTGGACTCCCATTGTTTGATATTATTAAAAATTGCTGCCTTTGTTGAATGTTTATTGTGCTCTGGGAATTGTGCTCACACACACACATGCACACACAGTTCGTATTAGTTCCTCACAAAAATACTTGAAAATATTATCCCTATTTAACAAATGTGGAAAATAATCTTTGGAAAAATTAAGTAACCTTCACAAAGTCACACAGCTAATAAGTAAATGTACTGAAACTGGTTTCACGTCAATGCCCATAATTATTGAAACACCCCAGTTCTTACTCTCCATATTCCCTAACGTCAAGAACACCATTTTCTTCTCATGGTTGTAGTTTCATACACTTTTTAATTTAAATATGGCCACCATTCAGTGCTCTAGTTAGTGATTAGCATCCGAATGGTAAAGGCCTAAAGTGGGTTGGGAATTGAACTTCATAAAACACCTATTCTTCTCTACATCTGCCCCCAATTTGTGAAAGTGACTATTAAAGTCTCTACAAGTGTTCTCCAAAAACTAACCCATTTAATGCTTGATTTACACCTGTTTATTCTCCTTACAAATGTTCCCCCTCTCCTGCTGTGGCCTTCTGTCTAAATCAGTGCTACTTCTGTACTTATTTAGAATATCTGGACCAGGCCACAATGTCTATCCATTGTGTGTCAATCTTTACTGAGTGGGTAGAGGATGAAAATGGGGAAGAAGATGGCTGGTGCACGTTTTCATGTTTATGTACATGTTTAAATGTAGGCAGTGATGTTGGAAGGCAGGGGGTTGGGATCGTGGATGGCTATAAAAGGAACAGGCAAGTTGTAAAAAGTGATCATGTAACCATTGGTGTGTCCTAACATATACATTAAGGTAGAAGTTGGCCCTATAAGGTCATCGATCTGACTGAGCAGTCCCTGATCTATACCAGCCCCTGCTCCTGAAAATGTTTGATGGATTAATGCAAAATTAGGTTCCATGGCAGCATACTATACACGTGAATTTGGACAACTACCTCACTATACATTGCAAGAAACAGGTGAAAAGAAAGGCCTGAGTAAGTGTGAACCTATCTCCTGGTGAGAAAAAGTAGTTCAGTGTAGGTCCTTAATGGTAAGTTAGGAGCCTCATTTTTCATATACAAGAAAAACAATTCATTTGAAATGTTTCATATAGTAAAGCCCTACCTAAGCTAAACTATGAATATAATTATATCATGCCACATTAATATCTATACACTCTAGATAGACTCTCAAAAAGTTAATTTTTTCTTTTACTGTAAGTCACTCCCTTAGAATAATTATTTTGGACTTTGTTTCTTTTTAAGTCAAGGGCCCAATTCAGTTCCAGAATTTCTGACTTAGATCCAGGCTATAAATAAGACATGGGAAATGCAATTCAAGTGTTCTGTGGCTAAGTAATATTTAATCATACTAAAGTTTAATAGTAATGAGAAAAATATATTACAAAGCCACAGATATTCATAGGAAGGAATAATTAGAAAAGAATTCATTTGGGAAGGCTCTAAAATGAAGCTGTCCTTGAACACAACAAATTAAAAAAAGGCAGTTCGAGAGTATGTTGGAAACTATGTTGAAATGAAGATATTTGACCATAAAATTGACTTTTTAGGAAACAAAGTACTATAACTTTGGCTTATGTAATAAATTATTCTAATGTGATATTAATTTACCCACTAAGGTAGAACAATAATGATAAAAGAGTCTGTTATTGACACTTGCCATGCTTTGGGCTCAGTGGTGATTTTTTGCATATATCATCTAATTTAATCCCCACAATTATGTTATGAGGTAGAGATCACTATTATCACCACTTTGCACATGAGGAAACTGAAACATAGGTGAACTTAATGAATTGCCCCAATTCATATGCCTAATAAGTGGTAAAGATGAGACTTAGCCCAAATTTTCTCACTTTTTGGTCTGTACTTGTAACCACTACGTTGGTACAGATACTTAAATATTCTATACTGTCAGCAATCACATTTCTGAGAAAGCATAAGCAAGCAAAAAATAGTCATCTTTTGTAGTTATGTATGGTCATCTATATTAATATAGACCAGGTATGAATTCAGAATAATATTTGCTCTATCAGTAAAAATTCATTTGCACATCCTGATATTCTTTCTTCCTAATTGCCTTCTACTCCATTTGTTTCCGTGGTCCAACCCATAATCAGCCGTGTGTACACTGACTCATGGTGGATAGCCTCACATTCGTTAACTAAAATTAGAATTTAAAACCCCAAATCCAAGCCATTTGGAAAGTGACAGTGAAGGTCACAATTATAATGAAAGATAGGAAAAAGGAGGAGGATGAGGGAAGACAAGGGACATCAAAATATTATAGCTGCCCTACCAATTGGGATTGTGACTCTTTAGATCAGTGACTTAGTGCTTTTTGTATGATGGGCATATGTGGATGTTTCCACAGAACCATGTATTGCTCTACTAGTAAGAACTGTCATTTGCATTACATTGACATTTCACCACAGACAAACTTAGATTTTCCAAGAGCAAGTGTCCTTAAATTTTTGTCCAATGTTAAATTACAGGCCAAATTAGACAGTCTAACTAAATACATGTCCTCTCATTACTGTGATTCTGAGGTCATATTACAAGGCTTTGCCCTTCCCATGCCCAAGGATAGATGTGGGCATGATTTTATTCTTGTGCAGCACTGCAACAGAGCTCCCTCAAAGGGGACCAGACAAGGCTGGTGAACTGATGCCATTGTATGATCTGTGGCATCAAACACTGGACACACTATTGAAATCTACTGAGTTTGACTCATTTTTCTTCATTAAAGACTGAATCATTCAATATTAGCAGTTGCTAACAAAGCAAAAAAGCCACATTCAGAATAAATATGTTTTGCACACACACATAAAGCAGATATCATTTGAAACACAGTTAAACAGTGATCCCTGGAAGGACTGCCCTCTGGGATGTGGCTTAAGCAGCTGCTACACCAGGGCCTTGGCTGCTGCCACAGTTCTCAAATTATAATGAGTATCAGAATTGCCTGGGGACTGGTTAAAATATAGATAGCTGGGAAACCCCTCCCCCACCCCCAGAAGTTTTGCAGGGAAAATGTGGGCCTTGAAATTAGCATTTTAAACAGGTTCCCAAGTGATGCTGACAGTTATGGTCTGGGGACTACAACTGGACATCCTTTGATATGACAGAGTTCATATTTTGCCATATACAAGTACAGAATTATATTAACAAACTAATAACAGTCTTTTGAATTGTTTGTGTTTGTATTTTGAATCCAAAGGCAGGCAAAAACTATTGTCCCAGCTCAAAGCAGTTAGGCAGGAAGAGAGTCTGTCACTCACAGGAGGGTTAGCTTTTTTGTTTTATTCAGGTTTTCAACTGATTGGATGAGGCCCACCTACATTAGAGAGGGAAACCTGCTTTACTCAGTCTACCAATTCAAATGTTTATCTCATCCATAAATACCCTTGCATCAGGATAATGTTTGACCAAATATCTGGGCACCCCATGGCCTATTTGAGTTGACCAATAAAACTAACCATTACATGGGCTTTCTCAAGTCTGCCTACAGAATTATGGCACAAGGTACATGTTTTATTTGCAAAAAAGTAGGAGAACTTCTATACTTTTGCTTCAATGATTTGTATAGTAAAAGATCATTTTGTCAGTTATTTATATTTGCATTTTGCCTTACTAATTCCCTGCTAACTAAAATGTTGTAAGACTAAAGTTGCAAGACTAAGTACTAAAAACAAAACAAAACAAAACAAAACAAAACAGACCTAACTGGTGGAAACAATATCACACTACCATGATTTAGATATGCTCTATTTTGCCTAAGAATGACTTTCATATGTTTATTACTCCACAGAGCATTAGTATCAGGTGTTTATTGTGCAAAGTAATTTTATGTTTCTCAATGAGGATAATTGACTTTTAGTCTTTGATGTAATCACACATTAATTACACAATATACACCTGTTATCATAACAGGTGAATGAAAAACTGATTCAAAAAATTTTTTTCCCAAACCAAAAAATTTCTGATTGAAATTTTGCTAAGAATCAAGTAGATAAAGCATATGACTCTTTTTAATCAATTTTGGTCTGTTGATAAGTTAAGAGGAAGCATACAACTCTCTGATTTTAGCTCTTTTTGGGGGGAGGCAGAGACATGAGTTTTTTTATTTTGGAAACTAGTTAAACATCGAATTTCAAAGTCTTCATGGAATTACTCAGTTACCTTTTTTCCCCCACTCCAATCCAATTAAATAAAATTGATGAGATATTCATTGTAAAAATTGCATAAAAGATAACAAAAGAAAATGCTAGATAATTCAACAAAAGCCTTAGCAATATAATTACTGCTTTGTATAAAGTCAAATTTTCCATGGTAATGATTAGAAAATACTGTGACATCAGTGTGGATTTTTTTCCAAAGTATATTCTTCATTGAATTTTCGTACAATATCCATCACTCTCTGTGGAAGCACGCCCTGCCTCCAAAATAAAACAAGTTACAAGCTACTTAACAAAAAGTACAGTCTAATATTAAGCAGCATCACCATTATTCAACATTCAAGTGTGAGCAGATAAAAAAATGGAAAATGCAAAACTTCTATGTAATCTTGCTAATGCCGATAAAAATCACTGTAAATTTCTTTAATATATTCAAATGCATGGTGATTTAAATTAATTATGTCATGTTTTGGTGAATATATTATGTTCAAACAATCAAGAGGTTAATGAATATGTCTTTGTTATATCAAAAGAATATTATTAGTTTGTTAATAAAATTCTGTGCTCGTATATTGCAAAATGAACTAGTTGTATCAAGAGATGCCTGTATTCAACTCCACATCAGAGACAACTTCTGTTGTTCATGCCAGTGTCCAGAATTCTGTGGGTGTACCCCGGGTTGAGGACAAGTCTTAACATTCTTCATTAGCTTTGTTTTCCATGCAAAAATAAAAAATTATCAGAAAGCATTGAGAGCAAAAATATGGTAGGAATAATCTACTCTTGAATTTGCCTCTACTTTATACAAAGTGCAAGTCATTAGCTGAGCCTACATGTGTTAGTTATTAATTTAAAATGACTCGAAGCATAGCTTACGATTTCAAAATTGCTTCTCCAAAGAGAAGGTCTTAGACAACAAGACCTATGATGAGAGGGGGGTATATTTAATCATGATCATCTTTTCCCATGTGGCTAATTCAGAATCATAGCCCATGCCCCATAAATCCTTACAACTAATTTTAACATACAGTAAAATCTCACGATGAAGAATTTTTGTATGTTGCTTTGTTTAGATGGTAATTCCATTCTTTTTTTTTTTTTTTTAAAGTGCAGGGCATATTTTTCTTACTTTAGCATAAAATGGCCTGTGCATATTTTCTTTTTATGATAAGGAGATCTGCTTGTAAAAATCGAGCAGGTAAATAGCAGATGAATTCACCTATTTACTTTAAAAACCTCTACTTCCTTTAGAATATTATCTGTTGGTTTCAATTACACCATCCATCAGCTTAGTCTGCAAACCATGGTTCAGGGAAATTCACTGTATTCTAATGAACTTTTTTGAGCTCTGTGCTAGGCATTTACCCACTAGAGAAAAGAAATTTATGATTCCTGCTTTTAAAGAGCAAAGTGCAGGGAAAGTGCGGACATCTGCTGCTATCTTTATGTCTAAATCATCCAGAAATAAGGTTGTATGAGACCTAAGAAGGAAGAGAGTGTGGCTTAGGCAACAAAGGACCCCATGAGCCATCCTGTCATTCTCTCTCATGCATTGGGCTGTCTGGGGAGGTAGAGGTGGAAATGGCAAGTGGTGGTCGGGGGATGTGGGTTAGGGCTGGTGGAGGGAAGGTTAGGTGAAAAACAGTTTACTGATTTTGGAAATTTGTATTAACCTACTTAGCAGGGTGTTTAATCTCAATGAAACCTAAGTACAGTGAAAGTAAGAGTTTCTAGTAGTGGCAAAGGTATATTTAGGATCCCAGCCCTAAAATAAAATAAAGTATCATTTAAAGAGAAAACATTGTAAAGCTTCTCTCTCTCTCTTTTCCTATGTTTAAGGACAAAATGGAAAATATTCTATTTTGGTTGATGTTTTTCATGCTTGGATGGACCATCATTGATGGATCACAGGTGGAACAGGATTTTATGTGGCACTTGACAAAAATACCCCGGGTCGTCAGTGAAAGGACTTTCCATCTCACCAGCCCCACATTTGAGGCAGATGCTAAGATGACGTTAAAAAGAGTGTGTGGTATCGAATGCCAGAAAGAACTCCCAGCTCCCAGCCTTTCAGAATTGGAAGATTCTCTTTCATATGAGACTGTCTTTGAGAATGGCACCCGAACCTTGACCAGAGTGAAAGTTCAAGGTCTGGTCCTTCAGCCAACTCCAAATATCACCACAAAAGGAGCATCTGTTAGGAGAAAGAGACAGGTGTATGGCACAGACAGTAGGTTCAGCATCTTGGACAAAAGATTCTTAACCAATTTCCCTTTCAGTACAGCCGTGAAGCTTTCCACCGGCTGCAGTGGCGTTCTCGTTTCACCCAACCATGTCCTAACCGCTGCCCACTGTATTCATGATGGAAAGGACTATATCAAAGGGACTAAAAAGCTTAGAGTGGGGTTGTTGAAGATGAGGAAGAAAGGAGGTGGCAAGAAACGTAGGGGTTCTAAGAAGAGCAGGAGAGAAGCAAATGGTGGTGACCAGACCGAGGATGGTAAAGAGAATCTGAAGGCAAGAGCCAAGGCTGGAAGAAAAAGAAAGGAATCAGCGAGGGGTCAGAGAGTAGCTGAGGGGAGGCCCTCTTTCCAGTGGACCCGGGTCAAGAATACCCACATTCCCAAAGGCTGGGCTACAGGAAAGAGTGGGGACACCGCCCTGGACTATGACTATGCTCTCTTGGAGCTGAAGCGTGCTCACAAAAAGAAATATATGGAACTAGGCATCAGTCCGACCATCAGGAAGCTGCCGGGTGGAATGATCCACTTTTCAGGCTTTGACCGTGATAGGGCCGATCAGTTGGTCTACCGGTTTTGCAGCGTGTCGGACGAATCCAGTGATCTCCTCTATCAGTACTGCGATGCTGAGTCGGGCTCCACTGGCTCCGGGATTTATCTGCGTCTGAAAGAGCCAGACAAAAAAAATTGGAAACGCAAAATCATCGCTGTCTATTCAGGCCACCAGTGGGTGGATGTCCATGGGGTTCAGAAGGACTACAATGTGGCTGTGCGCATCACCCCGCTCAAGTACGCCCAGATTTGCCTCTGGATTCACGGAGATAACGCCCGCTGTACTTCTGGATAACAGAAACCCGGAAACCAGGCCGTGGATGATCTAATTCACAGAGGAAACCAGTTCTGGTATTGTAACAAGATCACTTCACAGGTGCCTGGACTTGAACCCAATCAACAGCATTTCAACATTTTTATAAATTTGTTTTTTTCAAAATTAGATTTTCATACATTTAAAAAAGTTTAGGTAAAGATACTGAAACTAGATGGGCATTTCAATGCTAAGTATATATTCTTCACATGGTGGTTTCATTTGTGGGAAAATTTTGTTTCTTTCTGCCTTAAAAATTAGATACTCTAAAACTTCAAGCTGGTACAATGAGTAATGTGTGATTTCTTGATGGGCTTATTCTCAGGGTCCTACTCTAAAAAGAATCTAATGGCATGCCAGTTGCATATCAAATGTGAAATTTCATATACAGAGGTAGAGTTACATAATTAGAATCAAGGCAGAGACAAAAATTTACAACACAGGGCTCTATTCTGAGAAGGACCCATTCAGTTCAAGCCCTCAATGTTTACATTGTGGATCTCAGAAACTTAAAAAAACAAAACAAAACAAAACATTTTTTTTAAAGTATTACAAGGAATGGCAGAATTTATAAACAAAGCTATTAACTATTGTACTGCTTTAGAAAGTATTATGTGAAAATGAAAGAAATTGTTCTATGGAATAAGTCTAGTTTAAAAATAGGGAAGTTGAGACATTTTAAGAACTGAAGTTTTTAACTATTTTCAAATATGGACTTTTCATGGATACACAGGGAAGACAGTTCAAAAATTATAAATGATCATGCATTGAAAGACACCTCCTTTTATATTACACATTATCCTATGTATTAGATGTTAACTTTTTAGGACAAGGAATCCTAGTCTTTGTTAAGAGCCTTTTTATCTCTTTGATAAAGTTCGGCTTTCTTAATAGGGCCAGAGGCATATTATTTTGATGAATTCCCTGATTAGTAATTTTAGATGTTTTTCCTAAAAATGAATATAATTCTGAATATAATTTTTAAAAGAAAATTCTGATTGTTTTCATTAGGGACCAATGCTGTATGTACACTCACTCTAGCCATCATGTCAGCCTAAGCAGATGGAGAAAATCCAGTGGCTGCCCTGAGGCACCCCCTACTTATTTCCTGAATGAACAGGTATTTGCTGAATGGCTCTAAAAGGATGTTAGTTCAGGCCCTTTTGTATAAAGGGTTTTAGTGATTTGTAGTTGAGTCAACCATAAAATTCAGAAACTTCAGGCCCAATTACTGGTCTGTTCTTCCTGGTGGTTTCTAGGCACACATTCTCTTTTCTCGTAATACACCCAAGTCACTGATTCTGCCGGAGCTCAAATCTACTTTACTTGTTATTGTTATTATTTTTTAAGAATGAAGAGTTATATCCTTCACTAGTATGTAAAAGAATATTTGATCAGATTATGATAAAATGATTTTATAAAGGGTGTTCAAAATAGGGATATTTAGTACAAATGAACATTCTTTTGTAATGTGAATCAGTTATAAATCATTCAATAAAAATTAAAAATAAATCAATTATAACTCGTATCTGTAAATATGTTTTATATAGAGGGTGTCAGCAACTATTAAATTAACTGTAATTTAAAAATGATTCTATTTAATTCTAAACACATTTCACTGATAGTATTTTATCATTGGTACTAGTGAAATAGGGCTACTGACTCAAAAGTTTTATTCAGATCTTTTTTTGAGCATTATTTATATAATCACTGCCACTAAAGATGTTTCAAGGTGAATTTTGCACTCATTGCAAACACACACACATTTTCATCTTAGATTCTTAAAAAATAATTCCTGGGATTTGAGTAAATTCAGAATTCTGGGGGGACACAAACATTTAGTCCATAACAGATGTCTACTGTAAACTCACCAGTTGCACCTTGAGCCAGGCCCAGGGAACTCACAAACACCCGTCACCAGAGGGGGTTGGTAAAAGGTATGACTGGCAGCTCAAGCCAACCAATCTTTTCCGC
The DNA here is from genome assembly GCA_030015415.1 of Cynopterus sphinx. Lineage (NCBI taxonomy): Eukaryota > Metazoa > Chordata > Mammalia > Chiroptera > Pteropodidae > Cynopterus > Cynopterus sphinx. Next base: position 73,905,977 of record CM057386.1, read on the forward strand.
ACTTTCATCCTTTCATCATCATCATCTCAAGTGGCTTGTACCTGGCACAGAGGAGGTGATCAACGTGCTTAAAAACATCCCCAATTCTTCCCTGAGGCTTATCCTTTCAGGGCATTATTTACTCAGTGTTACATGATAAGGCTTCAACTGCTAGAGGTATTACTTTAATTGTATTTTGTATTAAAGATGTAATTACATATTTAAATAATGAAAATATCTCATTATGAGAATTTTAATACCAGAATGTTGTAGCATGGCACGTAAGGAGTCAGATATTTGCCATATTCTCTACTGACTCATGTGAGTTTTCGTTAAGAGTGCCTTCAAACTGACAGGTCCCGGGCTCCTGCAGTTACTCCTTACCTTCTCCATTTGTCATGTAAACAAATGATAAGATAATTTCTGTTTCTAACTTGCCTTCAAAATCTTTTCACTTTAGTCATATTTTAAAATTTCCAATGATGTCTTAAACTCTGTACATTTTTTGAAAGCACTGGGGGGGACAAGTAGGCTACTTAGAATATCTATTTTAATGCACGATGCAATCAATGTGAACATGTTGATTCACTTTTGCCTTCCTGTGACGTTTTACCAAAATGAGGCTATATACATGGCTGTCTATATTTGTAGATGTTTTACTAATATTCAAACTTGCATTTATGTTATTGAAATCCTCTGTGTATGTATTCACATCCTGAAAAGTGTGTCTGTATATTTTCACACATGTGGTATAGATAAGGGAAATACTTTGAATTCTGTTCATGCAACTTAACACACATGATTTTGAAAAGTTCCTCTAGGCTTTTGCTCAGCCTAACTACCACTCATTTCCTTACTCTTCTCTATATTTCACATGTAATTTCATCAGTAATTTGTAATATACCATAAATTAATATCTCACTTATATTGAATTTCCTTTGTTGGTAATTTAAAGTATCCAAAATATAACAGAAAATATTAAACCAAAAATATTATCATCTAGTAACCAAAGGGATGACACAAAATTACTTTTACTCTAGAAACAATCTTAACAAGTTTGATGATCTGATTTCCCAAGCTAAAAGTAGAAGGCAGCTGCCAAGGAAAGTCTATGGTAGTCCCAAGAAGTGACAACCTGAGAAGGATGCAGACAAAACACTAAAGGACTAAAAATAAAAAGGTATAAAAATTGCAAGATTTTTATACCTTTAAACTCAATAGTTTAGAGCTATTGAGTTTTGTTATAAGTAGCTATGTTAAGGTTTACCATTATATGTTATATTTATAATGATGACTGCATAATCAATATAAAATTTAGTTATATTCAGTATGAGTTTTGGAAGGCATTACATTATAGAAAAATTTTCATCAAAAAAGCTTTGCATATTTTTTAAAAAGTTTTATTTAAGAGAAACAATGAAAACGATTTTTAAAAAATGAAAGAGAAATATTAGTGATCTCCAGAACTGACTTGTTTTTATACTCAAAAGAAATTCTAATCTCAAAAATTAAGAAAAAAATTTTTCCCAAATTTTTATTAAACCCCTTAAATTCCTTAACTGTTTGGAATATTTGTGTATTTTGAAGGTTAATGTGTGTGACTGAAAGTTTAGAATTCATCATACAGCTGCACCCAATTTATGCATATACTTAGCCCTAGAAACGGCAACTCTGGTGTGAAAAAATTCAGGATGTGGCATAAAATGCCTTTCATTATCTACCATAATAGGCTGCCCTGCATAAAGCATGATAACCAAATATAACATGCCGATACTTGCAAATTAGTATTATAAGACTGTAGAAATGACCTAATATAATTGAAAGAAAGATTGGAATATCCAAAGAGCAGAGATCAGCAATTATTTATCTCAGAACTAGTGTGAATGTGTGTGAGTGTGTAAGCTGGTGGATGGAGAATTGGGATGATGCAGCTCTTGTTCTCTGAAACTAGTCATCCTCTCTTCCCCACCATTATGTTACCCCTAAACTTCCAGCTTACTGGGGTTTAGCTAACAACACAATGTTTTTCTAAGAACTGCCCGTTAAGAACTTTATGTCTTCTCAGCTAGATAAACAATCCAAAGACTTCACAAGAATAATCATTGGAGTAACTGAGGCTTCTGTTGGATAAAGGGAAGCCCCTTTCTGTTCTGTGCACCCTCCCTGCTTCCACTCCCATTAATTGACAGGAGTCATGACTTTGCAGTTTTTGTTTTACTTAGAATTTAAACTAGTGCTACTGACCCAGATACCAGATCACAAACAATATCCATCTCAGGGCATAGGAGAAAAGAGTGTACTAGCATACAGTGGAGAGAACTGGGAGAATGTGTAAATTATTTTTCCTCTCAAAACTACTTTAAATGGTTTGGTTGTTAGAAAAATTTGCAGCTAACAACTTAGAAGATGCAATTTGTTAAATTTTCCAAAATTTTTATTTCTCATAACACCAAAGTGGCTTATTTTTGTTTTAAAAATCAGAATGGCCTTGGTGCTAAGTTTCTACTGCCAAATGAAAGTACCACTTTATCAAGCAACTGCCTAAAAATAAAAGTGTGTTATTTTTAAGAAAACCAAATTTAGTGTTCTGCCACTGCACTTGAGACATTTACTTGAAAAGGCTTTCTTTGTGGTCTTTCTAAGCAACACTATTGTGTTCACCAAATGGGTAGCTGTGCCACTTTGTGTAGACTGGTACATGACTGATGTGGCTGCATAAACATATATCCTGGGCAGTCATCGATCCACATATAACAGCATGTCTCTCCTGCCCATACTCCCAAAATTAAAGCTTGGGTTTTTGTGAAAACTGGTGTATCATAATGCTGCACGGACTACCTTTTTATAATTAGTAACTGAATGTGTCAATTTTTAGGCCAGATTAAACAAAATACTCTTTGTGGCTTTACCGTTTTGAAGTATTTGCAAAATTTCTCTTTTGCTAGTACCATCTGTAACTTTCAAATAGCACTGCACACTGTGAATCCACCAGATTTCTGATATAACAGTGGTTTCCCTTAGCCTAGTGGTTTCCAAGTTTGACTGCCCATTGGAATGACCTATGGGATTATTTTAGAAAGCCTGTTTCCAAGTCTTCACCAAGATCTTCCCTGGAATCCCTAAGAGTGAGGCCCAGAAATCCATGTTTGGTAAAGCTCTCCAGGTAACTGTGATGATTATCTGGGTTTGGATGAGCATAATCTACTTTTCCTAAACTTACTGTTCCTCCACCTCCCACAGCTCTCTCTGTACACAACAATGATTTTTTTTTCTTTTCAGTTAAATGTTTTTTCAGTTTTACCTGCTTTTATATTTTTTCTTGTAAACACCCATTGGGAATAAAAGTGGTGGAAAACCTATCAAATACTTAGATGGTATTCTTTTCAGTATTTATAAAATGGAAATATATTTTAGCAATAACATTGTCATATAGTTAATGATGGTAAAGAATAAGTCAAATTTACAAAACTCCAGTACGAATGTGATCATTTTATAATCAGTGGCAAAATTCAATTTGTCTTATTTCCTGGAAATTAGATTCTGTAGTCCCCCCTCATTTGAGGGACATATATTCCAGGATAATAGAAGCCTAAAACCCTATATAGTACTAAACCCTATATATGCTATGTTTTTTTTTATACATACATACCTCTGATAAAATAAGTTAGGCACAGTAAGAGATAAACAACAACTAATAATAAAATATAACAATTTTAACAATATACCATAATAAAAGTTATGTGAATGTAGCATTAAGTAAAATAAGGGTTACTTGAACACAAGCACTGTGGTACTGCAACAGTTGGTCTGACAATCAAGACAACTTACTAACTAACAGGCAGGTAGCATGTACAGCGTGGACCTGATAGACAAAGGGATGACTGACTCATGTCCTGGGCCAGACAGAATGAGATGGGAGTAAGGTTTTACCATTTACTTGGAACAGCATGCAATTTAAAATTTATGAATTGTTTATTTCTGGAAATTTCCATTGAATATTTGAGACCATGTTTGACTGTAACAGAAACCCTGGAAAGAAAAACTTTAGATAAGGGAGTACTGCTGTACTATATATATTTTTCATTCCTAATCCACTTTATAATATAGGTTAGATCAATTCAATATAGTTCAACAAACTTTTATTGTTTTCAATATTAGGCACACAGCATAGAGAGTTAAGTCCTAGATTTTACCTTTTCTCAAAGAATTCATAATATAGTAAGGAAGTCAGCTATATTTTTAAAGAAACAGTGAGGAAAAGGTGAATTAAGTATAAGGTGCTGAAGGAACACATTTGAGAAGGATTAACTCTAACAGGGTGGGCAATGAAAAAAAGGTTTCCTGAAGGAAGTGACACCTGGGTTCAGTTTTGAAGGATGAGTTGGAGTTTGCCAGCCTATGGGAGAACTCCGGGAAGTGGAGGGCATCCCTGGAAGGAGAAACAGCTATGCAGAGGTACGAAAGTGTGACACTACAGTGTTTAAGATACTGCAACTGTTTTGGGACTGCTGCTATGAGAGGATAGCTGCTCCTAGTGGTGGGGGATGGCAAGGAATGTACTCCTGAGTGAGACTTCTGGCATGAATGGACTCCTGGTCTTGAATGCCATGCTACAGAGCTTGGACTTTAACCTATAGATGACCAAAACCCGATGCAGGTTTTTAAGTCAGGAACTGTAATCTGATGGGAAATTTGAGAAGGAAAGCTGGCTGCATCATTTAGGCTGGATTGGGGTAGGTTTGTGTGGATACTAGAGACAAGAGCCCAGCAAAGAGCTGCTGTACTAATGAAGTGGTAGTGGGAATGGCAGGGGAGACATTCTGAGAGCAGAATGAATGTTCAGTATATGTAGGAGAGAAGAGTTGAGGGTAACATGTCACCTAAACTTCTGGCTTGGAAGACTAGGTATATAGTGAAACCACCAACTAAGAAAGAAAAACCAGGCTTGAGGAAAAAGATGACTTCACTCTTAGACATGTTTAACATTTTTGTAGAGTGTTCATCAGTAAGGCTGATGAACTCATAAAGAAAGCAATGACAAGAAAGTTATTGACAAGAAAGTTAAACAGGCATCATGTGATTTTTATAGTGAACTAACATCCATTAGTTAACATATAACAAACCAGTAAGTCATATATTTTGTTCTGAACCCAATCAAATAGCAACTACATTTTGTCAATCTGTTCTAAACTAAATGCTCCTTTTAATTTAGCTTTGAAGCCATTTTTTTTTTTCCTGAGAGAAAGGAGAGTTTTTCTAAAAATCTGGCCCAAATATACATCCGATATATTATGTACATGGTTACAACTCCATTTTCTGTTTTTACGAGAGCACCTAATTCCACTTGATCCCAAATAGTAAATGATTTAAAAATATAACTGCCAATTTTCTTGGGACACATTTATAAGGCTTTTCAGGCTATAAGATTTAATTTTCTGTTTAGGTTTTATAAAAGTAGTTGACTTGCCCCAAAATGTTTCCACTCTGAGATGAACCACAGGACATTTGGGTATCTGGAAATGAATCTAGTATTAAAGGCTGGGTTAGCAACACAGAACACGATTACTAAGAGATGACTGTCTTTCCCTCCTCTTGTTGAAAGGGGACCTTGCTCAGTTCTGCCCCTTTGTAGGTGTGCTGTCTGCAGGCCTGGGTTCTGTTCCAGGCTAGTCTCTTGTAGCCACAGGCTTTTGTTCAAAATTATCTCCCTACTGAAGTCTTGTTGGCTGCAACCTGCACACACTATATCCATTCTGAATATTTTTAACTTCCATCTTGGTAAAATCATCACTAAGAATAACTTATAGTTTTTTTTTAACATGTTTAGTCTTGAGGTGGCCTTTTTTGTATGTCACCAGTTGTAGGGCTTCTGTTCAGCTAGACTTCAGGTGACTCCCAATGATATAGCTACCTGTAGTTTAGTTATAATTTTGATGTGGTCATGAGAGAAGGCGAGCACAGTATTTACCAGTTCCAACCACCGTCTTCATCAGACTATTTTTATTCTAGTTTTTTTTTTAAAGCTATTATCAAAGTATATTTGTTAAACTTCTTGATTTCTGAGTAGAGAAACTTCAATTTTACTTTGGCTAAAAGCATCTATCGCATCAGCAACTTTCATTTATGTTCTTAAAAAGTACCATTAGATATGGAAACTTTGTCTAAGAAGGAATCTCTAGGAAATTGAGTTTAACTCTGGTGGATATGGTTTGTACCTGGTCCAGACACCCTTTCCTAGCTGAAGACGCACTAATTCTCCAGCTTAATGTTGGTTTGTGATTTGTATTTATATGTGTAACAAGCACTTACATTTATCATAATTTTAAACACATTTAGTACTTAAGGAATATTTTTTAATATTTTTTACTATTTTTATACTTGTCTTTCCAGCATGTAATGTCTTCACAATTGCAGGTAAATGATATAATCTATAACAAAGATAACCATAATATTTTTTTTAAAGTAACAAGCAATATTTATCAAGCACTACTATGTGTCAAGGGTTTTCCATGCATGGCCTCATTAAATAGTAAGTACACGGGTAGAAATTTTCTCCATTCCACAGATAAGAAAACTAAAGTTCAGAGACATTAAGAACTGGCTTAAGTTAGCAGTGGATGGTTGAGCAGGGGTTCCCTTTCATGCAGTAGGATGCAGGCTCATAGTCCTGCACAAAGCTTAACATCACTTAAAACGTAATGTGGGGTGGCAGAGGTCAGCATTTGGAAAGATATTCGACAAAAAATGGTGGTGGTGGGGTTGTTATGTTCACACACACACATGCACACACAGAACACCGCAATTTATTCATCAGTAAAGTTTTTCACTTTCAAAGAACACAAGAACAATTTCTTTTTAGATCTAAAAAGTTCTCAAAGTGCGGTCTGTGGACTCCTGAGGATGCCAGATGCCCTTTCAAGAGATGTGTGAGGTCAAAACTATTTATACAACAATATTGTGAGGTAATAACTATTTTCATATTACGAAGACACTCATTTTCTCACAAGAGTGCTCACAGTGGAATTTCCCAGTGACTGCATGACATGGGATATTGGAACAAATTGAATGCAGAAGCAGATGTAAGAATGTGGCTGTCTTATGTTAAGTCTAATATTAAAGAGATGCGCAAAGATGACAAAACTCTTCTAATTTTCTTTGGAAATTGTAATTTTTCATAAAGATGTTTTATTTGTTACTATATGAGGTTTTGATACTTTTATTTTTAAATAAATTAAACAAATATTTTAAATTTCTAACATAGTAAATATTGATAGAACCCATAAAAACAGCTTTTGGAGGTACTCAATACATTTTAAATTTTAGTCCTGAGACCAAAGAATTTGAAAACCTTTGTTCTGTAAATCAGTTATAGAATACTATGATAGACTCAATTATCGAATATCTTCATCTTTCAGAACTTTTTGAACATGCGTGTTGAAAGTGGAAGCGAACTTGGATGATTTAGCACTGCAGCTCTGAGAGTTTAGCTAAGGTTAATTACCACATCATGAAATTACAAGACATTGTTCCCTCACACTTTTCCACTCATGGAGATCCGAATAATGTACTAGTGGTGAAACCTGTCGGCAAGGCTATGGGGAACTAAGATTTCCTTACTGCCCCCCAAAATGAACAAGTCACCACAGAACCTGTTGCCTCAAAAATATAGACTAGTGTGACTTTTCAACTAAAATAGCACTCATTTTCATTTCAACAACTACTTCCACACAAGAAACACTAATCACTGTTGCAAGACCATGACCTTTTTCCACCAACAAAAATTTGCAGATACATTGTTAAAGGTGTCTATTTAAGAGGCAGAAAGGGCTTTGCACTATTTATCTTCTGTGAGTCAAGTTCTTATTTCTTTCTTCATATTCACTCTTTTCCTCCTCTTCTGAACCCCATGACTCCTCCCAGAAAGTCTTTGGTCTTTATTTTTTTTAAGTACAACAAATAACACACAAAATAGAGAATAAAGCAGCACTTTAATACCGAGAGAACCACTTGTAATCAACACACCATATATAAATGATTAAAATCTTCAACTTGAGATGGCTTTTTAATTGGTGTCAGTTCTATTATAATAACATGTGACAATAAAAAAAAAACTATATAAGAATTATTCTACAATAATCAGAAATATAATAGGCCAGCAGTAACCAGGTAAGTGAAGAAACTTCTAAGAACTAATGTATTGTGTTCATCCTTCAGACAAATACTTACCTGGCACCTACTGAGGTACTAGTTGCAGAGAATATGAACAGGAGGAGATGTGTCCTGCTTTGAGGCTCACAACTGACCAGAGACGATAACACCTTCATAGCTGATTATAATGCAATATGTTAAGTGCCATAAAGGCTTTTGAAAATTGTGCTCTGAGAATAGGGTGGGAAGTGATGATGGACAAGTGGGATTTAACTAAACTGGTGGGGCTAGGAGGTAGTTTCAGGTATAGTTCTCATGTGGGCCAGCAAAGTGCTTGTTGTCCCCTAGCAAAAGTAGTGGCATGGTCACACACACAGAACAGTATGCTTGTACACGTATGTATGTGCATGCAGAAGGTGGAATTGAGGCAGAGGTGAGGCCAGAAAGGCACAGTCGCCATGTGGAGGAACATCACAGATAAATTGGACCTGAGTTGCAAATTACCCAGAGAGCTTAATGTCCTGAGCACCCAGAGGACCTCATCCAGCATCTCATCTATAAGACATTTCCCCTACAAGGATACTAAGACTCTCACCACAGGCAAGGGCCCAATGTCTGACTTAAAAATAATGCTCTTGTAGCTTTGCCTATTAAGAATTTATACCACCATAGGCCATTCAATAAACAGAAAAGCTTTTTGAAAAAAGTCAATATCAAACAAAATTATTTATAATGTAACCTTTTTTTTAAATTACAGTATACCCACAACGCTATATATGATCAAATGTAATCTATAAAAACCATATTACATAATCACATACTAATTTTTGAAAGTCAGTTCTCAGGATACAAAACTAGGTAACTAAGAGAAAGATAGTTTTAGAAATAAGTGTATTCTAGTTGATTAATATTTCTATTTGAGACTGGACTACTTTTTGGGATATTGTAACAACTTAGTTGTAAGCATAAGGTCATCCATTTTATTAAAACAGGCTAACTATATTTTGTGCCTAAGTGACTTGCATTTAAGTGTGTGAGTAAATTATAATCTAAAGTCATGTTACTCTTCAACTTTTAGGGAGAATTCTCACAAAACTATCATAAGAATTCAACTGCATATTCTAAAAGAAAGTTCATCCTTTTTTTTTTTTTCACTATGGAATTTCAATTTATTTGGCAGCATCCAGAGTCCAAAGTTTAATGATTGCTGGTTAAAACTGTTCTCTTTTTTTGTTTTTGATTTGTTACAAAATTATCAAAACTATGTCGGCATGGACAGCATTTCTCACCCTGGATGTTTTTAAATTTTCAATATTTTTTGTGTGTCATGTGTGTCATGAAAACAGACTTTTTCCTCTAAAAAAAAACAGAGAGAAAGATTATGTTTGCATTTTCTTTGTTCAAGGTGTTTATTGCATCTCAGAGGGCGTACATGCACTGGGTTTTTAAACTGAAATACAAAGAAAGCCATTTTGAAATTGATTTTAGGTAATTTTTCCCCATTACAGTGTATGTTATCCCCACAGTAAATTCAGATACAACCACTTTTAATGGTACCATACATCTATTAAGTAATTTGAAAAATAGGCAAACACCTTTCCAACCCAATATGCTTTTAACGAAGAGCTGCCAAGCCACGAGCAACACTGATCAACAGTGACCTCATTTATGCATCGAAATCTTAAGCCAAGCCATCAGCACAGACATTATGACGACAAATTAAAAATTAAAGAATACAGTATGTACAGTAAAAGATACAATTCTCTGAATCAGTTTAAATTCTAATCACAATGGTACAACAAAACCTACTTTTGAGTTCAGTTGAGGAATGGAAGAACACTAGTCTACAGAATACACAAAGAAATACTAACTTAAGGTGAACATAAAATCCACAATAAAATAAAAATATTTGCAGTAATCTTTAAATTACAGATATATCTTGGGGTGCCTTCATAAATATCACTTAAATAGCACATTTGCAATTTCATTTGCACGGACATGATAGAAATGAACCCTTTATTTTTCAGTGCATTTAATCAAGAATGAATAAATAGGTCAATTTAGATGCAAAACTTGTCAAATATAATTAAAATATATATTTTAATATAGTAGTGATTAAATATGGAATTCTTTCCATATTATTATTATTTTTTTCATTCTTGATAAGGTAGCTTCAAGGAGAAATATTTATTATGGACGTTAACCTTTATATTTTTCAAAATAAAATTTCTTAACATATACAGCGCCACAAAAATAAACATTTCTCACAACAGTTGAAGTTCCTGTGATTGGAAAAATGTACTCCACACTGAAAAAAGTTTTGTATATTTAAGTGTTTTCCTTACTATTTGATAGTATCACTATGTTTGTAACAGAGATACAGAAGAAAAGAGAATTTATGGGGAGAGTTTAGGCTTGTCCAAAAGTTATATATACATTGAAACCTTCAAAAACACAGACACATCTTTCCAAATGGCTCACCACACAACAGCTGCACCACTCACCCACGGGTGAGGCCCAGGAAAACACTAAAGGCCTCGAAAACACCCATTCATTGTTTACATCGTACGACACACAAATAACCCAAATACACTACAGTTTTGAGAGTAGGGATAACAGCTAAGGTAGTACACATTCCTAATGTTCACTTTCACAGCTGTGCTACACATTTTGAAAGAGAAGTTATGAGAAAGCATTGGGTTTGGTACTGGTGGCTCACTTTGTAACTCTGAGCATCAATCTTATTTGAAGTCTCCAAACTCATATATTTTTTTCCTATTCAAGTCACAAAAATTGCAGCTGTAAAGATAAAATGCACTGAATTAAAAAACAATATTACACACTCCTCAAACATTTTACCTCCTTTGCAATTTTACTTCATAGTGTGAAAAATCTTTACACAAAAGGTTTCTACATTTCCAAATTCACATTTATATACTTTTCACAATTCTTTAAAACAAGCTTGAAATTTCAGTCAGGAAAAAATTTTAAATACCTTTTAAAGTATAATTTTGTTTTGGAAAAAAGTTATATCAGTAAAATTGTGAAATTTGGATACTTAAAATCTTAGTTTCAGTTAAAGATTCAGTTTCAATTAAGAACAGCTGACCTTTATAAAAGGGCAGTGAAAAAAAAAGAAAATGGCAGTGGCTTTTATCATTATTATTATTATCACCATCATCATTATTATCTTATTTTATTTTTTTTAGTTACGGTGTTTAATGAGTCACCAAACAGTTGAACAACGACAGAATGGAAGAGGAGGGAGATATTCCTGATTCAATACCCTCACTTACTCTACTACCTACTTATTTCCTTAGCTAATCCAACCTTCAACAGTCCCCTCTGCCAAGAAACCTTTCCTGGGGTCTTAAGGCTAATCCCTGTGGGTAACCCTTCTTCACAAAATAGTGTGTACCTCCTTCTCAAGTGTGAATCTTTGAGACAGACAGAGACTGTCTTGGGATCTGTTTTGGGTACTTATCAGCATTCCTGGCATATGATAAGTACAATATTTACTGAATAAGTGGCAGATAAAGGGCTACTCTATGCACTGTCCTTGGTCACTCCTCAAACTTAAATTGCTAAAATAAGTGCTCATTGTCTTACTTATGCCTATGTCAGTGCAATTCAATCCAAAGTGGAATATAAAAGTTAGGCACAGAGAGCAATTACTTGGCTGAGATGTCAGTCTTAAAATGACAAATTGTTAATCTTGTCTAAGAAAAAAAATCATAGGATCAGTCCTTTTAGCTGTGAAATGAAGACCAAGTATCTGGCTAGTTTATCTCACAGTCTCTGATCTCTTACAGAGATGATCAGAGAAGTCAATGACTGAGAAGTGGATAGGAAAAGCACTGTGTAAGTGAAAAGCAGCATTATTTCTGTTCATCCACATTCAGCAAGTATTTGTTGAGAACCTACCCACTATGTTAGGTGCTGGGTTAACTGTAAACCTTTTCCTTCATCAGTTTCCTTTCATAAGTTTGCTGTTAATCATTTCATAATTATAATAGAATTTAAAAATAGAAAGTTAAAATTTAAAGTTCTGCTTAAATGCACAAAAGCAAAGGGTAATAATCTAAGCTTTCTTTGATGAGGCCAAAAAAGGATAAAAAAATAAATATACAATATATAGACTAATATATTCTTAGATACTTTCTAAATACAATATTTAAATGTTACCGTTCAGTCATTGTGTAAAGTGGCAATTTTCTAACTTACCAAGTTGCCTGGGCAACTTTTTGCTTCGTCAGTATTACCTCTGTGCTTTCTACTGTAAGGACAATTTGGAGGTTTCTCTATCGCTTTGTTTCATTTGATAATTCACTGACAGCTTTTAATATTGATTAAAAAAGTATAAATACTCAAATTATTATATTATTGTTATTTCATGTATTCAAAACACAGAAGTACAAATATCATACCTGAAATAGCTAAGCATTGCATAGGTCATTATTACAAGCTTGCAGGAAAAGCTCAATATTAGATACCTTAAATTGTTTACAAGAAATCCTTGATGTTAAGATCCGCTAATGGGTCCTTTGCTGGAGGTTTCTTGGGACTCTGAGTGGCAGGTGTAGGGCTTGGAGAAAGCTAATGGGGAAAAGCCAGCCCAAGAGAGAAGAGACAGAAAAGCAGAGATAGATGAGCATTAGACAGAAAACATACCACAGAAAACTAACATGCAGAAGATTAGATGGCTAAAGGTTTACAAAATCTACTTTGTTCTACTTAGTCACAGTGTTGTGTTTAATTCTGGATTTATAAAATACACTTCTAATGATACTTGGCTTTCTTGAAATTTTCTGACAACAGACGTAGCCAAAATAAAATCTGAGGACTCTGGTAGAACAACATGGACATGAGTTAGAGAAGATGTGAAAGACTAGTCACATAAAGATATTATGAATATACAGTAAATAAAACAATTTTTCTAAACAAAAGCATTTTGAATTTGAGTTATCAGTACTATTAAATTAATAAAAACATTTAAATGAATTTTCTTCTAATGAGAGTGAGTGTGAAGGAAAAATAGAAAGTTTGCAGAAAGCCACACAAGAAATTACTTAAAATAACTGGCTAAATATACTGTGATTTCATATAAAGTATTTTAAGTGAAAGCCAGTCACATTTGGGGCACTGTTTGTTTCAGATGAGCAATAAGTTTCCTAGTTCTGAATGTCATTGAATTACAATATTGCCTATCTAACTTGCAAGAAAGGCTAATTATTAAATAATACGGGAAAGAATCATACCAAACTTGCAGCAAAAGCAACAAAGAATTGATCTACTTTGTGTCCATTTAATTAATACCTAAATTACTTCATCACGTGACAGAAATAAATTCTAGGCTTTTGCAGGAACGTTGGGGTACAAGGCCTTGAAAAAGGTCATGTAATCTATACAGAGTAATAATTGACATTTACCCTTTGAGTCAAATTTATCTCCTATGCTTGTGACATAATGGAATTCTCAATAATCTGGGATTGTGGAGCAGAGATATATGTTTTTACTGGTTCAGAAAACAGCTCTAGAAGTAAGAATTTTTAGATTTGTTCTTATGTCCAGAAACTACTGATGACTGAAGAATCTATCAAATTCCCATTTTTAAAACTTGATTCATATTTCATAGAAAGATCAGAAAAAAAAATAAGTATAAGGGTTGAACTTGTTTGGAAGATAAGAAACTCAAAGATTGGTTCAAAATTAGTAACTGGATGAGATGACAACAACATGCGAGGAATAATGGAATACTCCACGTGTTAGTAATGAAAAGCTGTTTTGTTTGTTTTCCAAAGCGACAAAATTATGTTTGTTTTATTATCTAGTATTATCAGCTATGCTTCCTCTCTGATTTAGGATATATGATCCAAAAATTTTATAAATATGGCATAACATTGCCTAACTTACTATAAATTCAATGAAATGATTAAAGCATTCTGTTTTCATCATATCTATTTTTCATTTTCATCTGAGTTAAGTAAATAAATTGACGCTATGTAACAGTGGTATTTTCCAAGAAAACTATCTTAAATAATAAAACTATATTAATTTATTTCTAAAGTTTTAAAAATCTCAGTAATGTTCTTCCAAGTTCATAAAAATAGAAAAATCTTTCCTTTTTTCAAAAAGGTGGTAAATACTCATGGATATATCAACCATCAAGGAAATACTTGTGATAACTGAGATCCTTCTTAGAATTTAAATATATCTATACTAAATATAACTCCAACTATTATATCCCAAACTTTCTTTACTCTCCCCATAAACAACTCAAGGCAGGGTTCATTAGTCTCAGAGCAGACTGGAAAATTTTTCATGAAAACAGTGCTTTGGTTATGGTATCATCAAAGGACGGGATTTCTCATAGCCTAAATTTATCTCTTTGAATACCTACTATTCTCTTTCCTGGTCACTGTGGCTTTTGAGGGGTTAAAACACTAAAGTAAAGCAGCTGAAAGCAAATTTTGGAAAGAGCTAAAGAATGGAGTTAGAGATGATTCAAAGAAGCAAAGGGGATTAATGTATACTCAGAAAGTACACAGTAGTAATCATATGGATAAGACAATGTAAATACCCATTTGGTAAGTTAAAATATAGAAGTGAAACCATTTAGTAATATTGTTAAAATGCATTTGAGATATTTGTTTTGGTTCTCTGAGCATGGTGTTTCCAAAGTTATAACTTGGTGTTCTGATTCTATGCAAGTCAACTTCTCATGGTAAAATCTCTTTGGTTCCACCCTGGATAGGCAATGAATCAAGGATGGTTGACACATGACTATCATCAGCACGACTATCACTATTAGCATCAAAAACATGTATATTTTTTGCTTTACAGTTCAGCAAAGTACATATATTTTAGCGTCTCTGTAAATGAAGGTAGCACACTTTATGGTAAGAAATTTGGCCTCACCTAAAGAGAGATTTAACCTTTGTCTTGGATCCTTTGTCCTAAACCTCTGGAATTTCTCAAATGGTAGAAATATCTTTGTTTTTCAGAGTGGCTTCTTGAAAGCGAACCTGATATTTTATGCTAACAAGATAACTTTGAGTGGGGGCAAGCCATGATAGAAAGACCAACTGTGTGATTAGAGAGTTGGGTCCTCAGGCCTCATGATATCTGCCTGACTTCAGAGAGGAACAGAGTCTAGAGATTGAGTTCAATCACATTGGCAATAATTCAAACAATCATTCCTATACAATGAAACTTCAATAAAAACTCTGCACACTGAAGCTCAGGTACATTTTCTGCATTGGCAATATTGCATGCATATTGTCACACACTGATGACAGGTGGGTAATACGTCCCTGAAGACAAAAAAGCTTCATGCTTGGAACCCTCCCAGAATTCACCCTATGCATCTCTTCTTTTGGCTGGATCTAATTTGTATCCTTTCACTATAATAAAACCGTAGTTGTCAAGTTAGTGCTTTCCTGAGTTCTGTGAGTCATTCTAAAAAGTTGTCTAATCTGAGAGTGGTCCTGGGAATCCTCAAATTTGTAGACAGCTGATCTGAAGTGAAGGTGGCCTGTGGGACTCCTAAACATGTGGCTGGTGTCTAAAGTGAGGGTATTCTTAGGGAGACTGTTCCCTCAGACTTTGCAGTTTCGCAAACTCATTGCAGTTAGTGTCACAAATCTTAAGGAAACTTGGGAGGCTGAATGTGGTTAACTCTGGGAACACATAATAAAACTATGGCTCAGAAGAACTAATTTTTCTGGAATAAATGCACAGATGCTTTAAATGCCAGTTATTTTCAGGAACAATTCTGAATTAAATAGAGAGGAATGAAAGGACCTTAGAATAGTTTGTTGTTTCTGCCATTTTCCTCCAAACCTCACACTATTCCTAATCTGTCTTCCATGTTTCCTTTACTTCTGAAGCAATAGATATGAAGATTAAATTAAATAAAAACACCTTTAAACAGTTTTCCACATGACAGTTTCATACTTATTAATTACTGTCATTATTTTGTGGACATATAAGAAACTGACCTGTGTGCCAGGTACAGCTGCAGCTCCAAAGGGCGGCCTCATCATGGGCTGTGCAAACATAACTGGCTGCTGAGGCATCATGGGCATGCCTGTCCCAGTAGGAGGCTGAAAAAAGAAACGTGGTTCACAGCATGAATGGAATCCACTGTGGCAATGCCCTGACATTTATGTCTTTCATATGATTCTGAAAGTTTTTGAGGAATCCAGGTCCATGAGAAAGTAAATTCTGTAATTTTGAATGATGGGTGCTGTGAGGCTGGCAGGTGGCAGAGAATCACTGAGATGAAAAGTTGTAGTACAAGATTAAGAAGTGCTTTTGATGATTGAGATCTGAATATGTTTGATAGATATTACTCCAAAAAACAACATAACAATGTACTATTGATATTACTCTGATGGAAATAATCTGAAGTATTTTACATGAAACTTTATCACATCATGTGTAGACCACCAATGTCTAAAGCAGATGACTTAACTTTTTAAGTTTTACTTTACTGCAGTTTGGGAAGAATTATATTCTACGGGAGTATTTGTTAATCTGGAATTTGGCAAAGGCCTTAGAAATGTCAATTACAATTTTTAGCATAGGTCATCACTCACCATTCCAAATCCTGCTCCTGGTTGTCCAACAGATGGGGCCCCAGCAACAGGAGGAACTGAACTGGTTGGAGGTACAGCTCCTTGCTACCATAAAAAACACAAAACAAACATACACACAAAACAATAACAAAGAAAAAGAGCCAACATAATATAAAAATGACACAATATAATTTTAAAATGCATGCCCTTTAGGTCTGTGTAGATATGTAAAGAAATCTCAAATTTCAATTTTAAATTTAAAAATGGCTCTAGCACCATGCCAATTATATAAACGAAGTTACTAACTTGATGGTCACTGTTGTAGTGCTATTTGGGCTCACCGCCAGGTGATTACTCACAGCATTGTGTTTTCTTTCTATCACCTTATCTATCTCTCCCCTACCCTCACTATAAGCTTGTCTTTTTTCTGTCATTTTATCCTCCGACAGGTAGTGAGTTAGACATGTGAGAAATGTATTTTCATTAACATTTTCAATGTTTGGTTTTCACTGTCCCCCCAATTTAAAAATGATTCTTTTCTGAGTTATACTTGCTTCTCTCTGACTGCCTCTTGTACATTTACACAATGGCCAAAATTAATTCTCAGTTTTAGAGTGCATTTAAAAGAATGCACATAATATAGCACATATATCCCCTATCAGTTGCAAGCCTAATAGTTTTCAGTCATACACCAAAACTCCATAATAGTTACCTTATATTTAAAATTAACCTTACTTCAAGGCCACAAATTTAAATTAATCATTAGATCAAAGTCTTAAATTAAAAAAGAAAATATTACAGTGATGTCAGCAAAAATTGTTAAGTAAGAAACATCCCTGATTTTTCCATAAAAATAATAGAAAAATAGGCACAACTCATAATCAACAATTTGGAACTCTGGGAATTAATAGCTTTCAGCAACCTGGAAAATAATCCTCCAATAAAATCAGCCAAATCTTGGTAAGAATAGTGAGCTTTGAGGCGTTTTAACTTACCCTAGTTCCAGCCACTGTTTTTCAGCTTAGCTGTAGTCTTGAAAATAATAGCGCACATTCCCAGTACTAGTACCAGAGGGAGCAGAATATATTTATTACTTGTTTTGTCTTGTCTGGGTGGCTACCTGGAAAGACTGGCTCAAAAGGCTCACCAAACTGGGAGTGCACCTAGTGCTAAAGTTGTTACCTGAAGCCATTTGTGGAAAATATTTACAGGCAAATGTTTTAGTTGTTGCTGTCTGAAGCAATGGATAACAGTCAGGGCAAAGAGTAGACTAAACAAAGAACTTGGGAGGAAAGGTTGGAAAATGAGATGCTTCAGGGATTTAGGGTTTGAAAAACTCAGACATACTCCTGGGAATTCAGAAGGCGATGTACATGCCCAGGGCTGTGCACATCCTCAGGAAAGACTTGAGAAGGTCTCTGGCTGATCTTGAGGCTTTGAGCAAGCTATAAGTGATCACTAAGGCAAGCTTGCAAACTGCCTGGTTAAATCTGAAGACATGCCCCAACACATACTCTGAGCCTCTGTACAAAGGCTAGGAGATATTTTTAGTTCTAGGAGTTTAAGTAGTATATATCTAATGATTGATTAGTTGACTACTTAGATAAAGGAACAGAAACTTCAGTGGTTACATTTGACAAAGAACACAGACTAAAGAATTAGTTCAAAATGGTCACTAAACAAATAAACAAACAAGAAAAACTCAAACAACTACAAAAAGTACAAGAACAAAAAAAGGGTAAAATCTGATATTGAGTTGCCACATTATAAGATTCAAAATGTCATGGTTTCAACAAAAAATTATGAGGCATACAAGGAAAAAAGAATATATAGCTCATATGCACCTTAAGGAACTAGAAAAAAAGAACACATTAAACTCAAAGTAAGCAGAGGAAGCAAATAATAAACATTAGAGTGGAGATAAATGAAACAGAATGAAAAAAACAAAAGAGAAAATAGAAGAAATCGTTTCTCTGAAAAGATCAGTAAAAATTTCAGTAGACAAACTTTCAGTAGATAAACCAAAAAGAAAAAAAAGAAAGAAACTTAATGATCAAAATAAGAAAAAAGGAGGGACATTAATCCAAAACTTAGAGAAATAAAAATGATTGTAAGAAAATATTATGAGAAAGTACATGCTAAAACATTAGATAACCTAAGCAAAATAGTTAAATTCCTAGAAAGGCACAAACTACAAAAACTGACTCAAGAAGAAATAAAAAATCTAAATAGACGTACAACAAGTAAAGAGACTGAGTCAGTAATAAAAAGACTTCCATCATAGAAAAACCCAGAAACAGATGGGTTCACTGGTGAATTCTATTAAATAAATAAGAATTAATACTAATCCTTCTTAAGCTCTCTCTAAAAAAATGACACTGACTAATTAATTATTCTTCAATGCCAGTATTACCTGGATATCTATTACCTTGATACCTAAGTCAGACAAGGACTTATGAGAAAAGGAAACTAAATATCAATATCCTATGAACACTGATGCAAAAATTCTCAACAAAATACTAGCATACTAAATCCAGCAGCATACTAAAATAATTATATACCATAACCAAGTGAGATTTATCCAGGAATGAAAGGTAAGCTCAACCAATGTAACATATCATATTAATAGAATATATAGAAAAAACCCCACATGATCATCTCAGTAGATGCAGAAAAGGCATTTGATAAAACCCAACACCACTTCATAACAAAACAAACAAACAAACAAACAAACAAACAACACTCAACAAACTAGGAACAGAAGAGAAATTCTTCAACATGATAAAGGACATCTATAAAGAACCCATGGCTAACACTGTACTTAATGTTGAATGACTGAAAGCTTTCTCCTAAGAATAAGACAAAGATGTACTGAATTAAGTAAGAAAAATAAATAAATAAAATCCAGGTAAGAAAAGAAAGAAGAAATATGCTTATATGGTCAATTTTGATAAAGGAGGCAAGGATACATCGTGATAAAGACAGTCTCTTCAATAGGTGGTGCTGGGAAAACTGGACAGATACATGCAAAAAAATAAAATTGAACTACTTTCATACATAATACACAAAAATAAACTCAAAATAGATTAAAGACTTAAATGTAAGACCTGAAACCATAAAACTCCTAGAAGAAAACATAAGCAGTAAACTCTTGACATCACTCTTAGCAATATGTCTTTGGATATGTCTCTTTGGGCAATGGAAAGAAAAAAAGAAAAGAAAAAAAAAACCACAAATGAGACTATATCAAACTAAAAATTTTTTGCACAGTAAAGAAAACCATCAATAAAATCAAAAGACAACCTACTGAATGAGAGAAGATATCTGCCAATGATACATCCGATAAGGGGTTAACATTCAAAATATATAAGGAACTCATTAAACATAACAGCAAAAAAAAAATCCAATTAGAAATTGACAGAAGACTTGAATAGGTATTTTACCAATAAGGACATACAGATGTCCAATAGACATATGAAAAAGTGCTCAATGTAAATGTAAATTAAAAACAAAATGTGGTATCACTTCACACCTGTGATAATAGCTATCATTAATAAATCAACAAATAACAAGTACTGACAAGAATGTGGGGAAAAGGGAATCCTCATACACTGTTGAAGGGATTGTGAATTAGTGCAGTAACTATGGAAAATAATATGAAGATTCCTTGAAAAATTAAAAATAGAGCTGCTATATAATCCAACAATTCCACTGTCAGGTTTTATCTGAAGAAAACAAAAACACTAATTAAAAAAAATAAAAGTATTTTTATCCCCTATGTTCACTGCAGACTTACTAGTTATAGCCAAGATATGGAAGTAACCTAGATGTCCATCAATAGATGAGTGGATAAAAGAGATGTGATACATATATGCAAAGGAATATTATTCAGCAATAAAGTAAAATGAAATCTTGCCCTTTGTGACAACATAGATGGACCTAGAGGGTATTATGCTAAGTGAAATATGTCAGAAAGAGAAAGACAAATAATGTATGGTTTCACTTATATGTGGAAGCTAAAAAAAAGAAAATAACAAAACAAATGAATAGATAAAACAAAATGGAAACAGACCCTTAGAAATAGAGAACAAACTGATGGTTGCCAAAGGGGAAAGGGGTGGGAGAATGAGAATAAAAATAAAAAAGGAAGAAATAAAACTATCTCTATTTGTAGATGACATGATCTTAGAATGCCCTAAGAATTCCATACACAAAAACTGACATAGTTAATAAACAAGTAGTTCAGCAAAGATGCAGGATACAAAATCAATATATGAAAATCAGGGTAGTTTTTACTGTATACTAGTGACACACAATAAATGCAATTATAGAAAGTTTCATTTATAATACATTAAAAATAATAAAATACTTAGAAATAAATTTATCAAGAGAAGTACAAGACTTTTACCCTCACAACTATAGAATATTGTTGAAAGAAATTAAAGAAGACCTAGATAAATAGAAAGGTATCTGTGTGCATGGATTGGAAGATTTAATATTGTTAAAATGGAAATACTTCCCAAATTGCTTTATAGATTCAGGGCAATCCTTATCAAAATTTCAGCTGCTTGTTTTAGAAAAATAAATAATCAGAATCTAAAATCCATACAGGTATGCAAGGAACCCAGAATAGCCAAAACAATCTTGAAAAAGAACAGATTTGGAGGACTTGCACTCCCTGGTTTCAAAACTTACTACAAAGCTACATCAATCAAAACAGTGCAGTACTGGCATAAGGACAGATATATAGATTAACCCAGAAGAATAAAGAGTTAGAAAATAATCCCATACATCTATGATCAATTGTTTTTGACAAGAATGTCAAGACCAATGACTGAATAAAGAATACTCTTTTCAATAAATGGTTCTGGGAAAACTGAATTTCCATATGCAAAACAATGAATTGGGACCCCTATCTCATACCATATATGAAAATGAGCTTAAAATAGGTTGAAGATCTAATGTAAGCGATAAAACTGTACAATTCTTAAAAAGAAACATAGGTGTGAATCTTTAAAACCTTGGATTAGGCAATCATTTCTTAAATATGAGACCAAAAGCACAAACAACAAAAACAAATAAATTAGAGTTTGTCAAAATTAAGAATTTTTGTGTATCAAAGGACACGATCAAGAAAATGAAAAGACAAATCACAAAATGGGAGAAAATATTTGCAAATCATGTATATGATAAGCATCTAATATACAGAATATATGAAGCTCTCTTAGAGCTCAACAATAAAAAGATAGCCCAATTATAAAACGGGCAAAGATGTGTATGTTTCTCAAAAAAAAAAAAAAAAAAGATGTACGAATGGCCAATCAGCTCATAAAAAGATTCTCAACATCATTAGTCATTAGGAAAATGTGTCTCAAAATTTGCTGGTGGGAATGTAAAATGATGTAGCCATTGTGGAAAAGTCCAGTAGTTCCTCAAAACACTCAATAGAGAGTCATATGAACCAGCAATTCCATTCCTAGGTATATACCAAGAGAATTCAGGACATATATTCACTCAAAACCTTGTACAGGAATATGTAAGTATTTTTCACAATAGACAACAAGTGTAAACAACACAGATGTCCTTCAGTTGATGAATGTGTCATATCCAAACAATAAAATATTCAGCCACAATATTGAATTAAGTACAGATACATGCTACAACATGGATGAACTTTGCTTTCATAATAAAACATGGTAAGTGAAAGAAGCCAGGCACAAAAGGCTCCATAGTATATGGCTCTGTTTACATATCCAGAATAGGCATATCCATAAAAACAGAGTAAATTACTAGATGCTAGAGGATACGAAGAGGAGAAGGTGGGAGAGACCATGCTTCTTATTGGGTTTAGGAAGATATTCTAGAATTAGATGATGGTGATGGTTTTACAACATCATAAATATACTAAAAATCATTGCACGGCACATTTTAAAACTGTGAAAATGGTGAATAATATTATAAAGTTTTATCTCAAATGTTTTTTAAAAAGAAAAAAAATACTAAATGGCAGAAATGCCACCCCCAAATATGCCTCTTTGGCATAAACATTATTTTGAGTTGATTACTTTGAGAAACAGCAGATGAAGGTGAAGTTTTACAGACAAAGGAGCCGTTAAAATTTTGTAAGGAAATCTCCATTTTAAAGGGTTTCAAGTTTAGTACCAGGAAGAGAAGGATGACTAAATCATGAGAATCTTAAAAATGGAGAAGGCACTGACTTAAATCTGCATAATAAATCTTACCTTTGTTTACCTTGCTTTTCCTGATACCTCCCCATACTGGTGGTTCTACACCTTTCTTTTGTCTTTAGCTGAAGATGGTATTTGGCCCAGTGGCTTAGGCCACCTCATGGAGTTACTCATTTTTCCCTCATGTATACATGAGGTACACAGGTTAATAAACTTATGTTGTTCTCTTGTTAGTGTGTCTTTTATTACAGAAATCTCAGCCAAGAACTGAGAAGGACAGATGGAAAGTTATTTTCCGCCCCCTACAAGTATTACATTTCAGATTCACTCTTTACTCATCATTTCAATGAGGTAGGTGGTAAGTTATACACTAGACCCATAACTGTATTTTTTACTGGAGTTGTATCATTGATTAGAATTGTATTATACAATAAAAATTATATTATTTACCAGAACAAATGTATCATTAGAGGCCTCTCAGACTGATTTCTGAGGTAAAGCAAAGCCAGCACTTTGTTAGGGAAGAGCTTTGCAGTAAATGGAGTAAATGGTGGTTAAATTTATACAGACCACATATAAAACTAAGTGAGATTGGATTTTTATTGATACAATCATTCTCCTTATGAGAGCCTTTATGTTGTTTCCTAAATGTTACAGAAAACAAACAAAAGAAATACAACTACATGTAACTCTCCCCTCCTAGTAAGTTATTTCTGTTCTAATTTTTTCCAGATCTGCTTCTTTAGCTACTTCATGCTAAAGCCCATTGTCTTTAAATTCCTTTAAATACTAACAACTTAAAGTTTTCTGCCTCATAAATAAACATGAGAAGTTTTGAGGTTATAAAAAATGAGAATATTTATCTCATTCTCAGTGAGGGTGCCTAGTGCCTGCCAATCAGATAAATGGCAGTCTTGTTGCCTTTAAGAAGCATACAGTTACTAATTAAGTCGTAAGCTAAGTGGGTAAAGTCTCGAAACTCTAAGGTTAAAATCTTGACCTCAGGGGAAGTGATGGTCAAGGAAAGTCCCCAATTTAATACTATTTTTAAAGTGCTTCTCTCTCGTTCCCTTTCTTTGTTAATAACCTCATTATTTAGTAAACTGGGCAACACTGTCTTGGTGGCTCCATTCACAGTGACCCCCAGCTGTGTAAATTCTACCTGAGATTTTTCTTTCTTGTCTTCCTTTTCACTCTCACCTCAGGCTCTCAACCATTTTTTTTTTAACTTACAGTTGATCTGTCAGATATCAGTATCCTCACCATCCTTTCTCCTCTCCCCTTCATTCCACCTAAGACTCTGCTATCACCTTGACTGTTCTGAAACTAACTTTTTAAAAACAATCAAAAAAGTTATCCTGCTGATAAAAGCAATACCACTGAAGAATAAACTTCTCAGAATAGCACACAAGTCCTTTTTGATTTGTAGAGAACAGAATTAATTCCTTTAATTTGAAAATACCATTTCATGTGAGATTTATATGAATATGTAGTATTAATAGATTTATAAGTTCTGAAAACATTTTCTCTTTCGTCAGGGATTTTATTTATATTTTTTGAATCACTTTCCTTCTATCCCCCAAAAGATAGGGACTCACAAATGTTTTTGTATCTAAGAATGGAATGTGGCCCCCTATGCCTGGAGGGCTACCTGCTTATGGTTTCAACATCAGTCTGGGTCACCGGCCACAGGTAAATGCTTGGGGTCCCAGAGTAACAACTATGCTCCCTTTCACCCTCAAATGAGACCCCATTTAGACAATAAATTAAACTGTTGTCCTAGGCATAGGTTAGTTTAATAGAGAAATGTATTTTTTTTTACTAAGTATCCTTCATAAAAATTAAAATAAAATTATTTTATTCTACAGCTAAATACAAAACTGGTCTCTTAAGCATTGTTTTAAGTACTTCAGAGAAAGATTTACAGAGATAAATACCTAGATACAGGAGGCAATTTTCTCATTGTGAAGTGTTAGACGTCACTTCTTAAAATTAAGTTCCTTCAGACTTTGAACTCACCAAAGGTAGAAATTATTAGTCATTTGAATTTCCTGCTCTCTTACTAACACCAAGGGCTGGGGTGGGGTTACCGGAGGAAGTGGGTGTTGAAAACCCAAGTCTGAGGACAGAATGCATTTTCCTATAGAAACTATAGTATAAACTGTAATTCAATTAATACTATTAGTTCTGTTTAGTGATACACTTTGGTTCAAAAGGTATTTTTCAGATTGGTTTGGTTAAAACTTGTTTTTATTTATAGAACTGTTTATATATAAAAACATTATTATTTATAAAATTCTTTAATATGTCCTAACTTCCAAAACCCAAATATTTAAATTAATTTCTGGAACATAATATTGTTAATAAAGTCTATCTAAAATGTTTATATTCATTTGCTTCAATGCATATTTGGTTGGGACTGGTGGGTGATGATTAGGAATTAATTCAAGTAACAAGGAGAGGATGGCATCAAGAAAGCTTTTGAGGTGGGTGTGAAATAAATAGGTAAAGGTGGTAAGCAAAGGTGAAAAATTATGCATGAGCTTGGGAAACAGTGACTATCCTACTTTTGCTAAACATGGGGCGTCTATAGGAAAACAGTAAGTTTTGCTATTCTGGTAACATCCTTTTTGTGGTGGCAAATTTCACAAAATATTAATTAGTTTTCATTTCCAGTGATATGCTGTTTCACAGAGTACAGGGTGGTATTAATATATTAATAGAAATTTAATAAACAGAAAATAAACCTATTTAAATTTTATAGAAAAGATGGTGTTAGTTTCGATTTTTAAAGATGGTGAGCAAAATTAATAGAGTTTTAAAACGAAAGTTCACTTACACAATAGAAAACTGCCCAACCTTTCTGGTAAAAAAAAAAAAAAATGTGTTCATTACTTATTAAGACAACTGGGAAATTTGGGCAAGAAATGTAATAAAATATAGATTATGATCAATTATATTAAATGCTTCTGAAAAATTATTTCCATCATTGTACAGATATAGAACAAATATGTCAAAAAGCACAACTACTATTTTGCAATAATTAAAATAAAAAATAGGTCATAACCTTTATTAAATATAAAGTCAATAAAATTTACATTTTGATATATATTGAAACTTATTTAAATTTCTTCAATGTGAATGAAGAAGTAGTGTCAGCAGCAAAATTAAACAAAATGTACCCTGCTCTATACACCTGTAAATTGGCAAAGTCTCTGCACTGCCCTAGCTTCTGGTGGCTACATACCAAAGGTGCACTTGGTGGGACGCTTGCTGACCAGGTTGCTGCGGCTACTTTCGGCTGCCAGTTGGCTCCACCAGTCAACTTTTTCTCTCCAGCATTCCATTGAAGATCTCCCCTAAAATCGAGCATGCAAAACAAACAAACAAGCAAAAACACAAAAATATACTAATCAGAAAAGAATGGTGTGTAGCTCCTTAGATACTTTTATTTGAGGCTAGAAGCAGTCTGTTTGAGTCAAATGTTAATAAAGAGAACAGGTTAAAATTTATAGAAGAGTCTTACCATATTGTATTTAAGAGAGCTTAAAAACATTGATAAAAAATAATTTAGAGTTTAAACCTCAATGATAATAGGAATTTTCTACCACTTTTAGTAGAAAAATATGCCACAAAATTCAACTAAATTCCTCTCCGATTACAAAAAATTACAACCAAGTATATCATAAATACTGTATACATATACTTTATTGAATTTAAGATGCATCCATGATGGCACTTACTGGATCCTGGAGAGTTTTACACAACTACATCATGACTACAACCTGCTTTACAGCAATCGTGAAATACCATCTTTGTAACATGGAATACTGTAATGAGTCTACAATTTAAAGTTATTAAAGTATGCAAATCAAAATTCCCCAATATTTCTAGATATAACTTAGCAACAATCCTGGAAACTGAAATAGAGTATTCTTTTCATTGGCCAGAACCAATGGCTTGGAGATTCTAGTAGAATAACAACAAAAACAAAAACCCAGAAAGAAATACAGACCAATTTTGAAATTGCCTAGCTTGAGAATGAGTAATTACTCAAATGAGTACCATATTTGAAGTTCAAATAAGTACAAATATATTGTCACAAAGGAACCAGATAATTTCAGAACACTTACTTTTTGGATGTGGTACCAGAAATTCCAAGATCTATAAATGGATAAAAGAAAAAAGAATTTAAATCTCTATACTCAGCTTAAATGATATGACATTTAAAAGATCAAAGAATCAGAGATCAAGGAACAGTTCATATTTTGCCCAGGAAAGATTGCATTCAGTTTTATAAAACAGTAACTATGTTAGAAGACATTCACAAATCTAACATTTTCTTTTACTTCATGTTATACTTAAGGATCACATTTTAACGTTAACTGGTGTTCAGAAAAGACTAAACACAGCAGGCTTGAGACTACTATCTTAGGAAGGTCTGTGTGGCTGGCATGTGGGGAGCTGGCTAGTAAACTGTTCTCTACACTGAGATAAAAACTTTCCTAATGACATGGGTGGCTTACTGTGACTAAAAAATTATGTGGTTTCTACTAAACACCTGCTGTCCTTCTGCAAGACTGAAATTTTGGTGAGGCTAGGCAGACAGTACCTACACCATCAGCATCCAATAAAAACCCTGAGTGCTGAGTCTCTAACAGGCTTCCTTGGGCAGAAACATCACACATGTTGCCACATTTTTATATGCCCTTCCTCGCATGGGAAGGAGAGAGCATAAGGAAGTCTGTGTGTGGATTCTTCCAGACTCTGCCTGTGTCTTTTCCCCTGATGATCCAGCTGTGTATCCTTACTATGCTGCTGTAATAAATCTCAGCTGTGAGTACAAAGATGTGCTGAGCCCCCTGAGTCCTCCTACTGAATCTATGAATGTAAGGGTGGTCTTATTCTGCTTTAATCTCAGTTTATTTATTATTTTAGCAAATATCTGTTGAGCTCCTACATATGCCAGGCACTGTTCTAAGTACTTAGAATATGTTCCTGAAGGAAAAAACCCTAATCCTGGAGAAACTGCATTCTAATAGGACAAAATAGAAATAAAATAAAATTATAAAAAAGAAAATTATGTAGACTGCTAGAAAATGACATGGGAAGCCTATGGAAAAATGAAAAGGAAGAGCAAGGTAAGGGGGATCCGGTGGGGCAATATGAGAGTGAGGGGCAGGTAGTATTAAACAGGATGCTCAGAGAGGGCCTCATGAAGGTGAGACTTATGCAAAGCTCAGGAGAGATCCTGGGGAAGCGCTTCCTAGGCTGTCATCTGGTGCACTCTGCCTGATGGTAACTCTATGTTCAACGTTTTGAGAAACTGTTGAATTGCTTTCCATGGTAGCTGCCCAATGTTACATTCTTACCAGCAACGTTAGAGGGTTTTGATTTCTCTTAATCCTCATCAACACTGGTTTTAATCTGTCTTTTTTATTATAGCCCATCTTAAGGGGTGTGAAGTGATATGTCATTGTGGTCTTCATATACATTTCACAGATGACTGATGTTCAACATCTTTTCATGTGCAAATTGGCCATATATTCTTTTGGAGAAATGTCTATTTACGTCATTTAACTATTTTAAAATTGTGTTATTTGTCTATTTATTATTGAGTTGTAAGAGTTCTTTAATCTGGATACAAGTCTCTTATCAGATATATGTTTTTTCCCATTCTGTTGGTTGATTTTCTTGATGGCTTCGTTTATAGCAAATAAGTTTTTAATTTTGATGTTGTCCTATTTAGTTTTTCTATCATTGCTTTTGCTTTTGATGTCATAGCTAAGGACGTTATCTAATCAAAGGTCATAAAGATTTATTCGCACATGTTCTTCTAAGAGTTTTATAGTTTTGGCTACCACATTTAGCTCTAAAATCCATTTTGAATTAATTATTTTGAAGTAAGTAAGGAGTTTAACTGCACCCTTTTGCATGTGGCTATGTTGTCTCAGCACCATTTGTTAAAAAGATGATTCTTTTCTCATTAAATTGTCTTGGCACCTTTCCTGAAAATTAATTGACTCTGCGTGTGTGTGTGTGTGTGTGTGTGTGTGTATTTCTAGATTTTCATTCCATTCCATTAATGTAAACACCTATCCCTATGCAGTACCACTTGTCTTAATTACTGTAGGTTTGTAGTAAGTTTTGAAATCATGACGTACAAGGCTTACGAAGTTCTTATTATGTTTTTTGGTTACTCTGGCTTCCTTGCATTTCCATATGAATTTTATGTTCAGCTTGTCAGTTTCTGTATAAAGATGAGCTAGGATATTGATAGAGAATGTATGTAATTTTTTTTCAATTTTGTAATATATTTTAATTAAAAATATTCACTTATTGGTCCTTACAATTTTGCTTTAACAAAAATATCATATAAATGTAATACTACAGTATATAAATTTGTGTCTGGCTTCTTTCACTTAGCATAATGAATCTGAGATTCATCCATGCTGTTGTGTATATCAATAGTTTGTTCCTTTTTATTGTTTATATATATATTTGTTTATATATTCACCCAGTGAAGGACACTTGGGTTGTTTCTGGAATTTTTGAATGGCACGGCTATGAAGACACATGTACAGATTATTGTGTAAACATGTTTTCATTTCTCTAGGATAAATACTTAGAAGTGGGTTTACTGAGTCATATAAGTCTAGGTTTAACTGTAAGAAACTGATTTCCAAAATGGCTAAACCATTTTGAATTTCCACCAGCAAAGTTTAAGATTTCCAGTTGCTCTACATCCTTGTAAGTATGTAGTATTATCAGTTTTATTCTTCTTTTTACAACTTTAGTCTTTCAAATGGGTGTATAGTGAGGTGAAATTTCTAAAAAACATTGGTATATCATAAAATTCATACTTTTAAAGAGTCAAATTCAGTGCAAAAAGCATGTTCACAAGGTTGTGAAATCATTACCACATTCTAATTCCAAAACATTTTCATCACCTCTAATAGAATCCTCACACCTATTAGCAGTCGCTCTCATTCCTTCCTGCCCCAAACCCTGGACTATTTCTAATCTAATTTTTTTCCTAAAGTGTTCCCTACTCTGGACATTTCATATAAATGAAATTATATACTATGTAGTTTTTCTGTGTTGGTATTCTTTCATTTATCAAAATATTTTCAAGGTTCATCTATGTTGTAGCATGTAACTTTTATTTCTTTTTATGGCTGAATAATTAGATTTTATGGATATAGCACATTTTGTTTCTTCATTCATCAGTTGATGGACATTTGGGTTTTTTCTGCTTTTGGCTATTATGTCAATTGCTGCTTTAAATATCTGTGTATAAGTCATATGGACATATGCTTTCAATTCCCTTGGGTATATACCTAGGAGTAAAATTGCTGGATCATGTGGTAACTCTATGTTTAACTTTTGCAGACCTGTAAAACTGTTTTCTAAAGTGGTTGGATCATTTTACATCTCTACCAGCAATGGCTGAAAGTTCTAATTTCTCTCCCAGCCAACCTTTGTTATTCCCTTTTTAATTATAGAGTTCCTAGTGAGTATGAAGTAGTCTGTTATTGTGGTTTTGATTTGCATTTCCCTGATGGTGAATGATGTTCAACATCTTTTCATATACTTACTTGTCACTTATATATCCTTTTTGGAGAAGCTTTTGTTTAAATCCTTTGCCAATTTTTAAATTATTTGTCGTTTCATTATTTACTTATAAGAGTTCTTTGTATATTATTGATACAAGTCCTTTAGGAGATATATGATTTAGAAATATTTTTTCTCATGGGTTGTTTTTTTTTCACACTTTTTCAATGGTATCATTTGTAACACAAAGTTTTTAATTTTGATGAATTCTTATTAATTTACCTTTTCTTTGATTGTATATTTGGTATTTTATCTAAGAAGCCACTTCCTAACCTCAGGTCATAAAGATTCATACCTGGGTTTTTTCTTGAGTGTTTTATAGTTTTACCTTTTATATTAAGACCTTTGGTTCACTTTGGATTGGTTTTTGTGGATGGTATAAGGAAGAGGCCCAACTTCATCTTTTACATGTGGCCATCCAGATATCCTGGCACGTTTTTTGAAAAGACTGTCTTTTCCAACTTTGAATGGTCCCAGAACTCTTGTAGAAAAATTGTTTGACAAGGTATGTGAGGTTTATTTCTGGGCTCTTTATTCTATTGGTCTATCTTTATACCAGTACCATTTGTCCTGATTACTGTAGCTTTGTAGAAGTTTTGATGTTGAAAAGTATGACTTCATCAAATTTGTTCTTTATCTGGATAGTTTGGTTATTCCTCTAGTGGATCAACTTTCTTCAGCTGAGATAATTCTCAGAGGTGGTTGGTCTCTGAGCACTATGTGCTGGTGGCACCCTCAGCAGCTAGAGTTAGAAATTCTTTATTTCTGATGGAGGATTTGGGTGGTAATGTCCAACAAAAGCAGTTACTACTGAAGACTATCAGTACGATAAAATTTTAGAGTATGAATGAATATTCAAATATCCTCTCCATGGGTGTCATCAAAGCATTGTCATGGATGCCCAGACCAAGGATGATAAATGGGAAACAAAAGTAAGTCCACAGGATAAAGCATAGGGGGGAAAAAAATCTGTATCAGTGACCTGTTAAACTTTTGATATATCCTTGAGTAAAATAAAAGGTAGGTGTAAAGCTAAACCCATTAACCTTAATAAAAAAATCAAATGCAGAGTTCAAAGAAAAGGTCAATCTTTATTATAGCAGCCCTCATCTCCTAGGACTCTCTTCTCCACTTACCTAGCTCCAGACACTAGTTTCCTCGATGTTCCTTGAATTTGTCAGGCAATCTTCTGCCCCAATGCTTTTATACTTTTGTACTGTTGTCTGCAGATATTCACATGGTTCATTTCTTTATCTTTGAATCTTTGCTGAAATTTTACCTCCTCACCAAGTCCTACTCTTAGCTCCCACTTGGTAGCACTCCTAGTCCCTCGTTGCCTGTCCTGCTTTTCTCCATGGCATTTGTGACATAGCATATTACAGAATTTATTTATCTGAAGACGTTTAATGTTTGTTTCTGTCCTTCCTGAGCACCATGAGAATAGAAATTTATATCTGTTTTGTTCACAGATTTACCTCTAGAGCCTGGAAGAGTGCCTGGTACTCAATAAATATTTGTCGAGTGAATAACTGAATTCACTTGGATACTCAATGGCAAATATACTGCATCTAAGTTACTCTATGTTATCATTTCCAAAAGAGATGAAAAATTAAGTACGTTATGCAGAATGCACTTGTTTTCATATTTGTATATGCTTTCTAACTATTCTTTTGGCAATTTAGAGTAAAAATTACATTGGTACTGCTTGTGAGACAATGGCATAGTGACTGTTTATCTTCTAATGAACTGAACTAGGTAAAGCACTATGAATTTCTGTCTCCTCCTAAATCTATTCATCTATAAGTGAATCCAGAAAAAATACATACAAAAAAGACAGGGGAAAAATCACATAAGATTTAGTTAAGGAAAACTGTATTACTTACTGCCTACTAAGCTGGCAAGAGATGAGTCAAGATCACTCCCAAGGGCTTTGCTTGCTGCCATTGCGGGACTGGGAGGTACCATTGAGATGGGTGCAGGCTGCCCAGCTGGTGCCATTGTTGGTATCAGAAGATCACCTAGACCATCAAACACTGGAAATCAAATAGACCAGGATCAGAAGAATTGAGGGGAAAAAAAAGATCATATGGAAAATTAAAAGAAAACTGTCTTTTGAAAAAAAATATGGAAACAAGTGAATATACAATCTTATTTAAAAAAAAAGGCATGTAATTCACACTTATTATGACTATGACACCAAAAAGAACATCTCTATATACGTCTACTCATAAAGTATGGAAATACTAATGAACATGAACAAAGAAGGGAAAAAAATCTGTGTAATATGCAGGAAAGAGCACAGACTCTGGAGTCAGAATTGAGCTCAAACTCAGCTACATGACTCACTAGCTGTGTGACTTTGAGAAAATTACTGTCTAAGATTTTCTCATCTGTAAATGCAAAGAGTACCACTAGTACATGGCTTTGTTGTAAAGATTAAATTGGATAATATATTATGTCTTTATTATAATGTTTGTACTATATAGGCACTCAGTAAGAGGTAGCTATGGTTGCCCTTATTAAAAACTATTACTAAGACACATTTTTATTCAAAATGGTAGTGATATATCAAAGCCTAAAAATGATTTATTTTAAAATCCTACTTTGCTTATTTTTAAAACAATTCTTAAGTAAGAAAAAAAGGCTGAAATCTCCTAGTTACTTATGAAATCAATGTCAGAATAAAACCTGATCTAATGGTCAGTTCCTAGCAATAAGTATCTAAAAAATAGTTGATCATATCTCAGAAGAATTTTGATTTTTTCTCTCTCATTATAGCAATAAGTTTTGGTTCAAACTTTAAGGACATATTTAAAGCAAACACTATTTGAAGGAATGGGAATCATGTCATTATTAATAATTCCTAATTACCTAACATAACAAATTACTACGTATTTAGTTCCTAGAATACAGAAAGGTCATTCAAAATTCAGACTCATGGGATTTCCATAAGTTATTGCTAATATCTTATCCATGTCAAAAAAATTTGTGGTTGTTAATTTTTATCAAAAAACTATGAATATTTACCATAAACACTACTACACAATAAATCTAAGTTAAAAAAGGACAGCATTCAAATCGGCACTGGCAATAGAAGCAACCAAATTGTCAGGCAGGGGATATATTTAGGGTGTTTCTGAAACACATTTAATTGCCAAAAACTCACCAATTGAAAATTTGTAGTAAGGACCCAGCATGGGAAGAGTAGAATGGAAGAGAATACAAACAAAATGACAGCAGGATGAAAGGTTAAAAGGCAGGCAAAGAATAGTATTTGTGTCTCAATTTCATAAAATCAAGGGCCATGCAAGCTTCAAAGGGTTTAAGCAACAGCAGGGGGTAGTGTCCACACATTCAGATACTATACAAAGATTCAGTACAAAGTACTTGTTACTTGTTTTTCCTTAATCATATCTAAACCATGTGCATGTAAGCTCATGCAAACAGATGGTGTGCATGTTTGCTAAGTTAGATTTCTGCTAAAAATTAAAAACAGAAACACAGAAAGTGATTATAGGTTATCCTTAAAGCTTCCAAAATGTACTGAAAATATTTACTTAACTTACTAAATGAGAGATTTATCGAACAGTTTTAAAACCAGGGCATCATACAATATTGCATATACATTTCCTAATATCATACTAACCTTAGATGGAGTATTTTATAATCATAACAAATAAAAAGAATGTTAAAAATCACTGTCTCACCTGACGGATCAAAGGAGCTGCCACTAGAAGTTGAAGGCGTTGTTCCAAAAGCTGCCTCAAAATTGGGCTGTAGCAGGTTATTCTGAGCTGGAGTCACTGGTGATGGAGAAGGGGCCATGAAAGAACCCCCAAATCCTAGAAAAAAACAGTGCCAGAAAAATGTAAGCGGAAACAATTAAACATGGATAAAGGCCATAAAAACGGAGTCAGAAAAAGTTATAAAAGACTGAAAAGGAATTGAATGTATAGAAATAAGTCAGTGACACCTGGGAAGTTAGTTTTTTAAAAAGTTTTTCAAGTATTTTGATATTTTTTATATACTACTGAGAAATTTAAGTTAATTAGAGACAAGACAGCACACTATATATAAATATATATATATCCTTGTTAAGAAAACCTGTGGCAACCAACTCTATCACTACAATGGAGTACATAAAGCTAAGAAGGTCTCAATAAGTTTAAAGTCAGATAATTATTTTCACTATATTTAAATTTTGTTTCTTCAAATCACAATACCAGGTAGTTAGACAATGCTTAGTTATACATATTGAATCAGTATAATAAAAATACAAATAGAAAAATATGCATGCACTTTCCCATCAAATCCTCTTTAATATATTTCATATACTCTTTAGCCCCATTGCTACTACTGCCAAGTTTAGGCTTTCTCAACACTGTTCTCAGAATTCATAAAATCACCAGGGGAGCTTCTAGTTTGGATCTCCTCCAATCTAGTCTCTGCAACAGAGCCAGAGTGATTTTTCTGAGTGGAAAATGTTGACAAAGTACCTTCTCTAAAATTCTTCACTGGCTCCCCACAACTTTCAGATTTACAGAATGCAGATTTTTTTTTTTTTTGTATAACTATCAAGCTCCTTTGTCTCTGACTCCCACCTCATTCCTGCAAACTAGGTTGCTGTCTAATGCACCATCATAATGAGTCAGGTGCCTGCACTGAAAGGGCTTCTTGCCTTGTATTGTCACCCATTACTATCAGCCTCAACTACCCCCACCCTGACCACACCAAGTACAAGTGAGTTATGTGCTCTGCCTCTGTGTCCTCAGCACCTGGCACATATCTCCACCCTACTGCCATCATACTTCTTTTTTCTCACCCCCAAACTCCCACCCCAGGGGTGCCTTTTTGGTGTCAGAAACTGTCTTCTTTTCTCACCTCTTCTACTAATATTCAGCACAATGCCTAGAACATTGTGTTCATGTTTATTGAATGAAGGGAACTTCTGAATATAAAGGGTGAAGAGAAATCCAACTATTGTAAAGTAACCAAGCCTCAAATTAAATATTTATCTTTTGAAGGCTGGAAGCAAATCATTTCTCTCAATCAATAGTCAGAAACAGAAGTAGAGTTTATCTGTATTGCTTCTGTACAAAGATATGCAACCTGTGAAGGAAGCAATTTCTTAATAAGATATTAGATCAGGTTCCATTATCAAAGAATTTATCACTACTAGAAATATTTTTTTATGCTCGGTTTGGTTATATATATTTCTTTCTACTTTAGTTACATTTCTATGCTTTGAAAACTGCTTGCAAAAAATAAATAATGCTTAAAAAAATCCTTAAGTTTACAGCCATAAAGCCAATGTATAATTTTGAAAATGGCTTCTATTGAAATTCTCCAGTTACTAAAGCAGGCAATAATGTTCAAGTCATGTTGCTCTTAGAAATTGATATTGATGTGGGTTTAGGTTTTCCTTGTAATATGTATGGAAAAATTGTAGCTTAAAAAATTGTTACCTATCAGAAGAGGGTCTTTAAAGTTCACAGTGGCTACTTAAGTGATTTTGGTATTTGACTGTAGTTTTCCTAATTGAAGAAAGGACATTTTCCAGATCCTTAAGATCCTTAATATCAGTATAACATGAAGATGGGCTAAAAGTAATTATTTTTGTGATTGTGACCATTTTGGTTTTAGGAAAATTGGTGGCTGTGTTCACACTAACTTTTTTGAAATAACCCACACCTCAAGTCAGAATATGGCTGTGGTTAATTTAGGAAATTGTTCTTCAATGTGGTCCTCTCTGTTATAGGTGGATGTGGAAACAACTGTACTTGACCCTCAGTTTCTTAAAATTTGGCCAAGAAGAGATAATATATTCTAGAATCACAGCATATTAGTGTTGGGAAGGGTCTTAGGACTGTCTGATTCAATCCTGTCTTCTCATGGCTAGAAGAAGTGATGCAAAGAGAAGGTAACACAGCTACGGAAGATTCCATAGTAGCAAGAGAAAAACATGTGCATTTATACAGGGGTCAGCTGCTTAGTGCTACTGAATTTCATAAGATAAGTTGATCGTTCCCATAGGTAAATAAATAAAATTATTCAGCGAAAAAATGTGCACCTTCTCTAAGAAAGTGAAGGGTAAAGCCAAATTGGCACGAGGCTCACCTAGTGTCAGGCACTGTTTTAAGCATTTTTTTGTGTGGGCCGAGCCATATGAACCAAGTGAATTGCCAATATTTGACCATTTTGGTTCTATGAAAACAGCAGTTTTATATTGTTCTCTAATACATACACACATTAGCTCATTTAATTATCACGACAAAACCATAAAGTTTCATGGATGAGGAAACTGAGGCCAGAAATATTAAAAAATTTCCCCAAAAGTCAAATTATGGCAAATGCAAAGCTAGGATTCCAGATCCTGGGTTCTTCACCGTAATACTACATGGCCTCTTTCCCACAGCCAGGAGTGAAGCCAGAGTTGTTGTACCCTTCCCGTGGGTTTATAAACTTGAGAGAGACTTGAAAGATGACTTTTTCTATTACTCTCAGTTCTAGATGTCCTCACAAACCTAGACTAATTTAAAAGATATTAAATATATGATATAAAATAACCAACTAATTATCTTAAAGAAAAAATCTATTGCTATACTCTCAAATGAAGACCTACATAGGAAAATTACAGACATTAATAAGGAGTTTCGGGGAACTTCTGTTAAGTAAAAAGTTTTAGACCCATGGAATAGAGGTAAGTAATAAGAAAACTTAAACCTCTAATCAATCTTTTTATGTGGTTCTAAATTATACTAAGAAAGGTCTCCTATAGAACTGAAAGTAAGGTAATCATCAGTAGGCTTCTGGATGTCCTGCAGGCATATTTGAACTGTCCTACATTATAACTGAATTGCCAACTATCTTCAGGTGCTCAACCATCTACAGGCTCACTGCCTTTTATCACAGACAATTAGTCTTAAATTTATATCTTTCTAAAAGGAAACAGCCTACAAACTTAATGAAATTTTATTAATACAGACATATCAAAACTGACAATCACAGTCTACATAACACATCATATCACTTGGGTCAAGAGAGTGAAATTTTAAAACAATTGGTAGATGAACATTCCCACACATACTCTCCTCACATCCACTTTGCTTCATTATGTTAAAGATGGTTTCATTTCAATTATTCTCAGTGATACGATCAGTTGCTAACACATTCCATTTATTAAAATCAACCTGAGATAGTCAATATTTCTAGGAATAATAGCCTGAGAACCTGAGAACCTTTCAGACTGTTTCCTATCCCCACAGACTTTATGTAGACTTTCCCATTGAGTGAAATTGTTATTAATTCAACACTGACCATTTTTATAATTTAAATCAGTTCAAGGACTTCTATGGCTCTGCTAAAGTCACTTGTGTTATGCTGTTACAGAGGATGCAAAGCTAAAAAAGGCCTCATAAGGCTGGCCTATATTCTTCCTTATCTTTGGAATTAAAGATAGGATGTGACATAATCCTATATTAGCACAGATTTATGGCACAGTCACCTCATCTGTTATGGAAGAAAATGATTTTCTTGCTTGATGTCAACCTCAGAAATTAGGCATATTCTTTAACACACCTAATCTCCTTAAACAATATGTTTTTACATCCACGATCCAGGAATTTGTCCATATCTTTCAAAAATCTATGTTTTCAGCTGATGTATATTGAGAGGAGTTTGACAGCTTTATTCTTCTCTGTGTGAAAAAAAAAAATGCCCCTTTATTTGTTTTAAACTTAACTCTTAAGTTTCCAGTCAGATTCTATTTGAGATATAAATAATATCTGCATCCTAGCAGTAGCCTCAATGACTTGGAGAGAATACCCAGAGAGAAAGAAAGACCTCAGAATTCTGCAAAAAGCTAGAACATTTGATTTCATATACCATTTCAACCTTAATTATAACTTCAGAGCAAAAGTTTATAATCAGTAATCTCATTTTGAAATTGACAAGGTCATTTTGCCAAACAGCCATTTAAAACTATTGTTATTTCTGCAACCTACTAAATTTGTATAGCTACACTTGAAAATCTTAATTAAGGTTATTGTTTTAGTAAGAGCTTGAAAAGTTTTTGTGACCAATTTGAAGCTATTATGAAGAATATGTAGACCAGGAGAAAAGCCTGATAAGCTAGTATGGTTTTCGCCAAGCAACCAGATGCGGCTTGTGTTGCCTCATGCCATATTTGCAGTTTCCAAAGTCCACAGTAGAACACCAGATCTTCATCGTTCATTCAGGAAAATAACAGCTGGCAGTCACTGGCATGAATGGATTTGGGAAATAGGAGTGTCATGTTTCTAGGAGAGGATGAGAAAGACACAAAGAATGCTATTGCCCCTGGGAAAGATTGTTAATAACCAGTGTGAATTATTGATGGAAAGAAAGTTCAATGGTGGGGTTGTGATTGCCTCCTATAGCCTCTTGAGAGAAGATCTGAACTCATGTCAAAGGGCCTACAACTCTGAAGGCTGCTGAGGGCCCTTTAATAAGGCCATTACTCATTTCTAATCCAAGAATGAATGTTCTTTGGCCTGCTATACATGGTGTCAGGATTGTTCATTTCTCTAAAGTATGAGAGCCAGTCAATAATACCCTATCAAAAGTTACATAGCTAACGGGGAATTTAAGCTGAGAGACTGTAAATGGTTGTTTCCCTGTACTGATAGGACCCAAATTCTCACCAGCCCCTTGCCAACTTTATAACCAAATGCATACCTTGTGGTGACTGAGGAGGAACAGTGGAAGCTGCATCTGAGTACGTGAGGCCTCTGTGATGCTGCTGCTGTGCTTCGTGTTATGTACCCTTCTAAGTTAGAATGAGGTAAAACAACAGTGTCTTGTGAATTTGATTGGTAACCTGAACCTGAATCTCACTATTGCAGTCTTGCAACTGGCAAGTGCTTTGCCTGTAAAAATAATAGGTCTGGCTATCATTAAGTCCACTTTGCTTTGCCCCCAAGGAAGACCAACAGTTAGCTTTTAATGTGTTTGCATCTTTGAATGTTTCCTTTTAAACGATCCATCTCATCCTGGCAATAAGCAACAATCCTAGGCATCTTGTACCAATCTATTCCCCCACGCAGTCCTGTTTTCTATCTGAAAATTGTAGGGGTTTTCGATAGAAAAATGATCAGCTTGTTAAAAGGTGGCATATGTGGCAGCAGCTTCATTCCAATAGCAGAAATCTTTATAAGAGTTTCTCCTAGTGTGATTCATATCTTATAGAAACAACTGTCAAATACCATAGTACCTTCCCCCACAAATTTCTTAAAAAAAAAATGGGTATATACAACGCAAGATAAAAATTGCTAACACAAACATATCCCCTTTTTTAGTAAATGAAAAGAAATGTGGTAACTGAATATAAGGCAGATTAGGGGTATCCATGGAACCACAGGGGTGGCTTGTATACAAATGGGATTTTAAGACGAATTTCAAAAAATCCTGGGAAATAATCAATTTTCTATTATATAATGTCTCATTTTCCAATTCTGTGTCTCAAAAGGGAAAGAAAACATGCACCTTAAAACTTATATGTTACTTATAAAAGTATATCCAAACTTAACTTCAACAAAATACCACTTTATTTTAATTAATTACCCGCTAGTAGGTCTGCCGATGCTGATGAACTAGAAGCAGCCTGAGGTGCAGGTTGGGGCTCAGAAGCACTACTTCCAAATGCATCTACCCATTATCCATTATGCAGCAAAAAAAGTAAAAGAGTGTAAACAGTAAGTACAGTAGTAAGTAATTTAAGTGTTTTGCTGAGAATTGCATAGATATGGAGCTTTGTATGGTGAGCTTGTCTCCTGTGGATGTGAAATGATGGAGTGAATTGAATTATACTCTGACCAGTTTATTTCCTCAAAAAAAAAAAAAAAAGAGTTCTGGGATATTTAAGAATTAACACTTTTGTAAAAGTTCTTTTTTTTTTTTAAAGAATAAAACTTTTGGGCTAAATCCTGTCATCTATCAATATAGGATCAAAGAAAGTGTAAAAAATTTGCCCAAAGGTTATAGAACAGAATTTTCCCATTTAGAACTCTGTTAAACTTAAAATTTTTTTTAACATATTTAATTCAAGGAGTAGCAATAGCCCTCTTGTACATATATATCAAGGTTCAATGTTTATTTGCCACAATTTTTGAGCCTCTGAAAGTCAGAGACTGTGACATCTTTGCACCCTGCATGTACCCTACCCATCATGGCACATACCATGATGCCTCAATATATGTAATGTGGTTTTAACTTGCTAAGGCTAGTATTGTAGCCCACAGCATACATTTATGAATATTCATGAAGAAAGCAGTTCAATCCTGTACTTTCTCCTACAAATTTATTGTTAATAAAAGACTTTAAATGTACTATTCAAAGGAATTTAAAAGTTAATTCAGTATATCTCCTTACCTTCGAATAACATATAAAGGAAGAGGAGAATACATTTAAATCAGTGAAACATCTTCCAATTCTCTGGAAGAATTTTAAAACATTAACTTCATCATAAATAAACCCTAAGGAGTAATGCATGACATCTAGAGCTTATGCTTTCAGTTTTCACTGGCTTGTTTTCAGTTCTGAATTATCTAGTTAATTTTTATATCACTTTTAAGAACTTAGAAACATTGGTTTAACCAACAGATCAGGATCACCGAGGAAGAACAGTAGAAGCAAATTCCAATGAGCTGATTTTACATTAGGATGAACAAAAAGTTAAAAATGCAATGATCCAATGTTGTTATGGTAAAAATTATGATGAACTGGTGAGGATGAAGATGATGATGGTAAAAAAAAAAATGGAAAAGATCTTAAAAATTTAGGTTTACACTTAGGAGATGAAAGTGACTTCACATGGTCAAAAAATATATAATGAAATAGAAAATCTAAAAACTATTTTGAGGAAAGAAAGATTCTGTAAGTGTTGAAGGAGAGATACGCACCCCCAAAAAGGTCTATCACACCTGAAGAATCCGCCTTTGCCGGAGAAGCAGTGGTTGCAGGAGATGGAGCTGCAAATGTATCCACTGCAGTGAAGCACACAACAGGAGAATTGCATGTCACCCAAAGGAAAACGAAACCATGAGCCTTGACAAATGGCTTCTTGAGATTTCATGTTTAACAGCAGGCAGTAAGATTTCAGACAATCTTAACAGCTAAGGAAAAGCAAATGGACTTGAAAGTATACATTTTGCAGAAGAAACCTCTTGAGGTCCGAGGTTTTAGTGTGGAAAAAAAAAGTTTGTGTTTTCATGATGTTAGATTTGGAATATTAACCATCCTCAGTTGGGCCAAGGAATAAGATTTTAAAAAGTGAATCTTCAGTTTAAAAGAACTCAAGACAAACCCACATGTTTTTGTATCAGCCTCTCCACACGTAACACCCACAAGGTATCTTTGAAGGCTTGACTTTGGCAAAAGGACTCACCGGATAAGAGGTCAGCAGTGAGAGAACTCTCAGGCACAGGAGAGGCCCCTTGTGGTGGAGAAGAGAAAGCATCTTCCAAAAATGAAACAAACCAAAACCAAGCAGAAGTAAGTAGAGAGCTGAAATCAAAGTCAAACATCTAACAAATGCATTATCACAGGTGAGTACAAAGAGCTTAATTACAAAAACATCTAGGAAAACTAACGGAAGGGTTGCTTTGGCTTTACCTGTACCAAAAAGGTCTATGCTAGGAGCAGCATCCGGCTTAGGCGCTGCAGCGACTTCAGGAGCAGACTCAAATAAATCTAAGATCAAGAGCACACATGCCTTTACTCAGCTTGACAAAACCAGACTGAAACAGGATGACTTTCCAGTTCTGAATTAGTACTCTGGAGAATTCTGAAATAAGCAGCAAATGGTTTCTAGAGAACCATTTAATTACACAGTATTCATGCAGTAACAGTTGTGGATGCAGTAAATCTCAAGTACCAGAATTCAATTCACCAGATGGAAAGAGTTCAACAACAACAACAACAACAAGAAATTACCACCAAAGATATCTAGAGCAGGAGGAGCGGTGGTGGTGGTGGCAGCGGCGGAGGTGGTAGCAGTGGTGGCGGTGGTGGTGGTAGCAGCGGTAGTGGCAGCAGTGGCAGCTGCAACGGTGGGAGCAGGAGAAGGAGCAGTGGCGGGAACCGGAGGGGCTGTGCTAGCTGTAGGGGTAACTACAGGAACACTGGTCTCAGGTGGCTTCATTGCAAAGAGGTCCAGCTCGGGTGCAGCCTCTGCACTACCTTCAGACGGGGCAAAGGGGTCTTTTGGGAGGGAAAGTGGAGACACATACAGCATCGGTAAGGAAAGAAACAAGAGAGAGGCGTCATAACTATGGGTAAGAAACACCTGACACAGATATTTATTTACACGCTAGTTAGGCATTAGGCTGCTTGGATTGAACTACTATCCTATTAGCAGGGCATCAGGGATTAGGATGTTTTTCTAAAGGAAAAAGAAAACTCAGCAG
Organism: Cynopterus sphinx; assembly: GCA_030015415.1. Lineage (NCBI taxonomy): Eukaryota > Metazoa > Chordata > Mammalia > Chiroptera > Pteropodidae > Cynopterus > Cynopterus sphinx. Next base: position 73,948,928 of record CM057386.1, read on the forward strand.
GTACCTCAAGTTGAAAAACTGAAATATTTCAAAGTACTATAAGATTAGTCTGTAGTCTACCATCAGAGATTGTTATTCTTCAAATCCTTACTTAATCTGGTCAATTTGGTAGCTTTGAAATTCATTAAAACATGCTTATATATTTGAACTCAGTTACGAAAGAGTACAATACAGCATTAGAGAATAAAAAACATTAAGAGAGCATACTTGTGCTGACAAAAATTGTCAATCTTGAGAAATTGTCAATTTTGATAAGTATGCACTTCATTGTCTTAATGTTTTAAGTGCCAGCATTATTTATTCAGTTATGATGAATGATATTTTCTACTCAGAAGAAATTAAAATTAGAAAAACATATGGCCACATCTAGCTACGGGAGTTTCACATTAGGACAGAAAAACAACAGACGGGCTCATGACTTTTAAACCCACCATTTCCTGAACATGCATCAAGTGCTGCTGCTACAGGGGTTGGGGTAGCTGGTGCGGCGGCCCCTTCGGATGTTGCAGGGGCCTCCCCGGGAGAAGCTGCAAAGGCATCTTGGGTGCAGTTTTTAAAACAGTAGAAATTAAAGGAATAAAAAGAGAAGAAAATATAGTAAAAGAACCAAGTTAAATTGCAAAGAAGTCTCCCTTATACAACATGAATTTCTTAAAATGCATTTTTATGGTCCATGCACGGCTGGCGGTCACAAAACAATTCTTTGCGCCCCTTCATGTTAGTTACATGCGAGTAAGTGGGACAGTGTTGATACTGTGAGGACCCAAAATATAACAAGATTCTCATTGTATAAGGGCTCTGAGAAGCATGTTTTATGTATCGATAGAAATTAATGGATGTGAAAATCAAAATACAAAAAAAAAACTTTATTATGTAATTTAAGACATTAAACTTTGATGTCCAGGTAATACATATTCAGTATGTTACTGTGATGTCTTTGACTAGTGGCTTCTAGCAAACATGGATGTCTTCTTTAATGCCAATAAAATGAAATATATGGCAGTTACATAAACAAACAATTCCAGTTTAAAAAATTTTTATAGTTAAGTACAGGCAAAATTATACTGTTGTACAAAAGTTTTACTAAGTGTTCATAGAAGTTAAGTCATCATTATTCTGGAAAAGCATTTTCAGATACAAACAGGATTTGTTTTAAGGAAATAAAGAGATAATAAAATTAGGGGATGACACCACAAGGTTATATCTGACTTATTCTTTTAAAATACTGTATTGCTCTAGTTATTTGGAAAATGATCTATTTTCAACAGATTAAAATAAAACTTTGTGTTTTAAGAATGTTATTACTATTTAGGTAGAAAATCCATTAAAATACATGTAACTCCAATTTAGAAATGGCTGAAGTATACAAATGGTTCCCAAAAAACCATGTTAATTATGTAAAAAAACCCCAGGCATTTTCTAAGTGACTCTATAGTTCCAACGTACAATAGGAATGAAGCCATCATAAGTATGACTTGCTTTGGAAAAAAAATGCCTGGAAAATGGGGGCCAAAATTCACCCAGAACCTGCCACTTACCTGCTAGACTTCCCATCCTAAAACACTGCCTTCCATAATATCTGCCAGAGTTTCCTAGAACACTGTTCCTCTGGCCACTGAAAAGAATTTGTTATGCTTGGTAAAGGCTACACAGTATACATCCCCTTTCTCTGAGATTTACACAGGATATTTGGCTGTAGGAAGTCCTACAATCAAAACACTTATTTCTCAGTTTAACCCAGCATGTTCCAAACTGATCTTAACATGAAACAACACACTTTCATAATCTCCCGAGCCCATGTTAAGTGCAATAACAAACATTAGAGACTCAGTGGCTTAAAAGGTCTAAAGGTAGAAAATCACGAATATCCCTGGAAGGGACAATGGCACAATCAATTATTCATATCTTCAGAGTTATTTAATCTGACTGCTTTTTTCAGCTACACTGAGTGAATATATGTTCTGAGTAGAAGTCACTCAGGGGAAAGGTCAAATAACAATACTAGAGTCTGAAAAACACACAAGGGGATAGAGCAGGCCTACTTTCCCTGATGCCATGATAAGGACACTACAATAGAGGACTTAAGAGTAACACAGGAAAAGTCTAAGAGGAGGTTGGGAGGGATGAAAATATTTTGCCATAAGTCAGGTCTATTTTCTTTCTGTTTATTCCTATAAAACCTGGAGACAAAGCTAATACTATTGGAAATAGTAGAAATGGTAATAGCAGACACTCTTCAGTGAGTATTTATGTGCCAGTCACTGTGTCAATATTTTATGTCCTTTATTATATCTAATTCCTCCATCTCTTGTGGTGGAGGTTCTACTATCTCCACGCTGTAGATAAGAGAATGAAAGCTTGGAGCATCTGAGTGACTGGATCAAGGTCACACAGTCGGCAATTGACAGAGTCAGGGTTTGGCTGTAAATTGTCTGACGGAAGTTTGTGTTTAACCACTATACCATGCTGTGTCAGATTCTACTCTATTTCCTCTATGTAAGATGAAATAAACACCAGCTATACCAGTGCTAGAGGTCAAATAGTTATTCATAGGCTGGCCTGCTGGACTCTTTAATTATCATTTATAAATACAGGTGTCACCTATATTTATAGCTATAGTCTCAGGAGAAGTGATTTTTTCTTCATTTTCCTGTCAGCAAGTCATCTCCTTTTAATGCTTCTCCTGGTACTTAAAACTAAATATTATGAACTTAACTTATTGCCGCCATCAAAACTTCTCTTAAAGGCAGGAGCTCAGCTGCTCTAACCCCTGGCTCTTAAGTCTTCTTAGCTCAGGAAATGAAGATATGAATGAGCAAGACTGTACATGACCCCAACCCCAACCACTGTCTGAATGTAGCCACATAGAGTATGCTGAATGAGAACCATCCAGCTGAGCTCAGTCAGCTCCCAGAACTGTGAATAATAATAAAGCCTTGATGTTGTAAAAAACCAAAACTTCGTTTAATGTCTAGCTTCCTTTCATCATTAATGACAGCATTATCCTTCCAGTATTGAAAACTAAAGCTATTTTCAACCCAGTTCTCTTTCCTTTGTTACCTATTTGCAGTTTATATCTACATTCTGCCAATTTCAACCAGTGCTATTCTCTGTTCAGTAATTATGGACTTAATCCTGGCCTCTCTGAGACTGTTGCAGACTAGTCTTTTTTCCTTCTAGTAATCTAGAAGAATTTTTTTTATCTTAAACTTTTTATCATGTGATTACCTTTCTAATATTTCTAATAGCTGTCTTTTCCCCAAGACTGAAATACTTTCTCCTTTTTTTCCAAACACACAGGCCATTTTTAATCACGTACTCAGTACAAAGGTTTCAATCATTCTCCTCCACTCAAGAGTCACCATTTCAGGTCCTTTTCTCCTATGGTCAGTTTGTTAACCAACATGTACAAATGAAGTCAGGCTTGTGAGGTAAGTTCCTTGGTTTTCCAGGCATTTGGTTTTGTGCTCAGAGACTATCATTCTTATGAAGGTTTGCTTACAAATTGGCACAATCGACTAAAAGGGTGCCCCGGAGCCTGTGCTAAGCTGTTAGTAAGATTTTCACAAATAGAAACCAGGATGTTTTGAAGAACAGTCTTTTATTGTCATCAATAGCTGTAAGTTTTACTAAAACTTTTAACCATAACATTGCCTTGCAGTCCTGTTATGTACGACTACAGAAAGCAGATTTTATTTCTTAAGTTTGCTTTAAAAATAGAATTTAATAAATATAAGTTTTTTGAAAAAAATTTTTTAATAACTTACATTAAGATGACCAAAGTGTTGTGGGTATAATCTGAATATTTTAAAATATTTAAAAATCAGAGATTTCTTATTTTTTAAATTTGTAATGAAAATACAGAATTAAAATACATAGAAAATTTTAATGTTTTAATATTCTATATCCATGAAATTAAACAATTAGCCATTATTCATAAATTAACATTCTTTAATTTCTTAAGAAATCTACTTAATACTGCTGTACATGCTACGTAAAATCTCAAAAGGGCATGTTTTAAAGTTGTGTAAACAACTTTTGATTGATTTCTTAAAGGGGCAATGAGGAGCAATAAGGCCTCTTAAAAACAGACTGAAAAACCAAAATCTAAATAGCTAAAGGTATAGAAATACACATATATATATTTTTAGGCAAGGCAACCCTTGGTTGACCTCAGATATTGCAAGGACCTTGTCAGCTTAGAATCCCTTATTTTTTATTATTTTTTTACACCTATAGCACCTGGTTTTCCTAGGTGGTCTCCCATCCAAGTACGAACCAGGACTGACCCTGGTTAGCTTCTGAGATCAGATGGCCGTAGACTACAGAAATGTTTAAGCACAAAATTGTTATCCATGCTATCCCTATTTTTCTTGAAGTTTTCCTGCTAATATAAGCTTATGAGAAACCACCCATACCCAATACCTATCATGGATGGTAGAGGGTGTTAATTCTATAAATTTATAAATTTAAGCTAAAACTTTATTTTTTGGTCTCAAAATTTATAAAGGCATAGCTGAAAAAACTAATTTTCTCTAGTGGATGATGCTTTATAATAAATTATTCAAGAGTCTGTGAACCTCTCCCCCCACCACCTTTTTTTAAAAACAAGTTTCTCCTATAGTAGAAATAGAAGTGCAAACTCCTTGCATGAAACAGTGGCAACAATGCTGTGTCTAGTTGAGTGCTCCTTATCTTAGACAATGTTGGCAAATCTCAGAGATTAGGGTACGGCATGTAGCACAGTGGTGTGTAACAGTTTATAAATGTATATTCCCAGGAGTGTATACTAACTCCGCCGGAGCCTGCCAGATCTCCCCCCAACCCCACCCCGCCCTTTGCTTCCTCCAATTTCCTTACTATATTATCAAAGTGCCCTGGGAAAGATGTTATATTGTAATGAAGAAACACAAAGCTATGATGACTATAACACTACTCAATGTACGCATCTGATATGAGCATGTCTCCAGGATTGGACATTCATACCACTCAGATAGGAATATGTAAAAAACAAACAAACAAACAAACAAACAAACAGGTTTCAGATGGCTCATCAGATCCAGGCATACTATATTGGCAGAGTCTAGGATATGTGACTCAAGCCCACAGCTGTAAATCAACTCTGTGTCAGAATATACATTTGCACGGAAAGCATATTTTTGGACAATCATTTCAAAGTCTGCCTTAAAACTGTTTTTAACCCAGTTCAAGTGCTGATTCAAATGATCTCTCAAAATCCTCAAGCCAAAGATGATCCAAGCTTTTGCTTAGAATAAGCTTAAAATTGCAAAAATGGGTGTATCCCTAAACTCTCTTCAGAGACCTCCAAATCTGTACTCTTAGATGATTTTTTTATCCTAAATCTTAATAAATAACTTAGGCCAGGATTTCCCTTCCCATATTCACTAAATATTTTTCTCCATGCTAGTGTGAATTTGTCCAAAAAGCCAAACCTAAATATGATAGAGAGGTCTGGTACCACTCTTATATAAATACTGCAGGGTGGGAACATATATGGGACAGCTGAGTTCTAGTGGCAATTTAAATCCTAACTTTTAAGAAACGGAAATCAGATAAAACTAAAGCATTGCAACCTCTGCTCTAAAACCACTAAAATTAAGCAAAATTTGATAAATTTAGTTAAGATAAATATATGTGAATAAACATTTAAAAAGTACTTAAACACGCACACATGCTGTTATATAATGTATAAATTTTTAAACACCTCAATTCTAAGGCAATGTTAGCAATCCTAGAAGGAAAACCAAAGAAGAGTGATGTGACTAACTAACCTCCAAAGAGATCCACTTCAGCAGTGACAGCAGTAACAGTGGTAGTAGTTGAGGCAGAAGCTGAAGCAGTTGCTACTTCAGCAGTTGTAGTAGGAGGGGTAAGTTCTGGTGCAAATGGATCTGAAATCTGTGCTTCAGAGGGAACAGAAGAAAGTGCAGCCAAAGAGTCTATGTTGCACCAGAGATGGAGAACAAATAAAAGAGAAGAAAAGGAAAGGACAAAAGATATACCAGATTTGAAATGATCAAAACGAGGGCAGTTATTAAGATGTGGAAGTCCCTCAAAACAGAAGTTTAAAATAAAGCTTTACTCACCCTCTCCCAAAAGGTCTATCCATGTCCATTATGTGTCAGCATATGAAGAAATAAGAGATAAAGCTGAAACATTCAATCACACCAATGTCCAAGCGGGATGAGGCACAAAAGAAAGTCTAACTTTCTGGGCCACTTGTAAATAAATGTACAGTCATCCCTCCATATCCATGGGTTCCACATCCATGGATTCAACCAGCTGTGGATCAAAAATTACATTTGAAAAAGAAAAAGTCGTGTTGTTGCTGATGTGTACTATGTAGTTAGGCCTATGATTAATGGTTACATCTGTATACTGAATATGTACAGACTTTTTTTCTTGTCATTATTCCCTAAACAATACAACTATTTACATAGCATTTACTGTATTATGTAATATATGTAATCTTAAGATAATTTAAAGTATATAAAAGGGTATGTATAAATTATATGCAAATACTCTTCATTTTATATGAGGACTTTTAACATCTGCAGATTTTGGTATCCATTGGGGTCCTGTAACCAATGCCTTGCGGATACTGAGGGATGACTGTATTACATATTATCATCATAGAACTTCTGAGCTGGGAGGGACCTTAAAAGATCCTTTAGACCAATTCCCATTTCATAAATGGGAAAACAAAGAGCAAGGGAGGTCAAGACACTTACCTTAAGTCAGGTCTAAACAATTTTGACAAACTCGACTTATTTTTTTTACCAGATTTACCATTTCATCAGGTTTGATTTTGCTATGCTATAAATATCAACTCTGAAGAAACTGTAGTTAATGGAACTTTATTAATCTTCTTTAGTTGATTTGCTACTGCAGTCCAGAATGCCAGAGAATAAAAAGAGGTTTCATAATAGCTACAGTTTGTAGAACATACGAAACATAGTCAAAGAAATTAATGCAGGTTTAGGGGCTAGAAAAAAGAAACCCTAACCTAAACCATTTTCTTCATAAGTTCACATTATCAGATTTTCTAAAGTCAACATGTAATATTAACATTTAGAAGCATTACGTGATAACACATGAGAATGATTTTTAAGATAAATGTGACATGTTATGCATCAAAACTTTTCAGTCTTTCTGAGGTCAGCATTCCATTGGGACATTCCTACTTTCTTACTGTTCAACAGTGGGATTAGTTGGCATCCTAAATAAAAAGGCCTAGGAGGGATTATTCTTAACTATATTGTGAATTTAGGTCACACATTTAGTGTCCAGTGACATTCCTCTACTCTCAGTCACATAATACACCTCAGGACTTATATCTGAATTCATGAATGCTACTAGAAACTTACTTTAATCATAAATTTTTAATAAGAACTCATTAGGGAGATATTTTTTTCAAAGCCTGAAAAACAAATGAAATCTGGTGACAGCCAGAAGGGAGGGGGTTTGGAGGCTGGTAGAAAATACTGACTTGGTTGACCTATGTTGATTAGGGTATGTTCTTCTGTTAGGTGGCCAGGTCCAAAATCCTAAGAAACAGAAGGTCCTTGCAATAATTCCTCAAACCAACAGTACCTGAACCAATACAAATGTTACTCCATAGTTACACTTCCAAAAGATACTAATTGGACACTAAAGTGGGTCATCGGAAGCCAGATAGACTTGGCTTCTCTCTTTTCCTGGCACTGGTGGGACTCTCCCTAGCCCTGCCCTTGTCAATGGCTATTTCATGGTGCAGTGTGACTTAGCAAAAGAGCTCAGAGCCATTTGATTTAACAGTTTCCAGACCTGTTATTGTCTATGCTAGATAATGAGCAACTTCTTTCATACGTTTGGTAAGTGAGAAAGGAAAAGACTTATTTATGTATACTAGAAGGAGAGAGAAATAAAAAGATTTAAAAAAAGAAGTATACAAGATTAAAATATTTGTTCCTTGTTTTTGACCAGTGTTTTGTTCGACTGTAAGGTGTTGATAATTCTTGCAATGATATGATGGAAGATGAAAAGTAAAATTTCCTAGGAATATGTACAATAATTAGGCATATTGATAGATAATTGCCATTACTAAACATTTTCCATTCCTGGAAACCAGATATTAGTCTTCAAAATCTTAATTTTCTAGATGAAACATAACTTGCTACTTATTCCTTCTTCTATGTAAATTTTCCTCTACTATAAAGTTTCTTTTTAGGATGATGGGAACAGTTATTAAATATTCTCAAAGCTGCCATTTCTTGTAAAGAATTAAACTATACCAAACAAAAAAAAAGGTTATAGCAGTAGAGTTCCATTCATTTCCAAGTAGTACATAATCAGAGATTTTTTTGCATTATAGAAATTATGAGATATTTATATAATGCAAAAATAAATAAAATATTCATTGTACTGAGGAAACGGAATAACAACTAAATTAACAAGCAAATCTATATTCCGCAGTGAGATGTAGATAAACTTTTAGGTTATTCTGAAGATTAAATGTGTTAATATATTTAAGTACTTACTCATATCTGGAACATATAAATGCTTGAATATGATAGCTAATAACAGTAATAACTAACATTTAAATCAAACAATAATTTTCATTATTGAACTGTGAATTTCAAGGTTCTATATCTTTCAGAGTGTGTGTATATGTGTTTGTGTTTGTTTGCATATTTCCATGTATATAAAACACCTATAGAAATCCTTCAGATTTAATTAATGAGAAAATGATAATATGGATTACAAAACTGCTTGCACTGTAGTTAACATTCCACATGGAAACTATTAAAGTGATATGATCACATAATATTGATGAGCCTTCAAGAGCATGTTGGTAATTAATTTCTAATAGGTTTATTCTAATAAAATCTTAGCAGTAATTCCATGTTTCTCAAGAGGTAGAAATTTCATTTCAAGCATTTATAAAAAGAAATTTTCTGTTTTCCCACTTCTAAGACACACGAACTCGTTTGTGCTGAGAGATTAGTTTACTATGATGAAGAAAATGTTCTCCCTATTATGGGGTCAAAGGTAGAAATTTCAAACATGCTTTGTATTCTTTCCAATGTTCATTATTAGACCACAGGACCTAAGTCAAGGTTTCTGCCTTAATTATAAGAAAAAGTGCTCCCTCTGGGCCAGCATATAGACAAAGAAAAGCACCTTTTTTTTTTTTTTTCTCAAGGACACGGAAGGCTCACAGCTTGGCTAGCAGAAAGCAGTGTGGATATATTGGGCCCTCTCATACTGTGCAAACGGCATGTCCACGTCAGACAGACCTGGCTGGAATCGCACTATTATACTCTTTTCTTCTATGTCCACCAAAATCTCAAAATCTTAGCAGAGAGTACTTGGGGATGAATATGAATAAAACTGCTGCACTGCAATTTAAAAAGAGTTCACCTAGGTTTTTCTCTTGTGAATGAAAAAGGGGCTCTGTAATAAATCAGTGACTGTAAGTATCCTCACAGGGTTATCTGATCATAAACTCCTAACTCGGCAGATCATGGTGGGTAGTCAGCTCTAGGCCTACAACTTTTTTAGCAAAATGTTTATCTTTGCTTTACAGAAGCCCTATCCATTGTTCTTGTGCATCTAGGTTAACACATCTTTGAAATGCCAGAGTGATCCTCTTTTTCAGATTCCTCAAAGGCAGTAACTACCCTCAAGGGAATGCATACTCTTGTTAACTATCCTGTACTCCAGAGTTCTAGACATTTCTCTGCCTTGCTTTCTCCTACCTTCATGTAATCTTCCTTGGTCCCTTCTTAATTCCAAATGTATAAAAAGGACTGTAAAACTGTCGTATTTGAGACCTTGCTTCCCGGCATGTCATCGATTTGGCTCAAACTCATAGAAATTCTACACAGGTTTGGATGTTTCTTATGTCAACACTTTTTTAATTGACATTCTTTTCATGTCAAAAGTAAAACAGAGACAAAATTTATCTTCAATTTCATGCTAGAGATATAAGGTGAAAGGAGACAGTTTGCAGTTTCACTGTTCATTAGAGTTCTAACTAAATCACTAAATGTTTGACAAGTTCTAAAAATTACAAAGTATGAATAGATACTAATATAAGCAGGTGAATTACAGGGTTAATACATTCATATAAATCTGAAAACACTTTTTGTGTAACCCAAGTTTATAATTAACACAGAATTTTTAATTATAAAAGTTCTGAAGTTCTATAAAAGTCACATAGGAATTTTATGAAGAAAGTACTATTTAAAAATATATATGTGAAGGATTCTTAAATAAACAAAATACCACCATACAATGTTCAAGACACTAGAATGATGAAAATAAATTATTAGCAAATTACAGTAATCAAACATTTTTTTAAAGTGAAGCTCCAAATGAAATCATAGGAACTAGAAGAATGCCTTTATAACATCTCTAGAGCAAAATTTTCCCTTACCGACTAAAATTTAATAAAGTTAAATGAAGTTGAAAAAAACAATTTTATTTAAAAATTTGATAGGTGTAAGCTTGGGAGTTGAACATTTCAACATAGGATAAGGTAGAAATATTAAAAATGGAAATGCACCTCTATTTAAAATGCTCATTTTTCTAGTTAGCAACTTTATTAGAGAACTGGTTAACTTTTGTTTATTTTGTTACCAAAAACACTTGGAAATAAAACCAAGAGATGATAGCATGTACTTTTGATGTCATACTAACACACTGTTTATCAAGTCTACCCAAGGATTATTTAATTATCTAGGGGAATTTGCAATTTAACTGCTAATTAAGGATCCTGATTCTGAGATGATATATTAAGTCACAGATCTTGTTTGCTAGTGATGCAAATAATATTCTGTGTGGAAGAAAAGATAACCTCAAGATACTTGGTTCTTCAAAATGCACTTTGAACCAGTGTTATCATTTTACTGCTTTCCTCATCAGCAAGTTAATGTCTTTTACCTATGTTGTTTTGTTTCCCTCCCAGCTTTACTGAGGTACAGCTAAGAAATAAAAAAAGCACATATTTAAGATGCACAGTGTGATAGTTTGATAAACATATGTGTTGTGAAAGGATTACCATAATCAAACTAATTAACACTCATCATCTCACATAGTTACTAGCTTTAATTTTGGTGAGAATACCTAAGATTTACTCTCTTAGCAAATTTCAAGTATATAATACAGTATTATTACAATAGTCACATTGCTGTACTTTAGTTCCCTAAAATTTTTTCACCTTAAAGTTTACCATTTGTACCCTTTGGGCAACACATCCCCATTCTGCACTCTGCCCTCCACCTCCCTCCCCTATGTCCAGCTTTTAGCAAACACCATTTTATTTTCTGCTTCTATGAATTTGACTTTTTTAGATTATACATTTATATGAGATCATATAGTATTTGTCTTTCTGTGTCTGGCTTATTCACTTAGCATAATGTTCTCCATGTATACCACGTTTCACAAATGAAAGAATTTCTTTCTTTTTTAGGTCTGAATAATATTTCACTGAATACATATAGCACATTTTCCTTATCCGTTTGTCCACTGATGAATATTTAGGTTATTTCCATATCTTGGCTATTGTGAACAATGCAGCAATGAACATGGAAGTGCAGAGATCTCTCGTACTTATATCCATATTCATATTCATATGTATACAACCAAAAGTTGGATTGGTGAATCATAAGGTAGTTCTATTTTTGATTTTTTGAGGTATCTCCATACTGTTTTCTAAATGGCTACACAAATTTACATTCCTTCCAAAAGTATATAAGGACTCCCTTTTCTGTACACCCTCACCAACACTTGTTATCTCTTGTCTTTTTGAGAACAACCATTTTAACAAGTATGGGGTGATATCTCACTGTGGTTTTGATTTGCATTTTCCTAATGATTAGTAACACTGAACACCTTTTCATATACCTATGGTCACATACCTATGTCTTCTTGAGAAAATATCTATTCAGATCCTTTGTTCATTTTTTAAATCAAGTTATTTGTTTCTTTGTTACATTTTGGATATTAACCCCATATTAGATAGATGGTTTCCAAATATCTTCTCCCATTCCATAGGTTTTATTTTCATTTTTTTGAGGTTTACTTTGATATGAAGAGCTTTTTAGTTTGATGTAGTCTCACTTGTTTATTGTTGCTTTTGTTGTGTGTTTTTGGTGTAATATCAAAAATCCATTGCTAAGACCAATGTCTAGAAACTTTCTCTATGTATTTTTCTAGGTGTTTTATGGCTTAAAGTCTTATATTTAAGTCTTATCCCACTTGAGTTAATTTTTGTGTGTGATGTAAGATAAGATTACAATTTCATTCTTTGGTGTGTGGATATCTAGTTTTCCCAAAACCATTTATTAAAGAAACCACCCTTTCCCTACTGTGCATTCTTGGCTTCCTTGTCAAAGGTTAGTTGACCATATAGGTGTGGGTTTATTTCTTAGCTCTCTTCTGTTCCATTGGTTGAGGTGTCTTTTTATACAAATACCATACTGTTTTGATTACCATAGTTTTGCACTATAGCTTAAAATTAGGAAGTGCGATGCCTCCCACCTTGTTCTTTCTCAAGACTGCTTCAGCTATTTGAGATCTTTTGTGGTCTGTACAAATAACAGAATTATTTTTTCTATTTATAGGCAAATGTTGTTACGGTTTTTCTACGGATTGCAGTGAATCTGTAGATCACTTTGGGTAGTATGGACATTTTAATAATGTTAATTCTTCCAACTCATGAACACATTTATTTGTGTCTTCCATTTCTGTCATCAATATTTTATAGTCTTTAGTGTATAGATCTTTTGTTTCCTTAAATTTATTCCTAAGTATTTTATTCTTTTTAATGCCATTGTATACAAAATTGTTTTCTTCCTTTCTTTTTCAATCTGTTGTTAGTATGTAGAAATGCGATGAATTTTTGTATGTTGATTGTTTAACTTACAACTTTACTGAATTCATTTATTAGTTCTATTAGTCTTTAGGATTTATACATGTAAGCATTTCTCATATATGTCATCTAAAAAGATAATTTTATTTCTTCCTTTTTGATTTGTATGCATTTTATTTCATTTTCTTGCCTAATTGCTCTAAGACTTTCAATACGATGTTGACTAGATGTAGAGAGAGTGGTGTCTTATCTTATTCCTAATCTTAGAGGAAAGGTTTCAGCTTTTCACCAGTGAGTATGATGTTAGCTATGGGTTTGTCATATGCACCTTTATTATGTTGGGGTACAATCCTTCTATACCCAATTTGCTAGGAGTTTTTATCCTGAGAGAATGTTGAATTTTGTTAAATGTTTTTCTTCATCTATTGAAATGGTATAATTTTGAGCCTTTGTCTTTATAATGTGGTAAACCATGTTTATTGATTTACATATGTTGAACCACCTTTGCAGCTCAAGGATAAATCCCACTTGATCATGGTGCATCACCTTTCTAATGTATTGCTGAATTGAGTTTGTTAATATTTGTTGAGGATTTTTATAGTGATGTTCATCAGGGATATTACCCTGTAATTTACTTTTCTAATAGTTTCCTTATCTGTCTCTGGTTGGGTAATATTAGTTTCAAAAATTGGTTTTGAAATATTTCCTTCTTTTCAATTTTTTTTTGGAAGAGTTTGAGAAGTACTGTTAACTCTTGTTTAATGTTTGGTGGCACTTACCTGTGAAGCTGTCTGGTCAAGGGTTTTCTTTGTTGGGAGAGTTTGGATTACTGTTTCAATCTCTTTATTCATTATGGGCCTGTCTAGATTTTCTGTTTCATTATGATTCTGTGTTGGTCCATTCTACATTTCTAGGAATTTATCCATTTGTTCCAATTTGATGGCATCTAATTGCTCATAGTAGTCTCTTATGTTCCTTTGTATTTCTTTGGTGTGGTTGTAATAATATTTATGGTTTTTTTTTTTTGAGTCCTTGTTCTTTTTTTCTTGGTTAGTCTAGCTAAAGCCTTGTTATTTTAAACATTAACTCTTAGTTTCTTTGACCTTTTCTACTGTCTTTCTGGTCTCTACTTCATTTATTTCTGCTCAAATGTTTATTATTTCCTTCTTCTAACTTTGGACTAAACTTTCTCTTATTCTAGTTCCTTTGCTTGGCTGTTTATTTGAGATCTCTCTTTTTCTTAATTCAGGCATTTATCACTATTAACTTCCTTCTTAGATCTGCTTTTATGGCATCCCATAGGTTATGATGGTATGCTTCCATTTTTGTTTGTCTTAAGATACTTTTAAATTTATGATTTCTTCTTTGACCCATTGGCTGGCCAGGAGTATGTTATTTAATCTCCACATATATGTAAAATTTTCAATTTTCCTTCTGTTACTGATTTCTACTTTCATACCACTGAGTTCTAGAAAGATACTTAATATGATTTCAATCTTCTTTAATATTATCTTAAATAAGTCCTATACTAGCACTGTTTTTCCCAACTGAAAAATCCAAGAGGATTTTTGCTTTTACAAAAAAAAAAAAAGAAAAAAGGCAAAAAGCAAAAATAGTGTTTAGCTTTTGTTTCTGTATCCTTAAAATTAAAGCAAGCCTCTTATGGGCAGCATATTGTTGTATCTTGAATAACTCTGCCTTTTGATTGAAGAATTTAATACATTTATGTTTAAAGTAATTACTAATAGGTAAGGACTTAACTATTGCCATTTGTTTACTATTATTTGTTTTATAATTCCTTTGTTCTTTTCCTTCTCTTTCTTTTCTGTCTTTCCTTCCTCCATTCTCTCTTCCCCCTTCCCTCTCTCTTTTCCTTCTCTCCCTCCATCCTTCTTGCTGTCTTTCTTTTTTTGTTGTTGATTTTTCTTAATGGTATGCCTTGATTTCTTTCTCTTCATCTTTTGAGACTCTACTAGTGTATTTTTTTCCTTTGTGTTTACCATGGGCTTACATGAAACATTTTATAGTGATAACAGTCTATTTTAAGCTGATAACAATTTAACTTCAATCACATATAAAAACTCTACACTTTTACTTCTCCTTCCCTTGCATTTTATATGTTGATATTACACTCTATATCTTTTTATATTGTGTATATATTATGAAATTATTGTAGTTTTAGTTGTTTTAAATTCTTTTGTCTTTTAACTTTTATGCCAGTTAAAAGTGATTAATCTACCACCATTACAGTATTAGAATATTATGAATTTGACTATATATTTATATTTACCAGTGAGTTTTATACTTTCATACATTTTCTTGTTGTTACTTAGAATTCTTTTGTTTTAACTTGAAGGACTCCTTTTAGTATTCTTGTAAGGTAGGTCTAGTGATAAACTCACTCAGCTTTTGTTTGTTAGGGAATGTCTTTTACCTTCATGTCTGAAGATGAGATTTGTTGAGTATAGTATCCTAGGTTGGCAGTTATTTTCTTTCAGCACATTAAATATATCACCCTACTTCCTTCTTGTCTGCAAGGTTTCTGCTGATAAATGTGCTGATAGCCTTATCAAGATCCCCTTGTAAGTAATAAGTCGATTTTTCTCCTGCCTTTCTTAAAATTTTCTTTGTAACTGACTTTGACAGTTTGATTAAAACTGTGTCTTAGGGTAATCATCTCTGAGTTGATATTGCTGGAGGACTTTTGAATTACATAAATATAAATGTCCATATCCTTCCCATGCTTTGGGAAGCTGTCAGCCATTATTTCTTTAAATAAGCTTTATGCCATTTTCTCTCTTTTTTAATCCTCTGGGACTCCCATAATGCATATATTTGTTCATTTAACATAATACCATATATGTCCCATAAGTTTTGTCCACTCTTTTTCCTATATATCATGTAAGTTTTGCTCATTCTTTTTCTTTTTAGTTACACTAACTGGATATTTTTAAATAATCTCTTCTTAAGTTTGCTGATTCTTTATTCTGTCTGATCAAGTCTGGTGTCAAGGTCAGCACCTGTTATCTAACACATAGGCACATATGGCTCCTCCTGGGTCCCTTAGCAGATGTTGCTGGTGGCGGGACCAAAGTCAAACAGGACTACATGTGAGTCCACAGGGAGGTGGTGGTGTTGTCTTAGGTCGGTAGCAAGTACCCAGGTTGGTGAGCCTTCCACCTGGGTACAGGCCAGACTTCTCAAAACAACCCTCCTCGGTCTTGGGCTCTACTGGGGTTTTGCATCCTCCTTCCTGGATCTCAACGCTCCCACGGAAGCACTTTAATCCATGGATGGTGGCCAAACTACTGTTGCTGTGGGGAGATGTAATGGGGGCACCTCCTATTCCACAATCTTGCTTAAGTCACTTTCTCTGTGTTGTTTCTACAGTTGCACGTGTCATTAAAATTTTTTTAAACATTTTATTTTGACAGTTTGATGCAGTAAGGCAATGTATTAAAACCAACTCTCTGTAGCATTGGGAATTATGCAGCACTTAATTTTTATATTAGCGTTAAATATGCTTTTAATCAAATACATGAACATTTTTTTTCCTGAGATACATGAATAAAATAGAAATCAAGTACTTAAGTGTCATTCCTCTCGATCAGTTTAGTTTGGATCTTTTCTGACATAAACAAGAATCCATCCCAGATTTCAAGTGCATTAAGTCAAAAACAACATGAATAAAACCAATTCAGGTCAAAAGGAATCAACGAAGGAGGCTATACCTGAACAAACCAAATTAGAAATGTTGCCTTTGATTAATCTTATAAATTTGCAGGAATATCCAGTTCTCTAAAGTCTGAATCTTTAGAAAACAAGTACTAAAAATAATTGTAATTTCAGAATAGCAAAATAGTACTACCTCTGTTCCAACTTTTAAAATTAAAAGTGTATGACTACTTGAACATTTTAACTGTATTACAGGTACTTTTTCTGTCTCTGTTTCTCTCTTTCAATAAATGTCAATCAATACGTGTCATCCTTAGCATTTTCTCTCTAAGCACCATTCTGAATCCTTAGAAGGTAAGTATAACCATTATAGCTTGAATAAAAACAATTAAATAGAAAAATGGTATAGCTGTCTGGTTTCACTCACCTCCCCAGGCAGTGGCTCCTCCTGAAGGTGGTGCTGGTGCTGGTGCTGCAGCTGCGGCTGCCCCTCCAGAAGAAAAGTCTGGCTGGAGGTCCAGGAGATCACTAGATGGTTTAGAAGTGCTGAAAGGAAAACATAATTTTAAAATCAGTTTGAAAATTTATAATGTAAATATGCTTTTTAATTACTTAAACAGAAATTTTAAGATTTCTGTATATTCTGTATATTCAAAGATTTTGTATAATTTAAATTAAATATGAGAGGAACATTTTGGAATGTATAGCAGTATAACATATGTTCTTCTACCAAGGGTTGGCAAACTACTTTTGTAAAGGGCTATATGCGAAGTATGTTAGGTTTGTGGGCTAAATGATCTCTATCACTACTCGACTCTGCCAAAGTAGAATGAAAAAAAGACATAGATGATACAAAAACAAGTAAACATGCCTTTGTTCCAGTAAAACTTTATTAACAAAAACAGACAGTGGGGTGCATTTTGACCCCTGGCCCATAGTTTGCCAACTCTTGCTCTATAAACAATAACAAAGTTAAACCATACTTCAAGTAATGGGTCACTACCAAATCATAGTGCAGAAATTAAAAAAGGGAAAACCTAAATGCCTCAAAGTAAAGTGGAATTTTCTTAAACATGTTATGAAATGCTGACTATGAGGACTGTGACAAAGGAAACATACTATAAATATTAAAGGTATGAGGGTAAGGATTATGTGTAATTTCTTCTATTTTCTACTTTTTGTATAGAAAAAAAATTGTCTTGAGAAAAAAAACTTATTTATAAACCAAAGATACTAAAAAATAACTACTAATATTCCTTTCCTCTAAGTAAACAACACTATATCAAGTTTGTCTGTTATGACACCTCACCTTAAAATACTTCTATATTTTTTATTCTTATTCACTTGGGGCTGTGCTTTTCAAAGCTCCCCCCTCTGCAGAAGTTTTAAGGAAGAGCTTAGAGCTTTGCTATTCAAATTGTGGTCCTCAAACTGGAAGCAGCCTAGGACCTTGTTAGAAATGCAACATCCGGCCTTACCCCATTTCTACTATATTAGAATGTTTATTTTAACATGACCCCATGTGTTTCGTATGTACATTTAAGTTGAAGAAGCACTGGCCTAAATGTGACCAGATCAGGTGCCAAGCCATCAAGGGCCCAGGTTCCCAACCCTTCTCTGTATATAGCAGTTCCATCTTGATCTTTTTTATATTTTAGATTTCCAAGGAATATTCTTTTGAAAACAGACTTCTGCTGCTTTTTAAAAAACATTTCAAAACCCCTAAAGCTTGCCTAGTGTTGCTGTCCATTTCATAAATACAAGTGATCTAAGTGCCAGGATGGGGAAAAATATTTATTATTAAGATCCACATCAGAGCTTTTACAAGAAGCAACTTAGTATAGAGACAGAAAGGACTTGGTTTTAACAAACTTGAGATTATAAAAAGAAGAACTAAGCAAATAGAGGGTAACACACATGGTTAACAGGGGTGCATTAGCTTTGAACTGATTATTAGATTTATTGCTCAGTTCAAAACTTGTCTCCAAATACAAGGAATTTATAATTAGAGTCACAGATACAAGAAAACGAAACTAGCATCTTGTCAAGGCAAAGAGCCAAACAAAGTGTTGACCTAAAATTATTATTTGAGGAAGCCTCTATGAGTTGGGGCTTCATTTTAGGCAGCCCTGAGATTTCACAGAATGCTCACGCACCCCTACCTTTCTTATACTTGTTCTGAACTGCAGGTGCTTTAAAAGCTGATTAGGAACATCACAGGGGTCTCTTCCTACCACCAGAGTCTGAGTTCCTCAGATGGACCATCAAATTTAGCTACAAAGGTGATCTTTTTTTAAGCACTTTAAGCACCCTTTAAATTTCCCACAAAAAACTACTTTTAGAGAACATTTTCCATATCAGCCAGTTTTAGAAGAATTGAAGTGTGGTCATCATTTTTCGACTTTCTTTCCCAAATGTGCAGGCAACAAAGTGATTTCCACAGTTCAGATCTTTCTAATGCTTTGAGACCTACAGACCTAGGTGGCTGTGTAAGGTAGAAAAGAACTTGCTTTGTGTATCTAAAAATAATTTTAAAAAATCACATATTAGGACTAGCTTTCATTTTATGAAATCAGTACACAGAAGTAAAACAAAACCTCATCAAAATATTAACAAACAATTCACTGCATACTCATTAACTAACCTGACCGGGACAGCCGCAGATGCAGTTGCAAATAAATCAACCGGTGGGGATGTGTCAATAGTTTTAGCTGGTGTAGAATTAGGAGACGTAACAGTTGTAGCTGGAGAAGACTGAAAGTGAAGATGCACAACACACTCTAGTCAAATATGAATCTACAGGACACAGAGCAACAGGACTTTCATTTTGCAGATCTATGACGTTTCCAGCAATTTTTTGGTAGCTCTTTTTTGGGGAAGAAACCCAAGCAAATTTGCATCAAGAATCATAATACATAATCAATAGTAGGCAAAACATCTTTCAAATTTTAGAAGTTAAATGTAATTTATATATAATGATAAAAATATTTCTGTCATTTAATATATAAAATGACAAAAATATTGGCCTAACATTGCAAAGACTTTTTATTCATGCATTTAAAATTAAAGCTAAATGTATTTCCTGAGCATAAAATTAGTGGGAATTATTTTCCTAGCTGCCAAAAAATTTTTCAATGATCAATTGCATTAATTGGCATAAAACCAAGGACATTCTTTTTCCTTTGTATCCTAAACAGACTTCTTATAAAGTTTTCTCATGTGCCTTTGAAATCTAGCTAATATATTTAAAAATAAAAATTTTATTGAATTACTATCCTAATTGTACTTTCTTTCATTCTATCTATTTAATTCTTCACATAGTCACAAGAGAAAGATTAATGGACCATCTCAAAACAGTACACTGGTACTTAGTTCTGTAAGTGGAACTGAGATATAACAGCAAGTAAAGTACATGAAGATCAAGACCATGCACAGGCTTTCAGACACTGCCATAACTGGACGCCTGATTTCAGATACACCAAACTTAAAGAATATTTCAAAATGAATAATTTAGGAAAAATGACTGAGGAGATAAGAAATTTATATAAATTTTCATACTTAACCAGTATTTGTCTAATATCTATTTGTGTAAGAATATAACTAATCAAGAAGTCAAAATTCAGTAGATACATAAGTGTCAAGCATTCGGTAGTTTGACAAAGACAAATATATGAGCAGTATGGATATTATTACTCAGAAAATGTCAACTCAAGCCTTTCTTCACCCAAAATTCAAATTTTCCAAAGGGAATGAAAAAGATTATCAAGGGAATAGAAAGAGCCAACTAAAATTAACTCACACATAATCCACTGTGAACATTGACAATTCCTCTAAAAGAAAGCAGTTTTTTTTAAAGGCAATACAAGTAAATAAGCTTAGAAAGTGATGTTTATGAAACAACACCAAGAAATTAATGACAGCAATGAATCTACAAATATAAATACAGAAATGAAGATCTTCAAAGACCCATTTAAAACCGCCTTGCAACAGCAATTTCTGAAGAGATGAGAGAGCTAGAAAAACAGAACTAAAATAATCCTGTTATTTTTAAAAGAAAAAGTCAATAAAATTCAGTTCAGCCTAATTGGAGAAACAGATCTCAAAGGATGCCATAATTTTACCATACTCTACTCAGCAGTCACATGTTGGAATTTTTCACATAGACATAAGGATTTGAAACCTGGCTTTGAATCTGAATCACCAGGGAGCCTTTTGTTTGTTAGTTTTATCTGATTGTTTGTTCAAGCTCTCCAAGGAACTCAGGCAGCAAGCCAGGCACTGGCTCAGTATAGGCTGTTTGGGACATCCCCTCCCCTGCCCCAGTGCAGTGATGATGATATCTTTCATGTCTGTAATGACAGCAATTATATAGTGGAAACTTGTCAAAGAAGAGAGAGCTCATTTATTAATTTATTTTTTGCATGAAAAAATACAATGGCAAATGAGAACCACAGACCTACAGAGGTAATACTCTTGTTCTTGATTACCCTAATCCTGTCCTTCAACATGCTAAAGTAGAGACAGGGAGGTAAAAGAGTTATTCAATTTATTAAAGGACTATATAAAAAGCATGCTTGTGAAAAGATACTCAAATGCAACTGGTTTCTCTACCATTGAAACACGCATATTATGTGCCTTACCTATCTCACAGGGCTGTGATTCAGTGTATGTGAAAGTGCTTTGCAACAAGTAAAATGTTACACCAATACATTTGTTTTTAGTTGTAATATAAATGTATGAAAATTTCTTTCACATAAAAAAATTTCAGTCCAAATAGAGGATTAAATAGACATTGTTATATTATGTTGGACTTAGAAAATATAAAGGAGAATACACAAAAACTTACCTTTCCTCAAAAAATTAAAAATAAAATTACTTTATAATCCAGCAACTCCCCTTCTGCATGTATGCCCAAAAAAATTGGAAGCAGGAATTTAGACAGATATTTGTACACCCAAGTTCATGACAGTGTTATTTAAAAAAGCCAAAAAGTGGAAGTAACCCAAGTGTTCATTGACAGATGAACTGATGAACAAAATGTGGTATATAGATATAACAGAATATTAGTCAGCCTTAAAAAGGAAGAACATTCTGGCATATGCTACACATTGAGAAACCTTGAAGATATTATGCTAAGAAAAACAAGCCAGTCACGAAGGGCAGATACTAGATGATTTTCCTTATGCAAGGTACCTCAAGTACTCAAAGTCATAGAGACAGAAAGTAAAATGGTGGCGGCCAGAGGCTGAGAAGAGTAAGTGTTTAAAGGGTACAGAATTTACCTTCAGTTTTGGAAGGTAAAAAAAGTTATGAAAATGGATGACAGGATGTTGCACAATAATGTGAATGTACTTAATGACACTGAACTGAACTGTACACTCAAAGATGGTTAAAATGGTTAAAACAAAAAAAAAATGAGCTTACCTTACTTAATGGAGAGGGAGCACCAGATCTAAAAGGCAACAAAAAAATTAAAACTGAATATACATGAATACATTTGCAGAAGCATTTAAACTTGATAATATCACCTGGATGAACATTAACTTGTTTATATGCAACTGTTTTTTAGTAATGGACATACTGTTTTTAAAAAATATTTTTCATCTTTTATGCAATTATGTCATCCTCCTCTAATGTTTTCTATCTACTACATTTCTAGTACTAGAAATTCTTAAATTTAAAATTCTTTTCTATAGCTTTAGCAATTCAATTCAAGTGGACCATTATTGCCTATATCTATCAAAAAATAAATGGTCCAAATTGGAATTTTAAAAATTTTGCTAAGACTTGAGAAAAATTTTTACAAAATTTTATTATTTTAAAAGTTAGAAATCTCATTAAAGTACATTGTGATTCATTTAATCATAATTATGATGCATAAAACACCAGGATAAAAAAAAATCCTATGAACCCTGTGCCTGAAATGTATCTCAATTTCCATATTCACATTCCTGAACTTTTTTTTTAAATGTAATGCAGCCTCTGAAAAATATTCCTATTATCTTGTTAGAACTAGAAGGAGCTTGAGAAAGAACAGTGACCTCAATGCTTGTTTCTAAGGAAGTGAAGGAAAATTAGGAAGAAGTAAAATTTTTTTTTAGTTTATGGGTAGTAGTGAGTATTGTCCATCATTTCCAGCAAAGCACTTCAGAAACAACTGTCTAAACAGCTTATACCTTACTAATCTGAATTGGTGAAAAATTAATTAATAAGAAAATAAAATTAATAAAAACTATAGTTCAATAACAAGCTTATAGTCAGTCAAGGTCTTATATAGGATGGCAGGGATGGCTTGCTACTTCATTCTAAAGAAAATATCACATGTAACAGTAGCAGAACAAGATTAGCAGAGATTTAGTAACTGGAATTTCTTAAAAGATCATGAATTTTTGTTTTGTTGAATGTGGCAAAAGGAATCTAGCAGTATTATATGTCTGATTAATATCTTTTACATTTGACTTCATCTGCTAATATGTCTGCCATTTTCTGTTTAATTTTAGTTTTTACTCAAAATGGATATAAGTAATGTAAAGTAAGAGCACACAGGGATTTCTGCTATGTAATGAAGGCAGAAGCATAACAGTAACACTCATTTCAGTTGTGTGTACTTGGCTAAAAGTTATTTTAATAGTAACATATCCTGTGAAGAAAAGGATATAGATTTATCTATATTATTCATTTCAAAGGGACAACTAAAACAAATGACTTCACAGTGTTCTCTGTGTCTACAAAAAGTTACTTAGGCACCTAAAAATTCCCTAATAAGTTTATCACTAATAATTTCTCCACTCCGTCATTTTTCTTTTATATATGTGGAAAAGAAATAGAGTTAAGTCTAAATAAAAATTCAACAAAATAATGGCCTCAACTCAGAAGTCATTAGATGTGGTCACTTTCTAAGAATAAAATAGTTGAAATTAATTTATCTCTCAAGTAATTTTCATGGACCAGTTCTCAGTGGTACTGATGAATGAGAATAGGATTACAGAAAAGAGAATTGAGGATAATCAAAAACTTTTTGACATGTTTCCAAACTAACACATAGAAATTTCTAACATATTCTTTACTCTATATCAAGAATAAAGATACAGTTAAAATGACAGAATCGTTCTACCTGCTATTAAAGAATATCACATTCAAATCTAAGTATAAAATATCGAAATCGCCATAAGAATCAGTTTTCTAAGTTCCTACATGAACAGTAAATGACACTTGTAGTTACCCCATGGATTAAATAAGTAAACATGAAAATCTCCTACAGTCTACGTTGAGCTATCATGACACTTACTGTACTGTATCTTGCTTGTTTCAGTATCTTTCTTTTGCATATTAAGTTCTTTGAAGTGAGAGAACCCATATCTATGTTTTATATCCCTAGTACTTTACACAACACTTGGCATTGTCTAAGCACTGAAACATATTTCTGTATTATCTAAATCTTAGAATAAAATAAATTCACATACTTTTTGTATAAAAAGAAAACTAATTGAAAACCTTAACAATTATTTTGTGTAAAACTAAACTGTCAAGATGTGCGACACCTCTATTCCCATTGGCCAGGTCCAGCCATTTGCTAAGATTTCATCAAAAAGGTGAGAATCATAGGTGTTCCCATTGGGGCTATAACTTTAAAAAGGATGATTAATCGCTGAATAAAATCTTAGGGCTCTGAGGCTAAGAAAGGTAAATAATGTGCCAAAGTCTCATTATTCTTTAATAGTGGATTTAAGACTTCAGTTCAAGTCTGTCTGACACCCAGAGCCTGTGTTCACTTCACATTCCAGCTAGTCCTGATGGAAACACATATGAGCCCAGCACATTTGCTCCTCTCTTGCACAACACACAAGCTGCTTCTTTTAAATCTGTTTCTAGGTTGATTTTCTACCCTATCCTTGGTCCTTTCTTATTTATAAAAAAAAATACTACAATATCTTATATATAGATAATGACATTTATTAAAAATCCACACTTAATTTTAATTATTTCAGCTAGAGAAATTTAGTACAGAGTGAACTGTGTTGGGAAAAATTAAAACACGAACATAATTTCAGAAGAGAATGACCATATAGTAATCTACCCTAAATTCTGTAATATGCTACAAACAAATCTATGTGGGTTTCTATGATGAACATAGCAAATGCCAAAGTTTACTTCCAAAGTGTATAAGTAAGCTATCAAAAGAGAAGATTTTATTTCTTATTCACGACAATCGACCCTACAATGTTCTGGCTATAAATGCTAGATAGAAAACCTATCTTCCAAATAATTTCATTTACAATAGACTTATTTTGTGTTTCTTGCACCTTCAACAGTCAATAAACCCACATGAAAAGTAAAATCAATTTCTCTCTTTTGTTCAGTGGAATCATGGAAATAGTCAAAATATACAAAGGCACATCACACAGTATTGCATACAATTTCAAAAATAAATAGTGGATACAAGGCACTAAATATAAAGGGTACATATATTTTTTTATAGCAGACATTCGAAAAGTCTATCTTATTCATTGACTTGAATTAGAGGTTATAATAAGTTTATATTGCTACTGGAAGATAAGGAAAACAAGTTTAATTAATTTTCTTTATAAAACTGTCTTTGGGTACTTCTGTCATATGACATGGGAAAAAATATTTTTTTTAGTAAACAAATGAAAAAACCTTTGATTTCTAAAATCTAAAAGGAATATATAAATGTACACCTAAGAGAGATTATTAATCTTGATACAAGAGGACCAAAATAAAGTAAAACTATTTATGCCAGTCACCCTGAGAGACCAAAAAAAAAAACCAAAAAACAAAAAACAATGAAAAAACAGATGTGTAAAATTGACAGAAATCAGTTTTAAATATTCTAAATACCAAATGTGGACTCTTAAGAGTGTTTTTTTGCAGTTTTAGTAATAACCAAATGCAAAAAGTCACTCAATATAGTACTCACCCTTCACTTAAGTTCCCACGTAAGCACAAACATACGAAGAAGAAAATAGTTAACTACCATAATTCATTTATTTTAAAAAATAGGGAATAAGCAAAAGATAATTTCATATGTGGTCTCAGCCAATTCAGAAATTAACTCTGACAAGCATAAAATGATTTGAAAGCAGAAAGAAAACTTATGCTCAGCAAAAGGTATTCCAAACAGAAGTTTTTGTTTCACTGCCCTTAGAAATGTAACTAAATTTTCCAAAAACAAGTTTGCAGCAGCCACAAGGGGGCAAATTTAGATTTGAAGTTAGGGTTAAAGAAAAGAAATCCACTCTAGAAGGTCGCTTCTCCCGAGACTGTAGACCTGGTAAATTTAAAAAGGAAAAAGTGTGGGTCTGTGCAGGACATGGAGGACTGTTAAGGGGAAAAGTGTAGGAAAGCTGACTTTTCACCAACATGCATCCCACACTGCCCAAGGGAGAGGCTCTAACTCTTGGGGATGTGCATACTGTTTTTTCTTAGCTAAAAAGGTTTTTCTGCCACAGAAGCAAGGACATTTCTCAGGCTTCCTTTGCTTACATCTTAGGCAACTCACTTGGCTTTCCAGATACCCTAATACAGGTGACCCCAGCAACAGCTGGAACTGGATATCTTCTATTGTGATTTAATATACTCTCACATATTTTTAATTGATATCAATCCATCCACTAAAATCTGATCATCCATGGTTACATCGAAGCTGAGGTCAACTGTGGGCTTTGGTAATAAACTTGCTAGCATCTCTGAGAGGTTCTGTCACCCATCATTCCAAACAGCTCTGCCATAACTGCCTGAGAGATTCCTACACACTGTTCCTTATCACTGAAAAATTTAGAACATGCAATATTTTTTATCCTAAGTTGGAAAAGATGACAGAAATAATACTTAGCTAATAAAATAAAAAACAAAAAAGTAACAAGAGAGTCTGGATTCTGGGAGAATACCCAGAGAGAAAAAAGCAGAAAGGAGTTGCATTTTTGATAGCTGTATCATAAGTAAAATCTATGACCAGCCTACAGCCCTGCAAAGATCAGTTCTTAGGTTGTTTCTGCTAACTTCTGCTGTCAATCTATGTGGAATAAACATAAAGCCAGGATGACCCACAAAGACATTTAGGCCGACTCTGTAGAGAAAGCTACACAAAGTGTTAAGGTGGAGATGATAAAATATAAAACGATCCCTGACTTTTAGAGTCAGAAAATCTATTTAAGCCACATATGTGAGGGGGGAAAAAAAGTCACACCATTAGGCAGTGCATGATTAAGGAAGGCTTCATGCGATGGCCCTCCCAGGACATATAAGATTTACACAGACACAGATAAGGAGGGTAGGCATCCAAGACTAGCAGAAATATTGTCTGAGTAAGGCACAAAGACTGGAAAACACTGGGTCTTGTGAATACACAAGTTTGACACCTGCCAGAGTGAAGGAAAGAAATGGAACATGGACACATTTTGCATGCAGTGAGGAAAAATTGTCAAAAATTAAGTGCTTAATACCAAGGTATGAAAATCCAGTAAAATTGCACATATCACTGCTCAACTGCTAGCTACTCTTTCTATAAAAAGTTCTCTGAGTAAAAATGTCAGCAGCATGCCATGCTGAATGGTTTAAGTGGAGAGAGCCTGGAGTCCAAAAAATCTATACTTGAGAGCTTTGCTTAGTGGGGCTGGTGACATAACAGTATTCATGGCTGCTCCTGAACTTGTGCTTGTTTTTACTCATATCCAAAGATGACAGCCTCTATTTTTAAGCATGAGTAACTCTTTTTTTCTGTGTATTGTGAATCCCTTCTAAGGGCAAATATATAAATTAGAAAGTTCAGTCACCAGGGATACAACCTACCAATTTGCTGCACATCTGCAATTAAATTGTCTACACGTGAGGGTCACACTCTCATAAACCAATGGGAAGAAGAGGGGCTTTAAAGAAACCCAGAAGAATTACAATAAAACATATTCTAAAACTGCAGTAGTAAGTATAAGCTGTATCATGATAAATCTCATTCTTAGCAAGAACAACTAGCATTTGTCATCTTATTTAGAATATACAGCTAATGCGTACTTGTTTCCAGGTTTCTTTCCTTCTAATGTATTTAGATGCTGTTCAAGGGTCTCCATAAGACTGCTGGGAGCCTACAATAAGAAAGTAAAAATAAATCTCTGCATTGCTTGCTTTCAAAGTAAACACACTGGAACATCACTGTAACTCTGTATGGAGGAGGTCAGTGGATGAATCCAAATTTGTATGTGAGATTTCATTCTAGGTTCTTTTGGTATTTAAATATTTAAATTACATGGAATCTCAATAGGGCCCATCTTACATATATTTAACTTCAATGAATAACAAATAGTGTTACAGCGTAGTTTCAGTGTACAGATTACATTGGATAAACTTTTTCTAAGATCTTACTTTTATGCAGCAAACTTAATTAAGGTCACCATACATTTCCATAAGACCACACTGAAAAAAGAATAGGTATTTGTATCCAAGTCAAAAATATACGAGCCCAAATACAAACTCATAGAAATTTGAAAATACAGAAAAATTGCTACTATATTTAAAAAAGGGGAGGATAAGTGATAGTTGTGAGGAAAAGAATATAACTTTAGCAATAAAGAACAATTAAGATTTTCGTATTGATCTATTTAATTTATATATGTAATAAAGTTATATTGCACCTATAATGACAAATTAAAATAAAATTCTTACTAAAAATTTTAGTTTTGAAAGTTCACAATATTTATTTAACATTTGTTTTAACTTCACAAAGACTCAGAAACTATCTTAGCAATTATGTAATTACGTATGTAATGATATGTTTATTTTAAGTGTAAATTACTAAGTGAATCAAACATGTAAATTTATAAATAAAAATTGCTAAATGAACAAATTAATGTGATCAAAATGATGAAGGTAAGGTAAAAAGAAACAGCCTTATGAGCATTACCTAAGAAGTTATGGACTATATAGTGTAGAAAGAATAATGACTGTAAGGGAAAACAATACATTTAGAATATTATAAAAATTAAAAGTTTAAAATATAACTCAGGCGAAAGTGGATTGACTCAATAAATTCCAGTAAACTACAACTAGGACTATGCCTCTAAGTATAAAAAAAACCCAGATTTTTTAAAAATTTGCTCTATAGAAGAAATAGTCAACTATAAAATGTTCATTTAGCAAACAATGTACACTGTAACCTTAAAAGGAAGAAAATATAAATGGCTTCATAATTTTTATGTGAATTCATACTTGATAACTTCAAAGTTATTACACTAATTGTCAAAATAATAATAATTATAATCGTCATTGTAATGGAATGTAGGAAGCCTGGGCATATAACTTTAAACTTTTCATATTTCCACTTTTTTTCATTGAGAGTAGAGTAAGGGAAAAATACATCAAGCCATAGACCCTCTCTCCAGTTAGAAAACTTATGTCCTCTGAATGTTAAACACAATGTAAAGAATATGTGATTCTGTGCTAAATCTGTTAAAAATGCTATTTATAGTCATGAAATAGAGAACGATATATAACAAGAGGCTTTTTAAATTATCTAAACAATAAAAACAACAAAACCCCCAGAACCAGGAAGATAATTTGCAATTTCATTCTTTTTGTAAAATTTCTTAATAATTTATGGAAGAAAAATTTTAAATGAAGTAATAGTCACAACAGTCACAACAGAAATCTGACCAAGAACACAGACTACAAAACTGACTTCTGTCTTTAAGGGGAGTTATTTCCCAACACATTGCACCTAAAATCAAGTTTATAGCATTTTATCTTCGAGGTTTAAAAATGCTTCTTCATTTATATTACTTATAGGGACTTGTGAAATCTAACAGAAATAAATTCTTCAAATGTATTCAAAGGGGGAAAAATTATTTTATAGCAATGTTTAAGAACGCAGGAATATCAGCCTTCTTCTGAACTGCATATCTATGGCTCTGAGTATATCATAGCATGTAATATGAAAGAAACTGTCTCAAATTTCCAAGGATCAAAACTTTGAGAATGCCTCTGCTGTTGTAAAAGGAATTTAATAATTAATAAAGTATAATCAGCAGTATCTTTAGTTGCTTATTTTTAAAAATGCCAAAGTCAACAGGCAAATTAGAAACACCAAGCCGAAGAACAAGAGTCAGCCTGTGAAAACTGATAGATAACAGCAGTACATCACAGACACCGATTCATCAGTGGTACAGTCTTTAAAAGGAGACTTTTCTTTACCAGCAGTTTTCAGATCAACCAGAATTCCTGACATCAAAACCTAAGATGCTTTTCATAAATGGAGATATTTTAAATTTGGAATGTACATACACACACCAAACAGGAAATATTTTGAAAATCCTTTTCTTGGAACAAATTCACAGATAATTTTGAGTCCAGGATCAAAAAGGAAGCACACATCTACAATTTAAATGCTTTAGATTTTACAGCATCATTAAAACCAAATGAGGGAAAAGAAACAACCAAGACATCATGCAAATTTTTTTTATGATTAGATCTAAGAAACTATTTGAAAATACTAAGGAGAAATGTTTCAGTTCTGATATCATGATCACTTCTTATCCCAAACAGCCATTTTGAAAGTTTTAAAAAAATGCTGTTGCTATTCATAAATCATTTAAATGCAGTTATAATATTATATTCACAATTTAAAAAGGGCTACAGATGTCCATACTCGTATTTATTGTGTGTTTTCTAAGCTAAAAGATTTCCATTAAATTCCTCTGTTCCGTTTTGCTGCAAAAGGAATTCTAATCCTTTTTCAGTTACTAGCAGTCTAGTCCTACTCCCAGTCAATAGGCAGACCTTCTAAGGGTCTCCATCTTCTCTTTAACTCTCTTTTATGGTTGGTGTTTTTGTTCATTGCTATGGCTAGATTCAGTGCCATGCTGGCTACAGAGAAGCCTGGCAGAGAGCGAAGTTAATCTCAAAGGCATTAAACTGAATCCATGCAACCTGGCATTTCTAGACCCATCTCCAGATTTTATTTGTTTATTTAACCTAACACTGTCTAAAAGATTAACCCTAGAACAGCTCACATTCCAGCTCGGCCCTGACTACACTACTGTCAGAGTTGGTTTAAATCCCTGTTTCAATTAGAAGCCTCTATCGGACCTGTGGAAGGGGCTCTAAATAAGAATTTGGTAGTGTGTTAGCTCTGTTGCTCATAATCCCAGTAGAAATCACAATTAAGAAACAAGAAATTTCAGAAGCACAGAATATTCTTGTATTGAAATATAAATATATACTGGAGAAATAAACTCATAGGGTTTTTTTAATTAGGTAATTTAAAAATAAATGTTAATAATGAAGTTATGGTCATAACAAAAGTAGAGGATATGCAATACTTGATTCTAATGAATCTCTACCACAGAATAGCTTTTTACTAGATCGAGGGCAAGATTTTACCTTAAGGATTTTATATCTATTTCCCGAACTGTGATAACATACAAAATACATCATTAAATAAAGTATCATGTCTCTGGCCTTCCTGAGAGAGAGTATATAAATTATACTTAATATTATAGTATCATTAAAAATTAAACCCAAATATGTGAGTCATTTTTTAATGACATATATTTTTCTAATTTCAAAAACAAAAAGGCATTAAGTATTCTTTTAAACTTTTTCTTTTCTCCCTCAGACTCTGCTCAAATTGAAAGCCTCTCTAACAGCATATCTAGTTTTTCTTTTATTTTACAGTGAGCTGTATATAGAGTTGAATAAAGATGAATTACCATTTCTAAGAGCTATTCATTCAGCGAAGTAGTTTAATTCCACCTTTTTAGGTTAGCATGCATTATTTATTTGGGTTATTTTATAAAACTGCACTGTAAATGTTTATTATAATTAATTTAAAATAAAAGCACACTGATTGATTACTGTTACAAAACTCATACATCTGTATGCAATAAAGAGATTTTTAACAGTTCTTTGTGCACACTCAATTTTTAGCCATCTCTAAAATGACACCAATATCTTATAGTCAGTATTTACCTGATCATCTTCTCATAGTAGCAAAAATATTTTATACTAATATTCTGACTAGAAGAATCTACCTCCTACTTTTAAATAAAAAATATAATGCCATCATATTCCGAATTTTTTTGTGAATTTTATTTATGAAGAATTCTTAGAATTTCATTGGTATTTTAATATACATACAGAGACCATTACATTGGGTTTCTCTAATTTTTAATAAAAATTTAAGCTTAACATTATTTTAAATATGGAAATATTTTAAAGAATTAAAGAAAGTAATTAAACATTTTGATATTATTAAAACTTATTAATATCATTTCATTGACAGTTTTCTTCTATTACAATGACTAATTTACTAAGACAAAAAACTTCTGTACTCAATACTGGTAAATAAAATAACTCTATATCTTTCCTATCAAGTGAATGTCTCTAATTAAAGGACATGTTTGGATGGAAATTTATCATTAACAAAGTGAAGAACTGATTAAATAAAAACAGTTCCTATCAATTATGAAAAAGTCATACAATAATTCTACTCATGTGAATAACCTTGATTTTTTCACTTTAGCACTCTCTTGACAAATAAAAGGATTGATAAGGAAGCCTGCTATTGTTTTTGCTTACTAAATGTTTCCCAGAAAAAAAGTGTATCTCTACTACTTTTTTTTTTAATTATTTTACATACGGAAATTCCTCTACTTCACAAGGGAGACAAGGGTCAGTGTAGAGGAGCTATATCAAAATTTGCCCCATTCACATTCTTCCTTCATTCAAGTTCAAAAATGAAGAGAGCTCAATAAGTAAATTCATTTGCCTTTAAAGAATAAATTATGTTATAAGGACAGGAAAATCTTCATGTTACCTTCAGAAAGATATTCAATGGCTAGAAAAAACAAGTAAGCTGGAAAATTTCGAAGAAAGTTGGTTGCCTAAATTCAACATGTGTTAAATGGTTACAAGACTATGGCCCAGGTAGAATCCTTTATGGTAAATTATGGAATAATAATTTCATGCACACTGAATCTTCCACTAAGAGAAGCATTTACCTGTGTGAGGTCAGGAATGTCACCTTTATCAATGCCAACTTGCTGTAGATTAAAAAAAATAAGAAGTTACTTAGTGGAATTTTAAAAATTAAGTTCTATCAATTTAATTGAAGATCACCAAGAATTAGTTAAAACCATAGTTTAAACTTGGTATAGAAGAATTGTTATTATAAATATTAGTTTCACTTTGAGCATATGCTCTGTGTAGTTTTCTACTCAATATGATAGACCAATTATTTCATTATTATAGCTAGATATAACAAGTGTTAGAACCCCAAAACAGAACTTTGAAGTGTAAAATTTAAAGATTTCCTCCACGGGTAATGGCAGCTAAAAAACTTAAAAGAATAAAAAATTCTTAGACTAAATTTAAATGTTAATTATGCCAAGTCCTCTGTATAGGAAATATCCATTTATTTTTTTTGAATTTATTTTTTAATTAAAAATTTTTATTTATTTAAACAACCCTCCTCCCCCAAACAGTTCACCCATTTCTCCTGCCCCTAACACTCTCACGTCTTGAAATCATCAATCTGTTCTCTGTATTCCTGACCTTGGATTTTTTCTTCTTTTTTCTAGATTCAATACATAAGCGAGACCATATGGCATTTGCTTTCTCTGACTTATTTCACTTAGCATAATGCCCTCAAAGTCCATCCAGGTTATCACAGATGGCAAGATTTTATTTTTTGTATGGCTGAATATTTCATTGTGTATGCATCTATATAACATTTTCTTTATCCATTCACCCACCAATGAACATTTATGTTGTTTTCATATTTTCATTAACATAAATAATGCTTTAATAAACATGGGGGTGATTGTATCTTTTCATTAGTGTTTCTGTTTTCGAATAAATACCCAGAAGTGAATTTCTGGATCATCCAGTAATTATATTTTTAATATTTTGAGGAACCTCAACACTGTTTTTCATAGTGGCTGCACCACTTTACATTCCCACTAACAGTGAAGAAGGGTTTGCTTTTCTCCACATCCTCACCAATGCTTGTTATTTCTTGTCCTTTTGATAACAGCCATTCCAGAAGGTGTGAGGTGATATTTTATTGTGGTTTTCATTTGCATTTCCTTGATGATTAATGATGTTGAGCAACTTTTTATATACCTCTTGGCCATTAGCATGTCTTTTTGAAAAAATATATATTTAGATCTTCTGCCCATTTTTAATTGGACTGTTTGCCTTTTTCCTATTGAGTTGTAGGAATTTATACATTTTTAGATATTTGCCCCTTATCAGATATATGATTTGGAATCATTTTCTCCCATTTGGCAGGCTGCATTTTCATTTTGTTAATGGTTTATTATGCTGTGTAGAAGCCTATTTATTTGATGTAGTCCCACTTGTTTATTGCTTTTGTTGCTTTTCCTTTTGGAGTCAGACTAAAAAGATCATCACCAAGATCCACATGAGATTACTGCTTACGTTTTCTTCTAGGAGTTTTGTGGTTTCAAGTCTTACATTCAAGTCTTTAATCCATTTTGAGTTGATTTTTGTGTATGGTACAAGAAAGTGATCCAGTTTTGCATGTGGCTGTCCAATTTTCCCAACACTATTTACTGAAGAGACTTTCTTTTCCACATGATATATTCCTGGCTCCTTTGTTGTAAATTAACTGACCATATATGCATGGGTTTATTTCTGGTTTCTCCCTTCTGTTCTATTGATCTGTGTCTGTTTTTATGCCAATACCAAACTGTTTTAATAACTGGAGCTTTATAATGTAGTTGGAAACCAGGGAGCATGATGTCTAGAACTTTGTTCTTTTTCAAAATTGTTTTGGCTATTTGGGGTCTTTTGTGGTTGCATACAAATTTTAGGGTTGTTTTTTCTTTTCCTGTGAAAATGCCATTGAATTTTGATAGGGATTGCATTGAATCTGTATATTGCTTTGGGTAGTATGAACATTCTGACAATACTAATTCTTCCAATCCATTCATTAATGTCATAATTTTCAAAATGCAGGTCATTTACTTCCTTGGTTAAACTGATTCTCCTAAGTATTTTATTCTTTTTGGTGCTATTGTAAATGAAACTGTTTTCTTAATTTCTCTTTCAGATAGGTTATTATTAGTATAAAGAAATACAACATATTTTTGCATATTGATTTTGTATCCTCCAACTCTACTGAATTTGCAACTCTACTGAATTTAGATATTTGTTAGTAGTTGTAACAGTTTTTTTATGGAATCTTTTGTATTTTCTATATATAATATCATATCATCTGTGAAAAGTGACAGTTTTACTTCTTTCTTTCCAATCTGGATGCCTTTTATTCCTTTTCCTCTTGCTAGGTCTTCCAATACTATGTTGAATAAAACTATGTTGAATAAAAGTGGCACAAGTGGCCATCCTTGTCTTTTCCTGATTCTAGAGGAAACACTTTCAGCTTTTCACCATTGAGTATAATGTCCCTATGGCCTTGTTATATATGACCTGTACATTACCTCTATATCTTCTTTGTTGAGAGCTTTTTAAATTATAAATGAATGAATTCTGTCAAATGCTTTTCCTATATCTATTGAGATGATCATATGATTTTTACCCTTCATTTTTTTAATGTGGCGTATCATATTGACTGATTTGCAGATGAACTCTCCTTGCAACCATGGAATAAATCCCACTTGATCATGGTGTATGATCCTTTTAATGTATTGTTGAATTTTGTTTGCTAATATTTTGTTAAGGATTTTTGCATCTGTGTTCATAAGGGATATTGGCCTATAATTTTCTTTTTTGTAATATCTGGTTTTGGTCTGAGGGTAATGCTGGCCTTCTAAAATGTGTTTGGAAAAGTTCCCCTTCTTCTGTCTTTTGGAAGAGTGAGAAGAATTAGTATTAGTTCTTCTTTGAATGTTTATTAGAATTCACCAGTGAAGCTATCTGACCCTGCACTTTTGTTTGTTGGAAGGTTTTTCATTACTTATTCAATTTCCTTGTTAGTAATCAGACTGTTCAGATGTTATATTTCATCAGAATTCAGTCTTAGTAGGTTGTATGTTTCTAGGAATTAATTTCTTCTAGATCGTCTAATTTATTGGCATAAAGTTATTCATAATAGACTCTTACGAACCTTTGTTCTTCTATAGTATCAGTTGTAACATCTCTTTCACTTCTGCTTTGAGTCCTTTTTTTTCTTGGTGATTCTACCTAAAGGTTTTGTTGATTTTGTTTATCTTTTCAAAGTTTGAGCTTACTTTTATTGATCTTTTCTATTATGTTTTAAGTCTCTATTCCATTTATTACTGCTCTAATTTTTATTTTCTTTCTTTTAACTTTGGGCTTTTTCTTTTTCCAGTTCTTTGAAATGTAAAGATAGATTGTTTGAGATTTTTTTCATGCTTCTTGAAGTAGGAATTGATCACTGTGAACTGCTTTTTCTGCATTCCATAAATTTTGGTATATTTCCATTTTTGTTTGTCTCAAGGTATTTTTTGATTTCTCTTTTGATTTCTTCTTTGGTCTATTAGTTGTTCAGTAACTTGTTTTTTAATCTCCACTTATTTGTGAATTTTCTAGTTTCCTTCATGTATTTAACTTCTAGTTTCCTACCACTGTGGTTAGAAAATATGCTACATATAATTTCAATCCTCCTAAATTTATTAAGATTTGTTTTGTGGCCTAACATATGATCTGTCTTGGACTATATTCTATATGCACTTGAGAAAGATGTGTATTTTGTTGCTTTTGGATGGAATGTTCTGTATCATTGTTATCAATTTAAAATAGACTATAAAAATTGTTATACATAAGCCCCATGGTATTCTATAGTAAATATACTTAAGATAAAGGCATCTAAGCACACCACTAAAGAAAGTAACAAGGAAGAAAATAACAGGAAGAAAAGAATAGAGAGAAACTACAAAAACAGCCATAAAACAATTAACAAAATGGCAATAAGTCTATTCCCATCAATAATTACTTTAGATATAAATGGATAAATTCACCAATCAAGAATTATTGAATTGATTAAAAAAAAAAAGGAAGACTCACCTATATGCTGACTACAGGAGACACAACTTAGATGTAAAGATACACACATAGTAAAAGTGAAGAGTTGGAAAAAGATAATTCCACACAAATGGAAAGCAAAAGAAAGCTACAGTAGGTATATTTATAGCAGATAAAATAGACTTTAAAACAAAGACTATAATAAGAAACAAACAAGGGTGTCACATAATGATAAAGGGGTCAATCTAACAAGAAGATATAATGTTTATAAGTATTTATGATCCTAAATATAAGGTAAATATTAACAGACAAAAAGGAGAAATAGACAATACAATAATAATAGGAGACTTTAATTAATACCCTATTTACATTAATGAATAGATTGTCTAGACAAAAAATCAATAAGGAAGCATCAGCCTTAAATGATATGTTATACCAGATAGACTTAGGAGGTATTTATAGAACATTGCACCCAAAAGCAACAGAATACACATTCAATTTTAATAACTTGTTCTGGATGTAGTTTTCACCTCTCTTCTCACAGAGAGAACCATTTTATTGGTTTCTTATGTATCCTTCCAGAGTTTCCTTATGTGCATCCAGGAAATGTGCAATATTTAAATATTTAATTCCTCTATTATTATACAATAATAGTGTATTAAAAAGAGTTCTCTTTTTTATTTAACAATTTATTTTAGAGCTATATTCATATTAATACACAGTTTCCTCATTTTTAATTACTCTTTTGTCCTATCATTTATTTAACAAGTCACCTATAAATTGACACTGATGTTGCTTCCAAACTTTTGCCACTGCAAGCAATGCTGCACACGTTATTTTGCACCTGTGTGGACACATCTGTAGTATATGTTTGTAGAAGTGAAATTACTAGGCAAAAGCACACAGCAATTTTTAACTTTTTTAGGTTGGGAAAGGAAGTGGAGTAAGAAGCAGGAGCAGAAAGAGAAAAAGCATGCAAATATGAGAATATATTAATAAAGGTGAATCAATGAAGAGAGTATTAAGGTGTTCACCTAAGCTACTTTTATCAACTCTTTGGTTGATTTGAAAATTACTCAGAATAAAAAGTTGGAAAAATTGCAAATCATAACTTCAATTATCTAATTTTATATAGATGATAACATTGATTCTCCAAGAAACAAAGTGGGTTAAACTAAAGTCTCTCTCTTTGAAAAACCAAGTACTTTGATTATACTAATGAAAATGTAGAAGCAAATATGTGAAGCCTAAGTGTTGGGCTCTTATGAAGACAATATAGCAAACTGGAGATTGGAAGGTCCACTTGTGCATCAAGTTCCACATTAAATTCTTTCCTTTGCCTTTTCTATGACTAGATCAGTCTCTCAAGCTGGGCACTTTTGACATTTCAGGATAATTCTTTGTCGAGGGTTGTCTTGTGTACTGTAGGATATTAGCAATATCCTTGATCTCTACCCACAGGATGATTGTAGCCCCACACTTCTTCCTCTATCTGTCTATTGATATAAGTTGGTTATTAAAGTCTCCTATTACTATGTTGTTATTTGGTTGTTACAACCAAAAATGTCTCCAGATGTTGTCTCCTGGGGAAGAGGAGGGAGCAAAATTGTCCACTATGGAGAATTGCTGGGGTATAGAGAGCACTCGCCTCTATCTTTCTAAATCAACTTATGCTAGAGAGTTCTCTCCAAATACAGGCTTTAACTGCTAAACACTGAACTCCGGCTTTAAGGAAGCCATTGATGCTTCTCTATACTCACTCATATTACTACAAATTATGAAAATTATAAACTGAGGCAACTTCATTACATTTATTTCCGTATTTTAATACCTCTTTAGATGATTCATTAAAATATTACTATGAATAAAGTCAGCAATTTTTAAATGACAGTATTATGGATCCCTAATATTGGAATCAGTTTAGTAAAGTGTGATGTGTTTTATTAAATGGATAATTCTGTTAAAGGCACAATTTAGAAATTCTTCCTTGATGTTGTTAATTTTACCGCCCTGAATTTCTGGACCACAATGCATTTGGAGGATTAAGCTGAAGTATAATTGTATTACAGAAATCTCATCCCTTTATGTCTATAAATATTCTGGGAGACATAACTCCTATGACTTAGTATTTACCTTGGAATAGCAAACTAAAAATAACTTGGTTCTATAAAAGGGAAGTATGTTCAGTAGAAAAATCTGTTACCTATAAAATAAACATTTTACAAATTTTCAGTTGTCTGCTTTAAGAGTTTTCAGTATAGTCATCCTCCATAGCCATAGATTAAACCAGTCATAGATCAAAAAGCTTGGAAAAAAAGTTACGTTTTGGCCGATGTGTACTATGTATTTAGGGTTATGATGGTTGCATCCATACTGAACATGTAGACTTTTTTATTGTCATTATTCCCTAAAAAATATGGTATAAGAATTATTTATATAGCACTTATACTGTATTGGATATTATAAGTAATACAGGGATGATTTAAAGTATAGAGGAGATGTGTGTAATTTATATGCAAATCCTATGCCATTTTATATAAGGGACTTGAGCATCGGCAGATTTGGGTATCTAGAGGGAGCCCTGGAATTAATCCCCGTGGATAGCTAGGGACAACTGTTTAAGAATACAAAACATGATAAGTTTTTTTGGATGTCAAGCAATTCCACTGGGAAATTTGAATATTTCCACAGAAATTATACTACTCTACATTTCTTTTAATATGACAAACAACTTACTGTTAACATTTGTCAAATACCCAATATTGCTGTA
Source organism: Cynopterus sphinx (assembly GCA_030015415.1). NCBI lineage: Eukaryota > Metazoa > Chordata > Mammalia > Chiroptera > Pteropodidae > Cynopterus > Cynopterus sphinx. The sequence goes on from CM057386.1 coordinate 73,988,224, forward strand.
TTTTTTAAATGACATTCTGGAAGTTTTCCACACACCCTTTAGGCAAATGGTACTAACTACAGGATAGCTATTGGATATGAGTCATACATACATACTTCACATGACTACTAACTGGAAGACAGAGAAGCTTTGTACATTTGTCAAAAAATCTGTGTATTAACCAATCATAACCAAACAACTAAACACTAGTATTCAAACAATTACTGTTTAAATTATGAACAATGAAATTTTAATGTGAAAGAAAACATAAATGGTTATGGTTAGCCATTGTAGGTTAATGTTTATTCTATTAAAAATAATTTTGTAAATTAGTATCTATTTTATAAAACATTAATCATAATGTTCAAATAAAAGTAAAAATATTTATTATTCAATTATTTAAGGACAAATTTTCAAAATGAGGTCTGATTTCTGTGACTCTTATTCACAAAGGCCTGAATTGGGTCTATGCTAACAGAAAGTAAAATTTTACATGTAAAAAACAGAAGGATTTGATAAGTACCCCTTTTCTCATGAAGCCCTTGAGCTAAGTCTTAAGCTGATTAGAGAAATATATACCTCTGATGTCACATGTGCAGGTCCTTATCTGATATATACAGTTACAAATGGGAAAACTGAAAAGCATGTACATTAGAAATTAGTGAAACAATGAAATAATCTGCTCTGGGTGCTTAGGCATAATTAATTATTTTCCCAAAAAGAAATTAGGTAAATTTTACTAGATTACATTGATAATTATGGGAAAATCAAATCAAACACAAAAAACTTGTGTAGCAGCAAAAGCAAAAGTTTCAAGCAATATAACCCTTCCTTAAAGATCACCAAATCAATTAACCCATGAAGAAATACACATGAACATGCTTTAATGTATATATAATTATATAAGTTAAGCTTTACCTTTTGTTTCCAATGTTGTATAAAAAATATTTTTATTCTGATTATAAACTGCATGGATCAAAGCTGAAGAGACAACATTTTACAATACTATTTTGGTCTCAGCATTTGAATTTTACAATCATTACTCCTGTGAATAAATGAGATTTAAAATATAATACATGGACTAGACTATTTTTGAAATTGTGTATATAAAATGCTTGCTGTGTGCTTGCTATATAATCAAAAATGGAAAAAAAATGCAAAAACATGTCATGGATATCCTATGCCCAAGGCCACTGTATGTTTTGCTGTTGAGCTTTAGAAACCTTTACACACAGCATTCCAGTCAGTCCTAGCAATATAAAAACCCATGTAATATAAAAACTCATCTGTCATCTTGCCAAAGGACTATAATAACAATGTCATAATTTCCAATATCAGTATGAATCAATAATTGGATTTTGTAAGCGAAAAGGCCAACTTACAGATAACCTGAGGAATATCGACTGTATGGTTACACAATTATTTTAAGTATAAAATATGTCCTTAAGAAACAATTTATAAACTTTATAAAACTGTTTTTTTCTGTTTTAGCTTCTCATTGTGTTTTAATCATTGACAAGAAAGGTCAGATTTTATGATTAATCATTTATACACAAGAACATAAATAGACTTTTCTAAGGTTTTCTTCTAGGGTTCAATAAAAATGAAGCATTTTCTTATAATCAAAGATAGCTGTTAGGTGGGATGGAGGAATGGACCACTTTGTGAAATAGTAAATGAGCTCAGATCCATGAAACCTTTATTTGAAGACAAAATGATCATCTGATTGGGACGCAGGAGTACAGAATATAGCTCTGAGTGAAAAATTGGAAGGGGTGATTTTTAAGGTCACTTCCAGTCCTAATACACAGTTACTCTGTGGCAGTATTTCTTGCCAGATTATAAATTTTATCATTCACCCTAGATATATGAGCTAATATTTGAAAATCATATTTCCAAGAAAGCTTAGTATTACTTACCTCTGCAACTTTGAGAAACTCAGACACTCTCGTCATTCTAGTTAGAAATCGTTTGTAAATTTCTAGAGCATCTTTACATTGTCCTTTCTTCATTTCAAAGAACTTTTCTAGAAGAGATGGACAAGCATTTTGCAAAGAGTATCATATTCAATTTTATTCTAAGTTTATATTAATGGTATTATTTGAAGCTTAAATTAATATTTGACTCAAAACACTTGGCACTAAAATCTGTAAGATCCTAAAGCTCCCAAACAAGGGGACCCTCAGAGTAGTTTAAAAAAGAAGTTATGTTCTAAGGTGTCTCACATGAAACAATTTAAATAATGAACATACAATTAAAGTAGAACATATGAAATGTCACAACAGGTATCTCAGTTATCTGATCCAGATATCCCAGTATTCTGTTTTGGAAAACAGTATCTAATTTTCCATGATAACAATCTCAAAAGTTATGACTGCATTCAACAGCATCTTTATTTTCTTACTAGCTCACTATAAACCAGTAATTTACATATCATAAAACAATCATCTATAAATGTCCCTGAATTAAAGAATTCTCTGAATGAAAAGTTGGATGAGATGACTTTCAAGGTCACTTCTAGTTCTAATATGCTATTACTCTGTGGCAGTATTTCTTGCCAGATTATAAATTTTATCATTTGCTCCAGATACACAAGCTAATATTTGAAAATTATATTCCCAACAAAACTTAATATTAGTTACCTAAAAATTGCAGAGGTAAGTAATATTAAGCTTTATGGGGAATATAATTTTACACTCCATGTAAATTAATACCTAGTTTTATTGGTCATGAATTATTTATTTCAAACATTATAATGTCTCCTTTAGCGCTAAAATACTGAAGTTTTCTGAAAAGCAATTGGTTTACCAAACTCTTTCTGACTTTTTATGTACTTGTATCCTCTTCCTCAATCTGTAGTTTTCAAGATAGAAAAACATGATCAATTTGCTGTTCTCTTCTGCCTCCCAAGATTAGACTTCACAGTCATTAGGGTACTACAGCGCCATTACAATTGCAGGCTGACAGTGTATTTTCTCCACACATTTTTAAAGAAAACCAGCACTCTATTAGTGTTTTTTTGCCAGCCAGTCATTCATAGGCTTATTCAGTCAATAATAACTACTGACACTGCAGACAGAGACATGGTAGACCAACAATATCTCTAAGGCAACTCTGGATCATAAATGGTGGCTTGGACCGTCATTATTTTATATCTGCACATGGTTAAACATGTGCTATTTTTGTATTCTTCTATACTTTAAAGTTCTTGATTTCATTTAGCATGTAATTTTACTACTTCTAAAGTATTTTAATTTTCTCAAGGAAGGTTTAATAATATGTAATTACACAACGAACTAATTATTGAGGGCAGCTACTCATTACCTTCTGTTGACAGTCTTTTCGTAATTTTACTTTTAGCATGGACCACCCCTGTAGGGTACTCAAGGAAGCAAAAAGATCAAGAAAATAAATACATATTGTGCTACTTTTTAAGATTTGAGAGGAAAGTGAGTCAAAAAATGGCCAAAGTTAAGGATTTTTTCTTTGTCCATTCTTTCTTGGTTTTTAATGATGCTACAATCAGGAAACAAATCTTTTTTAGTTTAAACTTTTGAAAATAAAGACATTTTGGCAAAAAAAAAAAAAAACACACTTCTCTTTCTTGTACAATCTCCACGAAACAATTTCTAAATATCTAAATTATATTTCTGTGATCTAAGTTTATTTCTTTATGTCAGATTTTCAGCAATAACACAAAAAGAGAAATCAAACTGAATAATCTCAATTTTCTTTTTAAACTAATGCAACAAAATTTTAAGCAATTCTTCTCTGTCTCCTCTGGATGCTTTTTAAAATGTATCTGTCTTGGTAATTTAGGGTTCAGCAACAAAAGAGATTCACACATAATGGCTTTAGGTTATAATCTTATAATTGTTTCTTTAATACTGGTAGTGACACCAAAAGGCAACATGTACTGATATATGCAAAGTTGTAAGGTTTCTTGGTCCCCTGAGAGACTGGGGGAGGGTCCAAAGAAATTAACTCTTGACAGAAGGGCTGGGTCACCCAGAAATGAGCCTATGCCTTTCTTTAATATTCAAGGCAACACATGTTGATTTTCAGTATTTGAAATGATCAAATGTGACATCTGTAACATGAATCTTGGCATGGTATTGATAAATACCCCTATCATGTTAGTATTAACTTTCATAGGATATCTGTCCTGAGAAAGGAACCACACAAAAAGGCATCTCATCCCTGAAGGACAAACCGACTTTGAATGTGGACTATTACTAACTACCACCAGTCAGTCAGTAAGGGAAATGTCATGTAAGTTGAACGTCAATTTCAATCCAGTGATCAAGTGTTTGTGAAGATTTGTGGCACCAATATTGATTCCAACATTAGATATAGAGAACTGGTCATAAAGTCCTTGATTAAAACTAACACATAATATATTTATAAAGTTAATTCCTAGCACTATCTAATAAACAAACAAAAAACACACCTATCTGAAAACACTTAAGATAATAAACGAAGTGTACCTATCTTCTAGAATGTTACTTTTACAAGAGCAATTTGACAGTGCCAGAAGGCAGCCATTCAACACCAGAATGTCATCAGGCAAGAAAGTACACCTCTACCACTTTTAAAAAGTCAGGCCTTTAATAGGAAAAGATGTAACTTTCCTCCTTTCCTGCTCCTAACCTTGGCCAATAGACTATCTCTTTCAAATTAAATATGTACCAAATAGTATTTTAATATAAAGAGAAAATACATTATTAGTACAATTTGTGATGTCAACATCAAGTAGAGGAGCATTTTAAGTAGCTGTTCAAGACAACAACAGAGGAGAATCACATGGCTTAACATGTTTAATTGCTAAATGAATTGTGAAAACAATAAATCCAATGTTCTTGAACAGAATTGAGAACGAAACAAGGGTACACTGGTGAGAGAGTATGAGAATGAGTCAACTGGATATGAATTTGAGCAAGGTGAGCACCTCACAGGTAATTAAGGTTTTAGGTTTAAATGTCTAATTATATATAAACAGAAAAAAGGAGATTAGGAGGGGCAAATTCAAGAGTTCAGTTTCAAAGATTGCTGAATTTCAGATAAGAACACAATATCTAAATCTAAGTTTCTACAAATAAGAAGACATGCAAAACCGAAGTTCAGAATAAAGGTAAAAACTGAAATAATAGATTTGGGATTCAACATAATGAAAATGATAGGTTTTACAATGAAGAATATACAGAAAGAGCAGAGATGGTAGATACCTAGAAATAAACTTTAGCAAAAACTCACATTTATGAGTGTTAAGAAAGCATAAGATCAGCCAACAAAGAGAAAATGAGAAAATATCTTATTTGGCTTACCAATAAAATCTCTCACATGAAATAAATGTAATATGGTTTTGAACTGTATATTATGGACTGCAATCTTTCCCCACTAAAGGAAAAACCTCCAAAGGCACAGTATTTCATGTCAGTGATTGGATCACCCAACCTCCATTCTTTTTTTTCTAGACCCATGAAAAGCCAGGGTTTCAGATGAAAGTTTAGTTCTGCAAATTAGACAGACCTGTGGGAGATCTGAAAGGTGAAAATGAAGCAGGAGCTGTCTTTCCTATACCTTTGTAGCTGTTTCTTATAACAAGTTATACTATCCTAGGAGTGTGAGATTATCTTCTGGCAGCATTCCATTGTCTACCCTTCAGCTTCCTGGGTTTTGAGGTGTAATGGTTATGGTTAGAGATGCTTGATCTGATTCCCTAATACCTGGATTATAGCTTCAGGTGACCATTCTCAAGCTTCCTTGGGTTGCAAGACAGCTGAAATGGTAACAGCAGCTTATTTTTAGCATACCGTTAAGTGGCAGCCTCAGTAGTAGCTTCCCTAGCGTGGAAGAAACTACTTTAGTAGTCATCTCCGGAGGCTGAGCCTAGAACCAGTTCCTGCAGGGTCCCAATAATTACACAAACACCTAACTTCCTGTATTAAATCCATTTTTATTTAGAATATATATATATTTTCTGTTTTTTTTTTTAAACTAAATTTATTGGGGTGACATTGGTTAATAAAATTATATGGGTGTCAAGTGTTTTTGTTTCTTGAATAGACGTGGTATTTGATACCTAAAGTAGAAATCAGACCTTCAACAATGTCAAAGATGGAAATCTTGGATTAAATATATAATCTGATTAGATGTGAAGGCATAGATGACAACCTGCTACTACTGAAAAATTGGATTCTCATAATCTGTGCTATGTAGGAACAAAATAATTACTTAAATGATCATTTATGGTTTTCTGAAATGAGCACCTAGCATGAAGCTTATCAGACCAAGTAGCTGCTAGGATAGATGCCATGATGGGAGCAAGGCAAACAGAACTGTGGGTGGATGGCTGCTCCTGAATCTACTGGAGAGCTTAAAAAGGAAAATGACAATACAGGGTTTTAAATTATTGGCTCAAAGCTCCATTCAGACTGTGGTACTTAAGCTGTCCTAAAATAATCTTGTCTCTTGCTGACACAGGGCTGCCATAGCTAAAAATCAGATAGTTTAATCTTGTGAGTTGCTGAATTATAACAAATGTGAATAAATTAAATTTCCTGCCTCACCATCGTTTCTTTTGTGAAAGTTAAGGCATTTCTTGTGAAACAAAACTGGGGAAAAAATCACTTAAGTATATTCCATCCAAAAAGAACTATCCTTGCTCGAAAAAGCATTTCCCTCTTAGTCTGAAAAACTTGGTCCTGCCTTGCTTGGGGATCCAGAAATCAACCCACCTTTCATGAAGGAATAAAGTCTCCTCAAGCCCTCTCCCTGAACTTCTTACCCTCCTCTCCTTGCCAACTGCCTCAATTCCTAAATGAGATTAAAATCCAGCAATTCTGGCATGCCTAATGGAGATGAGCACAAAGTCTGACTTAGGAGGAGAACATTTCATGCTAAAAGAAGTGCAAGATTTTGTAAATTTATGTTGGCAATAGAATTGTCAGATAAAATGCAAGGCACTGAGTTAAATTTAAATTGTAAACAACAAATAATTTTAGCATGGGCATGTCCCAAATATTGCATGGTACTTATCAGTACAAAAAAGTTATTCATGTTGATCTGAATACAAATTTAACTGGGTATCCTGTATCTATCTCCCATTCCCAAATCTGTCAATCCTAAATGATAAAAATCTAGAGAAGTGGAATGCATTCTAAAGGTTCTGAACAGGAAAGAAGGAATATCACATTAGATTTTATAAAGTAATTGATAATTTATCAATTTGGGTGACCATACTAAAAAGGATGGATTCGAAATACTAGCCTGAACACCTGGGAGTGGCTCTAAGACAGGATTTCACAAAATGAAGTCCCCCAGACCAGTGGCAATAGTATTGCTCAGGACCTTGTCAGAAATGCAAATTCTCAGGGCCTTCCCCAGACCCACTGAATTAGAAAGTCTTGGTTAGGGTCTAAAAACCTAAATTTCAACAAGCCCTTTAAAAATTCTTGAGGAAAGTCCTAGAAGCACAGCTAAAATGCTTTCCCCTCATCTCCTGCAAAGGGACTGTTACCCAAGTGACTATGCACCAGGGGAAAGGAACATACCCAGATTTTTCAGGGACACTGACTCTAAGCTGATGCTACTCTCTAGAGATCCAGAATGTCACTCACTATATGATCTACCAATCTGGGTAGAGAAGTAGTAAACAGACTTCTCAGAATAAACCAAGAGCATCAGATTATTTTCATCCCTTGCAAATGCAGACCAAAGGACATATATCCCACAAAAAGGCTTCAGTCATCAGGGGGCTAAGGGGACTTCATAAATTGATGAACAAGGTGTCTGTTGTATCAGAAATGGAGGTTATAAATAGGTTCGAGAACATGGGCTGATATATTTGCCATCACTGCTAAATCTTTAGTCTGTCAATACCTGAGATCAATGCTGAGCTTCCACCATAGCACAGCACTCCAGAGAGTATAAACTCATCCACCAGGTAACAAGCATAAAGATAAGGATAAGGATTATCCTTAAAGATAAGGATTAACTCCTAGGGAGGAGAGCAGCAATCTTTCTATACTGTAACAGATAGTTTATCTGGATATAGATTTATCATCTCTGCCCACATTGCTCTGCCAGTACCACCATCTGTGGAATTACTCACCATCGTGGCATCTCATACAACACTGCCTCTATTTTTACTGCACAAGAAGTGAGACAACAGACTCACGCCACAGAATTCATCAGTCTTAGCATGAATCCCATTGGTCCAGGAGGAGCTGGCCTTACATAATAATGAAATGGCCTGCAGAAGAATCCATTTCAAACCTGCTCTATGAATATACCTTAAGAGGTTAGGGATTCTAGTATATACTCTGAACCACTGACCAGTATATATGGTATATTGTTCACCATAGCTAGAGTACATGGATCCAGGAATCTAGGAGCTCAAGTGGACCCTCTCACTATCATACATGAGGAGGTGGCAGTGTCTTATTTCCTGTACCTCTTCACAGGTAGTGTCAGAGGTAGTTGTTAGCACAGTGGAACTATTATTTATTGTTATGGAACTTATTCCTAGAGGCAAAGCCTAGAACCTACTCCTTTAGTCATTCTGAAATTTCATAAGCACCAAAATCCCTATATGACATCCCCTCCATTTCTTGCTCTTAATCTGGACTAATATGAGAATATACAGAGAAATGTGACCTGAATGAAATACATATTAAGATTTTTATATACTAAGTCTGCAGTATCCCAATCTTTGCGTTTGATCAGCCTTCATTCAAAAATACCATTCAGTAGTTCTACCTACCAAGTAAGTTAATAACTCCATCATTGTAGCAAGCAAAGAGTTTGATAAGATCTTTGAAAAGAAGCATAAATGCAGCATTTATGACACCATTTGTTAGCTCATTTGGATGCACCTAGAAGATGAAGATTTAATATGTTAAAAGTCATATCATCAAAATGACAATTTTTCTGAGAGCACATTAAAATGTCTCAAATGATTACTAAGAAATTCATCCATATTCTGTTATATATTTATTTTAATTATTTTAGTAACCCTACCAATATCAAAAGATTGATTTTTTTGCTGCAATTTAATACAACGAAGCTAGTCCTATCAATTATAAGACATATATACATTCTATTTGATCAGTGATCCATAGCTCACTCAAATCCAGCTTTTAAACATTCAGTCTTTTTTTGCTTTCACTATGTTATATTACATTCTTTCACTTTCCCTATGGAATGTTCTCTGGGGAAGGATTCAGGCTCCTGCAGGGACTCAGTGAAGAAGCACAGCATGGGGAATAAATACCTTACCAGCTAGTCCTAAAATAATTCCTGAGATTCACAGCACTGACTTATCCACCCAAAACTCTAATGACCAACAACACAAAGAAAAATAATTTCTTCTCATCGCTCAGTCCTTATTCACAATTTCTCAAGCTCTGCTCTTTTTCCCTTTATGACTTTTGTCTTTTAGACAGTGTCATTATAAAGGGCAAGAAAAGCAAAGAAAAATTAATATACAAAAAGAAAAAAAAGCTAAGAGAAGCAATTCCATAAATACCTAGTGAAGTCCTTGCTATAAAATCTGTCAAAAAACAAGATGGTGAGCTGCTTTTACTGAAATGTCACAGAATTGGGTATTGTGACTAGGATTCAATTATAGATTATGCCATGTAATTATAACAGAGATTTTAAATTATTAATATTTGAGAAAAATTGTTTTAAACAATCACTGAAATAGAAGAAAGCTAACATTGAGTTAAGAATCTTATTACATGTCAAAATATTTTATTTTCATAAATTGAATATGTTCATTTAATTAAACTATTTATCTTGAAATAACTGTAAATCCACATGCAGTTGTCAAAAAATACAGAGAGATTCCCATGTACTATCTACCCAGTTTCTCCCAAAGCTAACATCTTGTAAAACTATAGCAAAATATCATAGCCAAGATACTGATATTGCTAAATTCACCAATCTTATTCAGATTTTCCCAATTTTACCTGTGTGCATTTGTGTGTGTGTGTGTGTGTGTGTAGTTCTGTATAATCTTATCACCATAACCAAGAAACAGGAATGGTTTTAAGAGACCAGTCATGTTGGTATTGCCAGGAAGAAGAACCATGACAAAACAAAAATAATTCTCTTTGGTAGATAGTATCATTTAAGCAGTGTCTATAAAATGACTTCTAACAGTGGGCTAAGATACTTAGCTGCCTGAAGGTACATTTTGCAGTTACATCCTATTAAACACAATAGGAGACCACCATCCTGCTGCAAACCTGGGGTTCCAAGAATGCGCCACTCTATTTTTCCAGGGCTTACATAAATACCTGATAAACTGCTCATTGTGGACAACTCAAATCATCTCCACTGAACTAAGTGTTTATCTTATCTAAATAAGAGAGATCTAAATCTGTTTCCTGAGGATATTCCCATCTTCAAATAAAATACAATATTGATTGTGTAAGAAATATTTGCTAGTGCGATACATACATCAAATTCAAGCAGTGCGTCGATTTGTCCCTGCAGTATTGGCATACTCTTTAGTAGCTTTTCAGGAGCCATTGTCCTCATTACACCATCAGCCCTATAATTTTTTAAAAAAGAAAAAGATAAAACTTCCTTGTATATGGAAAATTCAAGACCACACACACTGTTCTGAGCTGTTTTCCCCCTATTTCATTGCTAATTTTGTGGTATAATTTTGAGACATGAAGAGGTTGTAGTTGACTTCCCTCTCTGTACTACTTCCTCTTATCCATTCTCATTCTTCAACTACACAAGCAATGCTCTTTTTCTAACTGCACTGCCCTCAGGAAGAAAGCAGTGTGGCCTGGATGAAAGAGGTCAGTTGAAAGCTCATGGCTGAAAGTGATGTAAAAGGTGTCATGGGAGAGAATCATAACCAGGCATGTTGACTGTTTCATTGTTGCTGTGGGCTGCATCTCCTGGATCTCAGGAGCTTGAATGGTAGAAACGTGATTACAGAGGACACGCAATTGCAAGGCCTTATTTCAGTGCTCCCATGGGAATGAAGTGGATGTATTTAAAATTTCACTTACCACAAAGTAAATTTAAAATTTATTCATAAAAATAATTTTTGAGATTTCAGAGTTAAGTATAACAGTTTTATTTTAAATGGCTTGTTTTCCTTTTAATTTTACTCGCCAATGTTATCTACTATGAATGGAGTTTTGTACACTTCTCTTTGGGTTGTATTGGTAAACAAATTAATAAGCAAGTAGTGTTTGGGGGTTCATATATGAGCTACATATTTTCTGTCAGTAAACATGCTTACATACAAATAATTTTTAATGTGTTTAACTCATTTTTTAAAATAACTTCAATGAATTAGAAATGCTAGAAGGATACCTGAAATTTATATTTTAAATCAAAACTACAGTTTTCCCCCTAACTATATATATATATTCTTCATCAATCTGTCTCCCAATGTTTGTTTATGAGTTCAAACTGAACAAAACTATTCAAAACAGTGCAATCATTAGATATTGGTGTTTTTAATCTTTGACAGTGATAGTACAATAAAATTGCTCTTCTGTCATTGTTTAGCTCAATCATCTTTATATATCCTTATTCCTTAACAGTAATTCATGTTATTTCATTTCCCTTGGAATATTAGTGGCTTTGTTACTGGTTTCTAAGAGTTTATTTATGACTAAAGATGTTAACCATCCGTCATGCATTACAAATGAAATAATGTATTCTTTGCTATCATTTTACTGTAGTGTTTTATTCTTTGGTTGTACAGAAGTTGTACATTGAAATATAAATATGTTCTGTTAAAAAAAATAGGTCAGATGACTTTCTGAACGGATTTTTTTTAAATCTATAAGAGAGATAATAGTATTAAAAATGTAAATTTCCTAAATGCCAGTTTGTTTGTTTCTGAGAAAGAGAAAAGCATGTCTTAGAAGTCTTCAAAACCTGTAGAACTTGGAGTACAGATGCTACACTACAAACCAGCAGTGAAGAAAACTGTATGCTGATGTGCATAGTTTGGCCAAAAGGAGATAAGGGCTTTAACTAGCTTCAGGGATCACAACTGAGGGTTAATGCTGGAGGGTACGTCAGAGGGGGCGCTGAACCCTGCATCCACCCTCGGGCCTCTAGGAATTCCTGCACCCAATGATGGGTCAAAAAGTGGCAGTACTGAACTAGCTGAGGAAATACCCAGGCTGATAATGGCAACTTTCAGGGTCTTTCCCACTTCGTTAGTAAAGAAAGCATCCCAAAGTGTCCTTATTTGTCTGTCTCTAAGGAGGTGCAAAAGTCTTTCTAAGAAGGCTGTGGACCTCTGCTGCAAAGGCCACAATACACCTGGGAACATCAACAAAGGCTTCCCAGGGCCTTGGAAGTAGTCAGCAGAAGGAGCATGACCTAGAATCATCTCTAACAAGAAGGAGATGAAGTAAAAATCTTAATTTTATAAAATCTTCACCCAAATGAAACTAATTTATTTTGAACAGGCAAGTTTATCTTGTTTACCACCATGATAAAAAAAAAAAAGTTCAAAGCGAATGTGCTAATGATATGTGAGCTATTAGAAAAATAGAGTTACATCTTTCTGTGTGGGTTCTTGAGACTAAAATGTTAAACTTCCTACAATACCTTGTCATAATTTCAAGTCAGGAACAAATACAAGGTTTATAAATTTATGGCTGAACACTTCTGATTAAATTCAAAGAACTTTTTAGAGGGGAAGAGATGTTATGTATGAATTATAATGCAAATGTTTCAATGAGGTTTCTTAATTAACGGTTACTATTAATAATTAGTACAATTATGGTGTATGTGTGTGTGCTTGTGCATGTTAGTGAAATACTAGATGGTATTACCCCTCAAAAACAGATCTCCACTGTATACATAATTTGACTCAATCAAAATAAATTGAAATAACTATTGTCAACTCTAGCTACTGTACTTTTAAATGAATTTCATTTAAATTCCCTCCATTTAAAATTATTTAAAGGTATATATGTGTTTAAGAATTTTAAAGTGATTTTAACAAATAATATGTTATACCATGTCAATTCAGAGGAGCAAGTCAGATTTTCTGCATGAAAATATAAAGTAATGCATATTATAACCTCAAGGCTAGCTTTTACATTATTCATTGAGTTTCTTTTTTTCAGGTGATTATAAACTTGGCTTTCATGAACAAAATTAGTTGGCATTTAAGCTTAGTTAAAATAAATCGAGGATGCCTCAAAAACTTATTCTGCTCAAATAAATATGAGAAAGAAAAAACATACCCTTTCTTCACTCTGGCAAAATCAAATGCCATCTGTCTGTAAGAGAAAGCCTTTTCATTCAAATATCTACTATAGCGCCTTATGAAGGTAGACATATCATAACCTGAAGGAAGGGGCAGAGGAAATAAAACTGATTAATGAAATACTTTCAGTTGTGCTCTACCGAGTACCAATTTTTTTAACTCCCCAAATGTAAATGATTCTAGGATGAGGTCAATAAGTGTATCAGACAGGCCTCATTTAAAATCCTACCACAAGCAAAAATAGCAAAAATACTTTTGGCATGAGACGTTCCAATACTATTCAGTTTAGTTATACTACTATCCTTGTACAGAATGTCTGTTCCGATTTTTCCTTGCATTTTGTTCACTGTTTAAAATAACCGCCTGCTTCAGACTTAATACATGTAGCTCTCTGAGAGCTACTCACTTGCTTGGTGTGCTTACCTTCCACATAATAGCAACCAGTAAATAAAATGAATGAACAAACAACTGCAGTTCAGTTACAATGAACACTTCTTTAAGACTAGAATCTTTTTGTTAACTAGAAAAGTATCTTTCATTTCATTGCTTGTTGCACCTTCATAAAAAAAAAACTACTGTGGGTCTAGCATACCCACTGTTAACTTTTTAAGATAAATACTGAAAAAGACAAAATATAATCGACATATACTTAATATACTGAGTTATATAACAATGAAATATTTAAAAACTACTACAAACTATGTGTTTTTACATTTTTTATTGAACACCCAGGGGAGTTTATAACCTCACTTAGAAAAAATCTGCTTTAAAAAACATTAGTAAAAAAATGATAAAACATAAATATTCTCACCATGGGATCCACTTTTGTCCAAAAAATTGCTCAGATTGAATAGTGTATTTCTAGAGGCCAAATACTGAATAAATCTCTGAAAAACAAAAATTATAATTAACCACCGATATTCTCAAATCATACCTTTAAATAATTTCTGATACTAGAGGGATTTTTTTTGTGTGTGTATTCTCACTGTGATATCTTTTCTCTTACTCAGCTGTAAAGCTTCTCAGTCTGCTGACTTTCTCTGAGGGGAGATAAAGACTGAATAATACTCACTAAATTAGAACTAAATCATATAACCTTTCATTTCTGTATATAACAGAAACACCATAATTTAATAGGATTCAGTAGGCATCCCATATAAAATGGGTAATTTTTATTTTATTAACACCTTCCAAAACTAAAAATTTTTATAAAAACAATTTTCACTTATGGGCACTTCTATGGAAAAAATTACTGTATTGTTCCTTTCTCCTAACACTTTTGTTGCCCACTAATTATATTTATGTTTTAGATACCAACAATATTTAATACTTCAATAACTCTGAGAAAATATCTAATGAACATTCATTTTTTGAAAAACAGCTAAACAGAAGATTAAAAATGTACTCTAGATGATTCTGAACCACAGATTTCCTCTTTTTTGTCCCCTAATTGGTGAAAATGCAAAGGCCTTAAGTCATCACCAAATTCTTTAATAAAAGCCTCCCTTCCCCAAGCAAAAAAAAAAAGTTTACTTAGTTTACCTCATTTCCATGTACCATGAGATGATGTGTTGTGACTAAAGCTTTAAATACAACCACCCAGCTACTGTTTGTTGCCCGCTCAAAGAGTGTGTCAGCCATCTGAGGAATATTAACATTGGTCTCATTGGTAGCCTGGATCAAATCTACAAAAACAGAAGATTTCAATCACTGATATTAACCATTACAACAAAAATTCATTTAATATTTTAAACATTTAAACCTGCTTACTAAAATATGAGTCCAAAATTGCTTTGACGATAGCTAGTAAAATTTCAAAAAATATTTTCTCATGTATATTTATTGATACACAAATTTATTCATTACTCAAGGTATTTTTTTTTCTTGAGCTTTTTAAAATTATTATTATTGAATCCTCTTCTGTACTCTCTCCTGATTTTTTTTGTTTTCTGGTACCAATTCCATTTCTTAAAATTACAAACTCCGGGAAAGCTAAGCCGCATAATTAACATTTGTTATCCTTGTAAGAAGAATTGTCTCAAACATGTGGACACTTATTCTATGCAACACTTGAAGTCAACAACATAAATGTTTTTGAAATATTATAGCTAAAAGCTTAATTCACTTGGATTTTAATCATGGTGGCTGCTAATAAATACACCTGTCACGTAAGTGGCATTATGAGAGCAATAAGAGGAAAGAATTCCACTCTGCCCATCTAAACTTTCATAGAACATTGTGCATATGTTAAATTACTGTAATTTGAGTTGAATTTATAAGAGAGTAAACTTTTATAATACATTCACTGTCCGCATCTGTATAACATCAATGTGATTCCAGGTGTTTCTCAGAAAAAAATTTCTTTTTATATAGTGGCCAGGAGGGGCTACCCAGCATTCAGGAAATGTGAGAAGTGCTGTCAGAAAGTTAGCTGAGGCAACCAAAGATCATGTGCTAAGGAACAGAAGCTAAGCCACACTGGGGCAGTGAGGATTTAAGAAGAAACAATACCAAATAACTTCTTTTGCAGGCCACACCCACCATGCAGAGAATTGCCATGCAACAAATGCAGAGACAAACGCATGCTTTTCCTTACTCAAAATCCACCCTCAGTAATCATTATGCTATACATTTGCTTTATGCATGTCTCTATATCACAGTTAATAAAGTTTAAAAAAGTTGATATTCTACCACTGAAATAGTTCTTAACTTCTCGACTAAAGGGTATCAATAATTGACCTGAATTATAAATGGACCAAACCAGGCTTATTTCTTACTTTATATTTATTTTAAATTCCAGTCATCATCTCCACCCTCTTAACACTCATTCCTCAGTATTTTTCTTTATTGGCATTCTATTCATCCTTCAAGAGATCTTTCCTGGTCCTTTTAAAATGCAGCTTCATGTGACCTCCCTCTGTTTTAAAAAACTAAGGCATCTTGTTCTCACTGGGTGTTCACATCAGATGTGTATCTGCTGTAAGTTCCTACCATACCAAAGCTCCTTGAGGATGAAAACTGTCATGCCTGTTTCCTGTGCAGCACTTCGCAGAGAACTATGTACAATAAACCTTCGTTGAACAAAATGTGCAAAAAAAACATATTTTAGCCCAAAATGTAAAGTCGTTTGAAAAAGAAACAAGCACTACATTATAACACTGTTTTCTTAGAATATATATCATGGACTATTTTATACCTGAAATTCTGTGTAGGTTATAAATTCTTTTACTTGTTTATTTACTGAACAGAAATGTATCGCTGGTCAGAGGAGACACATACATGCTCAAATAACAGAGAAACCCCTGTAAGAGTTGAGTAAAGAGAGGCAACATGATAAAGCAGAAACAGCCCTGGTCCAGAGCCCAGCTCAGCCTGTCTAGATGTGACTCTAGGAAAACTACTTAATGTCTCTTTGACTCCGGCCCTTGTCCTTTAAACAGGGGTAATTATCATTACTTTTCAGGGCTTTATAAAGATTGAAAATAGTCTGAAAAAAGTAGGCACCCAAAATAAATGTTTGTAAATACTGTTACACATATACTGCATTATGAGGAAGACTCTATGAGAAGGACTTTAAAGTCAGCTATGACATGGGAGAGGAGTACATTTTTAGCAAATATACAAAGTGTGGAGCCACAAGATGTGGTGTGTTCTTAGAGAACTGTGGTGGTCTGGGAGCTAGGTGTATGGAGGTGGTGGGCAGAAACTGAACTAAAAAGCTAAGGAATGGCCAGTGAGGGACCTCACACATGACATTAAATAAAGAGTCTGGACTTTAGCTTACAGACTAAGGGGACCCCTTAGAAAAGTACCAACAAAATTTCACATTTACAGTCAACCACATTATTTAATGATTACTAAATACTATCCTCAAGGTAAGCAGAGGCACAGGATAAAAAAATAATCAATCATCTTTGCCCAGAGATACCGGAAGACAGAAAAAATGGTAAGTTAAAAAGCTCAATTGAGAGTCAGAGATGAGGTGAATCTAAACCAATGAAAAGGCAATGGAGATGGGCGGGGGGGATAATGAATGAAGCAGAAAGATATTTAGGAGGTACAACTGATTGGATTTGCAGGAAATAAATGGATATTAAGAGGTAAAGGGAAAAGGAAATCTGAATAATTCAAGGTTTCTCGTTTGGAATCCAGTAAATGCTTTTGACTGAAATAGGAGGAAAGTTGTTTTCAAAGGAGATATAAACTATGTGGGACAGGAATACATTTGAAGTAGCTGTTGGAGATCTAATCTGAGGCGTTTGATAGGGTTTGGAGGCATGTTCTAAAGCTCAGAAGAAACATTTGTCCTAGATAGAAACCTGATAGTCATCAGTGATGAAATGGGAACTGAAGTCATGAAAGTAGAAGAAGAAACCCAAAAATCATGCAAAAAAATTGTGAAAATTATTTTATAAATAAGAAATAAATATCGAAGCTAAGAAAGACCCATGTTTAAGAGATGAATGGAAGAAACATAAGTGAAAGAACAGTAAGAATGGTTAAGAGAAGCCCAGGAAAGTGTACTTGTGGAAGCCAATTAAGGAAACATCAAAAATTTCATGAAACAATTAGGAGTCACTGGTGTCAAATGCAACAGAAAACCTTGGTAAGCTGACCCCCCAAAATAGAATGCACAACTCAGGAATTGCTACCAAAGCCTAAAGTATTTGCTCTTTGACTATTTATAAAAAATAATTGACTACCCTGTTCTGTCACTAAATGGGAAGTATGCATAAAGCAATTCTGATGCATAACAAAGATCAAAGTCTGTCTGAAGGAAAAGTAATCATGTGATTGAACTGTGAGCTGACCCAGCCACTTTTTTCATAGATCACGCTTTTTAATTGAAAGAACAATTGATAGACTTTGAACCCGTGGTGATTCAGACTTGATATTCAGCAGTTATTTCTCCAAAATTAGGTTAGCCTGTCGCTTACAGAAAGAAAGAAAGAAAGAAAGAAAGAAAGAAAGAAAGAAAGAAAGAAAGAAAGAAAGAAAGAAAGAAAGAAAGAAAGAAAGAAAGAAAGAAAGAAAGAAAGAAAGAAAGAAAGAAAGAAAGAAAGAAAGAAAGAAAGAAAGAAAGAAAGAAAAAAAAAAGAATGACAGCACTGGTTGCCAATGATAAAATTTACTCTTTCAAATAAAATTAGAACTTTTGAAAACTTGTGTCTGCTCTAGTAATCCTGACAACGTTCTAGTTCTTTGAGAATTTCTGGTAAGATGATATTAATGAGTATCATTTGTTGATATTATAAAACAAAAGGTGTCAATATTTCAGAAAATGTGAATAACTCAGTGAACCAATGTTTTTCAAATGACTAGTATAGAATGTTACAAAATAATGCACTCAATTCATTTAAAGTACAGGTAGACAAATGCAAATGCATTTTAATGTAACAGAGTATAAAAGTTGGATTTTAATGTAACAGCATAAAAGTTTACTGACCTGGTTTCAGATTAAATATTGCAATTTAAATATAAGAAAATATCACTTAACAGGTTTATGGTATAGTATCAAAGAAGAATATCCATAATTTTATGAAAAGGCTGTTAAAACGATGCTCCCTTTTCCAACTGTATATCTGTGTGAGGTCAGATTATCCTCACATACTTCAACTAAAACAGTATATCCCAACAGATGGGATAAAGAAATAAATATGAGCATCCATCTTCTATTGAGCAAGATACTCACATGATGTATAAAGGTATAAAACCATACAACTCTTCTCACTATTTTTGTTTGTTTGTTTTGGAAAATACTTATTTTCCCTAGAAGTATTATCTGTTAAAATGTCAATAGGTTGATTATTGTTATTTTAAACTGAAAAATACTTTAAACTTTCTCAGTTTCGATTTCTAATAGAGTAAATATCTAAACATATAACTTGAGGAAATAAAAGCTCTTTGAATCCTTCAATAATTTAAGAACACAAAAAAGTCCTGAGACCAAACAGTATGTATATACTTAAAAAGACAATTGCTAGGTTGTAGAAAATGCACACATTTAACTTAACAAAATGTTTTTACATAAACATTGCACAAATTTATATTCTCACCAGTAGTTTATGAGTTTCTACTACTTGACTTCCTCGCCAAATAGTTTTCATTTAAAGAATTTAAAAAAATTAGAAACAAAGAAAGCACTGATGTGTAAACGTGCAGAAAAATATTATTGAAAATTGTGAGAATCTAAATGCTAAATATCTGTCAAATTTAAATCCTTAGAATTCAAAGTTTTCGTTGAACTTGGGTAGACACATATGGTATTGTTTGGGAAGTGTTAAAAATAGCTTTATTAAAGTATAATTGACACACTAAAAAACTGCATGTGTAAAGTATACTATTTGGTAAGTTTTGACAAACATATACACTCATAAAACTACCAGCAAAACATATAATGAACATGTCCATCACTTCCAAAGGTTCTCTCAATCTCTTTTATACTTCCTCCTTCCTAATACTCCTCTCAAATCTCCTCCCCTGTTGTTCCTTGGTAATCACCAATCTGCTGTAAATCAATGTATATTAATTTGTATTTTCTAAATTTTCTATAATGAGAATTGTACTTTTGTGGGAACAGGGAAGAAGTCTAACTTCTTTTACTTGTCATAATTATATTTTGAGATTCATCTGGTTGTTGCATGTATCCATAGTTCATTCCTTTTAATGATAAAGTGTATTTGTTATATGGACATACCCCAACTTTTTATCTATTCATCCATTAATGTATAATTAGGGAGACTCCAGTTTTTAGTTATCACAAGTAAACCTGCTATGAACATTAGTGTGAAAGTATTTCTATGAACATAGGCTTTCCTTTCTCTTGGGTAATTGCCTAGGAGTGAAATGTTTAAGTTATGTGAAAGGAAATAATTAAAAAACTGCCAAACTACTTTCAAAATGGTTATATCATATTACATTCCTGTTAGCAGTGTATGAGCATTACAGTTTGTTTATTTATTTATTTTTGCTATTCTAACAGGTATGACGTAGTTATCTCCCAGTAGATTTTCTAAGCATATTTCTGATGACTAATGATGCTGCACATTTATTTCATATGCTTTTTATTAGTTGGTCTGCCACTGGTATACATTCTTTTGCATTGGTTAATAAAATTATATTGGTTTCAAGTGTACAATTAAATAATGTCATATGTATATTGCATTGGATGGTCACTACCCAAAGTTAAATTTCCCTCTGTCACCATATATTTGACTCCCTTTATCCTTATGTGTTTCCTCACATCTCCTTTCCTTCTGGTTACCACTAAACTGTTGTCTGTGTCTATGAGTTTTTTTTTGTTTGTTTGTCTCGTTCATTTGTTGCTTTTAGCTTTATATGCTACATATACATGAAATCGTATGGTTCTCAACTTTTTCACTTAAGCATGAAAATCTCAAGATCCATTTATGTTGTCACAAATGGCAGTATTTCATCTTCTCTAATGGCTCAGTAATATTCCATTATATATATGTGCCATATCTTCTTTAACCAATCATTTATCAAAGAACACTTTGGTTGTTTCCATGTCTTAGCCACCATGAAAATGCTACAATGAAGATTGTGGTATATATATCTTTATGGATAAATAACTTAAAATTTTTACATACCTTGATACCACCCAGAAGAAGGATTGCTGGGTCAGTTTAAGGAAGTTCCCTTCTATTCTAAGAGGTTCTCTTATATTGCTGAGAGGTTTTTTCTTGTTTGTTTGTTTTCCCATGAATGGGTACTGAATTCAAATACATTTTCTGTATCTCTTGCAATGGTCATATAGTTTTTCTTTTTCAGTCTGTCATTTTGGTGAATTAACACTGATTAATTTTCAGATGTTTAACTTTGCCTTCTTGGGATAAACCCCCTTAGTCATAAGGTTTTATCTGTTATTGAAATTGGTTTTATGAAAATCTGTAAGATTTTGTATATCTATGTTCATGAGAGATATTAGTCTATAATTTAAATAAATTATTTTATTATTAGTTTCAAGTAAATTTGATTACAGTACATAGGTGAGACATTTGTATAGTTTATGAAATGATGACCCTGATTACTCTATCCTCCCTCTGGCTCTACACATAGTCATTACCTTACTGCTGTCTATATTCCCTATGCCATATCCCCATTTTATTTTCTTATAATGTCTTTGTCTGGTTTGGGGAACAGAATAATGCCAGTCTCATAGAATAAGTTGAGAAGTATTCTCTCATCTTCGATTTACTGGAAGATTTGTATAGAATTGGGATTACTTCCTTTTTATATGTTTGGTAGAATTCACCCATTAAGTCATCTAGGCCTGTAGTTTTCTGTGTTAAATGGTTTTAACCATAAATTCAATGTCTTTAATAGGGATAAGGCTATTTATTTATTTTTGAATGAGCCTTGACAGTTTGTGCCTTTTAACAAATTTATCCTTTTCATATAAGTTGTTGAATTTATTGGCATCGAGTTGTTAGCAGTATTCCCCATTGTCTTTTTGACATCTGTGGAATCAGTAGTGATAGCTCTCATAATTACCTGATATTGATAATTTGTCTTCTTTCCTTTTTTTTCTAACTGGCTTAGACAAATGTCTTTCAATTTTATCAATCTTCTCAAGGAACCAGCTCCATCTCCACAATTCAGGAGATCATGAGGATCCAGCTGGAGTCCTCCACCCTTTTCCATAGCTTGGACACTCTCTCATAGCAGTGAGCTGGGACAATCCTAGAACTCACTTTGCTTGTTTTCCATCTCTCAGGGATCACTGTCCTTTACTATTTGATGTCCACTAAATTAAAAGCAGTTATTTAATAAACTTAGTCTAGTTTCTAAGTTGTTTCAGGCAGAAAAGTATATGTAAATCCAGTTTCTCCATCATACCACAAAATCATTTTTTTTTTTTTTTGGTAGTTTTAAGAGACGAAGATATGTTAGAAAATCTCTCCTAGGCAAGATATCATCAAAATAAGAAAATAAAAGAAATAGATGTAAATGGGAAAACAACTTTAAGAGCTGTAAATAACAGTTCACTAAAATAATAGCGACTAACCTGAGTAGGTTAGTTGGGAGGGATACCTAAAAGGAAGGTGCCGAGAGTTACATAAAAGAGAACAAGGTCAGGACAGCAAGAGTAAGAAATGATGACCCCCAAAGGTAACCTTAGAAAACAAGGATGAGTGGAATAGAAAATGAAAGAGTAAACACTTGTGAGTTTACAGAGATAAAGGGGAACTGTTTGCAAAAGTGCCCAATATGATAAATAGTATTTGCAGAACTTAATAACACTATCCTTCTTCAAATAAATTCTTCTTTAAATAAAAAGGTATAAAATGTGAGCTTTTAAATTTTTTTACTTAATCTACTCAATATAGCTGAATAAAATCTTTAGTTGTAGTTTTATATTACCATATTACCGCAAGTTAAATTTCTAAACTATTTAGATAATTTCACCTAAAAAAATACATACATTTTGTCTTTTTCTATAGTTCTTTGTAGAAATTTAAACTACAAAAACTCCCTTTTTATCCTCTTTGTTCCCCTATACAATTATGGCAGGTTCAAAATTAGTATATGGACAGCATGGTCAAGTCATTCAAACTAAGGCTTTGGAGACACATCACACCCAGTTTGATTAAAACCTGTTACTTAAGAACTATCTGATCTGGAGCACAGTTGTCCTTCTTAACCTCCATTTCCGCATTACTATGATGGGGATAATAATAGTACCTATGTGACAGCTGTTTTATTAAGCTAGGTAATTCAAGTGAACTATCTAGCACAAAGCCTGATACAGTATAAGGGAAGGATCAAAGTACTAGCACAGAACCTGATATACTGTATCCACCCCACACAGTACATCAAGCTCTGAGAAAGATACTTTGCTTACACTAGATATATAGACATATATAGGTATATATGAATATAAATTATACTATATATAGTACAGGATACACTAAAAGGGATAGATACAAACACACGATTATAATTAGATCCACTTTTGACTACCAATAGTAAAAAAGACTTGGCTCTGTTCTATCAGCCAGAGATACAGTAGCAAACAAAACAGACATTGTTTGTCTTTGTAGATCTTACTTTCTAATGGAGAACACAAACAACTAGATTACAATGCCATACAGAAATAAGTAATGTGATAAGAGATAAAGTAAGGTGATAGAGAGTTATGGTGGGTACTGTTTCAGACAGAGTGATCAGAAAAGACTTCCCCAAGAAAATGACATTTAGAGACCTAATGCAGTGAGGAAGCCAGCCATTCAGTCATCTTGTGAAGGAATGTTTCATGCAGAACAGCAAATGCAAAGCTCTGAGTTAAGAATGTGCTTTGACGGGTTCAAGAAACAGCAAAATAGCTAGTATTCCTAGAGAACAGCAAAAGAAAGAGAAAGTGGCAGAAAAAGAATTGATCTGGACCAGATAACTCAATACATGATAGGTCAAAGGAAGCACTTGCTATTTTATTAAAATGCAATGGGAAGTTGTTTGAAGGTTTTGAGCAGAGCAATGACATGACCCAACCTATATTTTCAAGAATTACTATGGTGGCTACATGGAGCACAAACTGGGTAGAGGGAGTAGAGTTAGGGAGACAAGATTATTTTAACAGTTCAGGTGAGAGGTGATAATGAGTTTGTATCAGTGTGGCAATGGGACAGAAGCAGGAAAACAAAAGGTAGGATTCTGGATATTTCAAAGGTCAAGCCAAGAAGATTAGCTGATCAACTTGATGGGAGGCATGAGACACAGAGAAGAATCAAGAATGATAAGCTGGTAGGATCTGAACAACTGGATAAACTGCTTCTTATACTCTCTGCAAAAGAGCAGTGAAGGTGAGACATGTTTGTATTGAAGTGCTTATTTCTCTTTTCACCCACTTTCACTCTCTTCTTTGACATCACTCTCAACCACATGGAGCCCCAAGCCCTGTGCAGTGTTTGGGCTACATCTAAGGGTACTTCCAGTGTCTGGAACACATAAAAGGATGTCCTCAGAGTTATATCAGCATTTACATATCATAGTAAACTACACCCCCAACATGCTCTAAACATAAGTTGGTTTGAGATGCAGGCATCAGCTACTTTTCAAAATGAACATTAAAAATTACTATGATTCTTCTGACCAATTGGAGTGGAGAAGAGACTGACCTTGATGCCTCCCAAATGACGCATCATGACTCACAGAGCTTCCAGGAGCCAGCATGAGTGCCCAACTGCCTGTTTGCATGACTCTGAACCCAGGGCCATGGCATTGGCAGTAGCGGGTGAATGAGCAGTTCGTATGCTAAATATTGCATCCTCAGTTGGCTCTAGGGTTGTAGCAAACTATTAGGCCAAAAATTGCAAGTTTACTTTTCACCTTTTAGAATCTGTACACAGCTAGTTATGGCATTTACAATGTAACCTGCAGGCAAGTCATTGGTTTTCTTTAGCCTAGTGTCTTCATCCATGAGCTAGAAATAATCACATTTGTCCACCAGCCATAATACTTATCCTCTTCCAATTGTTTTCCTAAAAACTATCATGGGGTTCTCAAAAGAACCCTGTGCTTTGAGAATCAGGTGAAAATTTTTATGAACAGAACTTTAAAAGGATACATAAAAAAGTGGATAATATTATAGAGGTAGAAGATGATGTCTGTAACAGACCACTGAAACAGAAGATCATGGTGTTCTGGGCAACTCACAAAGAATTTCAAGCCAGTTCTCTAAGCTGGCAGAATTGCTGGAAGGATGGCCTTTGCCGACTTCATTGCCAGTGAGATTTTAGAAGATACATGCAGCTTGGGTTACTTAGTTCCTGCTACTGCCACAACTACCTATGTCTAGTCTTTAAGTGTGTCAGGTAAATTAACTAATGTCCTATTTCCATGATGGCCTCAAGTTTGTTTGTTTGTTTGTTTCCACAGGGCCTTGGACTGAAAATAAGCTAAAAGAGTTTACATTTAAATTCTCTCAAAACATCATTTTAAGAGTCTCTAGAGAAGAATTTGCATGTTAGTAAGTTTACTGTATCCCAACACTGATCGATCTTGCATGTCTTTTTAAATAACTAACCGAAGTTTGTCATGCTGTAACCATATCCCATCATTCTCTACTCTGTACTCAGAAAAGAACAGCCATTTCATCTTCAGTTAACTCTTTATATTCAACACCTTTTCAAGTGTTCTTGAGCCATAAAGAAAAGCCATGTTTCATAGCTAGGACTCAAGCAGCAGGAACAAGGCATCAGTTTTCTGTTCCAATCAAGCTCCCTACCAACAAATGTGAAACTTATGTTTCTCAAAAATAAACAGTATCCCTAAATGAAAGATGCTTGGGACTTTTCTCCTTTGCTGAATCCATAGCCTAATCTCTAGGATGTCTTCCAAATGCTTATTCAGTTTTCACCCCAAAGCTGGTCCAGGGCTGGATCTTCTCTACCTTCTGCTCCTGCTCTTCATAAGAATCCTTGTTAACACCTCCCAGTGTTATCCCATCTCCTTGGGATAGTCTTATTGTTTCCCTTCTTCAAACTTCTACAGAACTTCCTAGAAGGAAATGTCCAAAAAGATTTCTGAAATAACCAGGAATACAACAACTTTAGCTCTTAATACACTATGTATTAAGGAAAAGAATTTTTAAGTAAAATGAAAAGAATGTAAAGACCTCTCTTCATATTCTTAATTTCTAGGGGAAAAAAATCAAATGAAAAAACAAAAAGGTTTTACATTTGCTTAAGTTTCTGAGACTACATTTACTGATGAGTGAATGCAGGGTAAAAAATGAAGGGTCAGAAATTTATGTAGAAGAGGTGGTAGCAACAGAGGGAAATGAAAAAGTCAGCTCCTGAGATTCTACTCTCCCTTCCCATCTCTTTGTTCTCCTCAAGCCCTGTACAGATGAGATCCCCACCAGACTATCCCACACTGCCCTCTACTATCCAACAGGTAGAAAAAGAATCGAGGTCCTAGTTCCACTATAGCTTAAGGGGCCAGGAGGGAAAGCTATTTTTGATGTTTCAGAATGAAATTCAGTGATTTTTAAGATTTAAAAAGCTTCTGTGTTCATAACTGGCAACAAAAAATTACATACTACCCATTTCCACTTATATTTTTATTCATAAATATAAGCTAAATCAACATATAACCATTTTCCATAACAGAGACAATGCTTTATTATTATTCTTTCTTAATACTTTGTTATAAGGACATTTCTTAACATCTATTTATAGGTCTCAGAGCTAAGAGCAACTCAAGTCAAATATATTTATAAAACCTCTGGGTCACACAGCTAATTTACGTCAAAGAAAAAGCTAAACCTCTCTGTGTATCAATAAAATCTAAAAATTTAATAAGACTAAACAGTTTATCATATCACAACTGCCTTTTCCACTCATACCTGTGCCAGTATCTGTCTAGGACTTTACACACAGTAGTAATCATAGCAGTAGACGCATTGACTATATAATTTGAAAGGAATAAGTAAGGTTTTGAATCTTCAAACTTTCTGTTGGGCCTACTTCCCTCTTATCCTATTCTATAACTTCTGGTCTCCTAATTTTCACTGCCTTTCATTCGACTGGTACAAAAAACTTGGCATTGTTACATCCCACCAAAAACTCACTCTTTGGTGATCCAACTCTTCTTTAAAACTAGCCATGTGTCCTGCACATACGCGGCTTCACAAAGGCAAGATATTTTGGCCATCAGTTTTGCTCTCTTATGTTCTCTCCAAACTATTCTTCCCAGTTCTGCCTATCTCCTTCTAAACTTTTCCTGCTCATTACTTCAGAGTGTGATATACAACTTTGTGCGTGTTTCCTTAAGTTACCTGGTGCTCAGTCTAAAACTTTTGTCACACTGGCAGTACTGGCATTTTGAGCCAAATAAGCCTTGGTTGTGGGGGGCCATTCTGTGCATTTCAGATGTTTAGCAACTTCCTTGGTTTCTACCCACAAGATACCAGCAGCACCCTCCCTCCCTGAGTCAAGACAGTCGAAAACATCTCCAGACATTGTAAAATATATCCTTTGGGTAAAAGTTGCTCCTTGTTGAGATCTGCTTATCTAGAGTAAGAGTTTAGAGATCTCAGGAGCTGAAGTCAGGCTAGACTAGGGACCTGGAGAAGCTGTCCCAACTTGTGACCAATATTTTATCCAATTTCTGTTGTGGGTAAATAACTATGCTACATCAGTAACAGTCCATAAAACTGAATAAACATGGATAGCATTTGTTGTTGTAACCAAGTAATAAGATTTACAGAATAAGGACTCTCACATTTAATCAAAGAGAACAGTTCCAGCTTATGAAGGGGTTATGATTCGAAAGTATACAAGTATATTTAGAATCAGGAACACATTTGGTTGAACTATCAAAATTACCATTTTTGTCAGTCAGAAAATGATTTACCATCAGCAATGTCACAAGATTCAATCTAATAATTTCTGTAGCAACGATAGGTTCCCACTAAATCCTCCTGAACTATTCTACTCCTGCTGCCCCTTTTTCTCTTGAGGTCCTCAATACCAACTCACATTTTCATTTTTATCAAAACAAGTCATTGTTTCTGATCTTTCTACTTTTCCAAGCCCTGTGGAACAATATGCAGCTTCATAGATTTTCTAAGAGCCTACGGTCCAGAGAAGAGAGAGGAAGAGTGAAAGGGAGAGGGAGAGGGGGAGATACAGATAGAATGTCTATTTCCTATGTTTCTCTTCAGCTCTTTTCCCCCATTTACTTAGCTCTTCAAGATAAAGAAAAATGATGGATCTTTGTGTTTCTACTGATGGAAATAAATAGTTTCATACAATCTAGTCCTTCTAAATCTGGGTTCCCCAATACCCTAAAGCAGCCATTGTAGGTAACAAATTAATTTGTCTTTCATGTATCTGGAATATTAGTAATATAGCAGCATTAGGAGGATTGAGAAAAGTCACTTAAGTCATATTCTGCATTCCGTGGCTCAGATGAGGAACCCCATCCTGCTACTTCCTCATAGGTGGCCTGCCTCCAAATAGAAATCTCCATGATCTTTCACACCCGTATGTATTTGCACATGCTGTTCCTCTGGCCTTGCATTCTCTTTTTCCATTTGTCCCCAGAGGGTTCCCACTCATCCTGAATGCTTGGACAATACTGAGTGAACTTCCTTGGCCCTTGACAAATACAGTACTTTTCATGGCATTCTGTACACACCTTCAGACTTCATCTCACAATATCATGCAGGTTTATTCACATATCTGTGTGCTTTACTCAAATGTGAGCTCTGCTTCACCAGCGAAATTCCTGAAATAGAGTGGATATGAAATAAAATTTTGAAAGAGCCATAATAAATGCTCCTTTTCTCCTTAAACTCAAAACTTTTAACAGTAACCCCAATTCTTGGAGCTGTATTCATTATTAAAAAAAAATAGAAACTATTTAATATATTTAATATCACACTGACATTAACCTCAGTTACAAGAAACTATAGAGCCACCATGTAATGACTCCTCAAAAATCAGATACAGGGAAAAATCATGATAATTATTTTTAAAATGAGTTAAACCAAGATCTCTGTCTCCTTCTCAGAAGACAGCCAACATGTGGCAAAAAAGGGAGAAGATATACAATATCTGCACAAACCTTGTTAAAATCCTTTTTAGTGTAAAGATCACACTAATTTGGGGCTCTAAGATCCTGTTAGAAAAAGGAGCAAAACTTGTCCTTCAGTGTGTAAACAAGTCAAGAATTGTGATTGCACGCCACAGACCCATAATTTACGCTTCAGAGAAAGTTATAATAAGGGTCAGAACACATATCCCATGGACATGGTGGCCTGGTTGTGCCCTCAGAGCATAACAGTTGGCTGGAGGAAACCACTCTGTGCCATCTCCAGACACAGTGTCACATGGGCTCGGGGGTCCAGGCCTCTTTCTACATTGGAGGACATCTTATCTGTGGCAGATGGGTAGTAGCAGGAGCAATGCCTATTGCGTTGCTTGGCACAGACTGAGAGATTCGAGGAAATCATAAACACTTTGATTTTACCTGTCTGAAAGAATTTAAATCATTTTTTATTAAAAAGAACTAAAGTAGGGCCCAACACAAAGAGGGGTCATTCCTAATTTTAGCAGGTTAAAGATGATCACACACTGCTTCACTTCTTACCTCACCATTCTGTGCGCCATAACCAGACTGCTACCATCTTTGACTTTTTTCTTTTCCTAGCATCCATGTTGCTGCCACGCTAAGTGTTTTGAAGTTCCTCACATCTTTTACTCTATCTATAGTTTCCAATTTCCCTAAAACACCACCTCCTAACCTTTCAGAACTTGCTCATGGTCTTCTGAGACTGTCCTACCAACTGGATTCACATCTTTCCAATCCTCTCTGCATTTGACAAGACTGAAGTTCCCAAGACATCTCTTTGAGATGATCATTCTCTTTCTCTCAATAATTTCAAAGGCCTATCACTCATACACTAAATCCAGTCACCTAATCTTACACTCAAGGCCCCGGTGAGTGAATTCCTACCTCTGTGTTTTAGTCTCTTTTTTTTTCTAGAGCATTTTTTGCCTTTAATATCTTTTATTCAACTTACTATATTTATTGCTTATTGACTATCTTATTCCCACCTCAAATATAAACTCTACAAGAAAAGACCTTTCATCCACTTGGCATCTATAACAGTACCTGGTTTACAGATCAATTCATTAAATATTTGTTATAAACCTGGAATGCACTCTGCTTTTATCTCAGTTTTCTAATTCTAGCCTTCCTTCATATCCTATAGTCAACACTGATTTTTTTCTTATGTCTTTTAATTGGGTTCTTCCTATACCAGACCTGCAAAACAGGCAAAATTAGATGAAGTTTCTCAGGTTGTTTATTGGTAACTTAGCTAAGCACCATTTTTATTATATCATGTGTTCTTCTGAATAAGCTGGTCACATTTATATAACTCATAATAAAATCACCATTTATTTTATTAAATGTTACTGGCCACAGAGGTATTTTATAACAGGGGGTAGAGTGTAATGAGTTTATCTTAAATATTATCTTTACTCTTAAATATTAAAGTCTCTTTTGTTCAAAGCACTGACAAAGGTTTTTGCTTAAAACTGTGGCTAGTAGGTCTTTGTGACTTATTCAGTAAATAAATTACTTAAATTTAGGGCCCTATTTAGGCCTAGACCATTATATGGAGATAAAATCACTTTCATACTTCACTTTTATATTATCTAGTGCTTTAGGTAGCCTAGTTTAATTTCAAGTGTAAGATATTAGAGTCTAAACATTCTTTCGTGGAATCATTCTGGTCTCATAGAAGAATAGCTGCTCCTCAACTTGTTCACAAAGCTGCTCCCCAAACACACTTATGGAAACCTCAGAGAAGCAATCAATTCGTGAGGCAATACTGCATTTGTTAGCCAGGTATCTGGAGATGCGGCCTTTGTTCTTGACAGCTGTTTGGCCAATGAAGATGGAATGGAAAATGAGTCCATATTTTGGGGTGTTACCCCTTATCTTCAGGGGTCTGGAAACTCAGTCCCCTGAAGGAATCACTCAGACACCAGGACTGGCCATCTAAACATTCTTTAGGACAATGGTTACATCCATTTGGATTAACAGAACAATTCATTGGCTGACACTAAATTTATCAATTCTGATTTCAATTAGTAGAGCTTAATCATACATTCCTTTAATGCTGTTTCACATGGGGGTAAGACTGAGAAAGAATGAGATGAAAGCCTATTTCTATAGAGCTAATTAGAAATAACTGGAGACATTGTTACCAGTGTCTTGATAACTACATAGTTTTGCTAATTAACAATAATGTTCTTTTTTGTTGATGAGCATGAAAGTCCATTTTGATATTTTTAGTGTCTTGCTTTAAGATTAAGTCATGTTCATTAGGTTTTGCCTTTCTTGTATAATAATTTTTATACAAATACATAAGTCCTTGATGAAGGTCAAGTTTATCAAGTTTTGGTCCTAAAGAAAGGACATAATACAGGATTTAACAATATTTGTTCAACTGCAGTTAGCCAGGTATTTCATACCTCATTTAGCTAGCTATTAACTCTGTAGCTTGCTGAGTTCATACTAGAATTTGATGAGCTCTAGTAATGTAGGCAGAGTGAGGTGTTTAAGGGTTGTTATGATAAATTATCAGATACTTCAAATAAACATGATTACTATAAGAATTTAGTTGTTCTTATTTAATACTCTGACTATGAATAATATTGTTTTACAAAAAAATTAACAGCAAATTATTTCATGTCTTTTGGGAAATAATAATAATATCCTAAATGGGTCATATGTTTGTGATGAAATTCATCTAAAATTCAGCTAAAATGTAACTGTGGTTAGAACTTCCAAACCATACCTGTACCATAATGTACCAAAGAACTTAAATATAATTAATAACATGATTAATAATATTCTTTCTATGTATAAAGAATATTATTAATAATATATATATATATATTTTTTCTCCTATTATGTGATAAGCCCATCTCAGGCAGAGGTCACTTCACTTATCCATACAGATATTTGGGGAAAGGGATTTGAGGCAGAGGGAACAGCTGGTGCCAAGGTGGGTACTCATGTGACTAGCTCAGATATAGGAAGAGGCCAGTGTATCTGGACCCTAGTATGAGGTGCTTTCCTTTAACTTCCTCCTTTCCATTTCTCATCGTCTTATTTTATATGTTAAATTTTTGATTAATCTTAACAATTTCCTTCTACTCTACCTTATCTCTAAACAATAACTTCAAATTTTCTTTGTACTTATGATTAATATAAAAATACTCTGAGGCAAGCTTCCTCGAATATAAAGATAAAAGGGAGCATCATATACTGAGGGCTTTCCTAATGGTTATGGACACAAAACAATAACTTGAGTATTTTAATTTTTTTCAGGGATTACTTCCTAATACTATTATGATGATCAAATCTCTACTTGAATAATGAATACTATTGTTGTTCAAGACAAATGTAACATAGTTCTGAAGTACCTCTCCTTTAAAACATTTTTAAAAGACCTGTGATCTCATTATCTTCCTTTTGCTCTATAACTCAAAGAGATTAAAACATATTTTGAGATCTCAAAATTAGTTAGGAAGTGCTTGTTGAAATGTTTGTAGGTCTGAGAAAATACAATTCAGCTCAGTTACATATAAATAATAAAATACTTAAATCTCTGGTAAAGCAATAGTTACACTGAACATGTTGCTTCATTTGGTTGGTTATAGCTATACTGACTGAAATCCCTTTAAGGAGAGAAGGCTGACAATACAAAACCCTATGTATTTTTCATAGGAGTAAGT
This sequence comes from Cynopterus sphinx, assembly GCA_030015415.1. Classification (NCBI taxonomy): domain Eukaryota; kingdom Metazoa; phylum Chordata; class Mammalia; order Chiroptera; family Pteropodidae; genus Cynopterus; species Cynopterus sphinx. The sequence continues at coordinate 74,020,756 of CM057386.1, forward strand.
CTGGCAACAGGAACAGTGAATCCTTGGTTCAAGAGAGACAGGTAAGTCTTGCAACTGGAAATTTTTGCTTTTCTATCTCATGCCCTAAAACTCTTCAATATTATCTTTCTGCTATACACTATAAGAAAAATGAAATGGGTAGTATTAGTTTGGTTGCTCTGTTAACTACAGTCCAAAAATAATTATTAAATTAGTATGGGAAAGTCATTACTATTTTTAAGAACTTTCATATCATAAAGAAAATTGTCTAAACTACAATGAAACAGTTTTATATAAGATAACCAAATTTGATATATATGAGTCATACTATGTTGCAGAAATTGCTAATAGTCCACTATGCATGTTAACTCTAATGATCTACTATGATAATTAATTCTTGGGTTTTTAAGATTAGAAGTTTAACTCTAAATTGGTACTCTCAAGACAAGACAAATTTTTGTCCTTTTTACACTTTTAATAGAGGTTGGCAAAGTTTAGCAATTTTAAGAAATACACAACAAAAAATATGCAAATTGTTTAAAAATATAAGAGCTCATAATTATGACCTACTTAAGATTTTGACAAGCTCTATGAATTATAACCTCCCTAAAGTTATATGGTATCTTGTCTATTAGTTTATTAAATGTTATGAATTCTTAACCATAACTACATAGCTTACTGCTATCTATAAGGACCAAACTCTTACATGTAAAATTTTAAACGATTCAATTATCCAGCTAACAATTTTTTCAAAATGTCTTCAATCCAAACAATGTGCATCAGTATCCATAACATTATTTATTGACTAAATTTTGTTATATGGTTCTACTAAGTTTTGTTGATCTTTCTATTATGACCAAAAATTGTCAAAGTCCTTCAAGTATACTTCACTATTAGTATATACAATGTAAATTGAGATTCACCATGAAACTGATCTCACTTTTAAATCAATTTTATAAGTTTGAAATTTTTTCTAAATGTTAAAAAAACAATTTTCTCAAGGACAATTCATTAACATTTAATGCAAAACAACATATTTAATGCCTCTCCGCTTCTGGTCACATCTTCAACTATAACTTGAGAACAGTGCAAAATTGTAACCATGAAAGATCTAGGCCCAACAATACTCATTCTACATACTGTAGTTTTATCATTTCCTACATGTCTTAAACATTTCAGTGGATAACTATTATTACTTTGTTTTTAAAGAAGCAATGAACCTCTTTTACTAAAAGATACTATATTTGAAAAGTTCAGTATCTAAAAAGTGCTAAGTCTAAACCTATTTACCAACTCTCAATAATCGGTTTTAGGAGATGATTTTAATCTAATACAAGTTATATTTTAATAATTAGTGCTAACATTGGTCAACAGAGCAAAAACAAAATCACAAAACCATATAGTGAAGGTTTCATCAGCCACATGTTTTCATATCTTCTAGGAATAAACTATCATCCCTTAAGCAGATGCCAAAGGTAAGCACAAAGCAGCTGAGGCTGGGCTCATTTTGCATATTGCTGTATATAGTATCTGATACCTAGCTAGAAAGATAGCTGTTAAGGCCCCAAAGGCTTTTTCCTCCAATAACAATAATTTATAGAGTAATTTAGAGTTGAAGTTTGTTGTTATTGCTGTTTTTCACAAATCTATTCACTTAAAATGTTGCCATAACTCCATGACGCCTTAGTAAAGAGACTGAGCCCCTGCCTACCCACCAACAAATTAAGTTAATTGGTCCAAGATCACAGCCAGAAATCAATAGAGCCTGGAATTACACTAAATCTTCTGATCACAAATAAGTACTCCTGCTGTACCTTCTACCACCTCCCAAAGTCCTTTAATGAAAAATGTTAAATAAAGGCCTCTAGCAAATCACCAAAAGACATAAATGACGAGAGATGAGGCTGTCTCAAGAATAGTCATTTGGACCCACCTTCTCCACTTCTTTCCCTCATTAGACAGAAAAGGGCCTTTACAGGGGGTTTTGCCCATCTAGTTAATTACCTAATAAACCCCCTTTAGATCTCAGCCGTTTTTTATTCCCTAAAACAATTGCATGGTGTTTTAACTGCTTTTGTTTTGGATTATTGCTATCCATGACACTAGAGACACAGACAACAAATAGGAAAAATGATGCAAAGGAGAAAACAAAAAGTGTCTTCTAGTTAGAACTCCTGAAGAAATTCTGACTCCTCCCCTCATTAGCTGTGGGAGCTTGGATGGTCCCTAACCACCTTGTGCCTCATTTTCCTCCTCTGTAAAGTAGAAATAAGAGTATTTACCTCACAGGAATTTGTGTGAAGTTAACCACAATTGATCACATACCTGTGCCAAGCACAATGTGTTAGCCTCTCTCTCACCCCTGTGGAGATCTTTTATTTTTAATTAATTAATTTATTTTTAGGGTAATACAGTATTTTGTTTATTCTGTCCATTAATAACTAATATTTGAGAACATTTATGATATTAATGGAACTTAATCTAAGACAAGTTCAACTTATATTTTTAAAGTTTTTTAATACTGGGTATTCATAAGAGAGATAATTACAGTCAAAACTGTTAGTGTAAAGTTCTTTGGCTACAAGAAAGAACATTTGGGTTTACTTCCCTAATAGAAATATCTCAATGCTGGGATGGCCTCTTCTTAGTATTTCTTCTGCTGTTGATTTTTAGGACAGTTATCTGTGATTATATGAATGGAGTTGAACGAAGAGGTACTCATTTTATTGATTCCAAATAAAATAACATAACTAATTACTATAGTAATGAGAAGGTAGACAGGTAATGCAACTGCCCAACACTTTAGAGGCCAATAGGTTAGGCCTAAGGAGTTTAGCCAAGATTCAGGAATAAAGGCACACATGAGATATAGTATGAAGACAACTTGGAAGCTTAAGAAAAGAATAAAGCCATAAATTGCTCTTTCTGGCAATGGGGATGGTGAATTGCCCACCATTTTCCCTGTGGCTTTAGACAATGTCAGAGCATGCCCACCCTTCAGCAAAGGGCAAGGTAGGCTGAGAAATGACAGATACTCTTCCATCTCTGCAGGCTTCGCTTCCCTGCGGGAAGGTTAGGACAGGTCAGCAGAATAGGCCCATGAGGCCTCTCCAGGCCTGCGCCGCGTCCAAAGGCCTTTTACTTTAATTCACTTAAATCTTACAAGGAAAAGACACACTACTAATGTATTATACATCAAACAAATGAATTAAGAATCATCTTACATTAAAAAAAAAACTATATCCAAGTAGGTACCTGAATAGCGACCCAAAGAAAATTTCTTCGTACTAAAATTCCAATGTATAACTTACATTTTAAGACATTGATTTATCTCAAACTTGGTGCCTGGAGAAAGTTTAGATTTTAAATGCAAAAATTTGAAACATCCTTTCCCTGACTCACAATAGCTATAATTGTCTTGGTTAAATGCAAAATATAAAATCACCCTTTTGCTATTAAACAGAACAAGGAAGAACTTTTCCCCACATAGCCTAACCACACAAATCACGGAATTACCAGCTTTTAAAGACAAGCTCACTGGCAAATGAATCCCGGGCTTGGAATCATCCAAGTCGAATGCCAGTTCTTGGCATCTAGGTAAATCCAGTGAGTGGTTTCCATTAGTATTCAGTGTGGATAAATTGCCTAGATAAGGGATGGTAAATCTGTTTCATCTTAATTGTCACCTATAATTGACAGTAGAAATCCAAAGGATGCACTTTGAAGCCAAAGGAAAGTTTTAGTGTAAACGGTGCCAGGAGTGATCTGCAATGTCTTCCAAGGATGGAGGAATATACAATGAGTCACTGGCCAACCATTAGTTGTCCATTTCTAGAATCATCTGGCCTCATTGAAAAAGAAAAAAAATTAACAGCAGTTAGCTTATTGATGGATATTAATGACCACGTTATTTTGACTGTAAAGTCTCTAGCAATCTCAGTGTTTGCATCTTTAAGATATAGGTGGCAAGCCATAAACTAACTAATTTTTCCGTGGACAAGGTGAAGTCAGTGCTGTGTGTTCACATTCCATTTCTTTTTCCTTCTGAGCTCACCTTTGCCTACATTTTGGAGAGGCCACTGAATTCTTGCCAGTGAAATAACGGTGCAGTGTTGTCTAGTCCTGGACCTAAATCTTCCCCTATAGTACAGTAAGTCCTCATGTAACACTGTCAATAGGTTCTGCAACTTTAAGCAAAATGACATGTAATGAAACCAATTTTAACATAGGCTAATTGATATAAGTTACTACATCTCATCAATGTTATAACATAACAAAGTTGAAATAATCATATTCGAAAACAAGCTTCACTCCCCTTTCTGTCTTCCCCTGGCAGATAGATGCATACAGTCTAGTGGAGAACTCCAAAACCCTAAGTGATGGAATCTTCAGATAGGATGAGCCTTCCACAAAAGACCGTGATATGAGCAAGAAGTAAAATTTGTGCAAGGCCACCACCTCTTGGGATTCCTAACTAGGCAGTTCTGGTGAGACTGCCATTCGCTCAGGTAAACCGTGACCTGAGCAAAGCAAATAAGAATTCTTCCCTATGATTTTGTAAAACTCTAGCTGTAGGAAGTGATCCCTTTCTCTCAGTGAGACTTTGGCAATGAGAGCCTGGAAACTTTAGCCCATCATGTTTCCAGACCACTGAGAAAGTCAGTTTGTGAGAATGAAGCAGGTGCTCTGCCACTACTGTGCAGAATGGAGGCAAGAGAAAGAAGTGGAGGAAGAATCCTGAACAAGTACCAGAGTGGCTCAGCTTCATCCCTGTCTTTCCCTCAGACTGGTTACCAGGGCCAAAACGATCCTCTTTTTGCCCAAACTAGTTTGATCTATATTCCTGTAACCCACAATCAAAAGTCATGATTATTATGGGTATAAAGTAGAAAGTAAAAGTCCTTTAACCCACCGATAACATATTAGCATATTTTCTACCAAAATATATAATGTGGGTGTATGCATATTTTAAAAAAATGAAAACCAGATTATATTTCATAAATTGTCTTTCAATGTCAAATATACTTTAAAAATCTAATTTTTCAAGGTTCCCCAGTATCTTATTGTTTAGGTACATATTTTTTAATTGAGTATTTAGATGTAATCAATTTTGTATTCCTGTATAACATATATTCCTACAACAAACATTATTGAATGCACATTTTCTCTATTTTGCCATTTATTTATTTATTTGATATAAATTTATAGCAGTCAAATTTCTGGGTCAAAGGATTTTCATGACTTTTGATTAATATTACCAATCCACCCTCCCAAACATTTCTACCAATTTACACTCCCACCAACTGAGTACCCAATTTATACTCTTCTTTTTTCTGTCTGAAAAAGTAATGCTGAACTCAACTGAAGAAACACTTCTGAGTTCACAGCATGCTGAATGAAATGCTTAATACAACCCACAAGAAGGACCAAAGTCAAATCTCCATTCCACTGAGATCCATACTGACCCTTGACACAGTAACGTTATGATAGCACATAGATCTTCACAAAATGCAACAAATTACAACTACAAATTAAATGACTCCTTTGGAACCATAAGGAGAACTGTTATGGGAAAAACAGAACAGAAAACCACAAAGCAATGAGAAGATGCCAGTGATAAACAGTTCAGCCTGTTCATTAGCACAGCCTCAAATCAGCCTTCCATTGACCCTTCCACGGCTACAGTCATGCTCATTCAAGGGCAGCCAAAACCAGAATGTTAAATGTTACAGTATTTAATGAAGAGACTAAAAAAGCATGAAACATTGCAACCCTGTTGCATTAGGGAGACAAAAATAACAAATTTCATTAAGCCATGGTCTAATTGAATTATTTAACTAGATGATGAAGGTTTGTAAATTGAAAAATTTGATGCTAACCAAGTTGATAGTGAGATTATAGAAAGTTTTTTAAAATTTCATTTCAGCTCTTAAGGAGGAATCAGTAGAATCTTTTCTGATATATGTTTAATATCTATCTTGAGGAAAAGAATTATAGCGGATGGTGATGTGAAAACTGGCTTTGGAAAGAATAGGAGAAAAGTAAAATTCTTCACTTGGGAATTTTCTTAACCTAAATTTTAATAACTTTAGTTTTTTTCTTAGCTATTAACAAACAAACCCAGTGAAGTATGGCATTAAAATACTTAGACATTATGTAATATGTAGCAAGATTTTGGAGAATGATTTTAGGCTTCTGTTTCAGATTTTTAACAGTTAAGACTGATTTATAAAATTCTACGATTTCAGTGATGATAATTAAAGAATGTTATAAATTATGACTCCACAACAATACGACCAAACTAAATGGCCTTTAAAGTTTGTTTTAATAAATAGTTTTTAGAAGACTTCCAACTAAATTACACAAGTGTGTAATCTTTTTCATTTTTATTGACATCAATAGCATAGGCAGTATTCTCTGGTGTCAGTATCATGACCCAAGAACCAAGTAATAGACAAGAAAGGAGAAAGATAAAAAAGGGGTCAGGCTAGCAGGATGACTCCTGGAACACCAGAGGGGATTGATTCGTGCTGTGCATTATGTCAGAAATGCCCTGGGGTACATTTGCAATTATGGTGAGTTTGAATTCAGAGTGTGTTGTGTGTGTGCACATGTGTGTGTACATATACACATGTACATATATACATATACATAGGCACACTTATATACATATGTGTTTAAATAATTTTACAATTCCCACATGACCCGTGTACACAGTCAATTTTCTGGCAAAGATACAGCAATCAAAATTAGGTGAACAAAGCAATGACCCATTAGGGTACCTGTTCAAGGCAGATAAGAATTATTCAATGTTAACACACTTAAAGTGTGATTTTGTGTTTTGGGGCTCAGCTTCCTCATCTGTAAAAAGAGGCTGGACAACTCCTAAGATTCTTTTCAGCATAGAAGACCTTCCAGATGGGGTGCCTGTCCACACATCTCAGGTCTTAGCTCTTAACATTCTCAGTCCTCTTAAACTCAGTTTTCTAGCAACCTTGAAGTTCTTCAAATCCTAAAATGTGCCTTGCTCTCTCTCAGCCTCTTCCTATATTAATAGATAACACAGCAGCCCTTGTCCTCACCTCATCTAGGTAAGTCCCACATAGTCTTCAAGTCTGGGCTTAAACATTGCTTTCTCTGAAATGGATCTACATTGTAATCTTTGCCTTTCCTGTTAAACCTAGTTCTTTTTAAAATACCTGTAATTATTTCGTTCATTTTCTGTCTCCCCTACTAAGTCACAAGCTCTCTGATGCCAAGAACTACATCTTGCTCACCATGGCATCCCTGCCTCCTGAAATAATTCCTGGCATTTAGTAAATACTCACGTATTTGTTAAATAAATAAATAATGGGATTGTGCTAAATAAGCCACTGAAAGCCTCACTACTGAAAGTAGTTTCTAATTACTCCAAAGAGGTCAGTAAAAGCCAAATTAAATCTGCTAACATTTACTGCTCTCTTTACAAAGGCAAAACATTCTGAATCTTTAGCTTAAGCTTGCTCCCTTTCCTCACTGCTTTTCTAAAACTCTCAAGCTGGTAATAGTAATGCTATCATGCTAGTGGATAATATCACTATATACATAGTACACAATATTATTTCAGTGAAAATTAAGAGTATGTAGCTTCCTGTGAAATAATGCTTTTCTCCATAACTATCCTCATTACTCACAATGTATGTACTTATAACTTATAAAATGGACATGGAGAAGCAATGCTACCCAACTGTATCCAACTCAAAACAAACTAAAGCAAATGGATGCATACCTATACACAAACAAAATGCTTACAAAGAATTTTCTCTAATACCTAATCATCGGCTATCTAATCATTGGCGTTATGCACCAAGAGAAGTACACACATGCTTGAAATCCACAACCAAAACTCTCTTCTTATCCAGGATATAATTTTCCCTAAATTAAGTATTACATCACAAGAATGCAACTGCTGAGAGACTGTCAGGAAATGCACATTAACTATCTATATTGGCAATTTAATGCTTCTTTTATTTGTTTTTCTCCAATATTATACTTCTATTGCTTTTGTAACCTTGAGAGAAAATGGATCAAGTTCAACTCCTTGCTCTTTTGAAAGGTTAGCAAGTAAAGATAAAATTTTTAAATGGATATTTTATAAGAAAAAGATTATCTAAATTCAGGAAATGTGAAATGTGTAATAAAAAAAATAAGTCAATAAATGTTTACCAAAATCTGCTTTTATGCTATGGTTTTAGGGATAAGGCAGCTTCAATGCAACTGCAGACAAGAAAAAAAAAATTGAACAAAATCCTACCACAGCTCTCAGAGTGCACTAATAGGCATATGTGCACAAGGGCCCATCTAAGCACTGAGAAGGAATGACTACTCTAGGTTTTGTAAATGAGATTTTTAAAATATATTAAAATGAAAACAGCATTGTCAAGGCCCTCAAATAAAAAGTACAGTGAATCTAATAAATCTAATAAATTTCAAATTTGCTCAGAAATGAACTGTGATATGTATGTTGGAAGGGTGAGGGGTAGGCAAGAAGAGAGGATAGGAAAATAGGCTGGTTTAATTTCTAGTACACAGGCAGACTATCAAGAAAAAAGACACCTGATAACCTAGATAAATATTATAGGCATCCTTCTATCCAGTATATTCTGGACAGCTATAATATTTCTGTAGCTCAACATACGAACCTTTGTGGTAGTTAATATAATTATTACATCAAGTCACATTTTGCCACCAAATGATTTAAAAAGAAGTCTTCTGAGCACTTTGGATTTTCAAATTATGGATGTGAACCCGCACTAAATGAGAAACTCCAGTAGTATAAATGAACTTAAGATGCTCTCAAGATAGTAGCACTTGTGGGACTTGGCAGAGGCAAACACAAATTCCCTCTATGTCATCCTAGGCCTCCCAGAATTCCCACAAATGAAGTCCAAGCCTCCATGATCTCAGTGTCTAAAATTACAAAACATACAGGGAAACAAATCATGACCGAGGATCAAGCAAAAACACAGCAAAAACAGAACTTCATGCAACAGATCTATGAGATACAGAGTATAAAATGAATTACGTTCAAAATGGTAAAGAAATATAAGAGGAACTCAAAATTGTGAACAAGAAATGCATGTTATCCAAAAAAAGAACAAATCTGAAAAACTTCAAAACTAAAAAAATGTAAATGAATCAAATTAAAAAACTAAGGATGAGTAAAAGTAGACAAGACAGAGCTGAAGACAGAATTAATGAACTGGATGATATCTGAAAAACAAAGTATGCTGAATAGTAGTAAAGAAAATCTTAGAAACAATGAAAAGTATATTTAGAGATATAAAAATATAATGAGAAGGCCTAATATGTGTATAATCATATTTAAATGAAAAAATAGAATTAGGCAACAATTAAATGTAACTGAAACATTGAGAATTTTCCAGAACTAATGAAAGACATAAATTCTCAGATTCAGGGAACCTAACAAATTCCAAATATGATAAATAAAAAGAAATCTAGATCTAAACACACATACACTACAGAGATTACATTAAGGCAGGTGGACTTAGTTGACTTTTGAAGAGCAATGACAAAAACCAAAAGAGTGAAATACTATTCTCAAAGAGAACTGTCAATCTAGAATAGTAAGGGAAACAATCAAAACAAAAAGACAACCTACTAATAAGAGAAGACATTCACCAATGATGCATTTGATAAGGAGTTAATATCCAAACTATATGAGGAAATCATACAACTTAACACCAAAACAAGCAAACAAACAACCCAATTAAAAAAATGGACAGAGGACCTGAATAGACATTTCTCCAAAGAGAACATACAGATGGCCAATAGACACATGAAAAGATGTCCAGTGTCACTAATCAACAAGGAAATGCAAATTAAAACCACAATGGAATATCAATTCACACTTGTCAAAATAGCTATTATCAACTAATTAATAAACATATGTTGTCAAGGCTGTGGAGCAAAGGGAACACTCATGTACTGTTGGTGTGATAATAAATCAGTGTAGCCACTATGGAAAACAGTGTGGAAGTTCCTCAAAAATTAAAAATTGAGCTACCATATGACCTTGTCATTCCTCTGGGTATTTATCTGAAGGAATCCAAATCACTAATTAAAAAAGATATATACACCCTTATGTTTATTGCAGCATATTTACAGTAGCTGATATGTGGAAGCAATCTAAGTGTATATCAATTAAATGAAAGGGTAAAGAAGATATGATATATATATATATATGTGTGTGTGTGTGTGTGTGTGTGTGTGTGTGTATATATATATATAATGGAATATCACTCAACCTTAAAAAAGAATGAAATCTTACCATTTGTGACAACATGGATGGACCTAGAGGATATTATGCTAAATAAGTCAGACAAAGAAATACCATATGATTTCACTTACATGTGGAATCTAAAAAATAAAATAAACAAACAAAACAGAAATAAACTCATAGATTCAGAAAACAAATTGATGAATTGATGGTTGCCAGATGGGAGTGAGGGATGGGTGAAAGAAGTGAAACAATTAAGAAGTACAAATTGCCAATTATAAAAAGTCATAAGAATGTAAAGTAGGGCATAGGGAATATGGTCCATAATATTATAATAACTATAGATGGTGCCAGATGGGTACTAGAGTCATTGGAGTGATCACTTCCTAAGCTACATAAATGTCTAATCACTGTGTTGTACACCTGAAACTAATACTGTATGTCAACTATAATTGAAAAATAAATTAATAAAATAAAAAAGAAATCTTGGACATAGTGAAGGAATGCTTAGCAAAGAAGGTGGATATAATTAAATAAACACTGCCTGTACTGAATAATAATGACTAACTTTGGGGTTTAAAACTATGATGAAATAAAAATACAGACAACAATAGCATGTAAGTAAGAAGTGAGTGATTGGAGCTAAAAGTTTCTAAATTTCTTTTATTTGGGAGGTAGAAAAAGAGATAGTGATCTACATTAGACTTAAAGTATGCATATTCTAATTTTAAGGGTAATTGCTCAAGAACAGGATATACCTATGGCTTCAAAAGTACTGAAGGGGAAAGTTGAAATTAAAGTAAAAACTGAATGAAGTAAATGAAAGAAGGGGGCATAAAACAAGTATGGAGAATTGGTAAAGGCAAATCACTAAGGATTACATATCAGTTGTTATGGTGGTGGCAGTAGCAGTAGTGGTACCAGTATCAGCAGCAATAGCAATAACAGCAATTGTACTAGTATAGTAATGGTTAACAGGAGTAGTGGTAGTGATAACTGATGTTTCCCCCACAGTTATGTGTCAAGCCCTGGGCGAGGTATTTTACATGCATTATCTCACTTGCTCCTCACCAAAAGAGAGGTCAGTACTATCATTAATCTTCATATTACAGATGAGATTTATTACTGATCTAAATGAAGGCGGAATAAGCTAAAGAAAGATTTCAGAGAGTTTTTAATAATTATTATTAATATTAATCATCTCTGGAGTTGAGAAATGAGGGATACCTCTCAGGTTAGTGGCTTGGGCACTTGGGTGGGCAATGACTAGTAATTAACAGCAACTCTAATGTTTGAAATTAAGGCAGTCAAAGCACAATTTCCAAAGAGGGGTACAGCCGTGTTTGTTTTCTTTGGAACGGTGAGCTACTGTTTCAGGAAGTTTGGTTGCGAAAGAAAAGCAAGGTTGGCTGCTGCAAGAGGTCATAGAGTCCAAGCAGAGTTGTGTGTAAGTAGTTTTGTTTGTTTTAAATGGAGAAATTTGCAAATATTTATCAGTAAGATAAACAAAAATGTTTATCAGTAAGATAACATACAGATGGCAGAGAGAATAAATAATACAGAGAGAAGGAAAATTATAATTTAAATAAAAGTGCTAACTCTAGGAAAATAATCAAATGATTGGGCCAGAAAGCAAAACCATGCTCATGAGGCAAAGATCCAGCTTCTCTCTGTCCTGAGTAGCCAGGAATTGCACATCATAAAATCTTTTAGAAGATATTAGATCCTCCTTAAAGATGCATAAGAGAGAAACCTTGTGGACACATGGGAGAGCAAGAAAGATCCTCATACACTTGGGAGAGCAGGAAAACAGCTGTAGAAAGGCTGTGGGCTTCAGGGTATGATTCTCTCTCTGGTTTGTGCTCTAAGAAAGACTCTATCATTTACTTATAGGTCATCATGCAACTAACTGGCACTGCACATACCATTTTCCCTTTTATGAAAAACAAAAGAGCACATACATAAACACCAAAGAAAAAAACAGAGCCAACACTTCCCTTGAGAAGCAAGCAATGTGTTCCTCCGTAAAGAGAAAAGAATTTACAATAAATGTGGATTTTCAAATTATTTAACTGCACTGTGACTGTATTTCAAGGCTCTCTCAGTAGCTGCTGACTCAAATGTTGAGTCACTTAAAATACAATGCTATAAGAAACACACCTTTAGCCTTGAGGGAATAGGGTTAGATATCACTTCTGACCCTCTTGACAAAGTTATTGAAACCAAGATAAGCTCCAAAGAACACTCTATCCTAGTGTCGATCAATTTGAAGAGAAGAGGTAAGATGTTTAAAGGATATTTATTTGTGAAAAGCTAAGAGAGAGACCCATGGCAACTAAGTGCCCAGATTAAATTACAAATAAGACTTCAGCAGCCATTTATTAAACATTAAAACTAATATGGCAATGTACCAACAATCTAGATTTTAATTTAAGACGCTGCAAGCTAATACTGGAATATGAACTTACTTTGAACATAATTTTATATATTTTTCCAAATATATGATTTTTTAAATAACTGGAACAACTTAAAAAAAACTCAATTTGAGTTATCAATTTTATACTAGTTTTAAGAAAATATCTGCTAATCATGTTGATAGCCAAAGGGGGAAAAATATCTAAAGTGACCCAAATATATTTAACATTATACCATTAAAAAAAAAAAAGATTTATCTGAAAATGAGGAAGTAAAAAGACCCAGAAAGAAATCCTATTGTTCCACCAGTTGATAAAAAGCCTGATTAATTTTTTTAAGTCATTTCTGAGGCAAGCTCCCTACTATTGACAAAGACTCTTTGCCACTCTTCTGCTTCCCTGGCTCCTGCCATGCCCTAAATCTCACATGATCTTCTCTGCCCTCTGCATCATCAGAAAATATCACAGGACCACATAAGTTGGACCCCTCATAGATTTATGGTAAATGATCATCAGCCTGAAAGCCTTTCAGAAGTGTATTTTCCCCATCTCTTCTTGACTGCCTAAAAAATAATACAGATTGTTCTAAACCATCTCCTTCTGAGAAATCAAGAAGAAACAAAGTGTGCCTTCATAGAGAAAAAAGAAGGGTATGTTTAGACAGTAATCAACAGTTAAATGAGAACTGGAATCAAAGTAAAGTATATTTAAAACAAGCTAGTATAGTTCTCATATTGAAAGCTGACCTAATGTTCAGTAAACTTTTATACATCATTCCAATTAATTTTATTCAATTTGCTTTTTTGATCGCAGCACTATAGAAAGCTCTATAAGTTATCACAAATACAGATTTGATATTAACTGAATTCATGTGCAAATAGCAGTCCACAAATCAAAATGGCTTTTATATATACTAAGTAAGCTTATGTAAAAAAATAAACTTTTAGGTTTAAATTTTCATCTTATGTTTACTCAGAAGATTTTATACTTATTAGCAGATACTTTATGAATAGAATTAAAGCAGCAGAAGTTTTGTCTTGAATCAAATATTTGCCTTGAATCAAAACACAGACTGTATGTCACCCTACCTTTATCAGATATTCTTATAAGAAATACAGCCTTACTTTTTCTTAGTATAAGAGGAAAAATAATCATTTATAAAATAAAAGTATCTCTCAAACACAAGATTCAGAACTTGAATCACTTGCCTATAATGTGGGATAAGCTCATTATTAAAAACCTTCAAGAGGTTTAGAATACCAAAATAAAATAAAATAAATTACTGATAACTAATTTGGCTTTTCATAAGGTTTAGTTTGATGTTAATAGTAATGTCTAAGTTGGAATTTTGATAATCTTAAATAGGTTAGTTTAACAATATAGCATATTGTTCTTAACAGCTATTAATCAAAATGAATCTTATACTGGGGCTGCAAAAAACAACCTCACTATAGGTGTTACTTTCTGCCAACTATTTTTTTTTCTTGTTGTTGTTCTTTAATCTTGACACAGCATTTGAGTAGGTACTGGATGCCCTACTGGATCTTGTCACTTTACTATCTGACTTGGGCTATCCCCTAGGCCATCAACTAAAAAACAGAAAAAGGAAAACTGAAATATAAAACAGTTGCAACCAAGAAGGCAATACTCACTGAGTCTTGCATGTTTTACCTACTATCAAATAGGTACACAAAGTTACAAAGGAAAAGAAGTGAGGATGAACAGATGGACCCAGAAAGACTAATGTTCAATAACATTGGATACGTGTTTAATTTTCATGGGTACAGAGTAATATTATTAGAGTACAGTATGGAATCAAAGCTTTACATAACCTGAAAGTACCTTAAAATATATAATCATTATTTCTATTATAAAGATTAACCATAACCTTTAAGTTCAATATATAACTGCTGATTACAGTGAAGCTTTTCTGAATAAATGTTTCCTCTATGAAATATACCTAAATATCATTTATTTCATGATTTAATGGAAAAGTAAAATGTTAAAAAGAAAAACCAATACTCCTCAGTACTTGGCTTTTACTCATTTTTTAAATGACGAAATTAAAAAATTTCCATGCATATCATAGAGTGTGCAAGGAGTTTGTGGGGTGTGATGCTCGATTTCACTCAAAACGATGCAAACAGGATGGGTGTTTTGAAAATTAGACTATTTAGGCTAATATGGTTCCTTCCTCCCTTCCCTCAAAAGAGAATATTACTAAATAAACTACATTGGCGATTACGTGAAATGGTTAAAAGCTACGAAAGTTAATTACCCTCCCTGAACCCGTTAAGCATTGATAAATTAATAATGTAAAGCCCATTACTTGGCATATAGTAACTTCTCAATAAACATTTAGCTCATGTGATTATTCATATTAATAATTCAATATCAGTTCCTACTTCAGCAGCTTTCTTTAAATACGGAATTTTACCCCTATGTTACACATCTTCAAAATCACCCTACTCACTAACATATGCTACAGATATTGGAAAACCTACCATGAAAAATTTTAAGAGATTTTTTTCCAGATATAAAATATTAAGGTGAGTACATATTTAGATGTGGAAGTCAATCTTTATCTGAAATGTTTTCATGAAATGCTCAAACTACAAATGTTCTCTGAAATATATCAATATATTGTTCTATCATGTTCATGGCATTTAGCAAATCCATAACCTATAGTTATCTTATTATGAGGATTTGCTAGACTGACACATACCTTTAAGACATGAGTCATCCTTCCAGAGTTGGGGAAACTGATGGAAAGATGGCTAAATGATTCAGCATGCTGCAGCAAAACGAGCTGGTCATGAATTTATAATTTCCAGTTCTGTTAGGTGCCCTAGCCCTGGTGGCCTCTCTCATCTGTACTGCCTATATAACACATGATACCACATCAACAAATGTTTTTAAACATTCCCTCAGGGGAAGAATAATGGTATTTTCCCCTCAGACAACCTTCTAGATGTGAAATTATTCAATTTTATGGGACAACAGGTTCACAAGGCTGGATAACCCTTACAACATTCAGTTCATAAAGCTTTGCTTATACAGATTATAGAACTAGAGTCAATTCTAATACTGGTGCCATTTTCTCAGCTACATAAGGTAGACACTGTAGAAGGCTTAAAGTAAAAGAAAAACAGAAAATGGTCAAAAGAAGACAAATAGGTCACTATACCTTTGTTTCTCATTGCCAGCGCTGACCTTTACCAAGAAACATCATAACAGAACAGATCCTAAGTAAGTCAAAAAGACTGAACAACTTCAGAATATACTGTGATGTAGCCTTATTTAGAAGGAAGGAGCCTCAAGCCTTTTTCTAAGTGTCCCTATTTGTCCTTCAATGACAAAAGATTTACTGTTAATCAAATAAAACATTTATTTCAGAAATATATGGATTCAAAACTACTTTTTTTATCAAATTAAAATATGGGGGAAAAGTCACAAATTAAATGTTTTTATCTAAAATCACACCATCTCAAATACTGGGGAAGCACAACCATTTTGTGACCAGAGCAAAATCATTCCATCCAGCAGTTTCTGAGAATGGGACAAAGAAGTGTGCCAGGAAGTGTAAAATGAAATCGCCATTATCTATGAAGGGCAATTTCCTCATTCAATAGCTTGATTTTTTTTTTTTTTTGGTGTGGTTACATACAACACTCACAGATAAAATCTTAGCAGTGACACTGAAAAAAAAGTAACACTATTTAAAAAGTATCCAAAATGTATTTAGGAAACAACTAGAATTACAAATTTGACCTTCTATGAATCCATCTCTTTTTATTGTTGTTATGACTGTGCAACCCCTAATTTCCTCTAGCCTGGAGAAGGAAGGGTGTATGAAGAAAGAAAAAAAGAGGTGAAAAGTGCCTAATCCATAATGTACAATTTCTCGGTATCTTACAGTATTAATATATATATATATATATATATATATATATATATATATATTTTCTTTTTTTCCTTTTTTCTCCACCAAGACCTTGGAAGTCAACAGGAGAAAAAGGAGGGGGGGGCTTAAAGACAAGGTTTCAGAGCTGACTCAAGGCAACACTTCCACAGTTGGATATTTCGAGCTCAGGGGCAGCCGCTGGGAGTTCTGAAGCCTGCAGCATTATGGACAGAGAACCCAGGCCGCGCCGCCTGCCGCCAGAGCCGAGCGCCTCCGCCACGCGCATGTCCCGCTTATATAAAGAGATGCTTACAGTCCAGGTGCTTTTTCTTGGGGCCCATCACTTCATGAGTGGTGGCTTTGCAGACCGCTCTCGCCACAGCGGAGCCTGTCACGCTGTACTGCGCGGCGGCGATCCGATCTGTGAGCGTCTGGCCCGACATCTTCTCAGGCCGCGTCTACCGCCTCCTTTTCTGCGAGAAAGACGGGGAGATGGTCCGGCTTTCGTCTGCAGACCCTCCTATCAGAGCACCCAGGCCTTGCCTCCTCCCGCCGCACGGCGGCTCTCTCCCCCTCCGTCCCCATCCCGGTACCACCTTCCGAGCCCGCAGAGAGCTAAACCCCGATCTTGCGACGCGCTCTCGGGGACCTCGAGCAAGGGTAGGTCCGTCACGAAACCCCAGCGCGGGCTCCCGTCCCAGGATCGTGACCCCGTCCCGGTCCGGCCTCGCCCCTTCAGCGACCTCCTGGCAATCGGCATTTTGCCTGCAACCCGCTCCCGGGGGGCAGACCGGCGTGCGTCGGGCTGATCCCCTGGGCGCCGCGCCCACCGGGCGCCCACCTCTCAGCTCCCGCAGCCCGCAGGCTTCGGGGGCTGAATCGGATCCTCCAGCCCTGGCCGCTTCCCTCCTCCTCCTGCCGCTCCTCCTCCTCCTCGCGCCGCTGCTGCTGCAACGGGTTGGTCCTCCCTCGGTCGCAGTGGAGATAATCCTAGCGTCGCGCCATGTTATGCCCTCGCCTCCCCTTCCCTCCTTCCTTCCTCGCCGCCGCCGCCCCCCGCGCGTGCTCTCCCCCCGCGCCCCAAGCCCCGCCGCAGGGGCCGCCCCGCTCTGCGCCTCGCCCTTCCTGGCTGCGGGGCAGACGCGCTGACAGCCCCGCCCGGCCCCCCGCCGCCCGGCCGCGGCCCCTCTGCGCGCCCGAGGATTAGCCTCCCCGGATCCCCGCGCCGCCCTGCGAGGGGGAGAAGCCGCGTCGCCGCCGCGGGCGCCCACTCACCCCGCCCTGGGAGCGGCGCCGCCCGCCGCAGGTGGAGAGCAGCCCCGGCCGCCGGGGTAGCCGCGCCGGGCGCGTGTGGGTGGCCGCGCGCGGACCGGGCGCCCCGGGGCGCGATGCCTGCAGCCTCGGCCCGGCCGCCCCCCTCAGCGCCGCGGTCCCCGCGCCCGCCGCCCGTGGCCGCAGGAGCCAGTGCCCGCCGCCGCCGCCGCCGCCAGCGCCGCCGCGTCTCTCCAGCACCCCGCGCTGCGTCCCCATCCCCGCCCCCACCGCGGCTGTGGCTGCTCCAGCGAGTCAGGTGACGGCGACGGACAAACCCGGGCGAGCTCTCTCCACCGAGCGCCCGGCTGCCCCCTCCCAGCTACTCACACACGCCGCCCCCGCGCGCCGGGAGCTTACAGGCGAGGGGCGCCGCGCGCGAGCATCCCCGGCGAGCGGGAGACGGCGGGAGGCGGGAGGCGGGGAGGCCGGCGTCCGTCCGGCCAGCGCCCTCTGCCAGGCGCCCACCAGCCCCTCCGCCCGCCCGATGCGCACCCCGCACGCTCCGTGCGCGCGCGCCGCACGCACCTGCCCGCCGACTGCGGGATTCGTCGGGCTGGCGGGGGCGTTGGTGCAGCCCTGCGAGGGGGGCTTCTGGACGTACCCGTGAAGGCCAAGGCTGGGGCGTGGTCGCCGGCCGCCTTACAGAGCCCAGCCCCTTCTTTCCCACGCTGTCTCTCACATGCCTTCCTGTCAAAGGCAGCGCTGGCCCAGAAGGGCAGGGCGATTAAAAATGTCAGATTCTGCTGACCCTCCGCGCCCGTGCGTCCTCAGCTCCTTGGAGCGCCTGTACTTGTGTCAGTTAAATTTAGGAGCCAAGGTGAGCAGGTAATTCTAGTCACTTTGGTCTTAAATGGATGCTAAGGTCTGCTGTAAGGACGAACGATTAACAAAACCATCAGCTGAATCCCAGGTTACATTCACAGTAATGATCCGGTGTGTAAGGAAACTTCTTTGTACCTTAAAAAGTAAATTTCTGCCAATTAAATATAGTACTCGAAAGTCTTAGGTATATTTGAATTGCATACATGAATTTCTAAACAGGAATTTGGGCTCAGTTACTAGTTTCACGTGTTGACATTTTAAAATTTTATTTACCTTAAACTAAGAAAGTTCTCAAAGTAAAATGAAGATCAGAATTTAAGTTGTGAATTTTCTTGACGTTTTTTCCTGGCTACCATAAAATGTCTATCTATAGATAGTAAGGTTTTGTTGTGTTCTTGCTTTCACCTGGTGCAATGTTCGATATGAAGTTATGATTTCATAACTGTTGGGATGACTCTAGCGTTCATTAGAAGCATAGAGACTAAAGAAAGACTGCTGAAGACCACCATTGATCTAGCAATGTCAAATACTAATCTTACATGATCTAGCAATATCACACCGAGGTATTTATGCAAGAGAAATAAAAACACATTTCCATTAAAAACAAAACTTGTACTCAGGTCTTGTAGTAGCTTTCTATAATGGCCCCAAACTGGAAGAAACCCAAATGTTATTCTACTGGTAAATAGGTAAACAAAAAGTGGTTTATTCACACAATGGAATACAACTAAGAAATAACTAGAACCATACTAAGAACATGGCTGAATCTCAAATGCATTATGCTAAACAAAGAAGCACAACCCCAAATGCTACTTATTGTTGTGATTCCTTTTAACATTCTGAAAAGGGCAAAACTTAGAAAGCATAGCAGCTGCCAGGGATCAGAGAGAAGATTGACTGCAAAGAGGCTGAAACAAGTATTTTGGAGTCATGGAAATGTTGTATATCATGACTGGGATGATGATTACACAATTGCATATATTTCTCAAAACATCAATTTGTACACTTAAAATTGGTGAATTGTATTATAAGTAAATTATATCTAAACAAATTTGATAAAAAGAGCTAGAGTGGCAATATTAATATCAGACATCGTAGACTTCACAATAATGAATATTAGTAGGATAAAGAGGAACATTTCATATGTTAAAAGTTCAGCAGCATATGTAATAATTCTGCATGTTTATATACCTAGGAACAGAGCTTCAAAATAGGCTGAAGCAAAAACTAGTAGCATTAAAGGGGAAATAGGTAAGTCTACAATCACATTTGAGGATTTCAATACTTTTAGTAATTGATAGGATAGGTAGACAGTAAATCAGTAAGGGCATAATTGACTCAAAATAACCATACCAACCAATTTGACCTGATTGACATAAGTATTCCACCCAACAGTGGAATACATTCTTTTTGAACGAACATGGAACATTGACCAGGATAGTCATATTCTAGGCTATAAAGTTAGTCTCATAAATTTAAAAAGATTACAATGATACAATCATACAAATTCCATGATAGTTTTCTCTTACTACTATGGAATTTAACAAAAAAATCAATAACAGATATCTGGAAATCTCTAAATATTTGTTACTTACACAACACATTCTAAATATTGGTCTAGCTTTCCCATAGGGAAGTTAGAAGTTACTTTACACTGAATGATACTGAAAATGCAACACGTGAATATTTGTGGCATGAAGGTGAAGCAATGATTAGAGAGAAATTTTTAGTATTAAAATACTTATATTACAAATGAAAACATAAAAACAACATAAATTTAAGTTTCAGCCTCAAAAACCAGAAAAAGAACAAATTAAACTCAGCATGCAGAAAGAAGGAAATAATAGAGTAAAAATTAGTGAAAGAGAAAATAGACAATAGATAAAAATCAATAAAATTAAAAATTTGCCTTTTTCAAAAGGTCAATTAAATTGATAAGCTCCCTACTTAGACTGACCAAGGAAAAGAAGAGGTGTCACAAATTTTCAGTGTTAGATGAAAGGGTAAATAGATCCTAAGGATATTTAAAGGATTAGAGAATGTTATGAACCGCAGCATGCCAATAATTAGATAATTTATATGAAATAAGGAAATAGTGGAGAATACTTGTTCTCCAATAGTTCAACAATAATGTCACATATGCTGCTGTTAGTTCAGAGGTTTTGAGCAGGTAATATGTTTCCAATAATAGTTAAAATAACATAATCTGTGAGTAATTTACTTTTCAAAAATAAATTAGAGTGGATTCACAGTCAATCCTATGTTAGTGTTAAAGTCCACATAGTAAGTTATGAGGTGGAGTTTGAAAATTCATTTTTTTTTTTTGAAAAACTGCAATGTTCTCCTTAAGGTAAAACTGTAGAGTGATTTTATTCCAGGGATGCTTTTCTGTTAAAAGTAGAAAAACACGTGAGGTGCAGAAATAACTATACTGGAATATATACACCCACACACACAAATGTGACATGTCTATCCAAACTCAAAAGCAACTGGCATCAACAGGCAAATTTTGATATCTTGAATGCACTTGTATAGAGATGAAAAAATTGCTTCTCTTTATAAGATGACAAATGAAAGAGACCATAAACTGATGAGTATTCTAATGTAGCAAGAAGTTAGCAGATTACACAAAGTACCAATAATACTGGGATTCAAACAAGTAGATCATCTTAGGGAAGTATAACACTTTATCTGTGAAATGAAGTTATTTAAGAATGAAAGCAAATGAAAAGATAGTATATTTCAAGGCAGGACAAACCTATTTATTAAGTTTTGTTCTGCCTAATGTTCAGGTTAAAAATGAATTCCATGGCATCTGTCATATTTGAAGGAACATGTGCATTTTATATGCATAATAACAAAACAATTCAAATATGGTATTTTCATGTTGCTTCCCTGTTTTAAACCTAATGTAGCTGTTCAGTTTCCTATTGTCGTACAACAAACTTTGATTTAAAAAATTTTTTTTTAATTTTCTCTCACAGTTCTGAGAATTAACGGGTTTCTGCTAGGTAGTTCTCCTTTGAAGTCTTTCATGTAATTGCAATCAGATGACAATAGGGTCTGTAGTCATCAGGAGTCTCTGTTGGACTGCCCAGGATGGCTTATTCTCTCACAAGTCTGGCCGTTGATGCTGAATTTTCACTGAGATCTCAACTGAGATTTTGACCAGAGCACCAATATTTATGTGGCTTGTCTTTTTATGGCAGAGTCGTCCAGGTAGTCATATTTCTTTCATGGTGGCTGGCTTCCAAGAAGGAACATCCCAAGTGTTCTGAGAAACATAGGTGGAAGCTGTGAGGTTTCTTATCACCTAATGCCAAAGAAATACAGCATCAGTTCTGTTTAGCCTATTGGTCAAAAGCAAGTTACAGTGACAGTGCAGATGCAAGGGTACTATTACTGGGAGGTTCATTGGGGGACCAACTACCACAGTGACACACAGAAGTAAACCCTTGTGAAGAAATTATAGAGAGAGACCTATACTCTCAGAAGTATGAGGTTAGCTGATTCACTTAAGATTCATTGAGAACTACCCCCAAATAATTGACAACTGATCAAAAATTACTTGAGCATAAATTAAAATAAAAGTAAATCATTTTCTTTCATTTGAGTATTTGTTCTCGTATACCTGGTAAACTCCTATTCATCCTTCAAGACCCCAGGTTGAGTTATATATGATCTCCAAATCTTACCCCAACACTCTATTTTAGCCCCTTATTTTTACAGATGAAGAATTTTAGGACTAGGAAGTTTAAGTGACTTTACCTCTATCACTCGATGAAATAACACATATCCAATCCCAAACTCCAGTTGTCAAACTTGCAATTCAGTAATCTTTCTGCTGCAGTCATTGCTTCTGATAAAGATATGTTAATATTATGATAGATTTTCATTCCATAGTATTAATTACCTCTTTATTCAGAGAAGTGTGGTAGTTAATAGCTTATGGAATTATGGAATTGGACAAGCCCTAGTTGGAGTCCCTGGTATTGACCCTTATTAGCCGTGTGACTTTTGGAAAATTCTATAGCCTTTAAAGCTCAGATTTCTCATTTGTAAAATGGGCATGATTGTAATGTCCACCTCAGAGGTATTTGATATTATATATCAAATAAGATAATGGCATATAAAGCAAATAGCACAGTGTAGGGCACACAATAAAAGCCCAATGAATATGATTAATAGTACCCCATGAGTAATTTTGATGGAGTAATTGATTTTATTATTTTATTAATATATGATTATATTACATTATATTTTTATTATTTTACTTTATTTGGAATTACAATTCAAGTTTATACAGAAATAATATAAATATATTGTTTCATTAGTATCATTTCTAAAGTGAGAAAATAAATTAATAAATTACCTGGTTCCTGAGATATGAAAAACAGATTACTTCAAATATCATAAGTTAGACTGAGTTTCCCAGGAAGCTAAAGTAGAAAACATATGCTTATACAAATATTCACTGTACAGTAAAGCTGTTACAATAGCAATTTCTTTCTTTCTTTCTTTCTTTCTTTCTTTCTTTCTTTCTTTCTTTCTTTCTTTCTTTCTTTCTCTCTCTCTCTCTCTCTCTCTCTCCCCCTTCCTTCTGTCCTTCCTTCCTTCCTTCCTTCCTTCCTTCCTTCCTTCCTTCCTCTTTTCTAGTCTAAAGAGATGACTTCAAGGGAGAAAATTTTGGGTGGGGGGCGGCGGAAAGGAGAGGATTAATTAGGAAAGTTGTCTGGAGAAGATTTCCCAAAACAAACTTCTAACTTAAAAGCACGTGAGAGCTGAGCCAGTATACCTCATTGTCTAGTGTGTATCTCTTTAAATTTTCCACTTGTTATTTTACTTTCTCCTCTATTTTCAGTTGTTTGTATTTGTCTACAGCTCAGTTTTCATTCTAAGCCGCTTAGGCTGAATGACTTGGGCTCCACTTGATAATTCATTGCATGAGTACTATAAAAGGTTATGCATTTGTCTTTGTACAGCACCAGGAACACAGCAGCATTCTGAGAGGAGATCTGATATTCTCACACCCCCTCGAATTGTGTAACTGAAACATACACATGTTATTGGTCAGTTAAATGCAAAATAATTATCTAGATTCACTATAATTATAATTACATAATTATCAACTATAATTGTGTCAGTCTTCCACTTCTGTTTCTCCAATAAAGAGAACATTAAAGAAAAATGGAAAGTTTAGGACATTTGATATTCAACAAAACCAGAAGAGAATGAAATGCCGTGTTATTATTTAAACTAACTTTGTCTGGGACAAGTCAGGCCTTCTGCTTTCTAGAACCTAATGCATTTAGCAATACTAAAACTTTTTTCCCACTTGCCTCAAGTACTTTCCTTTGTCCAAGAATAATGCTTCAGATATCAGGAGTCATTACATATGACAGAGCATTACTGTGGGACATTTAGAAGACTCTACATTTATAGTTTACTTAGATACTTATGTTAGCCTCATCTTAGAAAGTTCACAGAATAACTCCCAAATATAAGTAAAATGAAACAAAAATATAATCTCCTTTTTAAAAAAAAAAAATGTTAGTTTGGAGAAGCAAGTTTTCAATGGAGGATGACATTTTCACTTTTAAGTAGGAAAATGAGTTAAAAATAATGCTAGAGTGCAAATTATTTCTTTTGGAGAAACTAAAGAATGAGTTGATGTACTTCTCCAAATTTATGGCCATTATTGACTTAATCAATGGACATCTTGACCTTAAAATTTTATCTTTCTCAACCTAAAAATGGGTTAAATATATTGTCATTATGAATGATTTAGATGTATTCATAAGAACAAAACTCAAAAAATTCTCCGACATCATCTTTAGTGGGCTTGAAGTCTTGTTATGTCTCGGTATCAGATGCTTCTAGATGCACATTATCAGAGATGTGCATTTGGTTTAATGACACCTCAATCAGTGTTAATGGTGCATCTTTTATATCTATCTAGATGTGGAGAGACAGTCAATTTGTTTCCATTGTTACTGACTTTATCTACAGCCCCTGTCAAGTTCACTCAGGACTTTGCTGATAAAAAAGAACAGACATTGACATTACAAGAAAATCTTAAAGCTTTCATTTTGTGGGAAAAAAGCAATAAATTATAAATAAATAAGTAAGGCAAATGCTAAATAACTTAGCATTTATATAGCATTGTTTCCTAGGGATATGAACATTTTTCTCATTCATAGTCTATGAAATTTTGAAAATGTTTATAGTTCTGCAATAACACATACCATTGTTTGCATCTTTGAAGTTTTGTTGGGGGCTTTAGCTTTTAGCCTTGTACTATCCAGTGAGGGATGTTATTTGGCAGCTGCATGGTTTATTGCTAGTTGCTGTCCGTTGTACTTGGAGATGTTATTGCCATTACCACATGGTCCCTATTAGGGAGCCATAGCCCTTTCTGAACTGTATATATAAATATTGTTGATTGATTTCCAACTATAGTAATGGTTTGTGTGGCTGCTTTTGTTTGAGACCTGCCTCAGATATATAACCTCTTGTTTATAAACCCTGAATGGTGATTACATCTGCTTAAGTACATTGTCTTTCAGGGACTATAATCCCCTAGTGGCTCACAGCCTTGCCACTTACTAGGCATCAGTAAGTCCTTAAAATATCTTTTGTGCTTTCTGTAGTTGCAGTTGTCTGAGCTTCAGCTGGCCATCACGGAGGCATTTTGATATCCTCATTCTCATCCACTTAATTTCATGCAGCTGTGTGTAGGAACAATCATTTTAATGACCGGGCTCTGTCCACAGTCAAGGAACTTATTGCAGGAAAGTCTATGTTGCCACTTTGTTTTCCATTGTGACCATCTCAAAGGCTGGAGGTGGCATTTATGATAGGTTTAAGTGTCACTGTCATCTGGAAGGTTAGACACATACCTTTGAAGCTTTATAGCTCATGGATTCTAAACTTTGTTAGCTTCATCTTGGCCTCCTCAAGTTAGGAAATGAAAGTACCTGTCATCAAACTGGTTTCTTCCAGCCCCATAGTGTAGATGTCAGCATACTGGTTTCTTCCAGCCCCATAGTGTAGATGACAGGTCCTGTGGTAGAGCTTCATCACAGAGGCTTGACTGAAATCAAGCACTTACATGGGAGACCACCTAGGAAGGTCAGGTGCTGTAGACATAAAAAATTAAAAAATAAGGGATTGTAAAGGGATTGTAAGCTGATGAGATCCTTGAAATCTGTGAGGTCAACCAAGGGTTGCCTCACCTAAAAAGAACTAATTAATTGAATACATACATACATACATACATACATACATACATACATACATACTACCTGGATTGGTTCCATCTTGAAATAACCTTGATTCTGCAAATATGGATAAAGTAGCCCCATTTCTAAGAATGGTTTCAGAGGCAAGAGATCAAACACAGCAAGAGCTCTGCTCTATTTTAGTCATATTATCTTGTACTATAGTTTCATGTGTTAGCTGTCTTCAAGAGGTTTAGCAAGTTGACTAATAATATTATGCAAATGTGATTACTTATGGTACTAAAAATATAATCAAAATAATATAATTACTTTTTGATTTTCATATTTGGTTTAATATATTTTATATATGTTGAATACAAAGAAGATTTTTCAATCATAGTCTCTTCTTGCTTTCAGCCTTAGTTACAACCAAATTAACACTTAAAACTGGAGCTAATTGGAGGTGTTTTCTTTTTATAAAAATCAAATATACCTCAATTTATTTAAGTCTTCTCCATTTTTTTATTAATCAACTTCCTGCCTATGTAATTATAGCATTTTATCTCTTAAAAATCTGTGCTCTCCTCAGTACAGATAGATGTCTAATGAATGAGTGGACCAATATCTAACATCATACCTAAAACATAGTAGATGCTCAATAAGTGAGTTTAATAAATGAATGAATGGGAATCATGGGTAGTAATGACACTGACAATGAGAATGAATTTTTCTGAAAAATTTAATTTTTGAAATAAAGGTCACTCTGATTATATGAGGTCAGATACAGAGAGAAATGGAACGAAAACTGCCTGGCACTTTTTATAAATCAACTGGCTTTTCTCCAAGGAATTCTAGACATTGTCACAAGCTGCAACTTGCCAACTGCATATTTGTCCTCAAAACACCTTCAAGTAAGGGTACAATCCTTCAAAAGCAGGTTTAAAGGGTTAATTGCTGCCATGCTATAAAAATATTAAAATTTTGTTATTGTGGCAGTATATTTTGATAGATGTATTTTACATTGTAGAATAGTTAAGCTGTCACTGTGACTCATGATTCCTGACCAAGTTTCATAATCTTTTCTTCCTAAAATTTGCTCAGTGTGTTCTTACCAATTAAATGTATTTGTATGGTTATTTTATCAGCTAAAACTATTTTTCCATAAATAAGTAGATAATGAATAAGTAGATAATGAATTTCTGCTGCAGCAGCAATTTTTATGTTTAAGAATTAATTCACACAGTATATGTTTTGCCCGGACCACATAGTTAGGAAATATTTTAAACTGTGTTTGTTGAATCAGACACTCTGATGGATATACTATTTTACAATATAGCTTTAAATAATAATGTGATATGCTAAGAATTTAACAAATTTTGTTGAGTATCCATATGCCAAGCACGTTCTAGGAAGGAAATATCTTTGCCACATTCTAACAAGAGAGGACAGGCAATAAGAATATTGTCTAAAATTTTTGAAAGTGGAAAGTGCTATAGAAAAAAAAAAAGAGTAAGTGACATCTAGAAGCTGTTATGGGAGAAGTGGATATGTAATCTTAGGTAGGATGGTCTTAGGTGGGTGGTTCATGGAGGAGGGAATTTGAGTAAAGACTTGAAGGTGAATGAGCCACTGTTGTGTATCAATAATACATTGATAATTAATTTTTCTTTTGAACGGCCTTTATATGTCTTCATGTTCCTTTATGGATGATGTCATTCACCTAAACTTCAATGACTTCCTATTAGCATAATGTGCAAGCTCTTTAATTTAAGACAACCTCTGTGATCTCACCCCTGGCTCAACCTCCAACTCCCTGTCCCATTCTCTTGCTTATTCTGTTTTAGCCATTCTGCTTTTATTTCATTTTTCTTTTGAGTACCAATGGCTATTCTACTTTTTGGCCATCCCACAAGCATTTCTCTGCCTGTAATCATTCTCTGGACTTTTACCTGACCAACTTTCCAACTAGCTGGCCACCCCCACCTCCTAAACTATCCCTTGTTCATAGAATCTCATTGCACACTGTTTTTACCTTCCCAGTCCTTATTGAAATCATAAGTAGATAATTGTTTCTCTAATTATTTGTTTAATTTCTATTTTCTATTTTTCCTGATAGACCTTTAGCAAATTGATGATAGGGATCGTTGTCTGATTTCTGCCCATAACTGTATCCCCAGAGCCTGACACATGATAAATGTTCGATATTTGTTGAATGAAGCATGCTTGAAATGGGGTGGCATTCATGTTGTTGGACTAGCAAAAGAGAATGTACTGGATTAGGGTAGGAAGGAAAAAAGTAATAATGAAAAATATTTTCTTGAATGAACTTAATATGCTATTAAGTTAAATGATTGAGATGGAAGGGCTATTAAGGTCTTCATGTAACTTTTTAAGGGTATATTCTTCTCATGGATTCATGTACAGCTGGCAATGAATCTCCTTAGGCAATGATTATCAACCATGAAGGGTAGCAATTAGTGCTCTTTTCCAAACATTCTGTTTTCCTGCCTTCCCTCTTAGGCCCTCTTGAAGTTGAGTGTGGCTATGTGACCTTGTCTAGCTCATGAATTGAGTGGCTATAGCATATGTCACTTCTGGCAAGAAGCATTAAGAGTCATCACACAATTGGCCACCTTCCTCTTTTTATTTGCCATGGTACATGGCAGTGCTTTAGGTATCAACTCGTCTGTTAGCCATTCCCCAACTGGGCTTGCCATAGAAGTTCCCAGCTGACCTATTAAGAATGTAGAGCATGTGATACTCTTCTATACTGACTAATAAGCCAGGAGACTGAGGAAAGGGAAATCGGCTGACTTCAATTTTTATTGCATAGACAAAGCTGTCAGAGTTTGACTCTTTCTATTTTTTTTCTAAAAAAGCAGAAAAAGCACCTGGAGAACTTCTGAAAAACCCTTAGGTGGTCCCTAAGATTTGCTTAGGTATTTTCTTTGCGTATTTTAGTGAGTGCAAGTATGTGTGACATTCGTGATGTTTTTTTAATGGGATGGGAGGTGGCTGGTGTATTGGGAGTTGGGGGCAGGGGGATTGAGTTATTTTTTGTGTGGTTTTGTTTAATAGAGAACACTTTTCCCCTCTATTCCCCCATCAGCTGGTCTGATGGGGTTACAAATTTCCATTCTTAAAAGACATTGGTTTTAAATTGTAGAATTTTAGAATAAGACTGTTCTACTGTGAAGAAAGTTCTGGTTCTGTAAGCCCAGGCATTGTTTCTCCCTGCTTTTGTCTGGGATCTCAAGCACCTTCCTTCTGTTGTGAAGGTGTGAACTGCAGACCCAGCATTTCTTTAAAAAGTCATCTCTTCAGTAATCCAGGGGTTCCTTGGCCTCATTATTCTTCCTGCCTTCCATTAAGAAAGTTGAGACATCTGACCTTTGCAGTGTCAGAGGCTTTGCCTCTATCTGTGGCACCTATTTTCTGCCTCTGGAAGTCGAACTCCATCTGGATCCCCATCTGGATCTTGGGATCCAATGTGGAATCTTCTGGACAGATGACCCGACTTTAGCAGTGTTGGTGCTACTGAGTGTAGACAAGCATCTACAGTTTGCAGAGGACATACTGTGGGGCCTTTGCTTTGGGTTCACTGGGGCCCACTGCAAGAACTCTGGAAAACAAGAAAGAGCCAGCATCCTAAACCTAGCACCCTATACTGTCTGTCATGCTGTGTCATTTCAGGAGGTGAAATGATAAACTACTTGCCTTCTAGACCTCTTTGTGAAAAATTTAAAAAAATAATAATCCATTTGGCTCAAAAAAAAAAAAAGGATGTAGAGCATGGATGAATAATTTACCTATATTTAAGTCACTAAAACATGGGTGATTTTTTTTTCACAGAATAATCTAATCTATTCTGATTGACACAGAAATAGGTTTCGAGATTCTGCTGTCCAAAGAAATTTTCAAGTACGAGTACTGAGATGAAAAACTAAACCCATTATCTCTCCTCCCAAATTGGTGTTTCGCAAGACCACTGACCCAAAGCAGAGCAGCTGACTCCATTCTGGACTCTTTCCTTTCCTTTGTTCCCCACGGGTGATCTACCACTGCCCTAATGCCTCCCGAATGCCCTCTCTTCTTCCCACTTTCCACTTGGCATCTGTCCCTGTCTTGTATCAAGCCCTCACCATTTCTCTTCTGGCTAGCCTTTCAATTCATCTCTCTGTTTCCACTTTGTCATTCCCCTCTAATTCATCTTCTGCATTATTACCAAAGGGATTTTTCTGAAAGAAAGGCCTGATCACACTCTTATGTTTAAAACTCTTCAGGGAATTCTCATTAACTTCAGGATTAAATCCAAATCCTCAGTGAGATATATTGAAGCAGGATATTTGAAATAGTCAGCCTCTGCCCCATCCCTTCAGAAGCTGAGTTGAATGCCCATCCTCCATATTCCCATAACATCTTGCACATGCTCCTACATTTGTGCTTTTTTTTTTTTTAAATAATATATTACCCTCTCACAACAACCCCTTGTTGGCTGTGCAGCGGTAGGACACTGGGCTATAGGAATTGTAGTGGCTCTCCAGGGTGGTGCCCCTCAGCCCTGCAAATCCTTTTTACTCACAGCCAACCTATTGAGTAGAAGAGGCCACATAAACCATGCTTCCTATGGAAGCAGCCAGGTATATATTTCTGCTCTCTGATTTCTTTTCTTTTTTTCCTTTTTAATAAGAGAAGATAATTGTATCTTTTATTTGTATTGACTGTATTCAGTCTTGAAATGCTATTCTCTGATATTTCCTATATGTGAATCACAAGTTCTTTTTCTTAGTCTTTTAATCATTGGCTGTTGCTATCTCCTCAGGGTTTATTGCTGTGGAAGCCTGAACAAAATACAGCTTAATCCGTTTAATGTATCTTCATTATTTTTAAGTCCTATTGTGTTTATAATAGGAAAAGAAAAGTATGGAGGGGAATTAGGAAGTGTCAGCTAATACTGTCATAGGGTCAGAAACCAAAGGCCTTCAAACTATATTCAGAAGGACCAAACTTTCATGTGGTCATAGTCCAGGTAAAATAAATTATTGATTTAAATTCACTTGAATTATCACCCAAGCTTGGAAACTAAATTAAAAATGCATATTTTTATATTACAGAAAAAAATAAGTTAAGGTACTAGTTTGAAATAACAGGACCACACGAATAGGAAGATTGTATAAGAATAAAGGACTGTTGGGCCCAAGATAGTCTAATGTTTACCTGGTATATCCTCCTACCTCTGGCAACAATCCAGTTCAGTCATTCTGACTAGAGAAAACCTCTTCTCTTTGTGAATACTTGAGGTATAAATTCCATAATTTCTCTTGATTGTTCTTTCTACTGGGATCCCTTGGTGATCCCAAACTTCTGTTGAAACATGTTAATTGATTTCCAATTTCCTTATTATTTCAGATCTTGGCCTATGATTTGAATCTTTAATGTTATTTATCTGGCTCAGTTATTCTTATTTCACATTTATCTTTGTCAAGGGTAAATTTTAGTTTATATTTATTTAGGTGGGTTTATATTTTTAAAAACATATTTTTGGTCATGCAGGAAAAAGATGTAATAAACATGCATATGTAATAATATATCATATATTTACAGGATTTAAAAAACAAATCAAATTAAAAATTCTTTGGTGGCAAAAACTAAAGATAAAAAATTTCATTTTATAATTAATAAGATTTTAACTGTCATTTTTTCAAAAGTAAATCATTCTTCTTTCTAGCTTAAAATTTAACATATAAACCATAACAAAATGAATGTTTAGTTTTAAATATACAAGAAGTGTTGAAAATCACCATTAGTAGTTTCTTTAAAAACAACAACAACAAAAACATTTTCTGATTTATACTTGGTACTATAAATAAAGAACTGTATTTTATCCAATGAATTTGCCCACTTTTTTTTTGTTGTCGTTCATTTTTTGCTTAGTTTACCTTCCAGTAAGCCTATAGTTTTCATTATGGCAAAGACATTAAATACCATTGTCTTTCGAAGACACTATTCATAATTCCACACAGAGAGAGAAAGCTCTGAGGAGACTCATTTACCCTTATACAATTACCAAATAGACGTATCATATTAGAGAGATGTCATCATAAAAGGCACAGAGACCATGGCCCTGGATGAAGGAAATAATGAACAACTGGAGTTTTATTTAAAATATTCTAAAAAGCAAATTATGGAATCAAAATGTTTCATTTGTGGGATAAGGACCCGGTGGAATGTCTTAATAGGATCACTGAGGTTAAGTGGAACACGTTGGAGCCGTTGGGAGGTCAGGTAAAATTTGGTAAACGTGATAGGCTAAAAAGTTGAATACATTTTCTCTGTGACTGTTTTGCCTAGAACTGGTACTTCATTATTTATTCAATTTGGTCATACCTTCATTAGGTTAGCTCTTCATTCAATATGCAATCACCAAACACCGACCTTTTATCAAACACTATTCTGGGCATTGGGCGACAAAGATAGAAGGGACAGAGTCCTTGCCCTCGATGGAGAGTTAGAGTTGATGCAAGGCTTTCCAAATTCTCGTGTTCACAACACCCATGTAGTGGTTTTGCTTCAAAGAAGATTTCTCAATCCCATTCCCAAATTTTGGGATGTAGGGAGCAGAAAGTGACAAAAGAGTGTTCAGTGATCCTCCAAGTGTGGGCTAGTCTGTCTCTTGGCTCAGGGTTATGCATGCTCTAAATTCAGATGTGTATCCTGCAGCTTACCAGGAGGAATAAAGTGCATCTTGACAAGATGAAAGGAATGATTCCGGAAGGAAAGTATAAAGGTAGCGAAAAAACTTACCAGGAAATGGGGGTAAGGGACAGAGAGAAACAAAAATAATGTGAGGTAATTGATTGGAACTTGGAAGAGAAAAGAGAGCACAATACGGGAGTGAGTCACAAACACAAGACTCTTTCCACACAAGAAGTATCCTTACACCTGAAGAAGTGGAATTCCAAACTTCACAGAGTGGAAGCAGTTACAGTCCATAACTGTGAGGTGAGCAACGTCTTACTGACGAGAGAAGGAGGTACAATCTCCATGGACATGCTTCTGTGGCAGCAGCCTTTGTGTTCCCTGGGAGGAGTTCTAGCTTCCTGCATATGTGCCTGAGGGGCCTTAGAGAGCCCTCAAAGGCTCACAGATCCTGTAACCACCACCACCTCTGTGTCCCCGACACAGGACACACCTCTGTGTCCTGGGATAGTCCTCTCCCCCAGTCCCTGCCCCCAACCCAAGGTTGAGCTGTACTCTGAGCTCAGCCTTAGTCCATATGGGGCTAGGTGAGATACTGCCTTAGGAGGAAAATCATAGTCCCTGGGGCAAAAAATCAAGAGCAGAATGGAAGGTTTATGTAGACCCATGACTGCCCCATCTCATCCACAAAGCCCTGAGACTTCCCTGTATGCACCACCACCTCCCAACACCACCAAATAGTAACAGCACATTAGGACTCCCCAGGCTACCTGTTTTGAAGGAGGCCTGCCTCTGCTCTTGGAGAAGTATAAGAAGCAAATCTGGTCAAATGATATAAAGGAGTCTGGACAATTTCTCTGGCTCAGAGATACTTAGTCACTTGCTACTATTAGCTCCACCTCAGGGCTAGACTCTCCTAGAGGTGGTGACAGGGCTGTTTTCCCTAAAACCATATGGTGGGAGCTATAACGCATATGCAGAAGAGAAGTGATTCAGGCCACTTTCCTCAGAAGTATGCTCATTGAGACTTAATAGGATTTTGATAATTCATGAACTCCTACAGCCCATCAGGAACATAAGGCTGGCTTACCCCATCTTATTATCTGAAGCAATGTGATGTGTTCTTTGAAGCAGATGGTACAAATCTCTCCTTATAAATAGCAGAGACCATTAGGTTGGAGAAGAAGGTATAAGAAAGAACTTTTCATCAGTGAGAGACTTATAAGAATGGAATGACAATCTCTTAGCAAAGCCACAGAGGACAGCATCAGGAAGTAAGTAGAACTGAAAGCACAATGTAGAAAACTTTTTTTCTTAGTGAAGCATTTGCTAAACACATTTTAACAAGTAAAACTGAGAACTCAAAGTGGGTCATCTGATTGATTTAAAGTCTCAAACTCTATGTTTTAAAATATTATAAAGACTACATCGTATTTGCACAGGTAACATCTCTCTTCTCTAGTTGCAGGACACATTTATTTTTACTGTTGAAAAGCCACAATGGTTAGTGGCTCTTACTTGCCTGTTTAAATCTGCAATCTCTTTCCTAGGATTTCTTTCCTCAAATACTCCTAGGAATCACTAAAGAATGCTTCCACATCTCTCTAACCCATCCCGGTGGCCACTTTGAACTCCAGAGCTCCCCAAGTCACCTGTGTCCATTCCTGATAAAACTTGACCCTGTGCTTGCTGGATTGATTTGCCCCGAATGTGGACAGTTTTTCCTCTTAATCCTTCTAATTCTCTTTGAGGTTAGGAACAATGTTGCTGAGTAAGGCTTTACTGAATGTTTGGGAAATAATAATTTCTGATGCTGAAGTGATTTACCCTGGATATTTGAACCCATTGTCAAGGTTGTAGCTTGGTCCCCTACAGATTCTTGTGTGCCTAGAGGCCACTACTCCAGCCAAGGAGAAATCTCCCTGTTCCTTCATTCCAGGCCCCTACTTCTTTAGCCTCATGCCAATAGATTCCCTGCTGCTCTAAGGCCCAGATCAACTATTCCTGCTCCAGCTAGACTGACACTGGGAACTCCCATTCCTTTAGCAGAAGACACAGGGCATGGGCTGAAAGTCAAGGCTCAAATAATGCAGTCAGAATAGTTGAAAATGTGTTTCTGAAATTTGAGTAATTCAATCTTGATATATGAAGGGCACTAATATTCAATATATATCCATACTTTGGGAAAACAGTTCTCTAACTCTCTGCAAAGACACAGTCTGCCTGAAAATGCAGCCATTTGCATTACCCGACAGAACAAGGAATTGTCTTGCAGATACTATATTCAGATTTATAATGAATTCACAATTCTCTTCAGGAACAATTGTAGATTCTTTTATGTAACAAAAAGTTCCATCCTAGTGAATTTCCCAAAACAAAGGGAATTTGTTACAAAATTTAATATTTTCAACTCTAGGAACTAAAACTTTCAGCAACCTCAAATGGCAGTTTCTTTTTTTAAGAAAAATTAAGAAAAGCAATTCTTATAATTTGTACTTTTTTAACTCTTCACTCCATTCTCCCAGCACCCCCAAACAGAACAAGGTGAGATATTCACATTCCTATCTTTTAAAAAGAAATAATTCAGAGAAATAGATTAACATTTCTAAATATATGTTTATTTCTTCTTGTAGTGACAAGTTCTAGTGCAGGCCTTCTTTTCTGTTTTCAGAACAGCATTTACACATACTCATGAAATTAAAATTATGTTTTTATTCCAGTCATTTGTGAGGTCTTAATTCATAAAGTTGCAGAGGTGATTTGAACAATCGTCTGGAGCTGAAATAAAGTGAAAAATGAATAGTGATTTGGTAATATTTTAAACATGAAAGTTTTAAAATCACACGTATAGTGCCCGTTTATTGTAAAAAGTTGGAAGGTATAGGAAAGCAGAAATAAGAAAAATAAAAATAATCCTACCAACCAGAGATAATCACTTGTTATTTTAGTACCTTTATTTCCAGTGTATATTTCTAATAATTAGAAAATGGTTATGATCAACTGATATCCTAATTTTCCTATATTGTTTAAAATGAAAGCCTTAAAAATGATTTATAAATTTTGATGATCACAAAATAGTATTGTTGAGCCTTCTTAATATCTGAGGTTAGTTATAAGCTGTGTTTGTACAGGTCATTATAAAACAAATAATTTTGTAAGAACTGAAAGTTCAGTTATAACCCAATCTGATTTACCATATTAGTAGGAGACAGAAACTTTCAGAAACCAGTTAAAGGCACAGAGCAAATCATATGGTTTGCTTTAAATTTAAGGTGGAATCTGAGGTGGAACCCTTGGTTCATGCCTTTTATATGGCAATGAGAATTCTTATTAGTCCTAGAAGAACATCTAATGATGGTTCAGTCATAAATACAATTGATCTGTTCACTGATTCCCCTAGTAAACAAATCAATACCTTTCTTTTTTCTTTTTCTTTGTTCCTCCTCCTTCTCCTTCTCCTCCTCTTCCTTCTCCTCTTCCTCTTCGCTTGATTTGTAGCCTAATATGTGATCTATCCTGGGGAATGTTCCATGTACACTTGAAAAATATACGTATTCAGTTTTTGGATAAAATCAATGTCTATTAATTCAATCTGGTCTAATGTGACATTTAAGGCTATTATTTTCTTATTAATTCAATCTATTGATTGGGGTATTAAAATCTACTATGGTTGTATTACTGTGGATTTCTTTCTTCATGTCCATTAATAATTGCTTTACATATCTAGGTGCTCCTATGGTGGTTGTGTAAATACTTACAACCATTATATCCTCTTCATGTATTGACCCCATTATGATTATGTAATGTCCTTATTTGTCTTTTTTTTTTAACATTTTTTGTTTTAAAGTCTATTTTGCTATTGCTTTCCAGGTTTTCTTTCATTTATACTTGCATGGAATATCTTTTTCATCTCTTCACTTTCCATCTGTATGCATCTTTCAATTTGAAGTGAATCTCTTGTGAGCAGCATATAGATGGGTCATGTTAATGCATTTAGCCACCCTATGTCATTTTATTGGAGCATTTAATCTATTTACACTTAAAGTAATTATTGATTGGTGTGTACTTTCTGCCATGTTGTCAATTGTTTTCTGGTTGTTTTTACAGTTCTCTTTTCCTTTCTTCTTCTCTTGATCTTTTCCCTTATAGTTTGCTGTTTTTCTTTAGTGTTTTCTTTGGGTTTCTTTCTCTTTGTTCTTTGTATTTTTTTTATATGTTTTTGATATGTGGTTACAATGAGGTTTATATATATCATTCTATATTTATAGCAGTCTATTTTAAGCTGACAGATTTTTAAGTTTGAATATATTCTGTAAGAACTACATTTTTACTCTCTTTTCCACACTTTATGTTGTTAATGTAATGTTTTTATTTTTTATGTTGTGTATCTCCTAACAACTTGTTGTAGTTTGACTTTGATACTTTTTTCTTTTGACCTTGGTAGTAGCTTTTTAAATGTCTGATTCACTGTATTTGTTAAATATTTGACTTTACCTGTGAGATTTCCCTCTTTCTTATATTTTCTTATTTCTGATTATAGTTTTTCCTTTTCTACATAAAAAAGACCCTTTTTTTTAACAATTCTTGTAAAGCTGGCTTAATGGTGAACTCCTTTAGATTTTGTTTGTTCAGGAAACTCTCTCAACTTCGATCAAGAATGATAATCTTGCTGGATAAATTATTCTAGGTCATATGATTCTTTCAGCATTTTAAAGATGTCCTTTATGGACATGGGCAATAAACTATTAGTTACAAGAGAGTAGAAGGAGGGGGAAAGTAGATGGGGTAAAAAGGGTCAAATATGTGGAGATATTAAATAATTAAAAATAAATTAATTAATTTTAAAAATAAAGATGTCTTGCCCTCCCTTCTAGCCTGTAAAGTTGCTGCTGAGAAATAAGCTGATAGGCTTATGGGTTTTTTTTTTCTTTTTTGTATGAAACTCATTGTTTTCCTCTTGCTCCCTTCAAGTTTGTCTCTTTAACTTTTGCCATTTTAACTATAGTGTGGCTTGGTATGGGCCTCTTTGGGATCATCTTGTTTGGAACTCTCTGTGCTTCCTGGATTTGGTTGTCTGTTTCTTTTCTTACATCAGAAAAGTTTTCAGCCAATATTTTTTAAAATAAATCTTCTGTCTCTATCTTTCTTCTCCTTCTGGAATCACTATAATGTGAATTCTTGAGCACTTGATATTATTTTTGAGATCTCTCAAGCTATCATCATTTTTTTTAAGATTTTTTCTTCTTTCTGCTCTTCTGATTGGTTGATTTCCACAGGTTTGTCTTCCAGGTGGCTGAAGCATTAATCTGCTGTCGAATCCTTCTAATGGGGTTTTCAGTTCAGTTATTGTTTACTTCAGGGTCTGTATGGTTCTTTATTATACTTTCAAACTCTTTGTTTAAGTTCTCCCTAAGATCCTTTATTCCATTCTTAAGTTTAATGAGCATCCTTATGACCCTTTCTTTGAAATCTTTATCAGGCAAATTACTTATCTCCATTTCCTAGGGGTTATTTTTTTTTTCTGGATATTTTTCTGGTTTCCTCATTCAAGAGATATTCTTCTGTCTTTGTATTTTATTGGAGTTTTTATGTTTGTTTATGGGAATTAGACAAAATAGCTATCTTTCCTAGTCTTAAAAAAAGTGGTCTTACATGGAAGCAACCTCTGTGTAGGCTGTGTATGCCTGTGGTTTTGGCAGGCAGTTAGGAGCTGAGGGCTACCTCAAGGCATCCAGAGTTCCAGGTGGGGAGGCCAGGTGTATGTAGGAATGCCTTGTTGTTCCCTCTTGCTTCTTTTGTTTGGACCAAAATGGGCCCAGGTGGTATATCCAGAAATGTATTGCAACAGCCTTGCAAGTAGGCCAGAGGATCTAGATAGAGCTGCTGCCTACCCTCTCCTTCAGAGGTGCTCACCAGCCCCTCTGACCCCAGAGATTCCCACAGTCCCCATAGAATTCCCATGTTTCTTCAGTCTTCTCTATATAGTCTCTCTTTATTTGTTGTGCCAAATATGGTCTTGTGTAGAAGAGATCTCTGTGTAGGTTTTATGCGCTGAGTAGTTTTGGGAAGCCCCTTGGAGCCAGACAGGCAGCAATGGCACCGGGAGCACTGGCTGCTGGTCTAGAACACCTAGCTCTTGGCAGGGTGCCAGGTAGGTGTAGTGATGCCCTATGGTTCCTGCTTGCTCCTTTTATTTCTGAAGGCAGAAGGCTCCAGGTAAAGCAGCTGGAAAAGCCGTTAGGTGATCATGCAGGTAGGCCAAAGCACCTAAATAGAGCTCCAGCCCACCCTATGGAAGTGGAGTGGGTATAACAATGGTGCTTCCTGGCTCTTCAGGTCAGAGAGCTCCTGCAGCTTCCCAGCCTTCTCTGTTGGTCTATTTCTCTTGTTTGTTGTTCAGTTGCTGTTCATTCACACCACAGTTCTCAAATATCTTTCTTGATATCCTGGTATGTGCCAGACTCCATCCTAGATGTTGCACATATAGTAAGAAAGTAGAATCTGATGCTGCCCTTGTGGCACTAAGCAGCCTAAGTTCAGCTTGTAAACCTAAATTTATCTGGACATTTCTGTGCAGTGTTAAATCATTGGAGTGAGTCTTACCAATCACTAAACATATAGTATAGTAGTACAGATTATAAAATGATGTTTTAATTTTTCAAAATGAAAAATTACTTTTTGATTATCTGATATATGTCATTTCTCAAACTTTACAAAATATCCTGTTTAAGAGTAGATGATGACCCTCAGTAGTCAATAAGTAATTCTTTGAAAGTATACCACACAAAATGCATTTTTCATAGAGCTTTTAATCAAAAAATTGTATATGAGGCAATGAATTCTATATCCAAAATAATAAAATAGACGGAGCTCTCCCAGCTGAAATGCCATCTATTTCAGAGTAAACAATTCATTTATCTTAGGCATTCGAAATGGATTTTATAGTAGCACAAAATAATATACATTGGTTATTTTAATCATAAGCACATAGTCACTTCAGGTAATTTGTTTTTGAAAAAGCAATAATATAAGTGGCTTAAAAAAGAAGAGTAACAGAAAGATGAGAAACAAATAGAGAGAGGCCCAATGTACAGTTCTGGATGTATATTTATATATCCAACACCTGCTGCTGAGAAATTCTAAAGATCTCATTCCATGCGCGCTATACTAAAAGGAACCATTGTATCACATGCATGTTGGAATTCTTGGTGCATTAGGTAATATTCTTTATCCACTTGCTTTCTACACTCCAAGATTCCTGAGAGTGTGAGTGTTGCTAATTATGGTGTATGGCCACGTGTTAATTATGTTAGCACACAGCAAAGGGCAAATTTATTTTATTCAGTTATTTGTATTGCCACAAGGCAAAGTTTACTCATCACTACAATGTGAGGATTTAACATTTTCCATTGCACTCATCACTCTGTAATACATATAAATGAAACCATTAATGTTTCCTAAAGTGTCCACAAATATCTTTTGACTTCATGTTCTTAATTTATTACTTTGCTTTATGCCTAAATTAAGATAAAAGTAATCATGATAAAATATAGACAATTAACATCACAATTAAACTGGCCCTTCAGCTACGTATAGAAAGGTGCTAATTGCCTATTTGTAAGCATTACTAACCTGAACTCAAAAGTGTGGGACTACAGTGGTAGTCATATATGTTACCAGTTTACTTTTATGATTGGATTTTGGGGGGAAACAGCCAAGATCCCACACAGTACACAAAAACACACAAACCGAGGCATAGGTTTTAAACCTGTTACTCTTGATGACAAGTTAAAATAAAAGGATACTTTTAAAACCAGGAAACAGTTATTCACTTGGTGGTTCCAGTGAATCAATGAGAAAAACAACACTGCATTTAAGGAACTAAAACCAGAACTACCTTTCTCATTTTTATGCTTTCTAGTCATTCGGTAGTTACTGAATTTCGTAATTACAAGATGTTCATTCATTTCAGTCTTGTTCTCTGAAATGAGACTTTTGGTAAAAAGTCAGGATGAATAGGATAAACATTGCCCTAGAAACTCATAAGCCTGAAATTAGAAATCTGTATTAGATCCTTTCATTCTGGATGGTGAGCGGTTAAACGAGAGATTCTAGCTCTGGAACACTGGAGGAAAAGATCGGGAAAGCTTGCTAAGAGAAAGTACTAATTTAACATTGTGTGTGTGTTAAGCTAAGAAAATCTATAACAGTGGGAAAATGTTAAGAATTTCATAGGGGAGGTAAAAAGTTTTCATTTCTATTATACTTGCTCCGTTGCCCTGTTTCGTTAACGTTGGACAAGATGGAATTATGACACAATCACTTCAGGACTTTCATTCTTATACCTGAGCCACTGAAAAATTATTTTGTAATACAAGATAATGTCTGAGGCAGAATTTGAATTCTTTAAGTCAGCAGTCCTGAACGTTTTTGGCACCAGAAACCTGTGCTTCTTTGAGAATTTAATGCCCAGTGATCTGAGGGGGAGTGAGGTGGTGATGCTAGCGCTGGGAAGCGGCTGCAAATACAGAAGTTGAAGGCTTCTCTCCCTTGCCTGCTGCTCACTTCCTGCTGTGCAGCTCGTTTCTAACTGGCCCCAACCAGTACCAGTTCAAGGACCAGGGGTTGGGGACCCCTGCTGTAAGTAATTAGACCACTGAACTTAATTGTATCTGGAACTTTGTGCTTCCAGTTTCATTTGAAATTGATTTTAAACAGGTTGATGAAATGATCAACTAGAACTAGAGAAGGTCTTTCATATGAAGACAGAAGTCACCTGGGATAAAGTGGAAAGAAATGTATCTTTATAAACAGCTGAAATAGCCTAATTATGAAAGTGACAAAATTATTTTTTATAAAAAGGTCTCCATTGTATTCTTCCAAAAATAATTCCTATGATCTTAGTGACTTTAAAGAAATAATCTGCCTACTTATATTTACTGAAAAACTATTTTTATGCAAATCTAGTAATCAAGAAGTATCTGATGAGCCAAATAAAGTATCAGTCAATTCTATCTTCTGAAATATTTATCATTTTTTTTCTTTTTTTCAAAAATTTACCAGACATAGAGGAACCTTGGGAAACTATAAAACTAGGGAACTTAGTAGTAGATTACTTTACTTCTGAAAACGGCAGGGACTATTAGGATGAAATGAAGATCAATAGCCATTTAGGGATATCCCATATCAACAAAACTTCTGAATATGGAAGGGAAATATGATTAAGATAAAAAATAAAACACAAATCACAAAATTCTTAGAGGCATTTTTTTTTTCTTTACACAAACATCGTTTTATCAGGCAGATATGTATGAAAAATCTCCCTGGATTTCTGGATAGCATTTCCCAAAGCCTCTTACAGCAACATGATGGACAAGAGAGTGACATGTGCCCTTGGTCTCAGCACAGCTGGGTGGATCCTTAGGGGCTCCAATGAGA
Organism: Cynopterus sphinx; assembly: GCA_030015415.1. Lineage (NCBI taxonomy): Eukaryota > Metazoa > Chordata > Mammalia > Chiroptera > Pteropodidae > Cynopterus > Cynopterus sphinx. The sequence continues at coordinate 74,062,825 of CM057386.1, forward strand.
CAGGAGACCTTGAGGATATGTAAACTGTTTCGTATTTGATAGCAGTTCCGATGAAAGTATGAGCCATTTTTTAAAATAAAGTTTTAGATGATAAATTTGCTGATGTGCATATATTGAGAAAATTCATATTCTGAAGAATGTTGAAAGGTGGATTAATAGGTCAAAATTAATGAGATTAAACTTTAAAGGGAGAGCATGACACTTGCCTTCCAGTCCCAATGTCTTTAGATGTTTGACAACTTTTTAACCTTTGAACAAAACATGCAGACTGGAATCCCTACAGTGGGGCTGTGGCCAATGGGAACTAATTGAGCCAAGCAGTGGCAGAGGATGCTGAGCGGGGCATGGACTTGTATCTACCTGTGCTGTGCTTTGGAGGGTAGTGGTCTGCATTAGCACTCTAAAGAATGCCATGGTCTCTGTGGCTGTAAGCAACAGCTTAAGGTTATAACATCCAAAAAGTGAGGTGGGCTCAGGCTCAGTGGAAACCTTTTATTGTGCTGTTTGGCAGTAGGAGCAAGGCAGTAGGAGTTTCTCGTTGGAAAGCACAGTCTGCCTGGTAGTGTTCAGGTGGCCTGATCATGGTGAGCAGGACGTCCAGTCAGAGGAGCAGCACAATCCCCAACAGTGGAGTTTGGCAAAAGATATAGATCACGGGGATGGGGAACACAGAAGAGGGAATGCAGTTAGCGTTAATATGATGGCTAGGAGGAGAGCCAGGGGAGCAATTGGAGGGGATCATTTTATGAGCTATATAAATGTCTAACCACTGTACTATATACTCAAAACTAATTTAAATGAATAAATTTAAATAAAATAAAATGAAATACATCCCATTCTTAAAAAAAAAAAAAAAAGCTAAGGAGAAAGTCAGTTTTATAGATAAGAGGTCCCCAACTCCTGGGCCATGGACTGGTACCAGTCCGTGGACTGTTAGAAACCAGGCCACACTGCAGAAGGTGAACAGCAGGCAAGTGAGAGAAGCTTCATCTGTATTTGCAGCTGGTCCCCAACACTAGCATCACTGCCTCAGCTCCACCTCAGATCATCAGGCATTAGATTCTCATAGGAGCACTGGTCCCTAGTGCCAAAAAGGTCTGGACCACTGCTATAGATGAGTGAATCTCAGTTCTAGCAAAATGAAAGAAAGTCAATTACTCCAAAAACAAAAGGTAAAATTTTCACAGTCAAGATTGCACGTGGGACAAGAGAGGGAAGGAGCCAGTGGGTGTGAGGATGCTTGGGGCCTACTTTAGGATGCTAGATAACAGGGTTGGAAAAATCATCATTAAAAACAATCAACCTATTTGAAGGAGAAGGGCTTTAAGGGTCATAATTTTGCTTTGGTTTGGATTGTCTTGGACACTAAAATTATTTTCAGTATTAATACAACTAAAAACAAAGTAGCTAAAATAGAAAGCACAACCACAGACTAGTTGATCAATTATAGCAAATATTACAAAAAGTTAATTTTAAAATATAAATAAGGTTAGCATAAATAAAGATTAGGAACATGGATTCTGAAGTCCCTAGGTTCATATCCTGGCTTTACTACTTACTAGATGTGTGACTCTGGATAAGTTGTCTACTTTCTCTGTACCTCCGAAAGCACCAGGGTTTTTAGAAGACTCAAATGAGTTAATATTTGTAAAAGGCACAGAGTAATACCTGACAAATAATAAATGTGATATAAGCATTTGCTAAATAAAAATGAACATTCAGATTGATAAGGGAAATAAAGTCCTATCCCAACCTCTAAATGGGCAAAGGACACAGACAATCACACTACAGATGATTGATTCAATTATTAAATAAGCAAGAAAAAATACTTAACATTAGGAATAATGAATGGAAAGATCTATGTACTTCAATATTCATGGCAGCACAATTTACAATAGCCAAGATATGGAAGCAACCTAAATAACCATCAACAGATGATTGGATAAAGAAGTTGTGGTTCATATATATAATTGAATATTACTCAGTCATTAAAAAAAATGAAATTCTACCATTTGCAAAGACATAGATATACCTAGAGGTTATTATGCTGAGCGAAATAAGTCAGACAGAGAAAGATAAATACCATATGGTTTCACTTATATGCTGTATCTAAACAACAACAACAACAACAAAAAACAAACTAATCACAAACAGACTCACAAATATAGTGGACAATTTGGTGACAGACAGAGGAGAAGGAGTGTCGGGGACTGGAAGAATGGGATGAAGGGTTAAGGAAGTACAAATTAGTAGTTGATAGATGGTCACAAGGATGGGGAGTACAGCATAGGGAATGCAGTTAACGTTAATATATTGGCTAGGTGGAAAACCAGAGGAGAGAAGGAGAAATTAGGGGGATTATTTTATAAACTATATAAATGTCTAACCAATGTACTGTATACTTGAAACTAATTAAAATAAATAAATTAATTTTAAAAAAGAAAAGAATAATGAATGGAACCCATCTTTAAAAATAGCGAGATACCATTATAATGGTAACACCATTGTAGACAAGATGGAATGGGTATGTTTCTCTATTTCTTCATAAAATATTCTTTATGTTAGGTACACTGGTAGGTGCTGATGATAGAAAAATAAAGACCTCATACTTCCCTGAAAACCTCACAGTCTAGATGAGAGACAAACATGTAGATGATAATTATGAAACAGTATGATAAACTATATCTTACTTATGCTTACTCATGCTCTCTTATGCACGAGTACAAAAGGCTATTGGAACACTGATGTAGAAGATATTAACTCTACCTGGAGGAAGTGAGGAGGGTATGAAGAAATGATCTGGGAAAGGTAAACTGAAACCAGGGTATAACAGATACTTTCATAGCATTTGCTAGGGAATTTGGCATAAAGTAGAAAAGGATAATAAGTGCTTTTCATTTTCTAACATTAAGAAGCTAAGCCCAATAGCCATAATATCTACCCAATAATCTGAGGGAAACAAAGATATCTTTAAATGGTCATTCTCAGAGAGTTAGGAAAAACCTAGCATCTCCTTCTGTTTTAAAAGTAGTTAGGCAATGGTACTATAAATTCATAAAGGTGTTCTTTTAACCTTATAATTGTGGGACTTTATTCCAAGGAACTTAAATAAGTTTATTTATAATAATAAAAACTTGCAATGCTTAATGAAACTGTAATATATCAACTTGATGGAAAATTTTTCAAATTTAGAAGGATGAAAATGTTGAAATCCATGTAGAAATATGGAAACATACTTATAGCATAATGTGAAATGAAATAATGTAAAATGTTATCTATGATATGATTACTACTAAGCATATAGGAAAGTCAAAGGAAAAATTTAAATAGTCGACATGCTTAGACTGGTAGACTTGCTGGTATTTAAGTATTTTTAAATTCTATTTTTGATAGTTAATTTTAGTGCAAAAGAAAACAATGTCAATTTCTTAATGTATATCCAAAAAGATAAATATAGTACTAAAGAAACAGGCTTGACAGCACATCAGATTAAAAGGCCCAGGGAGTTTAATTCACCATACTTTTAAAATGGAAAAACAATTTGGTATTATTCCCCCAAAAGCAAATTCCATTTTATGGAGCAAAACCACAAGAACAGGAGGTAGCAGCCTCATCTCAGTTTTCATCAATCAGATCATATCTGCAACTTATTTTGTTCCAAAAGTCACATTTTAAGAGGGATACAGGCAAATTGAAGTACATTCAGGTAAGAAAGGGTGAGGGAATGAAACTGAAGAATGTGCCAATGCTTAATTTGGAAATGAGAAGTCAACATGAGGATAGTATATGTCATAGTTATGTTCAAAAATGTTAAGTGCTTTTTTCTTAAGAAGGCAATCTTTTTTTAAATCTAGGAGTCTCTTTAAATAGTCATCTTAGTACTATTCAAAACAAAATGGTCTGTCATGAAAGATGATGAATTCTTTAGAATTAAACTGGTTTAGCTATTATACAATCTTTGGGGGATATTACGCAGAAGGTGAGAGCTTGGAGATGTTAACACCTATCACAATGCTGAAAGTCAACAACTCAAATTGTCCTCTCAGGAAATCCACAACTTGGTGTGCTTTCCTGAACCTGTAGAACCTATTTGTTACTCCTCCATTGTACCTTGGTTATGATTAACTGAGATGCTATTACTAGAAACAAGAAAGGACTGGGTAAGATGTTAGGATGATAGCAGCTGAAATAAAGAGAGTTGATACTGAAGGATTAAAGAGATGACTTAGGAAAGGTGCTACTATCAAACCCTCTATTAGTGAAAAGTTGGATGAGAAGTTGAAAGTTGTGTTATAGTAACTATGCCAATCACTGACATTTTGCAATGAGGAACTGTTTTATTAAATTTCATTCCAGTAAAAATTAAATCTATTTAAATCCTCAGAAGGAATATTGACGGAACATTACAGAACCTAGAGAAAAGCTATAAACTCACATAGTTTCTGGTCTTTGAGAATGAAAGGTATACTTAAGACATTTTAAGGTGAATTCTTTTTATTCTTAGGAAGTTTGTTTCTGAACTAAGAACTTTCTGTGATTATTAAAGACCTACTCTCAAAATTTTTCAATGTAATAGCGTGTTTATTGCTTCCTGTTTCAATGATTTTTGTTAGGACAGCATTCATTATAAGCATTCAGTATAAACAGATTCAAAGACTTGGATTATTATTGTAATTTTCAAGGACCCCTGTTTTAGTATATTTTATCATTTATTTCATTATTAGTTTCAATGAGTGGTGGCAAACTACAAGTTATATATATAATTCAGCCAGAGAATATTCTGAATCTCTTTTGGTTTGTCTTTTTCATGACCCCTAAAGTGTTACACAGTGTAATCAGTGAGGAATGACTAACATTTCAGAAGTTACTTCCTAGAATAATTCACTTTAATCTATTGGATTTTAGGGTTTTTTTCTTTTAATGTGTAATTTTAAATATAATTGTTGGTATCTATAAAGTTCTTAAGAAGTGTCTATAAATACTGTCTAGTTCTTTAATTAGAGTAATTGGGTACCATATTAAACTAGTTTAATTAAAAAATGCATGATTGAAACTATTATATCCTGTGGCAAATTGATTTTGTGACTCCAAAAGAGATGACCCATGTAGCACACATTTCATTTTAAGATAATTTGGCTTTGTTCTTCCTGTCTGATGAGATTTTGTTTTAGTTTGATTTTGTTCTTCTTGTTGTTGTCATCAGAAATTTTGTAGATCTTGAAATTCTGATTCAGTTTAAACTTTAGGATCTTTATTTTGAAAAAAAAAATATTATATAGGTATGCATATATATCACATATGGGTATACATAATTTGTCATTTTAAGAAATAGTTCAGAAGTCATTTCATTTCATAAACTTTGTTTTGTTTTATTTTGTTTTTAAATCTCAGAACAAATTGTTTCTATCTTAAATCTATTTTTTCTTAGTGAGTGGTAGGCCAAGTGACATTTCTTTTGAAGAGAGCAGACATGACATAAGTAAATTAAAATGAAAAGAGTTAATTAGGTTCAAGCATATAACATGCTGGTAGCCAAAAACATTTGAAAGCTCCCATTGTTGGATAAACAATCAACGTTAAATGAATTAAGTATGAACATAATGACATTTATTTATTAGAATGCTATAATTCTCACACCCCCTACCAGATAATTAGCATTCAGAAAAAAAATACCTTATGATGAAAAAAAAGCAAGGTAGGGGAAGTAGAGCTTGACGATTATGAGAAAAACTTTCTTTCTCCAAATATTTATTAGCAGGTGTCCTTAGCATGCACAAATACACACCCCCATACAGGCCTCCCAACAGCAACTGCTGCTGCTCTACCCTATAGGCCAATTCTGTTCTTGGCTGATGGCCATGTGTTTCTGGCCTTGGGCCTTGACATTGTCCTTTATTAAGGAAACAGACAACTATAGGAAACTAGTCCAAGAAGATGTCCTTACAAAGCCTAAAGTACTGCTCATGGCATCCTTTGATGGCAAGAAACAAATCAAGAGTGGCATTAATTGATAGAAGAAACCTTGTAGGGACTGAGGCAAAGTATCACATCAAGTCTGAATGATCTTGTATCCTGGCTACATTCTGGGAATTTTAAGTTAGTAATATTGCCCAAGAATCCTGTTTTGTGTATTTGGGTTTAACTACTTTAGAATACATTGGAATATGGAAGTTTGTTAAGAGCTCGAAAAAATGACTTGAATAGATGGAAGCCCACATAGTCCATGTTTCTGGCTGTGAAGTGTAAATAGGATATCAACTTTTCCCGAATTAATTTAAAGTTTTTATGCACCTAAAAATAATCTCAGAGATATTTGGAGGAATTTATTCCAAAATTATCATAGATAAATAAAGAGAAGACATATGAGAGAATTAACTACTAGAGACCGATTTCCCCATCCCACACATTTCAAACATATAAAAATTCAAGATAAAATGTAATACAAAAGCAAGTAAATAGCTCAAAGGAGAGAGTGATGAAAAAAAACATTACAAAAACAAAAAACCAAAACTTTGCATTCAAATTGAGCCTTATATACAAAATTCTACCATACATGAAAAGATTTAATTTCAGATGTAGGACCAAACTTCTACAATGTGTGAAGAAATTTCATCTAACAAGTCCATCTAACAAAATCAACAATTTGACATTGATTGACATCAGATTAATATAATATTGTAGAACAGTTGGACAAAAACTTAAAAATAAATAAATGTATAATGCTAAAAAAGCTAAATGAATAATTCAGAATAAGAAGAAAATACAATATAAAAAGTAAAAATAAATTAAATGGGCATGAAAAAATAAACATTTAAAAATAATGAAAAAAATCTTCATTGAAATTAAGAACTCTAAAATAGAATATACTATAGATTAGACCTAGTCAAATAGAGAATTAGTAACTGAAAATGGTACCAAAGAGTTTGCTCAGAGTGATAATGAGATAAGATATATGAAAGAATAATTGAGACATGCAGAGTAGGTATAGCAGCTCTAACACATGTATAATAGAAGTCCCAGATGAAGGGAATGGATGAAATATGACATTTGAAGAAATAATAGCTGAACTGAAAAAAGATATATGAGTTCTCATGGAAATGGACACTGTGACTATCAAGCAGAATAAATAAATTCAAAGCAAGATGTATTGTTGTGAAACTGAAGATCATTAAACAAAAATAAAATTATTAAAGAAAGTCAAAATATACTGAAAGAATATTTTGAAATGGACTACAAACTTTTCCTCAGCAGTCATGGAAACTAGAAAACAATAGGATTAACATCTTTAAATGTTGAAGGAGCACACCTGCTAAATTAATATGGTGTGGGTGGTGAAACTATTACACAAAAGTGGGGTAAAACTAAAAGAAGAAAGTCAGACATACTCAGAAAGAGTTTACCCCCTACAGATTTTTTCTAGATTATACAAGTATTAATAACACTGAATAGAGAGTGGAGGCATGGAATCCAGGAAACAATTGTAAGCTCAGAATATGATAAAAGGAACCATTGGATATAATTGACTATTTAAACATAATTAATGATTTTTACATTTAATAAAAAAAAATAAAATTCTAGATAACATCAACAAGATTGTAATCATAGTTGTAGAATAGATATATTTTAATAACGTTTTATATTTTAGAGGCAGATAGAAATACTGGAAAAGCAGACTTTGTTAGAAATCTTTACACATATAAACAGTTGAGAATAACTGCCAAAAAGGTAGAAATACATTCTACAGCTTCCAAATCAGCAGAGGAGAAAAAGGAGAAATGTGAACAAATATCAATTCAAAAAAGGGCACCAGAAAAAAGAAGTAAAGAAAAAGAGTGATATAAAGAAAACCCCAAAAGGTATATAAATAAATCCAACTATATCAACAATTAAGAAAAATACCAATGGATGAAACTCATAAATTATAAGGAAATATAATTATTTTATTAAATTCTTAAATCCAGCAAACTACTGCTTTCTATAGACAATATAAACAAAAACACAGAGAAAAGTTGAAAATCAAAGGATGGAAAAAGATACACTATTACTACTTTAACAGTATCAGTGTTACAAGTAGAATTTGAGCCAAAGTATAACAAGTTTCAAGAACTGTGGCATAATAATGCAAAGTGAAATCCATCAAGGGTACTTAACCACATAGCCATGAAATGTGTAAAGCAAAACTGAAAAAATAATAAGCAAATCGGACAAGTCCACAATCATAGCAGGTGATTTAACACAGCTTTCAAAAATATATTGATCAAGCAGACATAAAATTAGTAAGGATATGGATGATATTAACAATGAAATATAAAGCTTAATTTAATGGATTTGTATAGAATCCTGTGCCTTCTAATCAGAGAATACACATTCTTAAGACCACATTAAACATTTACAAAAATTGACCCTGTACAAAGCAAGAAGGAATTTCAGTAAATTCCAAAAAATCAGTGCAAAAGCCATCAAATTCTTATAATAGAACATTAGAAATTAACAGCCAAAACCTTGAACATATGTACAAAAATATATAGGAAACATCAAGAAAAGAGTTGTCAATCATATAAATGAGCATACGATAGCACTACAACAATAAAAACATTGTTGCCCACTGAAGAATAGGTAGCCCAGAAACAGATAATAGAATTATGTGTGTGTGATATAACAATTGAGTAGAAAGAAGATAAACACATTCAATAAACTATACTGAAATGATTGACTTATAATTTGGAAAAATTCCATTATATTCTCATCTCAAATTGTATACCACAATCAATTCCAAATGGAATAAACTGTTGAATCTAAAAGCCAAGACAGAAAATAACTAGACAAAAATAGAAATAAATCATGTATCTCTCAGTAGGAGAATGTTTTCTAAGCCTAGAAGCAAACAAAGGATTTAGTAAGCACAAGATAGATTTGGCTATGTAAAAATTTTCTTCAAAAAACCTCTGTACATTAAAAACCATTCACAATATAGATTCAAATATATATATAGGTATAAATATCACATACAAATCAATGAGAATGCCAGGAGCTTCAGTAGCTAAAAAGGCATTGGAAAAATAAATTATTTACAGAAGAAGAAATACAACATAAAAATTTAATTTCCTGTTTACATGATGAAATTTGATTTTTCTTAATTAAATTAGTAAATGCCTTAAGGATCTGTGAGTTTCTGATGAGCAGGTCAGTCTTATAGTAAAGAACTGGTACTCAGTTCTTTATCAAGAGTTTCATATCATAATGCTTCCATGCCAAAATATGAACAAGATTTTATTCACAATGATGATTTTTCACCTCTTCATTTGAAAAGTAAAAATTGCCAGTGGATTAAGTATCACCAGTGAAGGAATGGTTAGATAAATTATGGTACTCAATAAAATATGCAATTATTAATGTTATGATTATAAAAATGACTTATTGTAGAGTATGATTTTATAGTTTTGATTATAGTCTAGCTAATATTATGATAATATGTTTTGTCATAATTTAAAAGAAATCAGTATACCAAACTATAGAAACAGTATCATTTTAACTACATAAAAAATTGGAAGAAAATACATGAACATGTTAACTCTATGTTTTTAGGGTTGGAATTGTGGGTAATTTTTGGTCTTTGAAATACTCTCCTGTATTTCCATGTAGAACGTGTATTAATTACCTTTTATTAACAAGTATAAACATATCTGGGCTTCTGTACACAAGTGGAGGTGAAATAATAGACTAGGGAGTAACTTCAAGGATGAAGAGAATAAAAACTTAGGAATCTTGGCTAATGACTAAGACTTTTGTTTGTCTTTTAGTGTGTATGACCTAGCCCAGCTAAAACCAAAAGAAAGCAACAAACATGCAAACTGAAATAATATTTTTATTTTATTTAATGCAAGTATTTACTGAGTAATTCTTATGATAGTGCTGTAAAATATTAATGAACCACAGTTAAACTCCCATGTATTATAGGTAACTGGGTTTCTTGTTTAGTTATTGATAAATCTTTTGTTGGTAGTGGAAACCCTGCTCTTACTATTATACATTTTGATGTTATCATTTCTCCAGGGTCAGTGAATTAACTGATCAGCAAATCTTCACTGACACATTTTGTTTAGATAACCTACCTTCCCTCAAGTTCAGTTTTCTGGTGCACATAATGAAGGACGTTCTAGTGCTTTTCAAACTTTACTGTGTATGAGAGTGACTTGGGGATTTTGTTAAATCACAGATTCTGGTTCAGTAGGAAGGGAGTGGGTCCTGAGAGTCTGCATTTTTGTCAAATGCTTATTTTTAGGATCAAGGTCACAGAGAACTATGAAGCTCCAGCAGCTTCAGATGTTTATGGTTTTATCCCTTACTATTAAGGTGACCACTATGGAGGTGTGAAACTTAGAGCTAGTGATGCTGAAAAAGTCTCTCCTTTATCCTCTCCCTACCAAAAAATGTTATCAGTTTGAGTCTGGGCTGTAGGGCAGAGATGGGAAGAGACAACTGCCAGATGTGACTATCAGTGTGGAAAAGATGGTTGAATGATGAACTGGAAGGAGGAGGAAGGGGAATTACACACTGACATGAATCACATTTGCTGACCAAGTTCTATTTTATTGACACTGCATCTTTCTCCTCCCTTTTCACTGAAACTAATTAAATAGGCCTGTCAGGCTGACATGTAATATAGCTTCAACCCCACCAAATTACAAAATTACATTTAATTGTCCCACTCCTCCAGGCCCTAGGGACTGTTTTACCCACTGGACTAGGCAGTAGAAAGCAGTGAGACTTGAATTTTTTTTTTCTCCAAAGGAGCTTACACTGTAGTTGAGGAGGCAAAAAAAGAGGGAGAAGAAGCAATAAGAAAAAGTGAAAAGAATTTAGATATCATCTGATAGCCTTGCTTTGTTTGAAGAAAGTTCTTGGTGGTATGAATTTAATAAGAGGAAACATTGAATCTGAAGAGTACCTAATCAAGTTAATTGAACAAAGGGAAGTGTTTCAAGAATACTGTACTGTAGGGGAACATTTATTTTCATTGTGAAACATAGACCCTAAGACACCCACCATACTTATCTTTTTTTTTTTTTTTATGCCTATATCACCTGGTCTTTTTCGGTGGTCTCTCATCCAAGTACTAACCAAGCCTGACCCTGCTTAGCTTCTGAGATCAGACAGAATTGGGAGTGTTTAGGGTAGCAGGGCCGTAGACCCTCCATGCTTATCTTGAACGAAATGTGAACTTCTACAATAAAGTTGATATTCCATTTTTGCATCATTGATAGGAACAAACCATAGTATTTGAATTATTAATCAATGACACAAATTCTAAATTTATAATACTAAACTATGTTTTTGTTTTTATTTCAATAAACATCTTTAATACAATTATGTTTTAAACTTAAATTTATTGTGGTGACATTGATTAATGAAATTCTTATTGGCCACCAGAGAAACTAAGGAATTTGGTTTGACAGTTGACAAGGCAATCAAAAATAATGATTTAGCATTACTGTTGTTAAAACATTATCAAAAATACTTTTATTGGCCAGGTATCAGAAAAGCACATTGTGATCTTGTGAAGCTTACTGCAAAGGAAATTGACTTCAAATTAATTCACAGCTGAGTTCTGGTGTCCTTAAGTAAATTCATGCTCTGCCTAGTGGACTTTTTTCTGTTTTAAGCTGCTGGTTAATGACAGCTGTTTCAAGAAAGGAAAGCTTATTGGTAACATGGAGCTCAGTTTCGTGGTGATGCAAAACATAGAATACTCTCAAGAAAGAAAGAGATTAATGCCCCCAAATTAGGAATTTTTAAATGTCTACTAGATTTAATAATTAAAGCTTTTCAGTACCCATAACGGAATTTGAATTTCAGATAAATCCTGGTTTGGATTTAGAGAGATAGGAGGAAGGCTAAAGATTTTTTGAAAAATGGCCTCTAGATCCCTAGTATCCAGCAGTACCTCATAAACTCAGAGATTAACATCTAAAGCAAGGCCTAAGGTTGAACATATTGCTATGAATTTTTTTATAATCCTTTTTCCCTGATAATATTAAATCACTTTTAAAGTTACACCATTTCCCTCCAAAACCTTTTTTTCATATGTAATCTTTCTGAAAACTAAACTAGAAATCTCTTTCAAAAGTACATTATAAAAAGCCTTTTTAGTGACCTTATAGTGCACCAAGTATTTAAGTAAGTGAGATTTTGAAGTATTTTCCAAAGTAAGTGGGGAAATTTTGACCCACACTCTGGGCTGCAAATTAAGGTCAGGCCTGAGTGAAACCAATAGACTTTTAAGTGACATCTGGGGTAATTTTGTAGGACTGGGATCCTTTTCAGCTCTGACCTATTCTTCATTTTGTTCTCATGGATCTCTGTGGTAGAAACTAACACCTATCAAGGAAGGACTTGATGCACAAACTGTCAGCATCTTCTGGATTTGCTCAGCTATAGATTCCTCTCTCTTTCAAGGAAATTCCCTTTCAGAAGCCACATGCAGTGACTGATGGTAGCAGAGATGTAAAAGGGTCCAGTGTGGCCCCACGGTGATGAACCGTATGTGCTCTAGCTCCCTGGAGGATTGGCTCAGGTTTGGCATTCTATGCTCAGTTTGACATTTTATGTAGTGGCCATCTGCCTTCTTTGGATAAATGTCAACTCAGATCTACTGCCCATTTTTAAAATCTGAATGTTGAGGGTTTTGTTTTGTTTTGTTTTGCTGTTGAGTTGTGTAAGTTCTTTATATATTTTGAATATTAACCCCTTATCAGATATCTGATTTGCAAATATTTTTTTTTCATTCAATAAGTTGCCTTTTCATTTTGTTGATGATTTCCTTTGCCATGCAAATGCTTTTTAGTTTGATGTAGTCCCCCTTGTTTATTTTTGCCTTTGCTTTTGCTGTCAGATCCAAATAATCATCACTGAGACTGTTGTTATGCTTACCCCTCTGTTTTCTTCTAGTAGTTTAATGGTTTCAGGTCTAGCATTCAAGTCTTCAATACATTTTGTGTTAATTTCTGTGTATGGTGTAAAATAGTGGTCCAATTTTTTTTTATATGGCTGTCTAATTTTCTCAACACCATTTATAAAGAGATTGTCCTTTCTCCATTGTATATCCTTGGCTCCTTTGTTATAAATTAATTGACTATATATGTGTGAGTTCATTTCTGGGCTCTCTATTCTATTCTATTGATATATGTGTCTGTTTTGATGCCAATCTCATACTGTTTTGATTACTATGTCTTTGTAATATAGTTTGAGATCAGGGAGAGTGATGCCTCCAGCTTTGTTCTTCATAAGCATTTTTTAATAGAACAAACAGTATGTTTCTCAGTCTCCTAATGGAGAGAGAAATTCTCCTTTCCCTGAGTTTTTTTTTCAGAATCTCTCTAAATGATTTTAAAAATCAACAGAAAGTTAAAGCTAAAAAAATAATTCGAAAGATAAACTCTGGGGACTATCAGAACATTGATCTAATTAATATTAAGTTGAGTTATAAAACAAGAAATGTATATTCTTCCTTCATGTTTATGAACACTTTTATGTGCATTGCCACTTAAAAATAATAGAAATTATACAGTGACATAAGGAGATTTGACTTTGGGTGGTAAACACATAATGTAATGTACAGGTGATATATTAATCACTTGTATACTTGAAACCTATATGATTTTATTCAAACCTATATAAATTTATCCAATTATACACTTGAAACCTATATAATTTTATTAACCAATGTCACCCCAATAAATTTAATAGAAAGTAAATAAAAATAATGGGAACTGTCTAAGAAATTTTTTATGGGATATAGAAACAAAAATGTGGACTTACTCAAATGAAAGCAATCTCTCAGGCAGTCTATGGAATCTACATTGAGTGAGTTTTCTGGGGCAGTATCAATAGTTTAAGATTTGGGAGTCCATGCATAGCACATGTAATCAAGAACTAGTGAAATATTTTTTTTCCTGAATGACAGAGGCAACATTGTTCAAACAAGTAAAACAAAGCTAGGAAGCAAGAGAATGTGGCCAAATCACCTCCCTTCCTGGGACCCCAGTTACTTCCTCTGTACTTAAGTGGTTCTAAAACTGAGATACATATTTGGGATATTTTTGAAAAGAAAATTTTATCTTCCTTTAAACTTTATAAAATGAAAAAATATAGAATTTTCTCCTTTGTGCCAGCTTTTTAAGCTCAACATTATTCCTATGACTATTCCATGTTTTCTTCTCCCAGCTTTATTATTTTCAATGCTTTTATGTTTAGATCTATATTCTATTTGGAATAAATGTGAGTTTAGAGTTAAGGTTCATTTTCTTTTCATATGGATATCCAGTCATTTATTTAAAAGATTTTTTGTGTCTTGTTCATGAGATGGATTGGGCTATCGTTTACTTTTTTTTGTAATGTCCTCCTCAGGCTTTGTTATCTAAATTATGCTGGCATCAAAAACAAGTTGAGAAATATTTCTTGTTTCTTTATAGTTGCAAAAAGTTTGTGTAAGATTCATATTATTTCTTCCTTAATTGTTGAGAACTATTCACTAGTAAAGCCATCTGTGTAATTTCCCAAATCAAAGCCTTGCTGGTTTATTGTTATAGCCTTCCAGTTATTTGCTAGCCAGCCCATATCTCACCCCCCCCACACTTTGTGTGTGTGTGTGTGTGTGTGTGTGCCTATTTGCTCATATTTTAAAGCATGAAAAAGGAATGGAATGTCATTACAGATTTTCAGAGGATATTCACATTAATGTCCAAGAAGGAAAATCTAGTTACGGTTTTAAAAACTTGGAATTATGTGTCACTTCTCCAGAAAATGCATTTAACTAGATAAAAACGGGGGGGAAAAACTATGTAGGTGTGATCAATGCTTTTCTTTTTGTACAAAACAAGATAAGAGAGCTGTGTCTATAATCTAAAGATGTATTCACTTATCTGTTAGATTTCTAAAAATGTCCCTTCAGTAATAGGCCACTGGGTGTTGGTAAAAATAAGCATTGTAATTAAACAAATGAAACAGCATGGCTCTGTTGAGAATGTTGTTTCAGGCAGAAATGACTATAGTCTTGTTTAGGGAAGAATTAGAGAATAAAAAGATAGATTGTCCAGGTTTGTAAAAAATATTAGCACCATTCTCTTCAGGAAGAAGGGGAAAATGACTGCTTCTATTAACTTAGCATACTAGGTTACTAGAAAGCAGTAACTATTGCTACATGTGGTCGTTGTTTTTACAGAGGATCTCTATCATCTCCTCTGTGTGTTCTCTTTTTTTCTCTCTCTCTCTGACAGCTTTGACCTTCTATACTTACATCTCAGTTCCTTCAACCTCTCTAACTCCCATCCCCCCTGCCAATATGGCTTAACTACATGGTGCAAAATAAACCCCCATCTCCCCACAAAATCAAAGGAAAAATAGACAGTAACACAATTCACATGGGCAATCTGAAGAGGTGCTATGATGATGTATTGTTGAGTGGAAGGTACAGATCAGATGTCGGCCTTGGAAATGGGGCTCCTTGGGGATTGAGAAGACCCTAGGTGGTGGAAAAAAAATCATTGGAAAATTGGAGAGAAAAAAACTGGGAACTTTTAGAGGAGCTTTTAAAATAGGAAGTGGTTATAGCATGAGTAACTTAGAATTTCTGATCCAGGGATTTGTAATTGGGGATATTTTTATAAACAAATTAAATGACAATTCAAGTAAATTCAAGCAATTAAGTGGATATGACCTGGAACCAGGGGTGAACCTATAGCTCAAAGAGAAATAATTTCATTTTCTCATTAACTAAGGAAGCTGAGAAAAATAGCTCTGATTTACAAGGAAGATGGAAATAGAAGTAAATCAGGAGAGGACCTCCAAATTGCCATAAAATGCCATCACACATGTCAAAGGAAGGTATTCCTACAAACTTATGTAGCTTTAACTCACCTGCCCTATGTATAGTAAAATGTTTGTGTATCCTATGTAGCTGACTGAACAAGAGGAGAAGAAGAGGATGGGAGAGCTGGAGGGATCATGATCCAAGAGGCATGGTCTCTTTAGTGAAAACGGCTAGTTTGGGGGTTGGAGGCAGAAGGCAACCTAAGTGAAACTACGGAAAACCTTTTTGTTACTGTCCTTGGCCACCTTATATTGCCCTGACATAACAGCCAAGACAGAGATAGTTTACCATACTTCTCAGGGTGTCCAGTTTGGTTGGCTGCAAGAATTCCATGTGTAACCTCATGTCAGTGTCTTGCTTTCCAGGCAAGATTTACAGCTTTGCCTTCTTTGTAGCCTTGGCTCTGCTTTAGCCCAAACAGAAACCCCCTGGCCTTGATATTACACTCTGGAATTTTTTTGTCAGATGTTAAATTTCCCAGCTCTTAGCAACCATGTTAAAATTTCCCCAGCTGCGCTTGAGTGGAACCTTGAAGTGTTTCATCAGACCATTAGGTGTACTGATACCCTGCCTGCCCTGCTTGCCAGTCACTGTGAAACAGAAGCTGGTGTGCTCTGCCGTTGTTCTTCATTGGTTGACCTGAATTCACACACAGCTTTGCTTCCTTTCCAGAAATGAATTAGAAATACCTTGCTCAACCTTTTGATGTGAGGGGCCTTACAAAACAGAGGGATGTAGCTTGATTCCAGTGTGGCCATTCTAGTATAAAACTCAATATAGGATCCCCTCTCAATTCATTCCTCTCTCTCTCTCTCTCCTCCTCCTCCTCCTTGTCCTCCTCCTCCTCCTCCTCCTCTTCCTCTCCCTCCCTCCCTCTCTTTCTCTTCATCCTTGTCATCATACTAAAGCCAAGAAATTTGTTGGCAGGGAGTCATTATGGCTGAATATCTAGCTATGCTTGAATATAGTAACCATTTTTCTAGGAGGAGGTAGGGTAACCACTAATGATTCTGAAGAAGTTATATATTTTCAGCCTCCAACAGTAGCTTTATTTATTGCTGACACACTGGCAAGTGAAAGTAGATCTAAGAAATCATGCAGGTAAGATAGGCCAGAGGGGCTTCCAAAAGAAACAGTCCCAAGTTATATTCGTTCCGCTCCTTGCTCTTGATCATAGACAGTAAAATCTGAAAACCTATATCAATTCTCTTCTGGTTCCTACAGAGTGAGAGTCAGTAAAGCTTTGGTACCCACAATGAGTTTAGTAAAGCCTTACTGGCTGTTTTTTTTTGATTGCTGATTCTGGTGCATCTGCACAGTCTCACCCTGCCCTTCTGTCTTGTAGCTGTAGTGAGTGGTTGTGGCATCATGGAGGGATTGCTCTTTGATCACATACTCCTTTCTGACCATAGGAGGAAATCAGTAAGTACTGACTAACTAGATGAGTGAGAAATTTCTGGCCAATATCAGTCAGGGGAGGATGGGAGAGCAGAACAGCCAAGAAAGAAAAATAGAGCATGGGAGAATGGACTAGGAGGCAGAGAGGTCTGATAGGAAAGTGTTTGAGGCATGAAAGTGGATTAGATTTTGTAAAGGGAGTTAGAGTCTTTAAAACAGTTCTCCCTAGACACTAAAGAGGAAGTCTTATCTCTTCTCTGTTTCTTATCCACTGTACTCACCAAGGTAAGACATGGAAGAAAGACACAGGCCTAATGGAAGCAGAAATTATAGTAATGAGAAGTCAGTTAATAGAGATGTAAATAGAGCAGATACAGAAAGAAAGATATATGTCATGAGGAAAAAAGTCATACAACCACAGACAGAAAGCAAGAGAGGGGGAGACAGACAGACTTCTGTGGTTCATACTACTTCTGGTGTCCCAACTCTGGGGTGGATTCTTTGTATTCTAATATTAAATATTTATGGGAACTAATCTGAATGAATTTCTGTTCCTTTAAGTAAAATTGAAGTAGGAAGAGAGGAGAGGAGAGAGGAAGAGGTATGACATTGTGATTTAGGATTATATTTAATCTTGTTCCATTTCTGGCACAGATCTCCTAAAACCCTCGGAATTTACTAAAGTGTCTTTGTTATGTTAATCAGATGACTTTTGAACCATACATTGGGATCAGGGATGGTTGCTAGGAGAATTGACCCTATGAGTTTGAAACTTTCAGCCACACCCCTAACCTCTGAGGAGGGGAGAGGAACTGCAGGTTGAATCAATCACTAATGGCCAGTTGTGCCTTTGTAATGAAGCCTTCATAAAAACTCAAAAGGGTGGGCTTGGGAGGGCTTCCAGGTAGGTGAACAAATGGAGATTCAGGGAGATTGCCTGGAATCTCCATGCCCCTTCCCCGTAACTTGCCCCATGAATCTTTCTTATCTGGCTGCTTCTGAGTAAACATTTTCTAAATCCTGTTTGTCACTCTAGCAAGTAATCAAACTCAAGGAGGGGGTTGTTGTAAATCTGATCTATAACTTGTAGGTGAGAAGTAAAGGTGCCAACCTGAGCTTGTGATGATTGGCATTTGAAGTGGCAGGGGAGGGGAGCAGTCTTGTGGGACTGAGCCCCTTAACCTGTGGCATCTGAGGCTGTCTCCAGGTGAATGATGTCAGAATTGAGTTGAATTGTAGGACACCCAGCTAGTGTTGAAGAATTGCTTGGTGTGTGAAAAATACCCACTGGAATTGGGGAACAGAATTATAGGAGGGAAAGAAAGCAAAAGAGCAAGTAACATTTGTTTTAGACCACCAACTCTTTTTTCCCTAGGCTTCTCTGCTTGCTTCAGGATTTAGCCCATGCCAGAGAGAAGCAAGGAAACAGTTCCTCCTTTCACTAGCCTAGACCCTGGGAGCCTGATAGCCATCACCTCCTCCCTTCTGTGGGCTCACCCTGGCCGCTGCTCTGTTGTGTTGTCATTGTGAATTATGTACAAATGAACAGAAGCCTGAGGGAGCACTGTAAATTCCTAGTGCTATAATGCTGAAATTAAGAAAGTTAAAAATGTTAAATACTCTATTGAATTTCAGATGTAATTCATAAAAACCAAACTTTAAAAGCAAAAAATAAATGTAGTTAAGAAATACTTTTGGCTTTAGGAAGTTGATTACTACTATTTTTAAGATATACAAAAATCAAATATAAATGCTTTCAGAGCATTTATAAAATCATAAATGAATGACAAAGAGTTTTTAATTCTGTATCTGAACAAATATTTTATTTTTGCAAAATTGACATTATGACTTATAATGCCAAGAACTCTTATTTACTATTGTGTGGATTTATCAATAAGAATGTCTTGAAAGACTTTCTTACTAGTTGGTAAATGTAAATTAATATAATTATGTGAGACTAAAAAAGAGACTGGAAGAAGTAATGATTTGCTCATAGTTAGAGACATGGCTAATATTTTAATACATTTTTAGGAAATATTTGAAAATGTATGATAAAATGTTAGGTGTAAGCACAAATTCATTAACTATGTTATAGTTGTCATGGAAAAATTATCTTGGGGGAAAAAAAGTCCCCAAAGTATGTTTGTTTGGAGAGAACCAAAATTTCCCAGAAGGGTGGTTTTTGACTTGTTAAATGAGAAAACTCACATTTAATCCTTGAACTCTTTCCTTATAAAAAGCAGAAGCCAGAAAACTGCTAACTAGCGTGCTGTGTAAAATCAAATGAATTTTGGGGAAAATTCTAAATATATTTTTTCAGCTTTTTTGAAGTATAATTGACAAACAAAATTGTAAGATAATTTAAAGTGTACACAGGGGGAGCGGTGATTTGATATACGTCATGAAAAAATTCCATCATGTAAATTCTAATTAATTAACATATCTATCACCTCACATAATTATCTCTTTGTGTTATTTTGGTAAGCACATTTAAGTTCTACTCTCTTAGCAAATTTCCGTTATACAATACAGTGCTATCAACTGTAGTCACTATGTTTTATGTTAGATCTTCAAAACTTATTCATTGTACAGCTGAAAATTTATATCCTTTTACCAACCTCTCCTGTCCCACCCCCTACCACAGCCCCTAGCAAACACTTTTCTACTCATGAATTTGACTTTTCTTATTCTTAGATTCCACATATAAGTGAACTCATACAATATTTGTCATTTTCTGTTTGGCTTATTTCACTAAAATAAAGCCCTCAAGTTTCATCTATATTGTTGCAAATTGCAGGATGTCCATTCTCATGGCTGAATAATATTCTGTTGCATGTATATATGTATACATATATATATACATATATATACACATATAGATGTATACACTTTTAGATATATGTGTGTATATATATGTGCTTATCAAAATAACACAAAAGATATACATCTATATGTGTATATATGTGTGTATACGTTTGAGATGTGATATAAATATGTATCACATCTTCTTTATCCACTCATTCATTATCTGTTCATGGGCACTTAGGTTGTTTCCATATCTTGGCTGTCTTGAATAATGCTGCAGTTAACATGGAAGTACAGATATTGCTTCAATATCCTGTTTTCATTTCCTTTTAATATATGCCTAGAAGGGGAATTGCTGGTTCATATGGTAGTTTTATTTTTAATTTTCTGAGGACCTTCATACTATTTTTTATAGTGGCAATATTATGAATAACTCTATCCTACAAATCTGGTAACTTAGATGAAATGGAGCTATTCCTTAGAAGACAAAATATGTTAAAACTCACAGGAGAAGAAATAGATGATCTAAATAGGCCTATATATATTAAAGAAATCAAATCAATAATAAACAACCTTCCAAAACCAAAAGTACCAGGATCAGATGGCTTCACTAGTGAATTCTACCAAACATTATTAAGAAATTACATCACACTCTACAATTTCTTCCAGAAGATAAAACCAGAGAGAACACTTCCTAACTCATTTTCTAAGGCTGACATTACCCTGTTACAAAAGTGATACAAAGACACTATAAGAAAACTATAGACCAATATCTCTCATGAGCATAGATGCAAAAATCTTCAACAAAATATTAGGAAATTAAATCCTGCAGTGTATATGAAGAATTATATACCACAGCCAAGTGGGATTTATCCCTGTTATGTAAAGTTGATTCAACATTTAAAAATTAATGCAATCCACCACATTAACAGGTTGAAAGAGAAAAACAATCACAATTATATCATTAGATGCAAAAAAAGCATTTGACAGAATCTGACACCCCTTCACAATAAAAATTCTCAGTAAACTAAGAATAGAGGGGAACTTTCTTGACTTCATATAGAAAATCTACCAAAAGACCTACAGCTAACATCATACTTAATGTTGAGACATGCAAAGCTTACCCACTAAGATCAGTAACAAGTCAAGAATGTCTCTCTCACCACTGCTTTTCAACATTTTACTTGAAGTTCTAGCTAACACATTAAGACAAGAAAATGAAATAGAAGGCATACTGATTGGGAAGGAAGAAATAAAACTGGTTTCATTTGCAGATGATATGGTCATCTATGTAGAAAATCTGGAAGAACTGACCCAAACAAAACAAAACAAACAAACAAACAAAACAGGAGGTCTGGAACTAATAAGTGATTATAGCAAGACTGCCAGACACAGTGTTAATATACAGAAGTCAATCTCTTCCCTCTATACCAACAATGAACAAGTGAAATTTGAAATTAAAAACATACTACCACTTACTTCAGCACCCCAAAAATGAATTTATAGGTATAAATCTAGTATGTATAATATGTATATGAAGAAAATTATAAAACTCTGATGAAAGATATTAAAGAAGTAAGTAAATGAAGAGTTATTCCATGTTCATTGATAGAAAGACTCAATATTGTCAAGATACCAATTTTTTCCAACTTGACCTATAGATTCAATTTTACTCAATCAAAATCCCAACAAGATTTTTTATGTGTGAGTGATTATCAACAAATTGATAATAAGGTTTATATGGAGAGGTGAAAGACCCAGAATAACAAGTCAATTGAAGAAAAAGAATGCAGTTGAAGGACTAACAGTTCCCAAATTAGGCTTAATATAAAGCTATAACAATCAAGACAGTGTGGTATTGGAAAAAGAATAGACAGATTAATGGAACAGAAGAAAGAGGCAGAAATAGGTCCACATAAATATAATCAACTGATCTTTGAAAAAGAGAAAAAGGCCATACAATATGGCAAAGATGATCTTTTCAACAAATGGTGCTGGAACAATTGGACATGACATGCATGAAATGAGTGTAGATACTGACTTTACATCCTTCACAAAAATCAACTCAAAATAGATTATAGACCTAAATGTAAAAGGCAAAAATATAAAAATCCTAGAAGAGAACTAGAAAATCCAGATGTCCTTGTATATGGCAATGCCTTTTTAGATACAATACCAAAGGCACAATTCATGAAAGAAATAATTGATAAGCTGGAACTCATTAAAATTAAAAACTTCTGCTCTGTGAAAAGCAATGTCAAGAGACTAAGAAGACAGTTCATAGACAGGGAGGAAATATTTGCAAAAGATACATCTGTTAAAGAGTTATTATCCAAAATGTACAAAGAAGTTTTAAATCTTAACAATAAGAAAACAAACAACCTGACTAAAAAATGATCAAAAGATTTGAACAAACAACAAAGAAGATATGGAGATGGCAATTAAACACATGAAAAGATGTTCAACATCATATGTCACCAGGGAATTGCAACTTAAAAAAACGAGATATTGCTATACATATATTAAAAAGGCCAAAATCCCAAATACTGACAACACTAAATGCTGGTGAGGATGTAGAACAACAGGAACTCTCCTTTATTGCTGATAAGATTGTAAAATGGTGCAGTCACTTTGGAAGACAGTTTGGCAGTTTCTTACAAAACTAAATATACCCATACTATGCCACTACTTTGGTATTCTCTCATATGAACTGAAATCTTACATATACACAAAAATCTGCACATGGATGTTTATAACAGCTTTATTCATTATTGCCAAAACTTGAAAGCAACCAAGGTGTCCTTCAGTGGGTAAACAGATAAATAAACTGTGGTACATCCAGACAACAGAATATTATTCAGTTATAAGAAGTGAGCTATCAAGCCATGAAAATACGTGGAGAAAACTTAAATGCATATTACTAAATGAAAGAAGCCATTCTGAAAAGTCTATATACTGTATGATTCTGACTATATGATATTCTGGAAAAGGCAAAATGATGGCGATAGTAAAAAGATTAGTGATTGCTGAAGGTTAGTGTGAAGGAAGGGGTTAATAAACAGAGCATAGGAGATTTTTAGGGCAGTGAAACTATTCTGTACAATACTACAATGGTGTATATATATATTTGTCAAAACCCATAAACTGCACAATATCAAGAATGAATTCTAATGTAAACTATGGACTTTGGGTGATAATGAGGCGTCAGTGTAGGTTTATCGAATGTAACAAATGTGCTACTCTGGGGGGGGTGGCTGTTGGTAGTCAGAGAGACTGCATGTGTATGGTGTAGAGAGTATATGATAACTCTTTGTACTTTTAACTCAGTTTTGTTATAAACCTAAAACTGCTATAAAAAATAAAGTTTATTTCTTAAAAAAAATCTAAGCACAAGACATAGTCTATTGTTTCTATTATATGTTAAAACCAATTCAGGGAGAAGTGGCATCATCACCATCACCAGTTCCTCCCCCTTGTTCCATTTTTCAAGGTCTTAACTTTCAAATCTATTCCTCCCCTACGTCAAACAGAGGGAATTTGAAGAAAAGTTCTGAGATTTTAGAAAAGCAATTTTTCAATGTGTATAATAGTTCTGCTTATTTAAATTACAAGAAAATTACCTTTTAGAGACTCTTCACTAGAAAAACTCCAGAGGACCAGATGGAATTCAACTACTTGACATACCAAACCATGTCTTAACTTTTAATATCACTGTAGTCTTTAAATTTAGTCAAAATTATTTTTTTCCTGAAACTGATAAAAGCTTCTAAATAATTTTGATCCAGACCCAATCCTAAATCATGATCTACTTGTTGATTTACATGTCCTATGAGACCTGCAAGTATCTCTAACTTATCTATATTTGGTTATTATTTATGTGGTTAGAGAAATGCTGAGAGAATGTGTTATAGTATAATTTCATGAACTGAGTGAGAATTTTTTTCATAGGAAAGATCTTAGGAACCCTCTAAAAAACATCTCCCTTTACAGGTTAGGAAACTGACTGTGAACTTATGCCTGACTAGGTTGTCATAGCTAATTAGGAGCAAACCTGACACTAGAACCCAGTTCTCTTGCCTCTACAAGTAAAGAATCCTGAGTACACAGAATATACAAAGTATTGGCCTCAAAAAAAGAAAGGGAAGAATATTTGCAGACTTATGGTTTTACCAATTAAAATTTTAAGCATCATGAATTACTAATTTGATCAAAAAAGAGTTAATACATTAGATCATATTTTCTTGGACTCGATGTCATTTGCTTATAATAGCAATGCACTGTAATACAACTCAAAAAACAAAGAATTTATAGCAGGATATAACTTTAATTTAGTGTCTCCTTAAATAGGAGTAGCTCTATCTGGAGAACAGGTGTATTATCAGTGAAAACACACCAACTTTACAATTTGAGTACATTCCAGTAAAGTACTCAGTTTCTAACAAAGAGAAACAAAGAAATGTGCGGGCTATTTAATGACATGCTGTTTTGTGATTTCTCCCAAACCACAATGTGAAAGTGGTATTTGTCTTGAATGATGATTATATTTAGTGCATTGTGTTCCATTTGGTATGTGATATATACCATGTCGAAATCATTAATGCTGTGAGAGGAAGAACAAAACAAAGCTATAGTTGTTTTTGGTCCCAGGGAAGAGAAACAATATGTTTGTCAGAGCATAAATCAATTTTCGCAAACAGAATTGACCTTTAATGAAGACAAGCAAATAATAAATTATTCTCCTTACTGAGCTTCCGATGTGTCCTTTCTTTAAGATGACTCTTCCTTTAAGTTAAAAAAAGAATGTGTTAATTGTTTCTTTCACATCACTCAATTCATTGATTTACTCCCCATCTTGTAATAAAGAGGATTCAAGAACTTTTGTTAAGATGCTTTTATATTTCTAATGAAAACAAAGCTGATGGCTCCCTACCTCAAATTTTATTCAAATCTTTTGAATCCACCTGCATGACATTTCTTTCCTTTGCTCAGTTCTCACACAGCTAGTCTAATTTTCGCTTTTGCACTGGCAACTACTCTTTAGAAATAACTTTGATTTTAGAAGCATTACTCAGTACAGACTAGCCCAAGCAAGCAGTAGATTGATGTTTCCCTCCTAATTATTTCTTGCTTCTAGTTAATATCGGTGTTTTTTTGAAGGTTGTTATCCCATCTCAAAAATTCAGTGCTAAAAGTAAAAAAAATTTTTTATCACTTATAATAAAACATGATAACATTCTTTTCCTGTGTCACAGTCCCTTATGTTGAACTATCAGGCTCATTTTGTTAATTTCCACTATATGTCTTCTTCACACTTAGGTATAAGGTATTTGAACCAGGCATACAAATAACTGAAAAACCATCAGGTGGCAGAAATTTTATATCGATTGGCCATTCTTAACATTTATAATTTCTTCTTCCAGAAACTCCTGATTACCCGAATGTTTCTCCTTAATACTGGCAATGAGAGTGCTGATGCCATCTAAAGCAGATAACACTTAGAGTGTGTCCAGATATCCATGATTTAGCTAACCAAACCAGAAAGGAGGGCACAGTTGTTTCAGGGAAAATGAGATTATTTATGTGAGAGCAACTTGTGTTTGCAGCATAAGATAGTATAAATGTAAATCTATAGCACTAATTATATTAAGTGTTGTTGAGGTAAAGGCAATGGACTGGAAGGCCTGGAAGGCAGGAGCACATATTTCTGGTTTCTACCCTGCCACCAGACACTTATATGATTCTGGGAAGTGCATTTAGTTACCCTTTCTATTTGTACCAGTATCCATTTGAAATTAGTCTAACAGCAAACCTATTATGTTTTGTTATAATTTATTGTAATTATTTGCTTGTATATCTTTCTCACCTATTAAAATTTTGTTCTTAAAGAACCATATCACATTAATTACTCTAGCACTCAGGAATAGCCTTGTTATTGGTACAAAGTAAATGCTAAAAGAACTTCAGCTAATGGATATATTTAACCACTCTGTGCCTCTAAGATTTTATGGATAGGGCCTAATTCTCATGAGGTCAGTCTTGACTTGTTGAAGGACCTGGGTACAAAGCCTGGTGCCTTTTTTTTTTCCACATTTGATTTAAAATAACCATTGTGTAAGGAAGTGAGATGAAAGGTGTAAATTGCAGGAGATCATTTTACAGACAAAACCTCTGTGAAATATCAATTGCAGTCTTATCCAGGGGAGGCATTTTACATAATCACTGTCAAAGTTTAAACATATGCATGTGAATCTCCCACTGAAATGGGAGTTCTGCATGTCAGAGCCTGCCAAGTGGAGCCTGCCTTCCCTATTTCTGTCAGACAACTCACCTCCCACACCATGAAAGCCACCACAAATGCCTGTATATACTATTCTCTTAATGCATTTTGAAGGTTTGTTCCTGAGCGAGCGCATTTCTAGCAGTCCGTTCCCTTGTGACGTAGGTTTCATATGGATCACATGGGAATGAGTGTCTGGTTGGGGCACTCTGTTCAGAATGGTTCTGTTATATGGATTCGGTGGCTATATCTGAGTTCAACAGGAGAGTGTTCTCTTGGTACAGTATGTGGCAGTATATTTGCTAAGGGTTTGCCCTCTCTGTCGAGTATGTTTGATATTAATAATGTCCGATATTTATTAAACACTTAATATACCAGGCACTCTTGTAAACACTTTACAGCTGTTATAATCCTTTAAATAATCTGAAGTATATAAAATTATTATCACCGTTTTGCAGACAAGGAAACCAATGCCCAGAGATGTTAAGTAACTTGTTCAGGATTGCATAGCTATTCAGCAGCTGGTCTGTGATTTAAATATAGGCAGTCATTTTCCAGGGCTTGTGTGCTGACCATTATGCATACTGTCCGGATATGTTCACTGAGAAGTATCTTATCTAATCTCTCTGATAATGATGCCAAAATTTATGAGACTATGAGGTTGTTAAAATTCTCTGCCATATACGATGGCTTTTCCTTAATGGGACAAACTGACTGCTATGGGAAGTAGGCTTCAAATGGCATGTTTCTAACATACAGTCTTTAAAATGCATAAACTTGGAAGTTTTAGGAGGCAGTGGGCATATTGAATTCATTGCTATTTCTTCACTTCTCTCCCAGGAAAGACACTAGTCATGAAATTATCTGACAAATGCTTTTGCTTTAAATGTACTTGCTTCAGTAAAAGGCTCAATAAGAAAACCTATGTCTCATTAACCTGACAGCAGAATATCAGCACATCCCAAGAACTCTCTGGAAAGTGAAGATATGAATTTCGCTTATTAATATTTGCAACAAAACAGAATACTGTCATAAGGAGAAAAATGGAAGATTTTTCAAATGAAATACGTACCTCAAATGTAATTACATTAGATTGTGGATTTTTGTTTGTTTGTTTTTGTTGCTGTGAACAGTATGAAATCTGTTTCCAAATCTTTTCTGAAGAAGGGTAGCTTCGTGTAACAAAGAAAACATAATGATTTCCCTCTAAAGCTCCATACTGCATTGAAACAGCTAATCTCTCTTGTGACAAAGGCCACCAGGACATTAATAAAATATAACTACCCTCCCATTTGATAAATAGGTATGTTATTAAAGGCAAGAAGATATTCATTGATTGGCAAAGATATTTTTCTATGGTAAAATTTGGAAAAGATATTCATGAGTAGTTTTACATTAATGTAGGTGCACTCTAATGTCCACAAAAAGAGATAAATAAACTATCTCTGCATAAAGACAGAATTTTCTCAGATTATACCTCCAAATCCCATGTCTATTTAAAGATACAAACAGGTTCCCATTTTAAGTCTAAGATTCTGCATCATAAAATGTAAAAGAAAAGGCTTTCACTTAGAAGATTTTGAGGACTGAAGTTGTGAAATACCCTTTTTTACATGTATCCTCATGACTTATTATGATTATTATGATTAAATCTTAACACAACTCCCCTCACATATTTATTTTGTGCAGAAATGTAAACTTATAAACCTGTCATATGCAATAGACATATTTTGAGCTACTGCTGAGTACTAGCATCTGTGACAGGTAACATTAACTACAAAAATAGACACTGATCAAATAAAGAGTTGATCTATTAGATGTAATTGTTAGATAACATTCATTAGTATGCTTCAGCACATTTAACAAAAATGACCATTTGTTTTGGTATAATTAATATTTAGAGTTTTAAAAACATGATGGGCTTCTCATGAGGCCATTCCTAGTGTTGAAAGAGGGAGCCACAGAATCAGTACATAGGGTATTTATCTTCATGTTTGTTATTGCTAGGGTTACCTGGTTTGCCTGGAATGGTTTGTGCTGATACCTGTTACCCTTGTGTAATTAATAAGACTTCATTTTAATTTCAAAATTGCCCTGAATGACGAGTTATGTGATTATCTTAGTATTTGCTTGTGTCAGAACTCAGACCTGCTCAGGCCTGAGACATACAGTTCCTGAACAATGTGACTGGGTGGGAGTCAAGAAGGAAACCTCAACAGAATGGGAACAGAAGGGAGAGTTAAAGAAAGTCAAAAAAATGGAACTCACTAAACACGCTCAACGTTGTGATTTTGGCTTTAGAGGGCATTACAAATGATCCAATCTGATGGCTGGGACCAAAATTAGGCAATTTTAAAATGAAGCATATGGTCCAGTTTGCTTAGGACAAGACTCCATGTGAGTGATTGTGCACAGAAGAGTTCAATGTGGTAGAGATGGTGGAGATGTACTGGCAGGAGCTGGGTTAGTCAAGTCTCCCAAAGTGGACTGGCTTGAGGCAGAGGCCACCTCCCAGGCCTGGGAGGGAAACTAGATTGCTAGCTGGGAAAACTGAGACATAGACTTTATTGTATGGATTGGTCAATACATACAATACATATGGGAGATAAAAGAGAGTTGCAGTGTGGTTAGTTCATTCCAGGTACATTGGATATACTAGGTCCACAACAGAAAGACTAATTACGGATTCAGTCCATCATTAGGGCTGCATCTCTGTGTTGGTTCAAGAGCTGAGTGTGACTGAATGACAGGTAGGAAGCCATCATTTTAATTCCAAATGGAAGGGGCTGGGAAAAGGATTATCTAAGTCTCTCCTTGGAGGAATAAGGAACAAGGGTCTCAAGTCAGGATGCTGACACATATTAGCTGATTTATAAATATTTATTGAATGAATGAATGTTCAAATGATATGGTTTGTACTACTGAAAAAACTCGAATTGAAGAGAGTGATTTGTACAAATGCCAGCCAGAGTTTTGGAGATGAATCAAGATGTGGACCAGGAACTGACAACTCTCAAAGTCAGGAATGCAATCACACACAACTGATGAAGGCAAGGTCCAGAAACCAGACTGGGCCAAAGGTGAAGTAGAGGGAAGAAGCAAGGAGGGCCCATGATGAAGGACATGCCTCCTACTGATGACAGTGGATAACCTTTGTGGGCCTGAAGATGTATGAAGCAGAGGTGTATTCTTTAGAGATACAGATTCCAGCTGGCTAGTAAGCAAAACTGACCACAGGAAAAACCAGCCTTGTTTTCTGAAAACTGGCCGAATTATGAAATATACTTTGAAAAAAGTGAGGGCTAGGTAATATCCTGTTGTATGCCAATTAAAAAAAATTATAATTCCAGAAAAGTTTTTTTGTCTATAGTGATTCATTTGGTAGGATTTTAATAAAGATTCTGAGACAGCTTTAAAACTTTAAATCAACATTGTATTTGTAGCATTTTCTCCTATATGATTCTTGTCCATGATTTAAAAAGGATGACACATCATTAAATACTTCCAAAACACACTTGACTTTTTTACATGAAATTTTCTCAGTTAAAACAACATAAAAATAGTTACCTGTATAATTGTTAAACTTAAAACTTAATGACTCCTCTTGTGGAATATTAGGTTGAAAAACCCATGTCTCACTCAATTTATTGGAAAGAAAATTGGCATATCATTTTAAAGGAAATATCCAGTTAAAAGAGGTTAGTAATTTGGGGAAACTAATGAGTTTCCCTTTGTATAGATAAGATATAGACTATATTTTGGTCCATCTTGTGGATGCTATATTCAAAGTCTTATTCTAGATTAGATAATTACATATACACATACACAAACACACATCTCTAATTCTCATAACCATCCTACAATATGGTAATCACTCTTCTGTAGATGAGGAGACTGGGAGAGACCTACCTAAGCCTAATAGCAGGGTACTGGTGCAGGGTTTTAAATCCAGGTCTATCTGACTTCAAAGACTATTTTCTTTCAGTAAACCAACCCCATACTATGCCGCTACTTTGATTATTTTATTCCTAGCCTGGTGCTCTGTATGTTCTAGGAACTCAATAAATAATACTTACTTATTAAGTTGTACAAATAAATACTTTAAATACTATCAAAAGTTTCAGCTTTGATGGAACTCTATAAGCTCCTATGATTATAAGTTCCTCTTTACTGATATATCCTGTTCAGCTAGCATGTAGTAATCACTTGACAGACATTTGATAAAAGAACGGTAAGAGAGAAGGAGGAGGGAAGAAGGATAGGAGGAAGGAAGAATAATTATAGCCTGGGATACCTGTATGATCATGGACAATGAAGAAAAAAATGGGGGATGTTAGCACTAGAAGTAAAGATGATTTTATAATTATCGCCCGTGGCTCCTGAGGCTAAAATCAAACAATGCAAGGGCATACTTGGCCCAGATGAAGCAGATGGAAATATGGGACAGTTAGAAATGTGGAAATCTGTGATTTTGAGAAAGCTTGAAGGGCACTGATTGAAAAGAAAAGGAAAGAGAAAATGGAAGAAAACAAGAGATGTTGTTAAGTACTCCACACTATGTCCAGTTAGTTGTAGAAAATGGAAGATAAACGCACACATGCAGCAGCAGATATGATAGTACTGAAGCCCATACTCTAGTCATTTACAGAAAGCCTCATTCCAGTAAATGGAAAATATTAAATAATTCTGTTATCATTAACACTATATTATCACAAAAGACTGAGACAGCAACAAGAGCAATTACTAATGTAAAATTTCTAAATTTCTAAAATTTCAAGGATCAATATGTGAAAGTGACATAAACCTAGGAAAATAATATCAGAAAGCTTCAAATGTAAGATGTGCTGAATCTTAGAAATGCTAACAATATTTTTAAAGGATTTTGAGTGATCTTTTTCTTAAGCTAAAGAAACAGCAAGAATAACAAAACGGAGAGATGGTCAAAACTTGGGGCAGATGGTACAATATTAACAGATGGCAGAGAAAGGACAGAGACTCTTGAGCTCTCCTTTTATTTCTCTATATATAAAAAAAATGATATTTAAACTGGGACTAATATAGTTAAGAGGACACAAAAGACTAGTTTCAGAGAGGCAATCATTGTAAATCACTTGCTTCTCCAGGTATACACAAATTATACCTGATTCTTCCCCACTCCCCAGCTCTATTAAGTTATAATTAACATATAGCACACCTAGGATTCTTAGAAATACGATCACAGAGCCTCTGTGGATAAGCTCAGAGGTACACAGTGATGAGTTTGGATGCCCAAAATAGGAAAACATTGCCACGATTTTTTAAAAGTCAGATTTTGAAGGGTGGATCTAAGAAATGCAGATCAACGAACCTGAGGTCAATGCCTTGCAAAATTCTAGTTTATCTGGAGGCCAGCTGCAGACCGTGGAGATTAGTCAAGCCTGCCCAAATCAGTGTAAGGGCTCAGTTGTGCCCAGTCCAAACTATCGACCTTCAGCACTATGAGCTAAATAAATGGTAATTGTTTTAAGTGGTTTGATACAGAGGAAAAAAAAAAAACAAAAACAAAAAACAAAACAGTGGTGTGGTATTCAAGGGTTCAGGAGTTTATACTAGGTTCTTAGTTCAAGAATTTATATTAGGTTCTTCATATTACATAATCTCAATCTTTATAAGAGTCCTGTCAGTATTTTTAATCATGTTTAATTCGTAAGGGCCTTGAAGACTTTGGTTAGGGAAATGTGGTGACTATCAAGTTGAAGAGTACGTAGAAGGGCATGCATGATTTGTGGAAAAACTATATACAGATGTGCTGGAGTTTAAAATTGGTATATTGGACACATTTAAGGGGAGAGACAAGGGAAATTCTTTTGGTAAATAGTAAATGTGTACTTTGTGCCTATAAATTTTCTATTATTTGAACATGTGGAAAATATATTCCTTCATAATTTCTGTACTTGGATTTTAAAATAAAGATAAGAATTTGGGGGTATCAGTTTTCATCACAAAAAGTCTAAGATTGCATCTGACAGTTACTACTCATGATTCTACAAGTATAGTAATGTTTCCCAGATACCCTTGAAGGATTTGTATTTGGCCCAAAATAACCTTCAATGCTTTTCGAAGTTGGATGTCTTTTCTGAATTCATAATAATATTCTACATTCAAGGCTCTTCACTGGTACTGTGACTATTAGTATTTATTGTATTTGACTAAAATATGCTGTAATTTCCTAATTAGAATAAATTCAAAGAGAAATTTAAATCTCTTTAAGTTGTACTAAATGTCTGGACAAGTAATAAATTGATATATATGAAATTAATATGAAATAAAATAGAAAAATCTGTCATGCCTTTATTCATACAATTCTTTGTTTTTATTAAGAAGCAAAATATGAAAAATGTGAAATTTCAATAATTTCTCCAATTCTCCATCATTCTTCCTTTAAAATATTTCCATTCACACTTAGCTTGTGTGTGTGTGTGTGTGTGTGTGTGTGTGTGTGTGTGTGTGTGTATCTTCCCAGGTGGGTTATAAAATAGGAATTTTTGGTGATACTGTCTGCATACAGCAAGAAACTTCACTGTTGCTAATTATTATGTTTTACTTTCTTATGAAAGAAAATTATTTGGAGACCAACTCTTAAAAGTGACAGGGAAGCCAACAGAATTATTTGCATACATATTTGTTAAAGGAATTGCAGAAAATATAAAACTCATTCTAAAGATGTGGTATTGGTCACAGGTAAATCAAGAAGATGGTCACATTTGTCTTTGTGGCTCCATCTCCTGACTCTGGGCTCATTCCTTACCTCTTCTGCTTTTTTCCCAGCATCTTCATGCTCTCTTCTCACCTATCAATGGTAGACAAGGCTTTATTGCAGAACTCATGTTAGCAAATATTTACATTTTTATGGGAACCAAATCTTTAAACTAAAGGGATAAAATTTTACAGCAAGAAATTCTCAAGTTAGTTTGGTTTGCAAAAAGGAGGGGCGTGTGGGT
This sequence comes from Cynopterus sphinx, assembly GCA_030015415.1. Lineage (NCBI taxonomy): Eukaryota > Metazoa > Chordata > Mammalia > Chiroptera > Pteropodidae > Cynopterus > Cynopterus sphinx. The sequence goes on from CM057386.1 coordinate 74,096,153, forward strand.
CACATAACGTCACATTATTACACCAGTGACGTGTTTCATGTTTGCAGATTTGAATTTCCAAGGCTCCAAACACTGAAATTATACTGTCTTGCCTCCATTTGTAATTCAAAATAAAAACAATATTACACTAAAATAAATGCAAGGATTTCAACAAAGATCTGACTTTTCTAATAATATCTACTTGTATTGGTATTAATATCAATATTAAATATCTTCAGAAGTATTGTTTTGTCATTATGTTTGGGTCTCTGCTTATTTATGAAGCAATAGCCCAGATGCTGAGCACTGCCTCTGATGATCTAATACAGTATCATATGGGCTAAAATGACAAGTTCACTTTCTAGGAAAGGCAATAGTACAAAATGTTTACTTCTTTTTAGACAATTTTTTAATTGTTAAGTATTTGGAAAGACATTTCCTGGGGATAAATAACCTTAAAATCTGCATATAAATTCATACAAAGTAAGGAAGGATGGTTAATGATGGTACCTCTGGGATATCACTGGGGTATTGGGGAGGTGGGTGAGATGGGTAGTGGACCAGCTGGGATAGTATCATAAAAGGACTTTAACCTTATCTGAAATAACTTAGAATTTGTACAACAAATTTGTACAACAAAGTTACTTAGGTACTTGAAATTTAACATTAAAGGAGTTAATACAGTTGAATAATACTCAATATCATCCAGAATTCTCTGATTTTGGTCCACTTTAATTTTTTCGTGGTCCTTTTTCCTTTTGGAGTTTCAATCTGGCCTCCCTGTTCATTTGCTAAGTGTCCTCCTAGCCTCGCTCATTCATTTTCCCAGTTACCAATACTATCTACCTCATTCACCTTCTGGTGAGATTTGGTACTAAATCCCTACACTCTTGTCCAGCTCTTAGAGTTGCAACTTGCCTCTTGTAGTATTTGCATTCTGAGCATGGAGCTCCTGTATTTGAGCTATGCTGTGTCTTTAGTTTTTAGCACTGAGCACCTACCTACCTCAGTCCCTTTTCTGAGATCTTCCATTAACCAGCCTAGTTCATCAGTTCTATAATATGAATACCAGGGCTCTGCCTTTTTTTTGTTTGGCTCTTGCCTCAAGATTTGAGAGTGTCCTGTAACCCTAACTCAGTAGCTGGAGCCTTGATCCTGTGGACAGACCTCCCCAGGAACCGCTGCTCTCCCTAATTCCCTGGTATTACACACCTGCACTTTTCTATCACCTTGCCAGCTCCATCAGCTGAGAAATCTCATTACAGCTGAGACTTCTACCCAGGGCTGAGTGTTTGCTTGACTTCTGAATGGAGCTGTTCAAACAGGTCAGCCAGGCCAGGAGCTACACTCCGCCCCACCCCACCCCCAATCCTTTATCACATGAAAGACCCCTGAGGACTCTTCAGAAAGGGAGGGATATCAGGTCTAGTCAAAACACAGCCACGCCTGCCAGAAAGATACAAGTTGTTACCTAAAGGACAAAAATTGAGGTGTGAAGGCTAGAGATAAAAATGAAGAAAAGAAATAATTAGACAAAGTGGGAGTCAAAGAAGTTAGGCACAGCACGGTCTATACAAAGTAAAGCATGCAGATGAGAAACTCACATGTCAAGAGGCCTCTTTGGAAAAGATTCGCTGTGCTCTTGAGGAGCCAGGTGGGGTGAGGAGTGAGCCTAAAGTGATGAGCTCCACCAGAAAAATGCCTGCCCTATTTCTCTCTGAGTAAACTGCCATGACTCACTAAAAAGAAATTCCCAAAATACAGCAGTCAGATCCTTCTGAGTCACCAATGATGTCCTAAGCTATGCCAGGAGCATTTACATGAAAAGGAGTAGTTTTATTTCAAATGTTTTTTATTATTTTCTTGTTTTGTTTTGTTTTGGTTGTTTTTATTACATTTATTGGGGTGACATTGATTAATAAAATTATATAGATTTCTCGTGTACAACTCAGTAATACGTCATATGTATATTTCATTGTGTGTTCATCACCCAAAGTTAAACTTCGTCATCAAATACTTAACCCCCTTTATTCTTATCTACTTCTGCCCCTCCCCATTTTATACATCAAAGATCTAAATATAAGACTTTAAACAATAAATTGCATAGAAGAAAACATAGTTACTAAAATCACAGACCTTGGATTTAGAGAGCATTTTATTATTTTCTTATTTCAAAGTAATACACAGTAGCTGTAGAAAATAAGAAAAATGCAAATAAGTAAAAAGAAAGAAGAATCAGTTGCAAATATACCACTTGTATGTAAGTATTGTTAATATAAAATAATTTTGGTATGTCTTTTTACAGCTTAAACTCCGTACTTGTGTAACCTGTCTGTATTCTATCGCTTTTTAAATGAAGTCAGACTATACATACTGTTGGCAGTTTGCTTTTTTTCATGCAATAATGTCATAGATATCTTTAACAAAATTACTTTCAAGTAATTATTTTCAATCCCCCTTTTTTCTTTCATAGAATAATCTGACCACTCTTTAATTTTGTGCATTTAGTTACTCGGAATTATCTGACACAGTTTTTTACAAGTATGTTTTGAATGGCCTCATGCTAACGTCAACTGGTTTGGAAAATCTTTGAGAAATTGTCAAGGCAGGCAAAGAAAGCATGACTTAAATGACTAGGACTTAAGTGATAAATGGAAACAACATACTTAATATATTTTGAAAATTTTTTTCCAATTTTTAAAAATATAAAAATAAACCATCCCAATTTCCAAGTTGTCTCAGAGCTTTTGCTATTTCTATTCCAATTCAACTTAAATTGTTCATAAATTGCTATTGTATTCCTATGGATGAAACATGCAGTAAGTATCTAGAAGGCAGTCATTCTGTGAAAATACAAGCCCAAGTAAAGTTCCCAAATCACTCTGTGATTCTAAATACAATCGTTTTTCTGGTGTAGTGAAGCCCACTGAATGACAGTCTCATTCTGATTGGATGCACTAGTGTGAGATTTTCTGTAGGTGTTTTCATGTTAAAAATCTCTCGAGATTCCCTTCCCACTTACCTGGAGATGTCTATCCTGACCATGGGACCTTCTACCTTCCAGTGAGGAATTATTGCTTTTCCCAGTAGACCACAAAGCTCAAGTAGCTGTTGATAGCCTCTCACTCAATTTTATTAGCATCTTCCTAGACATTGTTAGAACATTTAAATTTCTAAATTTTCTTTTCTTTCTTACCCAGAGAGGTATCCTTCAACTATCAAATAATAAATGTTTCCTTTTCATATTACAATCTTGGTTTCAATATTTGCAAACTCATCTGCCCATTTTACCATGTTCAACAGCTGTGATATGTCACTTAACTGACTTTGCAGGAGTTAAACTGGATTATTCATGTTTTTATATGCATGGCTGATCTGAAGCCCTTTGCAGTGAAATACTACATTATGTTTAAAAATAAACGTGAAGATTTTATGATTTGTTATTACTTCTGGGCACATGCATTCTGTGGCTCAGCCATCTAAAGATAATTTTTAAAATAAGAATTAATCTAAAACTTGTGGGGGAGTTTATGGCTGCTGTAACAGCACAACTTCCTCTTGACTGGCTATGCTGTTGATGCTCATCCTTCCAATTACTTTGATCCTCTGTAAATTCTCTCTATTTTTCCAACATGTGGTATATTTAGCTGTAATTCCATTCAACAGAAGCATTTTTTTAATGGAATCATTAGCAGTTTTCTCTAATACTGCTCAGATTCACGTAGTCAAGGAGCCATTTCTCCCGATTCACCTTCATTTCCTCCCAAGTGTTAACCACACTCTGTCTCCTCCTGAGAAGTAGCTTCCAGGGATATGCTTTGCCTCCTAAGCAGGATTTCAATGATTTGATAGAAGAATGAACAGTGTCAAGACCCATTTCGCTGGGTTTTGAAGCAGCTAGTTAAATTTCTTGCTGCTTCAATTTTTCCTGCTCTGGCATATTCTCCAATATTAACTCTTTGTATCTGTTGTTGTTGTTGTTGTTGTTGTTGTTGTTGTTGTTAACCTTTAGAACAAAACCAGGTTTCTGAGAGTCCAGAGGATTCTAGGGTCCATTCCAGAACTGCCATGGCCTCGTCTCCTCCTGAGCCACACCCATCACTCACTATCTCTGTAGTGTCCATTCAGTCGGGTTTTTCATTTTCCTTACCGTTTCCCATAAGAGCTCCGGGGCAGTTATCTTCTCATTTGAAACCCCCTATATTCATAAACCGAGTTTTAATGTTGTGTTCCTGTAGATGCTTTAGTATTCCATGATCTCTGTTTTAATGCTCAGGTTTTCTGAGCACAAAGCATGTAACCTCTCCTCACCTTTCTATCACAGCATAAAATAGATGCCCATCGAACTTTTAGTGTAAGGTTCTACAGTATCTACATTCCAAAAAGTAGTCTGTGCTTGCTCATTATCGACACAGAAATGTTAAAATGACTTTTTACCTTTGAAAAAATGTAACATTAATGTTCCCTGGATCCAACTCATGTGGTGCAGAATAGTTATAAATTTTGTAAATATAAATTCTGGAGTCTTGTTCTTAATAATTTTCCAAGCCACTATTTTTCAATGCACATATTTGCTTAAGTGTTCAGAAATTGTTCCTTGATGATTATTAGCGTTATGGTTCCATTCTGAGACTTTAAAAACATTTTAAATTAGCTTTTTGGATCATATGGTGCACTCTAGTGGGGTCTACTTGTATTACAGCCCTGTTTCTAACTCCCACCATTTTTAGGAGGGTGGGACATGACAAGGGCAGGCAGAAATGAGTTTAAAATATACTAAGGCATAGTATTGATGATTTAAAAAGCTGGAGAACTTCTTGAGTAAGAGAAGCATAGATCTTGAAAAGATGTAGAGAGATAGACAGTTCACTCCATTGTCTTTAATTAGCACTTCACCTAAGACAAACCAGAAGATAGATTTCTACCCCAAGCTTACGTCTGAAGGTGACAAGATGTGATCATGCAACATAACCACGCTTGTGTTTACTTTGAGAACATTTCAAATAGATGTTAAACACCATTATTATCAAATATTTATAGCACATAGCCTGTGTACATGAAATTGTACTAGATGTTATGATTAGTTTCTTTTTGGCCACCACATGCATTATAACTACTAACAAGTCATTATATAGAATTGTTTCTCTCTTTATTGGTCAAATTATTTAATAGAGAACCCAAAATAAATCTCTTCTAGGATGGAAGATTGTGGAAAATAGCTATGTTCAGGGGTCAGAGACAGCCCAGCATGGGAAATTCCTAGTCCGTTCTCCTTTAATATGGCACATATTTGTGTGTGTGTGTGTGTGTGTGTGTGTGTGTGTGTGTGTGTGTGTGTGTGTGTGTGTTTTAAAGAAAAGAAACACCAATAACCAGTGTACGTATGAGGCTGTGAAATTTTGCAAAGCAGAAAGGACTGAGAGGTTGGAGATTCTAGTTTGTGCCCTTTTGCCAGACAGCTAGGAGACTGGGCAAACCAATGGACAGTCTGGGCCTCCACTCTCTCATCTGTAAAGTGGAAAAGTTGGCCATATATTTCTTCATTGGTCGATTCCTGAGTTGATGTTATTTAAGGAATTGCATTGCTTACAAGAAGAAAGACTATTTTTCAAGGCCCTCGAAAATCTGTGAGAAATTTAAAGTACTTTAGCATTTATATTAAAGTCCTCTTTTCACCTCAGGAAAAAGTCAAAACTGAAGATCTGATTCTTGTTATCATAATTCAGGCAAATAAGGACCATAGCAGAAATTTCTTTGAACATCCCCATTTGTTTATGGTATTTACATTCTCTTGGATCATCAGGACTCAAGAGCTAATGGTGAGTTCATGGTACTTATAATGAGAAGGAATGCCTAATTGCAAGATAGGACCTTTTTTTTTTCATAAACAAATGCAGATACAGGTAGACCCTTGTCAGAGTCTTTACTATATACTTCTACTTGGCATTGGAAAATGTTGCCCACATGTTTATCTCATTATTCCTATAAAACATGTATTATATGTAATATACAAATGTTTGTATATGAATTTAAATATCTCTCTATGCCTAATATTTTTAAAATAAATCCATAATAAAATGTATATGGCTTCTAAGTAACAATTTTTATTTCTTAAAATTTATACAAAAAACATGTTCAGCTAAATGAAGCAAAGTTGAAATAAGAACACTGATATGAAAGCTTCCTTGAGAACTAAGTCCATCTCTTTGTCCACAGCCAAACCTCAGTGCTACATTGTCTGAGCAGAAAGAGAATACTGATCTATTTTAAAATTCCCCATTCTCTTAGGTTCCCCAGTCCTCCTGATGTAATGCTAACATAAACTGCCTTTTCAGACCTTACCCTTCACTCCAGGATACAATGTTAAAAAATACTACTGAAGGATGAAAAATTAAATAACATAGAGTACATAATTTATTCTACAAGTGAATCCAGACTCCATACACACATATTTCCACTGGTTTTTTGGTTTGATTTTAGCTTAGCATGATTATCATCTAGATGTAGCTGAATCATAGCTTCACCATTCAGTCATTTATATAAATAATAGTTATTAGCACCTTAACAGTTATTACCAGATGCTCTGGTAAGTATGTAAATGCTAGGATTACGGCCTAGTGATTATTTTATACTTGTTCTTTCTTTGGTTTTATTAGTGTCCCTAAGTTCACAAAATTAGCTCTGTGGTTAACTACTTGATACCAAGCTAAACAGTTGATTCAGACAGTGTAGTGCCTGACAACATGTAATCAAAATTTAAATAAAATTCAATTCCAGGACAAAATCAGTTAAGAAAAACTGAAAACAATGCTGTCAAACTGTATATGAAATCACACAAAACCAAATATGTTGCTATAACATAATTTTTACTAGTTTCATATATACAGAAAACAAAATTTTAAAAATTATCAAAATATTGAAAAATTATTTGTCTAAGGTTGTTAAGGTGCCCATCCTTGATGCTAGTGAAGTGTATTTAAGTCAAACTATGCAACATTCAGCTTACTAAAGAAGCTTTAGTCATCTGCATCACAGTTCTATATTAAGGCACAAGCCAAGAGCATTTGAAGAATTTGCCATATAGACACGCAGATCAAGTTTCCACATTTAATTAGCTACAAGCAGACTCTATATTTAGATTATTTCTCAGAACAGTACTTCTGTTATTATCTCTATCTTGTAAAAATATTGGTGGAAATATATCATTTTGAAAGATGATAAGCTTTCAAATACCCTAACTTGACAAATTCATGCTAAAAATGGATACTATATAGATTAGCATAGGAGAAATAAAGTACTGTGAGATGGTTCAGGTCCCAGAAATTCATGTGTAGTCCATCTCAGGACGGGATTGGTCTTAATCCAATAAGAATTACCTCCTATAACGTTCTTGCTGTCATCAGTCATTTCCCACATCACAACATCAGTGTGTTTAGACTCTATAAATAAAACCATGGTTAGAAATGTCACACTGTATCATCCTGGTTGACATTTGGCCTGGCTAAACCAATAAAATTTAATCATAGAGTTTTAACCTGTCCTTTCTACAAATGCTAAATGACCCTAAAAGAATAATTACATCAACTCTCAAGAAATATTCTAATACTAAATTCATGAAGTACTAAAAGCACCTTTGTAGAGGTGGAAGCATTTAATATAATGGAAGACCTTGGAAGGAAGACATTTATACACAACAGAAATTCTCATTTGAGAAGGGCACGCATTTGCTTGAGCTGTTTTCCTTCCATTACATAAGGACCTGGGAGTCAGCCAATGGACATCTTGCCACAGAGAATTGACAGATGCCTTGGAGACAAGCCAGGAAGTCCAAGTTGGCACACTTCATATTGATTATGGACAAAACATTTGTTTTAATGAAAAATATTCAACTAGTTTTCCAATTTTGACATAGGTCTGATGACTATATTAACACATTTGTTGTCTCCTTCTGAGGTTCCTTAATAGCAATTCATATACTCACTTGTATCAGTAAAATGGTGTATTTCATTTTAGACTAATACATGAAATACAACCTGGTTTGTGGTTAGCAACAGTGAATATTTCACTATTACAGGTATATACTGTTGCTTTTGAGATGACATATCTGTGTATTTGTGCAGAAATGATCAATTAGTAAAATTAGTAGGAAAAAAACAGAAAAGTTTTTCTGCCAATGATTATTATCCCTAAACAATGCATTTTATTAGTGTATTTGCGCTTAAAATCCCCAATCTCATTCTAGTTATTCGCAGTTCCAGTTTACCATAGCAGCGTGGGCAGGACACAGGCTCTGAAATCTGCCAGATCAGCCTTTAAGTCCAGCTCTACCACTTACTAGCAGAATAACCTTGGAAACAGCCTCAATTCTATCATTTACACAATAGCTATAATAATATTTCATTGGAATGGTTGTTATGAGGATAAAATCAGGAAATGCTGTTTGTTACACTTAGTGAGTAGAAGTTCAATAGCTATTATTTCCTCTTAAATCCTCTCTCCACCCTCAAAACAACAATAAAATCTAGTACACCATGAGTGTGTCATAGTTTTGGGTAGTGTAAAGCTTAAGATTACAAAATTAGTTTTATTTTTTATTAAAGTTATTAGGGTAACATTGGTCAATAAAATGATATAGGTTTCAAATACACAATTCTACAATATATCATCAGTATGTTGGATTCCATCACCATATATTTGAACTCCTTTACCCTTTTTTACTTTCCCCTGCTCCATTTCCCTCTGGTAACCAAAAATAAATGTGAATATTTAGAAGAAAGTAAATCATAAAAATTACAAAATTTTAAAACACTGATTAAAATATCCAGATTAAATACATACTCTTTGATCACCTCATCATATGACAATTTTATAATATCATTTTCTATATTGAAAAAGAAAAGTAATTCAAATTTTTCTAACATGGTTGATTGAAAATTTTTTATTATATCTAGTCTGAGAAAGTTTTCTTTCCCCTCAGGGCCACAACTTATTACTGGTAATGGCAAGTTAAATTTTGGAATCATTGCCAATTTTAAGAAAATTTTATCAAGTCTTTCATTTGTGAGATTTTCAAATTTTTTCTAAGTGACAATTTTCAAATACCTTTGTACTGGCAACAAATTACCAATTTTTTGTTGATGTTCTCATGTCATGGTGTTGGGTAGAGAGGGCAGAAAACATTTCTGACACCAAGGAGAAGTTAAAATGGAAAGGAAATGGTCTAATAGCCAACTGCAGTTAAAAATATCTCACTCTTGCAAAATCTACCAAACATAGACCATATGAATAGATTTCGTGGGCTCCTCCTAGGGACTTAGAAAGGGCCCATGTAAGTGAGGGGCCCTGAAGTTTAAGTTTCATTAGCTTTACCTAAAATTCATCTTTGCTTTTCATTTTTTCATCTTCCCTTCCTTTCTTGCTCAAATTCTGGCCACCCCATTCTTTGTATCCTTTCATTGTTTCAACTTCCTATGTTCTGACTTTTAGCTCTACCACAATATTGAAATTGCTTTCTTGAATGTGATAACATTCAATAGCTTTTCCTCAATTCACATTTGACTTGACTTTATAACATCTTAGACTATTGATTACATGCTCCTTGAAATACCCTCTTCCTTTTTTTGGTGACTCCTTAGTTTCTTATTTTTCATCTAGCCTTGCTGTATTCTTTTTTTGTCCTATTTTGCTTGTCTTCTTTCTTTCCCACATTATATGGATCCCTACAGCCCTCTTATCTGTCACCTATATTCATCACTCTGTGAACTCAAGACAGAACCCTCAGCACTCATGGTTCTAGCTGGAACCTCTACATGGATACTCTCTAAATCTTTAACTCTCATCTTACCCCTTTGGTATGCTCTGATTTTATTTTCCACCCATCTGAAGGACAGTCTTCTTCAAAGTCACATCACCACTGTAAAATTAAATGTTCAAAAACCACCTCATCCTTGCCCTTCCCAACTGACTTCACATTGGTCTCAAGAGTATAATAAATTTTAGTGTAATTTTTGACGAGACCCTCTCTGTCAAATTTTAAATCTCAGGCTGTCTCCAAGGTGATTCGTTGAAAATGTCTTCTTATCTTTATCTCGGTGTAAATTCTCATTTTTCTCTATATGTTAGCTCTGAACTTAACCTTGAATGATATACTTTGAGTATCCAAATCATACAAATCTATCAGAGTTTAGCTCATGGCCCACATATTCTGTAATGCCTTCCTGAATAGTCTTGTTAACATTTATTTCATCTATTTGGCAAATTCAGCCATGACCCCTTTCTACGACTCCAAGAAACTGACTCCAATCTAGTCAATTTATCTGCCATCCCTTTATTCTCTATTCAGAAAAATATTATGCAACACTTTGAAATTACCCATACAGGTTTTTGGTCCTCTATTGGAGAGATTAGATTTGCCAAGCAGATCTAAACCACTATTTTATGGGGTGAGGACACAGAGTTATAAGAATGTCCAGGTTATTGCCTCACAGGGAGAGGTGGTGTTCTGACTATCTTACCTCTTATGTGACAAAAATGATAGGCCATTGTGCTATAAACATAACTCTATGACCTCATTTGAGGAAGGTTCAATGGGTAGGCTCCCTCTATGTTCTAAAAGTGACAATAAAACAGCAAAGGTAAACCACTTGCTCCATTTGTTACAATTTGTGGAATTTATCTTCTTGGAAAGGCCCAGATGTCCTTATTGTAATAAGGAACAATCACAATTGGTTAATGCCATTCATTTTCCACCAGTAAAGAAATATCTTCAGTTGTGTGGTTGACGTGGACTTCATTCCTTGCAGGAGAATTTGACTGAATATTTTCAAAAACTCAGTTATTCCTTGAATTCCACATCCTTCTCCTTCTTTTTTGAATTTTCAGATAGTGCTGGATATGTAATGGATACTCAGTAAATATGCCAGGTTAAATAAGTAAAACATTTTTTTTAGAACATTGAAGAAAAATTCTATACATCTGTTTTTCGTAAGGGAATAATTTATGTTCAACTCTTGTTTGCCTAAATTGACTCCGTAAACTTAATACCTATTAAATTTCCAGGAAATCTTGAAACATGGAAAAATGAGGGGGAAACCATTTAGATTAGTGAAGATAAGGACATGTGCACAGCACAACAATTGTTTGGCCCTTAATTAAGGTGATAAAATCTGACAAAAACTACCATCTGTCATACAAAGAATGAGAGTATTAAAGTTTGTGACAACTTGGATGGATCTTGAGATTATCATACTAAGTGAAATAAGTCAGACATTAAAAGTTGAGAACCATATGATTTCACTCATATGTGAAATATAAAACTCAAAGCAACAAACATGACAAACAAACAGATTCATAGACACAGACAGTAGATTAGTGGTTACCAGAGAGAAGGGGCAGAGAGGGGAGGTACATAAGGTTAAGGGGGTCAAATATATAGTGATGGAAGGAGATTTGACTTTGGGTTATGAACACACCATGCAATATGCATATGATGTATTATTGAACTATACACTTGAAACCTATTTGATTTTATTAACTGATGTCACCTCAATAATTTTAATTTTAAAAAAGAGGGAAGAAAATACACAAATTAAGTCAATTGATGACTCACAAAAGGGATACAAGTTTGAAAGGCAACACATTATATAATGAGTAATAAAGTCTAAAACAATGGCAAAGTAGCAAAGAGAGAGAGGAGGAGAGAGGAGGAGGAGAAAGTCAGATGGTGATTATCCAGTTGCCACGTCACTGCCAAGCTACAAGACAAGAAGATGTGGGGGGACGATGACTAAATTAACTATTCTCTTCTATCATCATTAGCAATGTACTGTTTCCAAGACTCAGGAAAGTGTTTAATTTCAGGAAGACTTGTTGTCGTGCTTCAATAATATGACTGTCTTACATTTATTGCTTAAATCTGTTATTAATGGTAGAGGTAAAAATTGAAAAGGCTTAGAAACTCTGCCGTACTCACAGAAATATAGTTACACTCTAACAGAAACATGCTAATCCATACTTGTTTACATTATCTAAGGGAATAGCCCACCCCTGAACAATAAAAATGCTCCTGAAAATAATTGGAGACTGACATCACACATCCCAAACTGAGGAGTCATGACAATGAAAGTTAATACTCACCATTTATTGAGTTCTTACTATATGCCAGGCACCTCTAAGTGCTATACAGTTATGATTTCACTGATCCATACAGAAACCTTATAAATGAGAAACGATTACTATTTTGATTTTACAGATAAGGAAACAAAAGCACAGAGTCATTTGCCCAAGGTTACATAGTTTGAAAGTAACAGAACTAGGATCTGAACCTGATTTTAGATTTTATGTCTTAATAAAGAAACTTTATTATATGTCTTTGTACCACAATGCATTTTAGGTCATTTTGTTAAAATAAAAATAGAATAATATAACTTAATTATATTATTAAAATATCAGTAAAACTTAAAACACAATAAAAAGTGGGTGGTAACTATTAAAATTACTTCAATTTTAATAAGAGAGACTGAAGCATAAATGAACTCTAAATGAATCAAAGTACAATAATGACATACTTAAGAATTTGGCATTTTTGTCTCCCAAGTGATCTCATATTACATATAGTTTTACAACTAAGTTAAACGCCTTAATATAATTATGGATTTGCCCATTTTTTAATTTAACTCATCAAAAATAAAAAGGAAAGGAAACATTGAAAGCATTTATTTTCTACCATTGCAGAAAATTCAAATATACAAATTTTATTTAGTACCTCAACTCAGAAAATGTTGAAATGATTAATGAGATTTATATCCGTAAAGTGCTTAAGAACACCTGGCACAAGGTATTTTTAAAAGATTTTCATTTAAATAAAACTCATATATAGTAAGTCAAATGTCCAATACCTTCCTATCTTAGTTTGGCCTCCCACCAAAGCAGATTCTGATATAAGGATTCAGTACAATAATTTGTTTGAGAGAAGAACATGAGCAGAGGAAAGAAGTGAAGTGAGACAAGAAAGGAAGGCAGCCAGCACGAGGTGCATTAGGAAGCCAGCTATCATCATGTATGAGTGGAGCATAATCCCACTGTGGAACCCTGAAAGCCAGTGTAAACTCTGCACCCCAGAAGTGTAAGGGAGCTGGGACATTTGCACGCCAACTCCCATCAGTCATTGCTTTAGTCATTAAATGAGAAGCAACAATTCTTTCATTTGTCAGGTCTGCCATATGGGAGGCAGAGTGGGCTCCAATAGTAAGAGAAGTGCAGGCACTGACAGCTGGAAGTCCACCTTTCACTCTAAAGGATATTATCTTTTTCATAAGACTTTCTATCCAAGTAGTATTTACTCTTGGAAATAATAAAATATAAGATCATATTATCTTACAAACAGACTCCTTCATCATATTGGTTTGTGTGAGGTCTCCACAGAAGCAAATGCCCAGTGAGAGAATCCAGGCTCCCTGTTTCAAGCTACTCTGATGATCAAACGCACAATGTATTGCATGGAATAATAGATTTCCATTGAGAAAAAAATGTGTGCAAGAAGCTAAATCTAGTGAATGTATATCGCTGATCTAAGATATCAAGATGTACTTGGGGAAGTCTCTCTTCCTTCCATTCCTAGAAGTAAATGATTTTTATTGGGCTTCATGGTCATCATTTTACTTTATTCAGAAAAACCTAATTCTTTGGGCCTCCAAATCCTTAATTTATGAGGCAAGGAGATTTGCAGTGCAGAGAGAGATTGAATAGCCAATTCTTGTTCATAAACTGAATTAATGGTTCAACTAGGATCAAAACTGATTCTACATGGCCAAGGAGATGGTAGGATTTAGAGGTTACAATCTGCTCTAGCTCATTCTCTCTTCTCTAAGTTGTACATGACCAGATAGATGTTTTTCTTCTTTTCATGATGGCTGTAATTTATAAATTATATTCCCCTCTTCAAGAATGAAAAATATGAGATAATGAGATAAATCTTCATGGGATTAAGAGATGCAAAGAATATTTTGACCATTCCTATCTGCCCTTGTTCACTATTTTTAATTAATCTCTCTCTCTCAGCTATACATATATCACATAGATTTTAAAAAATAGATGTATTTGTGTATCTTATAGTTTGCCCCAGCTCTTCCCTAATAAAAAGTTTCCTTAGAATATACCCTGATGCTTTGTCCTAAAACACCCTAACTCATTATCCAAATACTAGTAATCAAAATTACGTAACTTTGAAAAATCAATTATAAATATTCCCTAAATTGGAGGAAAAATTCAAGAAAGAAATGTCATGCTTTAATAAGATAAAGTGGTGAAAAGTTGGAAATCACATGCCTAAGTAAGAAGTGTTATTTTCACCCTATTGTTAGATGCCTGGTAGGATTTCTTAGAAGAGGAAAAGTAAGGATCAGCTATGTGATTTATATTTGTACTTTGAAATTTGTTCCTAGCCTGAAGTCAGATCTCTGTGTTTACTCAACCATACGAGGGAATCAAATTACTCCCCCAGGTAATGACTCACAGAGAACAGTGGATGATTTTTAAACAGAAAAATAAGCATAGCATTTTTTTTTTCTGAGCATCCTGTAAGATAAGAAAAAAAGATGAAAATTTCCCACAATCACCATTCAATCCTCATCAAATTCTGAAGAGAATAGAAATGCTGACATTATTTTCTGATCTATGCAATGGGAAGTTTGAAAAGATTCTGTAAATGGATTTGTGGAAAGGTTTTCTTGCCAGCTATAACTCCAAGGTGTACGATCGATCACCTGTGAATATATGTATGTGTGTGTGTTGGTGGGGAGGGGTGATGTTTGTGTGTAAAGAGAAAGCAAGGGCATAGGACTGAGGAAATAAAACTTTTAGCTATTTATCACTATGCTCTTTATGCACTTCCCTCTTATACCTGAAGTACACAAACATATAGACTATGATTACAATGAAAAAGCAAAATACTGTAGTCATCAATGTTGCATATTACAACTTTGCATAATCCAAGCTTTCATTAAATCATCCTTGGTAGAATAGCACATGTTCCTGTAAAAAAAAAAGTTACTTAGAGTACAACATATGCACAATACTGTGTTTTAACTGCATCGAAAATACTGGTAATTAGCAAACATTGATTGAATTTAAGATGGCCACGAACATCCTGCAAATTCAGAGTTTATTTATTTACTTTGTTTGGTTAGTTAGCTGAAGTTATGTCAATTATTTACTTAATGCTTTTGTTAATTTGATCTGCACCACATGTCTCCTCATCTATGGTCTAGTGGACACTGACTCTTAGGTATAATACTTAAGACAGAGACTGTATTCTATTAATACATGGGCATGCTGTCCCTATAAAATGCTTAGACATTCAAATCAGACACAAGGATGAGTGCCAAGTCTTAATTTCCTATTGAACACTCATGTTCTCTTTTTATGTCATAATCTGGAGATTGAGACCCAAGGGATACATAGGGAATCCATATGCTTAAATACAGATTTAAAAATTATGAAATAATAATAGCAACTTTAAAGACACTTATAATTTCCAGAAACATCTGGGAATAGTAGAAAGTTGCCTTAAATATTTCTAACAATGATCCATTTGAGTAGAAATTTAAATTAATGACAGGAACAAAATACTAAAAATGTATCATAATTCTGGCATTATTAGAAACATTACGATCTGCAAATGGAAAATGTAGTATGTTCGTTCTTATCCTATAAAAATATAATCCCCTAAATCTGAAAAACAGAACTGTCCAATAGAACTATCTGTTTTAAAGGAAATGTTTTATATCTGCTCTGTCCATTACAGTAGCCACTAGAGCTCCAAGTGGCATTTGCAATGTGGCTAGTCCAATGGGGAAAATTTAATTTAATTTAATTTAAATGTAAATATCTACATGTAGTTAGTGGCTACCATATTTCACAATATAGTTCTAGGGAAAAAAAATCTTCAAAGAAAAGATACCCCAGTGGCAGGGATGAGATAAAATTAGAGATTTTAAATTAATGGGCATAGAGAAAAAATTTACAAAAGACACATTTGATAAAGAATTACTACCCAAAACATACAAAGAACTTATAAACTCAATCATAAGAAAATAAACAACCTAATTTAAAAAATGGGACAAAGGCCTCACTGAAGATATACAGAAAGCAAATAAGTGTATGAAAAGATACTTGATAAGAAATCAGAGAAATGCAAATTAAAACAACAATGAGATACCACTACACATCTATTAGAATGGTCAAAATACCCAGAACACAGGTAACACCAAGTGCTGACAAGAATGTGGAATAACAGGAATTCTCTTTCATTGCTGATGGGATTGCAAAATGGTGTCATTACTTTGGAAGACATTTTGGTGGTTTCTTAGAAAACTAAATATACTCTGACCATATGATCCAGCAATTATACTCCTTGGTATTTACCCAAAGGAACGGAAAACCTGTACACCAGTATTTATAGCATCTTTATTTGTAATTTCCAAAATTTAGAAGCAATCAAGATGTCCTTCAGTAAGTGAATGAATAAAATCAATAGGCATAATCTGGAAATACATTAAATTTTAAAGTAAGCTCTAACTCTAAAAATTTGGAGATCCTTTCAGAAAAAATAGTTTTTCAATTTGGTTTTGACCTTTCTGAGACTTTTGACTCAGCCAAATACTCCTTGAAGCTCTCTCTTCTTCTAGAGTTTTTTAGCACTGATGTCCAGAGTCTACTCCTATTCTTCTATTCCTTTTCAGTCTCCATGTCTGGCTCCTTGATTTCTCTTTACTTATGTATTTCCTATTTAGAGCTTTATCCTTTGAGCCATTAGGTTGCTTTCCTTGATATCTACTAGCTCCTCCAATTCACTTTTCACTTCCATCACTATATTTTTGACTTTTGAGCCAGCATCTTGAACCCCAGACTTCAGGTAGGCTACTTCAAGCCTATGCTACTAACTTCCTAGGACCCTTCTGCCTGAATGTTCCATAAAAAACCAACATCAGAAGATTTGGCTCAATGATCTCTAATACCTTTTAGTACTATTAGGTTATAGGAATATCATTTTATACCCTAATTGATTTATCATTGACCTTTTTCCATATCTTACCTTCTGCGGGTAGTAACGGAATTCATCTACTCTTGAAATTAGGAATATTGGCATTTATAACATTATCCTGCCATTCATCCCCTGAAAGCAATTTGTCAACAAACCAATCCTTCCAAAAACAATTCTTCTTCTAGAAACATCTCTTATATTCACTCAGCCTGCTTTTCCTCCAGGACAAGCTAGAGGCTTGAGCTTCTAAGAACTAAAGCAGGCTGGGCATGGGGATGGCCAGGTGATCAGAGCCCAGGGCACTTGGGGTTAATGTTCCATGAATCAATGCAAGGTCAAAGCAAGTCTATGGGAGAGGATTTAGAACAGCAACGAGAAACATGGGGAAGGTTGTGTACTGTACAACCTGCAAGACTGAGTAAGCAGGTTAGATGGGGGATATCCAGAAAGAGTTCTAGAAGCAATGGGATGTAGGGCAAAGGAACTTTTGCAAGTTTCTGTTGATGAATTTAGGGGCAGGAAGGGAGCTGTTAAGCTTACGGAGCTTACTAAAAAGATTTTTTCTTTTCTCTGCTATATCACCCTAGTCTAAGCCCTTGGACACTTATTACTACTTAATTGCTTTCTTACTGCTTTTTCTTAACTGTGTTGCCTTTGGCGAGTTATAGAAACTCTCACTGCCTCAGATGCTCATGTGTAAAAGTATTCATATCTTATAAAGTCATTTGAGGATTAAATGTGTTAATATAGAGAGAGCACTTAAAACAGGAACTGGCACATAATAAATGTTATACATGCATTAATTATTGCTATTATTTCATTATTTATATTATTATTTCTATAACAGTTTTTAACTGGTCCATCTATCCCCAGACTCTATTCCCTCCATACCATCTTGCATTTAATTTAGTAACTAATTTCTTCATGGTACTTCCTTTGGCCTTCAGAGGTTCTCAAATTACCTGATGATGAACCCTAACTCCTCCATATGACTATTTTGACCTTCAGTAACCAAACCCCACTTACTCAGCTTTTTTTCTCTTTGCTCCCCAACTTCTCTTTCTTCCAGCATGACCCACTCTCTGTTTCCTGAGGAAGTCAAGACCTTTCACAACACCTTTGTTTATGTTGTTCTTCTTCCCTAGAAGGGTCTCTTTTCTTACCTTCTATTTGTCTCAATTCTAACTACTTCTCAGGGCCCACCTACATTCTACTTCTTCTATTATAGCGGAGGGAGTGTCTGTAATGCTTTATATGTACATACAATAACATCAAGGGGAGTGCCTGGCACATAGTCGGTATTTGATGTTTCTGTTTTAATTGTTCTTTCTCTAGTATTCAGCATCATAGATTTTAGAACTGTTTGTTCCTTGATTGATAATTAGTTTATGAATATATGTAGTATCAGTTTAAAAAGTTACATGTCATAGAAGACCACATTCATGGAAGGTTAAACTCTAAAGATATGTATTGCGTGCTTCCAAGTTTTCTTAAACAACTCAAAAATCTTTCTACCCTTTGTTTCACTATTCTCAGCCTGTTGGATTTTTATCTATGTGTTATTTACCTCACTATAGCAAGATGGCTGCTTTAGCTCCAGGTATCATCGTCATTATCATCATCTTCATTATCATCAATCAACATTCCAAGGTTAAAGGAAGTATCAATGGCAAGTTGGTCATTCCTAGGCTGAGAAGCTAGGAAAAGGAGTGTTGGGAAAGGAGAAAAAAGACGCCATGATTGGCTTAGGTGATTCATCACTTGAGGCAGGGCACATTACTACCCAAACAAAATTGGAGTTCTTTTGGGAAAAAGAGAAAAATGACTCTTCAGTAGGCATTTTGGTTAGTGTCTGCCCCTCGTTTGCATTTTCACCCTCAACTATTGTGTTCTTGAAGGGAGAAATAACATTTTTTATTCCCCAGAGGGTACAGTACAGTCTTGAAAATATAGCAAAAACTCAGTAAGTAATTGTGTGTTGAATTCTTAACTGCTGTTTGAGGCATTCCATAGCCCCTCAGCTCAGGTCCATTTCTGAGTAACTAACAGCTGGCTACTTTGAAAGTAAGAAAGCTTCTACAAACACACTGTGAGAGAACAGATACGGAAATTTAGCATAGTTTATATTGATTCTTGCAGAAGCTCAGAAGCCAAAATACAAATTTTGAGAAGTTTTTTGTTATAATGTGCCTGATGTAAACATTATGTGCTTAGCTGAGCCAGGAGTCCTTTAATTATCTTTTCAGGAAGCCTTGCTGAGAGTTTAGATCCTAAAGCCTCCTGACAGCTCATGCTCTAAAACAGAAGTGAACTCCAAATAATAGTTCCCTTCCCCACATATTATAGTATTTATCTGAACACAAAGTAATTATCATCTCCATCAAGTAAAATCTCTGATTGCATCATATGGTCTCAGCTACTCTCAGGCCACTCACCCATCTGCTTGCATTGATTTTGCCATTTGCCAGCATGTGGGTTTGTGTGTGTAGTGAGGGGGGATGGGGGAGTGGAGGACTGTTGGGTGTTTGGAGTAACACGTTACCACATGTGCATGGTCGGGTTTGTACTATGTACCCAATCACTCTATTCCTCTGCTCAAGTAAGAAAGAGACAGATGCTGCTGGTCACACCATTCTTGTATTTAAACTCTGATACATTCCCTGCTCAGTGCCTTTGGAGAGCTTCATGGCATGGAAGAGATTAATGTTTAACAATTAACTGGATGAAAAACTATAGTCTCACAATTCCTTAGTGATGAAAGCAAAATTCTACAGATCAAGGAAATAATGGCAATTCTAGATAAAAAAAAAAAAAAAAAAAAAAACACTGAGTTTTGGAGCCACTGGAGAGAAAGATATATAGAAAAAGAGATTACTAAATAGACTTATTCTACTTACATAGTCCCAAATTATGCAAATGCAGCTTGGTTTGTCCAAACATTGGAGTAAATAGAGAAAAATTCCAACTATCACCAGATGATTTGGTGATGCCCACATGTTTTGGATCTAATGTCTTATTTTTCCTGTAGCTGCTTTGAAAGCACATGAATGTAATAAACAATTCTGCATAGGTGTAAGGAGAACTGGCCCAATTTATATAATAGTTATTGCCAGTCTAGGATATATTCATAATCTATCCTAAGATGTTATTGGGTAAATATAGATGACATAGCAGATATGTTACTGTAATTCATGAATAGCTACTCCATAGATATGTTGAAACAAAATAAAAGAAATAAAAGACAATATAGATACTCCACACAAGCTAAACATTGCAAGGAATATCACCTAAGAACCAAATAAGAGTTGCAACTTTTATCCATTATTTCAATAAGTCTTTTTGTCTAGTTTTGTTCTCAAAGGAAAAATGCCATCTAAACTGGAATGAGCATTGAGAGACTCTTCTTATAGGGGCTATAATGATCTTGCCTTGATGTTAACAATTACAGCTGCCAGGCTCAGGTGGTAGATGTGGCATGACTGGAAGAGACAGAGAGTGAAATAGTCAAAATAGCACTATACCCCACAGTGCTCATGATTGTTCTTTCCTACTGTTGGCTCTGACTTTTTCTTAGACCCATATAGCCCATGGTGATGTTTCCACCAAGAGTGATGGAGGGCACTAAAAAAGTCAATGTTGTTGTTAGTGTGTTTGAGGTAGGCAAGTTGCTTAACCTTTCTAAGTTTCAGTTTCATTTTTTTGGTTGTCAGTTGGGGATAATAGCAGTAACTATCTCATAGGATTATGGAAAGATTGAGTGATGCAATCACATAAATTATTTAGCCCATAATAAGCCCTATAAATGTTAACTACTACTATTATTATTTTAGTTATAATGGTGATAAAAGACAGGGATATAGAAAGAGGGTCTTTTTAAAAACTTATTCCATTAATCATCCATTTACTCATCCCTTTATTCAAAAGAAGCACATCTATTGTCATTTTGAGTGTGCCCACTATACTGGGTAGGCATAATAGCTCTGGGCATAACACAAGACCTTGGTAAAGCTTAAATAAGTGAAATTTGCCTGTTGATTTTCCTTACCTTTTTTTCAGCCCCCCTCCAGGGTATTATTTGCTCTCACTGCCTTGGTAGTTCAGAGCCACTCACTGAAGTTCACCTTCATAGGCAAAACTGTCACCTCAGCCATCTTCCACTACATCCCTTGTGCAAAGTTGCATTTCCTCAGATGCCTTTTTGGGTGACAGGCTTAATTCATGCTAAGATGTTAAATTTTGTGGTCTGTTGTTACATTGTATTAACTCTTCCAGATGATAAACTTGCATTTCAACAGGGATCCAGTAGAGACACAGTACCTTACACAGTACCTTCCACAAATTCTCATGTGGAATTTCAGAGCTCAAAGTGGGCCCATGAAGTAAACACCTTGGTGCAGATAAGATGTTCAGCACCTTGGAAATTAATTCACAGAAGAAGTTCTGTCTGTATATAGACAATTGGCAAGAGGTTGTGAGGTCCTGTTATGATCTGATGGAACATACAGCTTGGTTAGAGAGACAAGAACTATATCAATTAAATAACAATAGAATAAAACCCAATGAGTAATATTGTTAGATAATAAGATAATAAGATAATTAAGAACACATAAAAATGCCAAAGTTATTTAGTAATGATAACAAATGTTTATTGAATGCTTACTAAGTAATAACATATTTGTTGTGGTAAAATACATTTAACATAAAATTTAAAATTAGTAATTTTAAATTTAGTACATTCACATGTTTAGACTTTACACATACCTAGGTTAACTACCCTGCCTCCTTTTTACCAATGATTATGTAATTTGGAAATTAAAATAAATAATGCACAGATAGTAACGAGAGTTCCTGTGAAGTGCCTTTGACATAGCAGCTTCTATGAAGAAACCTCCATGGTAAAAAAAAAAAAAAAAAAAAAAAAGCCTAAATAATCACATGGAGATGGAACCAAATGAGGGGAACTTTTAAGCCTTTTTACCCCAAATACTGAATAATCTTTCACTCTCCACGAGCTGGTATTAAAATGATGTATGGCATGACATTGTAAATCAGATGCAAAGAAAGTCAAATACACTCTGGGACTAGTTAGAAAAACCAAAGGTTTATGTCATTAACTTTAAACTGCCTTGACAAATCCTGTTAATGAGACGAAGCTTGGTGCCTGTGCTGTGAGGGAGCACTGTGTTTTCCCAGGTACTGCGTGAGTAACACTTGCCCATCACATACCCCCTGGACCATGGGGGGTGTTCTCATTTACCACTCAGAGGCAGATGCCCAGCCAACACCAGGCTTTCTGTTTACTTTAAAGAAAGTGTAAAGTATAAATGTTTACCAAATGTGGATTAGACTGCCTAGTCTGCAGATGAATTTGGTTATGTTTCTATTGTTTTCTTAAATGTGTTTCAATATGGATAGAGCAATTTTGGATAGAAAATAGCAAGATTCACTCCGATTCCTTTTCTCCTATGTTCTGGGCCTCCCAAGGAGAGATGAGTAAATAGGCAAACATTTTATCAAAGATGGTGACCGTGTAACATCACCATATAAAATATACAGTTATGTTTTTCAGAAATATTTTTTAATTGATCTTTATTGAGTTCCCATAGGCTGTATTAATTTTTAATCTCTAATTTACATAGGTAGAAAAATGTCAATTTATTAAGTTCATTTAAAAAGCAAATGGCAATATTATCCATATATTTCACATGAATCATTTAATATGCATGAAGATTAGCTCAATGTCATCAAAATAGAGTATAAAAAGAGACTAGAGAACAGAAAAACACTGTTCCTTCTTCTGAAAAGGGCATAATGCCAGGATAATCTAGTTTGTTTTTCCAAACAGGGGAGGTACAAAAGACTAGAGAATCTGTTAGAAACAGATGTTTAAGAAATATTTCTTAAGACAAGTGATTTTAAAAAATGTACCTCTCCCCAAGAATCTTCTCTATTTATTTAAAACAAACAAAACAAAG